>CM050446.2:63667881-65102047 GCA_027563935.2 Costus lasius | reverse complement strand
GTAGAGTAGCCTGACTCATCATAGAACGAACCATATCCAGTAAGGTTCTATTTCTCCTCTCGGACACACCATTCCATTGCGGTGTTCCTGGCGGAGTGAGCTGTGAGATAATCCCACACTCCTTCAGATAGTCGATAAACTCATGACTCAAGTATTCTCCACCTCGATCTGAACGAAGTGCCTTGATATTTCGGCCTAGCTGATTCTGTACTTCATTTTTGAACTCTTTGAACTTGTCAAAAGATTCACTCTTATGTCTCATAAGATAGACATAGCCATATCTACTGAAATCCTCAGTAAAGGTAATGAAGTATGAATAGCCACCTCTGGCATGTTTACTAAATGGCCCACACACATCACTGTGAATGAGGTCAAGTAAACCTGAAGCCCTTTGACCTTTATTGGAAAAAGGAGTCTTCGTCATTTTGCCCATTAAACAAGCTTTGCATGTATCAAGCTCCTCATAGGAGAATGATCCCAGCAGTCCATGTTCATGCAACCGCTTAATGCGCTTCTTGTTAATGTGGCCTAAACGACTATGCCATAGCAAGGTGCTGTCATCAGCATGCTTGGCTTTCTTATTATCAATTTGTTGTACAGAACATTCCATGTCCAACATGAATAACCCATTGTTAATCGACCCGGTAGCATAAACAATATTATCAAAAGAAATATAACACTTTGAAATTTTGCATTCAAAGGAAAACCCTTTCCTGACAAGAGCAGGAATAGAGATAATATTCTTAGTTATGCTCGGTACAAAATAACAATTGTCCAGTTCTAATACAAGACCAGATGGTAAAGAGATGTGATAAACTCCTATAGCAACAGCAGCAACCCGTGCCCCGTTTCCTACTCGTAGGTCCACCTCATGCTGTCCCACCTGTCTTCTTCTCTTGAGTTCTTGTACATTTGAACAAATGTGAACTCCACATGCAGTGTCCAACACCCATGAAATAGAAGAAGAAGATACCAAGACTTCAGTCACGAAAATACCTGAGCCAGAAGCGAAAGGCTTGCTTCCCTTCTTGTCTCCTTGGAGCGCTTTACAGTCCTTCTTCCAGTGACCCAGCTGGCCACAATGGAAACATCTGTATTCCTTCGACCACTTTATCTTTTGTTTTAGAGCCTTGTTGTAGCTCTTGATAGGGGCTTTGCCCTTCTTCCCCTTATTCTTGTTCCTAGAAGGAATCATCAAGACAGAGGATGAAGGCTTTCCCTTCTCACGAGACTGAGTCTGCTCTGTAGTCAAGAGCATGTTCAGTAACTCTGCCGGCGTACAGTCGATTTTGTTCATATTAAAATTAATAATGAATGAATCGAAAGAGGCCGGGAGAGACTGCAGGATGATGTCTACAACAAGCTCCTGATTGATGGTGTGTCCCAGTTTCTCTAGAGCCTCCTTGTACCCAATCATCTTGAGTACGTGAGCCCCCACTGGACTCCGTTCAGTCAGTTTGCTCTGAAAGAAAAGTTTAGTCAAGTTATAGCGTTCAGTCCTTGCCTGTGCAGCATACAGCATCTTGAGATTTGCTATAATTTCAATAGCAGATAAATCTTCATGCTGACGCTGAAGCTCTGGCGTCATAGACGCAAGCATAAGGCAAGCGACATCAATGCTATCATTGACATGCTTCTCATAAGCTTCCCGAACCGCCCTTGCGGCGTTCGCAGCGGGTTGAGGCGGTATAGCCGTCTCGAGGACATACAGCTTCCTCTCAGCCTTAAGAACAATCTTAAGGTGTCCGTACCAGTCTGAGAAGTTTGGCCCAGCAAACTTCTCCCTTTCCAGTAGGGATCGCACATTGAAATTTGTGGTGTTCGTTGCTGCAGGAATCTACAACAATGCAAGAACAGCAAGGTCAGTATCAATGTTAGAATCAATTCAGGACTTAAGAATGATTCTTTTCTCACTATTTTATCTGGCTGAAAAATCCAGCAAAACAGCCCGAAAGAGTAAAACTCTTTTAGTGAGATGGGATCGAGATTTCATACTTGGTCTCCGCGTCCCGCTCAGGCGAGATAAGATGCACAGAGAGTACAAGCACTAATCTCTGGTAGGCAATCCCTGCCAATCGCCAACCCGTGCGATTCCCCTTCATCTGGGCAATCCAGCAGACTGTGCCAACTGAGTTGGTACAACACAGTCTCTGATCCCACAGATGGCTGCCTCCATATAGCTACCATATGCTCAATATGTAGCCTACATGGTCAAGCTGACCCGACCTACTCCCTGGACCACCACGTGCTATGCTGAGCAACGAGAAGCGATAAATCCCTTCTCTGTAACACGGAGGTGTAATCACACACCGTCTGAAGATAGATGGGCGTGCCCACTGAGTGGGTACAACACGGCCCCAACGATAGTCAGAACAGTGAGGTTTCGCGTCAGAAGGCTTACGTGCTTGATATTTAACGTTGGATTTTAACGGTCCTTTTATCTTCTTACTATCATGCAAATCCTATGGTGATAGCAGAAGAATAGATCATGCAGTTACTAAATTACTTAAACAGTAAATTAAAAGCATGATGATCTTATGTGGTAAAAGCCCATTAAGCCTAAGTAAGACCTTAATTAACTTAAGTCTTCACTTGAGCTCTTCATGGGTCTTTAGCATTTCATCTGGCCCAACCCGGGCCCAAGCGCCCTGTGCAGCTGAGATGCGCCCACCACGTAAAATGAGCTTGTCCTAGAGTCGAACCCTAGACCTCCCACTGGTGAAGCCACTTGCTGCATGCGCCTCTGCCATGTGTGCTCTGTGCTCATGTCTGATTAAAATACAATTTAATCTATCTAGACATGATTGACTCGTAGGTCAATTACACATTATAAATTAATTAAAATGTGATGCGCAGATCACAATAATAATTTACAAATAATAATCCAGGCACGCAGGCCCCAGCACAGCACACATTAAATTTTGGGCAGCCCACATAAGATTAAATAAACACTCAATCATGTTATACAAACATCAAGTGATCCAATCAAGAAAATAAAATTTTTGAAAATCCCATTGGCTTTATTTTATTTCCTTATGTGCCCTACTACCTTACAACGGTCCATTAATAGGGATCCACTCATCAGACCTAGTCAGACCCCCTGCCCTTGCATGCACCAAGTCATAACCGACTTGAGTCGACCTCATGGTCAACAATGCATGCGTTAAGGGCTGAACGTCCCTCATGAGTTCTGGCAAGCGGGTGTGACCCCAGGCCTTCATCATGAGCGTTCACTGGTTGTCTCAATCAGACATCGCTACACGCCTTTCTGCAGTCGACCAATAGCCACCACATGCTTGCGCATAGGTGCCATCTGGTCGACCCATCGAGGCTGTCATATAGTCTGATCAGACTGTTGGGTCTAGACAGGACGACGACTTCAACCCTAATAACCCGTCTAAGTTTTTAAAGCAGGCGCTTAGATCTAAATAATGGGCGCGCAAGTAATTTAAGTTTTAAGAAAAACTACAACATGCGCCAACATCTAATGACAAGGATGTATTCTCGCATGGTAACTTTAGATCTAAACAAACGCAAGCAAGGATCACACATTAAGCAATCATATGATCATACAGAAACTTAGCTCTGATACCAATTGAAAGTCCCTAAAGGGGGGGGGGGCGAAACCCTAATAGGCGCATATGTATAATTTATCGCAAAGCGGAATCTAGGGTTTCTAAGATCGCATGCATGAACATAAGATCAACTTGTTAAAAGATTGCAAAGATCGACAAGGGATCATACCATAGCCATTGCTTGGATGGTGCCTTGGAAGCTAGAGGGCAATGTGGCTCTCCTCCAAAGGTGCCGCACACAAGATGAGAAATGGCTTTCTCCTTGTCGTTCCTTGTGCTAGCAAGGATCTCCAAGTCTCCTGATCGCTTGAAGGGAAGATGAGATGATCTCTTGGCTAGGCCGAATCCTCCTTGAGCGTCAAGACTCACCACACGAGAGGAGAGAGGCGACAAGAGGAAGATGCGAGCGAGAATAGAGCAATGCTCTCGAACGTGAGGCGTGTTTTCTATTTTGGAAACATAACTTCCAAAAATAGTAAACCCTCAATATGTTCAACCATTCACACCAAGTGAACAAGTCGCAACATTCTCCTCTTTGAACCAAGCGTTCACTTGATGAACCGGTTCAATCTCATTTGGTTTAAAGACCAAATCAAACCAAGCATTGGTCTAGATCATATTAAACCATAAGGCTCAAGATCTAACCATTCATCTCTTGATGCTCTTAATCTCATCGATCTAGCATCAATTCTCTCGATCGAAGCTTACCGATCTCAAGCCCTAATCAATCAAACATGATCAGACTGTAGGAACCCCTAATTATAGGGGAGAAACCCTAAACTTGCAATTCTAACAAGCTTTGCGGAAAAAGGGTTTCAAGATCGCATATGAATCTATAAGATCAACTTATGTTATGAAAAGGAATCATACCAACGCCATGGATTTGGAAGTCGGTTTGGAAGAAGAGATCAAACTAGGTCTCCTCCACAAGCCCACACACAAGATGAAGATGCTCACTTCCTTGAGATCTCTTGTGCTAGCAAGACCCTCAAGCCTTCTTGTCGAATGGAAGGGGATGATGAATCTCCTTGTTGCCGAGAGCTTCACTTGCCTAGCCTCTCCTTCTCGTCGTCAACCACACCTCAACGAAATTGTCCAAGGCGTTCAAGAGAAGAGCACAAACGCTTATGCGTTTAGGCGTTTTTTGTGAAACCGGCCATGATGACTTTCCATAAATGGAAGCTCATCATGCCATGCGCTCAAGCCAACCTCAAACGCATTTGAGCATTGAACCATGCGTTCACAATTGTGAACCGGTTCAAGCTAAACCGTTTCAATCGACTTTGGTTCATGAACCAAACCGAAATGGCTCAAGCCATGTGGTCTAGACCATATTGAACCCCAAGGCTCATGATCTAACCGTTCATCACCTGATGCCCCTGATCTCTTCGATCTAGCATCATCTCTCTCGATCCAAGCTTACCGATCTCAAGCCCTAATCAATCAAACATGATCAGGCTAGATCTCACTTACAATCAGAGATTAAATCCCCTTAAACTGAACCCAAAGAATTCAGTCCACACGATCTGACTCAAGTAAGCCATATCATCATATTGTGCGACCCTGAGGGTTTCCTCTAAATGTCGGTAACGATAACTTACGTTATCACGATCAGTGAGGGGTATCTAGCAACACATCACTGTCTCCCGATATAAAGGAAAGAGTCTTCCAAGACTACTCCCAAACCAAGGCACAAGTGTGACTCTATTCACAAGGCATACATTTATCCTTTGCCACTGGATGTTCTTATTGGACAAGCATGTCAAGCTTGTAACTCCAACACGATGAGCATGATTAGATCAGATGAACATAGTCATCTGGGTATGGCCATACACTTCCTCAATCATCTCATATAAAGGGGGCCCTTTAGAACATCACACTCCTTAAACAAGGATACGGCAATCCTTTATCTATCACAAGTGCCCTAACCTGACTCAAGCTCACCATCCAAGATAGTCTATAATCATTATGTTTCAAATGATATTGAACTACCTCAAGACAGTGACAATCATCATTTAGAAACACAAGTGATCTCAAGTCAGAGGACATGTGCCACTTGCTGCTTACAAGGATCATTCACATTGTGACAAGCAATGGAATATCCCAGTAGGGTCTGTCCAGTACATCCAATGTACCCATGAGTCTACGTCTTATTCCATGCTCGAAGCATCCTATAAGATTAGCACTCATATTAGTCTCCATCATATCAAGGCTGTCTCATGTTCACCAAGATATCTCGACTAAGGACATACAGCCTGTCAGCCTAGCTGAACAGCTTTGAGACATTATTCAGAAGCACACTCATTGCAGCAGACAAGGTAACAACCTGAATAATAACCATGCCTTTCATAAACATAAGAGTTTATTACATAATACTTTTACAATCCCAAAGGCCTCAAACATTAGCCTTAAGGGCATACTCCAACAATCTCCCACTTGCACTTAATCTAATGGTTGAGAAATCTCAAACCCATATTATTACAGTGCTTCTCATGCTTCTGCTGCGCCAGAGGCTTGGTAAGCGGGTCTGCCAGATTGTCATCTGTATGAACCTTGCAAATCTTGATCTCGCCACGATCAATGATCTCCCGGATCAAGTGAAACCGTCTCTGTATGTGCTTGGACTTCTGGTGCGACCGCGGTTCCTTTGCTTGTGCTATAGCTCCAGTGTTATCACAAAAGATAACCAAAGGATCTGCACTCGAAGGAACGACACCAAGTTCTCTCACGAACTTACGAATCCACACTGCCTCCTTGGATGCTTCCGAGGCTGCAACATACTCGGCTTCTGTTGTGGAATCAGCAACAGTTGACTGTTTGAAACTTTTCCACACCACTGCTCCACCATTCAAGCTAAAAACATAGCCTGATTGCGATCGAAAATCATCCTGGTCCGACTGGAACGAAGCGTCAGTATATCCCTCTATACTGAGTTCTTCCTGACCACCATATATCAAGAACATATCTTTGGTCCTCCGCAGATATTTTAAAATGTTCTTGACTGCAATCCAGTGCGCCAAACCTGGATTACTTTGGAATCGACTGGTCACGCTTAACCCGTAAGCGACGTCTGGGCGAGTACACAACATCGCATACATAATGGACCCAATAGCCGAAGCATAAGGCGTATTGTCCATTTCATCTTTCTCAGTCTGTGTTTGTGGACACTGACTCTTCGAAAGATTCAGACCATGTCTGACTGGAAGATATCCACGTTTAGAATTCTCTAAATGGAATCTCTCCAGGACTTTATCGATGTAAGTACTCTGGCACAGCCCGAGAAGCCTCTTAGATCTATCCCGGTAGATCTTCACACCTAGTACATAGGCTGCTTCTCCTAGATCTTTCATCTGAAAACATTTTCCTAACCATGCCTTAACAGCATGCAGTTCAGGAATATCGTTTCCAATGATCAAGATATCATCGACGTAGAGGATTAGGAATGTAATCACGCTCCCACTAAACCTCTTATATACACACGGGTCATCCTCGTTCTTGATGAAACCAAACTCAGAGATTGATTCATCAAAACGAATATTCCAGCTTCTTGATGCTTGTTTCAGTCCATAAATGGACTTCTTTAACTTACATATTTTATGACGATCTGATGGATTAGTGAAACCTTCCGGTTGTGTCATATACACATCCTCATCCAGATTTCCATTAAGGAAAGCTGTTTTCACATCCATCTGCCAGATCTCATAATCGTAATATGCAGCTATCGCGAAAAGAATCCGAATAGACTTAAACATGGCTACAGGTGAGAAAGTTTCATCATAATCTATCCCGTAGATTTGTTTGAAACCTTTCGCAACTAGCCTGCCTTTATAGGTAACCACGTTACCATCCATGTCAATCTTCTTCTTGAAGATCCATTTACAGCCTATAGGGATTACTCCCGGAGGCGGATCAACCAAATCCCAGACTTGGTTATCTGACATGGAGTCCATCTCGGCTCGCATAGCATCAAGCCATCTAGCTGACTCTGGTCCACTGACCGCATCCGCATAAGTTAGGGGTTCATCATTATCAATGATGTAGACTCCGTCATAGCGCTCAGGCTGTCGACGGATCCTACCCGATCTTCGCGGTTCCCGTGATATCTGAGCCTCAGGTTGTCCAATAACCTGCTCTACCGGCTCAGGCACATCCAACTCTGCTTGACTACTTTGTCCTTCCTCTGGATTCTCATCCAGCTTTATTTCTCTCCCACTGGCCTCTTGCAGAATAAATTCCTTCTCAAGAAATACGGCCGTCCGAGCAACAAATACCTTGTTCTCCTTGGGATCGTAGAAATAATAACCCTTAGTTTCCTTAGGGTAACCGACAAAGATGCATTTGTCAGATCTGCTCTCTAGTTTCCCAGAGGCGAGCTTTTTGACATAAGCCTCGCAACCCCAGATCCTGATAAATGTCAAGCTAGGCTGTTTCCCATACCATAACTCATATGGCGTCTTTAAAACTGCCTTGGATGGCACTCGGTTTAGTACCTTTGCAGCTGTTTCCAGTGCAAAACCCCAAAAGGAGTATGGAAGAGTAGCCTGACTCATCATAGAACGAACCATATCAAGTAACGTTCTATTTCTCCTCTCGGACACACCATTCCATTGCGGTGTTCCTGGCGGAGTGAGCTGTGAGATAATCCCACACTCTTTCAGATAGTCAGTAAACGCATGACTCAGGTATTCACCACCTCGATCTGAACGAAGTGCCTTGATATTTCGGCCTAGCTGATTTTGTACTTCATTTTTGAACTCTTTGAACTTGTCAAAAGATTCACTTTTATGTCTCATTAAATAGACATATCCATACCTACTGAAATCATCAGTAAAGGTAATGAAGTACTGATAGCCACCTCTGGCATGTTTACCAAAAGGCCCACACACATCACTGTGTATTAGGTCCAGTAAACCTGAAGCCCTTTGACCTTTGTGAGGAAAAGGAGACTTCGTCATTTTACCCATCAAACAAGCTTTGCATGTATCAATCTCCTCATAGGAAAATGATCCCAGCAGTCCATGATCATGCAACCGCTTAATGCGCTTCTCGTTTATATGGCCTAAACGACTATGCCATAACAAGGTGCTGTCATCAGCATACTTGGCTTTCTTATTATCAATATTTTGTATAGAATTGTCCATGTCCAACATGTATAACCCATTGTTAATTGAACCAGTTGCATACACAATATTATCACGAGATAAAACACACTTTGAAATCTTGCATTCAAAGGCAAATCCTTTCCTGACAAGAGCAGGAATAGAGATAATATTCTTTGTGATACTTGGTACAAAATAACAATTGTTTAATTCTAATACAATGCCAGATGGTAAAGAAATGAAATAGTCTCCTACAGCAACAGCAGCAACCCGTGCCCCGTTTCCAACGCGTAGGTCTACCTCATGCTGTCCCACCTGCCTTCTTCTCTTGAGTTCCTGTACATTTGAACAAATGTGAACTCCACATGCAGTGTCCAACACCCATGATATAGAAGAAGATGAAAACATGACCTCAGTCACATATATACCTGAGCCAGAAGCGATGCTTCCCCTCTTATCTCCTTGGAGCGCTTTACAGTCCTTTTTCCAGTGACCCAGCTGGCCACAGTGGAAACACCTGTTGTCCTTCGACCGCTTCACCTTCTGTTTCAGGGCCTTGCTGTAATTCTTGACAGGGGCCTTGCCCTTCTTCCCCTTCTTCTTGTTCCTAAAAGGAACCATCAAGACAGAGGTTGAAGGCTTACCCTTCAGAGTTTCCTCAGTTGTCAAGAGCATATTCAGCAGCTCTGCCGGCGTACAATCGATCTTGTTCATATTAAAGTTAATGATGAACGCATCGAAAGAAGGCGGAAGAGACTGCAGAATAATGTCCACAGCAAGCTCCTGGTTGATGGTATGCCCCAGTTTCTCCAGAGCCTCCTTGTGCCCAATCATCTTGAGCACGTGAGCTCCCACTGGGCTCCCCTCAGCCAGTTTGCTCTGAAAGAAGAGCTTCGTCAGATTATAGCGTTCAGTCCTCGCCTGTGCAGCATACAGCATCTTGAGGTTCGCTATAATTTCTATAGCCGACATGTCCTCATGCTGACGCTGCAGCGGTGGCGTCATAGACGCTAGCATCAGGCAAGCGACATCAATGCTATCATTGACGTGCTTTTCGTAGGCATCCCGAACCGCCCTTGCGGCGTTCGGAGCGGGCTGCGGCGGTATCGCCGTCTCGAGGACATACAGTTTCCTCTCTGCCTTAAGAACAATCTTAAGGTGTCCGAACCAGTCAGAGAAGTTCGGCCCAGCAAACTTCTCCCTTTCCAGTAGGGATCGCACATTGAAGCTCATGGTGTTCGTTGCTGCAGGAATCTACAACAAGCAAGAACAGCAAGGTCAGTATCAATGTTCAGAATCAATCTAGGACTTAAGAAAGATTCTTTTTCTCACTATTTTGTCTGACTGAAAAATCCAGTAAACAGTCCGAAAGAGTAACACTCTTTTAGTGAGATGGGATCCAGATTTCATACTTGGTCTCCGCGTCCCGCTCAGGCGAGATAAGATGCACAGAGATGACAAGCACTAATTTCTGGTAGGCTGTCCCAGCCAATCGCCAACCCGTGCGATTCCCCTTCATCTTGGCAATCCAGCAGACTGTGCCAACTGAGTTGGTACAACACAGTCTCTGATCCCAGAGATGGCTGCCTCCATGTGCTACCATATGCGCCACATATGTAGTCTACATGGTCAAGCTGACCCGACCTACTCCCTGGACCACCACGTGCTATGCTGAGCAACGAGAGGGGATAAATCCCAACTCTGTAACACGCAGGTGAAATCCGGCACCGTCTGAAGATAGATGGACGTGCCCACTGAGTGGGTTCAACACGGCTCCAACGATAGTCAGAAAGGTGAGGTTTCGCGTCAGAAGGCTTACGAGCTTGATATGTTAGCGTTGGATTTTAGCGGTCTTTTATCTTCTTACTATCAGGCATATCCTATGGCTATAGCAGAAGATAAACATAAACATGCAACTCTAATTATTTGCAATAAGTAGAAAGCATGATCTTATGTGGTAAAAGCCCATGAACCCTAGTAAGACCTTAATTTTACTTAAGTCTTCACTTGAGCTCCTTGGCATCTCATCTGGTCCAACCTAGGGCCCTAGCGCCAAGAGCACCTCAGGTGCGCCACCAGGTGAATGCCCCTTTATGATGTGTGCATTTGTACTCTTGTCTAATCAAAGTACATTTGATCTATCTAGACAAGGTTGACACACAGGTCAACAACATTTCATAAATTAAAACAATGTGATTCGCAGATCACAAATTAATTTACAATTTAAACCCAGGCACGCAGGCCCCAGCACAGCACACAATAGGGCAACCCACATAAGACTAAATAGACAAGCATCATGGCATCAAATCATCTTGTGATCCAATCAAGAAATTAAATTTTGAAAAAACCCCATGGCATCAATTTTAATTTCCTTACGAGCCCTACAACCTTACAATGGTCCATTGATAGGGATCCACTCATCCATCTAGTTAGATCCTTTGCCCTTGCATGCACCGAGTCCTAACTGACCCGAGTTGACCTAATGGTCAACCATGCATGCCCCAAGGGCTGAACCACCCCATGAGTTTTTGGCAAGCGGGTGTGACCCCGGGCCTAACTCAAGTGTGTTCAGTAGTTGTCTCAACCAGACCTCGCTACACGCCCTAGATGCAGTCAACCTATAGCCACCTTGTGCTTGCGCATAGGTGCCATTGGGTCAACCCATCTGAGCTGTCAGATGGTCTGATCAGACTTGGATCTAACCTAGTGGTGACTTCAACCCCATCAACCCATCTAAGGGTTTAATGTAGTGGCACCTTAGATCTAATTATGCGCGCAAGATGTAAGGTTTTAGAAAACATTTAGAACATGCGCAATGATACAAACAAACAACATGCTTGCATATAACCCTTAGATCTAAGGGGGTCCTCTTCAAGGAGGAGCGCATACTTTAGGGGGTCCCCTTCAAGGGGGAGCGCATACTTTATCAAAGCCATGATACAAGCGCAACTTAAAGCATGATATCATGCGCAACTTCATGAAAGCAAGATACATGCGCAACCTCATGAAAACAAGATACATGCGCAACCTCATGAAAACAAAGCATGCTTCAAGTAAAAGTAAGCGCAACTTGAATGTATGGATCACAAATAAGCAATCATATAGATCATATCAAGAGCCTACCTCTGATACCAATTGTAGGAACCCCTAATTATAGGGGAGAAACCCTAAACTTGCAATTCTAACAAGCTTTGCGGAAAAAGGGTTTCAAGATCGCATATGAATCTATAAGATCAACTTATGTTATGAAAAGGAATCATACCAACGCCATGGATTTGGAAGTCGGTTTGGAAGAAGAGATCAAACTAGGTCTCCTCCACAAGCCCACACACAAGATGAAGATGCTCACTTCCTTGAGATCTCTTGTGCTAGCAAGACCCTCAAGCCTTCTTGTCGAATGGAAGGGGATGATGAATCTCCTTGTTGCCGAGAGCTTCACTTGCCTAGCCTCTCCTTCTCGTCGTCAACCACACCTCAACGAAATTGTCCAAGGCGTTCAAGAGAAGAGCACAAACGCTTATGCGTTTAGGCGTTTTTTGTGAAACCGGCCATGATGACTTTCCATAAATGGAAGCTCATCATGCCATGCGCTCAAGCCAACCTCAAACGCATTTGAGCATTGAACCATGCGTTCACAATTGTGAACCGGTTCAAGCTAAACCGTTTCAATCGACTTTGGTTCATGAACCAAACCGAAATGGCTCAAGCCATGTGGTCTAGACCATATTGAACCCCAAGGCTCATGATCTAACCGTTCATCACCTGATGCCCCTGATCTCTTCGATCTAGCATCATCTCTCTCGATCCAAGCTTACCGATCTCAAGCCCTAATCAATCAAACATGATCAGGCTAGATCTCACTTACAATCAGAGATTAAATCCCCTTAAACTGAACCCAAAGAATTCAGTCCACACGATCTGACTCAAGTAAGCCATATCATCATATTGTGCGACCCTGAGGGTTTCCTCTAAATGTCGGTAACGATAACTTACGTTATCACGATCAGTGAGGGGTATCTAGCAACACATCACTGTCTCCCGATATAAAGGAAAGAGTCTTCCAAGACTACTCCCAAACCAAGGCACAAGTGTGACTCTATTCACAAGGCATACATTTATCCTTTGCCACTGGATGTTCTTATTGGACAAGCATGTCAAGCTTGTAACTCCAACACGATGAGCATGATTAGATCAGATGAACATAGTCATCTGGGTATGGCCATACACTTCCTCAATCATCTCATATAAAGGGGGCCCTTTAGAACATCACACTCCTTAAACAAGGATACGGCAATCCTTTATCTATCACAAGTGCCCTAACCTGACTCAAGCTCACCATCCAAGATAGTCTATAATCATTATGTTTCAAATGATATTGAACTACCTCAAGACAGTGACAATCATCATTTAGAAACACAAGTGATCTCAAGTCAGAGGACATGTGCCACTTGCTGCTTACAAGGATCATTCACATTGTGACAAGCAATGGAATATCCCAGTAGGGTCTGTCCAGTACATCCAATGTACCCATGAGTCTACGTCTTATTCCATGCTCGAAGCATCCTATAAGATTAGCACTCATATTAGTCTCCATCATATCAAGGCTGTCTCATGTTCACCAAGATATCTCGACTAAGGACATACAGCCTGTCAGCCTAGCTGAACAGCTTTGAGACATTATTCAGAAGCACACTCATTGCAGCAGACAAGGTAACAACCTGAATAATAACCATGCCTTTCATAAACATAAGAGTTTATTACATAATACTTTTACAATCCCAAAGGCCTCAAACATTAGCCTTAAGGGCATACTCCAACACAGACCAGATCTCACTTACAATCAGAGTTTAAATCCCATTAAACTGAACCAAAACAATTCAGTCCACACGATCTGACTTAAGTAAGCCATATCATCAAATTGTGCGACCCTAAGGGTTTCCTTTAAATGTTGGTAACGATAACTTACGTTATCATGATCAGTGAGGGATATCTAGCAGCACATCACTGTCTCCCGATATAAAGGAAAGAGTCTTCAAAGACTACACCCAAACCACAGCACAAGTGTGAACCCAAGTCACTTGACATATGTGTTTCCTTTGCCACTGGATGTTCTTATTGGACAAGCGTGTCAAGCCTGTAATTCCAATATGATGAGAATGATTAGATCAGATGAACATAGTCATCTGGGTATGGCCATATACTTTCTCAATCATCTCATCCAGGGGGCCCCAACAGAACATCACACTCCAAACAAGGAGACGGCAATCCTATATCTATCACTAGCGCCCTAACATGACTCATGTTTATTATCCAAGATAGTCTATAACCATTATGTTTCAAATGATATTGAACTACCTCAAAACAATGCCAATCATCATTTAGAAACACAAGTGATCTCAAGTCAGAGGAAATATGCCACTTGTTTGCATATAAGGATTATTCACATTGTGACAAGCAATCGAATATCCTAAGTAGGGTCTGTCTAGTACATCCAATGTACCCATGAGTCTACATCTTATTCCATGCTCGAAGCATCCTATAAGATTAGAACACATATTAGTCTCAATCATATCAAGGCTGTCTCATGTTCACCAAGATATCTTGACTAAGGACAATACTGCATGTCAGCCAAGCTGAACAGCATTGAGACATTATTCAGAAGTATACATATTGCAGCAGATAATGTAACAACCTGAATAACAACCATTGCCTTTATAAACATAGAGTTTATACATGATACTGAAATAATCCTAAGGCCTCAAACATTAGCCTTAAGGGCATACCCCAACACAATCTGCATAATAACGACCATGCCTTTATTAAGAATATCAATTCTATCAAAGTACATTCAAATAATGCCAGACCATGTTCATACATTGGTCTGCAGGGCATAAACACTAACAATCTCCCACTTGCACTAAGACCAAGGGCAACTGAGTTTATTCAGTCCAATGTCTCTAGTATGACTCATTTAGCTTCCGTTGTGCCAGAGGCTATGTCAGTGGGTCTTCCAGATTGCTATCTGTGTTTATTTCGCTAATTTGAACATCATCTTTATCAATGATCTCTAAGATCAGATGATATTGCTGCAATACATACTTGAGTGCTAAGTTACTTTACTCATGCTATGGCCCCAATAAGAATCATACTGGACCATCAAGCACTAGGGACTAAATCAAGTTCAAGTGAATGAAGCTACTTCTTTGGCTACCACAAGAAGCTGCAATGTACTTAGCCTTAATTGTAGAATTTGTCACTGTGGTTTGCATAAAGCTCTTCCAGCATAAAACACCACATCAAGGCAAAATGCAAATCCTAACTGTGAACCATAGTCATTAGACTGGAACGAAGTATTAGTGTACCTCTGACTGTGGTTTGCATAAAACTCTTCTAGCATAAAACACCACATCAAGGCAAAATGCAAATCCTAACTGTGAACGATAGTCATTACACTGGAACGAAGTATTAGTGTACCTCTGTACACAAAATTCTTCTTGTCTATCACATACTAGACCTTAATCCTTTAAACTTCCCAAGCATGAAGGATTGCTTTCACAGCTATCTAGTGTTTGAACACTAGGATCTGATTGAAACTTACTGGCCATGCTTTAAGCATTCGCCACATATGGTCTTGTTCATACTGCACAAAACATGATCTATCCTATACCCAATGTACTAGGATTATAGACTCATGTTGCTACTCTCCAGTTATGTCAGTGGACATTGTATCTATGAGAGTGTCAGACCATGTCTTCCTGGAAGTTATCAACTTTTGGAATCACCCAATATGAACCTCTCTAGAATCTCCTGGATGAACGTAGATTGACAAAAGGGCAATGACTTTCTTGGATCCCTATCTATAGATCCATATGCCTAGGTTATAGGCCTCATTCCCTAGATCATTCTTATCGAAATACTTCCCTAGCCTTTACTTCACTGCGTGAAGAGCTGGGATGTCATTTCATGTGAGGAGAATATCATCAATCAAGTAGAACAAGAAACACTATGATGCTCCCACTGATCTTCTTGTAAACACAGGCTCTTTTCAACATGCTTGCATAAGACCATGCATATCTTTATGGCCTCTATATGAGAACCTTTCGGCTATTTCCATATAGACATTCTCTTCTAGACGTCTATTAAGAATAGCAGTTTTCATGACAACACGCTATAACAGAATATGCAATTACAACAAGTAGATACCTAATGGACTCAAACCAAGCTATTAGTGAAAAATTTCATCACTGTCCACCTAGTGGACTTGATCAAAATTTCATTCACTAGCTTGCCATTATAGGTAATAGCATTACCTTCCATGTCTATCTTCCTTGAAGATCTATTTACAGCCTATGGGTGTTACCCCTTTGGAGGCTCAATCAAGTCCACACTTGATTAGCAGACATGGAGTCCATTACGGTTCTCATGGCACTCAGCCATTTCTTGGAATCTGGTCCACCGACCTCTTTCGCTTCTTCATAAGTCTTAGGTTCATCCTTGATGAAAAAAATTTGTCATACCCACATCTTGTGGGAGCATTTTGAATCCATCCAGACTTATGTGGTTCTTGTGTTACTTGAACCTCAGGTTGACTTTCAACCTGTATGTGAGATTCTACTCTCCATTTGTGTCTAATTGTATTGTGGTTGATTTTGGACCTTGTCCTAATCAAATCTACTCCCACTAGCTTCTTTAAAAGAAATATTTCCCCAAGAAAGACAGTAGTTTGAGCAACAAATATTTTGTTCTCACTAGGATAGAAATAGCACTCTTAGTGCCCCCACAAACACACACTATGGCGTGTCAGAACAATTGTTTGCATGGCCTCAAAAATTTGCATGACTATTCAAAGATGGAACCACATCCAATGTGTTCCTCTTTCTTTCTTTGAATTTCACCACACAGTTGTGGTGTTCCAAGTAAGCTGTGAGATAATCCCACACTCCTTTTGGAAAATCATCAAATTCCTCACTAACCACCTAGATCAAATCAAAGTGTTTAATAGATCTTCCAATTTGATCTAGCACTTAATTTCTTAACTTCATGGATTTCTCCAAAGTTTTATGTTGGATAAGACATATCCACAGCTAATGAAGTATACAACACTTCCTTGTGCTTGTTTCTATGGGTCCACACACATTGCTATGTATAGATCTAACAAGCCACTTACCCTTCCACCGTTGATGGTGAAGGCAGCATCTGTCACCTTGTCCATCAAACAAAACTCACATGTATCATAATCCTGAAAGGATAATGATCCCAATAGTCCATGGACTTCTTGGATGTGACATTTGTTTTATGGTCCACAAGTGACAATGCCATGTGAGAGTGTTGATTGAATCATTGTACTTGATCTATTCAGTGTTACACATAGAACTACAAACTATTATCAATTGTACCAGTTATATAGAGCATCCCAGATTTAAAGAAATACCATTTATTTCAAACTGAAAATCCATTCAAAACAATGGACATAATGTTCTAATACAAAAGCTGGTACATAATAGCAAAGTTCTAGTTGAAGTCTTGAAGGTAGTGAGATGATATCAACAGCAGCATCCAATGCTCCGTTCTTGACTTGAAAGTCGATCCCACCAATCCTCATTGTCCTACTTCTTCTGAGCCCTTGCATATGAAAAACATATGTAAGCTCTACATGCGGTACCCAGTACCCATGAATAAGAAGTAGACATAAAGACCTCAGTAACACAATACCTGAAGCAGATGGATTACATCCCTTCTTTTGTGTCATGCTCTTCATTGGGCCTTATTCCATCCTAAAATTTCCATGCATTCCCAGTCTTCCGAAGTTTTAGCTTTGAAGAAATAGAACCATGGTTATTCTTGGATTTAGGCAAACACACAGAAGACCCAACAACACTCTCTTGATCACTATTTGAAGTGCCTGGTGTGAAGAGACCTCAAAGATGTATGATGATATCATAAATTCCCATCTCATCACACTCAACCAGGACCTCAGGGGTCATCCACTCTAAGACAAGAGCAGTGTACTATTTATTATCCTCACAATGTTCAAGATAGACATTCCACTCCCACCCTGCAGTAAAATAAATACTGGGCTGGGATGGAGGTCTTTCAAGAAGATGCATCTTATTCTCTTGTTTCAGTATCTTGGACAAAATTCTGAACCATCTTGTCCAATTAGTTCCATCCAGTTTATGTTTGTGAAGTTTCAATTTAAGATTAGGAGATGTCATTATCTACAATAAGCAAATAAGCAAAATAAGTACAATGATAAAGCATTTAACAAGATCGTAAATTAAATGCTTTGCTCCCACTATTTCCTTACAAGTTGATAACTCCGCGACTCACGAGGATGAGTAGGATCATAATTTCACATGAGGTCTCCGCGACTCATGAGGGTGAGTTGGGGTGCACAGAGTGATCCCATGCTTCCTTAGGCAGGCATGCCAGCCAATTGTGCCGTGCACAACTCCTCTTAGTCAAGACAAACTAGGCGCCCTGTGTCCAGTGAGGGCTAGATACAACACAGAACCCTATCTTCTCAACAGCTACCTCTAGTGTTTCATCATGTCAGTGACATATGAAAACTAGTCAAGTCTGACCTGATTGTTATGCCCAGGGCCAACGAGTTTCCTTGAGAAGGCATGTCCAGGTTAAAACTGGACTTGGGAAACCATTGTCACCACATGCCTTTCAAAGATAGACGGGTGTGTCTCACGAGGGTGAGAAATAATTCACAGTCCATCGATCGATGGTTTGAAGAGGACTACACATCAGAAGGCTATCGACTTGTTATTGCGAGGAGAGTTTGTTCATTAATTATTATTCTTTTCTGGCATGCAGTTTTTCTATGGTGGCAGCAAAAAGAAAAACATCACAGGCATGCTATGGACAGAATAATAAACCAACATAGCCACGCTAATATGGTCGATATGGTCATAGCCCTTTTCATACATATAACATATCACGAGCCATGTGATATGTTATCATGCATCCAAGGGTTGCGAGTCCCTTTAGCATATCAGCCCATGCCAAAAGCCGAAAGCAAGCATCCTTCCTCCAACTGCAAATCAATCACCATGCTTCCAAAGAATGTCTCCACTTAGATTTTAGTTGATGAAGTCACCTTGTTGTCTTGATGAACCTTAACCTATCTTATGAAAACAATTCTACATCTATTCTAAAGCAAGATGAAAAAAAAATTTTACATCAAGATAGGGGGGAGAACAACACGCAGGTGGCAGAAAGATTTTACAAGCATTCATCACAAGTGGAAACATCCTTCCACATCACAACACAGGAGGGCACTCGCTATGACCATATCAACCCATGGAAGAGACAAGTGGCACATATATAAAATTTGAAAAACTAGAATAATCAAATTTTATCCCCTTTTGCGCCAACTTCATCCAAAACACTCTCTCCATCAAATTTATGCTAAAATTGAGATCAAGTTTCATGATGATTTCATAGACCCTATCGGCTGGCAATTTTGTCAGATCAAGAGACCCGGCTAGCCCGAAGACACAATGCCTGTACTACTTGACAAAACTACATGCGCCTTTGGTCTTAAATCCAACATAAACACAATCCAAATTTCGGCCATAAAAACGATAATAGAAGTTTGGATGAAAGCGCCTTCTAGGTGAGTTGCGCATGGATGGAAAACAATTTTTGAAAAATTTTTCATACAAGCACATGTACACCTTGTGTTTCTCGCAAGTAGCTTTGATATCACTGTTGGGGAATACCGGGTGTAATTTAAAAATTTGCTGTCCCAGGACGCAGCGGAAGAAGCATTACACCCGAAACATATTCCTTTCCCAAGGATCCATGTGAGAGAGAGAACACAAGGATGTGATAGGGATGATACCTCTAATGCTTGTCAAGTCGATGATGCCATGTGGAAGACGCTCAAGTGCTCGTCCTCTACAAGTATCCACCATCGACCTTCTCAACGTTGCTCCCTTCCACGCTTGGTGCTAGCCTCGGGAAGAGAAGATCACCTCTTGGAATCTCCTTCTTCTTCTCCCTTTGTTCTTCACGCCAACAAGACTCCTCCAAGGAGACTCTTGGCCAACAAACAAGAGGATGAAGGATAGTGGCGCAACACCAAAGGAAGAGGGCGGCTAGGGTTTCAAAGACAAGCGCAACTTCTAGTTGAAGTTGCCTTGCACTCGGCTTGAATTCATCACACTAGAGAGGGGCGCATACCCCTTCTTTTATAGCCATTGAACCCCAAACCGCCACACCCCTTTCCTTCTTTGCTCTTGGCGCAATTCCTCCAAGGAATTGCTGCAAGACATCAGCCACATGCCTCCTTGGATTGGCGCATCATGAAGCTTCGAAAGAATCAAGCTTCTTGCCATATCAAGAGGAGTAATTTGAGTTCAATAATTATTTGGACTTTCCTTATGTGATTGGCGCATACCAAGCTTGAATTAATCAATCCTTATACGCCTCCACACCAGCCCATCTGTCCAAGATAGTTTCCAATTGAGGAAACCAAATTCCACTAGGATTTATTCATGTCAATTAGCGTCAATTCCATATATGGAATTAACCCATGCACCAATGATGAATCCTACTCCCATTAGGATTCCAATCATGCCTCAATCAGATTTAATCCAAAATCACTAATTGGATTTGGATTTCAACACTAATTAGGCCCATGAATAAAATCCTTATTGGATTACGATTTGCGCCCAATACAATGAGCCTTATCTAAATCCAATTCTCATTAGGATTTGAATCCTAGCTAGATTAGGATTCATGCCCAACCACTCCGAAGCTTCCGCCGAAGACGACGATGTCGCAGCCGCCGAAGCCGAGTCAAAATCAGAAAACGTCTCCGTTGACCGAAATATTTGGGTTAAGTTTCGGGCTCCGCATTTGCATCTACCGCTTGGGCTTGGGCCGCCGCCCACCAGCCCTACTTCATTTGGCCCCGTCCAAGCGGATCTGGATGTTAGAGATAGAGGAGTGTGGGTTTAAACAGTGAGCGATGAAGGGGCCGAGGGCACTCTCATCCCCAAAAAAAACTTAGCCTAGGTACCCAGATGAAAATTTCCAACCTGGGTGCCTTAATCGGCCCCTCACGAATCTCAAAACCTAGCTGGCCAACACACGAATCCAAAGACTTGAAGCCATCATTTCTTATTGTACGCCCAGTTGTTACCGTCGCCATCCACCTCCCATAACCAGCTGTTACCGCCGTCGTCCACCTCCCGTAACCAGCCATTATCATCGCCCGTCGCCCCCCATTATCTCTCTCCTCTTAACACTGATTAACGCATTACGGTTTTAGTACTTTCAAAACCAAAAACACGGTCTATTTCGTCTTCCAAAACATCCCGAGCCCGCACCTTCCGTCTTCATTCCCTAGCTCTGGCGATTTTTGTCTTCATCCTTGTCTACGAGCAAGTCTCCCCCGTTCATGCACATTCTCTCCGGCGAAAGCTACTCGAACCTCCCAACTCTAGTCCGACATGCAAGACTTTCGTCCGTCCTTATTAGATATAGTTTATTCATCATTTCTTCTTCTCTCTTCCTTGCATTCTAAGTACTATCGTATGTAGCTTAGATTTTTCATTACTAACAACTACCGTCATGTATCTAGAGCTCACACTATTTTCTCTTTGTGCCCTAGCTTTGGTCATTCTGCTCACTGACCTTGTCTACGGCTAAGTCTCCCCCATTCGCGCCTCATTGTCTATAGTGAATGCTCCTCGAACTTGTCTACGCACGCCTGACCTACAAGGCTTGCTTCTTTCTATTATTTTTATAGCAACTGGTATACATTATTCATCATTTTTTCTCTCTATATTTATAGTTGGCATACCACCTTTTACAGTCGATATAGGTTTTTTTTATAGTTGATATCAACCATAACCATAAATATGGTTGATATTAAACTTATCATATTTGCCTGACAACCAACAGTCGATACAGGGTTTTGATTGTTGATATCTGATAAGTGTTATTTTTATAAGATTTAAAATCTTACTCATACGATCTTTTCAGGCTTAAGTATTTTTTATGCCTTAATTTAGTATCTTTTCTCGTAAAGTATGAAATCTTCACTATTTTTTGCTTGTTTATGAAATACATATCATTTTCCTATATTTTCTAGAGGATTTTAAAGATAAAAAGTTACAGAAAGATAGTTCAATGAGGTCGTAGGTCAAATTTTGGACTATTTTGAAGTTTTCTATAGAGAACACGGTCTGCCTGTGACAACCATCAAGACCGTGATCGTCTCGGCCTTTCATTACAACATTGTGCGAAGTAATCACGGCCAGCCAATGATGGGGTTCACGGCCGTGATCGTCAAGTATCAAAAATTCAACGAAGTCATCACAACTTAGAGCATGGGCATGATCCTCGTC
Organism: Costus lasius; assembly: GCA_027563935.2. Classification (NCBI taxonomy): domain Eukaryota; kingdom Viridiplantae; phylum Streptophyta; class Magnoliopsida; order Zingiberales; family Costaceae; genus Costus; species Costus lasius. The sequence continues at coordinate 65,080,003 of CM050446.2, read as the reverse complement.
CAAATTTTTTACGAGCTCATCACGGCTGTGAAGGACTCCAACACAAATTTTGACAAGGCAAACATGGGCATGATCTCCTTCCAGAAATTTTATGAGCTCTTCATGGCCTGCCCATGATGGTCATTGTGGCCATGAAGACCCTTTTCCAGCCTGGCCGTGACAGTCATCACGCTCGTGACAGCGTCCGCAGATCCCGACTTTCCAGTGGTTTCTCACCAAATCTGACGGTCCTGGAACCTAGAAATTGGGAAAAACTCCTATGCAACCTTCCCAACCGTCAGAGGAATCAATTGAGGTATAAAAGTTATGATTTTGGGTGGTTATCAGATTTGAATCTTAAAAGAAGGCGACTAGGGCGAAAAGAAGGTTATTTTTGCGTTCGAGGGCTTGCTTGATCGAGTTTCTTCGGGGCTATCGAGAGTAGACCGAAGATCTGACGTCTCCTAACCTTGAATTGTAATTTTCCCTATTTTGGATATAATTTATTGGGTTTTCATTGTTAAACGATGTATGTTCTAGAGTAAAACCCTATCTCGGGACTCGGGTGTAGCCCGTTGAACAAATCTCTACTTGTAAAACATTTCTGTGAATCTTAGTGATATTTTCTAGTAAATTCCTTATTTAAATAAGGTGTGTTTATTGCGTATATAAGTTTTGGCCAAACATTTGTATGTGTTAAGTGTTACGAGAAGAGCGGGGAGGTAAATTATAACACTCGAATTTTCTTATTTAGACTTGTGACTTGAATTACGAGAGTCATTCAAAGTCACCGAGGATTGACGATTATCATAGAGCTCATTGGGTCTTTCCTAAGTTAATAAGCCACGAGAGTAGGAGATTAGCTTAGGTAGATACCGGATTACGCTTCAAGATAAGGTAATCTGTACCATAGGATTGATCGCCTTACGTGGTTTACTGTCGGATTATACTTCGAGAGAAAGTAATCTGTTTCCTAGTTCAATTTTCTTAATGTTTTACTTTAATATCCTTCAACTAGGTGAAACTTGAGGTCCCGATGCTTTCTTAAACTGTAATTCCCATTAAGTTGCTAATTTCTTAATTCGATAGTTAAGACTTAGAGAAGTTTTCAATTCCTATTTTGAACTGTCTAGTTATCAATGACGATAAAAGTCGGTACTTGACACCTAGTTCCCTTGGGATGATATTATTACTACTTTGATAGAAATCGTGCACTTGCGGTGAGCCTATCAATATCAACCATAATATCATAGTTGATATCAATTATATAGTTGTTAGATGACCTTCTACAGTCGATATAGTGTTTTTACAGTTAATAGAAGCATATTATGATTAATATCAACTATATAGATGTCATATGACCTTTTACGGGCTATATATATTTTATATAATTTATATTAATCATAACATGGTTGATATCAACCATATAGTGCTCACTCTTCGATATTTTTTTTTGGTTGAAAGTGTCCTTATCCCACTAATAATAGGTGAGACCAAATAATTCAAATTAAACCTTTGATGCGTGTTTAAGTTTTTCATTTCTAAACTCTATATTTTTTTTAATTATGTATTTTACTATTTATTTTAATTTCTACAAAATATATGAAATGAAAAATTATATAAAATACCACACGACACAAATAAACACATCTACTTTTTTATAGAATCTATGCAAAGTCTTTTTATTTTTTCTGAATTAATATCACAATTGTATTCATAAACTACTTATAAAATATTTAATTTAAAGATTTAAATAGATCGCGGGAACTACGGATGTCAACGGGTCAGGTACCCAAAAGTTTTGGCCAAACCCGAACCTGACCCGACCCAAACCCGAACCCGACTAAACCCGAGTCGGGTATTTAAACGGGTATCCACGGGTACTCGTTTAAATTAAAATATATATTTTTAATTTAGTTTTTAAATTATTTTTATAAAATATAACTATAAAATAATATTAATAATAATAAATATATTTATTAAATATTATTTTATTATATAAATATAAAAATTTATTTTTTATTATATATTAATCAGGTATTGGGTACCTGAACCCGCGAGAGTAAACCCGAACCCGACCCGATTAGCTAATCGAGTACCCGAATCTGCCATAAACGGGTCAGGTCGGGTCGGGTACCCGCAAGTTCGGGTACCCATTGACACCCTAGCGGGAACTCGGGGTAGAGATCCAATTGGCCGGTTTTCTTATCCAGACCCACGAATATGACTGCAGAGGCTGAGCTGGGTTAAGGTAGGGCAGGGCGAGATTGTGTCTTCCTTCTTGGGCCACAATAACGGTTATATAATTTGACCTAGGACCCATATCGTTAATTCTTGAAAGTTAGGAGGTGCTCTGTGGCAAAGTGCTGCTAAATACACGCCCTAAAAAGCATTGTTGCGGCTTCAACAACTGGCATTAAAATTTTTATTGGACAGTATTCCTCCTTAAATTCTCATGGGCCTGTGGCCCACCACTGTCCACCAACTGCCTACTCAATTAATACCCCCCAAACCTTCTCCTCCAAGTTATTAACTGTCAGACCTGCTATTTCCTTAATCCCGTTAATGATGCCACATCACCAATCAAACCGCGCGAAATCAAAATTTTGAACGATGTGGTGTTGACTTTGACCACCCTCCTCATTGTGAACACCACGCGTGTTCGAACAAGGTGTTTCGGTCGCGAGCGTCGCTGGAAGCCAGGAAAGGAGATGGGGTCTGCGGCAGGGGAGAGGCAACCCACGCCTATCGCCCTCAGCCTCATCGATGCCCCTTTGGGCACCGGAAGACGTTAACCAGAGAAGAGAGTGTAAGGGGTCCCCTTCGAGGGGGAGCGCAAGGGGGTGAAACCCTAAAGGGGCGCATATCAAGAAATTCATTGCGGAAGCTAGGGTTTCCATGGATCATTTGAAGAATCATATGATCAACTTGTCGAAAACTTGCAAGTATGAATGAAAGATCATACCATAGCCATTGTGTGAGAGGTGTCTTGGAATCAAGAGAACAAAAGAGGTCTCCTCCTTGTCGTCACACACAAGATGATCAACGGCTACTCTTTGAGATCCTTGTGCTAGCAAGTTTCTTCAAAGCACTTGTCGTATGGAAGGGATGATCTAATTCTCTTTGGCCGAGAGCTCCTCTTGCAAAACCTCTCCTTCTCGTCAACCTCCTCCAAACGAAAGTTCAAGGCGTTGAAGTGAAGAGAGCAACGCATATGCGTTTTGGCGTTGAAGTGAAATCGGCCTTGATGACTTTCCATAAATGGAAGATCATCAAGCCATGCGCTCATGCCAACCCAAAAACGCTTATACATTGAACCTCTCATTGAACCATGCGTTCACATAGTGAACTGGTTCAATTAGATTTGGTTCAAAACCCAAATTGAGCCAAGCCACTTGGTCTAGACCATATCAAACCCTAAGGTTCCAGATCTAACCGTTCATCTCCTGATGCTCTTGATCTCACCGATCTAGCATCATATCTCTCGATCGAAGCTTACCGATCTTAAGCCCTAATGAATCAAACATGATCAGACCAGATCTCACTCACAATCAGAGATTAAATCCCTTTAAACTGAACCCAAAGAATTCAGTCCACACAATCTGACTTAAGTAAGCCATATCATCAAATTGTGCGACCCTAAGGGTTTCCTTTAAATGTCGGTAACGATAACTTTCGTTATCACGATCAGTGAGGGGTATCTAGCAACACATCACTGTCTCCCGATATAAAGGAAAGAGTCTTCCAAGACTACTCCCAAACCACAGCACAAGTGCGAATCATCTTCACAAGGCATGCATGTATCCTTTGCCACTGGATGTTCTTATTGGACAAGCGGGTCAAGCTTGTAACTCCAATATGATGAGCATGAATAATCAGATGAACATAGTCACCTGGGTATGGCCATACACTATTCTCAATCATCTCATTTAAGGGGGCCCCTTCAGAACATCACACTCCTTCAACAAGGAGACGGCAATCCTATATCTATCACTAGTGTCCCAACCTGACTCATGATCATTATCCAAGATAGTCTATAACCATTATGTTTCAAATGATATTGAACTACCTCAAAACAATGACAATCATCATTTAGAAACACAAGTGATCTCAAGTCAGAGGACATGTGCCACTTAGTGCAAACAAGGATTATTCACATTGTGACAAGCAATTGAATATCCTAGTAGGGTCTGTCCAGTACATCCAATGTACCCATGAGTCTACATCTTATTCCATGCTCGAAGCATCCTATAAGATTAGAACGCATATTAGTCTCAATCATATCAAGGCTGTCTCATGTTCACCAAGATATCTCGACTAAGGACAATATAGCATGTCAGCCTAGCTGAACAGCATTGAAACATTATTCAGAAGAACACACATTGCAGCAGATGATGTAACAACCTAAATAATAACCATTGCCTTTATAAACACAAGAGTTTATATACACGATACTCATGGAATCCCAAGGCCTCAAACATTAGCCTTAAGGGCATACCCCAACAATCTCCCACTTGCACTTAATCTAATGGTTGAGAAATCTCAAACCCATATTATTACAGTGCTTCTCATGCTTCTGCTGCGCCAGAGGCTTGGTAAGCGGGTCAGCCAGATTGTCGTCTGTATGAACCTTGCATATTTTGATCTCGCCACGATCAATGATTTCCCGGATCAAGTGAAACCGTCTCTGTATGTGCTTGGACTTCTGGTGCGACCGTGGTTCCTTTGCTTGTGCGATTGCTCCAGTGTTATCACAGAAGATAACCAAAGGATCTGCACTCGAAGGAACAACACCAAGTTCCTGAATGAACTTACGAATCCACACTGCCTCCTTGGATGCTTCCGAGGCTGCAACATACTCAGCTTCTGTTGTGGAATCAGCAACAGTTGACTGTTTGAAACTCTTCCACACCACTGCTCCACCATTCAAGCTAAAAACATAGCCTGATTGCGATCGGAAATCATCCTGGTCCGACTGGAACGAAGCGTCAGTATATCCTTCTATACTGAGTTCTTCCTCACCACCATATATCAAGAACATATCTTTGGTCCTCCGCAGATATTTTAAAATGTTCTTGACTGCAATCCAGTGCGCCATACCTGGATTACTTTGGAATCGACTGGTCACGCTTAACCCGTAAGCGACGTCAGGGCGAGTACACAACATCGCATACATTATGGACCCAATAGCCGAAGCATGAGGCGTATTGTCCATTTCATCTTTCTCAGTCTGTGTTTGTGGACACTGACTCTTCGAAAGATTCAGACCATGTCTGACTGGAAGATATCCTCATTTAGAATTCTCTAAATGAAATCTCTCCAGGACTTTATCGATGTAAGTACTCTGGCACAGCCCGAGAAGCCTCTTAGATCTATCCCTGTAGATCTTCACACCTAGTACATAGGCTGCTTCTCCTAGATCTTTCATCTGAAAACATTTTCCTAACCATGCTTTAACAGCATGCAGTTCAGGAATATCGTTTCCAATGATCAAGATATCATCGACGTAGAGGACTAGGAAAGTAATCACGCTCCCACTAAACCTCTTATATACACACGGGTCATCCTCGTTCTTGATGAAGCCAAACTCAGAGATTGATTCATCAAAACGAATATTCCAGCTTCTAGATGCTTGTTTAAGTCCATAAATGGACTTCTTTAACTTGCATATTTTATGACGATCTGATGGATTAGTGAAACCTTCAGGTTGTGTCATATACACAACCTCATCCAGATTTCCATTAAGGAAAGCTGTCTTCACATCCATCTGCCAGATCTCATAATCGTAATATGCTGCTATCGCGAAAAGAATCCGAATAGACTTGAACATGGCTACAGGAGAGAAAGTTTCATCATAATCTATCCCGTAGATTTGTTTGAAACCTTTCGCAACTAGCCTGCCTTTATAGGTAACCACGTTACCATCCATGTCAATCTTCTTCTTGAAGATCCATTTACAGCCTATAGGGATTACTCCCGGAGGCGGATCAACCAAATCCCAGACTTGGTTATCTGACATGGAGTCCATCTCGGCGCGCATAGCTTCAAGTCATCTAGCTGACTCCGGTCCACTGACCGCATCCGCATAAGTAAGGGGTTCATCATTATCAATGATGTAGACTCCGTCATAGCGCTCAGGCTATCGACGGATCCTTCCCGATCTACGCGGTTCCCGTGATATCTGAGCCTCAGGTTGTTCAATAACCTGCTCAACTGGCTCGGGCTCATCCAACTGTGCTTGACCACTTTGTCCTTCCTCTGGATTCTCATCCAGCTTTATTTCTCTCCCACTGGCTTCTTGCAGAAGAAACTCCTTCTCAAGAAATATGGCCGTTCGAGCAACAAATACCTTGTTCTCTTTGGGATCGTAGAAATAATAACCCTTAGTTTCCTTAGGGTAACCATCAAAGACACATTTCTCAGATCTGCTCTCTAGTTTCCCAGAGGCGAGCTTTTTAAAATAGGCCTCGCAGCCCCAGATCCTGATAAATGTCAAGCTCGGCTGTTTCCCATACCATAACTCATATGGCGTCTTTGAAACTGCCTTGGATGGCACTCGGTTTAGTACCTTTGCAGCTGTTTTCAGTGCAAATCCCCAAAAGGAGTAAGGTAGAGTAGCCTGACTCATCATAGAACGAACCATATCAAGTAACGTTCTATTTCTCCTCTCGGACACACCATTCCATTGCGGTGTTCCTGGCGGAGTGAGCTGTGAGATAATCCCACACTCCTTTAGATAGTCAGTAAACGCATGACTCAGGTATTCTCCACCTCGATCAGAACGAAGTGCCTTGATATTTCGGCCTAGCTGATTCTGTACTTCATTTTTGAACTCTTTGAACTTGTCAAAAGATTCACTCTTATGTCTCATCAAATAGACATAACCATACCTACTGAAATCATCAGTAAAGGTAATGAAGTACTGATAGCCACCTCTGGCATGTTTACTAAATGGCCCACACACATCACTGTGTATAAGGTCAAGTAAACCTGAAGCTCTTTGACCTTTGTTAGGAAAAGGAGACTTCGTCATTTTACCCAATAAACAAGCTTTGCATGTATCAATCTCCTCATAGGAGATTGATCCCAGCAGTCCATGATCATGCAACCGCTTAATGCGCTTCTTGTTAATATGGCCTAAACGACTATGCCATAACAAGGTGCTGTCATCAGCATGCTTGGCTTTCATATTATCAATATTTTGTATAGAATATTCCATGTCCAACATGAATAACCCATTGTTAATTGAACCAGTCGCATAAACAATATTATCAAGAGTAAGATAACACTTTGAAGTCTTGCATTCAAAGGAAAACCCTTTCCTGACAAGAGCAGGAATAGAGATAATATTTTTAGTAATACTGGGTACAAAGTAACAATTGTTTAATTCTAATACAATGCCAGATGGTAATGTGATGTAATAATCCCCTACAGCAACAGCAGCAACCCGTGCCCCGTTTCCAACTCGTAGGTCCACCTCATGCTGTCCCACCTGTCTTCTTCTCTTGAGTTCCTGTACATTTGAACAAATGTGAACTCCACATGCAGTGTCTAACACCCATGAAATGGAAGAAGAAGATAACATGACCTCAGTCACATATATACCTGAGCCAGAAGCAATGCTTCCCCTCTTATCTCCTTGGAGCGCTTTACAGTCCTTTTTCTAGTGACCCAGCTGGCCACAGTGGAAACACCTGTTGTTCTTCGACCGCTTTACCTTCTGTTTCAGAGCCTTGCTGTAACTCTTGACAGGGGCTTTGCCCTTCTTCCCCTTCTTCTTGTTCCTGGAAGGAACCATTAAGACAGAGGTTGAAGGCTTTCCCTTCAGAGTTTCCTCAGTAGTCAAGAGCATATTCAGCAGCTCTGCCGGAGTACAATCGATTTTGTTCATATTAAAGTTAATAATGAACGCATCGAAAGAAGGCGGGAGAGACTGCAGAATAATGTCTACAGCAAGCTCCTGGTTGATGGTATGCCCCAGTTTCTCCAGAGCCTCCTTGTGCCCAATCATCTTGAGCACGTGAGCTCCCACTGGGCTCCCTTCAGCCAGTTTGCTCTGAAAGAAAAGTTTTGTCAGATTATAGCGTTCTGTCCTCGCCTGTGCAGCATACAGCATCTTGAGGTTCGCTATAATCTCTATAGCCGACATATCCTCATGCTGACGCTGCAGCGGTGGCGTCATAGACGCAAGCATCAGGCAAGCGACATCAATGCTATCATTGACGTGCTTTTCATAGGCATCACGAACCGCCCTTGCGGCGTTCGCAGCGGGTTGAGGCGGCACAGCCGTCTCGAGGACATACATTTTCCTCTCTGCCTTAAGAACGATCTTAAGGTGTCCGAACCAGTCTGAGAAGTTTGGCCCAGCAAACTTCTCCCTTTCCAGTAGGGATCGCACATTGAAGCTCATGGTGTTCGTTGCTGCAGGAATCTACAACAATGCAAGAACAGCAAGGTCAGTATCAATGTTTAGAATCAATCCAGGACTTAAGAAAGATTCTTTTCTCACTATTTTATCTGACTGAAAAATCCATTAAACAGTCCGAAAGAGTAACACTCTTTTAGTGAGATGGGATCCAGATTTCATACTTGGTCTCCGCGTCCCGCTCAGGCGAGATAAGATACACAGAGATGACAAGCACTAATTTCTGGTAGGCAGTCCCTGCCAATCGCCAACCCGTGCGATTCCCCTTCATCTGGGCAATCCAGCAGACTGTGCCAACTGAGTTGGTACAACACAGTCTCTGATCCCTCAGATGGCTGCCTCCATGCGCTACCATATGCGCCACATATGTAGCCTACATGGTCAAGCTGACCCGACCTACTCCCTGGACCACCACGTGCTATGCTGAGTAACGAGAAGCGATAAATCCCTTCTCTGTAACACGCAGGTGAAATCCCGCACCGTCTGAAGATAGATGGACGTGCCCACTGAGTGGGTACAACACGGCTCCAACGATAGTCAGAACAGTGAGGTTTCGCGTCAGAAGGCATTACGTGCTTGATATTTTAGCGTTTGGATTTTAACGGTCTTTTATCTTCTTACTATCAGGCAAATCCTATGGCTATAGCAGAAGATAAATAACTCATGCAATTCTAATTATTAAACAATAAAAGAAAGCATGGATCTTATGTGGTAAAAGCCCATAGTCTAAGTAAGACCTTAATTAACTTAAGTCTTCACTTGCTTTTCTTGGGTCTTTTGCCCCTCAGCTGGCCCAGACCAGGGCCCAAGCGCCCTCTGCAGCTAGGTGCGCCCACCAGGTCAAATCACTGTTGCATGCGCCTTGCAATGTGTGCTTTGAGCTCTTGTCAGATTAAATTACAAGTTAATCTATCTAGACAAGATTGACACGCAGGTCAATTACATTTTATAAATTAATTAACATGTGATGCACAGATCACAATAATAATAATTTACAACTGATCCAGGCTCGCAGGCCCCAGCACAGCACACATTAAATGGGCAACCCACATAAGATGAAATAGACAAACATCATGGCATCAAATCAACATGTGATCCATTTAACAAGAAAATAAAAATTTTGAAAACCCATTGGCATCATTTTAATTTTCTTATGTGCCCTACAACCTTACAATGGTCCATTGATAGGGATCCACTCATCCATCTAGTCAGATCCTCTGCCCTTGCATGCACCAAGTCGTAACTGACTTGTGTTGACCTAATGGTCAACCATGCATGCGCAAAGGGCTGAACAACCCTCATGAGTTTCGGCAAGCGGGTGTGACCCCGGGCCTAACTCATGTGTGTTCAATAGCCGTCTCAACCAGAGCTCGCTACACGCCCTTGATGCAGTCGACACATAGCCACCTCATGCTTGCGCACAGGTGCTATCTGGTCAACCCATCTAGGCTGTCAGAGGGTCTGATCAGACTATTTGGATCTTACCCTAGAAGATGATTTCAACCCCATCAACCCATCTAAGGGTTTAAAGTAGGGACACCTTAGATCTAATGAGGCGCGCATGATCCTTTGTTTTGACAAAAACAACATGTAAGAAGCGCCATTAAACATGCGCAAAAAACATCAAACATACATCTAAGTTCTTGAACTAGCATGTAATGTTTCGGCATGTCATTAGATCTATTCTTTGCAAACGCAAACAAGGATCACAAAGAAGCAATCATTTGAATCAAGCAATAACAAGAGCTCTGATACCAATTGTAAGGGGTCCCCTTCGAGGGGGAGCGCAAGGGGGTGAAACCCTAAAGGGGCGCATATCAAGAAATTCATTGCGGAAGCTAGGGTTTCCATGGATCATTTGAAGAATCATATGATCAACTTGTCGAAAACTTGCAAGTATGAATGAAAGATCATACCATAGCCATTGTGTGAGAGGTGTCTTGTAATCAAGAGAACAAAAGAGGTCTCCTCCTTGTCGTCACACACAAGATGATCAACGGCTACTCTTTGAGATCCTTGTGCTAGCAAGTTTCTTCAAAGCACTTGTCGTATGGAAGGGATGATCTAATTCTCTTTGGCCGAGAGCTCCTCTTGCAAAACCTCTCCTTCTCGTCAACCTCCTCCAAACGAAAGTTCAAGGCGTTGAAGTGAAGAGAGCAACGCATATGCGTTTTGGCGTTGAAGTGAAATCGGCCTTGATGACTTTCCATAAATGGAAGATCATCAAGCCATGCGCTCATGCCAACCCAAAAACGCTTATGCATTGAACCTCTCATTGAACCATGCGTTCACATAGTGAACCGGTTCAATTAGATTTGGTTCAAAACCCAAATTGAGCCAAGCCACTTGGTCTAGACCATATCAAACCCTAAGGTTCCAGATCTAACCGTTCATCTCCTGATGCTCTTGATCTCACCGATCTAGCATCATATCTCTCGATCGAAGCTTACCGATCTTAAGCCCTAATCAATCAAACATGATCAGACCAGATCTCACTCACAATCAGAGATTAAATCCCTTTAAACTGAACCCAAAGAATTCAGTCCACACGATCTGACTTAAGTAAGCCATATCATCAAATTGTGCGACCCTAAGGGTTTCTTTTAAATGTCGGTAACGATAACTTTCGTTATCACGATCAGTGAGGGGTATCTAGCAACACATCACTGTCTCCCGATATAAAGGAAAGAGTCTTCCAAGACTACTCCCAAACCACAGCACAAGTGCGAATCATCTTCACAAGGCATGCATGTATCCTTTGCCACTGGATGTTCTTATTGGACAAGCGGGTCAAGCTTGTAACTCCAATATGATGAGCATGATTAGATCAGATGAACATAGTCACCTGGGTATGGCCATACACTATTCTCAATCATCTCATTTAAGGGGGCCCCTTCAGAACATCACACTCCTTCAACAAGGAGACGGCAATCCTATATCTATCACTAGTGTCCCAACCTGACTCATGATCATTATCCAAGATAGTCTATAACCATTATGTTTCAAATGATATTGAACTACCTCAAAACAATGACAATCATCATTTAGAAACACAAGTGATCTCAAGTCAGAGGACATGTGCCACTTAGTGCAAACAAGGATTATTCACATTGTGACAAGCAATTGAATATCCTAGTAGGGTCTGTCCAGTACATCCAATGTACCCATGAGTCTACATCTTATTCCATGCTCGAAGCATCCTATAAGATTATAACGCATATTAGTCTCAATCATATCAAGGCTGTCTCATGTTCACCAAGATATCTCGACTAAGGACAATATAGCATGTCAGCCTAGCTGAACAGCATTGAGACATTATTCAGAAGAACACACATTGCAGCAGATGATGTAACAACCTGAATAATAACCATTGCCTTTATAAACACAAGAGTTTATATACACGATACTCATGGAATCCCAAGGCCTCAAACATTAGCCTTAAGGGCATACCCCAACAGAGAGATCCGGCCGGAGTTCGCTAGCTTGCGCCCATTTCCGAGATCGACGTCTGATTCGGCCGCTCACCGAGTTAGCGGTCAGTTGATGTAGGGGGCAAGCACAAGACAAAGGTGCATGCAAACAACGCTTCTGTAAAAATAGTTTTTTTGTATTTTATAATAAAAACCGGAATTACTTCTAACGGAGTTGGAAAATATTTTTGGTATTTTATAAATAGAGGAAATCGAAAACTAAGTTACTTTAAACTACGAATTGAAAGACACTTAATCTATGAAATGAAATTGCTAGAAGGAATACTCACAGTGCGACCCTTGAGAATAGAAGGATCGTGACGTCCCGGTCTTCAACTGTCCTACTCTGATGGAAGGAGTTGCATCATTACAAGCAAACACAGACAAGCACGATCCGCACATACCACGGATTCATATTACAGATCAAGAACTAAGGGGGAGGATAAGCCTCACAAATTCCCTTAACACTTTAACTAAAGGGGAAAGGAAGAGGGGAAATAACTTGCGCCAAGATGATCTCCCAAATCTTGTGCCTCCCTACGACAAGCACTTTGATTAGTGTAGAAACAAGTTCTAGAAATTATGGAAGGGAGAGGGGAAAGAACTTAGCTGATGTGAAGCCTTATTGATGTTGTTCTTCATGCTAGCCGAAAGGTGAAGGAACCCTCAAGGGTCTTTGTTGTTTGCCGAGATCCAAGGTTGATGAGGTTTACTTATGTTACAAATAGAACTTTCCATGTCCAAGATATATAGACCATTGCACAAAGTACCCTTCCCATAGAACATATTTGCAAATGAAAAAGAACAAGAGTTCTTATTTATTTCAAACTTAAATCCCTTCTTTGCTAAGCAAGGAATGGATACAATGTTCTTAGTAAGTGAAGGTACACAAAAGCAATTATCTAGTTCTAATTGAAATTTAGAAGGCAAGGAGAGAGTCAAAACGCCTACAGCAACAGCAGCAACCTGTGCCCCGTTTCCAACGCGTAGGTCAATCTCTCCAGGCCGCACCGATCTACTTTTCTTGAGCCCTTGCATATTTTTACAAATATGAGCTCCACATGCGGTATCCAATACCCATGACATAGAAGTAGAAAGATTGACTTCTGTAACATAGATACCTAAGCTAGAAGTTAAGGCCAAGCCTTTCTTCTCCTCATTCTGAAGCTGCTTGCAGTCCCTTCTCTAGTGACCTTGCTCGCCACAGTGAAAACACCTCTGGTCCTTTGACTTCTTCGCCTTTTTCTTTAGTGCTTTAGTAGGACCTCTGGCACTGCTCTTAGCACGTGCCTTACCCTTCTTCTTTATCTTCTTGGTCGCAGGGACCAAAAGAATAGAATTGGGTTTGGTCTTACCCATCTCACGCTCGGCTGTTTGGAGCATATTCATTAATTCCTCCCGTGTGCACTCAATCCGGTTCATGTTGAAATTAATAATAAACAGAATGAAGCTAGGGGGCAGGGAATGCAGAATAAGATCTACAACCAGCTCGTTGTCTATGGCATGTCCCAGTCTCCTGAGATGATCCACATTCCCAATGAGTTTGAGAACATGGGGTCTCACTGGTGCACCCTCAGACAACTTACACCGAAAGACTGCTTTGGCGGTGTCAAATCTCTCAGTTCTAGCCTGAGCCTCGAACATCTATTTCAGATGAGTGATCATCTGAAAAGCGTTCTGCTCCTCATATTGCACCTACAGTTCAGGTGCCATGCTGGCTAGCATAAGACATGCAACCTCCAAAGTGTCATCCTGATGCTTTCTATAAGCATCTCTGTCTGCTGTTCGGGCATTAGGCGGAGGAGCCGCAGGAAGAGCCTGTTCAAGGACATACAGCTTCTTCTCGAGCTTGAGGACTATCCTTAAGTTCCGATGCCAGTCCATAAAGTTAGTTCTAACTAACTTATCCTTATCAAGGAGTGATCGCAGTGATAATCTGCCAGTGTTCATAGCCATTGTTCTACAACACCCAAGAAAAGCATATTAGTACTACTTCGAATCATTTAAACTGGACTTGTTTTAAATGATTACTGCTCCCACTATTTTAAATTCGAATTGACAACCCACAAAGTCAATCGGAAAGTTTAAGACTTCCTAGTGAGATGAGATCCTTATTTCACATGAGGCTTCGCGTACCACGAGGGTGGGATGAGATGCACAAAGTAACCCATGTTTCCTAAGGTGGGCGCGCCGGCCGGTTGTGTTGGGGTATGCCCTTAAGGCTAATGTTTGAGGCCATGGGAATGTATCTGTATCATGTAATAAACTGTTATGTTTATAAAGGCATGGTTGTTATTCAGTTAGCTACATTATCTGCTGCAATATATGTTCTTCTGAATAATGTCTCAAAGCTGTTCAGCTAGGCTGACATGCTATAAGTCCTTAGTCGAGATATCTTGGTGAACATGAGACAGCCTTGATATGTTTGAGACTAATATGTGTTCTGATCTTATAGGATGCTTCGAGCATGGAATAAGATGTAGACTCATGGGTACATGGGATGTACTGGACAGACCCTACTAGGATGTTCAATTGTTTGTCACAATGTGAATATTCCTTGAATGTGACAAGTGGCACATTTCCTCTGACTTGAGATCACTTGTGTTTTCTAAATGATGATTGTCATTGTTTTGAGATAGTTCAATATCATTTGAAACATAATGATTATAGACTATCTTGGATGGTGAGCTTGAATCAGGTTAGGGCACTAGTGATAGACATAGGATTGCCGTCTCCTTGTTTAAGGAGTGTGATGTTCTAAAGGGGCCCCCTGGATGGGATGATTGAGAGAGTGTATGGCCATACCCAGATGACTGTGTTCATCTGATCTAATCATGCTCATCATATTGGAGTTACAAGCTTGACAGGCTTGTCCAATAAGAACATCCAGTGGCAAAGGAAATTTGCATGCCTTGTGAATTGGATTCACACTTGTGCTGTATTTTGGGTGTAGTCTTGGAAGACTCTTTCCTTTATATCGGGAGACAGTGATGTGTTGCTAGATACCCCTCACTGATCGTGATAATGAGAATTATCGTTACCGACATTTAGAGGAAACCCTCAGGGTCACACAATTTGATGATATGGCTTACTTAAGTCAGATCGTGTGGACTGAATTGTTTGGGTTCAGTTTAAAGGGATTTAATCTCTGATTGTAAGTGAGATCTGGTCTGATCATGTTTGATTGATTAGGGCTTGAGATCGGTAAGCTTCGATCGAGAGAATGGATGCTCGATCGGTGAGATCAGGAGCATCAGGAGATGAACGGTTAGATCTGGAGCCTTAGGGTTTAATTGAGATCTAGACCATATTGCTTGGGTTAATTGGTCTTGGACCAAACCGAAATGAACCAGCTCATTGGTTGAGCGTGTGGTTCAATTTAAGAGAGGTTTGCGATTGGGGTAAACCCATGATCGCATATGGAAGAGTGGCTTTCTATTTTTAGAAAGCATGTCACTTACGTGACCACGATTCTTGTGGTCTCTCTTCACGCCTCCCTCTCGCTCTATTGTCGTCGCTTGACTTTGCTCTTGAGGCATTCTCTCGTGAAGAAGAAGTGGACGACATTGGGAGAGTTTTCGCCAAGCAAGAAATTTTTCTCCTTCCCTTTCCATTCGATCAAGGATACTTGGATGATCCTTGCTAGCACAAGGGACGACAAGAAGAAGCGCATCTTCATCTTGTGTGTGACGATTTGGAGAAGATCTTCTTTGGTCTTTGCTTCCAAGGCGCCATCCAATCGATGGCCATGGTATGAATCACATCCTATTTATTTAAGCTTTCAAAGTTGATCATCTTATACATGCTTTGCGACTCTTGAAACCCCCTTCCGCTGCTATATTCCCTTATATGCGCCATGCTGGGTTTCGCCCCCCTCTTGAAAGGGGTCCTAACAATTGGTATCAGAGCTTCGGTTAAACGCATGTTTATATGATTGCTTTGGTGTTGTGATCCATGAATGCCGATATGTGCTTAGATCTATAACATGCGTAAATTCACATGTTAAATTATATCATGCCGAAACTTGTTTTTGTTTCATTTGCGCATGTATGTTGTATGTTGGCGCATCTTACTTGGTTTGTACAAAACTTGAACACTTGCGCGATTAACACTAGATCTAAGACCTTGCTGTAAACCCTTAGACGGGTTACTAGGGTTGAAGTCATCCCCTAGGTTAGATCCAACAGTCTGATCAGACCATCTGACAGCCTGAATGGGTCGACCAGTTAGCACCTTGGCGCAAGCCTATGGTGGCTATAGGTCGACTGCAGACAGGTGTGTAGCGATGTCTGATTGAGACAACTAATGAACACACATGAGTTAGGCCCGGGGTCACACCCGCTTGCCAGACCTCATTGTGGTTGTTCAGCCCTGGCGCATGCATAGTTGACCTTATGGTCGACTCAAGTCAGTTAGGACTTGGTGCATGCAAGGGCAGTGGATCTGACTAGGTTGGATGAGTGGATCCCTAGTAATGGACCGTTGTAAGGTAGTAAGGGCGAATAAGGAAATTAAAATTGATCCCATGGGGTTTTCGAAAATTTTAATTTTTGTGATGGATCACATGATTGCTGATTGGATGCATATGTTTGTCTATTTAGTCTTATGTGGGCTGCTCATATTAATTGTGTGCTGTGCTGGGGCCTGCGTGCCTGGGATTTAAAATTGTAAATTAATTATTGTGATCTGCGCATCACATTGCTTTAATTTATAAAATGTAATTGACCTGCGTGTCAATCTTGTCTAGATAGTTAAATTTGTAATTTAATTAGACAAGAGCACAGAGCACACTTGGCAGAGGCGCTTGCAGCAGAGGCTTGACCAGGTGGGAGGTCCAGGGTTCAACTCTGGGACCTGGCGCATTTTCCCTGGTGGGCGCACCTGTGCTGCAATTGGCGCTTGGGCCCTGGGTTGGGCCAGATGAGCAGCAAAAGACCCATGAAGAGCAAGTGAAGACTTAAGTTAGGTTAAGGTCTCACTAGGGCTATGGGCTTTTACCACATAAGATTCATGCTTTCTTTTATTTATTGTTTAAATATTAGAATTGCATGATTAAGTTTATCTTCTGCTATCACCATAGGAATTGCATGATAGTGAAGAAGATAAAAGACCGTTAAAATCCAACGCTAAAATATCAAGCTCGTAAGCCTTCTGACGCGAAACCTCACTGTTCTGATTATCGTTGGAGCCGTGTTGTACCCACTCAGTGGGCACGTCCATCTATCTTCAGAGGGTGCGGGATTACACCTGTGTGTTACAGAGTAGGGATTTATCCCTTCTCGTTGCTCAGCATAACACATGGTGGTCCAGGGAGTAGGTCGGGTCAGCTTGACCGTGTAGCCTACATATGTGGCGCATATGGTAGCACATGGAGGCAGCCATCTGTGGGGTCAGAGACTGTGTTGTACCAACTCAGTTGGCACAGTCTGCTGGATTGCCCAGATGAAGGGGAATCGCACGGGTTGGCGATCGGCAGGGACTGCCTACCGGAGATTAGTGCTTGTACTCTCTGTGCATCTTATCTCGCCTGAGCGGGACGCGGAGACCAAGTATGAAATCCGGATCCCATCTCACTAAAAGAGTTCTACTCTTTCGGGCTGTTTTGTTGGATTTTTCAAGCCTGATAAAATAGTGAGAAAAAGAATCTTTCTTAAGTCCTGATTGATTCTTATACATTGATACTGACCTTGCTGTTCTTGCATTGTTGTAGATACCTGCAGCAACGAACACCATGAACTTCAATGTGCGATCCCTACTGGAAAGGGAGAAGTTTGCTGGGCCGAACTTCTCTGACTGGTTTGGACACCTTAAGATCGTTCTTAAGGCAGAGAGGAAACTGTATGTCCTCGAGACGGCGATACCGCCGCAGCCCGCTCCGAACGCCGCAAGGGGGGTTCGGGAAGCCTACGAAAAGCACGTCAATGATAGCATTGATGTCGCTTGCCTGATGCTAGCGTCTATGACGCCACCGCTGCAGCGTCAGCATGAGGATATGTCGGCTATAGAGATTATAGCGAACCTCAAGATGCTGTATGCTGCACAGGCGAGGACAGAGCGCTACAATTTGACGAAGCTCTTCTTTCAGAGCAAACTGGCTGAAGGGAGCCCAGTGGGAGCTCACGTGCTCAAGATGATTGGGCACAAGGAAGCTCTGGAGAAACTGGGGCACACCATCAACCAGGAGCTTGCTGTGGACATTATTCTGCAGTCTCTCCCGCCTTCATTCGACGCGTTCATTATTAATTTTAATATGAACAAAATCGATTGTACTCCGGCAGAGCTGCTGAATATGCTCTTGACCACTGAGGAGACTCTGAAGGGTAAGCCTTCGACCTCTGTCTTAATGGTTCCTTCGAGGAACAAGAAGAAGGGGAAGAAGGGCAAGGCCCCGGTCAAAAGCTACAGCAAGGCTTTGAAGCAAAAGGTCAAGCGGTCCAAGGAATACAGGTGTTTCCACTGTGGCCAGCTGGGTCACTGGAAGAAGGACTGTAAAGCGCTCCAAGGAGATAAGAGGGGAAGCTTCGCTTCTGGCTCAGGTATATTCGTGACTGAGGTCATGTTTTCTTCTTCTATATCATGGGTGTTGGACACTGCATGTGGAGTTCACATTTGTTCAAATGTACAGGAACTCAAGAGAAGAAGGCAGGTGGGACAGCATGAGGTGGACCTACGCGTTGGAAACGGAGCACGGGTTGCTGCTGTTGCTGTAGGAGACTACTTCATTTCTTTACCATCTGGCATTGTATTGGAACTAGACAATTGTTACTTTGTTCCCAGTATTACTAAAAATATTATCTCCATTCCTGCTCTTGTCAGGAAGGGATTTTCCTTTGAATGCAATATTTCAAAGTGTATTTTATCTTTAGATAATATTGTTTATGCAACTGGTTCAATTAACAATGGATTATTCATGTTGGACATGGAATGTTCAATACAGCAAATTGATATTAAGAAAGCCAAGTATGCTGATGACAGCACCTTGCTATGGCATAGTCGTTTAGGCCATATTAACGAGAAACGCATTAAGCGGTTGCATGATCATGGACTGCTGGGATCATTCTCCTACAAGGAGATTGATACATGCAAAGCTTGTTTGATGGGTAAAATGACGAAGTCACCTTTTCCTCATAAAGGTCAAAGGGCTTCAGGTTTACTTGACCTTATACACACTGATGTGTGTGGGCCATTTAGTAAACATGCCAGAGGTGGCTATCAGTACTTCATTACCTTTACTGATGATTTCAGTAGGTATGGCTATGTCTATCTGATGAGACATAAGAGTGAATCTTTTGACAAGTTCAAAGAGTTCAAAAATGAAGTACAAAATCAGCTAGGCCGAAATATCAAGGCACTTCGCTCAGATCGAGGTGGAGAATACCTAAGTCATACGTTTACTGACTATCTAAAGGAGTGTGGGATTATCTCACAGCTCACTCCGCCAGGAACACCGCAATGGAATGGTGTGTCCGAAAGGAGAAATAGAACGTTACTTGATATGGTTCGTTCTATGATGAGTCAGGCTAATCTACCTTACTCCTTTTGGGGTTTTGCACTGGAAACAGCTGCAAAGGTACTAAACCGAGTGCCATCCAAGGCAGTTTCTAAGACTCCATATGAGTTATGGTATGGGAAACAGCCGAGCTTGACATTTATCAGGATCTGGGGCTGCGAGGCTTATGTTAAAAAGCTCGCCTCTGGGAAACTAGAGAGCAGATCTGACAAATGTATCTTTGTCGGTTACCCTAAGGAAACTAAGGGTTATTATTTCTTCGATCCCAAAGAGAACAAGGTTTTTGTTGCTCGGACGGCCATATTTCTTGAGAAGGAGTTTCTTCTGCAAGAGGCCAGTGGGAGAGAAATAATGCTGGATGAGAATCCAGAGGAAGGACAAAGTAGTCAAGCACAGTTGGATGAGCCTGAGCCGGTAGAACAGGTTATTGAACAACCTGAGGCTCAAATATCACGGGAACCGCGAAGATCGGGAAGGATTCGTCGACAGCCTGAGCGCTATGACGGAGTCTACATCATTGATAATGATGAACCCCTCACTTATGCGGATGCGGTCAGTGGACCGGAGTCAGCGAGATGGCTTGAAGCTATGCGCGCCGAGATGGACTCCATGTCAGATAACCAAGTTTGGGATTTGGTTGATCCGCCTCCGGGAGTAATCCCTATAGGCTGTAAATGGATCTTCAAGAAGAAGATTGACATGGATGGTAACGTGGTTACCTATAAAGGCAGGCTAGTTGCGAAAGGTTTCAAACAAATCTACGGGATAGATTATGATGAAACTTTCTCACCTGTAGCCATGTTTAAGTCTATTCGGATTCTTTTCGCGATAGCTGCATACTATGATTATGAGATCTGGCAGATGGATGTGAAAACAGCTTTCCTTAATGGAAATCTGGATGAGGATGTGTACATGACACAACCAGAAGGTTTCACTAATCCAGCAGATCGTCATAAGATATGCAAGTTAAAGAAGTCCATTTATGGACTTAAGCAAGCATCTAGAAGCTGGAATATTCATTTTGATGAATCAATCAGTGAATTTGGTTTCATCAAGAACGAGGATGACCCGTGTGTATATAAGAGGTTTAGTGGGAGCGTGATTACTTTTCTAGTCCTCTACGTCGATGACATCTTGATCATTGGAAATGACATTCCTGAAATGCATGCTGTGAAAGCATGGCTGAGGAAATGTTTCCAGATGAAAGATTTAGGAGAAGCAGCCTATGTGTTAGGTGTGAAGATCTACAGGGATAGATCTAAGAGGCTTCTCGGGCTGTGCCAGAGTACTTACATCGATAAAGTCCTGGAGAGATTTCATTTAGAGAATTCTAAACGAGGATATCTTCCAGTCAGACATGGTCTGAATCTTTCGAAGAGTCAGTGTCCACAAACACAAACTGAGAAAGATGAAATGGACAATACGCCTTATGCTTCGGCTATTGGATCCATTATGTATGCGATGTTGTGTACTCGCCCAGACGTTGCTTACGGGTTAAGCGTGACCAGTCGTTTCCAAGGTAATCCAGGTATGGCGCACTGGATTGCAGTCAAGAACATTTTAAAATATCTGCGGAGGACCAAAGATATGTTCTTGATATATGGTGGTCAGGAAGAACTCAGTATAGAGGGATATACTGACGCTTCGTTCCAGTCGGACCAGGATGATTTCCGATCGCAATCAGGCTATGTTTTTAGCTTGAATGGAGGTGCAGTGGTGTGGAAGAGTTTCAAACAGTCAACTGTTGCTGATTCCACAACAGAAGCCGAGTATGTTGCAGCCTCGGAAGCATCCAAGGAGGCAGTGTGGATTCGTAAGTTCGTGAGAGAACTTGGTGTCGTTCCTTCGAGTGCAGATCCTTTGGTTATCTTCTGTGATAACACTGGAGCAATCGCACAAGCAAAGGAACCACGGTCGCACCAGAAGTCCAAGCACATACAGAGACGGTTTCATTTGATCAGGGAGATCATTGATCGTGGCGAGATCAAAATCTGCAAGGTTCATACAGATGACAATCTGGCAGACCCGCTTACCAAGCCTCTGGCGTAGCAGAAGCATGAGAAGCACTGTAATAATATGGGTTTGAGATTTCTCAACCATTAGATTAAGTGCAAGTGGGAGATTGTTGGGGTATGCCCTTAAGGCTAATGTTTGAGGCCATGGGAATGTATCTGTATCATGTAATAAACTGTTATGTTTATAAAGGCATGGTTGTTATTCAGTTAGCTACATTATCTGCTGCAATATATGTTCTTCTGAATAATGTCTCAAAGCTGTTCAGCTAGGCTGACATGCTATAAGTCCTTAGTCGAGATATCTTGGTGAACATGAGACAGCCTTGATATGTTTGAGACTAATATGTGTTCTGATCTTATAGGATGCTTCGAGCATGGAATAAGATGTAGACTCATGGGTACATGGGATGTACTGGACAGACCCTACTAGGATGTTCAATTGTTTGTCACAATGTGAATATTCCTTGAATGTGACAAGTGGCACATTTCCTCTGACTTGAGATCACTTGTGTTTTCTAAATGATGATTGTCATTGTTTTGAGATAGTTCAATATCATTTGAAACATAATGATTATAGACTATCTTGGATGGTGAGCTTGAATCAGGTTAGGGCACTAGTGATAGACATAGGATTGCCGTCTCCTTGTTTAAGGAGTGTGA
Source organism: Costus lasius (assembly GCA_027563935.2). Classification (NCBI taxonomy): domain Eukaryota; kingdom Viridiplantae; phylum Streptophyta; class Magnoliopsida; order Zingiberales; family Costaceae; genus Costus; species Costus lasius. The sequence goes on along the minus strand of CM050446.2, from coordinate 65,057,944 downwards.
TGTTCTAAAGGGGCCCCCTGGATGGGATGATTGAGAGAGTGTATGGCCATACCCAGATGACTGTGTTCATCTGATCTAATCATGCTCATCATATTGGAGTTACAAGCTTGACAGGCTTGTCCAATAAGAACATCCAGTGGCAAAGGAAATTTGCATGCCTTGTGAATTGGATTCACACTTGTGCTGTATTTTGGGTGTAGTCTTGGAAGACTCTTTCCTTTATATCGGGAGACAGTGATGTGTTGCTAGATACCCCTCACTGATCGTGATAATGAGAATTATCGTTACCGACATTTAGAGGAAACCCTCAGGGTCACACAATTTGATGATATGGCTTACTTAAGTCAGATCGTGTGGACTGAATTGTTTGGGTTCAGTTTAAAGGGATTTAATCTCTGATTGTAAGTGAGATCTGGTCTGATCATGTTTGATTGATTAGGGCTTGAGATCGGTAAGCTTCGATCGAGAGAATGGATGCTCGATCGGTGAGATCAGGAGCATCAGGAGATGAACGGTTAGATCTGGAGCCTTAGGGTTTAATTGAGATCTAGACCATATTGCTTGGGTTAATTGGTCTTGGACCAAACCGAAATGAACCAGCTCATTGGTTGAGCGTGTGGTTCAATTTAAGAGAGGTTTGCGATTGGGGTAAACCCATGATCGCATATGGAAGAGTGGCTTTCTATTTTTAGAAAGCATGTCACTTACGTGACCACGATTCTTGTGGTCTCTCTTCACGCCTCCCTCTTGCTCTATTGTCGTCGCTTGACTTTGCTCTTGAGGCATTCTCTCGTGAAGAAGAAGTGGACGACATTGGGAGAGTTTTCGCCAAGCAAGAAATTTTTCTCCTTCCCTTTCCATTCGATCAAGGATACTTGGATGATCCTTGCTAGCACAAGGGACGACAAGAAGAAGCGCATCTTCATCTTGTGTGTGACGATTTGGAGAAGATCTTCTTTGGTCTTTGCTTCCAAGGCGCCATCCAATCGATGGCCATGGTATGAATCACATCCTATTTATTTAAGCTTTCAAAGTTGATCATCTTATACATGCTTTGCGACTCTTGAAACCCCCTTCCGCTGCTATATTCCCTTATATGCGCCATGCTGGGTTTCGCCCCCCTCTTGAAAGGGGTCCTAACAATTGGTATCAGAGCTTCGGTTAAACGCATGTTTATATGATTGCTTTGGTGTTGTGATCCATGAATGCCGATATGTGCTTAGATCTATAACATGCGTAAATTCACATGTTAAATTATATCATGCCGAAACTTGTTTTTGTTTCATTTGCGCATGTATGTTGTATGTTGGCGCATCTTACTTGGTTTGTACAAAACTTGAACACTTGCGCGATTAACACTAGATCTAAGACCTTGCTGTAAACCCTTAGACGGGTTACTAGGGTTGAAGTCATCCCCTAGGTTAGATCCAACAGTCTGATCAGACCATCTGACAGCCTGAATGGGTCGACCAGTTAGCACCTTGGCGCAAGCCTATGGTGGCTATAGGTCGACTGCAGACAGGTGTGTAGCGATGTCTGATTGAGACAACTAATGAACACACATGAGTTAGGCCCGGGGTCACACCCGCTTGCCAGACCTCATTGTGGTTGTTCAGCCCTGGCGCATGCATAGTTGACCTTATGGTCGACTCAAGTCAGTTAGGACTTGGTGCATGCAAGGGCAGTGGATCTGACTATGTTGGATGAGTGGATCCCTAGTAATGGACCGTTGTAAGGTAGTAAGGGCGAATAAGGAAATTAAAATTGATCCCATGGGGTTTTCGAAAATTTTAATTTTTGTGATGGATCACATGATTGCTGATTGGATGCATATGTTTGTCTATTTAGTCTTATGTGGGCTGCTCATATTAATTGTGTGCTGTGCTGGGGCCTGCGTGCCTGGGATTTAAAATTGTAAATTAATTATTGTGATCTGCGCATCACATTGCTTTAATTTATAAAATGTAATTGACCTGCGTGTCAATCTTGTCTAGATAGTTAAATTTGTAATTTAATTAGACAAGAGCACAGAGCACACTTGGCAGAGGCGCTTGCAGCAGAGGCTTGACCAGGTGGGAGGTCCAGGGTTCAACTCTGGGACCTGGCGCATTTTCCCTGGTGGGCGCACCTGTGCTGCAATTGGCGCTTGGGCCCTGGGTTGGGCCAGATGAGCAGCAAAAGACCCATGAAGAGCAAGTGAAGACTTAAGTTAGGTTAAGGTCTCACTAGGGCTATGGGCTTTTACCACATAAGATTCATGCTTTCTTTTATTTATTGTTTAAATATTAGAATTGCATGATTAAGTTTATCTTCTGCTATCACCATAGGAATTGCATGATAGTGAAGAAGATAAAAGACCGTTAAAATCCAACGCTAAAATATCAAGCTCGTAAGCCTTCTGACGCGAAACCTCACTGTTCTGATTATCGTTGGAGCCGTGTTGTACCCACTCAGTGGGCACGTCCATCTATCTTCAGAGGGTGCGGGATTACACCTGTGTGTTACAGAGTAGGGATTTATCCCTTCTCGTTGCTCAGCATAACACATGGTGGTCCAGGGAGTAGGTCGGGTCAGCTTGACCGTGTAGCCTACATATGTGGCGCATATGGTAGCACATGGAGGCAGCCATCTGTGGGGTCAGAGACTGTGTTGTACCAACTCAGTTGGCACAGTCTGCTGGATTGCCCAGATGAAGGGGAATCGCACGGGTTGGCGATCGGCAGGGACTGCCTACCGGAGATTAGTGCTTGTACTCTCTGTGCATCTTATCTCGCCTGAGCGGGACGCGGAGACCAAGTATGAAATCCGGATCCCATCTCACTAAAAGAGTTCTACTCTTTCGGGCTGTTTTGTTGGATTTTTCAAGCCTGATAAAATAGTGAGAAAAAGAATCTTTCTTAAGTCCTGATTGATTCTTATACATTGATACTGACCTTGCTGTTCTTGCATTGTTGTAGATACCTGCAGCAACGAACACCATGAACTTCAATGTGCGATCCCTACTGGAAAGGGAGAAGTTTGCTGGGCCGAACTTCTCTGACTGGTTTGGACACCTTAAGATCGTTCTTAAGGCAGAGAGGAAACTGTATGTCCTCGAGACGGCGATACCGCCGCAGCCCGCTCCGAACGCCGCAAGGGGGGTTCGGGAAGCCTACGAAAAGCACGTCAATGATAGCATTGATGTCGCTTGCCTGATGCTAGCGTCTATGACGCCACCGCTGCAGCGTCAGCATGAGGATATGTCGGCTATAGAGATTATAGTGAACCTCAAGATGCTGTATGCTACACAGGCGAGGACAGAGCGCTACAATTTGACGAAGCTCTTCTTTCAGAGCAAACTGGCTGAAGGGAGCCCAGTGGGAGCTCACGTGCTCAAGATGATTGGGCACAAGGAAGCTCTGGAGAAACTGGGGCACACCATCAACCAGGAGCTTGCTGTGGACATTATTCTGCAGTCTCTCCCGCCTTCATTCGACGCGTTCATTATTAATTTTAATATGAACAAAATCGATTGTACTCCGGCAGAGCTGCTGAATATGCTCTTGACCACTGAGGAGACTCTGAAGGGTAAGCCTTCGACCTCTGTCTTAATGGTTCCTTCGAGGAACAAGAAGAAGGGGAAGAAGGGCAAGGCCCCGGTCAAAAGCTACAGCAAGGCTTTGAAGCAAAAGGTCAAGCGGTCCAAGGAATACAGGTGTTTCCACTGTGGCCAGCTGGGTCACTGGAAGAAGGACTGTAAAGCGCTCCAAGGAGATAAGAGGGGAAGCTTCGCTTCTGGCTCAGGTATATTCGTGACTGAGGTCATGTTTTCTTCTTCTATATCATGGGTGTTGGACACTGCATGTGGAGTTCACATTTGTTCAAATGTACAGGAACTCAAGAGAAGAAGGCAGGTGGGACAGCATGAGGTGGACCTACGCGTTGGAAACGGAGCACGGGTTGCTGCTGTTGCTGTAGGAGACTACTTCATTTCTTTACCATCTGGCATTGTATTGGAACTAGACAATTGTTACTTTGTTCCCAGTATTACTAAAAATATTATCTCCATTCCTGCTCTTGTCAGGAAGGGATTTTCCTTTGAATGCAATATTTCAAAGTGTATTTTATCTTTAGATAATATTGTTTATGCAACTGGTTCAATTAACAATGGATTATTCATGTTGGACATGGAATGTTCAATACAGCAAATTGATATTAAGAAAGCCAAGTATGCTGATGACAGCACCTTGCTATGGCATAGTCGTTTAGGCCATATTAACGAGAAACGCATTAAGCGGTTGCATGATCATGGACTGCTGGGATCATTCTCCTACAAGGAGATTGATACATGCAAAGCTTGTTTGATGGGTAAAATGACGAAGTCACCTTTTCCTCATAAAGGTCAAAGGGCTTCAGGTTTACTTGACCTTATACACACTGATGTGTGTGGGCCATTTAGTAAACATGCCAGAGGTGGCTATCAGTACTTCATTACCTTTACTGATGATTTCAGTAGGTATGGCTATGTCTATCTGATGAGACATAAGAGTGAATCTTTTGACAAGTTCAAAGAGTTCAAAAATGAAGTACAAAATCAGCTAGGCCGAAATATCAAGGCACTTCGCTCAGATCGAGGTGGAGAATACCTAAGTCATACGTTTACTGACTATCTAAAGGAGTGTGGGATTATCTCACAGCTCACTCCGCCAGGAACACCGCAATGGAATGGTGTGTCCGAAAGGAGAAATAGAACGTTACTTGATATGGTTCGTTCTATGATGAGTCAGGCTAATCTACCTTACTCCTTTTGGGGTTTTGCACTGGAAACAGCTGCAAAGGTACTAAACCGAGTGCCATCCAAGGCAGTTTCTAAGACTCCATATGAGTTATGGTATGGGAAACAGCCGAGCTTGACATTTATCAGGATCTGGGGCTGCGAGGCTTATGTTAAAAAGCTCGCCTCTGGGAAACTAGAGAGCAGATCTGACAAATGTATCTTTGTCGGTTACCCTAAGGAAACTAAGGGTTATTATTTCTTCGATCCCAAAGAGAACAAGGTTTTTGTTGCTCGGACGGCCATATTTCTTGAGAAGGAGTTTCTTCTGCAAGAGGCCAGTGGGAGAGAAATAATGCTGGATGAGAATCCAGAGGAAGGACAAAGTAGTCAAGCACAGTTGGATGAGCCTGAGCCGGTAGAACAGGTTATTGAACAACCTGAGGCTCAAATATCACGGGAACCGCGAAGATCGGGAAGGATTCGTCGACAGCCTGAGCGCTATGACGGAGTCTACATCATTGATAATGATGAACCCCTCACTTATGCGGATGCGGTCAGTGGACCGGAGTCAGCGAGATGGCTTGAAGCTATGCGCGCCGAGATGGACTCCATGTCAGATAACCAAGTTTGGGATTTGGTTGATCCGCCTCCGGGAGTAATCCCTATAGGCTGTAAATGGATCTTCAAGAAGAAGATTGACATGGATGGTAACGTGGTTACCTATAAAGGCAGGCTAGTTGCGAAAGGTTTCAAACAAATCTACGGGATAGATTATGATGAAACTTTCTCACCTGTAGCCATGTTTAAGTCTATTCGGATTCTTTTCGCGATAGCTGCATACTATGATTATGAGATCTGGCAGATGGATGTGAAAACAGCTTTCCTTAATGGAAATCTGGATGAGGATGTGTACATGACACAACCAGAAGGTTTCACTAATCCAGCAGATCGTCATAAGATATGCAAGTTAAAGAAGTCCATTTATGGACTTAAGCAAGCATCTAGAAGCTGGAATATTCGTTTTGATGAATCAATCAGTGAATTTGGTTTCATCAAGAACGAGGATGACCCGTGTGTATATAAGAGGTTTAGTGGGAGCGTGATTACTTTTCTAGTCCTCTACGTCGATGACATCTTGATCATTGGAAATGACATTCCTGAAATGCATGCTGTGAAAGCATGGCTGAGGAAATGTTTCCAGATGAAAGATTTAGGAGAAGCAGCCTATGTGTTAGGTGTGAAGATCTACAGGGATAGATCTAAGAGGCTTCTCGGGCTGTGCCAGAGTACTTACATCGATAAAGTCCTGGAGAGATTTCATTTAGAGAATTCTAAATGAGGATATCTTCCAGTCAGACATGGTCTGAATCTTTCGAAGAGTCAGTGTCCACAAACACAAACTGAGAAAGATGAAATGGACAATACGCCTTATGCTTCGGCTATTGGATCCATTATGTATGCGATGTTGTGTACTCGCCCAGACGTTGCTTACGGGTTAAGCGTGACCAGTCGTTTCCAAGGTAATCCAGGTATGGCGCACTGGATTGCAGTCAAGAACATTTTAAAATATCTGCGGAGGACCAAAGATATGTTCTTGATATATGGTGGTCAGGAAGAACTCAGTATAGAGGGATATACTGACGCTTCGTTCCAGTCGGACCAGGATGATTTCCGATCGCAATCAGGCTATGTTTTTAGCTTGAATGGAGGTGCAGTGGTGTGGAAGAGTTTCAAACAGTCAACTGTTGCTGATTCCACAACAGAAGCCGAGTATGTTGCAGCCTCGGAAGCATCCAAGGAGGCAGTGTGGATTCGTAAGTTCGTGAGAGAACTTGGTGTCGTTCCTTCGAGTGCAGATCCTTTGGTTATCTTCTGTGATAACACTGGAGCAATCGCACAAGCAAAGGAACCACGGTCGCACCAGAAGTCCAAGCACATACAGAGACGGTTTCATTTGATCAGGGAGATCATTGATCGTGGCGAGATCAAAATCTGCAAGGTTCATACAGATGACAATCTGGCAGACCCGCTTACCAAGCCTCTGGCGCAGCAGAAGCATGAGAAGCACTGTAATAATATGGGTTTGAGATTTCTCAACCATTAGATTAAGTGCAAGTGGGAGATTGTTGGGGTATGCCCTTAAGGCTAATGTTTGAGGCCATGGGAATGTATCTGTATCATGTAATAAACTGTTATGTTTATAAAGGCATGGTTGTTATTCAGTTAGCTACATTATCTGCTGCAATATATGTTCTTCTGAATAATGTCTCAAAGCTGTTCAGCTAGGCTGACATGCTATAAGTCCTTAGTCGAGATATCTTGGTGAACATGAGACAGCCTTGATATGTTTGAGACTAATATGTGTTCTGATCTTATAGGATGCTTCGAGCATGGAATAAGATGTAGACTCATGGGTACATGGGATGTACTGGACAGACCCTACTAGGATGTTCAATTGTTTGTCACAATGTGAATATTCCTTGAATGTGACAAGTGGCACATTTCCTCTGACTTGAGATCACTTGTGTTTTCTAAATGATGATTGTCATTGTTTTGAGATAGTTCAATATCATTTGAAACATAATGATTATAGACTATCTTGGATGGTGAGCTTGAATCAGGTTAGGGCACTAGTGATAGACATAGGATTGCCGTCTCCTTGTTTAAGGAGTGTGATGTTCTAAAGGGGCCCCCTGGATGGGATGATTGAGAGAGTGTATGGCCATACCCAGATGACTGTGTTCATCTGATCTAATCATGCTCATCATATTGGAGTTACAAGCTTGACAGGCTTGTCCAATAAGAACATCCAGTGGCAAAGGAAATTTGCATGCCTTGTGAATTGGATTCACACTTGTGCTGTATTTTGGGTGTAGTCTTGGAAGACTCTTTCCTTTATATCGGGAGACAGTGATGTGTTGCTAGATACCCCTCACTGATCGTGATAATGAGAATTATCGTTACCGACATTTAGAGGAAACCCTCAGGGTCACACAATTTGATGATATGGCTTACTTAAGTCAGATCGTGTGGACTGAATTGTTTGGGTTCAGTTTAAAGGGATTTAATCTCTGATTGTAAGTGAGATCTGGTCTGATCATGTTTGATTGATTAGGGCTTGAGATCGGTAAGCTTCGATCGAGAGAATGGATGCTCGATCGGTGAGATCAGGAGCATCAGGAGATGAACGGTTAGATCTGGAGCCTTAGGGTTTAATTGAGATCTAGACCATATTGCTTGGGTTAATTGGTCTTGGACCAAACCGAAATGAACCAGCTCATTGGTTGAGCGTGTGGTTCAATTTAAGAGAGGTTTGCGATTGGGGTAAACCCATGATCGCATATGGAAGAGTGGCTTTCTATTTTTAGAAAGCATGTCACTTACGTGACCACGATTCTTGTGGTCTCTCTTCACGCCTCCCTCTCGCTCTATTGTCGTCGCTTGACTTTGCTCTTGAGGCATTCTCTCGTGAAGAAGAAGTGGACGACATTGGGAGAGTTTTCGCCAAGCAAGAAATTTTTCTCCTTCCCTTTCCATTCGATCAAGGATACTTGGACGATCCTTGCTAGCACAAGGGACGACAAGAAGAAGCGCATCTTCATCTTGTGTGTGACGATTTGGAGAAGATCTTCTTTGGTCTTTGCTTCCAAGGCGCCATCCAATCGATGGCCATGGTATGAATCACATCCTATTTATTTAAGCTTTCAAAGTTGATCATCTTATACATGCTTTGCGACTCTTGAAACCCCCTTCCGCTGCTATATTCCCTTATATGCGCCATGCTGGGTTTCGCCCCCCTCTTGAAAGGGGTCCTAACAGGTTGCTCCAAGCAACTCCCCTTGTTGAGACAGTCTGGGCATTTCATGTCCAGTGAGGGCTGGATACAACATGAAACCCTTACCGCTCAACGATGCCTCTAGACTTTCTCCATGTGCCCAGCACATGTGAACTTCTAGTCAAGTCCATTCCTAACCGTTATGCCAAGGGCCAACGAGTTTCCTTGCGAAGGCACGCCTAGGTTAAAACTGGACTGGGGAAACCATTGTCACCACACACTTCCAAAAGATAAGTGGGTGTGTCCCACGAGGGTGGGAACCAGTTCACAACTCCACTGATCGATAGCTTAGTGAGGGCTACGCGTTAGAAGGTTACTAGACTTGATATTTTATTATGAGGATTTTTAAGGTCTTATCAGGTTTATCTTTTGTCTAACAATACAGGCATGCAATCCTATAGTGATAACATAACGATAAAACATTATAGGCATGCTTTTAGCAGATAAGGAAAGCAGTAAAAGATGATGTGATCAAAGCCCTTTCAAGACATTGAACCAACCCATGCCAAAAGGAGGTTCAACTCTTGACATAGGACTCAAGCCCCAAGGATAGACCTTGTTGGGGTATGCCCTTAAGGCTAATGTTTGAGGCCTTGGGTTGTTATCAGTATCATGTATAAACTCTATGTTTATAAAGGCAATGGTTGTTATTCAGGTTGTTGCATTATCTGCTGCTATATGTATACTTCTGAATAATGTCTCAATGGTGTTCAGCTTGGCTGACATGCAGTATAGTCCTTAGTCGAGATATCTTGGTGAACATGAGACAGCCTTGATATGATTGAGACTAATATGTGTTCTAATCTTATAGGATGCTTCGAGCATGGAATAAGATGTAGACTCATAGGTACATTGGATGTACTGGACTGACCCTACTTAGGATATTCAATTGCTTGTCACAATGTGAATAATCCTTATGTGCAAACAAGTGGCATATTTCCTCTGACTTGAGATCACTTGTGTTTCTAAATGATGATTGGCATTGTCTTGAGGTAGTTCAATATCATTTGAAATATAATGGTTATAGATTATCTTGGATAATGGGCATGAGTCATGTTAGGGCATTAGTGATAGATATAGGATTGCCTTCTCCTTGTTTGGAGTGTGATGTTCTAAAGGGGCCCCCTGTATGAGTTGGTTGGGAAAGTGTATGGCCATACCCAGATGACTATGTTCATCTGATCTAATCATTCTCATCATGTTGGAGTTACAGGCTTGACATGCTTGTCCAACGAGAACATCCAGTGGCAAAGGAAACATGTATGCCTAGTGAATTGAATTCACACTTGTACTATGTTTGGGTGTAGTCTTGGAAGACTCTTTCCTTTATATTGGGAGACAGTGATGTGTTGCTAGATACCCCTCTCTGTTCGTGATAACGTAAGTTATCGTTACCGACATTTAAAGGAAACCCTTAGGGTCGCACAATTTGTTGATATGGCTTACTTATGTCAGATCGTGTGGACTGAATTGTTTTGGTTCAGTTTAAAGGAGTTTAAACTCTGATTGTAAGTGAGATCTGGTCTGATCATGTTTGATTGATTAGGGCTTGAGATCGGTAAGCTTCGATCGAGAGAATTGATGCTTGATCGATAAGATCAGGAGCATCAAGAGATGAATGGTTAGATCTTGAGCCATTTGGTTTGTCAAGATCTGAACCAATGCTGGTTTGATTTGGTCTTTGAACCAAATGCAATTGAACCGAATTAAATTGAACCGGTTCACTTATGTGAATGTATGGTTCGATTGAGAGATGAAGTTCGATGGTAACATGGGAATTGAATGTGGAGTTAGTGCTTTCTATTTTTAGAAAGACGTTTTTCCTTGTTGGAATCTCCCAACGTTTTCGAACGTGAGAAGTCTCCTCTCTCTCTCTCCGACTTGCATCTTCTTGCTCTCGTCTTGGGTGATCTTCACGCCAAGAAGGAGATTCGGTTAGCCAAGGAAATCATCTCAATCTCCTTCACGCATCTAGGACTCTTTGGGGGGCTTTGCTAGCACAAGGCTCACACCAAGGGAGGAAGCCATCGCCACCTTGTGTGCGTCCACTTTGGAGGAGAGCCACATCGCCCTCTTGCTTCCAAGCCGCCATCCAAACAATGGCTTTGGTAAGATCACAACTTGATCTTTACAAACATAAGGTTAATCATATGTTCATGCCACATGTGATCCTTAGAAACCCTAGCTTCCGCTATGCAAAAATTTTAATTTGCGCTTATTAGGGTTTCGCCCCACTTTCAATTGGTATCAGAGCATGGTTTTGATATGATTCATATGATTGCTTGGTGTGATCCATGTTTGCGATTAGTAGATCTATACCAAATCATCATGCGAAAATACATGTTAGACTTTAGATGTATTTTGGGTTATTACTTATAGTTGCGCATGATGTATGTTGGCGCATGTTGAATGTTGTTTTCACCACAAACTTAACATCTTGCGCGCCATCCACTTAGATCTATAAGCGCCTACTTGAAAAACTTAGACGGGTTATTAGGGTTGAAGTCGTCGTCCAGTCTAGACCCAACAGCCTGATCAGACCATCTGACAGCCTAGATGGGTCGACCAGATAGCACCTATGCGCAAGCATGAGGTGGCTATAGGTCGACTGCAGAAAGGCGTGTAGCGATGTCTGATTGAGGCAACCAATGAACGCTCATGATTAAGGCCCGGGGTCACACCCGCTTGCCAGAAATCATGTGGGACGTTCAGCCCTTAAGACATGCATTGTTGGCCATGAGGTCGACTCAAGTCGGTTATGACTTGGTGCATGCAAGGGCAAGTGGGTCTGACTAGGTCTGATGAGTGGATCCCTATTAATGGACCGTTGTAAGGTAGTAGGGCACATAAGGAAATAAAATTGTTGCCAATGGGATTTTCAAAAATTTTATTTTCTTGTTTGGATCACATGTTGCTTGTCTAACCATGTTTGGTGTTTATTTCATCTTATGTGGGTTGCCAAATTTTTGTGTGCTGTGCTGGGGCCTGCGTGCCTGTATTAATTAATTGTAAATTATTTTTGTGATCTGCGAATCACATTTTAATTTATGTTAATGTGTAATTGACCTGCGAGTCAAATCATGTCTAGATAGATTAAAATGTATTTTGATCAGACATGAGCACAGAGCACACATGGCAGAGGCGCTTGCAGCAAGTGGCTTCACCAGGTGGGAGGTCTAGAGTTCGACTCTAGAACAGGCGCAACCAGTCTGGTGGGTGCATCTGAGCTGCAGAGGGCGCTTGGGCCCGGGCTGGGCCAGATGAAGTGCAAAAGACCCATGAAGAGCTCAAGTGAAGACTTATATTAAACTAAGGTCTTACTTAGGCTTAATGGGCGTTTACCACATAAGATCATCGTGCTTTCTATTTACTGTTTAAGTAATATTAGCACCTGCATGATTTATCATTCTGCTATCACCATAGGATATGCATGGTAGTAAGAAGATAAAAGGACCGTTAAAATCCAACTTTAAATATCAAGCACGTAAACCTTCTGACGCGAAACCTCACTGTTCTGACTATCGTTGGGGCCGTGTTGTACCCACTCAGTGGGCACGCCCAGCTATCTTCAGACGGTGTGTGATTACACCTACGTGTTACAGAGAAGGGATTTATCGCTTCTCGTTGCTCAGCATAGCACGTGGTGGTCCAGGGAGTAGGTCGGGTCAGCTTGACCATGTAGGCTACATATTGAGCATATGTTAGCTATATGGAGGCAGCCATCTGTTGTCACATCCCGTTATCTTAACCCCAAACAAGCAACACAAATCATAGAGAAACAGGATGTTATCATACAAGATCGATTCACATGCTAGGTAAAACCGAGTTCAAGAAAACACGATCTGAAAATTTTCGAGAATCCACACATCGAAAATCCACGAAACACAATTTCATAAATGTACCTGCCACCACGCAATCCTCGCACTAGACATATGCAAGGCAACAGTTATATTAAAGCCATATAAAATCCGTAAAATCCATAAATCACATAAGGGTACCTGCCACCAGGCAATACTTGCACTAGACATATGCAAGTTCACATTTATATCAAATCCGATTGCAAAAATACCAATCGACTCAAAATGAGGACCAAAGTCACAATATCGATTTTATAAGTTCATAACTAACATCAATGATACCAAACACCGAAACCAGGCCAAAGCCCGCGGTGACACAAAAATCAAAATCTTAAAACTGCCACAACCGGCAACACCAGTTCACATAGTTCATATAATTCGGCCACAACCGGCCCCAGATAATTAAGCACAAAAGTCTTAACACAATATCCATGTAAAATGCTAACTGGTAATGCGCCCCTGCTCTACACCTGAAAATATTGAGGGAGTGAGCTACACAGCCCAGTGAGTGGATAGTCTCAAACGACCATCCATAACATACACTCAAAAATACATGCAGATTATTTTAAAAACATTTAACAGAATATCATGTCAACATATAACAAAATTAAAGGACAGAACTCATATAAAACAATCAGGTGTAAACTGCTAAGACATCATTGTCACCAAAGAGTAACCAGGGTTCTAGAGCTATACTCTAAACCAACTAATGACTTAATTGACCTAGTTGTCCAGCATATTCAAGAGTGACCATTATGGTCCAACCCGGCTTTGGCCTAAGCACTGGGAGAAGCCTGCAAATCACATGCAACATATATACATGGACAGTGTGTAGACTCAAGAGGTAATCACCACCTGGTCAAGATGTGATACCTTGATCTACACCACCCCATAATCACAAAAATCTAAGCGTCTAAGAGTGATGACATCAAGAGGTGGCCCCTGTCCGACCAAGACATGGCACTTTGCGTCTTATATCACTCGTTCTCCCAAAGGGTTCCTTAACTGGACAACACCAGACACATCTTATATCTTATTTCACAAAAGTGGACTCCTAAGTGTCAACTAAACTCTAGGATAGTCATTTTTATCACAATAATCACATCAGGCAGGCTGAACAACAACCCCCTCACATATCACAATACAGGGCTGAAATCTCCAACCCTTAACATATCACATATAGACTATCCCCTTGAGTACACAGTTACACTTAGCCTTAGTCCTAACCATTCCATGACCACAACACATATTATTCGAAAATCACATAACCACATAATATTCGAAAATCACATAATCACATAATATTCAAAAATCACATAATATTCAAAAATCACATAATCACATAGTAGTGTAGTCCTTAGGTTTCATGCTGATTAGTTCAGTCTAACCTTGCTATGTTATCACCCAAAGTTATCAATCAATATTTCATGTCATTACTTTCTGCATACACCATTCAATTAAAATACATAATAATACAGAAAATTCACTAAATTTCTTTCACAATTAACATAAATGCAGAATATCACATATTCATAGTTTTCTACTAGTTCTGATAACAAAAGACAGAAATACCCCTAGTTCAAAGTTTAAGTCATACACGAAAAGTTATCCAAAAATTTCGTAAAAATATTCATTACGTCCCTCATGATCCCTAGATTCGTAATTTCAAGTTTTCCCCAATTTTAACTAGGAAATTTACCGAATTACCCCTAGGTCAATTTCAGTCAACAGAAACTTTTATTTCTAAAAATTCCCAAAAAAATACAGTAGAATCCTCATATACCTAATTTCATGAATATCAAGTTTACCCCAATTTTTACCCATGCATTTGGACGTAATTTCATGAAGAAGGGTCGAAATTCTCCTTCAAGCCCTAATCTTCATGCAATTGAAATTCTAAAGCTACATACATGTTTAATCAAAGTCCAATTTAGGATTAAGAGTCTTAAAAACGAAAAGCCCTAATTTTCATGCAAGCTAGGGTTTCGAAAATTTGGGAAAAACAAGGAAAACATGTACAATTGAAATTAAGAGATCATGCTATACTCCTATGCATTAATCTTCTCTAAAACAAGCAATGCATCCAATTTTCGTGAACTAGGTGAAGGAGAACATCCACTCACCTCAACCGAGAATACCAAGATGAAGAATCTCTCTTACAAACTCGTCTAAGGCCTTGAAAGACGCCACCAATGGAAGAAGAAAAGCCACCAATCACCCAAGAACGCCGGCCAAGGGAGAAGAAAGAAAGGAAATTTCACCCAAGCCTCCAAGAATCGCCCAAGCCTTCAAGAAAATCGCCAACTTCTTTGCCCTAGCCGTCCACCTCTTAGATTTTTGATTTTTAACTTTTAAACCCGCTAACCAATTAATCCAAATAGGGTTTAACCCACTAACTAATTAATTCGAATTTTAAACCCAAAACCCATAGTTAATAACCATTAACTAACAATTAACCATTCACTTAAACGAAAATCCAATAAGGTCTAATTAATTAATTACAAATTAACAATCAATAAGCCAGTTAATTAACATCCAATAAGCTAGTTAATTAACATCCAATACTGCTTAACGTAATATCCACAGTCAATGATTTTATTTAAATCAAAATAACACTTACCAGGACTTAAGATCCTTGGATCTTACATCTGTGGAATCAGAAACTGTGTTGTACCAACTCAGTTGGCACAGTCTTCTGGATTGCCTAGATGAAGGGGAATCGCACGGGTTGGCGATTGGCATGGATAGCCTACCAGTGATTAGTGCTTGAACTCTCTGTGCATCTTATCTCGCCTGAGCGGGACGCGGAGACCAAGTATGAAATCTGGATCCCATCTCACTAAAAGAGTTTTGATCTTTCGGACTGTTTTATTGGATTTTTCAGTCAGATAAAATAGTGAGAAAAGAATCACTCTTAAGTCCTGGAATGATTCTTACATCGATACTGACCTTGTTGTTCTTGCTTTGTTGTATATTCCTGCAGCAACGAACACCACAGGGTTCAATGTGCGATCCTTACTGGAAAGGGAGAAGTTTGCTGGGCCAAACTTCTCAGACTGGTACGGACTGTAAGGGGTCCCCTTCAAGGGGGAGCGCAAGGGGTTGAAACCCTAAAGGGGCGCATATCAAGATTCTCATAGCGGAAGCTAGGGTTTCCTTGGGATCATTTGAAGAAACATATGATCAACTTGTCGAAAAATTGCAAGTATGAATGAAAGATCATACCATAGCCATTGTGTGGGTGGCGACTTGGAATCAAGAGAACAAAATTGATCTCCTCCAAACGGTGCGCACACAAGATGAAGTCGGCAACTCTTTGAGATCCTTGTGCTAGCAAGGTTCTTCAAAGGTGCTTGTCGTATGGAAGGGATGATATGTCTCTTTCTTGGCCGAGAGCTACTTGTCAAGTCCTCTCCCTTGTCGTTCAAGAACACCACTTCGCCACACACCAAGAGTGAATGGAGAAGATGGGCGATTAACGTTACAAGGTGGAAGCGTTTTCCATTTTGGAAAACCGACTTCCCAATATGGCAAGTCCTCAATGCATGCGTTCACACGTTGTGAACCATCGAAAATTTCTCCCATTGAACCAAGCGTT
Organism: Costus lasius; assembly: GCA_027563935.2. NCBI lineage: Eukaryota > Viridiplantae > Streptophyta > Magnoliopsida > Zingiberales > Costaceae > Costus > Costus lasius. The sequence continues at coordinate 65,041,898 of CM050446.2, read as the reverse complement.
CACCTAGTGAACCGGTTCCAATTATTGGGTTAAATTGTCTTTGGTTCAAAAACCAAATTAGGCCAAGCGTTGGTCTAGATCTTCTATGAACCAAATGGCTCAAGATCTAACCGCATATCTCGAGATGCTCTTGATCTCACCGATCTAGCATCCAATCTCTCGATCGAAGCTTACCGATCTCAAGCCCTAACCAATCAAACATGATCAGACCAGATCTCACTTACAATCAGAGTTTAAATCCCTTTAAACTGAACCCAAACAATTCAGTCCACATGATATGACTTAAGTAAGCCATATCATCAAATTGTGCGACCCTGAGGGTTTCCTTTAAATGTCGGTAACGATAACTTACGTTATCACGATCAGTGAGGGGTATCTAGCAACACATCACTGTCTCCCGATATAAAGGAAAGAGTCTTCCAAGACTACACCCAAACCACAGCACAAGTGTGAATCCACTTCACTAGGCACAAATGTTTCCTTTGCCACTGGATGTTCTTATTGGACAAGCGTGTCAAGCCTGTAGCTCCAATATGATGAGCATGATTAGATCAGATGAACATAGTCACCTGGGTATGGCCATACACTTTCTCAATCATCTCATTCGGGGGGGGGGGGGGGGGGGGCCCTTTAGAACATCACACTCCTTAAACAAGGAGACGGCAATCCTATATCTCTCACTAGTGTCCTAACCTGACTTATGATCATTATCCAAGATAGTCTATAATCATTATGTTTCAAATGATATTGAACTACCTCAAAACAATGACAATCATCATTTAGAAACACAAGTGATCTCAAGTCAGAGGACATGTGCCACTTGATGCAAACAAGGATTATTCACATTGTGACAAGCAATTGAATATCCTAGTAGGGTCTGTCCAGTACATCCAATGTACTGTAGGAACCCCTAATCATAAGGGGGCAAAACCCTAAGCATGGCGCTAATGTAAAATATGCAAGCGGAAGCAAGGGTCGCAAGATCATTTGCATGCCATATGTTCAACTAAAATCGATTGAATAGATTGAGATAAAAATCATACCAACGCCATATGCTTGGAAGTCGGCTTGGATAAAGAGAACAAAGTAGATCTCCTCCACAAGTTCACACACAAGGTGAAGATGCTTACTCCTTGCGGTCTCTTGTGCTAGCAAGACACCCAAGCCTTCAAGTGTCGAATGGAAGGGGATGATGAACCTCTTGGCCGAGAGCTCCTCTTGCTCAACCTCTCCTTCTCTTCGTCAATCACCACCCAACCAAAGTCGAATGCGTTGAAGAGAAGAGCGCAAACGCATATGCGTTTTTGGCATTGAAGTGAGTGAAACCGGCCCTTGATGACTTTCCATAAATGGAAGCTCATCAAGTCCATGCGCTCAACTCAACCCAAACGCATTTTAGGATTGAACCATGCGTTCACCATTGTGAACCGGTTCAAGCCAAAATGTCAAATCGGCTTTGGTTCAACAAACCAAACCGAAATAGCTCTAGCCACTTGGTCTAGACCAAATTGAACCCCCAAGGCACATGATCTAACCATTCATCATCTGATGCCCTTGATCTCTCCGATCTAGCATCACCTCTCTCGATCGAAGCTTACCGATCTCAAGTCCTAATCAATCAAACATGATCAGACCAGATCTCACTTACAATCAGAGATTAAATCCCTTTAATCTGAACTCAAAGAATCCAGTCCATACGATCTGACTCAAGTAAGCCATATCACCAAATTGTGCGACCCTGAGGGTTTCCTCTAAATGTCGGTAACGATAACTTACGTTATCACGATCAGTGAGGGGTATCTAGCAACACATCACTGTCTCCCGATATAAAGGAAAGAGTCTTCCAAGACTACTCCCAAACCATAGCACAAGTGTGACTCAATTCACAAGGCATACATGTGTCCTTTGCCACTGGATGTTCTTATTGGACAAGCGGGTCAAGCTTGTAACTCCAATACGATGAGCATGATTAGATCAGATGCACATAGTCATCTGGGTATGGCCATACACTATCTCAATCATCTCATATAGGGGGGCCCTTAGAACACCACACTCCTTAAACAAGGAGACGGCAATCCTTTATCTATCACTAGTGCCCTAACCTGATTCAAGCTCACCATCCAAGATAGTCTATAATCATTATTTTTTAAATGATATTGAACTACCTCAAGACAATGACAATCATCATTTAGAAACACAAGTGATCTCAAGTCAAAGGACATGTGCCACTTGCTGCTTACAAGGATCATTCACATTGTGACAAGCAATGGAATATCCCAGTAGGGTCTGTCCAGTACATCCAATGTACCCATGAGTCTACATCTTATTCCATGCTCGAAGCATCCTATAAGATTAGCACTCATATTAGTCTCCATCATATCAAGGCTGTCTCATGTTCACCAAGATATCTCGACTAAGGACATATAGCCTGTTAGCCTAGCTGAACAGCTTTGAGACATTATTCAGAAGTACACTTATTACAGCAGACAAGGTAACAACCTGAATAACAACCATGCCTTTTATAAACATAAGAGTTTATTACATGATACTTATACAATCCCAAGGCCTCAAACATTAGCCTTAAGGGCATACCCCAACAATCTCCCACTTGCACTTAATCTAATGGTTGAGAAATCTCAAACCCATATTATTACAGTGCTTCTCATGCTTCTGCTGCGCCAGAGGCTTGGTAAGCGGGTCTGCCAGATTGTCATCTGTATGAACCTTGCATATTTTGATCTCGCCTCGATCAATGATCTCCCGGATCAAGTGAAACCGTCTCTGTATGTGCTTGGACTTCTGGTGCGACCGTGGTTCCTTTGCTTGTGCTATAGCACCAGTGTTATCACAGAAGATAACCAAAGGATCTGCACTCGAAGGAACGACACCAAGTTCTCTCACGAACTTACGAATCCACACTGCCTCCTTGGATGCTTCCGAGGCTGCAACATACTCGGCTTCTGTTGTGGAATCAGCAACAGTTGACTGTTTGAAGCTCTTCCACACCACTACTCCACCATTCAAGCTAAAAACATAGGCTGATTGCGATCGGAAATCATCCTGGTCCGACTGGAACGAAGCGTCAGTATATCCCTCTATACTGAGTTCTTCCTGACCACCATATATCAAGAACATATCTTTGGTCCTCCGCAGATATTTTAAGATGTTCTTGACTGCAATCCAGTGCGCCAATCCTGGATTACTTTGGAATCGACTGGTCACGCTTAACCCGTAAGCGACGTCTGGGCGAGTACACAACATCGCATACATAATGGACCCAATAGCCGAAGCATAAGGCGTATTGTCCATTTCATCTTTCTCAGTCTGTGTTTGTGGACACTGACTCCTTGAAAGATTCAGACCATGTCTGACTGGAAGATATCCACGTTTAGAATTCTCTAAATGGAATCTCTCCAGGACTTTATCGATGTAAGTACTCTGGCACAGCCCGAGAAGCCTCTTAGATCTATCCCGGTAGATCTTGACACCTAATACATAGGCTGCTTCTCCTAGATCTTTCATCTGGAAACATTTTCCTAACCATGCCTTAACAGCATGCAGTTCAGGAATATCATTTCCAATGATCAAGATATCATCGACGTAGAGGATTAGGAATGTAATCACGCTCCCACTAAACCTCTTATATACACACGGGTCATCTTTGTTCTTGATGAAACCAAACTCAGAGATTGATTCATCAAAACGAATATTCCAGCTTCTTGATGCTTGTTTAAGTCCATAAATGGACTTCTTTAACTTGCATATTTTATGACGATCTGCTGGATTAGTGAAACCTTCCGGTTGTGTCATATACACATCCTCATCCAGATTTCCATTAAGGAAAGCTGTCTTCACATCCATTTGCCAGATCTCATAGTCGTAATATGCTGCTATCGCGAAAAGAATCCGAATAGACTTAAACATGGCTACAGGAGAGAAAGTTTCATCATAATCTATCCCGTAGATTTGTTTGAAACCTTTCGCAACTAGCCTGCCTTTATAGGTAACCACGTTACCGTCCATGTCAATCTTCTTCTTGAAGATCCATTTACAGCCTATAGGGATTACTCCCGGAGGCGGATCAACCAAATCCCAGACTTGGTTATCTGACATGGAGTCCATCTCGGCTCGCATAGCTTCAAGCCATCTAGCTGATTCCGGTCCACTGACCGCATCCGCATAAGTTAGGGGTTCATCATTATCAATGATGTAGACTCCGTCATAGCGCTCAGGCTGTCGACGGATCCTACCCGATCTTCGCGGTTCCCGTGATATCTGAGCCTCAGGTTGTTCAGTAACCTGATCTACCAGCTCAGGCACATCCAACTCTGCTTGACTACTTTGTCCTTCCTCTGAATTCTCATCCAGCTTTATTTCTCTCCCACTGGCCTCTTGCAGAAGAAACTCCTTCTCAAGAAATATGGCCGTCCGAGCAACAAAAACCTTGTTCTCTTTGGGATCGTAGAAATAATAACCCTTAGTTTCCTTAGGGTAACCGACAAAGATACATTTCTCAGATCTGCTCTCCAGTTTCCCAGAGGCGAGCTTTTTGACATAAGCCTCGCAACCCCAGATCCTGATAAATGTCAAGCTAGGCTGTTTTCCATACCATAACTCATATGGCGTCTTTAAAACTGCCTTGGATGGCACTCGGTTTAGTACCTTTGCAGCTGTTTCCAGTGCAAAACCCCAACAGGGAATATGGAAGAGTAGCCTGACTCATCATAGAACGAACCATATCAAGTAACGTTCTATTTCTCCTCTCGGACACACCATTCCATTGCGGTGTTCCTGGCGGAGTGAGCTGTGAGATAATCCCACACTCCTTCAGATAGTCAGTAAATGCATGACTCAGGTATTCACCACCTCGATCAGAACGAAGTGCCTTGATATTTCGGCCTAGCTGATTTTGTACTTCATTTTTGAACTCTTTGAACTTGTCAAAAGATTCACTTTTATGTCTCATTAAATAGACATACCCATACCTACTGAAATCATCAGTAAAGGTAATGAAGTACTGATAGCCACCTCTGGCATGTTTACTAAAAGGCCCACACACATCACTGTGTATAAGGTCAAGTAAACCCGAAGCCCTTTGACCTTTGTGAGGAAAAGGAGACTTCGTCATTTTACCCATCAAACAAGCTTTGCATGTATCAATCTCCTCATAGGAGAATGATCCCAGCAGTCCATGTTCATGCAACCGCTTAATGCGCTTCTCGTTTATATGGCCTAAACGACTATGCCATAACAAGGTGCTGTCATCAGCATACTTGGCTTTCTTATTATCAATGTTTTGTATAGAATTTTCCATGTCCAACATGTATAACCCATTGTTAATTGAACCAGTTGCATACACAATATTATCATGAGATAAAACACACTTTGAAATATTGCATTCAAAGGCAAATCCTTTCCTGACAAGAGCAGGAATAGAGATAATATTCTTGGTAATACTCGGTACAAAATAACAATTGTTTATTGATAGAACCCCTAATCTAAGGGGGGAAGAAACCCTAAACATGCGCATCTAGCATGCATAGCGGAAAGAGGGCTTCAAGTAGATCGCATATGAACTATATGTTAACTTAATTCAACTTAAGATCAAGTTTTGATCTTACCAATGCCATGGATTGGATGGCGGCTTGGAATGAGAGAGAGCAAGCGAGATCTCCTCCAAAGAATACACACACCAAGTGATGAAGGCTTCCAACTTGCGCAACTTTGTGCTAGCAAAATGCCAAGTTGTCCTTCTCGAGTGGTAGGGATGAAGATGATGCTTTTGCCGGTTCTGCTCTTGTCGTCCACCCCAAGCTTCTCTCAAGTCTCGCCGAGCAAGAGCAAAACGCAAGGAGACAAGGGATGAATGAGCTCAAGCCGTTTTGGCGTTTCAAGGAGCCATGCGCTCAATGACTTTCCAAATTTGGAAACTCCATTAAGCCATGCGTTCTCCTCTTCAAGCAAACCGCCCAAAACGCTTATGGATCGAACCATGGGTTCACCCATGTAAACCGGTTCAATCCAAATTGGTCCAAACCAAAGCAATCGGTCTAGATCAACCAAACCCTAAGGTTTCCAATCCAACCGTTCATCTTATGATGCTCTTGATCTCACCGATCTAGCATCAATACTCTCGATCGAAGCTTACCGATCTCAAGCCCTAATCAATCAAACATGATCAAGCTAGATCTCACTTACAATCAGAGTCTATATCCCTTTAAACTGAACCCAAATAATTCAGTCCACACGATCTGACTCAAAGAAAGCCATATCACCAAATTGTGTGACCCTGAGGGTTTCCTTTAAACGTCGGTAACGATAACTTACGTTATCACGATCAGTGAGGGGTATCTAGCAACACATCACTGTCTCCCGATATAAAGGAAAGAGTCTTCCAAGACTCCACCCAAACCATAGCATAAGTGTGAATCAACTCACTTGGCATACATGATTCCTTTGCCACTGGATGTTCTTATTGGACAAGCATGTCAAGCCTGTAACTCCAATACGATGAGCATGATTAGATCAGATGAACATAGTCATCTGGGTATGGCCATACACTTCCTCAATCATCTCATATAGGGGGGCCCTCTAGAACATCACACTCCTTAAACAAGGAGACGGCAATCCTTTATCTATCACAAGTGCCCTAACCTGACTCAAGCTCACCATCCAAGATAGTCTATAATCATTATGTTTCAAATGATATTGAACTACCTCAAAACAATGACAATCATCATTTAGAAACACAAGTGATCTCAAGTCAAAGGACATGTGCCACTTAGTGCTTACAAGGATCATTCACATTGTGACAAGCAATGGAATATCCCAGTAGGGTCTGTCCAGTACATCCAATGTACCCATGAGTCTACATCTTATTCCATGCTCGAAGCATCCTATAAGATTAGCACTCATATCAGTCTCAATCATATCAAGGCTGTCTCATGTTCACCAAGATATCTCGACTAAGGACTTATAGCCTGTCAGCCTAGCTGAACAGCTTTGAGACATTATTCAGAAGTACACTTATTACAGCAGACAAGGTAACAACCTGAATAATAACCATGCCTTTTATAAACATAAGAGTTTATTACATGATACTTTTACAATCCCAAAGGCCTCAAACATTAGCCTTAAGGGCATACCCCAACAATCTCCCACTTGCACTTAATCTAATGGTTGAGAAATCTCAAACCCATATTATTACAGTGCTTCTCATGCTTCTGCTGCGCCAGAGGCTTGGTAAGTGGGTCTGCCAGATTGTCATCTGTATGAACCTTGCATATTTTGATCTCGCCACGATCAATGATCTCCCGGATCAAGTGAAACCGTCTCTGTATGTGCTTGGACTTCTGGTGCGACCGTGGTTCCTTTGCTTGTGCGATGGCTCCAGTGTTATCACAGAAGATAACCAAAGGATCAGCACTCGAAGGAACGACACCAAGTTCTCTCACGAACTTACGAATCCAAACTGCCTCCTTGGATGCTTCCGAGGCTGCAACATACTCGGCTTCTGTTGTGGAATCAGCAACAGTTGACTGTTTGAAACTTTTCCACACCACTGCTCCACCATTCAAGCTAAAAACATAGCCTGATTGCGATCGGAAATCATCCTGGTCCGACTGGAACGAAGCGTCAGTATATCCCTCTATTCTGAGTTCTTCCTGACCACCATATATCAAGAACATATCTTTGGTCCTCCGCAGATATTTTAAAATGTTCTTGACCGCAATCCAGTGCGCCAAACCTGGATTACTTTGGAATCGACTGGTTACGCTTAACCCGTAAGCGACGTCTGGGCGAGTACACAACATCGCATACATAATGGATCCAATAGCCGAAGCATAAGGCGTATTGTCCATTTCATCTTTCTCAGTCTGTGTTTGTGGACACTGACTCTTCGAAAGATTCAGACCATGTCTGACTGGAAGATATCCACGTTTAGAATTCTCTAAATGGAATCTCTCCAGGACCTTATCGATGTAAGTACTCTGGCACAGCCCGAGAAGCCTCTTAGATCTATCCCTGTAGATCTTCACACCTAGTACATAGGCTGCTTCTCCTAAATCTTTCATCTGGAAACATTTTCCTAACCATGCTTTAACAGCATGCAGTTCAGGAATATCATTTCCAATAATCAAGATATCATCGACGTAGAGGATTAGGAATGTAATCACGCTCCCACTAAACCTCTTATATACACACGGGTCATCCTCGTTCTTGATGAAACCAAACTCAGAGATTGATTCATCAAAACGAATGTTCCAGCTTCTTGATGCTTGTTTAAGTCCATAAATGGACTTCTTTAACTTGCATATTTTATGACGATCTGATGGATTAGTGAAACCCTCAGGTTGTGTCATATACACATCCTCATCCAGATTTCCATTAAGGAAAGCTGTTTTCACATCCATCTGCCAGATCTCATAGTCGTAATATGCTGCTATCGCGAAAAGAATCCGAATAGACTTAAACATGGCTACAGGAGAGAAAGTTTCATCATAATCTATCCCGTAGATTTGTTTGAAACCTTTCGCTACTAGCCTGCCTTTATAGGTAACTACGTTACCATCCATGTCAATCTTCTTCTTGAAGATCCATTTACAGCCTATAGGGATTACTCCCGGAGGCGGATCAACCAAATCCCAGACCTGGTTATCTGACATGGAGTCCATTTCGGCTCGCATAGCTTCAAGCCATCTAGCTGACTCCGGTCCACTGACCGCATCCGCATAAGTGAGGGGTTCATCATTATCAATGATGTAGACTCCGTCATAGCGCTCAGGCTGTCGACGGATCCTACCCGATCTTCGCGGTTCCCGTGATATTTGAGCCTCAGGTTGCTCAATAACCTGATCTACCGGCTCAGGCTCATCCAACTGTGCTTGACTACTTTGTCCTTCCTCTGGATTCTCATCCAGCTTTATTTCTCTCCCACTGGCCTCTTGCAGAAGAAACTCCTTCTCAAGAAATATGGCCGTCCGAGCAACAAAAACCTTGTTCTCTTTGGGATCGTAGAAATAATAACCCTTAGTTTCCTTAGGGTAACCGACAAAGATACATTTCTCAGATCTGCTCTCTAGTTTCCCAGAGGCGAGCTTTTTGACATAAGCCTCGCAACCCCAGATCCTGATAAATGTCAAGCTAGGCTGTTTCCCATACCATAACTCATATGGCGTCTTTAAAACTGCCTTGGATGGCACTCGGTTTAGTACCTTTGCAGCTGTTTCCAGTGCAAAACCCCAAAAGGAATATGGAAGAGTAGCCTGACTCATCATAGAACGAACCATATCAAGTAACGTTCTATTTCTCCTCTCGGACACACCATTCCACTGCGGTGTTCCTGGCGGAGTGAGCTGTGAGATAATCCCACACTCCTTCAGATAGTCAGTAAACGCATGACTCAGGTATTCACCACCTCGATCAGAACGAAGTGCCTTGATATTTCGGCCTAACTGATTTTGTACTTCATTTTTGAACTCTTTGAACTTGTCAAAAGATTCACTTTTATGTCTCATTAAATAGACATATCCATACCTACTGAAATCATCAGTAAAGGTAATGAAGTACTGATAGCCACCTCTGGCATGTTTACTAAAAGGCCCACACACATCACTGTGTATAAGGTCAAGTAAACCTGAAGTCCTTTGACCTTTGTTAAGAAAAGGAGACTTCGTCATTTTACCCATCAAACAAGCTTTGCATGTATCAATCTCCTCATAGGAGAATGATCCCAGCAGTCCATGTTCATGCAACCGCTTAATGCGCTTCTCGTTTATATGGCCTAAACGACTATGCCATAGCAAGGTGCTGTCATCAGCATACTTGGCTTTCTTATTATCAATGTTTTGTATAGAATTTTCCATGTCCAACATGTATAACCCATTGTTAATTGAACCAGTTGCATACACAATATTATCATGAGATAAAACACACTTTGAAATCTTGCATTCAAAGGCAAATCCTTTCCTGACAAGAGCAGGAATAGAGATAATATTCTTGGTAATACTGGGTACAAAATAACAATTGTTTAATTCTAATACAATGCCAGATGGTAAAGTAATGAAATAGTCTCCTACAGCAACAGCAGCAACCCGTGCCCCGTTTCCAACTCGTAGGTCTACCTCATGCTGTCCCACCTGCCTTCTTCTCTTGAGTTCCTGTACATTTGAACAAATGTGAACTCCACATGCAGTGTCTAACACCCATGAAATAGTAGAAGAAGATAACATGACCTCAGTCACATATATACCTGAGCCAGAAGCGATGCTTCCCCTCTTATCTCCTTGGAGCGCTTTACAGTCCTTTTTCCAGTGACCCAGCTGGCCACAGTGGAAACACCTGTTGTCCTTCGACCGCTTCACCTTCTGTTTCAGAGCCTTGCTGTAATTCTTGACAGGGGCCTTGCCCTTCTTCCCCTTCTTCTTGTTCCTTGAAGGAACCATCAAGACAGAGGTTGAAGGCTTACCCTTCAGAGTTTCCTCAGTAGTCAAGAGCATATTCAACAGCTCTGCCGGCGTACAATCGATCTTGTTCATATTAAAATTAATAATGAACGCATCGAAAGAAGGCGGGAGAGACTGCAGAATAATATCCACAGCAAGCTCCTGGTTGATGGTATGCCCCAGTTTCTCCAGAGCCTCCTTGTGCCCAATCATCTTGAGCACGTGAGCTCCCACTGGGCTCCCCTCAGCCAGTTTGCTCTGAAAGAAGAGCTTCGTCAGATTATAGCGCTCAGTCCTCGCCTGTGCAGCATACAGCATCTTGAGGTTCGCTATAATTTCTATAGCCGACATATCCTCATGCTGACGCTGCAGCGGTGGCGTCATAGACGCTAGCATCAGGCAAGCGACATCAATGCTATCATTGACGTGCTTTTCGTAGGCATCCCGAACCGCCCTTGCGGCGTTCGGAGCGGGCTGCGGCGGTATCGCCGTCTCGAGGACATACAGTTTCCTCTCTGCCTTAAGAACAATCTTAAGGTGTCCGAACCAGTCAGAGAAGTTCGGCCCAGCAAACTTCTCCCTTTCCAGTAGGGATCGCACATTGAAGCTCATGGTGTTCGTTGCTGCAGGAATCTACAACAAGCAAGAACAGCAAGGTCAGTATCAATGTTTCAGAATCAATCCAGGACTTAAGAAAGATTCTTTTCTCACTATTTTGTCTGACTGAAAAATCCAGTAAACAGTCCGAAAGAGTAACACTCTTTTAGTGAGATGGGATCCAGATTTCATACTTGGTCTCCGCGTCCCGCTCAGGCGAGATAAGATGCACAGAGATGACAAGCACTAGTTTCTGGTAGGCTGTCCCAGCCAATCGCCAACCCGTGCGATTCCCCTTCATCTTGGCAATCCAGCAGACTGTGCCAACTGAGTTGGTACAACACAGTCTCTGATCCCAGAGATGGCTGCCTCCATGTGCTACCATATGCGCCACATATGTAGCCTACATGGTCAAGCTGACCCGACCTACTCCCTGGACCACCACGTGCTATGCTGAGCAACGAGAGGGGATAAATCCCAACTCTGTAACACGCAGGTGAAATCCAGCACCGTCTGAAGATAGATGGACGTGCCCACTGAGTGGGTTCAACACGGCTCCAACGATAATCAGAAAGGTGAGGTTTCGCGTCAGAAGGCTTACGAGCTTGATATATTAGCGTTGGATTTTAACGGTCTTTTATCTTCTTACTATCAGGCATGTCCTATGGCTATAGCAGAAGATAAACATAAATATGCAATTCTAATTATTAGCAATAAGTAGAAAGCATGATCTTATGTGGTAAAAGCCCATGAACCCTAGTAAGACCTTAATGTTACTTAAGTCTTCACTTGAGCTTCATTGCATCTCATCTGGTCCAACCCAGTGCCCTAGCGCCAAGAGCACCTCAGGTGCACCACCAGGTGAATGCCCCTCTTGGATGTGTGCCTTTGTTCTTGTCTAATCAAAGTACATTTGATCTATCTAGACAAGGTTGACTCGCAGGTCAACAACATATTATAAATTAAGTACAATGTGATTCGCAGATCACAAAAATTAACTTATAATTTACCAGGCACGCAGGCCCCAGCACAGCACACAATATGGGCAACCCACATAAGACTAAATAAACAAGCATATGGTTCAATCAACATGTGATCCAATCATCTTGAAATTAAAAGTTTTGAAAACCCCATGGCATCAATTTTAATTTCCTTATGAGCCCTACAACCTTACAATGGTCCATTGATAGGGATCCACTCAACCATCTAGTTAGATCCTTTGCCCTTGCATGCACCGAGTCCTAACTGACCCGAGTTGACCTAATGGTCAACCATGCATGCGCCAAGGGCTGAACTACCCCCATGAGTTTTGGCAAGCGGGTGTGACCCCGGGCCTAACTCAAGTGTGTTCAGTAGTGTCTCAACCAGACCTCGCTACACGCCCTAGATGCAGTCAACCTATAGCCACCTCGTGCTTGCGCACAGGTGCTATCTGGTCGACCCATCTAGGCTGTCAGATGGTCTGATCAGACTTGGATCTAACCTAGTGGTGACTTCAACCCCATCAACCCATCTAAGGGTTTAATGTAGTGGCACCTTAGATCTAATCAAGCGCGCAAGATGTAAGTTTTAGAAAACTTTTAGAACGTGCGCAAATAAACAAACAACATGCTTGATAACCCTTAGATCTAAGGGGGTCCCCTTCAAGGGGGAGCGCATACTTTAGGGGGTCCCCTTCAAGGGGGAGCGCATACTTTAGGGGGTCCCCTTCAAGGGGGAGCGCAAACTACATGTCAACATATGATACAAGCGCAACCTTCATGCAACCATGATACAAGCGCAACCATCATGTAACCAAAGTAAGCGCAACCAACATGGATCACAAAATCGTAAAGCAATCATATAGATCATATGGAGAGCCTAGCTCTGATACCAATTGATAGAACCCCTAATCTAAGGGGGGAAGAAACCCTAAACATGCGCATCTAGCATGCATAGCGGAAAGAGGGCTTCAAGTAGATCGCATATGAACTATATGTTAACTTAATTCAACTTAAGATCAAGTTTTGATCTTACCAATGCCATGGATTGGATGGCGGCTTGGAATGAGAGAGAGCAAGCGAGATCTCCTCCAAAGAATACACACACCAAGTGATGAAGGCTTCCAACTTGCGCAACTTTGTGCTAGCAAAATGCCAAGTTGTCCTTCTCGAGTGGTAGGGATGAAGATGATGCTTTTGCCGGTTCTGCTCTTGTCGTCCACCCCAAGCTTCTCTCAAGTCTCGCCGAGCAAGAGCAAAACGCAAGGAGACAAGGGATGAATGAGCTCAAGCCGTTTTGGCGTTTCAAGGAGCCATGCGCTCAATGACTTTCCAAATTTGGAAACTCCATTAAGCCATGCGTTCTCCTCTTCAAGCAAACCGCCCAAAACGCTTATGGATCGAACCATGGGTTCACCCATGTAAACCGGTTCAATCCAAATTGGTCCAAACCAAAGCAATCGGTCTAGATCAACCAAACCCTAAGGTTTCCAATCCAACCGTTCATCTTATGATGCTCTTGATCTCACCGATCTAGCATCAATACTCTCGATCGAAGCTTACCGATCTCAAGCCCTAATCAATCAAACATGATCAAGCTAGATCTCACTTACAATCAGAGTCTATATCCCTTTAAACTGAACCCAAATAATTCAGTCCACACGATCTGACTCAAAGAAAGCCATATCACCAAATTGTGTGACCCTGAGGGTTTCCTTTAAACGTCGGTAACGATAACTTACGTTATCACGATCAGTGAGGGGTATCTAGCAACACATCACTGTCTCCCGATATAAAGGAAAGAGTCTTCCAAGACTCCACCCAAACCATAGCATAAGTGTGAATCAACTCACTTGGCATACATGATTCCTTTGCCACTGGATGTTCTTATTGGACAAGCATGTCAAGCCTGTAACTCCAATACGATGAGCATGATTAGATCAGATGAACATAGTCATCTGGGTATGGCCATACACTTCCTCAATCATCTCATATAGGGGGGCCCTCTAGAACATCACACTCCTTAAACAAGGAGACGGCAATCCTTTATCTATCACAAGTGCCCTAACCTGACTCAAGCTCACCATCCAAGATAGTCTATAATCATTATGTTTCAAATGATATTGAACTACCTCAAAACAATGACAATCATCATTTAGAAACACAAGTGATCTCAAGTCAAAGGACATGTGCCACTTAGTGCTTACAAGGATCATTCACATTGTTACAAGCAATGGAATATCCCAGTAGGGTCTGTCCAGTACATCCAATGTACCCATGAGTCTACATCTTATTCCATGCTCGAAGCATCCTATAAGATTAGCACTCATATCAGTCTCAATCATATCAAGGCTGTCTCATGTTCACCAAGATATCTCGACTAAGGACTTATAGCCTGTCAGCCTAGCTGAACAGCTTTGAGACATTATTCAGAAGTACACTTATTACAGCAGACAAGGTAACAACCTGAATAATAACCATGCCTTTTATAAACATAAGAGTTTATTACATGATACTTTTACAATCCCAAAGGCCTCAAACATTAGCCTTAAGGGCATACCCCAACATTTAATTCTAATACAACGCCAGATGGTAAAGAAATGAAATAGTCTCCTACAGCAACAGCAGCAACCCGTGCCCCGTTTCCAACTCGTAGGTCTACCTCATGCTGTCCCACCTGCCTTCTTCTCTTGAGTTCCTGCACATTTGAACAAATGTGAACTCCACATGCAGTGTCCAACACCCATGATATAGTAGAAGAAGATAACATGACCTCAGTCACATATATACCTGAGCCAGAAGCGATGCTTCCCCTCTTATCTCCTTGGAGCGCTTTACAGTCCTTTTTCCAGTGACCCAGCTGGCCACAGTGGAAACACCTGTTGTCCTTCGACCGCTTCACCTTCTGTTTCAGGGCCTTGCTGTAATTCTTGACAGGGGCCTTGCCCTTCTTCCCCTTCTTCTTGTTCCTTGGAGGAACCATCAAGACAGAGGTTGAAGGCTTACCCTTCAGAGTTTCCTCAGTGGTCAAGAGCATATTCAGCAGCTCTGCCGGCGTACAATCGATCTTGTTCATATTAAAGTTAATAATGAACGCATCGAAAGAAGGCGGAAGAGACTGTAGAATAATGTCCACAGCAAGCTCCTGGTTGACGGTATGCCCCAGTTTCTCTAGAGCCTCCTTGTGCCCAATCATCTTGAGCACGTGAGCTCCCACTGGGCTCCCCTCAGCCAGTTTGCTCTGAAAGAAGAGCTTCGTCAGATTATAGCGCTCAGTCCTCGCCTGTGCAGCATATAGCATCTTGAGGTTCGCTATAATTTCTATAGCCGACATATCCTCATGCTGACGCTGCAGCGGTGGCGTCATAGACGCTAGCATCAGGCAAGCGACATCAATGCTATCATTGACGTGCTTTTCGTAGGCATCCCGAACCGCCCTTGCGGCGTTCGGAGCGGGCTGCGGCGGTATCGCCGTCTCGAGGACATACAGTTTCCTCTCTGCCTTAAGAACAATCTTAAGGTGTCCGAACCAGTCAGAGAAGTTCGGCCCAGCAAACTTCTCCCTTTCCAGTAGGGATCGCACATTGAAGCTCATGGTGTTCGTTGCTGCAGGAATCTACAACAAGCAAGAACAGCAAGGTCAGTATCAATGTTTCAGAATCAATCCAGGACTTAAGAAAGATTCTTTTCTCACTATTTTGTCTGACTGAAAAATCCAGTAAACAGTCCGAAAGAGTAAACACTCTTTTAGTGAGATGGGATCCAGATTTCATACTTGGTCTCCGCGTCCCGCTCAGGCGAGATAAGATGCACAGAGATGACAAGCACTAGTTTCTGGTAGGCTGTCCCAGCCAATCGCCAACCCGTGCGATTCCCCTTCATCTTGGCAATCCAGCAGACTGTGCCAACTGAGTTGGTACAACACAGTCTCTGATCCCAGAGATGGCTGCCTCCATGTGCTACCATATGCGCCACATATGTAGTCTACATGGTCAAGCTGACCTGACCTACTCCCTGGACCACCACGTGCTATGCTGAGCAACGAGAGGGGATAAATCCCAACTCTGTAACACGCAGGTGAAATCCAGCACCGTCTGAAGATAGATGGACGTGCCCACTGAGTGGGTTCAACACGGCTCCAACGATAGTCAGAAAGGTGAGGTTTCGCGTCAGAAGGCTTACGAGCTTGATATGTTAGCGTTGGATTTTAACGGTCTTTTATCTTCTTACTATCAGGCATGTCCTATGGCTATAGCAGAAGATAAACATAAATATGCAATTCTAATTATTAGCAATAAGTAGAAAGCATGATCTTATGTGGTAAAAGCCCATGAACCCTAGTAAGACCTTAATATTACTTAAGTCTTCACTTGAGCTTCATTGCATCTCATCTGGTCCAACCCAGTGCCCTAGCGCCAAGAGCACCTCAGGTGCACCACCAGGTGAATGCCCCTCTTGGATGTGTGCCTTTGTTCTTGTCTAATCAAAGTACATTTGATCTATCTAGACAAGGTTGACTCGCAGGTCAACAACATATTATAAATTAAGTACAATGTGATTCGCAGATCACAAATTAATTTACAATTTTTAAGTCCAGGCACGCAGGCCCCAGCACAGCACACAATATGGGCAACCCACATAAGACTAAATAAACAAGCATATGGTTCAATCAACATGTGATCCAATCATCTTGAAATTAAAAGTTTTGAAAACCCCATGGCATCAATTTTAATTTCCTTATGAGCCCTACAACCTTACAATGGTCCATTGATGGGGATCCACTCATCCATCTAGTTAGATCCTTTGCCCTTGCATGCACCGAGTCCTAACTGACCCGAGTTGACCTAATGGTCAACCATGCATGCGCCAAGGGCTGAACTACCCCCATGAGTTTTGGCAAGCGGGTGTGACCCCGGGCCTAACTCAAGTGTGTTCAGTAGTGTCTCAACCAGACCTCGCTACACGCCCTAGATGCAGTCAACCTATAGCCACCTTGTGCTTGCGCATAGGTGCTATCAGGTTAACCCATCTGAGCTGTCAGATGGTCTGATCAGACTTGGATCTAACCTAGTGGTGACTTCAACCCCATCAACCCATCTAAGGGTTTAATGTAGTGGCACCTTAGATCTAATTAAGCGCGCAAGATGTAAGTTTTAGAAAAACCTTAGAACATGCGCAATCATACAAACAAACAACATGCTTGCATATAACCCTTAGATCTAAGGGGGTCCCCTTCAAGGGGGAGCGCAAACTTTAGGGGGTCCCCTTCAAGGGGGAGCGCATACTTCATATAAGGAAAGCATGATACAAGCGCAACTTCATGTAAGCAAAGCATGATACAAGCGCAACTTCATGTAAGCAAAGCATGATACAAGCGCAACTTCATGTAAGCAAAGCATGCCTCAAGTAAAAGTAAGCGCAACATGAGGATCACATCAGCAAACATAATAGCATGCATAGAGCCTAGCTCTGATACCAATTGTAGGAACCCCTAATCATAAGGGGGCAAAACCCTAAGCATGGCGCTAATGTAAAATATGCAAGCGGAAGCAAGGGTCGCAAGATCATTTGCATGCCATATGTTCAACTAAAATCGATTGAATAGATTGAGATAAAAATCATACCAACGCCATATGCTTGGAAGTCGGCTTGGATAAAGAGAACAAAGTAGATCTCCTCCACAAGTTCACACACAAGGTGAAGATGCTTACTCCTTGCGGTCTCTTGTGCTAGCAAGACACCCAAGCCTTCAAGTGTCGAATGGAAGGGGATGATGAACCTCTTGGCCGAGAGCTCCTCTTGCTCAACCTCTCCTTCTCTTCGTCAATCACCACCCAACCAAAGTCGAATGCGTTGAAGAGAAGAGCGCAAACGCATATGCGTTTTTGGCATTGAAGTGAGTGAAACCGGCCCTTGATGACTTTCCATAAATGGAAGCTCATCAAGTCCATGCGCTCAACTCAACCCAAACGCATTTTAGGATTGAACCATGCGTTCACCATTGTGAACCGGTTCAAGCCAAAATGTCAAATCGGCTTTGGTTCAACAAACCAAACCGAAATAGCTCTAGCCACTTGGTCTAGACCAAATTGAACCCCCAAGGCTCATGATCTGTAACATCCCACATACTTAACCCCAAGCAAATAACACAATCGCAAAAGTAATAGGATGTTTCATATAAGATCGATCAAATGCTAGGTAAAACCGAGTTCAAGAAAAACACGATCTGAAAATTTTCAAAACTCCAAACACATAAAATCTTCGAATCACAAATCTCATAAATCACATAAAGGTACCTGCCACCACGCAATACGTGCACTAGACATATGCACGTTACAGTTATCTCAAAACCGATTGCAAAAATATACATCAACTTCAATTTCAAAACAAATCCACAAAATCGATTTTATAAACTAATACCAAACACCGAAACCAGGCCAAAGCCCGCGGTGACACAAAAATCAGACTCGTAAAACCGCCACAATCTGGCATTACAAGTTCACGTAGTTCACATCATTCATATCACATGGTTCACATAATTCATAGAATTTAGCCACAACCGGCATCATAAGCATAAATACATTAAGCATAAATCACAGCATCCCTATAATGCTAACTGCGCCCCTGCTCTACACCTGAAAATAGTGAGGGGTGAGCTACACAGCCCAGTGAGTGGATAGTCTAATTGACCATCCATAACATACTCTCAAAAACATATGCAGATTATTTTAAAAATCTTTAACAGGATATCATGTCAACACATAATAACAAATTCGATGCAAAAGTCATATAAGCAGCCAAAAATATACACACCAACATATAATAACCTCAGGTTCTAGAGTTATACTCTAAACCAACCGAACACACATATTCTAAACCAACTAAACACACCATACTTAATTAACCTAGTTGTCCAGCATATTCACAAAGTGACCAATATGGTCTAACCCGGCTTGGCCAAAGCACTGGGAGCTGCAAAATCTCGTGCAACACATAAACATGGACAGTGAATAGAATCAGGAGGTGGCCCCCGTCAGGTCACGACGTGGCACGCTGGTCTATCACGCCATAACATAAAACGAGAATAGAATCAGGAGGTGGCCCCCGTCAGGTCACGACGTGGCACGCTGGTCTATCACGCCATAACATAAAACGAGAATGATGACATCAAGAGGTGGCCCCTGTCTGACCAAGACATGGCACTTTGGGTCTTATATCATTCCCAACACATAAAAGAGTAATGACATCAAGAGGTGGCCCCTGTCCGACCAAGACATGGCACTTTGGGTCAAAACCCGTTCTCCCAAAAGGTTCCTACTGGACAACACACATATCTTATTTCATAATTTCACATAGGTGAACATATTTCACAAAGGTGGACTCCTAAGTGTCAACTTGACTCTAGGATAGCCATCACAAAAATCACATCGGACAGGCTGAACTTCAACCCCCATCACAATAATCATAATAGGCAGGTTGAACATCAACCCCCTCACATATCACAGTACAGGGCTGAAATTCAAACCCTTCACATATCACATAAGAACTATCCCCTTGAGTTCATAGTCACACCTAGCCTTAGTCCTAACCATCACATGACCACATAATTTTCCAAAAACACAACCCCACATAATTATCAAAGAATCACATAATGAAGATCACATAGTGTAGTCCTTATATTTCATGCTGATTAGTTCAGTGTAATCTTGCTATGTTATCACCCAATTCTTCTCAAACAAGGGTACATGCTACACTCATAAAGAAACATAAAATTACAACAAGCATTCATCATAAAATCAACATAAAATGTAATACATACAAATTACCACAATTTATCAAACAATCCATAAATACACATAAAGGAATATTCATGATTTGCATTTAACAAGCATTCAAAAATTGACATAAAAATCATGTATTCATATTAATTACTACATGTGATCCACGGTTAACATAACATATTATTTACTAAATTTTAAACCTTAGTTAACATCAATCTCATGCTCAAAATCATTGATTTAAAACCTCCTAAATTCCATAAAAGAATACCTTAATTTTCATGTTGCTAACTTTCGGATTTCATAAATAAAATCATCAAAATTTCGGTTTTCAAAATATACACCCATTTGCCAAATTTCGGTTTTCACAAAAATACATCTTAATTCCATTGTTAGCATGATAAAATTTCCAACTTAAATCAAACCCTTAGTTAACAAGAATCATCATGAATAAATTAGGTTTTCATTATAAATATCTCCTTGCCATTTTCGATTCTTCACATGAGATATACATCCATTAAACTTTCGGTTTTTCATGTTATATATATACCTTTGCATAAATTCGGTTTTTCATCAAAATAAGAAGTTCTACCATTGTAAAAAAATTCGGTTTTTCATCAAAATAAGAAGATCTTAAATTCGGTATTTAACATGGTGAAATCTTGAATTTCGATTTAGCATGATCAAATTTCTAATCAATCTCATGCATCAATTAATACAACCAAATTACTAGAAATCAAAAAAACACTCCACTCACCTCTTAAACCGTGAACACAAGGATGAAAACCCTTCCAAAATTTCGTCCAAAGCCTTGGGGTCGCCCAAAGGATCTCCAAGACTCACCAAGGAAATTTCTTCACTTCAAGAAGATCGCCAAGAGGAAGAAGATGAAGAAGAAACACCAAAAAAAATCGCCTCCAAGCTTTCCAAGAGTCGCCAAGTTCTTTCAAGCCGCCACCTCAATTTTCTCAAGACTCCCAAATCGCCACTAATCTCACCCTAATCGATATTATCACTTAAACTTTGGGTTTTAAAATTTTAAACCCATTAACCAATTTATTCCAATAGGGTTTAACCCATTTATCTAATAATTTCGAATTTTAAACCCAATAACCCAATATCTCATAATTAACTAATTATTTAATTAACTTAACCATTAACCAATCACTTAACGAAAATCCATTAAGGATTTAACTAACATCCAATAAGGATTTAATTATCCAATAGAGTATAATTAATTAACCAATAAGGTCTAATTAATTAACTTAAAATTTGCAACCCAAAATCCTAATTAATTTATCACAAACAACCAATGATAATTTATCATAAATTAACAGTCAATAAACAAATAAATAATCTCTAATTAATTTACAATATATTAACAACCAAATAACCTCAAATCAATTAATTACAAATTAACAATCAATTAGCCAATTAAATAGCACCCAACAATTTTATTTAAATCATAATACAATATCACAGCTAATGATTTTATTTAAATCCAAATAATTTATCATAATTTATCATAGAAAATAATGCTTACCAGAACTTAAGATCCTTGGATCTTACATTCCTCCCTCCTTATAAAGCTTTAGTCCTCTAAAGCTCAGCATCCATATCATCAAAAAGGTAAGCATAATTTTTCCTCATATCAGCTTCAGTCTCCCAAGTCGCTTCTTCAACTGATTGATTTCCCCAGATAACCTTTACCAAAGGTATAGTCTTGTTCCTCAGAACTTTATCCTTTCTATCCACAATCCGGAGAGGTCTTTCCTCAAAAGTCAAGTCACTCTGAATCTGAAGAGGTTCCAACTCCAACACATGAGATGGATCAGGATAATATTTCCTCAAAGCAGAGACATGGAATACATTATGTACATGATCCATAGCAGGAGGTAAAGCTAAACGGTAAGCTACTGGACCAACTCTCTCAATAATATCAAAAGGGCCTACAAACCTAGGGCTCAACTTGCCCTTTTTGCCAAACCTCATAACACCCTTAGTAGGTGACACCTTCAAGAACACATGGTCTCCTACCATAAACTCCAAAGGACGACGACGGTCATCAGCATAACTCTTCTGTCTGTCCCGAGCAATTTTCAGCTTATCCTGGATCTCTCTGACCTTATCAGTAGTCTCCTGAACTGCATCAGATCTCAAAATCATCCTGTCACCAGTTTCCTCCCAACACAAGGGAGTCCTACACCTTCTCCCATACAAGGCCTCATAAGGAGCCATCTGAATACTGGAGTGGAAACTATTATTATAAGTAAACTCCATTAAAGATAGATCTCGGTTCCACTCAGAACTCCAATCGACCACATAGGCTCTCAACAAATCCTCTAGAGTCTGTATAGTACGCTCCGTCTGGCCATCAGACTGAGGATGGTATGCGGTACTAAAACTCAACTTAGTACCCAAACCCTCCTGTAAACTCCTCCAAAATCTGGACAAAAATCGAGAATCCCTATCAGACACAATATCAACTGGCACTCCATGCAGCCTGACTATCTCATCAATGTACAATCTAGCCAGTCTCTCTAAAGAATAAGTCATCTTGATTGGAAGAAAATGGGCTGATTTAGTGAGCCTATCAACAATCACCCAAATAGCATCATGACCCAATCTGGTTCTGGGCAAACCACACACAAAATCCATACTGATGCATTCCCACTTCCACTCAGGAATAGGAAGGGGCTGCAACAAACCACCAGGCTTTTGATGTTCAGCCTTTATAGTCTGACAGGTCAAACACCTAGAGACAAAATCAAGCACTTCTTTCTTCATACCCGGCCACCAAAAACTTTTCTTGAGGTCCTGATACATCTTAGTCACGCCAGGATGTAGAGAATATTTGGAGTTATGGCTATCCTCCAATATTTCCTTCCTCAAGTTCGGTTCCTCAGGGACACATACCCTTCCACGAAACCGAAGAATACCATCATCAGACAGGCTAAAGTCCTGAAACGCGCCATCAACCAAACTATCTCTAATCTGAACTAATTTCGGATCCACAGACTGCTGATCTCTGATCCTCTGCAACAAAGCAGACTGTACTCTGAGAAAAGCCACATAACCAGTCTGGACTTTAGGAGAAACACTGATCCTGAGATCTCTGAACTCCTGCAGTAACTGCCACTCACTGACCCGCAGTGCAGCTACCGAAGTAACTGGATGTCTGCTCAGTGCATCCGCCACCACATTGGCTTTCCCAGCCTGATACTGGATAGAGAAGTCATAATCTTTGATCAACTCCATCCATCTCCTCTGTCTCATGTTCAAGTCCTTCTGAGTGAAGATATACTTGAGACTCTGGTGATCAGTGAACAGATCAAACTCCTGACC
Source organism: Costus lasius (assembly GCA_027563935.2). Taxonomy (NCBI): domain Eukaryota; kingdom Viridiplantae; phylum Streptophyta; class Magnoliopsida; order Zingiberales; family Costaceae; genus Costus; species Costus lasius. The sequence goes on along the minus strand of CM050446.2, from coordinate 65,018,753 downwards.
CAACAAATAGTGACGCCATATCTTCAAAGCAAAGACTACGGCCGCCAACTCTAAATCATGAGTAGGGTAGTTCAGTTCATATTCTTTCAACTGTCTCGAAGCATAGGCTACCACAGAACCCTTCTGCATCAAGACACAGCCCAACCCTTTGCCTGAAGCATCTGTATAGACAGTAAACCTTTCCCCATCACTAGGAATAATGAGGATCGGTGTACTAGTCAACCTTCTCTTCAGCTCTTGAAAGCTCTCTTCACACTTGTCATCCCAAATAAACTTGGCTTCCTTTCTGGTCAATTTAGTTAAAGGACCCGCCAGCTTGGAGAATCCCTCAACAAATCTCCGGTAATAACCTGCCAAACCCAGAAAACTCCTGATCTCAGTAGCACTAGTCGGTCTTCCCCAATCAAGGATAGCTTGCACTTTAACTGGATCCACAGACACCCCCTGACCAGAAATCACATGTCCCAGAAAACTGATCTTCTCTAGCCAGAACTCACACTTACTAGCCTTGGCATATAACCGGTTCTTCCTCAGAACCTCAAGTACTCTGCGTAAGTCACTGATATGATCTGAAGTAGTCCGAGAGTACACCAATATGTCATCTATGAAGACCACCACACAAGAGTCAAGCAGCTCATGGAATACCCTGTTCATCAAATCCATGAAGACAGCAGGTGCATTCGTCAGTCCAAAAGGCATAACTAAAAAATTCGAAATGCCCATACCTGGTCCTGAAAGCAGTCTTAAATATATCCTCATCCTTGACTCTGAGCTGATAATACCCTGATCTCAGATCAATCTTAGAGAACACTGTAGCTCCCTGTAATTGATCAAATAGATCATCAATTCTGGGAAGAGGATACTTATTCTTGATAGTCACTTGGTTCAACTGCCTGTAGTCTATACACATCCTCAGGGTTCCATCTTTCTTCTTCACAAATAGCACTGGCGCTCCCCAAGGTGAAGCACTAGGCCGAATGTACCCTTTCTCCAGCAATTCCTCCAGTTGTTTCTTAAGCTCGGCCAACTCTGAAGTAGCCATACGATAAGGAGCTCTGGAGATAGGTGCCGTACCTGGCGCCAACTCAATGCCAAATTCCACTTCTCTAACTAGTGGCAAACCTGAAAATTCCTCAGAGAACACATCAGGAAATTCTTTCACCACCGCCATCTGAGTCAGATCAGAAGTAGAATCATCCTGCACCTTAACATGTGCAAGATAACCCTTGCAACCACTGGCAAGTAACTTCCTGGCCTGCAGGAAAGATATCACATGTGGTCCTTGGTCTGACACTAGACCTCTCACAAAAATCCGATTCCCATCAAACATATTCAAAGTGATTACTTTCTCAAAGCAATCCACCGAGGCATGATGCGAAGACAACCAATCCATACCTAGAATGACATCATAGTCTTGCATGTCTAGGAGGATTAAATCTACCAGAAACTCATAGCCCTCTACATGCACTACACAATCAGCGCATACAGTGTCTGTAGATAATGATTTTCCTAAGGGAGTACTGACAGACACAACATACTCTAGCATCTTAGGGGACACAGGTAAACATGCAGCAAACTTAACAGATACAAAAGATAAATTTGCACCAGGGTCAAATAAAATACGAGCTAACTGATCAAATACAAATAATGTACCTTCCACAACGGATCGGGAAGCTCGTGTATCCTTCTCAGCCACAGCATACACTCTAGTCTGGACCGTAGGCTTATCTGCGCCTCTAGGTTGCATCTCAGGTTCTTTGCAATCCTTAGCCATGTGCCCTGGTTTCTTACACCTGAAGCATATACCATTCTTTCTATGACAGTCTTTCACTAAATGTCCCCTGAGCCCACAATAACTGCAAGTCCCGTTCTCAGTGTTACTGTTTCTTACATCCCTGGCACCCCTGAACTGTTGCGGTGCATCCCTGGACTGCTGCGGTGCCTTGTAAGAGTAAGGCCTATACCTGCTCTTCTTGTAATCCTTATGCCTAGGGTACTTCTTACCCTTGCCGCCACTGCCATACTGAGGAACCACCGCCTCCACTGCAGGAATCACTGTCACGGCAGCATGAGAACTCCTCTCAGCTATGTATCTCTCAATAGTGCGTGCTCGACCAACTGTCTCAACATAGGTCTCCAAGTGCTGAGCACCAACCTGCTCCCTAATATCCCATCTGAGACCTCTGAGAAACTTGGTAGCTCTCCTCTTTTCAGTATTTATCAGATGAGGAGCATACTTTCCTAATTTCGTGAACTGTAGCTCATACTGGTCCACTGTCATATCACCCTGCTCCAGATGAATAAAAGCCACCTCTCGGTCCTCCACCAAGCTGTCTGGGAAGTACTTCTCATTAAATTGAGACAAGAAATAAGGCCAATCCACTATCTCATGTCTTTCTGCTGCTAGCCTCACCACACCTTTCCACCACTCGTCTGCGTCACCACGCATCATATAAGTGGCCAGACACAGCTTGTCTTCATCCGAGCAACGCATAACTTGGAAAATCTTGTCCAAGCACAACTGCCAGTTCTCAGCAGTGCTGGATTCTGAGCCCCCATAAAATGAGCTAGGACCCAGTTTCTGAAATTCACTCACAAGTGAAGCATAGCGCCTGTGAGCACCCTCCTGAGAGTCATCCCCCACTGCTCTAGTAGTAGTCTGGGGTCTCTCCTGAGTCAGCTGCTGCAAAAGCTGCTGTTGCGCCTCTTGATGCTGAGTCTGCTGCTGCTGCAGCATCTGAGCTTGCCTCTCAATCATGGCACCTTGTTGCTGTACCATGCCAGTCAAAGCCTCAATAGTCCTAGTGAGATTCGGGGTCTGCTCGCCCTCATCACTAGCATTACCTCTGGTTCGCACCATCTTAAATTCCTACACACACATATCATAGTCACACACATATCATAGTCAGGAAAACAATCATAAACCTATTAGGTGTCTAGCAATACACAAACATGTTTTCCCCCAAACTAAGTTTTAGCTAGCCAACTCCTCTGATACCATTCTGTAACATCCCACATACTTAACCCCAAGCAAATAACACAATCGCAAAAGTAATAGGATGTTTCATATAAGATCGATCAAATGCTAGGTAAAACCGAGTTCAAGAAAAACACGATCTGAAAATTTTCAAAACTCCAAACACATAAAATCTTCGAATCACAAATCTCATAAATCACATAAAGGTACCTGCCACCACGCAATACGTGCACTAGACATATGCACGTTACAGTTATCTCAAAATCGATTGCAAAAATATACATCAACTTCAATTTCAAAACAAATCCACAAAATCGATTTTATAAACTAATACCAAACACCGAAACCAGGCCAAAGCCCGCGGTGACACAAAAATCAGACTCGTAAAACCGCCACAATCTGGCATTACAAGTTCACGTAGTTCACATCATTCATATCACATGGTTCACATAATTCATAGAATTTAGCCACAACCGGCATCATAAGCATAAATACATTAAGCATAAATCACAGCATCCCTATAATGCTAACTGCGCCCCTGCTCTACACCTGAAAATAGTGAGGGGTGAGCTACACAGCCCAGTGAGTGGATAGTCTAATTGACCATCCATAACATACTCTCAAAAACATATGCAGATTATTTTAAAAATCTTTAACAGGATATCATGTCAACACATAATAACAAATTCGATGCAAAAGTCATATAAGCAGCCAAAAATATACACACCAACATATAATAACCTCAGGTTCTAGAGTTATACTCTAAACCAACCGAACACACATATTCTAAACCAACTAAACACACCATACTTAATTAACCTAGTTGTCCAGCATATTCACAAAGTGACCAATATGGTCTAACCCGGCTTGGCCAAAGCACTGGGAGCTGCAAAATCTCGTGCAACACATAAACATGGACAGTGAATAGAATCAGGAGGTGGCCCCCGTCAGGTCACGACGTGGCACGCTGGTCTATCACGCCATAACATAAAACGAGAATAGAATCAGGAGGTGGCCCCCGTCAGGTCACGACGTGGCACGCTGGTCTATCACGCCATAACATAAAACGAGAATGATGACATCAAGAGGTGGCCCCTGTCTGACCAAGACATGGCACTTTGGGTCTTATATCATTCCCAACACATAAAAGAGTAATGACATCAAGAGGTGGCCCCTGTCCGACCAAGACATGGCACTTTGGGTCAAAACCCGTTCTCCCAAAAGGTTCCTACTGGACAACACACATATCTTATTTCATAATTTCACATAGGTGAACATATTTCACAAAGGTGGACTCCTAAGTGTCAACTTGACTCTAGGATAGCCATCACAAAAATCACATCGGACAGGCTGAACTTCAACCCCCATCACAATAATCATAATAGGCAGGTTGAACATCAACCCCCTCACATATCACAGTACAGGGCTGAAATTCAAACCCTTCACATATCACATAAGAACTATCCCCTTGAGTTCATAGTCACACCTAGCCTTAGTCCTAACCATCACATGACCACATAATTTTCCAAAAACACAACCCCACATAATTATCAAAGAATCACATAATGAAGATCACATAGTGTAGTCCTTATATTTCATGCTGATTAGTTCAGTGTAATCTTGCTATGTTATCACCCAATTCTTCTCAAACAAGGGTACATGCTACACTCATAAAGAAACATAAAATTACAACAAGCATTCATCATAAAATCAACATAAAATGTAATACATACAAATTACCACAATTTATCAAACAATCCATAAATACACATAAAGGAATATTCATGATTTGCATTTAACAAGCATTCAAAAATTGACATAAAAATCATGTATTCATATTAATTACTACATGTGATCCACGGTTAACATAACATATTATTTACTAAATTTTAAACCTTAGTTAACATCAATCTCATGCTCAAAATCATTGATTTAAAACCTCCTAAATTCCATAAAAGAATACCTTAATTTTCATGTTGCTAACTTTCGGATTTCATAAATAAAATCATCAAAATTTCGGTTTTCAAAATATACACCCATTTGCCAAATTTCGGTTTTCACAAAAATACATCTTAATTCCATTGTTAGCATGATAAAATTTCCAACTTAAATCAAACCCTTAGTTAACAAGAATCATCATGAATAAATTAGGTTTTCATTATAAATATCTCCTTGCCATTTTCGATTCTTCACATGAGATATACATCCATTAAACTTTCGGTTTTTCATGTTATATATATACCTTTGCATAAATTCGGTTTTTCATCAAAATAAGAAGTTCTACCATTGTAAAAAAATTCGGTTTTTCATCAAAATAAGAAGATCTTAAATTCGGTATTTAACATGGTGAAATCTTGAATTTCGATTTAGCATGATCAAATTTCTAATCAATCTCATGCATCAATTAATACAACCAAATTACTAGAAATCAAAAAAACACTCCACTCACCTCTTAAACCGTGAACACAAGGATGAAAACCCTTCCAAAATTTCGTCCAAAGCCTTGGGGTCGCCCAAAGGATCTCCAAGACTCACCAAGGAAATTTCTTCACTTCAAGAAGATCGCCAAGAGGAAGAAGATGAAGAAGAAACACCAAAAAAAATCGCCTCCAAGCTTTCCAAGAGTCGCCAAGTTCTTTCAAGCCGCCACCTCAATTTTCTCAAGACTCCCAAATCGCCACTAATCTCACCCTAATCGATATTATCACTTAAACTTTGGGTTTTAAAATTTTAAACCCATTAACCAATTTATTCCAATAGGGTTTAACCCATTTATCTAATAATTTCGAATTTTAAACCCAATAACCCAATATCTCATAATTAACTAATTATTTAATTAACTTAACCATTAACCAATCACTTAACGAAAATCCATTAAGGATTTAACTAACATCCAATAAGGATTTAATTATCCAATAGAGTATAATTAATTAACCAATAAGGTCTAATTAATTAACTTAAAATTTGCAACCCAAAATCCTAATTAATTTATCACAAACAACCAATGATAATTTATCATAAATTAACAGTCAATAAACAAATAAATAATCTCTAATTAATTTACAATATATTAACAACCAAATAACCTCAAATCAATTAATTACAAATTAACAATCAATTAGCCAATTAAATAGCACCCAACAATTTTATTTAAATCATAATACAATATCACAGCTAATGATTTTATTTAAATCCAAATAATTTATCATAATTTATCATAGAAAATAATGCTTACCAGAACTTAAGATCCTTGGATCTTACATGATCTAACCATTCATCATCTGATGCCCTTGATCTCTCCGATCTAGCATCACCTCTCTCGATCGAAGCTTACCGATCTCAAGTCCTAATCAATCAAACATGATCAGACCAGATCTCACTTACAATCAGAGATTAAATCCCTTTAATCTGAACTCAAAGAATCCAGTCCATACGATCTGACTCAAGTAAGCCATATCACCAAATTGTGCGACCCTGAGGGTTTCCTCTAAATGTCGGTAACGATAACTTACGTTATCACGATCAGTGAGGGGTATCTAGCAACACATCACTGTCTCCCGATATAAAGGAAAGAGTCTTCCAAGACTACTCCCAAACCATAGCACAAGTGTGACTCAATTCACAAGGCATACATGTGTCCTTTGCCACTGGATGTTCTTATTGGACAAGCGGGTCAAGCTTGTAACTCCAATACGATGAGCATGATTAGATCAGATGCACATAGTCATCTGGGTATGGCCATACACTATCTCAATCATCTCATATAGGGGGGCCCTTAGAACACCACACTCCTTAAACAAGGAGACGGCAATCCTTTATCTATCACTAGTGCCCTAACCTGATTCAAGCTCACCATCCAAGATAGTCTATAATCATTATTTTTCAAATGATATTGAACTACCTCAAGACAATGACAATCATCATTTAGAAACACAAGTGATCTCAAGTCAAAGGACATGTGCCACTTGCTGCTTACAAGGATCATTCACATTGTGACAAGCAATGGAATATCCCAGTAGGGTCTGTCCAGTACATCCAATGTACCCATGAGTCTACATCTTATTCCATGCTCGAAGCATCCTATAAGATTAGCACTCATATTAGTCTCCATCATATCAAGGCTGTCTCATGTTCACCAAGATATCTCGACTAAGGACATATAGCCTGTTAGCCTAGCTGAACAGCTTTGAGACATTATTCAGAAGTACACTTATTACAGCAGACAAGGTAACAACCTGAATAACAACCATGCCTTTTATAAACATAAGAGTTTATTACATGATACTTATACAATCCCAAGGCCTCAAACATTAGCCTTAAGGGCATACCCCAACATGTACCCATGAGTCTACATCTTATTCCATGCTCGAAGCATCCTATAAGATTAGAACACATATTAGTCTTAATCATATCAAGGCTGTCTCATGTTCACCAAGATATCTCAACTAAGGACATTACAGCATGTCAGCCTAGCTGAACAGCATTGAGACATTATTCAGAAGCACACTTATTGGAGCAGACAATGTAACATACTGAATAACAACCATTGCCTTTATAAACATAAGAGTTTATACATGATACTGAAAGAATCCCAAGGCCTCAAACATTAGCCTTAAGGGCATACCCCAACAATCTCCCACTTGCACTTAATCTAATGGTTGAAGAATCTCAAACCCATATTATTACAGTGCTTCTCATGCTTCTGCTGCGCCAGAGGCTTGGTAAGCGGGTCAGCCAGATTGTCATCTGTATGAACCTTGCAGATTTTGATCTCGCCACGATCAATGATCTCCCGGATCAAATGAAACCGTCTCTGTATGTGCTTGGACTTCTGGTGCGACCGTGGTTCCTTTGCTTGTGCGATTGCTCCAGTGTTATCACAGAAGATAACCAAAGGATCTGCACTCGAAGGAACGACACCAAGTTCCTGAATGAACTTACGAATCCATACTGCCTCCTTGGATGCTTCCGAGGCTGCAACATACTCGGCTTCTGTTGTGGAATCAGCAACAGTAGACTGTTTGAAACTTTTCCACACCACTGCTCCACCATTCAAGCTAAAAACATAGCCTGATTGCGATCGGAAATCATCCTGGTCCGACTGGAATGAAGCGTCAGTATATCCTTCTATACTGAGTTCTCCCTGACCACCATATATCAAGAACATATCTTTGGTCCTCCGCAGATATTTTAAAATGTTCTTGACCGCAATCCAGTGTGCCTGACCTGGATTACTTTGGAATTGACTGGTCACGCTTAACCCGTAAGCGATGTCTGGGCGAGTACACAACATCGCATACATAATGGACCCAATAGCCGAAGCATAAGGCGTATTGTCCATTTCATCTTTCTCAGTCTGTGTTTGTGGACACTCACTCTTTGAAAGATTCAGACCATGTCTGACTGGAAGATATCCTCTTTTAGAATTCTCTAAATGGAATCTCTCCAGGACTTTATCGATGTAAGTACTCTGGCACAGCCCGAGAAGCCTCTTAGATCTATCCCTGTAGATCTTCACACCTAATACATAGGCTGCTTCTCCTAGATCTTTCATCTAGAAACATTTTCTTAACCATGCTTTAACAGCATGCAGTTCAGGAATATCATTTCCAATGATTAAGATATCATCGACGTAGAGGACTAGGAAAGTAATCACGCTCCCACTAAACCTCTTATATACAAACGGGTCATCTTCATTCTTGATGAAACCAAATTCACAGATTGATTCATCAAAACGAATATTCCAGCTTCTAGATGCTTGTTTAAGTCCATAAATGGACTTCTTTAACTTGCATAATTTATGACGATCTGATGGATTAGTGAAACCTTCAGGTTGTGTCATATACACATCCTCATCCAGTTTTCCATTAAGGAAAGCGGTCTTCACATCCATCTGCCAGATCTCATAATCATAATATGCTGCTATCGCAAAAAGAATCCGAATAGACTTGAACATGGCTACAGGAGAGAAAGTTTCATCATAATCTATCCCGTAGATTTGTTTGAAACCTTTCGCAACTAGCCTGCCTTTATAGGTAATCACGTTACCATCCATGTCAATCTTCTTCTTGAAGATCCATTTACAGCCTATAGGGATTACTCCCGGAGGCGGATCAACCAAATCCCAGACCTGGTTATCTGACATGGAGTCCATCTCGGCTCGCATAGCTTCAAGCCACTTAGCTGACTCCGGTCCACTGACCGCATCCGCATAAGTAAGGGGTTCATCATGATCAATGATGTAGACTCCGTCATAGCGCTCAGGCTGTCGACGGATCCTTCCCGATCTTCGCGGTTCCCGTGATATCTGAGCCTCAGGTTGTTCAATAACCTGCTCAACTGGCTCAGGCTCATCCAACTGTGCTTGACTACTTTGTCCTTCCTCTGGATTCTCATCCAACTTTATTTCTCTCCCACTGGCTTCTTGCAGAAGAAACTCCTTCTCAAGAAAAATAGCCGTCCGAGCAACAAATACCTTGTTCTCTTTGGGATCGTAGAAATAATAACCCTTAGTTTCCTTAGGGTAACCGACAAAGATACATTTCTCAGATCTGCTCTCCAGTTTCCCAGAGGCGAGCTTTTTGACATAAGCCTCGCAACCCCAGATCTTAATAAATGTCAAGCTCGGCTGTTTCCCATACCATAACTCATATGGAGTCTTTGAAACTGCCTTGGATGGCACTCGGTTTAGTACCTTTGCAGCTGTTTCCAGTGCAAATCCCCAAAAGGAGTAAGGTAGAGTAGCCTGACTCATCATAGAACGAACCATATCCAGTAAGGTTCTGTTCCTCCTCTCGGACACACCATTCCATTGCGGTGTTCCTGGCGGAGTGAGCTGTGAGATAATCCCACACTCCTTTAGATAGTCAATAAACTCTCGACTTAGGTATTCTCCACCTCGATCTGAGCGAAGTGCCTTGATATTTCGGCCTAGCTGATTCTGTACTTCATTCTTGAACTCTTTGAACTTGTCAAAAGATTCACTTTTATGTCTCATCAGATAGACATACCCATATCTACTGAAATCATCAGTAAAGGTAATGAAGTACGCATAGCCACCTCTGGCATGTTTACTAAATGGCCCACACACATCACTGTGTATAAGGTCAAGTAAACCTGAAGCCCTTTGACCTTTGTGAGAAAAAGGAACCTTCGTCATTTTACCCATTAAACAAGCTTTGCATGTATCAATCTCCTCATAGGAGAATGATCCCAGCAGTCCATGATCATGCAACCGCTTAATGCGTTTCTTGTTAATATGGCCTAAACGACTATGCCATAGCAAGGTGCTATCATCAGCATACTTGGCATGCGTCAAGGGCTGAACGACCACAATGAGGTCTGGCAAGTGGGTGTGACCCCGGGCCTAACCCATGTGCGTTCATCGATTGTCTCAATCAGACATCGCTACACGCCTGTCCGCAGTCGACCAATAGCAACCTCGTGCTTGCGCACAGGTGCTATCTGGTCAACCCATCTAGGCTGTCAGATAGTCTGATAGACTGGTTGGATCTAGACTCGACTGTGACTTCAACCCTAATAACCCGACTAAGGGTTTAAAGCAGGCGCCACTTAGATCTAATGGTAAGCGCGCAAGTTATTTTGTTTTACCGAAAAGCATTGAACAACATGATGGAGCATGCGCCACCATGAAAAGACAACATGTAAGTTTCGCATGTCACATATAGATCTATCTAAGTTGCGCTAACAGGGATCACACAAGCATCAAGCAACCATAAAAACATGCATAAACCGGCTCTGATACCAATTGAAAGTCCCCACATGAAGGGGGGCGAAACCCTAATGGCGCATATAAGAGGTTTTGAAAGCAACGGAAGCTAGGGTTTCTAAACAAAATCGCATGCATATCATATGATTAACTTGTAAAGATTAGACGACTCATACCAGTGCCATTTCTCTGATGGCGTCTTGGAAGCAAAAACCGAAAAAGCTTTCCTCCAAAAGATGCGCACACAAGATGAAGATCGCCTACCCTTGTCGCTCCTTGTGCTAGCAAGGATCTCCAAGTGTCTTGATCGAATGGAAGGGAGTGAGATGACTTCCTTTTTCTTTTCGAATCCTCTCCAAGGCTTCAACCTTTCACCACGTGAGAGAGAGCGTAGCCGTTCAGAGAGATGGGTGAGAGAGAGAGACAAGAATAGAATAATTCTATTCCTACATGAGGCGTGATCTCATTTGAGATCATGGTTTCTAAAAATAGAAACCCACACTCGCTCATGTGTTCACGCCAAGTGAACAAGTCGCAACCTCCTTTCCCCTTGAACCATGCGCTCACTCAATGAGCGGTTCATTTTGGTTTGGTTCAAAGACCAATTAACCCAAGTGATTTGGTCTAGATCATATTAAACCCTAAAGGTTAAAGATCTAACCGTTCATCTCATGATGCTCCTGATCTCACTGATCTAGCATCCATTCTCTCGATCGAAGCTTACCGATCTCAAGCCCTAATCAATCAAACATGATTAGACCAGATCTCACTCACAATCAGAGATTAAATCCCCTTAAACTGAACCCAAACAATTCAGTCCACACGATCTGACTTAAGTAAGCCATAGCATCAAATTGTGCGACCCTAAGGGTTTCCTTTAACTGTCGGTAACGATAACTTACGTCATCACGATCAGTGAGGGGTATCTAGCAACACATCACTGTCTCCCGATATAAAGGAAAGAGTCTTCCAAGACTACACCCAAAACACAGCACAAGTGTGAATCCAGCTCACAAGGCATACATATTTCCTTTGCCACTGGATGTTCTTATTGGACAAGCGTGTCAAGCCTGTAGCTCCAATATGATGAGCATGATTAGATCAGATGAACATAGTCACCTGGGTATGGCCATACACTTTCTCAATCATCTCATCCAGGGGGGCCCCTTTAGAACATCACACTCCTTAAACAAGGAGACGGCAATCCTATATCTATCACTAGTGTCCTAACCTGACACATGATCATTATCCAAGATAGTCTATAACCATTATGTTTCAAATGATATTGAACTATCTCAAAACAATGACAATCATCATTTAGAAACAGAAGTGATCTCAAGTCAGAGGACATGTGCCACTTGTTGCAATCAAGGATTATTCACATTGTGACAAGCAATTGAATATCCTAGTAGGGTCTGTCCAGTACATCCAATGTACCCATGAGTCTACATCTTATTCCATGCTCGAAGCATCCTATAAGATTAGAACACATATTAGTCTCAATCATATCAAGGCTGTCTCATGTTCACCAAGATATTTCGACTAAGGACAAAACAGCATGTCAGCCAAGCTGAACAGCTTTGAGACATTATTCAGAAGCACACTTATTGCAGCAGACAATGTAACCAACTGAATAACAACCATTGCCTTTATAAACATAAGAGTTTATACATGATACTGTTACAATCCCAAGGCCTCAAACATTAGCCTTAAGGGCATACCCCAACAATCTCCCACTTGCACTTAATCTAATGGTTGAGAAACCTCAAACCCATATTATTACAGTGCTTCTCATGCTTCTGCTGCGCCAGAGGCTTGGTAAGCGGGTCAGCCAGATTGTCATCTGTATGAACCTTGCAGACTTTGATCTCGCCACGATCAATGATCTCCCGGATCAAATGAAACCGTCTCTGTATGTGCTTGGACTTCTGGTGCGACCGTGGTTCCTTTGCCTGTGTGATTGCCCCAGTGTTATCACAGAAGATAACCAAAGGATCTGCACTCGAAGGAACAACACCAAGTTCCTGAATGAACTTGCGAATCCACACTGCCTCCTTGGATGCTTCCGAGGCTGCAACATACTCGGCTTCTGTTGTGGAATCAGCAACGATAGACTGTTTGAAACTCTTCCACACCACTGCTCCACCATTCAAGCTAAAAACATAGCCTGATTGCGATCGGAAATCATCCTGGTCAGATTGGAACGAAGCGTCAGTATATCCTTCAATACTGAGTTCTTCCTGACCTCCATATATCAAGAACATATCTTTGGTCCTCCGCAGATATTTTAATATGTTCTTGACTGCAATCCAGTGCGCCTGACCTGGATTACTTTGGAATCGACTGGTCACGCTTAACCCATAAGCGACGTCTGGGCGAGTACACAACATCGCATACATAATGGACCCAATAGCCGAAGCATAAGGCGTATTGTCCATTTCATCTTTCTCAGTCTGTGTTTGTGGACACTCACTCTTTGAAAGATTCAGACCATGTCTGACTGGAAGATATCCTCTTTTAGAATTCTCTAAATGAAATCTCTCCAGGACTTTATCGATGTAAGTACTCTGGCACAGCCCGAGAAGCCTCTTAGATCTATCCCTGTAGATCTTCACACCTAATACATAGGCTGCTTCTCCCAAATCTTTCATCTGAAAACATTTCCTTAACCATGCCTTAACCGCATGCATTTCAGGAATATCGTTTCCAATGATCAAGATGTCATCGACGTAGAGGACTAGGAAAGTAATCACGCTCCCACTAAACCTCTTATATACACACGGGTCATCCTCGTTCTTGATGAAACCAAAATCACTGATTGATTCATCAAAACGAATATTCCAGCTTCTTGATGCTTGTTTAAGTCCATAAATGGACTTCTTTAACTTGCATATTTTATGACGATCTGATGGATTAGTGAAACCTTCAGGTTGTGTCATATACACATCCTCATCCAGTTTTCCATTATGGAAAGCCGTCTTCACATCCATTTGCCAGATCTCATAATCATAATATGCTGCTATCGCGAAAAGAATCCGAATAGACTTGAACATGGCCACAGGAGAGAAAGTTTCATCATAATCTATCCCGTAGATTTGTTTGAAACCTTTCGCAACTAGCCTGCCTTTATAGGTAACCACGTTACCATCCATGTCAATCTTCTTCTTGAAGATCCATTTACAGCCTATAGGGATCACTCCCGGAGGCGGATCAACCAAATCCCAAACTTGGTTATCTGACATGGAGTCCATCTCGGCTCGCATAGCTTCAAGCCATCTAGCTGAGTCCGGTCCACTGACCGCATCCGCATAAGTGAGGGGTTCATCATGATCAATGATGTAGACTCCGTCATAGCGCTCAGGCTGTCGACGGATCCTTCCCGATCTTCGCGGTTCCCGTGATATCTGAGCCTCAGATTGTTCAGTAACCTGTTCTACTGGCTCATGCTCATCCAACTGTGCTTGACTACTTTGTCCTTCCTCTGGATTCTCATCCAGCTTTATTTCTCTCCCACTGGCCTCTTGCAAAAGAAACTCTTTCTCAAGAAAAATGGCCGTCCGAGCAACAAATACCTTGTTCTCTTTGGGATCGTAGAAATAATAACCCTTAGTTTCCTTAGGGTAACCGACAAAGATACATTTGTCAGATCTGCTCTCTAGTTTCCCAGAGGCGAGCTTTTTGACATAAGCCTCACAACCCCAGATCCTGATAAATGTCAAGCTCGGCTGTTTCCCATACCATAACTCATATGGGGTCTTTGAAACTGCCTTGGATGGCACTCGGTTTAGTACTTTTGCAGCTGTTTCCAGTGCAAATCCCCAAAAGGAGTAAGACAGTGTAGCTTGACTCATCATAGAACGTGTTGGGGTATGCCCTTAAGGCTAATGTTTGAGGCCTTGGGATTGTAACAGTATCATGTATAAACTCTTATGTTTATAAAGGCAATGGTTGTTATTCAGTTTGTTATATTATCTGCTGCAATACATATACTTCTGAATAATGTCTCAATGCTGTTCAGCTGGGCTGACATGCAGTAATGTCCTTAGTCGAGATATCTTGGTGAACATGAGACAACCTTGATATGATTGAGTCTAATATGTGTTCTAATCTTATAGGATGCTTCGTGTTGGGGTATGCCCTTAAGGCTAATGTTTGAGGCCTTGGGATTGTAAAAGTATCATGTAATAAACTCTTGTGTTTATAAAGGCAATGGTTATTAATCAGGTTGTTACATCATCTGCTGCAATGTGTGTTCTTCTGAATAATGTCTCAATGCTGTTCAGCTAGGCTGACATGCTATATTGTCCTTAGTCGAGATATCTTGGTGAACATGAGACAGCCTTGATATGATTGAGACTAATATGCGTTCTAATCTTATAGGATGCTTCGAGCATGGAATAAGATGTAGACTCATGGGTACATTGGATGTACTGGACAGACCCTACTAGGATATTCAATTGCTTGTCACAATGTGAATAATCCTTGTTTGCACTAAGTGGCACATGTCCTCTGACTTGAGATCACTTGTGTTTCTAAATGATGATTGTCATTGTTTTGAGGTAGTTCAATATCATTTGAAATATAATGGTTATAGACTATCTTGGATAATGATCATGAGTCAGGTTGGGACACTAGTGATAGATATAGGATTGCCGTCTCCTTGTTGAAGGAGTGTGATGTTCTGAAGGGGCCCCCTTAAATGAGATGATTGAGAATAGTGTATGGCCATACCCAGGTGACTATGTTCATCTGATCTAATCATGCTCATCATATTGGAGTTACAAGCTTGACCCGCTTGTCCAATAAGAACATCCAGTGGCAAAGGATACATGCATGCCTTGTGAAGTTGATTCGCACTTGTGCTGTGGTTTGGGAGTAGTCTTGGAAGACTCTTTCCTTTATATCGGGAGACAGTGATGTGTTGCTAGATACCCCTCACTGATCGTGATAACGAAAGTTATCGTTACCGACATTTAAAGGAAACCCTTAGGGTCGCACAATTTGATGATATGGCTTACTTAAGTCAGATCGTGTGGACTGAATTCTTTGGGTTCAGTTTAAAGGGATTTAATCTCTGATTGTGAGTGAGATCTGGTCTGATCATGTTTGATTAATTAGGGCTTAAGATCGGTAAGCTTCGATCGAGAGATATGATGCTAGATCGGTGAGATCAAGAGCATCAGGAGATGAACGGTTAGATCTGGAACCTTAGGGTTTGATATGGTCTAGACCAAGTGGCTTGGCTCAATTTGGGTTTTGAACCAAATCTAATTGAACCGGTTCACTATGTGAACGCCATGGTTCAATGAGAGGTTCAATGCATAAGCGTTTTTGGGTTGGCATGAGCGCATGGCTTGATGATCTTCCATTTATGGAAAGTCATCAAGGCCGATTTCACTTCAACGCCAAAACGCATATGCGTTGCTCTCTTCACTTCAACACCTTGAACTTTCGTTTGGAGAAGGTTGACGAGAAGGAGAGGTTTTGCAAGAGGAGCTCTCGGCCAAAGAGAATTAGATCATCCCTTCCATACGACAAGTGCTTTGAAGAACCTTGCTAGCACAAGGATCTCAAAAGGAGTAGCCGTTGATCATCTTGTGTGTGACGACAAGGAGGAGACCTCTTTTGTTCTCTTGATTCCAAGACACCTCTCACACAATGGCTATGGTATGATCTTTCATTCATACTTGCAAGTTTTCGACAAGTTGATCATATGATTCTTCTAATGATCCATGGAAACCCTAGCTTCCGCTATGAAAAACTTTGATATGCGCCCCTTTAGGGTTTCACCCCCTTGCGCTCCCCCTCGAAGGGGACCCTTACAATTGGTATCAGAGCTCTTGTTATTGCTTGATTCATATGATTTCTTCTTTGTGATCCTTGTTTGCGTTTGCAAAGAATAGATCTAATGACATGCCGAAACATTACATGCTAGTTCAAGAACTTAGATGTATGTTTGATGTTTTTTGCGCATGTTTAATGGCGCTTCTTACATGTTGTTTTTGTCAAAACAAAGGATCATGCGCGCCTCATTAGATCTAAGGTGCCCCTACTTTAAACCCTTAGATGGGTTGATGGGGTTGAAATCATCTTCTAGGGTAAGATCCAAATAGTCTGATCAGACCCTCTGACAGCCTAGATGGGTTGACCAGATAGCACCTGTGCACAAGCACGAGGTGGCTATGTGTCGACTGCATCAAGGGCGTGTAGCGAGCTCTGGTTGAGACGGCTATTGAACACACATGAGTTAGGCCTGGGGTCACACCCGCTTACCGAAACTCATGAGGGCTGTTCAGCCCTTTGCACATGCATGGTTGACCATTAGGTTAACTCAAGTCAGTTAGGACTTGGTGCATGCAAGGGCAGTGGATCTGACTAGATGAATGAGTGGATCCCTATCAATGGACCGTTGTAAGGTTGTAGGGCACATAAGAAAATTAAAATGATGCCAATGGGTTTTCAAAATTTTTATTTTCTTGTTAAATGGATCACATGTTGATTTGATGCCATGATGTTTGTCTATTTCATCTTATGTGGGTTGCCCATTTAATGTGTGCTGTGCTGGGGCCTGCGAGCCTGGATCAGTTGTAAATTATTATTATTGTGATCTGTGCATCACATGTTAATTAATTTATAAATTGTAATTGACCTGCGTGTCAATCTTGTCTAGATAGATTAACTTGTAATTTAATTTGACAAGAGCTCAAAGCACACATTGCAAGGCGCATGCAGCAGTGATTTGACCTGGTGGGCGCACCTAGCTGCAGAGGGCGCTTGGCCCCTGGTCTGGGCCAGCTGAGGGGCAAAAGACCCAAGAAAAGCAAGTGAAGACTTAAGTTAATTAAGGTCTTACTTAGGCTATGGGCTTTTACCACATAAGATCCATGCTTTCTTTTATTGTTTAATAATTAGAATTGCATGAGTTATTTATCTTCTGCTATAGCCATAGGATTTGCCTGATAGTAAGAAGATAAAAGACCGTTAAAATCCAAACGCTAAAATATCAAGCACGTAATGCCTTCTGACACGAAACCTCACTGTTCTGACTATCGTTGGAGCCGTGTTGTACCCACTCAGTGGGCACGTCCATCTATCTTCAGACGGTGCGGGATTTCACCTGCGTGTTACAGAGAAGGGATTTATCGCTTCTCGTTGCTCAGCATAGCACGTGGTGGTCCAGGGAGTAGGTCGGGTCAGCTTGACCATGTAGGCTACATATGTGGCGCATATGGTAGCGCATGGAGGCAGCCATCTGAGGGATCAGAGACTGTGTTGTACCAACTCAGTTGGCACAGTCTGCTGGATTGCCCAGATGAAGGGGAATCGCACGGGTTGGCGATTGGCAGGGACTGCCTACCAGAAATTAGTGCTTGTCATCTCTGTGCATCTTATCTCGCCTGAGCGGGACGCGGAGACCAAGTATGAAATCTGGATCCCATCTCACTAAAAGAGTGTTACTCTTTCGGACTGTTTAATGGATTTTTCAGTCAGATAAAATAGTGAGAAAAGAATCTTTCTTAAGTCCTGGATTGATTCTAAACATTGATACTGACCTTGCTGTTCTTGCATTGTTGTAGATTCCTGCAGCAACGAACACCATGAGCTTCAATGTGCGATCCCTACTGGAAAGGGAGAAGTTTGCTGGGCCAAACTTCTCAGACTGGTTCGGACACCTTAAGATCGTTATTAAGGCAGAGAGGAAACTGTATGTCCTCGAGACGGCTGTGCCGCCTCAACCCGCTGCGAACGCCGCAAGGGCGGTTCGTGATGCCTATGAAAAGCACGTCAATGATAGCATTGATGTCGCTTGCCTGATGCTAGCGTCTATGACGCCACCGCTGCAGCGTCAGCATGAGGATATGTCGGCTATAGAGATTATAGCGAACCTCAAGATGCTGTATGCTGCACAGGCGAGGACAGAACGCTATAATCTGACAAAACTTTTCTTTCAGAGCAAACTGGCTGAAGGGAGCCCAGTGGGAGCTCACGTGCTCAAGATGATTGGGCACAAGGAGGCTCTGGAGAAACTGGGGCATACCATCAACCAGGAGCTTGCTGTAGACATTATTCTGCAGTCTCTCCCGCCTTCTTTCGATGCGTTCATTATTAACTTTAATATGAACAAAATCGATTGTACTCCGGCAGAGCTGCTGAATATGCTCTTGACTACTGAGGAAACTCTGAAGGGAAAGCCTTCAACCTCTGTCTTAATGGTTCCTTCCAGGAACAAGAAGAAGGGGAAGAAGGGCAAAGCCCCTGTCAAGAGTTACAGCAAGGCTCTGAAACAGAAGGTTAAGCGGTCAAAGGACAACAGGTGTTTCCACTGTGGCCAGCTAGGTCACTGGAAAAAGGACTGTAAAGCGCTCCAAGGAGATAAGAGGGGAAGCATTGCTTCTGGCTCAGGTATATATGTGACTGAGGTCATGTTATCTTCTTCTTCCATTTCATGGGTGTTAGACACTGCATGTGGAGTTCACATTTGTTCAAATGTACAGGAACTCAAGAGAAGAAGACAGGTGGGACAGCATGAGGTGGACCTACGAGTTGGAAACGGGGCACGGGTTGCTGCTGTTGCTGTAGGGGATTATTACATCTCATTACCATCTGGCATTGTAATAGAATTAAACAATTGTTACTTTGTACCCAGTATTACTAAAAATATTATCTCTATTCCTGCTCTTGTCAGGAAAGGGTTTTCCTTTGAATGCAAGACTTCAAAGTGTTATCTTACTCTTGATAATATTGTTTATGCGACTGGTTCAATTAACAATGGGTTATTCATGTTGGACATGGAATATTCTATACAAAATATTGATAATAAGAAAGCCAAGCATGCTGATGATAGCACCTTGTTATGGCATAGTCGTTTAGGCCATATTAACAAGAAGCGCATTAAGCGGTTGCATGATCATGGACTGCTGGGATCATTCTCCTATGAGGAGATTGATACATGCAAAGCTTGTTTATTGGGTAAAATGACGAAGTCTCCTTTTCCTAACAAAGGTCAAAGGGCTTCAGGTTTACTTGACCTTATACACAGTGATGTGTGTGGGCCATTTAGTAAACATGCCAGAGGTGGCTATCAGTACTTCATTACCTTTACTGATGATTTCAGTAGGTATGGTTATGTCTATTTGATGAGACATAAGAGTGAATCTTTTGACAAGTTCAAAGAGTTCAAAAATGAAGTACAGAATCAGCTAGGCCGAAATATCAAGGCACTTCGTTCTGATCGAGGTGGAGAATACCTGAGTCATGCGTTTACTGACTATCTAAAGGAGTGTGGGATTATCTCACAGCTCACTCCGCCAGGAACACCGTAATGGAATGGTGTGTCCGAGAGGAGAAATAGAACGTTACTTGATATGGTTCGTTCTATGATGAGTCAGGCTACTCTACCTTACTCCTTTTGGGGATTTGCACTGGAAACAGCTGCAAAGGTACTAAACTGAGTGCCATCCAAGGCAGTTTCAAAGACGCCATATGAGTTATGGTATGGGAAACAGCCGAGCTTGACATTTATCAGGATCTGGGGCTGCGAGGCCTATGTTAAAAAGCTCGCCTCTGGGAAACTAGAGAGCAGATATGAGAAATGTGTCTTTGTTGGTTACCCTAAGGAAACTAAGGGTTATTATTTCTACGATCCCGAAGAGAACAAGGTATTTGTTGTTCGAACGGCCATATTTCTTGAGAAGGAGTTTCTTCTGCAAGAGGCCAGTGGGAGAGAAATAAAGCTGGATGAGAATCCAGAGGAAGGACAAAGTGGTCAAGCACAGTTGGATGAGCCTAAGCCAGTTGAGCAGGTTATTGAACAACCTCAGGCTCAGATATCACGGGAACCGCGTAGATCGGGAAGGATCCGTCGATAGCCTGAGTGCTATGACGGAGTCTACATCATTGATAATGATGAACCCCTTACTTATGCGGATGCGGTCAGTGGACCGGAGTCAGCTAGATGGATTGAAGCTATGCGCGCCGAGATGGACTCCATGTCAGATAACCAAGTCTGGGATTTGGTTGATCCGCCTCCGGGAGTAATCCCTATAGGCTGTAAATGGATCTTCAAGAAGAAGATTGACATGGATGGTAACGTGGTTACCTATAAAGGCAGGCTAGTTGCGAAAGGTTTCAAACAAATCTACGGGATAGATTATGATGAAACTTTCTCTCCTGTAGCCATGTTCAAGTCTATTCGGATTCTTTTCGCGATAGCAGCATATTACGATTATGAGATCTGGCAGATGGAGGTGAAGACAGCTTTCCTTAATGGAAATCTGGATGAGGTTGTGTATATGACACAACCTGAAGGTTTCACTAATCCATCAGATCGTCATAAAATATGCAAGTTGAAGAAGTCCATTTATGGACTTAAACAAGCATCTAGAAGCTGGAATATTCGTTTTGATGAATCAATCTCTGAGTTTGGCTTCATCAAGAACGAGGATGACCCGTGTGTATATAAGAGGTTTAGTGGGAGCGTGATTACTTTCCTAGTCCTCTACGTCGATGATATCTTGATCATTGGAAACGATATTCCTGAACTGCATACTGTTAAAGCATGGTTAGGAAAATGTTTTCAGATGAAAGATCTAGGAGAAGCAGCCTATGTACTAGGTGTGAAGATCTACAGGGATAGATCTAAGAGGCTTCTCGGGCTGTGCCAGAGTACTTACATCGATAAAGTCCTGGAAAGATTTCATTTAGAAAATTCTAAAAGAGGATATCTTCCAGTCAGACATGGTCTGAATCTTTCGAAAAGTCAGTGTCCACAAACACAGACTGAGAAAGATGAAATGGACAATACGCCTTATGCTTCGGCTATTGGGTCCATAATGTATGCGATGTTGTGTACTCGCCCTGACGTCGCTTACGGGTTAAGAGTGACCAGTCGATTCCAAAGTAATCCAGGTATGGCGCACTGGATTGCAGTCAAGAACATTTTAAAATATCTGCGGAGGACCAAAGATATGTTCTTGATATATGGTGGTCAGGAAGAACTCAGTATAGAAGGATATACTGACGCTTCATTCCAGTCGGACCAGGATGATTTCCGATCGCAATCAGGCTATGTTTTTAGCTTGAATGGTGGAGCAGTGGTGTGGAAGAGTTTCAAACAGTCAACTGTTGCTGATTCCACAACAGAAGCTGAGTATGTTGCAGCCTCGGAAGCATCCAAGGAGGCAGTGTGGATTCGTAAGTTCATTCAGGAACTTGGTGTTGTTCCTTCGAGTGCAGATCCTTTGGTTATCTTCTGTGATAACACTGGAGCAATCGCACAAGCAAGGAACCACGGTCGCACCAGAAGTCCAAGCACATACAGAGACGGTTTCACTTGATCCGGGAGATCATTGATCGTGGCGAGATCAAAATTTGCAAGGTTCATACAGACGACAATCTGTCTGACCCGCTTACCAAGCCTCTGGCGCAGCAGAAGCATGAGAAGCACTGTAATAATATGGGTTTGAGATTTCTCAACCATTAGATTAAGTGCAAGTGGGAGATTGTTGGGGTATGCCCTTAAGGCTAATGTTTGAGGCCTTGGGATTGTAAAAGTATCATGTAATAAACTCTTGTGTTTATAAAGGCAATGGTTATTATTCAGGTTGTTACATCATCTGCTGCAATGTGTGTTCTTCTGAATAATGTCTCAATGCTGTTCAGCTAGGCTGACATGCTATATTGTCCTTAGTCGAGATCTGGTCTGATCATGTTTGATTGTGAGTGAGATCTGGTCTGATCATGTTTGATTGATTAGGGCTTAAGATCGGTAAGCTTCGATCGAGAGATATGATGCTAGATCGGTGAGATCAAGAGCATCAGGAGATGAACGGTTAGATCTGGAACCTTAGGGTTTGATATGGTCTAGACTAAGTGGCTTGGCTCAATTTTGGTTTTGAACCAAATCTAATTGAACCGGTTCACTATGTGAACGCATGGTTCAATGAGAGGTTCAATGCATAAGCGTTTTTGGGTTGGCATGAGCGCATGGCTTGATGATCTTCCATTTATGGAAAGTCATCAAGGCCGATTTCACTTCAACGCCAAAACGCATATGCGTTGCTCTCTTCACTTCAACGCCTTGAACTTTCGTTTGGAGAAGGTTGACGAGAAGGAGAGGTTTTGCAAGAGGAGCTCTCGGCCAAAGAGAATTAGATCATCCCTTCCATACGACAAGTGCTTTGAAGAACCTTGCTAGCACAAGGATCTCAAAAGGAGTAGCCGTTGATCATCTTGTGTGTGACGACAAGGAGGAGACCTCTTTTGTTCTCTTGATTCCAAGACACCTCTCACACAATGGCTATGGTATGATCTTTCATTCATACTTGCAAGTTTTCGACAAGTTGATCATATGATTCTTCTAATGATCCATGGAAACCCTAGCTTCCGCTATGAAAAACTTTGATATGCGTCCCTTTAGGGTTTCACCCCCTTGCGCTCCCCCTCGAAGGGGACCCTTACACTTCGAGCATGGAATAAGATGTAGACTCATGGGTACATTGGATGTACTGGACAGACCCTACTAGGATATTCAATTGCTTGTCACAATGTGAATAATCCTTGATTGCAACAAGTGGCACATTTCCTCTGACTTGAGATCACTTGTGTTTCTAAATGATGATTGTCATTATTTTGAGGTAGTTCAATATCATTTGAAACATAATGGTTATAGACTATCTTGGATGGTGAGCTTGAGTCATGTTAGGGCACTAGTAATAGATACAGGATTGCCGTCTCCTTGTTTAAGGAGTGTGATGTTCTAAAGGGGCCCCCTGGATGAGATGATTGAGAAAGTGTATGGCCATACCCAGGTGACTATGTTCATCTGATCTAATCATGCTCATCATATTGGAGCTACAAGCTTGACACGCTTGTCCAATAAGAACATCCAGTGGCAAAGGAAATATGTATGCCTCGTGAAGTGGATTCACACTTGTGCTGTGGTTTGGGTGTAGTCTTGGAAGACTCTTTTCTTTATATCGGGAGACAGTGATGTGTTGCTAGATACCCCTCACTGATCGTGATAACGTGAGTTATCGTTACCGACATTTAAAGGAAACCCTTAGGGTCGCACAATTTGATGATATGGCTTACTTAAGTCAGATCGTGTGGACTGAATTGTCTGGATTCAGTTTAAAGGGATTTAATCTCTGATTGTAAGTGAGATCTGGTCTGATCATGTTTGATTGATTAGGGCTTGAGATCGGTAAGCTTCGATCGAGAGAATGGATGCTAGATCAGTGAGATCAGCAGCATCAAGAGATCAACGGTTAGATCTGGAACCTTAGGGTTTAATTGTGATCTAGACCATATCGCTTGGGTTAATTGGTCTTTGGACCAAACCAAATTGAACCAGCTCATTGAGTGAGCGTGTGGTACAAATGGAGAGGAGTTTGCGATTGGGGTAAAACCATGATCGCATGTGAGTAAGTGGCTTTCTATTTTTAGAAAGCATGATCACATACGTGACCACCACTCACGTTCACGCCTAAGACGCTCTACTCTCTCGCTTCTCCTCCTCTCTGGTCGCCAACAAGCTCTCTCTCGTGTGGTGAAGAGGTTGACGAAAAAGGAGAAGGAAGAAATCGCCAAGCAAAGGATTCTCTTCCCTTCCATTCGACAAGGACTCCTTAGAACCTTGCTAGCACAAGGAGCACTAAGGGAGTAGGCGATCACATCTTGTGTGCGTCTTCTCTGGAGGAGAGCGACTTCACTCTCTGCTTCCAAGTCGCCATCCATACAATGGCATCGGTATGATTTCTTCTCTGATATTTGAAATCGATTTATGTTGATCATATTACATGCAAAGATCCTAGAAACCCCTTCCGCTGCATCAAAACCTTCATATGCGCCTATTAGGGTTTCGCCCTCCCCTTGTTTAGGGGACTTTCAATTGGTATCAGAGCCAGGTTTTGCATGTTTTTATGATTGCTTAAAGGCTTTGTGATCCTTGTTTGTGAATGAATGCTTAGATCTATAACATGCAAAAATTACATGTTAAGTTGTTGCATATGCGACAATAAAATTACATCTTATCCCGAAAGAGTAACACTCTTTTAGTGAGATGGGATCCAGATTTCATACTTGGTCTCCGCGTCCCGCTCAGGCGAGATAAGATGCACAGAGAGTACAAGCACTAATTTCTGGTAGGCAGTCCCTGCCAATCGCCAACCCGTGCGATTCCCCTTCATCTGGGCAATCCAGCAGACTGTGCCAACTGAGTTGGTACAACACAGTCTCTGATCCCACAGATGGCTGCCTCCATATAGCTACCATATGCGCCACATATGTAGCCTACATGGTCAAGCTGACCCGACCTACTCCCTGGACCACCACGTGCTATGCTGAGCAACGAGAAGCGATAAATCCCTTCTCTGTAACACGCAGGTGAAATCACACACCGTCTGAAGATAGATGGACGTGCCCACTGAGTGGGTACAACACGGCTCCAACGATAGTCAGAACAGTGAGGTTTCGCGTCAGAAGGCTATCGAGCTTGATATATTAGCGTTGGATTTTAACAGTCTTTTATCTTCTTCTCTATCATGCAAACCCTATGGTGATAGCAGAAGATAAATAAAACATGCAATTCTAATTATAAACGATAAGTAGAAAGCATGCTGATCTTATGTGGTAAAAGCCCATTAACCCTAAGTAAGACCTTAAGTTAACTTAAGTCTTCACTTTAGTTCTTCTTGGGTCTTTTGCCTCTCATCTGGCCCAGACCAGGGCCTAAGCGCCTTCTGCAGCTCAGGTGCACCCACCAGGTAGATGCGCCTGTCATAGGGTCAAACCCTAGACCTCCCACCTGGTCAAGCCTCTGCTGCATGTGCCTCTGCTAACTGTGCTCTGTGCTCATGTCTGATTAAACTTACAATTTAATCTATCTAGACATGATTGACTCGCAGGTCAATTACACATTATAAATTAAATAAAAGTGATGCGCAGATCACAATATAAATTAATTTACAATTTTAATCCAGGCTCGCAGGCCCCAGCACAGCAGACATTAAAAGGGCAACCCACATAAGATGAAATAAACATATATCATGGCATCCACTCAACATGTGAACCATTTAACAAGAAAATAAAATTTTCGAAAACCCATTGGCATCAATTTTAATTTTCTTATGTGCCCTACAACCTTACAACGGTCCATTGATAGGGATCCACTCATCCATCTAGTCAGATCCACTGCCCTTGCATGCACCAAGTCCTAACTGACTTGAGTTGACCTAATGGTCAACCATGCATGCGCAAAGGGCTGAACAACCCTCATGAGTTTCGGCAAGCGGGTGTGACCCCGGGCCTAACTCATGTGTGTTCAGTAGTCGTCTCAACCAGACCTCGCTACACGCCCTTGATGCAGTCGACCTATAGCCACCTCGTGCTTGCGCACAGGTGCTATCTGGTCAACCCATCTAGGCTGTCAGATGGTCTGATCAGACTATTTGGATCTAACCTAGAGGATGCTTTCAACCCCATCAACCCGTCTAAGGGTTTATAGTAGGTGCACCTTAGATCTAATGAGGATGCGCGCATGATCTGATAAGTTTTAAGAAAAACAACATCCAAGCGCCACCATACAATATACATGCGCAAACATAAACATACTTGCATGTAGTTTCGCATGATAATTTAGATCTACATAAACATGGATCACAAAGACATGAAGCAATCATATGAATCAAGCAATAACCGCATGCTTTGATACCAATTGTAAGGGGTCCCCTTCAAGGGGGAGCGCAAGGGGTTGAAACCCTAAAGGGGCGCATATCAAGATTCTCATAGCGGAAGCTAGGGTTTCCTTGGGATCATTTGAAGAAACATATGATCAACTTGTCGAAAAATTGCAAGTATGAATGAAAGATCATACCATAGCCATTGTGTGGGTGGCGACTTGGAATCAAGAGAACAAAATTGATCTCCTCCAAACGGTGCGCACGCAAGATGAAGTCGGCTACTCTTTGAGATCCTTGTGCTAGCAAGGTTCTTCAAAGGTGCTTGTCGTATGGAAGGGATGATATGTCTCTTTCTTGGCCGAGAGCTACTTGTCAAGTCCTCTCCCTTGTCGTTCAAGAACACCACTTCGCCACACACCAAGAGTGAATGGAGAAGATGGGCGATTAACGTTACAAGGTGGAAGCGTTTTCCATTTTGGAAAACCGACTTCCCAATATGGCAAGTCCTCAATGCATGCGTTCACACATTGTGAACCATCGAAAATTTCTCCCATTGAACCAAGCGTTCACCTAGTGAACCAGTTCCAATTATTGGGTTAAATTGTCTTTGGTTCAAAAACCAAATTAGGCCAAGCGTTGGTCTAGATCTTCTATGAACCAAATGGCTCAAGATCTAACCGCACATCTCGAGATGCTCTTGATCTCACAGATCTAGCATCCAATCCCTCGATCGAAGTGTTGGGGTATGCCCTTAAGGCTAATGTTTGAGGCCTTGGGATTCTATCAGTATCATGTATATAAACTCTTATGTTTATAAAGGCAATGGTTGTTATTCAGTTTGTTACATTGTCTGCTGCAATAAGTGTACTTCTGAATAATGTCTCAATGCTATTCAGCTAGGCTGACATGTTGTATTGTCCTTAGTCGAGATATCTTGGTGAACATGAGACAGCCTTGATATGATTGAGACTAATATGTGTTCTAATCTTATAGGATGCTTCGAGCATGGAATAAGATGTAGACTCATGGGTACATTGGATGTACTGGACAGACCCTACTAGGATATTCAATTGCTTGTCACAATGTGAATAATCCTTGTTTTGCATCAAGTGGCACATGTCCTTTGACTTGAGATCACTTGTGTTTCTAAATGATGATTGTCATTGTTTTGAGGTAGTTCGATATCATTTGAAACATAATGGTTATAGACTATCTTGGATATGATCATGAGTCAGGTTGGGACACTAGTGATAGATATAGGATTGTCGTCTCCTTGTTGAAGGAGTGTGATGTTCTATAGGGGCCCCCTAGATGAGATGATTGAGAAAGTGTATGGCCATACCCAGGTGACTATGTTCATCTGATCTAATCATGCTCATCATATTGGAGTTACAAGCTTGACCTGCTTGTCCAATAAGAACATCCAGTGGCAAAGGATACATGCATGCCTTGTGAAGTTGATTCACACTTGTGCTATGGTTTGGGTGTAGTCTTGGAAGACTCTTTCCTTTATATCGGGAGACAGTGATGTGTTGCTAGATACCCCTCACTGATCGTGATAACGTAAGTTATCGTTACCGACATTTAAAGGAAACCCTCAGGGTCGCACAATTTGATGATATGGCTTTCTTATGTCAGATCGTGTGGACTGAATTGTTTTGGTTCAGTTAAAAGGAGTTTAGACTCTGATTGTAAGTGAGATCTGGTCTGATCATGTTTGATTGATTAGAGCTTTAGATCGGTAAGCTTCGATCGAGAGTATTGATGCTAGATCGGTGAGATCAAGTGCATCTGGATATGAATGGTTAGATCTTGAACCTTCTTAGTTCATATTAGATTTAGACCATGGCATGTCTTGGTTTGGTCTTGGTTTGATTTGGTCGTTGAACCAAAGTCAATTGAACCGGTTCAAGAGTGTGAACGCATGGTTCAAGTAATTAGGCGTTTTGATTAGTTCACTAAGCGTGAACGCGCGAGCGTGAAGGCTTACCATATTTGGAAGCCTCAACGCCTCAACGCCACAAGCCAAGAAAACGCCTTTGCTTCAATGCTTCTCTCTTGGGCGGAGTAGAGCTCTTGAGTGTGTCTCATCGCCGAGAGTGAAGAGGAGGTATTCGGCAAGCCAAGAAGACATCCAAGGATTCTCCTTCAAGCGATTAGGACTCTTGAAGCCCTTTGCTAGCACAAAGGACGACAAGGAGAAAGCCAACTTCTTCTTGTGTGCGCGCCTTTTGGAGGAGATCAATTTTTGTTCTCTACTTCCAAGTCGCCATCTTCCTCATGGCTATGGTATGATTCGATTTAAGATATAAGCAATTTCAAGTTGATCATATATGATGCATGCGATTCTTGAAGCCCTATTTCCGCCCATGCAAAAGGCTTCCATATGCGCATGTTTAGGGTTTCGCCCCCCTCTTGAAAGGGGTCCTTCACGAAGCTTACCGATCTCAAGCCCTAACCAATCAAACATGATCAGACCAGATCTCACTTACAATCAGAGTTTAAATCCCTTTAAACTGAACCCAAACAATTCAGTCCACACGATCTGACTTAAGTAAGCCATATCATCAAATTGTGCGACCCTGAGGGTTTCCTTTAAATGTCGGTAACGATAACTTATGTTATCACGATCAGTGAGGGGTATCTAGCAACACATCACTGTCTCCCGATATAAAGGAAAGAGTATTCCAAGACTACACCCAAACCACAGCACAAGTGTGAATCCACTTCACTAGGCACAAATGTTTCCTTTGCCACTGGATGTTCTTATTGGACAAGCGTGTCAAGCCTGTAGCTCCAATATGATGAGCATGATTAGATCAGATGAACATAGTCACTTGGGTATGGCCATACACTTTCTCAATCATCTCATTCGGGGGGGGCCCTTTAGAACATCACACTCCTTAAACAAGGAGACGGCAATCCTATATCTATCACTAGTGTCCTAACCTGACTTATGATCATTATCCAAGATAGTCTATAATCATTATGTTTCAAATGATATTGAACTACCTCAAAACAATGACAATCATCATTTAGAAACACAAGTGATCTCAAGTCAGAGGACATGTGCCACTTGATGCAAACAAGGATTATTCACATTGTGACAAGCAATTGAATATCCTAGTAGGGTCTGTCCAGTACATCTAATGTACCCATGAGTCTACATCTTATTCCATGCTCGAAGCATCCTATAAGATTAGAACACATATTAGTCTCAATCATATCAAGGCTGTCTCATGTTCCCCAAGATATCTCGACTAAGGACATTACAGCATGTCAGCCTAGCTGAACAGCATTGAGACATTATTCAGAAGCACACTTATTGGAGCAGACAATGTAACATACTGAATAACAACCATTGCCTTTATAAACATAAGAGTTTATACATGATACTGAAAGAATCCCAAGGCCTCAAACATTAGCCTTAAGGGCATACCCCAACACGGACACCTTAAGATTGTTCTTAAGGCTGAGAGGAAGCTGTATGCCCTTGAGACGGCAATACCGCCTCAACCCACTGCGAACGCCGCAAGGGCGGTTCGGGATGCTTATGACAAGCATGTCAATGATAGAATTGATGTCGCTTGCCTTATGCTTGCGTCTATGACGCCAGAGCTTCAGCATCAGCATGAGGATTTATCTGCTATTGAAATTATAGCAAATCTCAAAATACTGTATGCTGCACAGGCAAGGACAGAACGCTATAACTTGACAAAACTTTTCTTTCAGAGCAAACTGACTGAAGGGAGTCCAGTGGGAGCTCACGTACTCAAGATGATTGGGTACAAAGAGGCTCTTGAGAAACTGGGACATACCATCAATCAGGAACTTGTTGTAGACATCATATTGCAGTCTCTCCCGGCCTCTTTCGATCCGTTCATCATTAATTTTAATATGAACAAGATCGACTGTACCCCGGCAGAGTTACTGAACATGCTCTGTACTACAGAGCAGACTCTTGAAAAGGGAAAGCCTTCATCCTCTGTCTTGATGGTTCCTTCAAGGAACAAGAAGAAGGGGAAGAAGGGCAAAGCCCCTGTCAAGAGCTACAATAAGGCTCTGAAACAAAAGATCAAGCGGTCGAAGGAATACAGATGTTTCCATTGTGGCCAGCTGGGTCACTGGAAGAAGGACTGTAAAGCGCTCCAAGGAGATAAGAAGGGAAGCAAGCCTTTCACTTCTAGCTCAGGTATTTTCGTGACTGAAGTCATGGTATCTTCTTCTATTTCATGGGTGTTGGACACTGCATGTGGAGTTCACATTTGTTCAAATGTACAGGAACTCAAGAGAAGAAGACAGGTGGGACAGCATGAGGTGGACCTACGAGTTGGAAACGGGGCACGGGTTGCTGCTGTTGCTGTAGGACAATATAACATCTCTTTACCATCTGGTCTTGTATTAGAACTGGACAATTGTTATTTTGTACCGAGCATAACTAAGAATATTATCTCTATTCCTGCTCTTGTCAGGAAAGGGTTTTCCTTTGAATGCAAAACTTTAAAGTGTTGTATTTCATTTGATAATATTGTTTATGCTACTGGGTCAATTAACAATGGGTTATTCAAGTTGGACATGGAATGTTCTATACAACAAATTGATAATAAGAAAGCCAAGTATGCTGATGACAGCACCTTGCTATGGCATAGTCGTTTAGGCCATATTAACAAGAAGCGCATTAAGCGGTTGCATGACCATGGACTGCTGGGATCATTCTCCTATGAGGAGCTTGATACATGCAAAGCTTGTTTAATGGGCAAAATGACGAAGACTCCTTTTTCCAACAAAGGTCAAAGGGCTTCAGGTTTACTTGACCTCATTCACAGTGATGTGTGTGGGCCATTTAGTAAACATGCCAGAGGTGGCTATTCATACTTCATTACCTTTACTGATGATTTCCGTAGATATGGTTGAAGAGTCCCCTTCAAGGGGGAGCGCAAGCGGATAAAACCCCTTTCAAGAGGGGGGCCGAAACCCTAAGGTAGGGGGCGCATGCAAGTTTGCTAGGGTTTCATCATATATGATCGCTTACATGCTCATATAATCAACTATGATAAATTGATTGAAGCAAGAGGGAGATTCATACCAACGCCATTGGCTTGGAGGTTGGCTTGGAAGAAGAGAGCAACTTAGATCTCCTCCAAAAGTTCACACACAAGATGAAGATCGCCTACCCCTTGTGATGCTTGTGCTAGCAAGAATCTTCAAGGGTCCTTGCCGTGTGTAAGGGGATGAAGAGACGATTTCCTTTTGGCCGAGAGCTCCACACGCAAAACCACTTCTCCTCGTCAACCTCTTGCCCAACCAAGTTCAAGGCGTTGAAGTGAAGACAAGAACGCATATGCGTTTTGGCGTTCAAGAGAAACCGGCCTTGATGACTTTCCATAAATGGATGATCATCAAGCCATGCGCTTACTCCAACCCAAAACGCATATTAGCATTGAACCAAGCGTTCACCTTTGTGAACCGGTTCAAGCCAACATGTTCCAATCGCATTTGGTTCATGAACCAAACCGAAATAGCTCAAGCCATGTGGTCTAGACCATATTGAACCCTAAGGCTCAAGATCTCACCATTCATCTCCTGATGCTCCTGATCTCACGGATCTAGCATCATCTCTCTCGATCGAAGCTTACCGATCTCAAGCCCTAATCAATCAAACATGATCAGACCAGATCTCACTTACAATCAGAGATTAAATCCCTTTAAACTGAATCCAAACAATTCAGTCCACACGATCTGACTCAAGTAAGCCATATCATCAATTGTGCGACCCTGAGGGTTTCCTTTAAATGTCGGTAACGATAACTCACGTTATCACGATCAGTGAGGGGTATCTAGCAACACATCACTATCTCCCGATATAAAGGAAAGAGTCTTCCAAGACTACTCCCAAACCACAGCACAAGTGTGAATCTATTCACAAGGCATGCATGTGTCCCTTGCCACTGGATGTTCTTATTGGACAAGCGTGTCAAGCCTGTGACTCCAATATGATGAGCATGATTAGATCAGATGAACATAGTCATCTGGGTATGGCCATACACTATCTCAATCATCTCATCTAGGGGGGCCCTTATAGAACATCACACTCCTTCAACAAGGAGACGGCAATCCTCTATCTATCACTAGTGCCCTAACCTGACTCAAGCTCATTATCCAAGATAGTCTATAACCATTATCTTTCAAATGATATTGAACTACCTCAAAACAATGACAATCATCATTCAGAGACACAAGTGATCTCAAGTCAAAGGACATGTGCCACTTGTAGCATACAAGGATTATTCACATTGTGACAAGCAATAAGAATATCCTAGTAGGGTCTGTCCAGTACATCCAATGTACCCATGAGTCTACATCTTATTCCATGCTCGAAGCATCCTATAAGATTAGAACACATATTAGTCTCAATCATATCAAGGCTGTCTCATGTTCACCAAGATATATCGACTAAGGACATTATAGCATGTCAGCCTAGCTGAACAGCTTTGAGACATTAATCAGAAGTACACTTATTACAGCAGACAAGGTAACAACCTGAATAATAACCATGCCTTTATAAACACAAGAGTTTATTACATGATACTGTTACAATCCCAAAGGCCTCAAACATTAGCCTTAAGGGCATACCCCAACAATCTCCCACTTGCACTTAATCTAATGGTTGAGAAACCTCAAACCCATATTATTACAGTGCTTCTCATGCTTCTGCTGCGCCAGAGGCTTAGTAAGCGGGTCTGCCAGATTGTCATCTGTATGAACCTTGCAGATTTTGATCTCGCCACGATCAATGATCTCCCGGATCAAGTGATACCGTCTCTGTATGTGCTTGGACTTCTGGTGCGACCGTGGTTCCTTTGCTTGTGCGATGGCTCCAGTGTTATCACAGAAGATAACCAAAGGATCTGCACTCGAAGGAACAACACCAAGTTCTCTCACGAACTTACGAATCCACACTGCCTCCTTGGATGCTTCCGAGGCTGCAACATACTCGGCTTCTGTTGTGGAATCAGCAACAGTTGACTGTTTGAAACTTTTCCACACCACTGCTCCACCATTCAAGCTAAAAACATAGCCTGATTGCGATCGGAAATCATCCTGGTCCGACTGGAACGAAGCGTCAGTATATCCTTCAATACTGAGTTCTTCCTGACCACCATATATCAAGAACATATCTTTGGTCCTCCGCAGATATTTTAAAATGTTCTTGACCGCAATCCAGTGCGCCATACCTGGATTACTTTGGAACCGACTGGTCACGCTTAACCCGTAAGCGACGTCTGGGCGAGTACACAACATCGCATACATAATGGACCCAATAGCCGAAGCATAAGGCGTATTGTCCATTTCATCTTTCTCAGTCTGTGTTTGTGGACACTGACTCTTTGAAAGATTTAGACCATGTCTGACTGGCAGATATCCTCTTTCAGAATTCTCTAAATGGAATCTCTCCAGGACTTTATCGATGTACGTACTCTGGCACAGCCCGAGAAGCCTCTTAGATCTATCCCTGTAGATCTTCACACCTAACACATAGGCTGCTTCTCCTAGATCTTTCATCTGGAAACATTTTCCTAACCATGCTTTAACAGCATGCAGTTCAGGAATATCGTTTCCAATGATCAAGATATCGTCGACGTAGAGGACTAGGAAAGTAATCACGCTCCCACTAAACCTCTTATATACACACGGGTCATCTTCGTTCTTGATGAAACCAAACTCAGAGATTGATTCATCAAAACGAATATTCCAGCTTCTTGATGCTTGCTTAAGTCCATAAATAGACTTCTTTAACTTGCATATTTTATGACGATCTGATGGATTCGTGAAACCCTCAGGTTGTGTCATATACACATCCTCATCCAGATTTCCATTAAGGAAAGCTGTCTTCACATCCATCTGCCAGATCTCATAATCGTAATATGCAGCTATCGCGAAAAGAATCCGAATAGACTTAAACATAGCTACAGGTGAGAAAGTTTCATCATAATCTATCCCGTAGATTTGTTTGAAACCTTTCGCAACTAGCCTGCCTTTATAGGTAACTATGTTACCATCCATGTCAATCTTCTTCTTGAAGATCCATTTACAGCCTATAGGGATTACTCCCGGAGGCGGATCAACCAAATCCCAGACTTGGTTATCTGACATGGAGTCCATTTCGGCTCGCATAGCATCAAGCCATCTAGCTGACTCTGGTCCACTGACCGCATCCGCATAAGTGAGGGGTTCATCATTATCAATGATGTAGACTCCGTCATAGCGCTCAGGTTGTCGACGGATCCTTCCCGATCTTCGCGGTTCCCGTGATATTTGAGCCTCAGGTTGTTCAATAACCTGATCCACCGGCTCAGGCACATCCAACTGTGCTTGACTACTTTGTCCATCCTCTGGATTCTCATCCAGCTTTATTTCTCTCCCACTGGCCTCTTGCAGAAGAAACTCCTTCTCAAGAAATATGGCCGTCCGAGCAACAAATACTTTGTTCTCTTTGGGATCGTAGAAATAATAACCCTTAGTTTCCTTAGGGTAACCGACAAATATACATTTCTCAGATCTGCTCTCCAGTTTCCCAGAGGCGAGCTTTTTGACATAAGCCTCGCAACCCCAGATCCTGATAAATGTCAAGCTTGGCTGTTTCCCATACCATAACTCATATGGTGTCTTAGAAACAGCCTTGGATGGCACTCGGTTTAGTACCTTTGCAGCTGTTTCCAGTGCAAATCCCCAAAAGGAGTATGGAAGAGTAGCCTGACTCATCATAGAACGAACCATATCAAGTAACGTTCTATTTCTCCTCTCGGACACACCATTCCATTGCGGTGTTCCTGGCGGAGTGAGCTGTGAGATAATCCCACACTCTTTTAGATAGTCAGTAAACGCATGACTTAGGTATTCACCACCTCGATCAGAACAAAGTGCCTTGATATTTCGGCCTAACTGATTTTGTACTTCATTTTTGAACTCTTTGAACCTGTCAAAAGATTCACTTTTATGTCTCATAAGATAGACATAACCATACCTACTGAAATCATCAGTAAAGGTAATGAAGTACTGATAGCCACCTCTGGCATGTTTACTAAAAGGCCCACACACATCACTGTGTATAAGGTCAAGTAAACCTGAAGCCCTTTGACCTTTGTTAGGAAAAGGTGACTTCGTCATTTTACCCATCAAACAAGCTTTGCATGTATCAATCTCCTCATAGGAGAATGTGTTGGGGTATGCCCTTAAGGCTAATGTTTGAGGCCTTGGGATTGTATAAGTATCATGTAATAAACTCTTAAGTTTATAAAAGGCATGGTTATTATTCAGGTTGTTATCTTGTCTGCTGTAATAAGTGTACTTCTGAATAATGTCTCAAAGCTGTTCAGCTAGGCTGACAGGCTCTATGTCCTTAGTCGAGATATCTTGGTGAACATGAGACAGCCTTGATATGATTGAGACTAATATGAGTGCTAATCTTATAGGATGCTTCGAGCATGGAATAAGATGTAGACTCATGAGTACATTGGATGTACTGGACAGACCCTACTCGGATATTCCATTGCTTGTCACAATGTGAATGATCCTTGTAAGCACTAAGTGGCACATGTCCTTTGACTTGAGATCACTTGTGTTTCTAAATGATGATTGTCATTGTTTTGAGGTAGTTCAATATCATTTGAAACATAATGATTATAGACTATCTTGGATGGTGAGCTTGAGTCAGGTTAGGGCACTTGTGATAGATACAGGATTGCCGTCTCCTTGTTTAAGGAGTGTGATGTTCTAGAGGGCCCCCCTATATGAGATGATTGAGGAAGTGTATGGCCATACCCAGATGACTATGTTCATCTGATCTAATCATGCTCATCGTATTGGAGTTACAGGCTTGACATGATTGTCCAATAAGAACATCCAGTGGCAAAGGAATCATGTATGCCAAGTGAGTTGATTCACACTTATGCTATGGTTTGGGTGGAGTCTTGGAAGACTCTTTCCTTTATATCGGGAGACAGTGATGTGTTGCTAGATACCCCTCACTGATCGTGATAACGTAAGTTATCGTTACCGACGTTTAAAGGAAACCCTCAGGGTCACACAATTTGGTGATATGGCTTTCTTTGAGTCAGATCGTGTGGACTGAATTATTTGGGTTCAGTTTAAAGGGATATAGACTCTGATTGTAAGTGAGATCTAGCTTGATCATGTTTGATTGATTAGGGCTTGAGATCGGTAAGCTTCGATCGAGAGTATTGATGCTAGATCGGTGAGATCAAGAGCATCATAAGATGAACGGTTGGATTGGAAACCTTAGGGTTTGGTTGATCTAGACCGATTGCTTTGGTTTGGACCAATTTGGATTGAACCGGTTTACATGGGTGAACCCATGGTTCGATCCATAAGCGTTTTGGGCGGTTTGCTTGAAGAGGAGAACGCATGGCTTAATGGAGTTTCCAAATTTGGAAAGTCATTGAGCGCATGGCTCCTTGAAACGCCAAAACGGCTTGAGCTCATTCATCCCTTGTCTCCTTGCATTTTGCTCTTGCTCGGCGAGACTTGAGAGAAGCTTGGAGTGGACGACAAGAGTAGAACCGGCAAAAGCATCATCTTCATCCCTACCACTCGAGAAGGACAACTTGGCATTTTGCTAGCACAAAGTTGCGCAAGTTGGAAGCCTTCATCACTTGGTGTGTGTATTCTTTGGAGGAGATCTCGCTTGCTCTCTCTCATTCCAAGCCGCCATCCAATCCATGGCATTGGTAAGATCAAAACTTGATCTTAAGTTGAATTAAGTTAACATATAGTTCATATGCGATCTACTTGAAGCCCTCTTTCCGCTATGCATGCTAGATGCGCATGTTTAGGGTTTCTTCCCCCCTTAGATCATGGGGTTCCATCAATTGGTATCAGAGCTAGGCTCTCCATATGATCTATATGATTGCTTTACGATTTTGTGATCCATGTTGGTTGCGCTTACTTTGGTTACATGATGGTTGCGCTTACTTTGGTTACATGATGGTTGCGCTTGTATCATGGTTGCATGAAGGTTGCGCTTGTATCATATGTTGACATGTAGTTTGCGCTCCCCCTTGAAGGGGACCCCCTAAAGTATGCGCTCCCCCTTGAAGGGGACCCCCTAAAGTATGCGCTCCCCCTTGAAGGGGACCCCCTTAGATCTAAGGGTTATCAAGCATGTTGTTTGTTTATTTGCGCACGTTCTAAAAGTTTTCTAAAACTTACATCTTGCGCGCTTGATTAGATCTAAGGTGCCACTACATTAAACCCTTAGATGGGTTGATGGGGTTGAAGTCACCACTAGGTTAGATCCAAGTCTGATCAGACCATCTGACAGCCCAGATGGGTTAACCTGATAGCACCTATGCGCAAGCACAAGGTGGCTATAGGTTGACTGCATCTAGGGCGTGTAGCGAGGTCTGGTTGAGACACTACTGAACACACTTGAGTTAGGCCCGGGGTCACACCCGCTTGCCAAAACTCATGGGGGTAGTTCAGCCCTTGGCGCATGCATGGTTGACCATTAGGTCAACTCGGGTCAGTTAGGACTCGGTGCATGCAAGGGCAAAGGATCTAACTAGATGGATGAGTGGATCCCCATCAATGGACCATTGTAAGGTTGTAGGGCTCATAAGGAAATTAAAATTGATGCCATGGGGTTTTCAAAAACTTTTAATTTCAAGATGATTGGATCACATGTTGATTGAACCATATGCTTGTTTATTTAGTCTTGTGTGGGTTGCCCAATTGTGTGCTGTGCTGGGGCCTGCGTGCCTGGACTTAAAAATTGTAAATTAATTTGTGATCTACGAATCACATTGTACTTAATTTATAATATGTTGTTGACCTGCGAGTCAACCTTGTCTAGATAGATCAAATGTACTTTGATTAGACAAGAACAAAGGCACACATCCAAGAGGGGCATTCACCTGGTGGTGCACCTGAGGTGCTCTTGGCGCTAGGGCACTGGGTTGGACCAGATGAGATGCAATGAAGCTCAAGTGAAGACTTAAGTAATCTTAAGGTCTTACTAGGGTTCATGGGCTTTTACCACATAAGATCATGCTTTCTACTTATTGCTAATAATTAGAATTGCATATTTATGTTTATCTTCTGCTATAGCCATAGGACATGCCTGATAGTAAGAAGATAAAAGACCGTTAAAATCCAACGCTAACATATCAAGATCGTAAGCCTTCTGACGCGAAACCTCACCTTTCTGACTATCGTTGGAGCCGTGTTGAACCCACTCAGTGGGCACATCCATCTATCTTCAGACGGTGCTGGATTTCACCTGCGTGTTACAGAGTTGGGATTTATCCCCTCTCGTTGCTCAGCATAGCACGTGGTGGTCCAGGGAGTAGGTCAGGTCAGCTTGACCATGTAGACTACATATGTGGCGCATATGGTAGCACATGGAGGCAGCCATCTCTGGGATCAGAGACTGTGTTGTACCAACTCAGTTGGCACAGTCTGCTGGATTGCCAAGATGAAGGGGAATCGCACGGGTTGGCGATTGGCTGGGACAGCCTACCAGAAACTAGTGCTTGTCATCTCTGTGCATCTTATCTCGCCTGAGCGGGACGCGGAGACCAAGTATGAAATCTGGATCCCATCTCACTAAAAGAGTGTTTACTCTTTCGGACTGTTTACTGGATTTTTCAGTCAGACAAAATAGTGAGAAAAGAATCTTTCTTAAGTCCTGGATTGATTCTGAAACATTGATACTGACCTTGCTGTTCTTGCTTGTTGTAGATTCCTGCAGCAACGAACACCATGAGCTTCAATGTGCGATCCCTACTGGAAAGGGAGAAGTTTGCTGGGCCGAACTTCTCTGACTGGTTCGGACACCTTAAGATTGTTCTTAAGGCAGAGAGGAAACTGTATGTCCTCGAGACGGCGATACCGCCGCAGCCCGCTCCGAACGCCGCAAGGGCGGTTCGGGATACCTACGAAAAGCACGTCAATGATAGCATTGATGTCGCTTGCCTGATGCTAGCGTCTATGACGCCACCGCTGCAGCGTCAGCATGAGGATATGTCGGCTATAGAAATTATAGCAAACCTCAAGATGCTGTATGCTGCACAGGCGAGGACAGAACGCTATAATCTGACGAAGCTCTTCTTTCAGAGCAAACTGGCTGAAGGGAGCCCAGTGGGAGCTCACGTGCTCAAGATGATTGGGCACAAGGAGGCTCTGGAGAAACTGGGGCATACCGTCAACCAGGAGCTTGCTGTGGACATTATTCTGCAGTCTCTTCCGCCCTCTTTCGATGCGTTCATTATTAACTTTAATATGAACAAGATCGATTGTACGCCGGCAGAGCTGCTGAATATGCTCTTGACCACTGAGGAAACTCTGAAGGGTAAGCCTTCAACCTCTATCTTGATGGTTCCTTCTAGGAACAAGAAGAAGGGGAAGAAGGGCAAGGCCCCTGTCAAGAATTACAGCAAGGCCCTGAAACAGAAGGTCAAGCGGTCGAAGGACAACAGGTGTTTCCACTGTGGCCAGCTGGGTCACTGGAAAAAGGACTGTAAAGCGCTCCAAGGTGATAAGAGGGGAAGCATCGCTTCTGGCTCAGGTATATATGTGACTGAGGTCATGTTATCTTCTTCTACTATTTCATGGGTGTTAGACACTGCATGTGGAGTTCACATTTGTTCAAATGTACAGGAACTCAAGAGAAGAAGGCAGGTGGGACAGCATGAGGTAGACCTACGAGTTGGAAACGGGGCACGGGTTGCTGCTGTTGCTGTAGGAGACTATTTTATTACTTTACCATCTGGCATTGTATTAGAATTAAACAATTGTTATTTTGTACCCAGTATTACCAAGAATATTATCTCTATTCCTGCTCTTGTCAGGAAAGGATTTGCCTTTGAATGCAAGATTTCAAAGTGTGCTTTATCTCATGATAATATTGTGTATGCAACTGGTTCAATTAACAATGGGTTATACATGTTGGACATGGAAAATTCTATACAAAACATTGATAATAAGAAAGCCAAGTATGCTGATGACAGCACCTTGCTATGGCATAGTCGTTTAGGCCATATAAACGAGAAGCGCATTAAGCGGTTGCATGAACATGGACTGCTGGGATCATTCTCCTATGAGGAGATTGATACATGCAAAGCTTGTTTGATGGGTAAAATGACGAAGTCTCCTTTTCTTAACAAAGGTCAAAGGACTTCAGGTTTACTTGACCTTATACACAGTGATGTGTGTGGGCCTTTCAGTAAACATGCCAGAGGTGGCTATCAGTACTTCATTACCTTTACTGATGATTTCAGTAGGTATGGATATGTCTATTTAATGAGACATAAAAGTGAATCTTTTGACAAGTTCAAAGAGTTCAAAAATGAAGTACAAAATCAGTTAGGCCGAAATATCAAGGCACTTCGTTCTGATCGAGGTGGTGAATACCTGAGTCATGCGTTTACTGACTATCTGAAGGAGTGTGGGATTATCTCACAGCTCACTCCGCCAGGAACACCGCAGTGGAATGGTGTGTCCGAAAGGAGAAATAGAACGTTACTTGATATGGTTCGTTCTATGATGAGTCAGGCTACTCTTCCATATTCCTTTTGGGGTTTTGCACTGGAAACAGCTGCAAAGGTACTAAACCGAGTGCCATCCAAGGCAGTTTTAAAGACGCCATATGAGTTATGGTATGGGAAACAGCCTAGCTTGACATTTATCAGGATCTGGGGTTGCGAGGCTTATGTCAAAAAGCTCGCCTCTGGGAAACTAGAGAGCAGATCTGAGAAATGTATCTTTATCGGTTACCCTAAGGAAACTAAGGGTTATTATTTCTTCGATCCCAAGGAGAACAAGGTTTTTGTTGCTCGGACGGCCATATTTCTTGAGAAGGAGTTTCTTCTGCAAGAGGCCAGTGGGAGAGAAATAAAGCTGGATGAGATTCCAGAGGAAGGACAAAGTAGTCAAGCACAGTTGGATGAGCCTGAGCCGGTAGATCAGGTTATTGAGCAACCTGAGGCTCAAATATCACGGGAACCGCGAAGATCGGGTAGGATCCGTCGTCAGCCTGAGCGCTATGACGGAGTCTACATCATTGATAATGATGAACCCCTCACTTATGCGGATGCGGTCAGTGGACCGGAGTCAGCTAGATGGCTTGAAGCTATGCGAGCCGAAATGGACTCCATGTCAGATAACCAGGTCTGGGATTTGGTTGATCCGCCTCCGGGAGTAATCCCTATAGGCTGTAAATGGATCTTCAAGAAGAAGATTGACATGGATGGTAACATAGTTACCTATAAAGGCAGGCTAGTAGCGAAAGGTTTCAAACAAATCTACGGGATAGATTATGATGAAACTTTCTCTCCTGTAGCCATGTTTAAGTCTATTCGGATTCTTTTCGCGATAGCAGCATATTACGACTATGAGATCTGGCAGATGGATGTGAAAACAGCTTTCCTTAATGGAAATCTGGATGAGGATGTGTATATGAC
Source organism: Costus lasius (assembly GCA_027563935.2). Lineage (NCBI taxonomy): Eukaryota > Viridiplantae > Streptophyta > Magnoliopsida > Zingiberales > Costaceae > Costus > Costus lasius. The sequence continues at coordinate 64,976,888 of CM050446.2, read as the reverse complement.
ACAACCTGAGGGTTTCACTAATCCATCAGATCGTCATAAAATATGCTAGTTAAAGAAGTCCATTTATGGACTGAAACAAGCATCAAGAAGCTGGAACATTCGTTTTGATGAATCAATCTCTGAGTTTGGTTTCATCAAGAACGAGGATGACCCGTGTGTATATAAGAGGTTTAGTGGGAGCGTGATTACATTCCTAATCCTCTACGTCGATGATATCTTAATCATTGGAAATGATATTCCTGAACTGCATGCTGTTAAGGCATGGTTAGGAAAATGTTTCCAGATGAAAGATTTAGGAGAAGCAGCCTATGTACTAGGTGTGAAGATCTACCGGGATAGATCTAAGAGGCTTCTCGGGCTGTGCCAGAGTACTTACATCGATAAAGTCCTGGAGAGATTCCATTTAGAGAATTCTAAACGTGGATATCTTCCAGTCAGACATGGTCTGAATCTTTCGAAGAGTCAGTGTCCACAAACACAGACTGAGAAAGATGAAATGGACAATACGCCTTATGCTTCGGCTATTGGATCCATTATGTATGCGATGTTGTGTACTCGCCCAGACGTCGCTTACGGGTTAAGCGTAACCAGTCGATTCCAAAGTAATCCAGGTTTGGCGCACTGGATTGCGGTCAAGAACATTTTAAAATATCTGCGGAGGACCAAAGATATGTTCTTGATATATGGTGGTCAGGAAGAACTCAGTATAGAGGGATATACTGACGCTTCGTTCCAGTCGGACCAGGATGATTTCCGATCGCAGTCAGGCTATATTTTTAGCTTGAATGGTGGAGCAGTGGTGTGGAAAAGCTTCAAACAGTCAACTGTTGCTGATTCCACAACAGAAGCCGAGTATGTTGCAGCCTCGGAAGCATCCAAGGAGGCAGTTTGGATTCGTAAGTTCGTGAGAGAACTTGGTGTCGTTCCTTCGAGTGCTGATCCTTCGGTTATCTTCTGTGATAACACTGGAGCAATTGCACAAGCAAAGGAACCGCGGTCGCACCAGAAGTCCAAGCACATACAGAGACGGTTTCACTTGATCCGGGAGATCATTGATCGTGGCGAGATCAAGATTTGCAAGGTTCATACAGATGACAATCTGGCAGACCCGCTTACCAAGCCTCTGGCGCAGCAGAAGCATGAGAAGCACTGTAATAATATGGGTTTGAGATTTCTCAACCATTAGATTAAGTGCAAGTGGGAGATTGTTGGGGTATGCCCTTAAGGCTAATGTTTGAGGCCTTGGGATTGTATAAGTATCATGTAATAAACTCTTAAGTTTATAAAAGGCATGGTTATTATTCAGGTTGTTATCTTGTCTGCTGTAATAAGTGTACTTCTGAATAATGTCTCAAAGCTGTTCAGCTAGGCTGACAGGCTCTATGTCCTTAGTCGAGATATCTTGGTGAACATGAGACAGCCTTGATATGATTGAGACTAATATGAGTGCTAATCTTATAGGATGCTTCGAGCATGGAATAAGATGTAGACTCATGAGTACATTGGATGTACTGGACAGACCCTACTCGGATATTCCATTGCTTGTCACAATGTGAATGATCCTTGTAAGCACTAAGTGGCACATGTCCTTTGACTTGAGATCACTTGTGTTTCTAAATGATGATTGTCATTGTTTTGAGGTAGTTCAATATCATTTGAAACATAATGATTATAGACTATCTTGGATGGTGAGCTTGAGTCAGGTTAGGGCACTTGTGATAGATACAGGATTGCCGTCTCCTTGTTTAAGGAGTGTGATGTTCTAGAGGGCCCCCCTATATGAGATGATTGAGGAAGTGTATGGCCATACCCAGATGACTATGTTCATCTGATCTAATCATGCTCATCGTATTGGAGTTACAGGCTTGACATGCTTGTCCAATAAGAACATCCAGTGGCAAAGGAATCATGTATGCCAAGTGAGTTGATTCACACTTATGCTATGGTTTGGGTGGAGTCTTGGAAGACTCTTTCCTTTATATCGGGAGACAGTGATGTGTTGCTAGATACCCCTCACTGATCGTGATAACGTAAGTTATCGTTACCGACGTTTAAAGGAAACCCTCAGGGTCACACAATTTGGTGATATGGCTTTCTTTGAGTCAGATCGTGTGGACTGAATTATTTGGGTTCAGTTTAAAGGGATATAGACTCTGATTGTAAGTGAGATCTAGCTTGATCATGTTTGATTGATTAGGGCTTGAGATCGGTAAGCTTCGATCGAGAGTATTGATGCTAGATCGGTGAGATCAAGAGCATCATAAGATGAACGGTTGGATTGGAAACCTTAGGGTTTGGTTGATCTAGACCGATTGCTTTGGTTTGGACCAATTTGGATTGAACCGGTTTACATGGGTGAACCCATGGTTCGATCCATAAGCGTTTTGGGCGGTTTGCTTGAAGAGGAGAACGCATGGCTTAATGGAGTTTCCAAATTTGGAAAGTCATTGAGCGCATGGCTCCTTGAAACGCCAAAACGGCTTGAGCTCATTCATCCCTTGTCTCCTTGCGTTTTGCTCTTGCTCGGCGAGACTTGAGAGAAGCTTGGGGTGGACGACAAGAGTAGAACCGGCAAAAGCATCATCTTCATCCCTACCACTCGAGAAGGACAACTTGGCATTTTGCTAGCACAAAGTTGCGCAAGTTGGAAGCCTTCATCACTTGGTGTGTGTATTCTTTGGAGGAGATCTCGCTTGCTCTCTCTCATTCCAAGCCGCCATCCAATCCATGGCATTGGTAAGATCAAAACTTGATCTTAAGTTGAATTAAGTTAACATATAGTTCATATGCGATCTACTTGAAGCCCTCTTTCCGCTATGCATGCTAGATGCGCATGTTTAGGGTTTCTTCCCCCCTTAGATCATGGGGTTCCATCAGAATGATCCCAGCAGTCCATGATCATGTAACCGCTTAATGCGCTTCTCGTTAATATGGCCTAAACGACTATGCCATAGCAAGGTGCTGTCATCAGCATACTTGGCTTTCTTAACATCAACACTTTGTATAGAACTTTCCATGTCCAACATGTATAACCCATTGTTAATTGAACCAGTTGCATAAACAATATTATCTAAAGATAAAATACACTTTGAAATATTGCATTCAAAGGCAAATCCTTTCCTGACAAGAGCAGGAATAGAGACAATATTTTTAGTTATACTGGGTACAAAATAACAATTGTTTAATTCTAATACAATGCCAGATGGTAAAGAAATGAAATAGTCTCCTACAGCAACAGCAGCAACCCGTGCCCCGTTTCCAACGCGTAGGTCTACCTCATGCTGTCCCACCTGCCTTCTTCTCTTGAGTTCCTGTACATTTGAACAAATGTGAACTCCACATGCAGTGTCCAACACCCATGAAATAGAAGAAGATGAAACCATGACTTCCGTCACGTATATACCTGAGCCAGAAGCGATGCTTCCCCTCTTATCTCCTTGGAGCGCTTTACAGTCCTTTTTCCAGTGACCCAGCTGGCCACAGTGGAAACACCTGTTGTCCTTGGACCGCTTCACCTTCTGTTTCAGAGCCTTACTGTAGTTCTTGACAGGGGCTTTGCCCTTCTTCCCCTTCTTCTTGTTCCTGGAAGGAACCATTAAGACAGAGGTTGAAGGCTTTCCCTTCAGAGTTTCCTCAGTAGTCAAGAGCATGTTCAACAGCTCTGCCGGTGTACAATCGATTTTGTTCATATTAAAGTTAATGATGAACGCATCGAAAGAGGGCGGAAGAGACTGCAGAATGATGTCTACAGCAAGCTCCTGGTTGACGGTATGCCCCAGTTTCTCCAGAGCCTCCTTGTGCCCAATCATCTTGAGCACGTGAGCTCCCACTGGGCTCCCTTCAGCCAGTTTGCTCTGAAAGAAGAGCTTCGTCAGATTATAGCGTTCTGTCCTCGCCTGTGCAGCATACAGCATCTTGAGGTTCACTATAATCTCTATAGTCGACATATCCTCATGCTGACGCTGCAGCGGTGGCGTCATAGACGCTAGCATCAGGCAAGCGACATCAATGCTATCATTGACGTGCTTTTCATAGGCTTCACGAACCGCCCTTGCGGCGTTCGCAGCGGGTTGAGGCGGCACAGCCGTCTCGAGGACATACAGTTTCCTCTCTGCCTTAAGAACGATCTTAAGGTGTCCGAACCAGTCAGAGAAGTTCGGCCCAGCAAACTTCTCCCTTTCCAGTAGGGATCGCACATTGAAGCTCATGGTGTTCGTTGCTGCAGGAATCTACAACAATGCAAGAACAGCAAGGTCAGTATCAATGTTTAGAATCAATCCAGGACTTAAGAAAGATTCTTTTTCTCACTATTTTGTCTGACTGAAAAATCCAGTAAACAGTCCGAAAGAGTAACACTCTTTTAGTGAGATGGGATCCAGATTTCATACTTGGTCTCCGCGTCCCGCTCAGGCGAGATAAGATGCACAGAGAGTACAAGCACTAATCTCTGGTAGGCAGTCCCTGCCAATCGCCAACCCGTGCGATTCCCCTTCATCTGGGCAATCCAGCAGACTGTGCCAACTGAGTTGGTACAACACAATCTCTGACCCCGCAGATGGCTGCCTCCATGTGCTACCATATGCTCCACATATGTAGCCTACATGGTCAAGCTGACCCGACCTACTCCCTGGACCACCACGTGCTATGCTGAGCAACGAGAAGCGATAAATCCCTTCTCTGTAACACGCAGGTGAAATCCCGCACCGTCTGAAGATAGATGGACGTGCCCACTGAGTGGGTACAACACGGCTCCAACGATAATCAGAACAGTGAGGTTTCGCGTCAGAAGGCTTACGAGCTTGATATGTTAGCGTTGGATTTTAACAGTCTTTCATCTTCTTACTATCAGGCAAATCCTATGGCTATAGCAGAAGATAAATAACTCATGCTGTTCTACTTATTTAAACAATAACAGAAAGCATGGATCTTATGTGGTAAAAGCCCATTGACCCTAAGTAAGACCTTAAGTTATCTTAAGTCTTCACTTGCTTCTTGGGTCTTGTTGCCTCTCATCTGGCCCAGACCAGGGCCTAAGCGCCCTCTGCAGCTCAGGTGCGCCCACCAGCTGCATGCGCCTTTGCAATTGTGTTCTGTGCTCTTGTCTAATCAAAATACATTTTGATCTATCTAGACAAGCTTGACTCGCAGGTCAATTATACAATTAATTAATTAAGAATGTGATTCGCAGATCACAAAAATAATAATTTACCAGGCTCGCAGGCCCCAGCACAGCACACATTAAGGGCAACCCACATAAGATTAAATAAACAGGCATCATGGCATCAATCAATTAACATGTGATCCATAGACAAAATAAAATTTTTCGAAATCCCATTGGAATCAATTTTACTTGTCTTATGTGCCCTACAACCTTACAACGGTCCATTGATAGGGATCCACTCATCGTATCTAGTTAGATCCATGCCCTTTGCATGCACCAAGTCTTAACTGACTTGCGTTGACCTAATGGTCAACCATGCATGCGCCAAGGGCTGAACAACCAACATGAGATCTGGCAAGCGGGTGTGACCCCGGGCCTAACTCATGTGTGTTCACAGGGTGTCTCAACCAGACCTCGCTACACGCCTTTGATGCAATCGACCTATAGCCACCACGTGCATGCGCATAGGTGCTATCTGGTCGACCCATCTAGGCTGTCAGATGGTCTGATCAGACTAAGTTGATCTAAACTAGATGATGCTTTCAACCCTAGCAACCCGTCTAAGGGTTTATTGCAGGTGCGGCTTAGATCTAGTTAGAGGCGCGCAAGTAAAGTTTTGATGAAACAAAAACATGTAACATGCGCAACAATGTAAGCAATATACATGCATCAACAAAATTAACCTTACACATGCGCCACCAAAAACATCTCATATATGCGCCTCCAAAATACTTTCAACTAGTATTATCGCATGATGAGAAAACTTAGATCATAAGCGCAAACAAGGATCACCAAACATAGCAATCATATGACCATATGAGATCCTAGCTCTGATACCAATTGAAGAGTCCCCTTCAAGGGGGAGCGCAAGCGGATAAAACCCCTTTCAAGAGGGGGGCCGAAACCCTAAGGTAGGGGGCGCATGCAAGTTTGCTAGGGTTTCATCATATATGATCGCTTACATGCTCATATAATCAACTATGATAAATTGATTGAAGCAAGAGGGAGATTCATACCAACGCCATTGGCTTGGAGGTCGGCTTGGAAGAAGAGAGCAACTTAGATCTCCTCCAAAAGTTCACACACAAGATGAAGATCGCCTACCCCTTGTGATGCTTGTGCTAGCAAGAATCTTCAAGGGTCCTTGCCGTGTGTAAGGGGATGAAGAGACGATTTCCTTTTGGCCGAGAGCTCCACACGCAAAACCACTTCTCCTCGTCAACCTCTTGCCCAACCAAGTTCAAGGCGTTGAAGTGAAGACAAGAACGCATATGCGTTTTGGCGTTCAAGAGAAACCGGCCTTGATGACTTTCCATAAATGGATGATCATCAAGCCATGCGCTTACTCCAACCCAAAACGCATATTAGCATTGAACCAAGCGTTCACCTTTGTGAACCGGTTCAAGCCAACATGTTCCAATCGCATTTGGTTCATGAACCAAACCGAAATAGCTCAAGCCATGTGGTCTAGACCATATTGAACCCTAAGGCTCAAGATCTCACCATTCATCTCCTGATGCTCCTGATCTCACGGATCTAGCATCATCTCTCTCGATCGAAGCTTACCGATCTCAAGCCCTAATCAATCAAACATGATCAGACCAGATCTCACTTACAATCAGAGATTAAATCCCTTTAAACTGAATCCAAACAATTCAGTCCACACGATCTGACTCAAGTAAGCCATATCATCAATTGTGCGACCCTGAGGGTTTCCTTTAAATGTCGGTAACGATAACTCACGTTATCACGATCAGTGAGGGGTATCTAGCAACACATCACTATCTCCCGATATAAAGGAAAGAGTCTTCCAAGACTACTCCCAAACCACAGCACAAGTGTGAATCTATTCACAAGGCATGCATGTGTCCCTTGCCACTGGATGTTCTTATTGGACAAGCGTGTCAAGCCTGTGACTCCAATATGATGAGCATGATTAGATCAGATGAACATAGTCATCTGGGTATGGCCATACACTATCTCAATCATCTCATCTAGGGAGGCCCTTATAGAACATCACACTCCTTCAACAAGGAGACGACAATCCTCTATCTATCACTAGTGCCCTAACCTGACTCAAGCTCATTATCCAAGATAGTCTATAACCATTATCTTTCAAATGATATTGAACTACCTCAAAACAATGACAATCATCATTCAGAGACACAAGTGATCTCAAGTCAAAGGACATGTGCCACTTGTAGCATACAAGGATTATTCACATTGTGACAAGCAATAAGAATATCCTAGTAGGGTCTATCCAGTACATCCAATGTACCCATGAGTCTACATCTTATTCCATGCTCGAAGCATCCTATAAGATTAGAACACATATTAGTCTCAATCATATCAAGGCTGTCTCATGTTCACCAAGATATATCGACTAAGGACATTATAGCATGTCAGCCTAGCTGAACAGCTTTGAGACATTAATCAGAAGTACAGTTATTATAGCAGACAAGGTAACAACCTGAATAATAACCATGCCTTTATAAACACAAGAGTTTATTACATGATACTGTTACAATCCCAAAGGCCTCAAACATTAGCCTTAAGGGCATACCCCAACAATGGTTATGTCTATCTAATGAGACATAAGAGTGAATCTTTTGACAAGTTCAAAGAGTTCAAAAATGAAGTACAAAATCAGCTAGGCCGAAATATCAAGGCACTTCGATCAGATCGAGGTGGAGAATACTTTAGTCGAGAGTTTACTGACTATCTAAAGGAGTGTGGGATTATCTCACAGCTCACTCCGCCAGGAACACCGCAATGGAATGGTGTGTCCGAGAGGAGAAATAGAACCTTATTGGATATTGTTCGTTCAATGATGAGTCAAGCTACTCTACCTTACTCCTTTTGGGGATTTGCACTGGAAACAGCTGCAAAGGTACTAAACCGAGTGCCATCCAAGGCTGTTTCAAAGACTCCATATGAGTTATGGTATGGGAAACAGCCGAGCTTGACATTTATCAAAATCTGGGGTTGCGAGGCTTATGTCAAAAAGCTCGCCTCTGGGAAACTGGAGAGCAGATCATTGGAAACGATATTCCTGAACTGCATGCCGTTAAAGCATGGTTAAGAAAATGTTTCCAGATGAAAGATTTAGGAGAAGCTGCCTATGTATTAGGTGTTAAGATCTATAGAGATAGATCTAAGAGGCTTCTCGGGCTGTGCCAGAGTACTTACATCGATAAAGTCCTGGAGAGATTCCATTTAGAAAATTCTAAAAGAGGATATCTTCTAGTCAGACATGGTCTGAATCTTTCAAAGAGCCAGTGTCCTCAAACACAGTCTGAGAAAGATGAAATGGACAATACGCCTTATGCTTCGGCTATAGGGTCCATTATGTATGCGATGTTGTGTACTCGCCCAGACGTCGCTTACGGGTTAAGCGTGACCAGTCGATTCCAAAGTAATCCAGGTAAGGCACACTGGATTGCGGTCAAGAACATTTTGAAATATCTTTGGAGAACCAAAGATATGTTCTTGATATATGGAGGTCAGGAAGAACTCAGTATTGAAGGATATACTGACGCTTCATTCCAATCTGACCAGGATGATTTCCGATCGCAATCAGGCTATGTTTTTAGCTTGAATGGAGGAGCAGTGGTGTGGAAAAGTTTCAAACAATCAATTGTTGCTGATTCCACAACAGAAGCCGAGTATGTTGCAGCCTCAGAAGCATCAAAGGAGGCAGTGTGGATTCGTAAGTTCGTTCAAGATGACTATGTTGCTGATGTTCTAAAGGGGCCCCCTGTATGAGATGTTTGGGAAAGTGTATGGCCATACCCAGATGACTATGTTCATCTGATCTAATCATTCTCATCATGTTGGAGTTACAGGCTTGACATGCTTGTCCAACGAGAACATCCAGTGGCAAAGGAAACATGTATGCCTAGTGAATTGAATTCACACTTGTACTATGTTTGGGTGTAGTCTTGGAAGACTCTTTCCTTTATATCGGGAGAGAGTGATGTGTTGCTAGATACCCCTCTCTGTTCGTGATAACGTAAGTTATCGTTACCGACATTTAAAGGAAACCCTTAGGGTCGCACAATTTGTTGATATGGCTTACTTATGTCAGATCGTGGGGACTGAATTGTTTTGGTTCAGTTTAAAGGAGTTTAAACTCTGATTGTAAGTGAGATCTGGTCTGATCATGTTTGATTGATTAGGGCTTGAGATCGGTAAGCTTCGATCGAGAGAATTGATGCTTGATCGATAAGATCAGGAGCATCAAGAGATGAATGGTTAGATCTTGAGCCATTTGGTTTGTCAAGATCTGAACCAATGCTGGTTTGATTTGGTCTTTGAACCAAATGCAATTGAATCGAATTAAATTGAACCGGTTCACTTATGTGAACGTATGGTTCGATTGAGAGATGAAGTTCGATGGTAACGTGGGAATTGAATGTGGAGTTAGTGCTTTCTATTTTTAGAAAGACGTTTTTCCTTGTTGGAATCTCCCAACGTTTTCGAACGTGAGAAGTCTCCTCTCTCTCTCTCGCCGACTTGCATCTTCTTGCTCTCGTCTTGGGTGATCTTCACGCCAAGAAGGAGATTCGGTTAGCCAAGGAAATCATCTCAATCTCCTTCACGCATCTAGGACTCTTTGGGGGGCTTTGCTAGCACAAGGCTCACACCAAGGGAGGAAGCCATCGCCACCTTGTGTGCGTCCACTTTGGAGGAGAGCCACATCGCCCTCTTGCTTCCAAGCCGCCATCCAAACAATGGCTTTGGTAAGATCACAACTTGATCTTTACAAACATAAGGTTAATCATATGTTCATGCCACATGCGATCCTTAGAAACCCTAGCTTCCGCTATGCAAAAATTTTAATTTGCGCTTATTAGGGTATCGCCCCACTTTCAGACCTATCCTAGCCGCCCTCTATCTTGGTCTTCAAGGTTGGCTCCAAGGTCCTTCTCACATGGTTTAGCTGTCAAACCTTAAGGGTGGACCCCAAGGGTTCGGCCAATGCCATGGTCTTCCTCCAATGAGGATGCGCCACAATGCAAGAAGCCAAGTTAGCTAGCTCTCAAACCCAAGGGTTCGGCCATGCCTAACTTGCGCCACTAAGCAGGCTTGCGCCTCTTTCTTTGATGCTTGTTGCGCCACCATCCAAGGTATGCATGCGCCAAGTTCCAAGTACATGTGCCACCTTAATCTTCTTCTTAGTTAAAAGCAAAAAGAAAAGCGGCACGCAGCCCTCACGAGGATACATCACAGGCATGCAAAGGGGGCTTGACTAATGATCACAACATCATGCACAATCAAGGTATTTACTCATGCAATTCTACATGCTCATGAAAAACATAAAATCTGAAATTTTACTTTTTCATAAAACTAGTCTCTTTTTCTCATCTTCTTCTCACAAATCTTTTGGTTAATTGTGATTTATTTTTCATGATGATTTCAGAGATCATTTCGGCTGGCAATTTTGTCAGATCAAGAGACTTGGCCAGTCCGAAGACACAATGCCCGTCCTACTTGACAAAATTACGTGGGCCTTTAATCTTTAAATCAAATAAGAAAAATAATCCAAAAATCCAAAAGAGATTGAGAGGATGATAGAAACAAGAAACCCTAATTTTTCCTACTTAGAAAAATCGTTTGCCATGCATCATGCTATTTACGAAAATAGAGATATGGCATGTGAGCATGAAAAAAAAGCATAAAACATCGTTCGAGTCTTGCAAGTTGCTCTGATACCACTTTTGGGAAACCCCGGGGACATTTTACAATTTTTCAGAGTCATAGACATACATACGTACATTGCACAGCGGAAGAATGTCCCCGAAACAGGCCGGGTACCAATAACCCAGTGAAGATCGCAAGCAAGAGAGTCGACATGATGAGTTAGAAAATACCTTAAGAGCAGTTTGGAGTGATGCCGATGCAGGCGCCCAAGTGTGCGCCCTCTGCAGTCTCACACACACGGATCTCTTGAGTTCTCTTCTTCCATGCCCAGTGCTAGCCTCGGGAAGAAGATCCAAGCCTTATGAAGATGCTCCACTTCACTTGCGCCACCAAGAGGAAAGGATGCGCCAAGAGAAGAAGGAAACAAGTCAAGCCGCCAAGCACCAAAGCTCCTTGCGCCAAGAGGAAAGGAGGGAGAAGCTTGCGGCTATGGAAGAAGTAAGAGGAAGTTGCGCCCTTGCTCCTAGCTCTCACCCCTCTTCTTGTGTTCACGCCTCCAAGGATCAATCATCTTAATGAAGAGTCCCCTTCAAGGGGGAGCAAAACCCTAAAGTGATTAGCGCATACTATATTCATCTTGCGGAAGCTAGGGTTATAGGATCAACTCGCATGTTAAATGATCAACTCGAAAAAGGGGCTAGTAAAGATTAATGAAAAACATTCATACCATCGCAATAGCCTAGATGTTGCCTTGGAAGCAAAGAGTCGATTGCCTCTTCTCCAAAGGGAATCGCACACAAGAGGATGATGGCAAACTCTTTGTCGCTCCTTGTGCTAGCAAGGGTCCAAAGTGTCTTTGATCGAATTGTGAGGGATGAAGACCTTGATCTCTCTTGGCCGAATCCTCCTCTAAACTCCAAGCGTCGCCACACACCACAAGAGACTAGAGAGGAAGAGATGGATAGGCGAGAATAGAATAACCTATTCGAACGTGAGAGTGGTCTCCAAGTGGAGATCATGGTTACTAAAAATAGTCACCACTCTCGCTTCAATGTTCACGTCAAGTGAACAATTCGCCAAGCCTTGAACCATGCGCTCATTTCATGAGCCGGTTCACATTGGTTCGGTTTAAGAACCAATCAAGCCAATGATCTAGTCTAGATCTTAAATAAACCCTAAGGTTCCCGATCTAACCGTCGATCTCTTGGTGCTTCTGATCTGTCCGATCTAGCAACCATTCTCTCGATCGAAGCTTACCGATCTCAAGCCCTAATCAATCAAACATGATCAGACTAGATCTCACTCACAATCAGAGATTAAATCCCATTAAACTGAACCCAAACAATTCAGTCCACACGATCTGACTTAAGTAAGCCATATCATCAAATTGTGCGACCCTAAGGGTTTCCTTTAAATGTCGGTAACGATAACTGACGTCATCACGATCAGTGAGGGGTATCTAGCAACACATCACTGTCTCCCGATATAAAGGAAAGAGTCTTCCAAGACTACACCCAAACCATAGCACAAGTGTGAATCAAATCACAAAGCATACATATTTCCTTTGCCACTGGATGTTCTTATTGGACAAGCGTGTCAAGCTTGTAGCTCCAATATGATGAGCATGATTAGATCAGATGAACATAGTCACCTGGGTATGGCCATACACTTTCTCAATCATCTCATCCGGGGGGCCCCTTTTAGAACATCACACTCCTTAAACAAGGAGACGGCAATCCTATGTCTATCACTAGTGCCCTAACCTGATTCAAGTTCACCATCCAAGATAATCTATAATCATTATGTTTCAAATGATATTGAACTATCTCAAAACAATGACAATCATCATTTAGAAAACACAAGTGATCTCAAGTCAGAGGAAATGTGCCACTTGTCATATTCAAGGAATATTCACATTGTGACAAACAATTGAACATCCTAGTAGGGTCTGTCCAGTACATCCAATGTACCCATGAGTCTACATCTTATTCCATGCTCGAAGCATCCTATAAGATTAGAACACATATTAGTCTTAACCATATCAAGGCTGTCTCATGTTCACCAAGATATATCGACTAAGGACATATAGCATGTCAGCCCAGCTGAACAGCTTTGAGACATTATTCAGAAGAACATATATTGCAGCAGACAATGTAAACAACTGAATAATAACCATGCCTTTATAAACATAACAGTTTATTACATGATACAGATACATTCCCACAGGCCTCAAACATTAGCCTTAAGGGCATACCCCAACAATCTCCCACTTGCACTTAATCTAATGGTTGAGAAATCTCAAACCCATATTATTACAGTGCTTCTCATGCTTCTGCTGCGCCAGAGGCTTGGTAAGCGGGTCTGCCAGATTGTCATCTGTATGAACCTTGCAGATTTTGATCTCGCCACGATCTATGATCTCCCTGATCAAATGAAACCGTCTCTGTATGTGCTTGGACTTCTGGTGCGACCGTGGTTCCTTTGCTTGTGCGATTGCTCCAGTGTTATCACAAAAGATAACCAAAGGATCTGCACTCGAAGGAACGACACCAAGTTCTCTCACGAACTTACGAATCCACACTGCCTCCTTGGATGCTTCCGAGGCTGCAACATACTCGGCTTCTGTTGTGGAATCAGCAACAGTTGACTGTTTGAAACTCTTCCACACCACTGCACCTCCATTCAAGCTAAAAACATAGCCTGATTGCGATCGGAAATCATCCTGGTCTGACTGGAACGAAGCGTCAGTATATCCCTCTATACTGAGTTCTTCCTGACCACCATATATCAAGAACATATCTTTGGTTCTCCGCAGATATTTTAAAATGTTCTTGACTGCAATCCAGTGCGCCACACCTGGATTACTTTGGAAACGACTGGTCACGCTTAACCCGTAAGCGACGTCTGGGCGAGTACACAACATCGCATACATAATGGATCCAATAGCCGAAGCATAAGGCGTATTGTCCATTTCATCTTTCTCAGTCTGTGTTTGTGGACACTGACTCTTCGAAAGACTCAGACCATGTCTGACTGGAAGATATCCTCGTTTAGAATTCTCTAAATGAAATCTTTCCAGGACTTTATCGATGTAAGTACTCTGGCACAGCCCGAGAAGCCTCTTAGATCTATCCCTGTAGATCTTCACACCTAACACATAGGCTGCTTCTCCTAGATCTTTCATTTGGAAACATTTCCTCAGCCATGCCTTCACAGCATGCATTTCAGGAATGTCATTTCCAATGATCAAGATATCATCGACGTAGAGGACTAGGAAAGTAATCACGCTCCCACTAAACCTCTTATATACACACGGGTCATCCTCGTTCTTGATGAAACCAAATTCACTGATTGATTCATCAAAACGAATATTCCAGCTTCTTGATGCTTGCTTGAGTCCATAAATGGACTTCTTTAACTTGCATATCTTATGACGATCTGCTGGATTAGTGAAACCCTCAGGTTGTGTCATGTACACATCCTCATCCAGATTTCCATTAAGGAAAGCTGTTTTCACATCCATCTGCCAGATCTCATAATCATAATATGCAGCTATCGCGAAAAGAATCCGAATAGACTTAAACATAGCTACAGGTGAGAAAGTTTCATCATAATCTATCCCGTAGATTTGTTTGAAACCTTTCGCAACTAGCCTGCCTTTATAGGTAACCACGTTACCATCCATGTCAATCTTCTTCTTGAAGATCCACTTACAGCCTATAGGGATAACTCCCGGAGGCGGATCAAACAAATCCCAGACTTGGTTATCTGACATGGAGTCCATCTCGGCGCGCATAGCTTCAAGCCATCTCGCTGACTCCGGTCCATTGACCGCATCCGCATAAGTGAGGGGTTCATCATTATCAATGATGTAGACTCCGTCATAACGCTCAGGTTGTCGACGGATCCTTCCCGATCTTCGCGGTTCCCGTGATATCTGAGCCTCAGGTTGTTCAATAACCTGATCTACCGGCTCAGGCTCATCCAATTCTGCTTGAGCACTTTGTCCTACCTCTGGATTCTCATCCAGCTTTATTTCTCTCCCACTGGCCTCTTGCAGAAGAAACTCCTTCTCAAGAAATATGGCCGTCCGAGCAACAAAAACCTTGTTCTCTTTGGGGTCGTAGAAATAATAACCCTTAGTTTCCTTAGGGTAACCGACAAAGATACATTTGTCAGATCTGCTCTCTAGTTTCCCAGAGGCGAGCTTTTTAACATAAGCCTCGCAGCCCCAGATCCTGATAAATGTCAAGCTTGGCTGTTTCCCATACCATAACTCATATGGCGTCTTTGAAACTGCCTTGGATGGCACTCGGTTTAGTACCTTTGCAGCTGTTTCCAGCGCAAAACCCCAAAAGGAGTATGGAAGAGTAGCCTGACTCATCATAGAACGAACCATATCAAGTAACGTTCTATTTCTCCTTTCGGACACACCATTCCATTGCGGTGTTCCTGGCGGAGTGAGCTGTGAGATAATCCCACACTCCTTCAGATAGTCAGTAAACGCGTGACTTAGGTATTCACCACCTCGATCTGAGCGAAGTGCCTTGATATTTCGGCCTAGCTGATTCTGTACTTCATTTTTGAACTCTTTGAACTTGTCAAAAGATTCACTCTTATGTCTCATCAGATAGACATACCCATACCTACTGAAATCATCAGTAAAGGTAATGAAGTACTGATAGCCACCTCTGGCATGTTTACTAAATGGCCCACACACATCACTGTGTATAAGGTCAAGTAAACCTGAAGCCCTTTGACCTTTGTGAGGAAAAGGTGACTTCGTCATTTTACCCATTAAACAAGCCTTGCATGTATCAATCTCCTTGTAGGAGAATGATCCCAGCAGTCCATAATCATGCAACCGCTTAATGCGTTTCTCGTTTATATGGCCTAAACGACTATGCCATAGCAAGGTGCTGTCATCAGCATACTTGGCTTTCTTAATATCAATTTGCTGTATCGAACATTCCATGTCCAACATGTATAACCCATTGCTAATTGAACCAGTTGCATAAACAATATTATCAAAAGACAAAATACACTTTGAAATATTGCATTCAAAGGAAAATCCCTTCCTAACAAGAGCAGGAATGGAGATAATATTTTTAGTAATACTGGGAACAAAATAACAATTGTTTAGTTCCAATACAATTCCAGATGGTAAAGAAATGAAGTAGTCTCCTACAGCAACAGCAGCAACCCGTGCCCCGTTTCCAACGCGTAGGTCCACCTCATGCTGTCCCACCTGCCTTCTTCTCTTGAGTTCCTGTACATTTGAACAAATGTGAACTCCACATGCAGTGTCCAACACCCATGATATAGAAGAAGAAAACATGACCTCAGTCACGAATATACCTGAGCTAGAAGCGAAGCTTCCCCTCTTATCTCCTTGGAGCGCTTTACAGTCCTTTTTCCAGTGACCCAACTGGCCACAGTGGAAACACCTGTATTCCTTGGACCGCTTCACCTTCTGCTTCAGAGCCTTGCTGTAGCTCTTGACGGGGGCTTTGCCCTTCTTCCCCTTCTTCTTGTTCCTTAAAGGAACCATTAAGACAGAGGTCGAAGGCTTTCCCTTCAGAGTCTCCTCAGTAGTGAGGAGCATATTCAGCAGCTCTGCCGGAGTACAATCGATTTTGTTCATATTAAAGTTAATAATGAACGCGTCGAATGAAGGCGGGAGAGACTGCAGAATAATATCCATAGCAAGCTCCTGGTTGATGGTATGCCCCAGTTTCTCTAGAGCCTCCTTGTGCCCAATCATCTTGAGCACGTGAGCTCCCACTGGGCTCCCTTCAGCCAGTTTGCTCTGAAAGAAGAGCTTCGTCAAATTATAGCGTTCAGTCCTCGCCTGTGCAGCATACAACATCTTGAGGTTTGCTATCATGTCTATAGCAGACATATCCTCATGCTGACGCTGCAGCGGTGGCGTCATAGATGCTAGCATCAGGCAAGCGACATCAATGCTATCATTGACGTGCTTTTCATAGGCTTCCCGAACCGCCCTTGCGGCGTTCGGAGCGGGCTGAGGCGGTATCGCCGTCTCGAGGACATACAGTTTCCTCTCTGCCTTAAGAACGATCTTAAGGTGTCCGAACCAGTCAGAGAAGTTCGGCCCAGCAAACTTCTCCCTTTCCAGTAGGGATCGCACATTGAAGTTCATGGTGTTCGTTGCTGCAGGTATCTACAACAATGCAAGAACAGCAAGGTCAGTATCAATGTAAAGAATCAATCAGGACTTAAGAAAGATTCTTTTTCTCACTATTTTATCTGGCTTGAAAAATCCAACAAAACAGCCCGAAAGAGTAGAACTCTTTTAGTGAGATGGGATCCAGATTTCGTACTTGGTCTCCGCGTCCCGCTCAGGCGAGATAAGATGCACAGAGAGTACAAGCACTAATCTCCGGTAGGCAGTCCCTGCCGATCGCCAACCCGTGCGATTCCCCTTCATCTGGGCAGTCCAGCAGACTGTGCCAACTGAGTTGGTACAACACAGTCTCAGACCCCACAGATGGCTGCCTCCATGTGCTACCATATGCGCCACATATGTAGCCTACATGGTCAAGCTGACCCGACCTACTCCCTGGACCACCATGTGCTATGCTGAGCAACGAGAAGGGATAAATCCCTACTCTGTAACACACAGGTGTAATCCCGCACCGTCTGAAGATAGATGGACGTGCCCACTGAGTGGGTACAACACGGCTCCAACGATAATCAGAACAGTGAGGTTTCGCGTCAGAAGGCTTACGAGCTTGATATTTAGCGTTGGATTTTCACGGTCTTTTTATCTTCTTCACTATCATACAATTCCTATGGTGATAGCAGAAGATAAATTAAAACATGCTGTTCTACTTATATAAGCAATAAGAAAGCATGGTTCTTAAGTGGTAAAAGCCCATAGCCCTAGAAGACCTTAACCTAATTTAAGTCTTCACTTGCTCTTCATGGGTCTTTTGCTGCTCATCTGGCCCATACCAGGGCCCAAGCGCCAATTGCAGCTCAGGTGCGCCCACCAGGAAAATGCGCCAGGTCCTAGGGTCGAACCCTAGACCTCCCACCTGTTCAAGCCACTGCTGCATGCGCCTCTGCCAAGTGTGCTCTGTGCTCTTGTCTAATTAAATTACAAATTTAACTATCTAGACAAGATTGACACGCAGGTCAATAACATTTTATAAATTAAAGCAATGTGATGCGCAGATCACAATAATTAATTTACAATTTTAAATCCCAGGCACGCAGGCCCCAGCACAGCACACAATTAATATGGGCAGCCCACATAAGACTAAATAGACAAACATATGCATCCAATCAGCAATCATGTGATCCATCATAAAAATTAAAATTTTCGAAAAAACCCCATGGGATCAATTTTAATTTTTCCTTATTTGCCCTACAACCTTACAACGGTCCATTACTAGGGATCCACTCATCCAACCTAGTCAGATCCACTGCCCTTGCATGCACCAAGTCCTAACTGACTTGAGTCGACCATAAGGTCAACCATGCATGCGCCAGGGCTGAACAACCACACTGAGGTCTGGCAAGCGGGTGTGAGCCCGGGCCTAACTCATGTGCGTTCAGAGGTTGTCTCAATCAGACATCGCTACACACCTGTCTGCAGTCGACCTATAGCCACCACAGGCTTGCGCCAAAGTGCTATCTGGTCGACCCATTCAGGCTGTCAGATGATCTGATCAGACTGTCTGGATCTAACCTAGGGGTGACTTCAACCCTAATAACCCGTCTAAGGGTTTAATGTAAGGCTTTAGATCTATAGTTAGTCGCGCAAGTATTCAAGTTTTTATAAAAACTAAGATGCGCCAACATACAACATACATGCGCAAATGAAACAAAAACAAGTTTCGGCATGATATAATTTAACATGTGAATTTACGCATGTTATAGATCTAAGCATACATCGGCATTCATGGATCACAAATCAAAGCAATCATTTAAACATGCGTTCAACTTGGCTCTGATACCAATTGAAGAGTCCCCTTCAAGGGGGAGCAAAACCCTAAAGTGATTAGCGCATACTATATTCATCTTGCGGAAGCTAGGGTTATAGGATCAACTCGCATGTTAAATGATCAACTCGAAAAAGGGGCTAGTAAAGATTAATGAAAAACATTCATACCATCGCAATAGCCTAGATGTTGCCTTGGAAGCAAAGAGTCGATTGCCTCTTCTCCAAAGGGAATCGCACACAAGAGGATGATGGCAAACTCTTTGTCGCTCCTTGTGCTAGCAAGGGTCCAAAGTGTCTTTGATCGAATTGTGAGGGATGAAGACCTTGATCTCTCTTGGCCGAATCCTCCTCTAAACTCCAAGCGTCGCCACACACCACAAGAGACTAGAGAGGAAGAGATGGATAGGCGAGAATAGAATAACCTATTCGAACGTGAGAGTGGTCTCCAAGTGGAGATCATGGTTACTAAAAATAGTCACCACTCTCGCTTCAATGTTCACGTCAAGTGAACAATTCGCCAAGCCTTGAACCATGCGCTCATTTCATGAGCCGGTTCACATTGGTTCGGTTTAAGAACCAATCAAGCCAATGATCTAGTCTAGATCTTAAATAAACCCTAAGGTTCCCGATCTAACCGTCGATCTCTTGGTGCTTCTGATCTGTCCGATCTAGCAACCATTCTCTCGATCGAAGCTTACCGATCTCAAGCCCTAATCAATCAAACATGATCAGACTAGATCTCACTCACAATCAGAGATTAAATCCCATTAAACTGAACCCAAACAATTCAGTCCACACGATCTGACTTAAGTAAGCCATATCATCAAATTGTGCGACCCTAAGGGTTTCCTTTAAATGTCGGTAACGATAACTGACGTCATCACGATCAGTGAGGGGTATCTAGCAACACATCACTGTCTCCCGATATAAAGGAAAGAGTCTTCCAAGACTACACCCAAACCATAGCACAAGTGTGAATCAAATCACAAAGCATACATATTTCCTTTGCCACTGGATGTTCTTATTGGACAAGCGTGTCAAGCTTGTAGCTCCAATATGATGAGCATGATTAGATCAGATGAACATAGTCACCTGGGTATGGCCATACACTTTCTCAATCATCTCATCCGGGGGGGCCCCTTTTAGAACATCACACTCCTTAAACAAGGAGACGGCAATCCTATGTCTATCACTAGTGCCCTAACCTGATTCAAGTTCACCATCCAAGATAATCTATAATCATTATGTTTCAAATGATATTGAACTATCTCAAAACAATGACAATCATCATTTAGAAAACACAAGTGATCTCAAGTCAGAGGAAATGTGCCACTTGTCATATTCAAGGAATATTCACATTGTGACAAACAATTGAACATCCTAGTAGGGTCTGTCCAGTACATCCAATGTACCCATGAGTCTACATCTTATTCCATGCTCGAAGCATCCTATAAGATTAGAACACATATTAGTCTTAACCATATCAAGGCTGTCTCATGTTCACCAAGATATATCGACTAAGGACATATAGCATGTCAGCCCAGCTGAACAGCTTTGAGACATTATTCAGAAGAACATATATTGCAGCAGACAATGTAAACAACTGAATAATAACCATGCCTTTATAAACATAACAGTTTATTACATGATACAGATACATTCCCACAGGCCTCAAACATTAGCCTTAAGGGCATACCCCAACACTTAAGAGGGGGCGGCTGGGGTCACATATATAGGGCAAGAGGCGGTTAAGGGAAGGGCCAAGATCATGACAAGTGTAGGGCTAGGATGAGGAGGTTTGAGACAAGGAAAGTCTCCAAGACTTTACCATAAACTCCATTCAACCTATCCATAATCGCCCAAGTACCATATCAGCCCAAAACATGCCATAGAGGCATGCATTCCATCCAAGGAAGAGAGGGGAGGCGCCCTTTACTTCCATAATGAAGCAAAGGCGCCAACATGACCCCATTATGCCCCTAGGCGCTTAATGGTTCATGTTTCTCCCCATTATACCCTTTTAGCCTCTCATCTCTTCATGAGAACTTGTTATTGGGCCTCATTGGATAATGAGCTAGCCCAAACTTCATCACATGGGTTAATTAAGCATTTGGATCCAATCCAATGCAACCCTAATCCACATGTGACCAATCATGGTCAAATACGGGTCAACCTGCCAAAAATGAAGTTTGGCTCCAATAACATTCTTCCATCTCATCAGGCCCATTGGCGCTGATGAAATCTCCCAATTAGATCTGAGTTATCCAATAACTCGATCATAAGGCTTCCCGATCAATACGAGAACTCAAGTATCAAGGTGTGTGACCCTGTATGTTCCTCTAACGCTGGCAGTGCTGACCAAAGGTCACCACAAGCAGTGAGTGGCACCTAGCAGTGCATCGCTGCTACCCAGGTCATTGGAATGGATATCGACATCGACATCCCCATCATCGCAACTAGGTACAGATGCATTACAGTGTCTTTGCCGAACTGATATCCGATTTGACAAGTGTGTCACCACTTGTTTTCATCCAATCACATGGCTATGACTAAAACAGGTTCTCACCTGGGTATAGCCATACACTCTCAGTCATAGAACCATAGAGGCGCTCCATGGATATCATACTTCCCTAAGGAAGGGGCAAATCCTTTGTCTGTCCATTGACCTTCTCATATGGGTCGTGACATGCTCAATGACAACCGTTATGACCTCCCAACTATGGCAAGGTGTTAGGTTGTATCAAAGCAAGTCCCTAACCCTATAGAATGATCAATGACCTCAAGTCAAGGGATCAATGCATCTCCTATCACTTGTGAGGATAACTCATGACACCAAGTCATAGCCTCACAACGGATATATCCAGTATATCCTCCAATGATATACCCATGTGTCTGCGTTAGCACCACGTGCCTAACCAGCCCACATACCAGTCTCACAAGTGCCATAACTATCCCATATCCACTAAGGTACATTGACTGGGGACTATAGTTCGAGCACAGATCCAATCTATCTCCAGGGACATTATCATGTCAGTACATATGCGCAGATGTAAACAAACATAGATAACGACAATGCCAGAATGATATAAATATCAAAGTCAAGTAGTACATAAGTGGACCAAAACTAGGTCATAGGGCATATACACCAACAACTGCCGTAAAATCACGAAAGCTCTCGGCTCGAAAGTGGTTCAAAAATACAGTACCGTAAAATCCTTTATGGCACCGCCGTAAAATCTCAGAACCTTTCTGTTCAAAAATGACGCGAAATTACGGTACCGTAAAACAGCTTATGGTACCTGCCGTAACACTCAAACAGCAAATTTTTTTTTTTCAAAAATTGAAAATTCAAAAAATCAAAAAATAAAATTTCGTCGAAAATACGGTACCGTAAAATACCTTACGGCGGTACCATAATTTCGTGGCAACTTTCTGATCGAAAGAGGCTAGAAATACGGTACCATAAAATACCTTACGGTAGTGCCATAATTTGCTCCAAATCATAATTTACCTACAAAAATAAAAGAAAAATTAGTTTCAAGTTAAAATTAAGCAAAATAGAGGTTAGAAAGCTTGGGTTGCCTCTCAAGAAGCGCTAATTTAAAGGTCATTAGCTTGACCCTTTAACACTCGGGTTTGATCATGAATTCCTAGATTTCCACTCTGATTTTTCAACATAAGGCTCAATCTTGAAACAGTATCCAAATTTGCTCAGAATCCTTTCTATTTTGGCAATCAATCTAGAGCTTTCTCTTCTTTTCTTCCTTCTTGTCTTTTTTCTTTTTCTGCAATTTCTCATCAATACCCTAAAAAAGATTGTCAGATTCATTATTTGAGGTTTCATCAAACAAACTTGAAACATCATAAATTTCATCATTAAATATTTCAACACTACAACAAGATCCTGAGTATGAAAGTTTGTTCAATGAATCATTAAGATTAAAGTCAATCTTGTTGTCATGTATATCAAAAGTAATCTTTCCCTCTTTCACATCTATGTTCGCCTTAGCAGTGGCCAATAGTGGTCTACCAAGAATTATAGGATTTTTAGAATTTTCCTCCATGTCTAACACTACAAAATTTGCAAGAATAAAAAACTTACCAATTTGTATAGGAACATTCTCTAAAATACCTACAGGATACTTTACCGATAAGTCTGCGAGCTGTAAGGATATGGATGTATGCTTTAGCTCTCCAAGATTTAGTTTCCTGTAAGTAGAAAGAGGCATTAGACTCACACTAGCACCTAGATCACATAAGGCTCGGTCAAAAGCCATAGTGCCTATTGAACAAGGTATAGAAAAACTACCTGGATCCTTCAGTTTAGGTGGCAGTTTGTTCTGTATGATAGCACTACAATCTTCTGTTAGAGTAACCATGCATGTACCATAATCATCCAATTTCCTTTTACTAGACAATATCTCTTTTAAAAACTTGGCATAAGAAGGCATTTGAGTAATAGCTTCAGTGAAAGGAATATTAATATAAAGCTTTTTAAGAACATCAAAAAACTTGCCAAATTGTTTGTCTAGTTTGTTTTGATTTAACCTTTGAGGGAAAGGTATTGGTGGTCAATAGGGTGGAGGCAAATCAGACTTGGAATTATCTTCTTCACATGACACACCCCCTTTTGGTTCATCACCCTTTTGAGGTGTTAAACTAGGCAGGGTTTGTTCATGTTTAGGGGACTTTTCTAATTCTAATTCCTCACCATGATCACAATAAGACTCTTTTTCAGCGTTCTCAAATCTCCCTCTAGGTTCTCCTAGTTGTTTTCCACTTCTTGTCATAATGGCATTACAGTGCTCCCTAGGGTTTATCTCAGGTTTAGCAGGTAATTTCCCAGGGGGTCTGTAAGGTGCGCTAGCTTGCTGGGCAATTTGATTTTCAAGAATTTTGTTGTGGGCTTCTACTCTTTCCAATCTAGAGTTGATTTGATGAAAACTTTCCTTAAATTCTTCAATTTGTCTATTTTGATTTAACATAAGTTGGTCTTGCTTAGACATAAACTCTCCAATTTTTCTATCTTGACTTAACATAAACTGATTTTGACTGACCATTATTTTTTCAAACATGGATTCTATAATTGAATTTTGATTTTGATTTTGATTATGGTTTAGTCTTTGATATCCTTTGTTTTCAGTGTTTCCCCCTACATTGTTATTGTTTTTCCATGAAAGGTTGGGATGATTTCTCCATCCAGGGTTATATGTACTAGAATAGGGATCATTAGGTCTACTTTCATTATAATTCTCTATGACATTCACATGCTCATTACCCTAATCAACAACTATTTTACAATGTTCAGAAGAATGACCATCATTGCCACAAATTTCACAAGTGATAGAGGAAACAGAAGCAGTCTGCATAGAATTAAACTTACTGCACAAAAAGTCTACCTTCTCTGCTAAGGATCTCCTTCCATCACCATCACCCTTACTTTGAGAAGGCTTGTAAAGTACTCCTCTCTCGGTATTCCATTGATTGTGATTCAGTGCCATCTCTTCTAGCAATCTAAAGGCATCATCAGGTGTTTTGCTCATAAGAGCTCCACCTGCAGCAGCATCCACAGTTAATTTGGTATTATTTGATAAAGCATAGTAAAAAGTTTGCAATAAACTCCAATCTTCAATGCCATGGTGAGGACACTTCCGCTGTAATTCGTTGAATCGCTCACAGGCCTCACTGAATGACTCCTCATCTCTTTGTTGAAAGTTTGTAATTTGATTTCTCAACTGAATTGTCTTGCTTGGAGGGAAGTATTTTGTCAAGAAGGAATTTTGCAGTTGGTTCCAGGTTGTGAAGGTACCGGTTCGCTGTGATTGAAGCCATATCTTTGCCCGGTCCCTAAGAGAAAAAGGAAAAAGTTTCAGTTTCAAAGCGTCGTTAGAAACACCATTAAGTTTAATAGTATCGCATAATTCAAGAAATAAGGACAAGTGTTGGTTGGGATCCTCCAGTGGAGATCCTCCAAACTGGTTCTGTTGAATCATTGAAATAAAAGCAGGCTTAATCTCGAAATTGTTGGCCTCTATTGTTGGTCTAGCAATACTAGAATGGATTTCTTTAGTATTAGGGGCTGCAAAGTCCCTAAGTGTTCTCTGATTGTTCTAATTGTCTCCCATCTCTAATATTTCTTCTTGTAACTCTGGTTGGGATGTCTCTTGCAATCCTTCTTCTAATCTCAATTTCCTACGCACTCTCAGTGTTTTATTGATTTTAGGATCCAATGGAACAAGTGGTCCTGACCTAGACTTCTGCGCATGCAAAGTAATCAGATCAAGTGATTTCAAGAAAAATAGAAAATAACAGAAATAAATAAAAATAGTAAATAAAAACCTAGTCTAGCAATAATCTCAATGTCTTCAATATTGACAAAACTAAGGTCCCCGGCAACGGCACCAAAAACTTGATGTGATCCGAAAGGACACACTTATAGATACAAGTAGGTAGACTAATTTAAGGTGTCACAACCAAAACTTATTTGGCGCACAGGGAACTGTCACCCCCTGATACGGCTCCAAAAACTTGTTGTCCTTATACTTGTAGTGTCCGCAAGTGCACGGATACTCGAAGTAATAAAGAAAATATCGATCCCACAGAGACCTTCGTTATCAAGTACTGAATAATTGATTTCTTACTATCTAGGCTAATCGAATTAGTGAAAAATAGCAATTGAAAACTAAAAATTGAATTATCAGAGAGAAAAGCTGGGACTAGGGTTTCGTTCACATCAACTTTTATGACTAGACATGATAAGGATTTCGTCAGTTTAATTTTATCATGATGGAGATGTAATCTACTTAATAAAAGAATTGTTTCACTTTCGTTCAAACAACCGAGCAGGGATTAATCCTCGCGCAGGATTCATCCCAACGTTTAAGATAATGAAATCATCAAACAATGAACTCAAGGATCACTTTCGTGCATCCGAATTCTTGGTTGATAATCTCTAGTGGAACTCAAGGATCACTTTCGTGCATCCGAGTTTTGACACTAGTTTTACTCATAGATCTCCAACGTTCTGATCCTTGCTTTAGCACAAGATCTCCACGTTTGACAAATAGACTCGATTTATAGATTCATATTATAATCATGGCAATTATTCTACTAGAACAGATCAAATAGGATCTAACCTAAGGAAGGGTTCCTAACTTGCAATTCTAGGGTTCCAAATTCTCAAGCAATTACCTTTCAGTCAATAGCAAATATTCTAAGAACATAATTAGTAACATGGAACTATAGAGAGTCTAAGCACAATTGTCACATGAGAAAAATCATCATGTTAAGATTAAACACAACGAAATAGTGAAGAAGTAGTCATCTAGTCATTAAAAATCAGGTGAATTACTCCCCTATGTCCCAAAAATAGTTTTAGCTAGCATCGTGAAGAAATTACAATAAGTCATGGTTTCATAAGATCAAAAATCGAAGGAAAAGAGAAGTTTAGAAAATACAGCACGGCTGTGAAGTATTTCATAGCCGTAATTTGCAATTGAAAACGATGAACAGTGTCGGCGCCTCCTCTTTCTTTGATTTCTCTTCCAATCGATCTCCTTTCGATCTGAAACTTCTGGTGTGTGGTCTCCTTCTTCAGACGAAGCTTCAGTATGAAAATCATAGCCGGAGGTGCTTTGGATCGGTCGCGGCGGTGAAACCCAAGGCGGCGGCGTGAACGCAATTTCTCCCTCGACCATGGATACAAATTGGGGCTTTTGGTCTCTCTGTAATCCTCTCATGACGAGCTCCCTGTTTGCTTCTTACGACATCCAATTTAAAGCTCTGGATCGCTAGCAATCTTCTCCGCAAGAATCGGGCGTCGATATTGACCTGGGCATCGTGATCATAACAGGAATTATGGCAGTGTAATAGTTCACGACACTGCCGTAAAATCCCTTTAGTATTTTATTCCTAAAAAGGCTGGAAATTACGGCACCGTAATCTGGTTTACAGTAGTGCCGTAAAATCGGCTGGACTCTCTATTCGGAAGTGACTGGAAAATACGGCCCGTGTAATCTTTTACGGCGGTGCCGTAAAATCGAGCGAAGTTTATGTTCTGAAGCGCTCTGAAATACAGTACCGTAGTATTGCTTACGGTGGGTCCGTAAAATCCAAAAAACTTTATGTTCGGAAATTCTTCAAAATACGGCAGGGCTCGGATTTTACGGTAGTGTCTGAAAATACTGAAACATCCCTCAGAATCACACCCCACACGCATACAAGTAAAATACGGGGTTTCAAAAATTTTTTACTCTTCCATTAAAACACAAGAAGAAAGCGGCATCGAAGGACATTACTACGGAACAGAAAACCGCACAGAACTAAATAGGATCGATTACTAGGAAATAGAAATCCGGAAATCCAGAAAAAATCCGGCAGCAAGTATTCTAAACTACTGCTGCACAGACACACATATCTTGTAACAACAACAAACGTCCACACTACACATATGTGGAATTTCAGAAATATACAGAACTGATTATTCAGATACTAAAATAAATAACACAAATTCGGTTACACATCTCAAATCGGACATTTCAAAATAAGAACCAATTCAATAAAAGAATCCAAGACTTGTATCCAATAATTTAAACGAAACAACTATAATATAATATCCTGAAAACAGGCATAAGCCCTCAGGAGATAAAACATGTCATATAGGTCATAATAAATTAGGCACGCAGGCCTGATAAATCTTTAGAAGACTATTCTTAGAAATGACATCAAACATTAGCGTCATATTAGCTGTAGCAATTACTGTCTTGATGTCTCACCTGAAAACATTTAAACAACGGAGGTGAGCTAAAAAGCTCAGTGAGTAAAAGACACTAAAAGTCATCCATAGTACACATCAAAAATATCATACTTAAGTTGAAATTCTTTTTATTTAACAGATAAGATAAATCAACTTAACATGCATGCTCATATCAGAAACAAACACAATCAAATACAGATACTTGTAACAATAGGCATCAAACAGGTAGGATATGAATATACCAACCCATACCAACTAACCACACCGCCTAATACATCTAAATACAGATCGAAACAGAACTACAGAAATCAGAACTGACAGACAGAAAATCAGAATTTTCAGAGTCCAAACGGATAGTCTACATCGGAAACAGAAAGGCCACAGAAGGCCTGATGACCACAGAAGGTCTGACCCCACCTCTGCCGAGGACGAGACAATGCATGCATATCAGAAACAGAATGGTAAAGGAGATATCAGTGGGTGGCCCCCGTCTTGTCAGGACGTGGCACTCTGGTCTCCAATACCCAGAACAGAATGGTAGAGGAGGTATCAGTGGGTGGCCCCCGTCTTGTTAGGACGTGGCACTCTGGCCTCCAAAACCCAGAACTGAATGGTAGAGGAGGTATCAGTGGGTGGCCCCCGTCTTGTTAGGACGTGGCACTCTGGCCTCCAAAACCCAGAACTGAATGGTAGAGGAGGTATCAGTGGGTGGCCCCCGTCTTGTTAGGACGTGGCACTCTGGCCTCCAAAACCCAGAACTGAATGGTAGAGGAGGTATCAGTGGGTGGCCCCCGTCTTGTTAGGACGTGGCACTCTGGCCTCCAAAACCCAGAACTGAATGGTAGAGGAGGTATCAGTGGGTGGCCCCCGTCTTGTTAGGACGTGGCACTCTGGCCTCCAATACCCAGAACAGAAATAGTGTCTCAAGGGTCGTAGTAGACTATCAGCACCATTACAGCGCCACAGAAGGAGGGTAAGGACACGGAAGAGTGCTACACTAGGGCATAATTTTACAGAACAGATTATACTGAAACGGAGAAGTAGGATCAACCACTACTTAATTCTTACATTATGCCCAAAGTCTAACAAACCAGAAAATGACACACCCTAATATCCAGTCCTTAAACACAGAACAGAATTTATATGAGTGAATTCCTTACAACTAACCTTAATTCATGTCAAACCATTCTATGTTCTCACAAATGTTTTAACACATTCAAGGTTTTCAGAAACTTCACAACATATAAACAGAACAGGAAATATCCACATAACAAACAATTAAATACAGAACAGAAATTATTCATATAACAAACATTTAAACACAGAACAGAAATTATTCATGAAATAATCTCCTCAAAATTTCTAAAACCGTGAGCTATAAAATTACTGTAAGGGGCGCCACTTTCAGAACCTTAACAGAACGTACAAATTTCATGTAATTAATTTCAGTCCCCCACTACAGATAATTTTAATTACACATTTGTGAAGAAAATTGACAAAAGCCCCAAAATTGGCTCGAACTATATTTTCGAAAATTCCTAAGTTCTTAGTTAAATCCCCAATTTTGTTTTCTCTAAAATTTCTCATCAAACAAATAAATTTTAGAAGAACTACAGACCACAATTTAAGAGGTTAAACCATACAATGTAAATTTTTCTCACAAAGGAATATTCGTCTAACCAAAACATAGCAGATTTATATTGTCAGTTTGCAAAATATATTTTTAGTCCAATTTCGAACCAAAGCTAGTCAATATTGTATTCAAAATGAAGCTCTCTGAATCTAATTTCCAATAAAACTGGTTTCACAAGATTTCAAATTTTAGACAGGAAGATATAAGGGTTCGAACATAGGAAGGTCAGAATTTCAGATTTCAAGAAAACAGATTCATATATCAGACTTGCGACATTTATTTCAGATCCAATAACTAATCGAAAATAGGCGTTATGGGAGTCAAAATAAAGCTCTTCGAGCCTACGGTCTAATAAAACTGATTTGACAAGATTTCGAGCTATACCTAGGGAGATATGATGGTTCGAACACATAAAGGTCGAAATCCAGAATTTCAGAAAACTGATTTTGTACAGCTAGATTGCAATACAGATTGAAATACGAATACAGCTCGGATATGGTCGATATCAGATTCAAATTAAAGCCGAATGTATCTAGTTTCATACAAAATTTATTTCGTGCGATTTGGATCTATAGACCATGAGATATTGGGGTTATAGTACACAAAGGTCAGATTAACGAATGCAGATTTCAGCAGAACAGGATTTTAAAACCCTATAATTATTTGAATTCAACCCCATACGAATAATCATGGCAAATAACGAATTTTAATTCGGATTAGACTCCTTAGGATCGAATTACTCACCAGAAAAATTGCCCACAGAGAAAACGCCAAAACAGGGGATCAGGGGTCTCCAGAAAGTTCGTCCACCACCAGTCTGCCACCACCAGCGTCAGAAATTTTGCAGGAGCGCCAAGCACAGTGAGGGGTGACAACACAGGCGGCTAGGGCAAGAAACAAACCAAAAATCGTGAGGGAGAGGAGCTCTCACGAATTTCCCCCCTTTTTTTTTTTTTTCCACCTCAAACGGATCCAAGATCCAATAACCCAATTAACTTAAGTGGAAATCGGCTTTAATGGGCTTACCTGGGCTTAACCACCATGCGCCACTCCAATAACACAGAAATATGCGCCACCATGGTGGAAGAATTCCAGGAGCAAATAGTCAAGGTTGAGGGTTCGAAGCCCCAACAAAAATAATTATTTTTGCCCTGTAGGGAAAAGTCCTACAATTAGGCAAAAATCCCAAAATTTTAACCGATAAAAATACAGAAACTGAATTTCTAACCTTAAATCATAATTCAGAAAATCAAGGGCGTTACATCCTCCCCCCCTTATAGAGCTTTAGTCCTCTAAAGCTGACCAAGCCCATCACTGAACAGGTGAGGATGCTCCTTTCTCATCTCTGCTTCAACCTCCCAAGAGGCTTCTTCAACAGACTGATTTCCCCAGATGACTTTCACAAGTGGAATAACCTTATTCCTCAGCACTTTCTCTTTTCTATCTTCAATTCTGAGAGGTTTCACCACAAAAGTCATGTTCTCTTCAAGCTGGAGAGGTTCCAACTCCAGAACATGAGAAGGATCAGAACAATATTTTCTGAGTGCAGAAACATGGAACACATTATGGAGGTGTTCTAGTGATGGGGGTAGAGCAAGTCGGTATGCCACAGGTCCAATCCTCTCAATGATATCAAAGGGACCAATGTACCTGGGACTCAATTTTCCTCTCTTCCCAAATCTCATCACCCCTTTCATAGGCGAGACCTTTAGGAAAACATGCTCTCCCACCAAAAACTCAAGAGGACGCCGCCTCACATCAGCATAACTCTTCTGTCTATCCTGAGCAATCTTCATCTTTTTCTGAATTTCTCTGATCTTCTCAGTGGCTTCCTGAATAGCATCAGACTTTAGCACTGTTCTGTCCCCAGTTTCCTCCCAGCATATAGGTGTTCTGCATTTCCTCCCATATAGGGCCTCATACGGAGCCATATGTATGCTAGAGTGGAAGCTATTGTTGTAGGTGAACTCTATCAGTGATAAGTCCATATCCCACTCAACAGACCAGTCAATCACATAAGATCTCAGAAGATCCTCAAGTGTCTGAATAGTTCTCTCTGTCTGACCATCAGATTGAGGATGATATGCAGTGCTGAAACTCAGATTAGTTCCCAAATCTTCCTGTAATTTCTTCCAAAACCTGGATAGAAATCGAGGATCACGATCAGAGACAATGTCCAAGGGAACTCCATGTAATCTGACAATCTCATCGATGTACAGTTTTGCTAACCGATCCAAACTGTAAGTCATTTTGATCGGTAAGAAGTGAGCTGACTTCGTGAGCCTGTCCACAATCACCCATACGGCATCATGATTCCTTCTGGTATTGGGCAGCCCACACACAAAGTCCATACTGATATGCTCCCACTTCCACTAAGGAATAGGGAGAGACTGCATCAAACCGCCCGGCCTCTGATGCTCAGCCTTCACGGTTTGGCAAGTCAAACATCTGGACACAAACAAATGCACATCCTTCTTCATACCATGCCACCAGAAAGTCTTTTTCAGATCCTGATACATCTTGGTACTACCAGGATGAACGGTATACTTAGTGCAATGACTTTCCTTAAGAATTTCATTTCTCAACTCAGGGTCCTCAGGGACACAGACCCTTCCACGAAATCTGAGGAGACCATCATCCGACATACTGAAATTCTCATCCCAGCCTTGCTCAGACCTCTCTTTCCACCGTAGAACATCCTGATCTGACTGCTGCCCTGATCTCAGTCTCTGCAGTAAGTCTGACTGAACCCTGAGAGAAGCCAGAAGACCGCCTCTCTCACCCGGAGTCACACTCAGATGCATGTCACTGAACTCCTGCAATAGTTGCCACTCCTGGACTCGCAGTGCAGCTATCTGAGTCACAGGATACCGACTAAGAGCATCAGCCACCACATTGGCTTTACCAGACTGATATTGGATGGTGAAGTCATAATCCTTTATCAATTCAAGCCATCGCCTCTGTCTCATATTCAGCTCTTTCTGAGTGAAGATATACTTCAAACTCTGGTGATCTGTAAACAATTCAAATGTCTGTCCAAACAGATAGTGCCTCCAGATTTTCAAGGCAAAAACTACAGCTGCCAACTCCAGATCATGAGTGGGGTAGTTTACTTCGTAATCTTTGAGTTGCCTTGAAGCATAAGCGACTACTTTTCCTTGCTGCATCAGTACAACACCCAGACCCTTACCAGAGGCATCAGTGTAAACAATGAACTTCTCTCCATCACAGGGAATGATGAGGATAGGAGCACTGGTCAGTCTCTTTTTCAGTTCCTGAAAACTAGACTCACAATCATCAGACCACAAAAACTTCAAATTCTTTTTAGTTAACTTAGTCAGAGGACCAGCCAACTTGGAAAAACCTTCCACAAAACGGCGGTAGTATCCAGCTAAGCCCAGAAAACTTTTGACCTCAGTCGCTGTAGTTGGTCTTCCCCAGTGAAGAATGGCTGAAAGTACCCCTTCAGATTAAGGGGGGTCCCCTTCTAGGGGGAGCAAAAACCCTAGTCATGTGGCGCATAAAACTTTGCAGCGGAATAAAGGGTTTGAAAGAATCTATTGCATGATATATGATCAACTTAAGTAAACTTGAGTTATAGGTCTACTTTCCTTGGTGCTCCTTGTGCTAGCAAGGTTCCAAGAAGCCTTTGTCGAATGGAAAGGGAAAGGAAAAAGATCGTCTTGCTTGAGTTTCCTTTTTCGTCCTCCTCTTCTCTAGCCGAGAGGTTGTCACGTCTAAGCCAAGCGTTGGCGACGAACAAAGAGAGGGGGAAGCGTGAAGTGTGGCAATCGTGAGTCATGGCCACGATTAGTAGAAGTGCTATCCAAAAATAGCATCCACTTCTCAACATGCGCTCTTGGGTTTACCCAATCGCTAATGCCACATCACTTGAACCATGCGCTCAACCAATGAGCGGGTTCACTTCGGTTTGGTCCAAGACCAATTAAACCAAGCAATATGGTCTAGATCTTAAATAAACCCTAAGGCTTCAGATCTAACCGTCAATCTCTTCGATGCCCCTGATCTGACCGATCTGGCATCTAATCTCTCGATCGAAGCTTACCGATCTAAAGCCCTAATCAATCAAACATGATCAGACTAGATCTCACTCACAATCAGAGATTAAATCCCTTTAAACTGAACCTAAACAATTCAGTCCACACGAACTGACTTAAGTAAGCCATATCATCAAATTGTGCGACCCTGAGGGTTTCCTTTAAATGTCGGTAACGATAATTCTCATTATCACGATCAGTGAGGGGTATCTAGCAACACATCACTGTCTCCCGATATAGAGGAAAGAGTCTTCCAAGACTACACCCAAAACATAGCACAAGTGTGAATCAATTCACAAGGCATGCATATTTCCTTTGCCACTGGATGTTCTTATTGGACAAGCCTGTCAAGCTCGTAACTCCAATATGATGAGCATGATTAGATCAGATGAACACTGTCACCTGGGTATGGCCATTCTCTTTTCTCAATCATCTCATCCAGGGGGCCCCTTTAGAACATCACACTCCTTAAACAAGGAGACGGCAATCCTATGTCTATCATTAGTGCCCTAACCTGACTCAAGCTCATCATCCAAGATAGTCTATAATCATTATGTTTCAAATGATATTGAACTACCTCAAAACAATGACAATTATCATTTAGAAACACAAGTGATCTCAAGTCAGAGGAAATGTGCCACTTGTCTTAATCAAGGAATATTCACATTGTGACAAACAATTGAACATCCTAGTAGGGTCTGTCCAGTACATCCCATGTACCCATGAGTCTACATCTTATTCCATGCTCGAAGCATCCTATAAGATTAGAACACATATTAGTCTTAACCATATCAAGGCTGTCTCATGTTCACCAAGATATATCGACTAAGGACATAATAGCATGTCAGCCCAGCTGAATAGCTTTGAGACATTATTCAGAAGAACATATATTGCAGCAGACAATGTAGCTAACTGAATAACAACCATGCCTTTAAACATAACAGTTTATTACATGATACTGATACATTCCCATAGGCCTCAAACATTAGCCTTAAGGGCATACCCCAACAATCTCCCACTTGCACTTAATCTAATGGTTGAGAAATCTCAAACCCATATTATTACAGTGCTTCTCATGCTTCTGCTGCGCCAGAGGCTTGGTAAGCGGGTCTGCCAGATTGTCATCTGTATGAACCTTGCAGATTTTGATCTCGCCACGATCTATGATCTCCCTGATCAAATGAAACCGTCTCTGTATGTGCTTGGACTTCTGGTGCGACCGTGGTTCCTTTGCTTGTGCGATTGCTCCAGTGTTATCACAGAAGATAACCAAAGGATCTGCACTCGAAGGAACGACACCAAGTTCTCTCACGAACTTACGAATCCACACTGCCTCCTTGGATGCTTCCGAGGCTGCAACATACTCGGCTTCTGTTGTGGAATCAGCAACAGTTGACTGTTTGAAACTCTTCCACACCACTGCACCTCCATTCAAGCTAAAAACATAGCCTGATTGCGATCGGAAATCATCCTGGTCAGACTGGAACGAAGCGTCAGTATATCCTTCAATACTGAGTTCTTCCTGACCACCATATATCAAGAACATATCTTTGGTCCTCCGCAGATATTTTAAAATGTTCTTGACTGCAATCCAGTGCGCCATACCTGGATTACTCTGGTAACGACTGGTCACGCTTAACCCGTAAGCGACGTCTGGGCGAGTACACAACATCGCATACATAATGGATCCAATAGCCGAAGCATAAGGCGTATTGTCCATTTCATCTTTCTCAGTCTGTGTTTGTGGACACTGACTCTTCGAAAGATTCAGACCATGTCTGACTGGAAGATATCCTTTCTTAGAATTCTCTAAGTGAAATCTCTCCAGGACCTTTTCGATGTAAGTACTCTGGCACAGCCCGAGAAGCCTCTTAGATCTATCCCTGTAGATCTTCACACCTAACACATAGGCTGCTTCTCCTAAATCTTTCATCTGGAAACATTTCCTCAGCCATGCCTTAACAGCATGCATTTCAGGAATGTCATTTCCAATGATCAAGATGTCATCGACGTAGAGGACTAGAAAAGTAATCACGCTCCCACTAAACCTCTTATATACGCACGGGTCATCCTCGTTCTTGATGAAACCAAATTCAGTAACTGATTCATCAAAACGAATATTCCAGCTTCTGGATGCTTGTTTAAGTCCATAAATAGACTTCTTTAACTTGCATATCTTATGACGATCTGCTGGATTAGTGAAACCTTCTGGTTGTGTCATATACACATCCTCATCCAGATTTCCATTCAGGAAAGCTGTTTTCACATCCATCTGCCAGATCTCATAATCATAATATGCAGCTATCGCGAAAAGAATCCGAATAGACTTAAACATGGCTACAGGTGAGAAAGTTTCATCATAATCTATCCCGTAGATTTGTTTGAAACCTTTCGCAACTAGCCTGCCTTTATAGGTAATTACGTTACCATCCATGTCAATCTTCTTCTTGAAGATCCATTTACAGCCTATAGGGATAACTCCCGGAGGCGGATCAACCAAATCCCAAACTTGGTTATCTGACATGGAGTCCATCTCGGCGCGCATAGCTTCAAGCCATCTCGCTGATTCCGGTCCACTGACCGCATCCGCATAAGTAAGGGGTTCATCATTATCAATGATGTAGACTCCGTCATAGCGCTCAGGCTGTCGACGGATCCTACCCGATCTTCGCGGTTCCCGTGATATCTGAGCCTCAGGTTGTTCAATAACCTGTTCTACCGGCTCAGGCTCATCCAACTGTGCTTGGTCACTTTGTCCTTCTTCTGGATTCTCATCCAGTTTTATTTCTCTCCCACTGGCCTCTTGCAGAAGAAACTCCTTCTCAAGAAATATGGCCGTCCGAGCAACAAAAACCTTGTTCTCTTTGGGGTCGTAGAAATAATAACCCTTAGTTTCCTTAGGGTAACCGACAAAGATACATTTGTCAGATCTGCTCTCTAGTTTCCCAGAGGCGAGCTTTTTGACATAAGCCTCGCAGCCCCAGATCCTGATAAATGTCAAGCTTGGCTGTTTCCCATACCATAACTCATATGGCGTCTTTGAAACTGCCTTGGATGGCACTCGGTTTAGTACCTTTGCAGCTGTTTCCAGTGCAAAACCCCAAAAGGAGTAGGGTAGAGTAGCCTGACTCATCATAGAACGAACCATATCAAGTAGCGTTCTATTTCTCCTTTCGGACACACCATTCCATTGCGGTGTTCCTGGTGGAGTGAGCTGTGAGATAATCCCACACTCCTTTAGATAGTCAGTGAATGCATGACTTAGGTATTCACCACCTCGATCTGAGCGAAGTGCCTTGATATTTCGGCCTAGCTGATTCTGTACTTCATTTTTGAACTCTTTGAACTTGTCAAAAGATTCACTCTTATGTCTCATCAGATAGACATACCCATATCTACTGAAATCATCAGTAAAGGTAATGAAGTATTGATAGCCACCTCTGGCATGTTTACTAAAAGGCCCACACACATCACTGTGTATAAGGTCAAGTAAACCTGAAGCCCTTTGACCTTTGTGAGGAAAAGGTGACTTCGTCATTTTGCCCATCAAACAAGCTTTGCATGTATCAATCTCCCTATAGGAGAATGATCCCAGCAGCCCATTATCATGCAACCGCTTAATGCGTTTCTCGTTAATATGGCCCAAACGACTATGCCATAGCAAGGTGCTGTCATCAGCATACTTGGCTTTCTTAATATCAATTTGCTGTATCGAACATTCCATGTCCAACATGTATAACCCATTGTTAATTGAACCAGTTGCATAAACAATATTATCAAAAGATAAAATACACTTTGAAATATTGCATTCAAAGGAAAATCCCTTCCTGACAAGAGCAGGAATGGAGATAATATTTTTTAGTTATACTGGGAACAAAATAACAACTGTTTAGTTCCAATACAAGTCCAGATGGTAAAGAAATAAAGTAGTCTCCTACAGCAACAGCAGCAACCCGTGCCCCGTTTCCAACGCGTAGGTCCACCTCATGCTGTCCCACCTGCCTTCTTCTCTTGAGTTCCTGTACATTTGAACAAATGTGAACTCCACATGCAGTGTCCAACACCCATGATATAGAAGAAGAAAACATGACTTCAGTCACGAATATACCTGAGCCAGAAGCAAAGCTTCCCCTCTTATCTCCTTGGAGCGCTTTACAGTCCTTTTTCCAGTGACCCAGCTGGCCACAGTGGAAACACCTGTATTCCTTGGACCGCTTCACCTTCTGCTTCAGAGCCTTGCTGTAATTCTTGACCGGGGCCTTGCCCTTCTTCCCCTTCTTCTTGTTCCTGAAAGGAACCATCAAGACAGAGGTTGAAGGCTTACCCTTCAGAGTCTCCTCAGTGGTCAAGAGCATATTCAGCAGCTCTGCCGGAGTACAATCGATTTTGTTCATATTAAAATTAATAATGAACGCGTCGAATGAAGGCGGGAGAGACTGTAGAATAATGTCCACAGCAAGCTCCTGGTTGATGGTATGCCCCAGTTTCTCTAGAGCCTCCTTGTGCCCAATCATCTTGAGCACGTGAGCTCCCACTGGGCTCCCTTCAGCCAGTTTGCTCTGAAAGAAGAGCTTTGTCAAATTATAGCGTTCAGTCCTCGCCTGTGCAGCATACAGCATCTTGAGGTTTGCTATCATGTCTATAGCAGACATATCCTCATGCTGACGCTGCAGCGGTGGCGTCATAGACGCTAGCATCAGGCAAGCGACATCAATGCTATCATTGACGTGCTTTTCATAGGCTTCCCGAACCGCCCTCGCGGCGTTCGGAGCGGGCTGCGGCGGTATCGCCGTCTCGAGGACATACAGTTTCCTCTCTGCCTTAAGAACGATCTTAAGGTGTCCAAACCAGTCAGAGAAGTTCGGCCCAGCAAACTTCTCCCTTTCCAGTAGGGATCGCACATTGAAGTTCATGGTGTTCGTTGCTGCAGGTATCTACAACAATGCAAGAACAGCAAGGTCAGTATCAATGTATAAGAATCAATCAGGACTTAAGAAAGATTCTTTTTCTCACTATTTTATCAGGCGTGAAAAATCCAGCAAAACAGCCCGAAAGAGTAATACTCTTTTAGTGAGATGGGATCCAGATTTCATACTTGGTCTCCGCGTCCCGCTCAGGCGAGATAAGATGCACAGAGAGTACAAGCACTAGTTTCTGGTAGGCAGTCCCTGCCGATCGCCAACCCGTGCGATTCCCCTTCATCTGGGCAGTCCAGCAGACTGTGCCAACTGAGTTGGTACAACACAATCTCTGACCCCACAGATGGCTGCCTCCATGTGCTACCATATGCTCCACATATGTAGCCAACACGGTCAAGCTGACCCGACCTACTCCCTGGACCACCGTGTGCTATGCTGAGCAACGAGAAGGGATAAATCCCTACTCTGTAACACACAGATGTAATCCCACACCCTCTGAAGATAGATGGACGTGCCCACTGAGTGGGTACAACACGGCTCCAACGATAATCAGAACAGTGAGGTTTCGCGTCAGAAGGCTTACGAGCTTGATATTAAAGCGTTGGATTTTAACGGTCCTTTTTATCTTCATGCCTATCATGCAATTCCTATGGTGATAGCAGAAGATAATTTAATCATGCAATTCTAATATTCATCAATAAAAGAAAGCATGAATCTTATGTGGTAAAAGCCCATAGCCCTAGTGAGATCTTAACCTAACTTAAGTCTTCACTTGCTCTTCATGGGTCTTTAGCTGCTCATCTGGCCCAAACCTGGGCCCAAGCGCCATCTGCAGCTCAGGTGCGCCTACCAGGGAAAATGCGCCTGGTCCCAGAGTCGAACCCTGGACCTCCCACCTGGTCAAGCCACTGCTGCATGCGCCTCTGCCAAGTGTGCTTTGTGCTCTTGTCTAATTAAATTACAAATTTAACTATCTAGACAAGAGTGACACGCAGGTCACTTACATTTATAAATTAATTAAACAGTGATTCGCAGATCACAAAATAAAATTAATTTACAATCAATATTCCCAGGCACGCAGGCCCCAGCACAGCACACAAATAATATGAGCAGCCCACATAAGACTAAATAAACAAGCAAATGCATCATTCAATAACCATGTGATCCATCAAAAAAAAAATTAAAATTTTTGAAAACCCCATAGGATCAATTTTAATTTTCCTTATTTGCCCTACAACCTTACAACGGTCCATTACTAGGGATCCACTCATCCAACCTAGTCAGATCCACTGCCCTTGCATGCACCAAGTCCTAACTGACTTGCGTCGACCATAAGGTCAACTATGCATGCGCCAGGGCTGAACATCCACACTGAGGTCTGGCAAACGGGCGTGACCCCGGGCCTAACTCAGGTGCATTCATAAGTTGTCTCAATCAGACATCGCTACACACCTGTCTGCAGTCGACCTATAGCCACCATAGGCTTGCGCCAAGGTGCTAACTGGTCGACCCATTCAGGCTGTCAGATAGTCTGATCAGACTGTTGGATCCAACCTAGGGGATGACTTCAACCCTAGTAACCCGTCTAAGGGTTTAAAGTATGGGCTTAGATCTATTTGGAGCGCGCATGTAATAAGGATTTTTAATAAAACCTAGATGCGCCAACAAGCAAGATAACAAAAGCATGTTTCGGCATGAAACAATGTAACATGTAAATTCGCATGTTGTTAACTCTAGATCTATAGATTTAAAACATGGATCACACAACATGAAGCAATCATATAAGCAAGCATTAACGTTGGCTCTGATACCAATTGAAAGTACCCCTTCAGATTAAGGGGGGTCCCCTTCTAGGGGGAGCAAAAACCCTAGTCATGTGGCGCATAAAACTTTGCAGCGGAATAAAGGGTTTGAAAGAATCTATTGCATGATATATGATCAACTTAAGTAAACTTGAGTTATAGGTCTACTTTCCTTGGTGCTCCTTGTGCTAGCAAGGTTCCAAGAAGCCTTTGTCGAATGGAAAGGGAAAGGAAAAAGATCGTCTTGCTTGAGTTTCCTTTTTCGTCCTCCTCTTCTCTAGCCGAGAGGTTGTCACGTCTAAGCCAAGCGTTGGCGACGAACAAAGAGAGGGGGAAGCGTGAAGTGTGGCAATCGTGAGTCATGGCCACGATTAGTAGAAGTGCTATCCAAAAATAGCATCCACTTCTCAACATGCGCTCTTGGGTTTACCCAATCGCTAATGCCACATCACTTGAACCATGCGCTCAACCAATGAGCGGGTTCACTTCGGTTTGGTCCAAGACCAATTAAACCAAGCAATATGGTCTAGATCTTAAATAAACCCTAAGGCTTCAGATCTAACCGTCAATCTCTTCGATGCCCCTGATCTGACCGATCTGGCATCTAATCTCTCGATCGAAGCTTACCGATCTAAAGCCCTAATCAATCAAACATGATCAGACTAGATCTCACTCACAATCAGAGATTAAATCCCTTTAAACTGAACCTAAACAATTCAGTCCACACGAACTGACTTAAGTAAGCCATATCATCAAATTGTGCGACCCTGAGGGTTTCCTTTAAATGTCGGTAACGATAATTCTCATTATCACGATCAGTGAGGGGTATCTAGCAACACATCACTGTCTCCCGATATAGAGGAAAGAGTCTTCCAAGACTACACCCAAAACATAGCACAAGTGTGAATCAATTCACAAGGCATGCATATTTCCTTTGCCACTGGATGTTCTTATTGGACAAGCCTGTCAAGCTCGTAACTCCAATATGATGAGCATGATTAGATCAGATGAACACTGTCACCTGGGTATGGCCATACTCTTTTCTCAATCATCTCATCCAGGGGGCCCCTTTAGAACATCACACTCCTTAAACAAGGAGACGGCAATCCTATGTCTATCATTAGTGCCCTAACCTGACTCAAGCTCATCATCCAAGATAGTCTATAATCATTATGTTTCAAATGATATTGAACTACCTCAAAACAATGACAATTATCATTTAGAAACACAAGTGATCTCAAGTCAGAGGAAATGTGCCACTTGTCTTAATCAAGGAATATTCACATTGTGACAAACAATTGAACATCCTAGTAGGGTCTGTCCAGTACATCCCATGTACCCATGAGTCTACATCTTATTCCATGCTCGAAGCATCCTATAAGATTAGAACACATATTAGTCTTAACCATATCAAGGCTGTCTCATGTTCACCAAGATATATCGACTAAGGACATAATAGCATGTCAGCCCAGCTGAATAGCTTTGAGACATTATTCAGAAGAACATATATTGCAGCAGACAATGTAGCTAACTGAATAACAACCATGCCTTTAAACATAACAGTTTATTACATGATACTGATACATTCCCATAGGCCTCAAACATTAGCCTTAAGGGCATACCCCAACAATGGCCTCCACCTTCACTGGATCCACAGACACACCCTGGCTAGAAATAATGTGCCCCAGAAAACCAATCTGATCTAGCCAGAACTCACATTTGCTGGCCTTAGCATATAGCCGCTTCAGCCGCAGAATCTCCAGCACCTTGCGCAAATCCTGAGAGTGGTCTTGCGCATTCTTGGAGTAGATCAGAATATCATCAATGAAGACGACCACACATTTGTCCAGGAGCTCATGAAATACCCTGTTCATCAGATCCATAAACACCGCAGGAGCATTTGTCAGTCCAAAGGGCATAACAAGAAATTCATAGTGCCCATACCTGGTCCTGAATGCAGTTTTAGGTACATCCTCCTCCCGAACACTCATCTGATAATAGCCAGACCTCAGGTCAATTTTAGAGAATACAGTAGCACCCTGCAACTGATCAAAGAGATCATCAATACGGGGTAATGGGTACTTATTCTTAGCAGTCACTTGATTGAGTTGACGGTAATCGATGCACATGCGCAAAGTACCATCCTTCTTCTTCACAAATAACACAGGTGCTCCCCATGGAGAAACACTGGGCCGAATATACCCCTTCTCTAATAGTTCTTCCAGTTGCTTCTTCAGCTCTGTCAGTTCTGAAGTTGCCATCCTGTAAGGAGCTTTAGATATCGGTGCTGTGCCTGGCAACAACTCGATACCAAACTCAACTTCTCTGC
Source organism: Costus lasius (assembly GCA_027563935.2). Classification (NCBI taxonomy): domain Eukaryota; kingdom Viridiplantae; phylum Streptophyta; class Magnoliopsida; order Zingiberales; family Costaceae; genus Costus; species Costus lasius. The sequence continues at coordinate 64,934,616 of CM050446.2, read as the reverse complement.
TAGGTGGTAACCCAGATAAATCTAAGAAGACGTCAGCAAACTCTCTTACCACAGGAATTTTAGCCAGATCCAAATCAGGCTCAGTCTGCACCTTAACATGCGCCAGATACCCCTTGCAGCCCTGGGCTAAAAGCTTCCTGGCCTGCAGATGAGATATCACCAAAGGCCCTTGTTCTGAAATCCGGCCTTGGATAACCAATTGCTGTCCATCACTTAGATGCAGAGTAATTAGCTTTTCAAAACAATCTAAAGTAGCATGATAGGCAGACAGCCAATCCAGGCCCAGAATGATGTCATAGTCTTTCATAGAAAGACTAATCAAGTCAATAGGTAAATCATATCCTTCTACCTTAATCAAACAGTCAGGGTATGTTATATCTGTAGATACGGCCTCACCCATAGGTGTATGAACAGAAATACAGAATCAAGTATCCTAGGCAACACAGGCAGACATGATGCAAAACATGCAGACACAAAGGATAAATTGGCACCAGGATCAAAAAGAATGCGTGCCAAATAACTAAACACATAAAGTGTACCTTCCACCACGGACTTCGAAGCCGAAGCATCCCTCTCCGCGATGGCATACACGCGAGTCTGCACAGTAGGCTTCTCACCCTGACCCTGTCCTCTAGCATCCGGCATAGGACAGTCCCTAATCATATGCCCCGCCTTACCACATCTGAAGCAAGCGCCAGTCTTCCTGTAGCACTCATTATCCTGATGTTTAGTACTCCCACAGTGGAGACACTTCTTGCCATTCTGAGAAACTGTGCTGGCTGGCTTCTGATAAGGTTGGTATCTGCCCTTATTGTCTTTCTTCCTCTTTAAATTCTTCTTATCCTTACCACCCAGAGTGGGTGCGTAAGTCACAGAAGTAGGGGCGGGTGCAGTGACTGGAATAGTATCTGCAGCCATCTCCGCAATGCACTTCTCAGCAGTGCGAGCCCTATCTACCACTTCAGCATAAGTTTCCAAGTGTAGCATAGCTACCCTTGTCCTGATATCTTTCCTCAAACCCCGCTGAAACTTCTTGGCTCTTCTTTCCTCGGTGTTGACTAAGTGAGGAGCATACCCCGACAACCGAGCGAATGTGGCCTCATACTGATCCACCGTCAGATCGCCTTGCTCAAGATGAATAAACTCCACCTCGCGCTCCTCAGATAAGCTAGAGGGGAAAAACTTAGCATTGAACTTCATCATGAAGTACTGCCAATCAACAACTCTGGATTCAGTTGCCGCCAGTCTGACGACTCCCTTCCACCAATCTTCAGCATCTCCACGCAACATGAAAACAGACAAACATAGCTTGTCTGCATCATCACAGCGCAAAACCTGGAAAATCTTCTCCAGTGTCAAAAGCCAATCCTCAGCAGCTCTAGGCCCCGGACTACCATAAAATGCAGTCGGGTTCAGATGCTGAAACTCTCGAACCAACCGAGCATATCGTTGATGTGCGCCATCACCCAGAGGAGAACCAGCCGGTTGTGACTGTGTCTGAGACGGTGTCTGCGTCAGCCGCTGCAATAACTGTTGCTGAACCTCCATGTGTTGCGCCTGCTGCTGCTGCATCATCTGAGTTTGCTGCTGGATGAATGCGTTCTGTTGTTGCATCATAGCAGTCATAGCCTCCATGGCCTGCCTCAGATCAGACTGTTGATCACCGTTGCTACTGCTAGCTCTTGGTCGCACCATTTTTTTTTACCTGCATCACATAACACGGTAGAATAACAACCAATGTTCAATCACAAATCAGATCCTAACTTGGTTTCTAGCAATACACAAACAGAGTTTTCCTTCCCCGGAGTTTCTAATTGCTAGTAAAATTGCTCTGATACCATCTGAAACATCCCTCAGAATCACACCCCACACGCATACAAGTAAAATACGGGGTTTCAAAAATTTTTTACTCTTCCATTAAAACACAAGAAGAAAGCGGCATCGAAGGACATTACTACGGAACAGAAAACCGCACAGAACTAAATAGGATCGATTACTAGGAAATAGAAATCCGGAAATCCAGAAAAAATCCGGCAGCAAGTATTCTAAACTACTGCTGCACAGACACACATATCTTGTAACAACAACAAACGTCCACACTACACATTTGTGGAATTTCAGAAATATACAGAACTGATTATTCAGATACTAAAATAAACAACACAAATTCGGTTACACATCTCAAATCGGACATTTCAAAATAAGAACCAATTCAATAAAAGAATCCAAGACTTGTATCCAATAATTTAAACGAAACAACTATAATATAATATCCTGAAAACAGGCATAAGCCCTCAGGAGATAAAACATGTCATATAGGTCATAATAAATTAGGCACGCAGGCCTGATAAATCTTTAGAAGACTATTCTTAGAAATGACATCAAACATTAGCGTCATATTAGCTGTAGCAATTACTGTCTTGATGTCTCACCTGAAAACATTTAAACAACGGAGGTGAGCTAAAAAGCTCAGTGAGTAAAAGACACTAAAAGTCATCCATAGTACACATCAAAAATATCATACTTAAGTTGAAATTCTTTTTATTTAACAGATAAGATAAATCAACTTAACATGCATGCTCATATCAGAAACAAACACAATCAAATACAGATACTTGTAACAATAGGCATCAAACAGGTAGGATATGAATATACCAACCCATACCAACTAACCACACCGCCTAATACATCTAAATACAGATCGAAACAGAACTACAGAAATCAGAACTGACAGACAGAAAATCAGAATTTTCAGAGTCCAAACGGATAGTCTACATCGGAAACAGAAAGGCCACAGAAGGCCTGATGACCACAGAAGGTCTGACCCCACCTCTGCCGAGGACGAGACAATGCATGCATATCAGAAACAGAATGGTAAAGGAGATATCAGTGGGTGGCCCCCGTCTTGTCAGGACGTGGCACTCTGGTCTCCAATACCCAGAACAGAATGGTAGAGGAGGTATCAGTGGGTGGCCCCCGTCTTGTTAGGACGTGGCACTCTGGCCTCCAAAACCCAGAACTGAATGGTAGAGGAGGTATCAGTGGGTGGCCCCCGTCTTGTTAGGACGTGGCACTCTGGCCTCCAAAACCCAGAACTGAATGGTAGAGGAGGTATCAGTGGGTGGCCCCCGTCTTGTTAGGACGTGGCACTCTGGCCTCCAAAACCCAGAACTGAATGGTAGAGGAGGTATCAGTGGGTGGCCCCCGTCTTGTTAGGACGTGGCACTCTGGCCTCCAATACCCAGAACAGAAATAGTGTCTCAAGGGTCGTAGTAGACTATCAGCACCATTACAGCGCCACAGAAGGAGGGTAAGGACACGGAAGAGTGCTACACTAGGGCATAATTTTACAGAACAGATTATACTGAAACGGAGAAGTAGGATCAACCACTACTTAATTCTTACATTATGCCCAAAGTCTAACAAACCAGAAAATGACACACCCTAATATCCAGTCCTTAAACACAGAACAGAATTTATATGAGTGAATTCCTTACAACTAACCTTAATTCATGTCAAACCATTCTATGTTCTCACAAATGTTTTAACACATTCAAGGTTTTCAGAAACTTCACAACATATAAACAGAACAGGAAATATCCACATAACAAACAATTAAATACAGAACAGAAATTATTCATATAACAAACATTTAAACACAGAACAGAAATTATTCATGAAATAATCTCCTCAAAATTTCTAAAACCGTGAGCTATAAAATTACTGTAAGGGGCGCCACTTTCAGAACCTTAACAGAACGTACAAATTTCATGTAATTAATTTCAGTCCCCCACTACAGATAATTTTAATTACACATTTGTGAAGAAAATTGACAAAAGCCCCAAAATTGGCTCGAACTATATTTTCGAAAATTCCTAAGTTCTTAGTTAAATCCCCAATTTTGTTTTCTCTAAAATTTCTCATCAAACAAATAAATTTTAGAAGAACTACAGACCACAATTTAAGAGGTTAAACCATACAATGTAAATTTTTCTCACAAAGGAATATTCGTCTAACCAAAACATAGCAGATTTATATTGTCAGTTTGCAAAATATATTTTTAGTCCAATTTCGAACCAAAGCTAGTCAATATTGTATTCAAAATGAAGCTCTCTGAATCTAGTTTCCAATAAAACTGGTTTCACAAGATTTCGAATCTTAGACAGGAAGATATAAGGGTTCGAACATAGGAAGGTCAGAATTTCAGATTTCAAGAAAACAGATTCATATATCAGACTTGCGACATTTATTTCAGATCCAATAACTAATCGAAAATAGGCGTTATGGGAGTCAAAATAAAGCTCTTCGAGCCTACGGTCTAATAAAACTGATTTGACAAGATTTCGAGCTATACCTAGGGAGATATGATGGTTCGAACACATAAAGGTCGAAATCCAGAATTTCAGAAAACTGATTTTGTACAGCTAGATTGCAATACAGATTGAAATACGAATACAGCTCGGATATGGTCGATATCAGATTCAAATTAAAGCCGAATGTATCTAGTTTCATACAAAATTTATTTCGTGCGATTTGGATCTATAGACCATGAGATATTGGGGTTATAGTACACAAAGGTCAGATTAACGAATGCAGATTTCAGCAGAACAGGATTTTAAAACCCTATAATTATTTGAATTCAACCCCATACGAATAATCATGGCAAATAACGAATTTTAATTCGGATTAGACTCCTTAGGATCGAATTACTCACCAGAAAAATCGCCCACAGAGAAAACGCCAAAACAGGGGATCAGGGGTCTCCAGAAAGTTCGTCCACCACCAGTCTGCCACCACCAGCGTCAGAAATTTTGCAGGAGCGCCAAGCACAGTGAGGGGTGACAACACAGGCGGCTAGGGCAAGAAACAAACCAAAAATCGTGAGGGAGAGGAGCTCTGACGAATTTTCCCCCTTTTTTTTTTTTTTTTTCCACCTCAAACGGATCCAAGATCCAATAACCCAATTAACTTAAGTGGAAATCGGCTTTAATGGGCTTACCTGGGCTTAACCACCATGCGCCACTCCAATAACACAGAAATATGCGCCACCATGGTGGAAGAATTCCAGGAGCAAATAGTCAAGGTTGAGGGTTCGAAGCCCCAACAAAAATAATTATTTTTGCCCTGTAGGGAAAAGTCCTACAATTAGGCAAAAATCCCAAAATTTTAACCGATAAAAATACAGAAACTGAATTTCTAACCTTAAATCATAATTCAGAAAATCAAGGGCGTTACAAATACTGTACCGTAAAATGGGTTACGGCACTGCCGTAATTTGCTAATTTGCTCTGTTTGGTGTGAAATTTCTTGGGTGTTATCTTCTTGATGATGGTAACTCTTCTTTGTGTTTGATTTTGCCTGAATACTCCTTGAAATAGTGCCTTTTTTACCTGAAAATCAAGAAAAACCAAAACAGAAGTAGACTTTACAATATTCGATGAATTTATCATGAAAACAAGTGAAAGATCCTCAATTTAGCATGAAAAGATATCCAAAATGATACAAAATATACTATATATTTTGGTGTCATCACATATTATTTGGAGCATTGGCACATGCATCTCTCTTGATGGCGCATGCATGGTAAATGGCGCAAGATGGCATGGCCGAACCCTTTTGGTCTGTGAGCTAGCCATTTTGGCCCCTTGCATGGTAGCGCATCTTCCTTGGAAGAGAACCCATGGCATTGGCCGAACCTTGGGGTGAGCTTTTAGGGTTTTCCCTATAACTACCTCTTGGGTTTGTGAGCTAAACCATGGTGAGGAGGACCTTGGACCCAACCTTGAAGACCAAGCTAGAGGTTGGCTAGGTTAGGTCTAGTTTTAAGGGCTTGAGTCCTAGGTCAAGAGTTGAACCACCTTTTGGCATGGGTTGGTTTAATGTCTTGAATAGGCTATGACCACATCATCTTTTTACTGCTTTCATTATCTGTTAAAGCAAAGCATGCCTGTGATGTTTTATCGTTATGTTATCACTATAGGATTGCATGCCTGTAATGTTAGACATAAGATATAACTAAAATGAAGAGACCTCAAAAACCCACACTCAAAATATCAAGTCTAGTAGCCTTCTAACGCGTAGCCCTCATCAAGCTATCAATCAGTGGTGTTGGGAACTGCTTCCCACCCTCGTGGGACACACCCACTTATCTTTTGAAGGTGTGTGGTGATAATGGTTTTCCCAGTCCAGTTTATCTGGGCGTGCCTTCGCAAGGAAACATGCTTACCCTAGCATAACGGTTAGGAATGGACTTGACAAGATTTTCGTGTGTGCTGGGCACATGATCAAACTCTAGAGGCATCGTTGAGAGGTTAGGGTTTCATGCTGTATCTAGCCCTCGCTGGACATGAAATGCCTAGACTCTCTCAATAAGGGGAATTGCTTAGAGCAATCGGTCGGCGTGCCCACCTTAAGAAGCATGGGTCACTTTGTGCATCTCATCCCACCCTCGTGGGACGCAAAGCCCCGTGTGGAATAAGGATCCCATCTCACTACGAAATCTAAGATTTCCCGATTGACTTTGTAGGTTGTCAATTCGATTAAAATAGTGGGAGCAATGATCATTTAGTACAAGTCTATATTAAATGATCTGAAAGTAGTACTAATCTGCTGTTTCTTGGTTGTTGTAGAACAATGGCTGTGAACAATGACAGATGGTCACTGCGATCTACCTTGGAAAGGGATAAGTTAGTTGGATCCAACTTACTAGATTGGTATATGAATTTGAGAAATGTGCTGAAGCTCGAGAGGAAGCTCTATGTCCTTGAGCAGTCTATTCCTGAGCCACTTCCATCCTCGGCCTTAGCGGCTGAGAAGGATGCTTATGATAAGCATTAGGCTAATACTTTGGAGATTGCTAATTTGATGCTAACCAACATGTCGCCCGAATTAAAAGGGCAATATGAATCTAAGAGTGCCTATGAGATTATTTCTAATCTAAGGCAACTCTTTGATGAATTGGTTGAGCTCAACCCTCCTAAAGTAGACATTCAATGTGTTGAGCCGAAAGGATTAACTAAGAGATTGAAGATAAAGATGGAAAGAGTCAGGAATAACAAGTGCTACTCATATGGAGGACCACCTCACATGATAAAGGACATAGTGCGACTTCATAATGAGAAGAAGAGAAGCAAGGCTTCGTCTTCATGCTCAGGTTTTTATGTTATTGAAGTCAACCTTTCTACTTCTATGTTATGGGCATTGGATACCGCATGTGGAGCTCATATTTGTACAAATATGCAGGGGCTCAAGAAAAGTAGATCGGTGAGGCCTAGAGAGATTGACCTACGGGTTGGAAATAGGGCACAAGTTGCTGCTGTTGTTGTAGGAGTTTTGACTCTCTCCCTGCCTTATGGACTTCAATTAGAACTAGATCATTGCTATTATGTACCTTCGCTGACTAAAAACATTATATCCATTCCTTGCTTGGCAAAGAAAGGATTTAAGTTTGAAATAAAGGAGAACTCTTGTTCTTTCTCATTTGCAAACATGTTTTATGGAAAGGGTACTTTGTGCAATGGATTATATGTCATGGATATAGATAGTTCTATTTGTAACATAAATAACAAAAGGATCAAACTGAGTGGTTAAGTTGGTGCTTTCCTATGGCATTATTGATTAGCCCGTATAAACAAGAATCACATACAACAACTCTATGCAAATGATTTGTTAGATTCAAGTTCCTTGGAGGAATTTGAGACTTGTGAGCCTTGTTTATTAGGGAAGATGACAAAGGTGCCCTTCACCAAGATTGGTGAGAGGGAAGGAGGTTTATTGGATCTCATACATACTAATGTGTGTGGGCCATTCAATAAACAAGCCAGAGGAGGGTACAACTACTTCATCACATTTACTGATGACTTCAATAGATATGGTTATGTCTATCTAATGAGATATAAGTCTAAATCCTTTGAGAAATTCAAGGAGTTCAAAAAATGAAGTAGAGAACCAACTTGGAAGATCTATTAAAACTCTTCGATCAAATTATGGTGGAGAGTACCTGAGCGGTGAGTTCTTTGACTATCATAGGAAGTGTGGGATCCTATCCCAACTCACTCGTCCTGGAACACCTCAATGGAATGGTGTGTCTGAGTGGAGAAATCGGACTTTATTGGTTATGGTTCCATCTATGATGAGTCATGCAACTCTACCACCCTCATTCTGGGGTCATGCACTTGGGACAGCTTCTCTTATACTGAATAATGTTTCATCTAAGAGTGTCTCAAAGATTCCATACGAGGTATGGTGTAGGAGTGTAAGATCCAAGGATCTTAAGTCCTGGTAAGCATTATTTTGATTTAAATAAAATTATTGACTGTGTTATTATTTCTGTGTATTGATTGTTAATTTATGATAAATTAATTAGAGATTTTGGTTGTTGAATTATAGTTAATTAAATTAGAGATTTTTGGATGTTAATGTTAATTAATTAACTAGCTTATTGGATACCAATTTTCAGTTAATTAATTGGAGTTTATTGCTTGTTAATTTAAGTTAATTAATTGTTAATTAATTGGAGCTATTGGACGTTAACTCTTATTGGATTTTCATTAAGAGAATGGTTAGTTAATGGTTAAATTAGTTAGTATTATGGGTTATTGGGTTTGCGTTAATTGGGTTTAAAATTCAAATTATTGGTTAAATGGATTAAACCCGAGTTGAATTAATGGGTTAATGGGTTAAGAATTTAAAACCGAAAATTCAAATTGTTATTTCGGTTAGGGTAGAGTTTTGGGCGAGATTTTTGGCTTGAAAGAAATCTTGGGCGACGGCTTGGAGGCTTGGGGCGATTCTTGGAGGCTTGGAGGCGAAAATTCCTTTCTTCTTCATCTTCCTTCTCTCTTGGCCGGAATCTCTGGTGTTGGAGGTGTTTCCTTCCATTGGCGGCGATTCTTGGTGAAACTTCAAGCCTTAGACGAAATTTTTGGAGAGTTTTTCACCTTAGTGTTCACGGTTAAGAGGTGAGTGGGGTGTCTATTTGATTTCTATCTATTTGTTAGTGTTAGATGATACATTTGCTTGTTGGAATTTTTATCATGCTAAAACCGAAAACTCAAGACTTCATCTTGTTATAAACCGAAAGTTGCAAAGATATATTTATCTTGAAAACCGAATTTAAGGTATCCCTTGTTCTTCATGAAAATCTAGTTTAGAGTATTTTCATGAAAACCGAATTTAGGGTATGCCTCCATGAAAAACCGAAATTAGGGTATTTCTTATATGGAGTTTAGGAAGCATTAAATCATTGATCTTGAGTATGAAATTCATGTTAACTAAGGTTTAAAATTTAGTAGATAATATGTTATGTTAACCGTGGGTTACATGTGTGAATTGTAAAGCAATTTGATGAATACATGCTTTAAGTTTATGTTTAAATTTTATATTGATTTTATGGATACTTGATAAATGCTTATAATATTGTAAAACTCATGTTTATTTATCTAAGACCATGTATTCATGTTTGAGAACATTGGGTGATAACATAACAAGGTTACACTGAACTGACCAGCCTGAAACTGAAGGATTACACTATGTTATGTGATTTTTAAATATTATGTGATTTATGATTTTTGGAATGTTAAGTGATCTTTGAATATGTGAATATTATGTGGTTATGTGAATTTCGAAAATTATGTTGATATGGGATTTTCGAATATTATCTGTTGTGATCATGTGTTGGTTAGGACTAAGGCTAAGTGCAGCTGTGTACTCAAGGGGATGGTCAATATGTGATATGTTAAGGGTTTGAATTTTCAGCCCTGTATTGTGATATGTGAAGGGGGTTGATGTTCAGCCTGCCTGTTATGATTATTGTGATGGGGGTTGTTGTTCAGCCTGCCCGATGTGATTATTGTGATGACTATCCTAGAGTCTAGTTGACACTTAGGAGTCCACCTTTGTGATATATGATATAAGATGTGTCTGTTGTCCAGTAGGAACCTTTTGGGAGAACGGGTTTTGACGCAAAGTGCCATGTCTTGGTCGGACAGGGGCCACCTCTTGATGTCATCACTCTCTTTTTGTGATATGGGGTGTCGTAGAGCAAAGTGCCACGTCGTGAACCGGCGGGGGCCACCTCTTGAATCTACACACAAGCCATCGATGTGTTTATGGGGTGTTTTAGAGCAAAGTGCCACGTCGTGACCTGGCGGGGGCCACCTCTTGATTCTACTCACTGTCCATGTTTATGTGTTGCACGAGATTTTGCCGCTCCCAGTGCTTAGGCCAAAGCCGGGTTAGACCATATTGGTCACTACTGAATATGCTGGACAACTAGGTTAACTAAGTATTGGTGTGTTTAGTTGGTTTAGAGTATAACTCTAGAACCTGAGTTTGTTTAGAACCTGAGTTTGTTATATGTTGGTGTGCACATCTGGCTGTTTATATGACTTCGGTATTTAATCTTGTTGTATATTGACATAATGTTCTGTTAAAGATTTTTAAAATAATCTGCCTATATTTTTGAATGTATGTTATGGATGGTCGATTTAGACTATCCACTCACTGGGCTGTGTAGCTCACCCCTCATTATTTTCAGGCATAGAGCAGGGGCGCATTTCTTGAGTTAGCATTGGCGTGGACATTATGCTAGTTTGCTGTGATTATATTTAAGAACTTTTGTGCTTAAATATGAGGCCGGTTGTGGCCGAACTATATGAGTTATACGAACTATATGAATGATGTGAACTATGTGAATTTGTGTGAACCACGTGAACTATGTGAAATTTGTGTTGCCAGATTGTGGCAGTTAAATGAGTTTGATTTTTGTGTCACCGCGGGCCTCAGCCTGGTTTCGGTGTTTGGTATGAGTTTATAAAATCGACTTTGTGGCTTTGCTTTGAATTTCGAATCGAATTGTATTTATGCCATCGGATTTGATATAACTGTTGCCTTGCATATGTTTAGTGCAAGGATTGCGTGGTGGCAGGTACCCTTATGTGATTTATGAGATTTGTGTTTTGTGGATATTTATGTATGGGTTTGTGGAAATTTTTAGATCGTGTTTCTTGAACTCGGTTTTACCTAGCATATGAATCGATCTTATATGAAACATCCTGTATCATTCATGAACTGTGCCATTTGTTTGGGGTTAAGATAACGGGATGTTACAGAATGGTATCAGAGCGTTGGCTAGCTAAAACTTAGTTTGGGGGAAAACATGTTTGTGTATTGCTAGACACCTGTTAGGTTTATGATTGTTTTCCTGACTATGATATGTGTGTGTAGGTATTTAAGATGGTGCGAACCAGAGGAAATGTTAGTGGCGAGGATGAGCAGCCTTCGAACCTCACGAGAACTATTGAGGCTCTGACTGGCATGGTACAGCAACAAGGTGCCATGATTGAGAGGCAAGCTCAGATGCTGCAGCAACAACAGACTCAGCATCAAGAGGCACAACAACAGCTCTTGCAGCAGTTGACTCAAGAGAGACCCCAGACTACTACTCGAGCGGTGGGGGATGACTCTCAGGAGGGCGCTCACAGGCGCTATGCTTCACTTGTGAGTGAATTCTAGAAACTGGGTCCTAGTTCTTTTTATGGGGGCTCAGAATCATGTAATGCCGAGAACTGGCAGTTATGCTTGGACAAGATTTTCCAAGTCATGCGTTGCTCGGATGAAGACAAGCTGTGTCTGGCCACCTATATGATGCGTGGTGACGCAGATGAGTGGTGGAAGGGCGTGGTGAGACTTGCCGAAGAAAGACATGAGACTGTAGATTGGCCTTACTTCTTGTCTCGATTTAACGAGAAGTACTTCCCCGATAGCTTGGTTGAGGACCGAGAGGTGGAATTCATTCACCTGGAGCAGGGTGATATGACTGTGGACCAGTATGAATTACAGTTCACGAAATTGGGAAAGTATGCTCCTCATCTGATAAACACTGAAAAGAGGAGAGCTACTAAGTTTCTCAGAGGTCTCAGATGGGACATTAGAGAGCAGGTTGGTGCTCAGCATTTGGAGACCTATGTTGAGACTGTTGGGCGAGCACGCACCATTGAGAGATACATAGCTGAGAGGAGTTCTCATGTTGCCGTGACAGTGGTTCCTGCAGCTGAGGCGGCGGCTCCTCAGTATGGCAGTGGCGGCAAGGGTAAGAAGTACCCTAAACATAAGGACTACAAGAAGAGCAGGTATAAGCCTTACTCTTACAAGGCACCGCAGCAGTCCAGGGATGCACCGCAGCAGTTCAGGGATGCCAGGGAGGCAAAGATCAGTAACAATGAGAACTGGACTTGCAATTATTGTGGGCTCAAGGGACATCTAGTGAAAGACTGTTATAAGAAGAATGGCGTGTGCTTCAGGTGTAAGAAACCGGGGCACATGGTCAGGGACTGCAAAGAGCCTGAGATACAGCCTAGAGGCGCAGATAAGCCTACAGTCCAGACTAGAGTTTATGCTGTGGCTGAGAAGGATACACGAGCTTCCCGATCCGTTGTGGAAGGTACCTTATTTGTATTTGATCAGTTAGCTCGCATTTTATTTGATCCTGGTGCAAATTTGTCTTTTGTATCTGTTAAGTTTGCTGCATGTTTACCTGTGTTACCTAAGGTGATGAATTATGTTGTGTCTGTGAGTACTCCCTTAGGAAAGTCATTATCTACAGACACTGTGTGTGCTGATTGTGTGGTGCATGTAGAGGGTTATGAGTTTCTAGTGGATTTAATCCTCCTAGACATGCAAGACTATGATGTCATCCTAGGTATGGATTGGTTATCCTCACATCATGCTACTGTGGATTGCTTTGAGAAAGTAATCACTTTAAATTTGTTAGATGGGAACCGGATTTTTGTGAGAGGTCTAGTGTCGGACCAAGGACCGCATGTAATATCTTTCCTGCAGGCCAGGAAGTTACTTGCTAGTGGATGCAAGGGTTATCTTGCGCATGTTAAGGTGCAGGATGATTCTACTTCTGATTTGACTCAGATGGCGGTGGTGAAAGAATTTCCTGATGTGTTCTCTGAAGAATTTTCAGGCTTGCCACCAATTGGAGAAGTGGAGTTTGGCATTGAGTTGGCGCCAGGAACGACACCTATCTCCAGAGCTCCTTACCGTATGGCTACTTCAGAGTTGGCCGAGCTTAAGAAACAACTGGAGGAATTGCTAGAGAAAGGGTACATTCGGCCTAGTGCTTCTGCCTGGGGAGCGCCAGTACTTTTTGTAAAGAAGAAAGATGGAACCCTGAGGATGTGTATAGACTACAGGCAGTTGAACCGAGTGACTATCAAGAATAAGTATCCTCTTCCCAGAATTGATGATCTGTTTGATCAATTACAGGGAGCTACAGTGTTCTCTAAGATTGATCTGAGATCAGGGTATTATCAGCTTAGAGTCAGGGATGAGGATATATTTAAGACTACTTTCAGGACCAGGTATGGGCATTTTGAATTTTTAGTTATGCCTTTTGGACTGACGAATGCACCTGCTGTCTTCATGGATTTGATGAACAGGGTATTCCATGAATTGCTTGACTCTTGTGTGGTAGTCTTTATAGACGATATTTTGGTATACTCACGGACTACTTCAGATCATGTCAGTGACTTGCGCAGAGTGCTGGAGGTTCTGAGGAAGAACCAGTTATATGCCAAGGCTAGTAAGTGTGAGTTCTGGCTAGAGAAGATCAGTTTCCTTGGGCATGTGATTTCTGGTCAAGGGGTGTCTGTAGATCCAGTTAAAGTGCAAGCCATTCTCAATTGGGGAAGACCGACTAGTGCTACTGAGATCAGAAGTTTCCTGGGTTTAGCAGGTTACTACCGGAGATTTGTTGAGGGATTCTCCAAGTTGGCGGGTCCTTTAACTAAATTAACCAGAAAGGAGGCCAAGTTTATTTGGGACGATAAGTGTGAAGAGAGCTTTCAAGAGCTGAAAAGGAGGTTGACTAGTACACCAATCCTCATTATTCCTAGTGATGGGGAAAGGTTTACTGTCTATACAGATGCTTCTGGCAAAGGGTTGGGTTGTGTCTTGATGCAGAAGGGTTCTGTAGTAGCCTATGCTTCGAGACAACTAAAGGAGTATGAATTGAACTACCCTACTCATGACTTAGAGTTGGCGGCCGTAGTCTTTGCTTTGAAGATATGGCGTCACTATTTGCTGGGCCAGGAGTTTGATCTGTTCACTGATCACCAGAGTCTCAAGTATATCTTCACTCAGAAGGAGTTGAACATGAGACAGAGAAGATGGATGGAGTTGATCAAAGACTATGACTTCTCCATTCAGTATCAGGCTGGAAAGGCCAATGTGGTGGCGGATGCACTGAGCAGACATCCAGTTACTTCAGTAGCGGCACTACGAGTCAGTGAGTGGCGGTTACTGCAGGAGTTCAGCGATCTCAGGATCAGTGTTACTCCTAGAGTTCAGTCTGGATATGTGGCTTTTCTCAGAGTACAGTCTGCTTTGTTGCAGAAGATCAGAGATCAGCAGTCTGTGGATCCGAGATTAGTTCAGATCAGGGATAGTCTGGTTGATGGCGCAGTTCAGGATTTTAGCCTGTCTGATGATGGTATTCTTCGGTTTCGTGGAAGGGTATGTGTCCCTGAGGAACCGAGCTTGAGGAAAGAAATATTGGAGGACAGCCATAACTCCAAATATTCTCTACATCCTGGTGTGACTAAGATGTATCAGGACCTCAAGAAGAGTTTTTGGTGGCCGGGCATGAAGAAAGAGGTATATGATTTTGTCTCTAGGTGTTTAACCTGTCAGACTGTAAAGGCTGAACACCAAAAGCCTGGTGGTTTGTTGCAGCCCCTTCCTATTCCTGAGTGGAAGTGGGAATGCATCAGTATGGATTTTGTGTGTGGTTTGCCTAGAACCAGATTGGGTCATGATGCTATTTGGGTGATCGTTGATAGACTCACTAAATCAGCCCATTTTCTCCCGATCAAGATGACTTATCCTTTAGAGAGGCTGGCCTGATTGTACATTGATGAGATAGTCAGACTGCATGGAGTGCCTGTTGATATTGTGTCTGATAGGGACTCTCGGTTTTTGTCCAGATTTTGGAAGAGTTTACAGGAGGGTTTGGGTACTAAGTTGAGTTTTAGTACAGCATACCATCCTCAGTCTGATGGCCAGACGGAACGTACTATACAGACTCTAGAAGACTTGTTGAGAGCTTATGTGGTTGATTGGAGTTCTGAGTGGAACCGGGATCTATCTTTGATAGAGTTCACTTATAATAATAGTTTCCACTCAAGTATTCAGATGGCTCCATATGAGGCTTTGTATGGAAGAAGGTGTAGGACTCCCCTGTGTTGGGAGGAAACTGGTGACAGAATGATTTTGAGATCTGATGCAGTACAGGAGACTACTGATAAGGTCAGAGAGATTCAGGATAAATTGAAGATTGCTCGGGACAGACAGAAGAGTTATGCTGATGACCGTCGTCGTTCCCTGGAGTTTATGGTAGGGGATCATGTGTTCTTGAAGGTGTCACCTACTAAGAGTGTTATGAGGTTTGGCAAAAAGGGCAAGTTGAGCCCTAGGTTTGTAGGCCCTTTTGACATTATTGAGAGAATTGGTCCAGTGGCTTACCGGTTAGCTTTACCTCCTGCTATGGATCATGTGCATAATGTGTTCCATGTTTCTGCTTTGAGGAAATATCATCCTGATCCATCTCATGTGTTAGAGCTAGAACCTCTTCAGATTCAGAGTGACTTGACATTTGAGGAAAGACCTCTTCGGATTGTGGATAGAAAGGATAAAGTTCTGAGGAACAAGACTATACCTTTGGTAAAGGTTATCTGGGGAAATCAGTCAGTTGAGGAGGCGACATGGGAGACTGAAGCGGATATGAGGAAGTTTTATGCTTATCTCTTTGATGATATGGATGCTGAGCTTTAGAGGACTAAAGCTTTATAAGGAGGGAGGGATGTAAGATCCAAGGATCTTAAGTCCTGGTAAGCATTATTTTGATTTAAATAAAATTATTGACTGTGTTATTATTTCTGTGTATTGATTGTTAATTTATGATAAATTAATTAGAGATTTTGGTTGTTGAATTATAGTTAATTAAATTAGAGATTTTTGGATGTTAATGTTAATTAATTAACTAGCTTATTGGATACCAATTTTCAGTTAATTAATTGGAGTTTATTGCTTGTTAATTTAAGTTAATTAATTGTTAATTAATTGGAGCTATTGGACGTTAACTCTTATTGGATTTTCATTAAGAGAATGGTTAGTTAATGGTTAAATTAGTTAGTATTATGGGTTATTGGGTTTGCGTTAATTGGGTTTAAAATTCAAATTATTGGTTAAATGGATTAAACCCGAGTTGAATTAATGGGTTAATGGGTTAAGAATTTAAAACCGAAAATTCAAATTGTTATTTCGGTTAGGGTAGAGTTTTGGGCGAGATTTTTGGCTTGAAAGAAATCTTGGGCGACGGCTTGGAGGCTTGGGGCGATTCTTGGAGGCTTGGAGGCGAAAATTCCTTTCTTCTTCATCTTCCTTCTCTCTTGGCCGGAATCTCTGGTGTTGGAGGTGTTTCCTTCCATTGGCGGCGATTCTTGGTGAAACTTCAAGCCTTAGACGAAATTTTTGGAGAGTTTTTCACCTTAGTGTTCACGGTTAAGAGGTGAGTGGGGTGTCTATTTGATTTCTATCTATTTGTTAGTGTTAGATGATACATTTGCTTGTTGGAATTTTTATCATGCTAAAACCGAAAACTCAAGACTTCATCTTGTTATAAACCGAAAGTTGCAAAGATATATTTATCTTGAAAACCGAATTTAAGGTATCCCTTGTTCTTCATGAAAATCTAGTTTAGAGTATTTTCATGAAAACCGAATTTAGGGTATGCCTCCATGAAAAACCGAAATTAGGGTATTTCTTATATGGAGTTTAGGAAGCATTAAATCATTGATCTTGAGTATGAAATTCATGTTAACTAAGGTTTAAAATTTAGTAGATAATATGTTATGTTAACCGTGGGTTACATGTGTGAATTGTAAAGCAATTTGATGAATACATGCTTTAAGTTTATGTTTAAATTTTATATTGATTTTATGGATACTTGATAAATGCTTATAATATTGTAAAACTCATGTTTATTTATCTAAGACCATGTATTCATGTTTGAGAACATTGGGTGATAACATAACAAGGTTACACTGAACTGACCAGCCTGAAACTGAAGGATTACACTATGTTATGTGATTTTTAAATATTATGTGATTTATGATTTTTGGAATGTTAAGTGATCTTTGAATATGTGAATATTATGTGGTTATGTGAATTTCGAAAATTATGTTGATATGGGATTTTCGAATATTATCTGTTGTGATCATGTGTTGGTTAGGACTAAGGCTAAGTGCAGCTGTGTACTCAAGGGGATGGTCAATATGTGATATGTTAAGGGTTTGAATTTTCAGCCCTGTATTGTGATATGTGAAGGGGGTTGATGTTCAGCCTGCCTGTTATGATTATTGTGATGGGGGTTGTTGTTCAGCCTGCCCGATGTGATTATTGTGATGACTATCCTAGAGTCTAGTTGACACTTAGGAGTCCACCTTTGTGATATATGATATAAGATGTGTCTGTTGTCCAGTAGGAACCTTTTGGGAGAACGGGTTTTGACGCAAAGTGCCATGTCTTGGTCGGACAGGGGCCACCTCTTGATGTCATCACTCTCTTTTTGTGATATGGGGTGTCGTAGAGCAAAGTGCCACGTCGTGAACCGGCGGGGGCCACCTCTTGAATCTACACACAAGCCATTGATGTGTTTATGGGGTGTTTTAGAGCAAAGTGCCACGTCGTGACCTGGCGGGGGCCACCTCTTGATTCTACTCACTGTCCATGTTTATGTGTTGCACGAGATTTTGCCGCTCCCAATGCTTAGGCCAAAGCCGGGTTAGACCATATTGGTCACTACTGAATATGCTGGACAACTAGGTTAACTAAGTATTGGTGTGTTTAGTTGGTTTAGAGTATAACTCTAGAACCTGAGTTTGTTTAGAACCTGAGTTTGTTATATGTTGGTGTGTACATCTGGCTGTTTATATGACTTCGGTATTTAATCTTGTTGTATATTGACATAATGTTCTGTTAAAGATTTTTAAAATAATCTGCCTATATTTTTGAATGTATGTTATGGATGGTCGATTTAGACTATCCACACACTGGGCTGTGTAGCTCACCCCTCATTATTTTCAGGCATAGAGCAGGGGCGCATTTCTTGAGTTAGCATTGGCGTGGACATTATGCTAGTTTGCTGTGATTATATTTAAGAACTTTTGTGCTTAAATATGAGGCCGGTTGTGGCCGAACTATATGAGTTATACGAACTATATGAATGATGTGAACTATGTGAATTTGTGTGAACCACGTGAACTATGTGAAATTTGTGTTGCCAGATTGTGGCAGTTAAATGAGTTTGATTTTTGTGTCACCGCGGGCCTCAGCCTGGTTTCGGTGTTTGGTATGAGTTTATAAAATCGACTTTGTGGCTTTGCTTTGAATTTCGAATCGAATTGTATTTATGCCATCGGATTTGATATAACTGTTGCCTTGCATATGTCTAGTGCAAGGATTGCGTGGTGGCAGGTACCCTTATGTGATTTATGAGATTTGTGTTTTGTGGATATTTATGTATGGGTTTGTGGAAATTTTCAGATCGTGTTTCTTGAACTCGGTTTTACCGAGCATATGAATCGATCTTATATGAAACATCCTGTATCATTCATGAACTGTGCCATTTGTTTGGGGTTAAGATAACGGGATGTTACAAGGAGACGCCCTAACCTCTCTTTTATTAGGATCTGGGGATGTGAGGCTTATGTCAAACGTCAAGTTTCTCGTGAGCAAGAACCTAGATCTGATAAATGTGTGTTTGTGGGGTACCCTAAGGAAACTAAGGGTTACTACTTCTATGTTCCCACCGAGAACAAGGTTTTTGTTGCTCGTGGTGTTGTTTTTGTAGAGAAAGAATTTCTCTTGAAAGAAATCAGTGGGAGGAAGTTTGATTTGGAAGAGGTTCAAGTGCAATTAAAAGAGAAGGAGATGGAACCTGAGCCGCCTGCACCGGTTGCTAGGCAACCTGAGGCTCAGACATAGGTCTCACATTGGTCTGGGAGGATTCGTCATGCACCTGAGAGGTATTAGTCGCTGCCGATCCAACACGATGAGATCTTCATGATTGAGGGTGAGCCCAAGACTTATGATGAGGCGGTCAGTGGATCGGACTCCGAGAGATGGCTCGAGGCCATGCGATCCGAGATGGATTCCATGTCAGCTAACCAAGTATGGGATTTGGTTGTGCTGCTTGATGGGGTAAAACCCATAGGGTGCAAATGGGTCTTCAAAAGGAAGAGTGGCATGGATGACAACATAGTTACCTATAAAGGTAGGCTTGTGGTTAAAGGATTCAGACAAGTCCACGGGGTGGACTATGATGAAACCTTTCCACCAGTTGTCATGATCAAATCCATTCGGATTTTGCTTGCTATAGCTGCATATCATGATTATGAGATATGGTAGATGGATATTAAAACAGCTTACCTTAATGGGAAGCTGACGGAGGATGTGTATATTACAAAGCCTGATGGATTCATCCATCCTGCAGATGCTAGTAAGGTCTGCAAGCTAAAGAAATCCATTTATGGATTAAAGCAAGCATCTCGAAGTTAGAATCTTCGGTTTGATGAAGCTGTGAGAGATTATGGCTTTATCAAAAGCGAAGATGACGCCTGTGTATATAGAAAAATCAATGGGAGATTGGTGACTTTTCTGGTCTTGTATGTCGATGACTGTTGTACTCCGCAAGTGCACAGATACTCGAAGTAGTAAAGAAAGATATCGAACCACAGAGACCTTATTGTTAAGTACCAAATAGTTATATTTTAACTAGCTAAGCAATTGATTATACTAGAAGTAAATGATAGAAAGAACACGAAATCAGAAAGAAACTAGGACTAGGGTTTCATCTACCTTAATTCTAATGACTAGATATGAATAAAAGGTCATTAGTGTAATTCTATCATGACATAGATGTAATTTACTTGATAAAGGTATTGTCTCACTTTCGTGCAGACAATCATGCAGGGACCAATCCTCGCTTTACCAACGCTAAAAATAAGTAAACCATCAACGAAGAACTCAAGGATCACTTTCGTGGATCCGAATTCTAACTTGATTATCTCAAGTGAAGTCTCAAGGATCACTTTCGTGCATCCGAGTCTCAACACAAGTTCTACTTATGGTTTTCCGATGACTCGATCCTCACTTTCATGCAAGATCAAATAAAGTCTAACACAATAATTCATCCTAGATTCAAATTATTAAACATGGCAATAAGATCACTAAAAATCAGAATTCAAAGAACAAACATAATTTCTTACGATGAGTTCCAAACTCAATCATTTCTAGGGTTCCGAATTTCACAATCAACCTTTCAGTCTATATTGAAAAATTCTAAAACATGCATGATAATATGAACTATGGAGAATTAATGGCAAGTCATCACAAAAGCATAATTATCATGATAAAACTATCTTGAAGAAATAAAAGTCATATAGTCATTAAAAATCAAGGGAAATTACTCCCCTAGGTCCCATAAAAGTTTAAGTTAGCATAGTGAAGGAGTTACAATAATCCATGAATTCAAAAGATCAAAAATCAAAGGGAAAAGAGAGTTTAAGAAAACACACCACAGCTGTAATATAAAATACAGCCGTAATTTGCATAAGGGCATCGATGAACAGTGTCGGCACCTCCCTTTTCTTCGTTTTCTCCTCCAATTGATTTCCTTCCGCTCTGAAACTTCTGGAGCACCTTCTCCTCCTCTATGCGTAGCTTCCCCTCGAATTTTACGACCAGAGATGCACTGTACACTTCCCGGTGGCGAAACCCTTGGCGGCGGCGTGGAACTCAATTTCTCTCTGTATGGTGGATGAAAATTAGGGCTCTCGCCCTTGGCGTGTTCTCCTCCCCGAGGCTATGTTTCTTCTTCTCACGACTTCGGATTTAAAGGCCTGGATCATCCGCAATCATCTTTGCGAAAATTGGGCTTGAAATTTGACCATGGAAGTCGCATTTAAGATTATAATTACGGCACTGATTAATGTTACGGCACTGCCATAATTTCAGTCGCGTTCTCTGATTCAAAATCTCTAGCAATTATGGCACCGTAATATAAGTTACGGTAGTGCCGTAAAATCGTATGAATTCTCTAGTCGGAATTGTCTGAAAATTACGGCCCATGTAAAGTATTACGACAGTGCCGTAAAATCAGTAAATATCTCTAGTCTGAAGGTGCTCTAAATTACGGTACCGTGTAAATTCTTACGGCAGTGCCATAATTTTTGTAAAATCTTCTAATGGAAAATTAGCCAAAATACGGCAGTGCTATGATATTACGGCAGCGCACGAAAATGCGGTACCGTAATATATTTTACGGCACTGCCGTATTTTGGTTCGTGGCTCCAATTCTCTTGAAATTTGACGTGTGATCTCCTCTTGATGTTGTGAACTCATCCATGCATTCGGATTGATTGAAATCGACTGAAAATCATGCCTTTTTGCCTGAAAATTATTAAAAACCAAAAAAAGTGTAGATTCCGCAAATATCGATAAAAGAAGGCATAAATATAAGCAAAGTCTATGAATATGACACAAGAACACCAATGAAATGACACTAAATTTACTATAAATTTCAGTGTCATCAAATACATAAGGCTCAAACTTTGCTTGTCCTCAAGCAAATATCAAAAATTGATTAAAAGATAAACTTTTTCATTCTCAATAAATTTCTGAAATACAATCATCAATGAAAAATTCCATCAATTGTTTCACAAAACTTCAAATAAACATATCATTCTTAGAACTCAACCCTCTAGATCTACATCTCAATCAAAAAAAACTCTACAACTTGTATAATAAATAAAATTTTCAATCTTATGATTTCACCCAATTTTCAGTTCAAATCTATCATACTTTTGTTTACAGGAATTAGATTTCCAAGATCTTTTTCCACACATATTTTTTTATTCAATTTTTATTCATTTTTTTTTCATTTATTTTGTTGTTTTTGCACAAATGTCATGTACCCACTCAGATACACACTTTTTATTTTGACTTCAACTCTTATCTTCGGTGGCACTATCAGTTTTGCATAGAGCCAAGTAGAGGAGTCTTATTCTTTTTCTCTCTCATTATCTTTTGGACATATACTTCAACCCATGTCTTAGGTACCACTATCAATTTTACATAGTGCCAAGTAGGGGAGGCTCTCACTATTTTTATGGATCTTGGATTCTTCCTTCCCAACAAATAGCAAAATAGACTAAACATCTACTAGGTTGATCAATTGATATCAATTCAGTAATCATACTCATATGCTCATTTGTTGGGAAACCCCGGGGATTTTTAAAATTTTAGAAACAAGCACAGCGGAAGCAATCCCCGAAATAGGCCAGTCCCAAAAACCCAGAAGATCGAGTCTTGTGAGGGAATCAACACGGTGAATAGGAGATGATACCTTGCAACGAAGAAGAAGGATGCGATGCAGGCACCCAAGTGTTCTCCCTCTGTAGTCTCGCACACAGCCGACGCTCGAGTTCCCTTCTTCCACGCCCGGTGCTAGCCTCGGGAAGAATATCCACGCCTCAGGGAGTACTCAAGAGCTTGCGCCACCCTCTAAGAGAAGACGCCAAGGAGAGGTGATGGAAATTTCGCCAAGGTCCAACCTTGCGAATGCCAAGAGGAGAGGGGAGAAGGGAGTAGGCGCCAAGGAGAAAAATCTCTTCCAAAAGACCAAGTCCTCGCCAACTCCTCTCCCCTTCTTCTTTGATAGAAAACATGGTGACCCTTGGAATTTCGCTGAGACTTTTGGAATTCCACAATAAATTCTGTGAATTAATTCATCATTAATAAAGGAATTAAATTCAGAATTAATTATAGAATTAAACTCTGAATTAAAGTCTCATAATGTCTTATTAAAACTTTGAATTAAAGTCTCATAATGTTCATTAATGATGTGACTCTTCAAATTCAGAATTAAATTCATCATTAAACTTATAATTAATTATAGAATTAATTCATAGAATTAAATGCAGTATTTAATTCACCATGATGTATATGGCCAGGCAACTTATTATCATGGCCCATTAGGCCTCACGTCCCAACTGGGCTTCACGCCCATTGGGCTTGGAGGACCATTGGTCCATGCTTCAAGCTTAGACTTCATTTAGCCCATTTGGTACAAATGACCTATTGGGCCCATTTGGCCTACTAAGCCCATTTGGCCCATTTGGCCCAAAAATGAAGTTAGCTCCAATGAGCCCCTTCCATCTCATCAGGCACAATGGCGCTGATGGATTCTCCCAAACAGATCCGAGTTATCCAATAACTCGATCAATAGGCTACCCGATCAATACGAGAACCCGAGTTTCAAGTTGTGCGACCCTGTAGGTTCCTCTGACGTTGGTAGTGATGAACTCAGGTCATCACAGGCAGTGAGTGGCACCTAGCAGTGCATCGCTGCTACCCAAGTCTTCGGAATGGATATCAGCATCGACATCCCCATCATCGGAACAAGATACTGATGCATTACAATCCCTTTGCCAGACTGATATCTGATTGGACAAAGTGTGTCACCACTTTGTTTTCACCCAATCTCATGGTCATGACTAGATCAGGCTTTCACCTGGGTATGGCCATACACTTTCAGTCATGCAACCATAGGGGGGCCCCGTGGATATCAAGCTTCCCGTAGGATGGGGCAAATCCTATATTTGTCCATTGATCTTCTCATATGGGTCGTGACATACCCAATGACAACCGTTATGACCTCCCAACTACGGCGAGGCGTTAGGTTGTATCAAAGCATGTCGCTAACCATATAGAGGAGTCAATAACCTCAAGTCAAGGGATCAATGCATCTCCTGTCACTTGTGAGCTTAACTCATGACACTAAGTTAGAGCCTCACATCGGGTCGGTCCAGTATATCCACCATTCATATACCCATATGCTTGCATTAGCACCTCGTGCCTAACCAGCCCATATACCAGTCTCACATATACTAGAGCTATCCCTTATCCACTCAGGTACTTGACTGGGGACACACCGTTTGAGTACAGATACAATCTGTCTCCAGGGACATTATTATCCATGTACATAATCGCAGATGTAAACATAGCATAATAACGACAATGCCGTAATGATATATTAAATATCAATTTCAAGTAGTACAAGACAGACCAACAACGGGTCTTAGGGCATATACACCAACAATCCCCACTTACACTTAGACTTAGTAGTTGAGAAATCTCAACCCCATGCCCCTCGTATGACCGGCACGCTTCTGCTACACCAAAGCCTTGGTCAGTGGGTCTACCAGATTGTTGTCTTTGTCAACTCTGCTAATCTTGACATCACCCCTGTCAATGATCTCCAATATCAGGTGAAATCTCCTGAGTATGTGTTTGAATTTTTTATGAGACCATGGTTCCTTTGCCTGTGCCATCGTTTTATTGTTATCACAATAGAACTCAATCGGATCTACATCAGTTGGAACCACCTGAAGTTCAGAAATGAACTTCCGAATCCAAACAGCTTCTTTGGCTGCGTCAGAAGCAACGACATACTCAGCCTCGGTTGTAGAATCAGCTACAACGGACTACTTAGAGCTCTCTCAGCTCATAGCACCTCCACTTAATCTGAACACATAGCCTATATGCGATCTTTAAGTCATCAGGGTCTGACAGGAATGATGCCTCAGTGTAGCCCTGAACACTAAGCTCTTCCTGTCCCCATAGACCAAGAACCACTCCTTAGTTCTTTTCAGAAAAACAGAATGTTCTTTACAGCCACCCAGTGCTGTAGACCTGGATTGGATTGGTACCTGCTGGTTATATTCACAGCATAAGCTACATCTGGTCTAGTATACAACATCGCATACATGATCGAACCTACTGCCGAAGCATAGGGTACTCGACTCATGTCATCCCTCTCAGCCTGTGTGACGGGACACTGGCTCTTGGAGAGAATAAGACCATGTCTCACTGGAAGGTATCCTTTCTTAGATTGCTCCAAGCTAAACCTTTCCAGGACCTTATCATTGTAAGTACTCTGACTAAGGGCCAGGAGCTTCTTGGATCTATCCCGGTAGATCCACACGCCTAGGATATAGGCGGCCTCCCCTAAGTCTTTCATCTTGAAACACTTTCCTAACCATGTCTTCACAGCTTGAAGACTAGGGATGTCGTTTCCGATGAGAACTATGTCATAGACATATAGGACTAGAAATGTCACCAAGCTTCCACTGAATTTTCTATATACACAGGCGTCATCTTCACTCTTGATAAAGCCGTAATCTCTTACTGCCTCATCAAATCGAAGATTCCAACTTCGAGAAGCTTGCTTTAATCCATAAATGGATCTCTTTAGCCTGCATACCTTATTGGCCTCTGCAGGATGGATGAAGCCATCAGGTTGTGTCATATACACATCCTCTGTCAGCTTTCCGTTAAGGAATGCTGTCTTTACATCCATTTTCCATATCTCATAATCGTGATATGTAGCTATAGCAAGCAGGATTCGAATGGATTTGGACATGGCAACTAGCGAGCAGGTTTCGTCATAGTTCACCCCGTGGACTTGTCTGAATCCTTTAGCCACAAGTCTACCCTTATAGGTAACTGTGTTGCAATCCATGTCAGTCTTCCTCTTGAAAACCCATTTACACCCTATGGGCTTTGCCACATCAGGTAGCTCAACCAAATCCCAGACTTGGTTTGCCGACATGGAATCCATCTCGGATCTCATGGCCTGAAGCCATTTCTCGGAGTCCGGTCCAGCGACCGCCTCATCATAGGTCCTGGGTTCATCCTCAATGATGAAGATCTCATTGTGTTGGGTCGACAGCGACCCGTACCTCTCAGGTGCACGACAAATCCTCCCAGACCTACGTGGGGCCTATGTCTGAGCCTCTGGTTGCCCAGCAACCGGTGCAGGTGGCTCAGGTTCCATCTCATCTGCTGTGTCTTGTGGTTGACCTTGGACCCCATCCAAGTCAAACTTCCTCCCACTAACTTATTTCATGAGAAATTCTTTCTCTAGAAAGACAGCACCCCGAGCAACAAAAACTTTGTTCTCACTGGGAATATAGAAGTAATATCCTTTAGTTTCCTTATGATACCCCACAAACACGCATTTATCGGATTTGGGTTCTAGCTTGCTAGAATCCTGACGTTTGACATAAGCTTCACATCCCCAGACTCTGATAAAAGAGAGATTCGGTCGTCTCCCACTCCATACCCCGTACGGAATCTTGCAGACACTTTTAGACGGAACATTATTCAGTATAAGAGAAGCAGTCTCAAGTGCACGGCCCTAGAATGAAGGTGGTAGAGTTGCATGACTCATCATAGATCAAACCATGTCTAACAAAGTTCGATTTCTCCTTTCAGACACACCATTCCATCGAGGTGTTCCAGGAGGAGTGAGTTGGGCTAGAATCCCACACTCTCTAAGATAGTCAAAGAACTCACCGCTCAGGTACGATCTAATCGAAGAGCCTTATAGATCTACCTAGCTGGTTCTCTACTTCGTGTCTGAACTCCTTAAATTTCTCAAAGGATTCGGACTTATGTCTCATTAAATAGACATAACCATATCTACTAAAGTCATCAGTAAATGTGATGAAGTAGTTGTGCCCACCTCTGGCTTGTTTACTGAATGGCCCACACACATCAGTATGTATGAGATCCAACAAACGACCTGCCCTCTCACCAATCTTGGTGAAGGGTGCTTTTGTCATTTTTCCTAATAAACAAGGCTCACAAGTATCAAACTCCTCCAAGGAGGTTGAATCCAACAATCTATTTTCATGTAGTTGTTGAATGCGATTCTTGTTTATATGGGCAAATCGACAATGCCAAAGGTACGCACCAACTGAACCACTCAGTTTGATCCTTTATGATTTATGTTACATATAGAGTTATCCATGTCCAAGACATATAATCCATTGCACAGGGTACCCTTCCCATAAAACACATTTGCAAATGAAAAAGAACAAGAGTCCTCTTTTATTTCAAATTTAAATCCTTTCCTTGCCAAGCAAGGAATAAATACATTGTTTTGGTAAGGGAAGGTAGATAGTAGCAATTATTTAACTCTAGCTGAAGTCCTGAAGGCAAGGAAAGTGTCAAAAGTCCAACAGCAACAGCAGCAACCTATGCTCCATTTCCAACTCGTAGGTCAATCTCTCCAGGCCGCACCGATCTACTTCTCTTGAGCCCTTGCATATTTGTACAAATATAAGCTCCGCATGTGGTATACAATACCCATGACATAGAAGTAGAAAGGTTGACTTCGGTAACATAAATACCTGAGCTAGAAGACGAAGCCTTGCTTCTCTTCTCCTCGTTTTGAAGTCGCACCATGTCAATCATGTGAGTTCGCACTCCACATGAATAGCATCTATTATTCTTGACCTTTTCCATCTTTATCTTCAATGTCTTAGTTAAGCCTTTTAGCTCAACACATTGAATGTCTACTTTCGAAGGGTTGAGCCCAACCAATCCATCGAAGAGCTGCCTTAGATTATAAATAATCTCAAAAGCACTCTTCCGATCATATTGCCCTCATAATTCAGGCGATATGTTGGTCAGCATCAAATTAGCAACCTCCAAAGTATCTGCCTGATGCTTATTAGCATCCTTCTCAGCCGCTGAGGCCGAGCATGGAAGTGGCTCAGGAATAGGCTGCCCAAGGACAAATGGCTTCCTCTCGAGCTTTGAGGATGATCCTCAAGTTTCGATACCAGTCCATTAAGTTGGTCCAACCAACTTATCCTTTTCCAGGATAGATCGCAGTAACCATCTGCTATTGTTCGTAGCCATTGATCTACAACAACCAAGAAAGCAGATTTGTACTACTTCGATCATTTAATCTGGACTTGTATTAAATGATCATAGACTCCCACTATTTTAATCAAATTGACAACCCACAAAGCCAATCGGGAAATCCGAGATTTCCTAGTTTGATGGGATCCTCATTCCACATGAGGCTTCGCGTCCCACGAGGGTGGGATGAGATGCACAAAGTGACTCATGCTTCTTAAGGTGGGCACGCCGGCCGATTGAACCCAAGCAATTCCCCTTCTCAAGACAGTTCAAGCATTTTGTGCCCAGCTAGGGCTGGAACAACACAAAACCCTAACCTCTCGAGGCTGCCTCTAGAGTTCCATGATATGGCCACCACATATGAAAAACCAGTCAAGTCTATCCTGACTATTATGCCTAGGGCCAACGAGTTTCCTTGCAAAGGCGCGCCCGGTTAAAACGGACTGGGGAAACCATTGCGACCACACGCCTTCTAAAGATAAGTGGGTGTGTCCCATGAGGGTGGGAAACAATTCACAACACCACTGATCGATAGATTGACGAGGGCTACGCATCAGAAGGCTACATACTTGATATTGATTTGAGGGTTTTTGAGGTCTCATACTCTTAGTTTTATCTTTTGTCTAACATTACAGGCATGCAATCCTATAGTGATAACAAAATCAGGCATGCTTTAACAGATATCGAAAGCAGTAAACAAGCGATGTGGTCATAGCCTAATCAACACATTGAACCATCACATGCCAAAGGATGTCCAATGCTTGACCTAGGTGACAAGCCCCAACAAGACCTAACCTAGCCGCCACTAAGCTCTATCTTCAAGTGCGGCTCCAAGGTCCACCACACCAAGGCATAGCACACAAACCCGAAGGTTCGACCAAGACCTTGATGGCTGTCACATCCCGTTATCTTAACCCCAAACAAGCAACACAAGTCATAGAGGAACAGGATGTTAACACACAGGATCGATACACACGCTAAGTAAAACCAAGTTTCTGGAAAACCCGATCTGAAAATTTTCGAGAATCCACACATTGAATCTCCACGAAACACAATTTCACAAATGTACCTGCCACCACGCAATCCTTGCACTAGACATATGCAAGGCAACAGTATATCAAAGCCATATAAAATCCGTAAAATCCATAAATCACATAAGGGTACCTGCCACCAGGCAATACTTGCACTAGACATATGCAAGTTCACATTTATATCAAATCTGATCGCAAATACAATTCGACTCGAAATTCGAAGCAAAACCACAATATCGATTCTATAATTTCATAAAACTAACGTCAATGATACCAAACACCGAAACCAGGCCCAAGCCCTCGGTGACACAAAAATCAAAATCTCAAAAGTGCCATAACCGGCGACACGAGTTCACAAAGTTTGGCCATAACCGGCCCCAGTTAACTAAGCACAAAAATCTTGTACATCAACCCGGCATGGTTGTAGGGAAAATCACAATATCCATATCAAACACTAACTCAGGCAGTGGGCTCCTGCTCTACACCTGTAAATAGTAAGGGGTGAGCTACACAGCCCAGTGAGTGGATAGTCTTAATCGACCATCCATAATATACACTTAAAGATACATGCAGATTATTTTAAAAACCTTTAACAGAACATCATGCCAACATATAACAAAAGCAAAGAAAGAAAATCATATAAACAATCAGATGAACACTGCTAAGGCATCACGCAATTGTCACCACAGAGTAACCAAGAATCTAGAGCCATACTCTAAACCAACTAAACACACCAACCACTTAGTTGTCCAGCATAAATCAAGAGTGACCCCTAGGGTCCAACCCGGCTCTGGCCTAAGCACTGGGAGAAGCCTGCAAATCGCATGCAACACAAACATGGACGGTGTGTAGACTCAAGAGGTGATCCCCATCCGGTCAAGATGTGATACCTTGATCTACACCACCCCATAACACAAGAATCTAAAAGTCTAAGAGTGATGAAATCAATGGGTGGCCCCTGTCCGACCAAGACATGGCACTTTGCATCAATCACTCGTTCTCCCAAAGGGTTCTTTACCTGAACAACCACTAGACACACCTTATATCTTATTTCACAAAAGTGGACTCCTAAGTGTCGACCAGACTCTAGGATAGTCACCTTCATCACAATATCACAACAGGCAGGGCTGAAACATCAACCCCTCACATATCACAATACACAGGGCTGAAATCTCTAACCCCTAACATATCACATATAGACTATCCCCTTGAGTACACAGTTACACTTAGCCTTAGTCCTATCCATCCCATAACGGGTACACAGACCACAACACATAACATTCGAAACCACATAACCACATAATATAGTGTAGAGCCCTTAGGTTTCATACTGATCAACCACATAATGTAGTGTAGAGTCCTTAGGTTTCATGCTGTTCAGTTCAGTATAACCTTGCTAAGTTATCACCCAAGTTTCTCAATCAAGAATACATGGCCATAGATATATAAACATGCTGCTCATAGAGAAACGATCATGGATCCTATAACACTATTAACATTTATCAGGGCATCCATAAAATCAACACAGGATTAAAATTTGTATTCTTACAATCTACTTTACATAATACCACATATAGCCCACGGTTTCTACAATTACTAGCATATTATCTACTTAAAAATCTAAACCTTAGTAATAAGAATTTCATGCTCAAGAATCACTGATTTAGAGCTACCTAAATTCCATATAAGAAATATCTTAAATTTCATGTTGTAAAATTTCGGTTTTCATGATAGATACACCTTGAGTTTCGGTTCTTAGCATGGTGAAATTTCCAAGCAATCAAACTTATCATCTAGCACAACCAAGTGGATAGAATTCGAATAAGACACCCCACTCACCTCTTATCTTGAACCGTGAACACCAAGGTGAAATTCTCTCCACAAAACTCGTCTAAGGGTCTTAAAGTTCCACCAATGTTCTTAGGTAGACGCCACCAAAGGAAGAGAAAACGCCACCAAGCACCAAAGAACGCCGGCCAAGGGAAAAAGGAAGAAGAAGAATTTCGTCCAAGCCTCCAAGGAATCGCCCAAGCCTTCAAACCGCCGCCCCTAAGGTTTTTTTTTTTTTTTTTTTTTTCTTTTCGCCCAAAGTACCAAAATAGCTAAGCCAAAATTTCCTTTTACCTAAAATTTCGGATTTCTAATTAAGGTAAAGGGTTTATGAATTAATCCACTAATTCAAATTTTAAACCCAATATCATTTAATTTAAGTGCAAACCCAATAACCCATAGCTAATTATTCCCTTAAGTGAAAATCCAATAAGGATTAAATTAACATCCAATAAGCTCTAGTTAATTAGTTACAAGAGTCAAAATCCGGTAAGGCTTAAATTAATATTCACTAACCCATTGCCACTAATTTATAAATAACCCCTAAAGGTTTTTAGGGATAAAACTCTCCCCCATCCTAGAGTTTACAAAATCAAAACATAGGACAAATATCACAGCCAAAGATTTAAATCAAGAATAGTACTTACAAGGACTTAAGATCCTTGGATCTTACATTCCTCCCTCCTTATAAAGCTTTAGTCCTCTAAAGCTCAACATTCATATCATCAAAAAGATAAGCATACAACATCCTCATATCAGCTTCAGTCTCCCAGGTCGCCTCCTCAACCGAATGGTTTCCCCAGATAACCTTTACCAAAGGTATAGACTCGTTCCTCAGAACTTTATCCTTTCTATCCACAATCCGGAGAGGTCTTTCCTCAAAGGTCAAATCACTCTGAATCTGAAGAGGTTCCAACTCCAATACATGAGATGGATCAGGATGATATTTCCTCAAAGCAGAAACATG
Source organism: Costus lasius (assembly GCA_027563935.2). Taxonomy (NCBI): domain Eukaryota; kingdom Viridiplantae; phylum Streptophyta; class Magnoliopsida; order Zingiberales; family Costaceae; genus Costus; species Costus lasius. The sequence goes on along the minus strand of CM050446.2, from coordinate 64,902,945 downwards.
GAATACATTATGCAAATGTTCCAAAGCAGGAGGTAAAGCTAACCTGTAAGCCACTGGACCAACTCTCTCAATAATGTCAAAAGGTCCCACAAACTTAGGGCTTAGCTTGTCCCTTTTTCCAAACCTCATAACACCCTTAGTCGGTGACACCTTTAAGAAAACATGATCCCCTACCATAAACTCTAGGGGACGACGACGGTCATCAGCATAACTCTTCTGTCTGTCCCGAGAAATCTTCAGTTTATCCTGAATCTCTTTGACCTTATCAGTAGTCTCCTGTACTGCATCAGATCTCAAAATCAATCTATCACCGGTTTCCTCCCAACACAAGGGAGTCCTGCACCTTCTCCCATACAAAGCCTCATAAGGAGCCATCTGAATACTGGAGTGGAAGCTATTATTATAGGTGAACTCTATCAAAGGTAGATCCCGGTCCCACTCAGAACTCCAATCAACCACATAAGCTCTCAACAGGTCTTCTAGAGTCTGGATAGTACGCTCCGTCTGGCCATCAGACTGAGGATGGTATGCGGTACTAAAATTCAACTTAGTACCCAAACTCTCCTGTAAGCTCTTCCAAAACCTAGACAGAAACCGAGAGTCCCTATCAGACACAATATCAACAGGCACTCCATGCAGTCTGACTATCTCATCAATGTACAACCTAGCCAGTCTCTCTAAAGGATAATTCATCTTGATCGGGAGAAAGTGGGCTGATTTAGTGAGTCTATCAACAATCACCCAAATAGCATCATGACCCAATCTGGTTCTGGGCAAACCACACACAAAGTCCATACTGATGCATTCCCACTTCCACTCAGGAATAGGAAGGGGCTGCAACAAACCACCAGGCTTCTGGTGTTCAGCCTTTACAGTCTGACAGGTTAAACACCTAGAGACAAAATCGATTACCTCTTTCCTCATACCCGGCCACCAAAAACTCTTCTTGAGGTCCTGATACATCTTAGTCACACCAGGGTGTAGAGAATATTTGGAGTTATGGCTATCCTCCAGTATTTCTTTCCTCAAGCTCGGTTCCTCAGGGACACACACCCTTCCACGGAACCGAAGAACACCATCATTAGACAAGCTAAAATCCTGAACTGTACCCGCAACCAAACTAGCCCTGATCTGAGCTAATCTCGGATCCACAGACTGCTGATCTCTGATCTTCTGCAACAAAACAGACTGTACTCTGAGGAAAGCCACATAACCCGACTGAACTCTAGGAGAAACACTGATCCTGAGATCTCGGAACTCCTGCAGTAACTGCCACTCACTGACCCGTAGTGCCGCTACTGAAGTAACTGGATGTCTGCTCAGTGCATCAGCCACTACATTGGCCTTTCCAGCCTGATACTGAATAGCGAAGTCATAGTCTTTGATCAACTCCATCCATCTTCTCTGTCTCATTTTCAACTCCTTCTGAGTGAAGATGTACTTGAGACTCTGATGGTCAGTGAACAGATCAAACTCCTGACCTAATAAATAGTGGCGCCATATCTTCAGAGCAAAGGCTACGGCCGCCAACTCTAAGTCATGAGTAGGGTAGTTCAACTCATACTCCTTCAGTTGTCTCGAAGCATAGGCTACCACATTACCCTTCTGCATCAAGACACAACCCAACCCCTTGCCTGAAGCATCCGTATAGACGGTAAACCTTTCCCCATCACTAGGAATAATGAGGATCGGTGTACTAGTCAACCTTCTCTTCAGCTCCTGAAAGCTCTCCTCACACTTGTCATCCCAATTAAACTTGGCCTCCTTTCTGGTCAATTTAGTTAAAGGACCCGCCAGCTTGGAGAATCCCTCAACAAACCTCCGGTAGTAACCTGCTAGACCCAGGAAACTTCTGATCTCAGTAGCACTAGTCGGTCTTCCCCAATTAAGGATGGCTTGCACCTTAACTGGATCCACAGACACCCCCTGACCAGAAATCACATGCCCAAGGAAGCTGATCTTTTCTAGCCAAAACTCACACTTACTGGCCTTGGCATATATTCGGTTTTTCCTCAGGATCTCCAGCACTCTGCGCAAGTCACTGACATGATCCGAAGTAGTCCGAGAGTACACCAAGATATCATCTATGAAGACTACCACACAAGAATCAAGCAATTCATGAAATACCTTGTTCATCAAATCCATGAAGACAGCAGGTGGATTCGTCAGTCCAAAAGGCATAACTAGAAATTCAAAATGCCCATACCTGGTCCTGAAAGCAGTCTTAAATATATCCTCATCCTTGACCCTAAGCTGGTAATACCCTGATCTCAGATCTATCTTAGAGAACACTGTAGCCCCCTGTAATTGATCAAATAGATCATCAATTCTGGGGAGAGGATACCTATTCTTGATAGTCACTTGGTTCAATTGCCTGTAGTCTATACACATCCTCAGGGTTCCATCCTTTTTCTTTACGAACAGCACTGGTGCTCCCCAGGGAGAAGCACTAGGCCGGATGTAACCTTTCTCCAGCAATTCCTCCAGTTGCTTCTTAAGCTCGGCCAACTCTGAGGTAGCCATGCGGTAAGGAGCTCTGGAGATAGGTGCAGTACCTGGCACCAACTCAATGCCAAACTCTACCTCTCGCATTGGTGGCAAGCCTGAAAATTCCTCAGAGAACACATCAGGAAACTCTTGCACCACCACCATCTGAGTCAAATCAGGAGTAGAATCATCCTGCACCTTAACATGTGCAATATAACCCTTACACCCACTAGCAAGTAACTTTCTGGCCTGCAGGAAAGATATCACATGTGGTCCTTGGTCTGACACCAGACCTCTCACAAAAAGCCGACTCCCATCTAGTAGATTCAAGGTGATTACTTTCTCAAAGCAATCCACAGTGGCATGATGCGAGGATAACCAATCCATACCTAGGATGACATCATAGTCTTGCATGTCTAAAAGGATTAGATCTACAAGAAACTCATAACCCTCTACATGCACTACACAATCAGCACAAATAGTGTCTGTAGATGATGATTTTCCTAAGGGAGTACTTACAGACACAACATAATCCAGCACCTTAGGTAATACAGGTAAACATGCAGCAAATCTAACAGATACAAAAGATAAATTTGCACCAGGGTCAAATAAGATGCGAGCTAACTGATCGAATACAAATAAAGTACCTTCCACGACAGATCGGGAAGCCTGTGTATCCTTCTCAGCCACGGCATAAACTCGGGTCTGGACTGTAGGCTTATCTGTGCCTCTCTGCTACATCTCAGGCTCCTTGCAGTCCTTGATCATGTGTCCAGGTTTCTTACACCTGAAGCATACACCATTCTTCTTAAAATAGTCTCTCATCAGATGTCCCTTGAGCCCACAATAATGACAATTCCGATCCTCAGTGTTACCGTTCTTTGCATCCTTGGACTACTGCGGTGCCTTGTGAGAGTAAGGCTTATACCTGCCCTTCTTGTAGTCCTTATGCTTAGGGTACTTCTTACCCTTGCCGCCATCACCATACTGAGGAGCTGCCGCCTCAGCTGCAGGAATCACAGTCATGGTAGTACTAGAACTCCTCTCAGATATGTATCTCTCGATGGTGCGTGCTCGCCCAACAGTCTCAATATAAGCTCCAAGTGCTGAGCACCAACTTGTTCTCGAATGTCCCATCTGAGACCTCTGAGAAACTTGGTAGCCCTCCTCTTTTCAGTGTTTATCAGGTGAGGGGCATACTTTCCCAACTTAGTGAACTGCAACTCATACTGGTCCACAGTCATATCACCCTGCTCCAGGTGAATAAATTCCACCTCCCGGGCCTCCACTAAGCTATCGGGGAAGTACTTCTCGTTAAATCGAGACAAGAAGTAGGGCCAATTTACTGTTTCATGTCTTTCCGCAGCTAGCCTCACCACGCCCTTCCACCACTCATCTGCGTCACCACGCATCATATAGGTGGTCAGACACAGCTTGTCCTCATCGGAGCAACGCATGACTTGAAAAATCTTTTCCAAGCACAACTGCCAGTTCTCTGCAGTACTTGATTCTGGGCCCCCATAAAAAGAGCTAGGACCCAGTTTCAGGAATTCACTCACAAGCGAGGCATAGCGCCTGTGAGCGTCTTCCTGAGAGTTATTCCCCACCACCCGAGTAGTAGTCTGGGATCTCTCCTGAGTCAATTGCTGCAAGAGCTGCTGTTGCGCTTCTTGATGCTGAGTCTGTTGCTGCTGCAGCATCTGAGCTTGCCTCTCTATCATGGCACCCTGTTGCCGTACCATGCCTGTCAGAGCCTCAATGGCTCTCGTGAGATCTGAGGTCTGCTCACCCTCGCTGCTAGCATTTCCTCTGGATCGCACCATCTTAAATTCCTACACACACACACCATAGTAAGGAAAGCAAACATAAACCTATCAGGTGTCTAGCAATACACAAACATGTTTTCCCCCGAACTAAGTTTTAGCTAGCCAACTCCTCTGATACCATTCGTTATAACCTGCTTACTAAGCAAACTATTTATTAACTTGGTGAGCCGATTTGCAACGTGGCTCAATCTATTAAAATGCTTAAGCCCAAGTTAACAATAGCAAGCTCACTAAGCCTTATAAACCACATAATAGTTTCTCCCACTTGCAATGTGGGACTATACTCGGGGTATTACAATGGCTCCTCCATGCATGATGCACCATCATGCTTATGCCAAGAGAGATAGCTCACCAACCCTACGGTTCGGCCAAGCCCTTACTTGCGCCACCAAGCATGATGCGCCATCATGGTTGATGTGCCAAGATGCAAGCTCCATGAGGGATGCGCCCCTTAATCTTTTTTGTGTGTTTACAAAACAAAAAGAAAAAGCAGCACGCAGGCCTCACACAGAATACATCACAGGCATACAAGGGGCTTGACTATGACCACAACACGATGCACAATCATCTCATGCTTCTCTATATGCTCATGAAAACATAAAACTTCATTTTTAGTTTCTTAGAAAACATGTCTTTCAACCTCAACTTCCATTCACAAATCTAGGATTTTTTGTTTCTCTCGAGAGTCTACAAGTGGCGCATGGATGCTCCAAGCACGCTTGCCGCCTACCCTTGCAATCCTTAACCTGCCAAGATTAGAACAACCATCATGCCCCATAATCTTCGACAAGTCCCACAAAGTAGGTCTATCCTACATGCACAGGGAGAAATTAATTCTCTCACATATGGGTCTATCCCACCATGTGAAGAAAGCGAAAAACCAAAGAGATTGAATAGATGTTAGGAAAGAAAAACTTACGATTTTTCCTACTTAGAAAAATCCATGCGCATATGCAAATTTTTGAAAAATTTCAGATGGCATGTGAGCATACAATCAAAGCATAAAACACCATTTGAGTTCGCAAGTTGCCTCTGATACCACTGTTGGGAAACCCCAAGGATTTTTAAAATTTTAGAAACAATCACAGCGGAAGCAATCCCCGAAACAGGCCAGTCCCAAAAACCCAGAAGATCGAGTCATGTGAGGGAATCGACACGGTGAATAGGAGATGATACCTTGCAGCAAAGAAGAAGGATGCGATGCAGGCGCCCAAGTGTTCACCCTCTGCAGTCTCGCACATAGCCGACGCTCGAGTTCCCTTCTTCCACGCCCGGTGCTAGCCTCGGGAAGAAGATCCACGCCTCAGGGAGTCCTCAAGTGCTTGCGCCACCCTCTAAGAGAAGACGCCAAGGAGAGGTGATGGAAATTTCGCTAAGGTCCAACCTTGCGAATGCCAAGAGGAGAGGGGAGAAGGGAGTAGGCGCCAAGGAGAAAAATCTCTTCCAAAAGACCAAGTCCTCGCCAACCTTGCGTTAGGTTGTATCAAAGCATGTCCCTAACCATATAGAAGAGTCAATGACCTCAAGTCAAGGGATCAATGCATCTCCTGTCACTTGTGAGCTTAACTCATGACACCAAGTTAGAGCCTCACAGCGGGTCGGTCTAGTATATCCACCTCTGATATACCCATATGCCTGCGTTAGCACCCCATGCCTAACCAGCCCATATACCAATCTCACATGCACTAGAGCTGTCCCTTATCCACTCAGGTACTTGACTGGGGACACACCGTTTGAGCACAGATACAATCTATCTCCAGGGACATTATTATCCATGTACATAATCGCAGATGTAAACATAGCATTATAACGACAATGCCATAATAATATATTAAATATCAATTTCAAGTAGTACAAGACAGACTAACAACGGGTCTTAGGGCATATACACCAACATCATTTTATTTCAAGGAGTAGTTTCACCTTTAGATCTTATTCCTCAAATTACACATCTACCCAAAATTTCATGCATCAACCAATGTCAAATTTCAAAAGATAGATATGCATTGAAGAAATAAATCTGACATGATAGGTTTCTTTCTAATCATGAATACAGGTTAATTTATCATCAAGGAAGAAATTTATCAATGAAAATCTTTTAAAAATAGAATCACACCACAAGACAGTATAAAGTGGATCATGAACAATCATATCATCATACAACCATATCGAAGAAATATCAGTGAGTGATACATCTAAAGGAAATCAAAGATACAACCATATGAAATAATCATGAATACAAGAGAGTGCAAATGATACTCACGAAACTATATAGCAAGCTCTGACCAAAAATACATAAGCTCGGACCAAAAATTGTGTCGGGGCAGATGCTACTAGGTCCATAGAAGTGCCTTTTAAAAATTTTACCTGCACAATTTAAGATACATAAGGCTCAGTCTAAAAATAGTCTCTAAAAATAATAATGATAAAAATAATTTTCTCAAGGGAGAATCAGATATATCATCGATGGTCCAGAAGAGTCCTGGTGGAAAGAGCTGATGCAAGCGAGAAGTAGAGGTGGAACAGAGGCTAGCTGAAAAGCTACTAGTAATGATGGTGATGGTGCCGACAGTAGAGTAAGTAATCTCTAGTGGCCTGCTAGAGAATACAGTCCTAGAGGAGAGATCGTCGGCAGGTGGGTGCCAGAAATAATGCTGCATAGATAAAAAAATCAGTCACTAATGAAGAGTCTGCTGCATAAATAAATCAAATAAATGGAAATAGAGGCAGTAGAAGAAGCAAGAGTCTGTTGATGGTATAATCCAGTGTCGATGGCTGGAAACAGTGATGTTAGAGGCAGATGTAGTGGTATCTAGAGGTGGAAGATGGTTGCTTTTGAAGATTTCTGGATCTGGAGGCAAAAGAAGCTATAACATGTAGAAAGCAAGTACAGCAGCCAGTGAATTTTTTATGAAAACTAGTCATACCCAAAAGTAAGATTTAATGATCCAAAAAGAAAATGGACAGAACCATGTAATAGAATGAAACTTGTTCTTTCCGGGCGTATGAAAAATAAAGAATCAAAATCTTTCAGGAATTTAGGGTACCAACAGAAAGAAGGCTAATCAGATTACAAAACTAAAAACTGCACAAAAGTTAATAAGAATCAAAAAGTTGCTATGTGTTTTAAAATTGTCAGAAAATATTTTCATGAAAACTACTAATCCTCAAGATAGAATGAAACATGAACTTCATATTCTAGGCGAAAAATCAGGGTTTCAAGTCATTAAAGCATCTTAAAAACTTGCAGCAAAAACTCTAATCAGATTAGTCAAAAGAAAACTGCTGCAGAAAGTAATCAAAATCGAAAAGATGCTATGTGTTTTAGAATGATCCATGGACTTTAAAATTCAGAAAAAATATCCAGATGATAGACAAAGATGATTACTTCCATGTCGTGCCAAAGATCAAAATTTTTCCCAACCCAGTTTCTTAAAATTGCAGCGAGAAAACACCTAATCAGATAAGCAGACTCCAGGTTTAGAACTACGGGCGTAATATCCCTTACGACAGTGCCGTAATTTACACAAAACTCTCGGGTAAGAAAAAGTCAAAATTACGGTACCGTAAAAAAAGTTACAGTAGTGCCATAAAATACCAAAAACTCTTAGGATGAAATCGGACCAACATTACGGCACCGTAAAGCAGATTACGGAAGTGCCGTATTTTGCGCCAAATTTTATTTTCCTGCAAAAAGAAAAGAAAAATTAATTCTAAAAATAAAAATAAAAGAAACTAAGCTAAGTGGTAATGCTTGGGTTGCCTCCCAAGAAGCGCTAATTTTAGGTCTATAGCTTGACCAAAACTCAAAAATCATGGCGAAGCAGGTGAATCATTACCTAAGTAAATAGCATGCAAGTTTTTCCTTTTCCGCTGTCCAAAAAGTTTAGGCACTAATTCAAATATCCAAAATTTTAAATAAATCACAATCAATGTGGCTTTCTTAAATATGCGGAAATCAAAATCAATATTTTCAACTTCAATCAAAGGATATTCAATGATCTTCCTATATTTATCAAACAGCAAATTCATAAGTCCTTTGTTTAAATTTAAATCTTCAATTGCCATAGGACTTTGATCAAAAGATATAAGCATTGGATCATCAAAATAACTTTTCTGTTTCTCACTAGATTCCTTAATAAAACATAATTTTTCAAATAAATCAAAAGAGTGAACATTATATATGGGCAAAACATCATCATGGTGAGAATCATCAATGTTTGTATTTTTCAAATCTTTTTCAAATTCCTCTTGCTTACTATCAAATAATTTATCAATTTCAAAATTATCAACAAAATCAGAATAAAATTTTTCTAAATTAGTCCCCTCATATCCTTCATCAGAATTAACCACAAATAATATATTATCAAAAGAATCAATTTCATCAAAAGAGGGTTTTTCAATTTCAATTTCCTCAAACTTTTCAACAAATACATTATCAAAGGAATCAATTTCAAAATCATAGTGAGATGCATTAATATCTACATAAGGCTCAATCTCAAAATAATCATAATTAAAGGGGGAATTTTCTAAATTAAGTTTTTCAGTTTCCAAATCAAACTCAAATATGCAAGCTTGTTGTGCTACCTGGGTTTCTATAATTTCAAAATTAACTGTTAAAGATTCTACTTGAGAAGCAAGCTGACTATTTATTCTCTTAACATCCTATATTCTTCAGTGTCCTCAAAGTATGGTTCAGAAACATGATTTGAGCAATCCTCATAAAAAGAAGTTGGATTTTCCCATCTAGAATCATAATGATCATCTCGATACCATGATCAATTAGAATTTTGAGGCATTAAAATTTGGCAATCAGAAGTATAATGATTTAAACAACCACAAATATCACATATAACAGAAGAATAAGATGTCCTAATACGGTGCATATAAGTGTCTAATTTATTAGCAAAATAATCTAACTTATCCTCAAGAGTGCACAATGAATCATCTTCATACCTTCCTTGTGGCATGTATACCTCACTTCTTTCAGCTGCCCAGGAGTTGTGATAAAAAGACATATCTTCAAATCTATCAAGAACAGAAAGATAATCCAACATCAATCAATCAAATTGTTTTTTTAGAATATATAAAAAAATATAGGAAACACAAAATACAAGCAAATTCACAAATTTCAGAGATCACAGTTCTGTCACAACTAGTGAAAATCCAAAACAATCAAAAACAGAAAACAAAGTTAAATGTAAAACAAATAAAACCTAGTCTAGCAATACTAACAATTATTTTGATATTAACAAAACTAAGGTCCCCAACAACGGCACCAAAAACTTGTTGTACTCCGCAAGTGCACGGATACTCGAAGTAATAAAGAAAGATATCGAACCACAGAGACCTTATTGTTAAGTATAAAATAGTTATATTCTTATTAGCTAAGCAATCGATTATACTGGAAGTAAATGATAGAAAGAACACAAAATCAGAGAGAAACTGGGACTAGGGTTTCATCTACCTTAATTCCAATGACTAGATATGAATAAAAGGTCGTCAGTCTAATTCTATTATGATAAAGATGTAATTTACTTGATAAAGGTATTGTCTCACTTTCATGCAAACAATAATGCAGGGACCAATCCTCGCTTTCGCGCAAGATATATCCCAACGCTAAAAATAAGTAAACCATCAACGAAGAACTCAAGTATCACTTTCATGCATCTGAATTCTAAGTTGATTATCTCAAGTGGAATCTCAAGGATCACTTTCGTGCATCCGAGTCTCAACACAGGTTCTACTTATGCAGCTAGCATTACTTATGCAGCTGCGTTCCTTGTCACAAGCTTAATTCTGCACAGAATGTTCCTCAGGGGACCAGGTGACCAAAACCTCAGCCCACGGATTCTGGAGGCATCACCCATGGCTCTGATCATCACCAGACTTCGGCTATAGCGCCTCCTCCTCCGTGCGAACTCCTGGTCCAAAGGATCTGACCATTGGATGGCCGAATTGCCAGAATCAAGCGGCACCATGTCCGGCGGCTCTCCCTCTGCTCCGCCCCATCCGCCCAACCGATTGACTCCCAATTCCAGGCACAGACTCTCCTTGTCACCGTGAACCTCCCAACGAAAGGAATCGACCATCCGGCCGGTGGATCGCCGGAATCGGGAACTTTTCTGATTCACCACCCTTGCCATTTTCTCTGCCCTAGTCACGGCCTGGCGGACTACAATCTGGTGCTGGAAGGTTCCCATACACCATTCACCACCGCCCGAGCCTCCAGCCGAAGTATCGCCGACGATTGGGGCCGGAACAGCGACTGGCGACTGGCCCTGCTCACCGCCGAACTCACGCGAACGAAGAAGGAAATGACCTGTAAAGATCCAACGGCCCAGATCAGCTCAGCCTTCATCCAACGGCCAGACCAGTTTATATGCAATCGACGGCTGATAATGTTTTGGCCAGATCTGGTCCATTCGAACGAGTTTTAGGGTGATCCAGGTGTCGATCCCCACTAATCAGAACCAGATCTATCCATCCATGCCCTCAAATATCTGATCTGTCATCCAGATTAGAAGATATCACCAAAGCTCAAATGGATGGCTCATGTTTAAAGCGACCTGAAGCTTCTCAAACACACTTGGTTCCTAGAATATTCCCAATCAATTGTACCTTGTTTTTCCACCTTTTTGCAGATTTGTAGTTAGAATATTTGTTGTAACCACCCCTCTTATGAACAGGTGATCTTACCCTCCCCTAGTTTATAAAAGGGAGCTTAGGCCTACTAGTTAGATAGCTTACAAGTTTAGGAGCTCGGAAGGGGCTGCGAAGGGTCTTGTAACTCCAGAGTAATGGTCGGTGCCTCGACTCCGTGGAGCGTGTATAAGTGAAGGGAGGTTGGTGCCTCGCCTTCAGAGTCTTGTGGCGATGCTATAGTGATGGGCAAGGTGTTGTGATCCTTGGCCTGGTCTCGCTACCTCGTCTTCTTCGATTGTATGGGTTAGTAGCGTCATTTGAGTGCTATTTCATAGTTGAACGCCTTGGTCTATCTATTTTGCCATCTGTTGTTCTTATAGGTATCCAATTTCATTGAGTCCGTGTGTTTGATCGCGAGTTTTCAAATCGTTCTTATGCCCTCCTAGAGCCGGTTGATGCGTTGCATTTACACCATGTTTTTGCCTATGTTTTATATCATATTTTGGGATTTATTACATGATTTGGTGCTATTTTTAGTGCTCTTACTCTACTTTGCACAAAATCATCACTTTTCTTAGTTTTTATAAAAATGTTGGTAAAATGGTGTAAAAATGAAGGATTTTGAGACTTTTGAAGCCAAAGCATGATTCCCGAGGAGATCACGAGCATACATATAAAATTTGGGGTGAAAACGGGGAAGACTGAGACAATTACGGTCTTGGCCGTAATTACGGATTCAACCATAAAAGCGACGACAAACAGAAGGTAAAAGTCGGCTAAGTGTCGGAACGAACAGAAACTTTCACAGGTGAGGCCGTGAATCCATCACGGTCCATGAAACTTTCTATGGCCGAAAACGTTATACACATAAACATTTACGGCCTTAGCCGTAAACGCATCACGCGCCGTAAAAACTTTCGCCCGACGAGTTTTTCACTCGTTTCTCCACTGATTCAAACCAGATTTGAGCCAAACTCCACAGAACCATTTCTGGATGAGTCTTAAACCGGTCTAGCTATAAAAGATAAGATTTTTCAATGGTTAAAGAGGCTTGTTGGGATGAACAAAGACAACAGCAGCGACAAGGGCGAAAACATGATTCTAGGGACAAATTCTGGCAAGATTCCTCACGAAGGCGACGATCGATCGACTCTTCTTCATCTGCACATCGAGAAGAAGGTGGTTTCTTTGTTCTTTTTGTGATTTCTCGATGATTTTTAGGAGTTTTCACTTGTTCATCATAAACATCATGTATTTCCTTAACAACATGAGCGAGTAGATACTTATTCGGGATTATTGGGTGTAGCCCACTACTTTCATGAATCAATATACGTTTCACTCTTTTCTATGAATTTATTATCATGATTTGGTTGAAATTGCATGTATCTCATAATTTACCTTGGCCAAGTAATTTTATGGCTTAGACGTTGCGAGAAGGACCGAGAGGTGAATCGCAACGTCCGACCTATTTCAATTGAACCTTCGAATCCAATCACAAGAGTAGTTTAGATTCGTCTGAAGGTCTTAAACAACTTTCCACTGGACTTAATGGGTTTAGTTAGGTTAACTGTCACGAGAGTAGGGAGTTAATCTAACTAAATACAGTATTACTTTCCGAGAGGAGGTAATATGTACCATAGGAAAAGTTCCTTTCATGATTGATAAATTCAGTGGAATTAGTTATTTTCACATGATTCATGATTGTCAGTGTGGTGAACCTATAAATTCCTGATCCTTTAGAATTTGAACCTCTTAAAAGCTATTTTCTAGTTTGTGTTGCACTTTGAAGTTTAGAACAACCACTGGTTTAATTTTCCTAGATTCAAACAAGTCAAGAAGTCAGTATTTAACTATGCAGTCCTCGTTGGGAATGATAATCTTTTTATTTCTTTGATAAATCCATGCACTTGCGGAGCCTATATAGTTTTTGGCGCCGTTGCCGGGGACTATGGCTAGTTAATATTGACTAATAGATAAGTTTGGAGATTAGGCATTTTTTTTCTTTTGCTTTACTACTAGTTTTTACTGTTCCTTTTCTTTTTACAGTTAACTTACACGTTGTATGCCCAAAATTTCTCGTGCAGGTGCTTTGTTCCCAGAAGACCCAAAAATTTAGTGTACATTTCGCCTTCGAAGGAGATTGCAGTTTGAGAACAAGAAGACCTCTAAAGAAGGAGTGATGGCGGCGAACAATCAATCTTTGAGGGACTTCGCAGTACCAAACATACAAGGGTTTAATTCAAGCATCGTTCGACCTAATGTAGAGGCGAACAATTTCGAACTCAAACCAACGCTGATGACGATGGTCTAGCAAAATCAATTTGGGGGATCCCCAAATCAGGATCCTAATATGTTGGGTAACCTTGGTCACAAGTGTCATTCAAAAACTTGTTGTAGCGGAAATACTAGGTCATCATAGAATCGCATGGATTGAGCACATGATCAACCTTATAAAACTTATATAGAACAAGTTAGAGTATTACCATTGCCATGATGTAAGAGGCGGCTTGGAAGATGAAAGGGGCGAGTGCCTCTTCTCCAAAGATGTCACACACAAGATGATGTCGACTTCCTTCCTTGTGTTCCTTGTGCTAGCAAAGACACCAAGGAGTCTTTAATCGTGTCTTGGAGAGGAAGATGTGCACTCTTGGCTGGTCGAAGTTCTTCCCTTGCGTGAATAAGATCTACACGAGAGAGAGAGCCGAAAAGAGGAAGAAACGAGAGCTCTTCTCCAAACCGTGAGAGAGAGAGAGACCAAGAAGGAATGTTCGGTTACCACATATGGTAAGAACCAAACATGTAACTCCCTCCTTAACTCCCATTCAACCCATCGAAAACTTCCCTCTTAATTGAACCATGCGTTCACTAATGAACCGGTCCAATTTCGAATTGGTTCAAGCATCAAGTCGAATTAGCCCTGGTTATGATCTCTTTGAACCATATGGCTCAAGATCTAACCACACATCTCTTTGAACCCCTGATCTTTACGATCAAGCATCAATCCTCCCGATCGAAGCTTACCAATCATATGCCCTAATCAATTAAACATGATTAGACTAGATCTCACTTCCAATCAGAGCTTAAATTCCTCCAGTTCACACGATCTGACATAAGTAAGCTATATCATCAAATTGTGCGACCCTAAGGGTTTCCTTCAATGTCGGTAACGATAACTTACGTTATCACGATCAGAGAGGGGTATCTAGCAACACATCACTGTCTCCCGTTATGAAGGAAAGAGTCTTCCAAGACTACTCCCAAACCACAGCACAAGTGTGAATCTAATTCACTTGGCATACATGTTTCCCTTTGCCACTAGATGTTCCCATTGGACAAGCATGTCAAGCCTGCGTTTCCAACATGATGAAAATGGTTAGATCAGACGAACATAGTCGTCTGGGTATGGCCATACACATTCTCAACCATTTCATCCAGGGGGGCCTTTAGAACATCACACTCCAACTAGGAGAGGCAATCCTATATCTATCACAAGTGCTCTAACATGACTCATGCCCACTATCCAAGATAATCCTTAACCATTATCTTTCAAATGATATTGAACTACCTCAAGATAATGCCAATCATCACTTAGAAACACAAGTGATCTCAAGTCAGAGGGAATATACCACTTGCTTGCATACAAGGATTATTCACATTGTGACAAACAATTGAATATCCTAAGTAGGGTTAGTCCAGTACATCCAATGCACCTATGTGTCTAAATCTTATTCTATGCCCGAAGCATCCTATAAGTTTAGAACACATATTAGTCTCAATCATATCAATGCTGTCTCATGTTCACCGAGATATCTCGACTAAGGACAACACTGAATGTCAGCTAAGCTGAATATCATTGAGACATTACTCAGAAGTATACATACAACAGCAGATAATGTAACAATCTGAATAACAACAATTGCCTTTATAAAAACATATATATATATAGTTTATACATGATATCAAAAATAACCCAAGGCCTCAAACATTAGCCTTAAGGGCATACCCTAACAATCTCCCACTTGCACTTAAACTAATGGTTGAGAAATCTCAAACCCATATTATTACAGTGCTTCTCATGCTTCTGCTGTGCCAGAGGCTTTGTAAGTGGGTCAGCTAGATTGTCATCTGTATGAATCTTGCAGATCTTGATGTCTCCTCGATCAATGATTTCACGGATCAAGTGAAACCTTCTCTGTATGAGCTTGTACTTCTGGTGTGACCGTGGTTCCTTCGCTTGTGCAATCGCTCCAGTGTTATCACAGAAGATAACCAATGGATCTGCACTTGAAGGAACAACACCAAGTTCCTGAATGAACTTACGAATCCATACTGCCTCCTTTGATGCTTCTGAGGCTGCAACATACTCGGCTTCTGTTGTGGAATCAGCAACAATTGATTGTTTGAAACTCTTCCACACCACTGCTCCTCCATTCAAGCTAAAAACATAGCCTGATTGCGATCGGAAATCGTCTTGGTCAGATTGGAACGAAGCATCAGTATATCCTTCAATACTGAGTTCTCCCTGACCTCCATAAATCAAGAACATATCTTTGGTTCTCCGAAGATATTTTAAAATGTTCTTGACTGCAATCCAGTGTGCCTTCCCTGGATTACCTTGGAACCGACTGGTTACGCTTAACCCGTAAGCGACGTCTGGGCGAATACACAACATCGCATACATGATAGACCCAATAGCCGAAGCATAAGGCGTATTGTCCATCTCATCTTTCTCAGACTGTGTTTGAGGACACTGGCTTTTTGAAAGATTCAGACCATGTCTGACTGGAAGATATCCTCTTTTAGAATTTTCTAAATGGAATCACTCCAGGACCTTATCGATGTAAGTACTCTGGCATAGCCCGAGAAGCCTATTAGATCTATCTCTAAAGATCTCCACACCTAGTATATAGGTCGCTTCTCCTAAATCTTTCATCTGGAAACATTTTCTTAACCATGCTTTGACTGCATGCAGTTCAGGAATATCGTTTCCAATGATTAAAATATCATCGACGTAGAGGACTAGGAAAGTAATCACGCTCCCACTAAACCTTTTATATACACACGGGTCATCTTCATTTTTGATGAAACCAAATTCAGAAACTGATTCATCAAAACGAATATTCCAGCTTCTCGATGCTTGTTTTAGTCCATAAATGGACTTCCTTAATTTGCATATTTTATGATGTTCTGATGGGTTAATGAAACCTTCAGGTTGTGTCATGTACACATCATCTTCTAATTTTCTATTAAGGAAAGCGGTTTTCACATCCATTTGCCAGATCTCATCATCAAAATATGCTGCTATCGTGAGAATAATTCGAATGGACTTGAACATGGCTACAGGAGAGAAAGTTTCATCATAATCTATCCCGTAGATTTGTTTGAAACCTTTCGCAACTAGCCTGCCCTTATAGGTAACTACGTTACTATCCATGTCTTTCTTCTTTCTGAAGATCCACTTACAGCCTATAGGCATTACTCCCGGAGGCGGATCAACCAAATCCCAGACTTGGTTATCTGACATGGAGTCCATCTCGGCTCGTATAGCTTCAAGCCATCTTGCTGACTCCGGTCCACATACCGCATCCGCATAAGTGAGGGGTTCATCATTAATGATGTAGACTCCGTCATAGCGCTCAGGCTGACGACGAATCCTTCCCGATCTACGCGGTTCCCGTGATATCTGAGCCTCAGGTTGAATATTAACCTGATCTATTGGTTCAGGGTCATCCAACTATGCTTGACTACTTTGTCCTTCTTCTGGAACTTCATCCAGCTTTATTTCTCTCCCACTGGCCTCTTGCAGAAGAAATTCCTTCTCAAAAAAAATAGCCATTCGAGCAACAAATACTTTATTCTCTTTGGGATCATAGAAATAATAACCCTTAGTTTCTTTAGGGTATCCGACAAATATACATTTATCAGATCTGCTCTCCAGTTTTCTAGAGGCGAGCTTTTTGACATACGCCTCGCAACCCCAGATTTTGATAAATGTCAAGCTCGGCTGTTTCCCATACCATAACTCATATGGTGTCTTTGAAACGGCCTTAGATGGCACTCGGTTTAGCACCTTTGCAACTGTTTCCAGTGCAAATCCCCAAAAGGAGTAAGGTAGAGTAGCCTGACTCATCAGAGAACGAATCATATCCAATAAGGTTCGATTCCTCCTCTCGGACACACCATTCCATTGCGGTGTTCCTGGCGGAGTGAGCTGTGAGATGATCCCACACTCTTTCAGATAGTCAGTAAACTCACGACTCAAGTATTCTCCACCTCGATCTGATCGAAGTGCCTTGATATTTCGGCCTAACTGATTCTGTACTTCATTTTTGAATTCTTTGAACTTGTCAAAAGATTCACTCTTATGTCTCATTAAATAGACATAACCATATCTACTAAAATCATCAGTAAAAGTAATGAAGTATGAATACCCACCTCTGGCATGTTTACTAAATGGCCCACACACATCACTGTGAATAAGGTCAAGTAAACCTGGAGCCCTTTCACCTTTATTAGAAAAAGGAGTCTTCGTCATCTTACCCATTAAAAAAGCTTTGCATGTATCAAACTCCTCATAGGAGAATGATCCCAGCAGTCCATAGTCATGCAACCGCTTAATGCGCTTCTTGTTAATATGGCCTAGACGACTATGCCATAACAAGGTGCTGTTATCAGCATACTTGGCTTTCTTATTATCAATTTGTTGTACAGAACATTCCATGTCCAACATGTATAACCCATTGTTAATCGACCCAGTTGCATAAACAATATTATCATATGAAATACAGCACTGTGAAGTTTTGCATTCAAATGAAAAACCTTTCCTGACAAGACTAGGAATAGAGATAATATTCTTTGTTATGCTTGGTACAAAATAACAATTGTCAAGTTCTAATACAAATCCAGATGGTAAAGAGATGTAATATTCTCCTACAGCAACAGTAGCAACTCGTGCCCCGTTTCCAACTCGTAGGTCCACCTCATGCTGTCCCACCTGTCTTCTTCTCTTGAGTTCCTGCACATTTGAACAAATGTGAACTCCACATGCAGTGTCCAACACCCATGAAATAGAAGAAGCAACCATGACTTCAGTCACGAAAATACCTGAGCCAGAAGTGAAAGGCTTACTTCCTTTCCTCTCTCCTCGGAGTGCTCTACAGTCCTTCTTCCAGTGACCCAGCTGGCCACAATGGAAGCATCTGTTGTCCTTTGACCGCTTCACCTTTTGTTTCAAAGCCTTGTTGTAGCTCTTTATAGGGGTTTTTCCCTTCTTCCCCTTCTTCTTATTCCCTAAAGGAACCATCAAGACAGAGGACGAAGGCTTTCCCTTCTCAAGAGTCTGCTCTGTCATGCAGAGCATGTTCAGTAATTTTGCCGGAGTACAGTCGATTTTGTTCATATTAAAATTAATGATGAACGCATCGAAAGAAGCCGGGAGAGACTGCAAGATGATGTCTACAACAAGTTCTTGATTGATGGTATGTCCCAGTTTCTCTAGATCTTCTTTGTACCCAATCATCTTGAGTACATGAGCTCCCACTGGACTTCCTTCAGTCAGTTTGCTATGAAAGAAAAGTTTCGTCAAGTTATAGCGTTCTGTCCTTGCCTGTGCAGCATACAACATTTTCAGATTTGCTATAATATCAATAGCAGACAAATCCTCATGCTGACGCTGGAGCTCGGGCGTCATTGATGCAAGCATAAGGCAAGCGACATCAGTACTATCACTGACGTGCTTCTCATAAGCATCTCGAACCGCCCTCGCGGCGTTCGCAGCGGGTTGAGCCGGCATTGCCGACTCAAGGACGTACAGCTTCCTCTCAGCTTTGAGGACAATCTTTAGCTGTCTGTACGAGTCTGAGAAGTTTGGCCCAGCAAACTTCTCCTTTTCCAATATGGATCGCAAGTTGAGCCCTGTGGTGTTCGTTGCTGCAGGAATCTACAACATAGCAAGAACAACAAGGTCAATATCCATGTTAGAATCATTCCAGGACTTAAGAGTGATTCTTTTCTCACTATTTTATCTGACTGAAAATCCAATAAAACAGCCCGAAAGAGTAAAACTCTTTTAGTGAGATGGGATCCAGATTTCATATTTGATCTCCGCGTCTCGCTCAGGCGAGATAAGATGCACAGAGAGTTCAAGCACTAATCACTGGTAGGCAATCCATGCCAATCGCCAACCCGTGCGATTCCCCTTCATCTAGGCAATCCAGAAGACTGTGCCAACTGAGTTGGTACAACACAGTTTCTGATTCCTTAGATGGCTGCCTCCATATAGCTATCATATGCTCAACTTGTAGCCTATATGGTCAAGCTGACCTGACCTACTTCTTGGACCACCACGTGCTATGCTGAGCAACGAGAAGCGATAAATCCCTTCTCTGTAGCATGTAGGTGTAATCGCGCACCGTCTGAAGATAGCTGGGCGTGCCCACTGAGTGGGTACAACACGGCCCCAACGATAGTCAGAACAGTGAGGTTTCGCGTCAGAAGGCAGTCGATAGCTTGATATTTATGTTGGATTTTAACGGTCTTTTATCTTCTTACTATCATGCAAATTCTATAGTGATAGCTGAAGAATAAAACATGCATGTGCTAATATTACTTAAAACAGTAAATTAAAGCACCATTATCTTATGTGGTAAACGCCCATAAAACTTAAGTAAAACCTCTTTATGGGACTCTTGTACCTCATCCGGCCCAGCCCGGGCCCAAACACCATCTGCAGCCCAAATGCGCCCACAAGACAGAATGGGCCTGTTCTAGAGTCGACCTCTAGACCACCCACCTAGTGAAGCCAATTGCTGCAAGCGCTTCTGCCAAATGTGCTGTGTGCTCATGTCTGATCAAATTACATTTTAAACTATCTAGACATGGTTTGACACGCAGGTCAATTATACATTTTAATAAATTAAATGTGATTCGCAGATCACACCAATATATTCTTTCCAGGCACGTAGTCCCCAGCACAGCATACAAAATAGGGCAGTCCACATAAGATTAAATAAACACTCAATATACTCAATGCAACATGTTAAACATGTACTACATGTGATCCAAACAGAAATAAAATTCAGAAAAAACCCATGGCATCAATTTTATTTCCTTATGTGCCCTACTACCTTACAACGGTCCATTAACAGATATCCACTCGTCAGACCAAGTCAGACCCACTGCCCTTGCATGCACCCAGTCATAACTGACTTGCGTCGACCCAATGGTCGGCTATGCATGCCTTAAGAGCTGAACGTCCCACATGATTTCCGGCAAGCGGGTGTGACCCCGAGCCATAATCATGATCGTTCACTAGGCGCCTCAAACAGACATCGCTACACGCCCTTCTGCAGTCGGCTTATAGCCACCTGTATAGCTTGCACACAGGTGCTATCCAGCCGCCCATCCAGGCTGTCAGATAGTCTGATTAGGCTGTTGGGTCCATACTTGACTAACGACTTCAAAACTGTTAACCCGTCTAAGTGTTTGAAGTAGGCGCACAGATAGATCTAGTGAAATCGTGCATGAAGATAAGTTTAAAACACAACTATGATATGCGCAAACTATGTATGTAAACATTCATCTAACATCACATGCGCAAACTATGTATGTAAACATTGTATCATGTTGTCGCATGTGAAACTAAATAAGATCTATCCAAAAATCAAGTATGGATCACGGCAATCATATGCATCAAGCCATAAAAACCTCGCTCTGATACCAATTGTTGGGTAACCTTGGTCACAAGTGTCATTCAAAAACTTGTTGTAGCGGAAATACTAGGTCATCATAGAATCGCATGGATTGAGCACATGATCAACCTTATAAAACTTGTATAGAACAAGTTAGAGTATTACCATTGCCATGATGTAAGAGGCGGCTTGGAAGATGAAAGGGGCGAGTGCCTCTTCTCCAAATATGTCACACACAAGATGATGTCGACTTCCTTCCTTGTGTTCCGTGTGCTAGCAAAGACACCAAGGAGTCTTTAATCGTGTCTTGGAGAGGAAGATGTGCACTCTTGGCTGGTCGAAGTTCTTCCCTTGCGTGAATAAGATCTACACGAGAGAGAGAGCCGAAAAGAGGAAGAAACGAGAGCTCTTGTCCAAACCGTGAGAGAGAGAGAGAGACCAAGAAGGAATGTTCGGTTACCACATATGGTAAGAACCAAACATGTAACTCCCCCCTTAACTCCCATTCAACCCATCGAAAACTTCCCTCTTAATTGAACCATGCGTTCACTAATGAACCGGTCCAATTTTGAATTGGTTTAAGCATCAAGTCGAACCAGCCCTGGTTATGATCTCTTTGAACCATATGGCTCAAGATCTAACCACACATCTCTTTGAACCCCTGATCTTTACGATCAAGCATCAATCCTCCCGATCGAAGCTTACCGATCATATGCCCTAATCAATTAAACATGATTAGACTAGATCTCACTTCCAATCAGAGCTTAAATTCCTCCAGTTCACACGATCTGACATAAGTAAGCTATATCATCAAATTGTGCAACCCTAAGGGTTTCCTTCAATGTCGGTAACGATAACTTACGTTATCACGATCAGAGAGGGGTATCTAGCAACACATCACTGTCTCCCGTTATGAAGGAAAGAGTCTTCCAAGACTACTCCCAAACCATAGCACAAGTGTGAATCTAATTCACTTGGCATACATGTTTCCCTTTGCCACTAGATGTTCCCATTGGACAAGCATGTCAAGCCTGCGTTTCCAACATGATGAAAATGGTTAGATCAGACGAACATAGTCTTCTGGGTATGGCCATACACATTCTCAACCATTTCATCCAGGGGGCCCTTTAGAACATCACACTCCAACTAGGAGAGGCAATCCTATATCTACTACAAGTGCCCTAACATGACTCATGCCCACTATCCAAGATAATCCTTAACCATTATCTTTCAAATGATATTGAACTACCTCAAGATAATGCCAATCATCACTTAGAAACACAAGTGATCTCAAGTCAGAGGGAATATACCACTTGCTTGCATACAAGGATTATTCACATTGTGACAAACAATTGAATATCCTAAGTAGGGTCAGTCCAGTACATCCAATGCACCTATGTGTCTAAATCTTATTCTATGCCCGAAGCATCCTATAAGTTTAGAACACATATTAGTCTCAATCATATCAAGGCTGTCTCATGTTCACCGAGATATCTCGACTAAGGACAACACTGAATGTCAGCTAAGCTGAACATCATTGAGACATTACTCAGAAGTATACATACAACAGCAGATAATGTAACAATCTGAATAACAACAATTGCCTTTATAAAAACATATATATATAGTTTATACATGATATCAAAAATAACCCAAGGCCTCAAACATTAGCCTTAAGGGCATACCCTAACGTAATATTCATTTAGCTATTTTTCTTGAATACTATGATACTATCAAAGTTAACAGAGTTTCATTTGACGCTATAAGACTAAGATTATTTTCATTTTCTCTCAGGGACCACGCCAAAGCTTGGTTATATTCAATGCCGGCAGGATCTATCACCACTTGGGAATAGCTATCCAAAGAATTCTTGAATAAATATTTTCCACCCAGCAAGACTGTTCAATTGCGCAACATGATTACATCTTTTGCACGGCAAGAGGGAGAGTGTAATACCCTAAAATTTATGAAACCCCCCTTATGATGTTATGCAAATAATAAGTTAGGTAAATAATATTACTTGGTCAATTATGCATGCTTGAAACCTTGTTATTTTCTAGGGTGAAGATGGTATCTTGGTACTATGGGCGTAAATGTCCTTATTGGAGTCTTAAAAGGGGCATTTTTGGAAAAGCTTGCCACATAAGCCTTGAGGGTTAGTAATGTGAGAGGAAAAATCGTGATAGGAAGGGGAGAAGGCTGGTCACGTTGGTTTGGAAAGAACCCAAGGAGGGAGCCGCCACCAAGAGGAAGGATTGGGAGAAGAACTTCATCATCTTAAGGCAAGTAAATCTTATTCTTGTTTTCGTTAATCTGGTTCCTCCTCCATGCCTCACCTAATTTCGATGTCTCTTGTGTCTTCTATGCTTGATTTGGGTTTTGAATCTCATGATATTCGTTTCTATGGGGTCGGATTCAAATATTTATAGAGTTTTAAAATCCTGTTCTGCTGAAATCTGCATTCTCTAATCTGACCTTTGTGTGCTTTAACTCCAATATCTCATGACCTATAGATCCAAATCGCACGAAATAAATTTTGTATGAAACTAGATTCATTCCGCTTTAATATGAATGTAATATCGACCATATCCGAGCTGTATTCGTATTTCAATCTGTATTGTAATCTAGCTATACAAAATCAGTTTCTGGAAATCTGGATTTTCAACCTTTATGCGTTTGAATCCTCATATCTCCCTAGGTATAGTTCGAAATCTTGTGAAACTAGACTCTTTGGAACGTACACTCGTAGTTCTACATTTTGAATACCACTTTGCCTAATTTCGATTCGGTATTCATTCTGAAACGTATGTCACATTCCTAACATATGAAGCTGTTTTCTGGAAATCTGGAATTCTGACCCTCCTATGGTCGACCGCTCATATCTCTCTAACTATAACTCCAAATCCTACGAATTCAGTTCTATTGAAAAGTAGATTCAAATAGCTTCATTTTGAATATCATATT
This sequence comes from Costus lasius, assembly GCA_027563935.2. NCBI lineage: Eukaryota > Viridiplantae > Streptophyta > Magnoliopsida > Zingiberales > Costaceae > Costus > Costus lasius. The sequence continues at coordinate 64,879,334 of CM050446.2, read as the reverse complement.
GCCTATTTTAGGTTAATTACTCGGTCTGAAATATCTGTTGCATTCATGATATATTAATCTGTTTTTTTTCTGAGAATCTAACATCCAGACCTTTCTGTGTTCAAACCCCATATCTCCCTGCCTACAACTCAAAATCTTGTGAAACTAGTTTTATTGGAAACTAGACTCAGAGAGCTTCATTTTGAATATAATATTGACTATTTTGGATTAAGTATTCGGTCTAAAATACAAGTCGAAATTAGATATGATGAATCTACCCTGTTTTGGTTACATGCTTAACATCAAAGTGGATATTGTGTTTTGAGCTTGAAATTATTCTAGAAGCAACAAGATTATTATGAATCTATTTCCTATGCCTTAGTTCATGACTGTGAACTCATGTTATGCCCTATGACAAATATTGTGTTCAATGACTTATGCTATACCTTATCTTCAATGTGATGCTCAAGCTCATTGTCTTAGTATTCTTCTTATGAAAGCTATTGTGGGGAGAATTTGTGTGAACCCAAATGAGAGATTTGTGGATGGATATGGAGCAAAGTGCCACACCTCTACAAAGGTGGGGGCCACCTCTTGAATCCCTCCATTCAAAAGAGTTGTGGGAGCAAAGTGCCACACCCCTAAAAAGGTGGGGGCCACCTCTTGAGTCTCACTTCTCATATGGTAGTTGGGAGCAAAGTGCTAAATGGAGCAAAGTGCCACACCACTAAAAAGGTGGGGGCCACCTCTTGAATTCATGGGAGCCACCTCTTGAATTCCACTACATCATGATAGATGTGGAGCAAAGTGCTACATGGAGCAAAGTGGCACACCCCTAAAAAAGGTGGGGGCCACCTTTTGAATTCATGGGAGCCACCGCTTGAATCCCTCTATCTATTTGTACGAAGAGCCCTAAGATGCTCTAGCTAGCTTTTGTTTGCTCTCTCCTGACGAGGATGGGTTCAACTTCCAGACGTGGAAGGAATTTTGAATTATGATTGTTTCCCCCACATCTATGATCCATGACTACTCATGATATGAATGCACAACAATGATCAATGATTACTGTGATATGAATGCACAATGATGATTAATGACTACTTGTGACCCAAATGCCTTATCTAAGGAATGTACGGCTATCTTGTTTTTCCCTATCCAATTCATGTGCTCAAGGGAGATTCTGTTATCTTTCATTATGTCTTTATTGTGTTGACTATTTCGTTGATATGTTTATCCTCTTTAGTTCGTTTTCCCTTAGCCATTGGGACTACTAGCTGGGCAATTTATGCTCATTCTTGCTTGCACTAACCCTTATTGCAGATTAGCTTGGCTACGCATTGTGGGCAAAAGCTTGAAAGTTTTAGAAGCTCATTTTAGAATTTTGGCTAAATCATGAGACTTTGTAATCTTGGAAAACATTGTATGCTCCATAAAAGACTTGTATTAAGAGTTGTCATGAGACTTGTTTTGAGGAGTATGTTACTAGTTTTGAATGTTGATTGCAATGGCTTATGTTGGTAGCATGTTTTAGTTCTTAGATTTTGGGATTGTATGACTCTACTCTACTTGGGTAAAAGTTTTTGATGGAATGGATATTTTTTTGTTGCAACTTGGATAATGACATTATAACACTTGTTTTATTGTTCAAGGCATTGAACTTGATATTGATTGTCGATCTTGCAAAAAAAAATTATGTCGTATGATTATCTTTTATGGATTGTTGTTATCTAAGGGTGTGACAGCAGTGGTATCAGAGGATTGATTTGAGGAGTTAGTCTTGATTTGATTATGATGATAATTATGATTGACGATCCCTTAATTGATGTTTATATAGGTGGATACAATGGGAAGATCAAATCAGCCCTCGAGTGATTCAGTTGATCAAATGGCTGGAGTTTTAAAGACTTTGGAGACTATGTCTAGTTTGATGCAACAACAAGTAGCAAGAGATGAAAATCTTAACAATTCAAATGCATCTAGTCAACAAAATCATGATCAATTGGGAATTGAGTGGTTTAAGAGACTGAATCCTCCACCATTTTTAGGCAATCCAGATCCCTTGATGGCTGAAAGATGGATTATGCAACTAGAAAAGATCTTTGGTGTACTCAATAGTTCAGATAGGCAAAAGGTGTTATTTGCATCATTTATGCTTGAGGGTGAAGCTGAGAATTGGTGGAGAATGATAAAGAGAGTTGCTGATTCTAAGGAAGAAACAATTACCTAGGCTTATTTTCTTGAAAAGTTTAATGAGAAGTTCTTCCCGAAATGCCTTAGGGATAAAAAGGAAAAAGAATTCATAAATTTAACTCAAGGGAATCTTACAGTGGCACAATATGAAGCTAAATTCACTGAATTATCTAGATTTGCACTACATTTGGTTTCTGATGAAGCACGAAGGGCAAAGAGATTTGAAGGTGGTTTGAGACACAACATAAGGACAAGACTTTCAGCCTTAAAATTGAGATGCTATGGTGACTTAGTTGATCGGGCAACTGTTGTTGAGAGGGATGTGGACGAGATGCTTGAGGTGAGAAACAAAAGAGGAAAGGAAAGGACAATTGGATACAAAGATAAAAGGACAAACAAAAATGAAGGGTCCTTCAAAAAGTTTAAACGATCCAATGAAGAGTCAAGAATGACCAAGAATGTTCAATCTTGTGCAAATTGTGGGGGAAATCATGAATCAAGGGCTTGTTATAGAGTTACTGGAGCGTGCTTTGCTTGTGGAAAGTTGGCCATCGGATAAAAGATTGTAAATTTAACAAGGCAAAGGAATCAATGCCCACAAAGCCTGTAGCCCATGCTAAAGTCTATGCCATTGCCGAACGTCATTTCAAAGCTTCAAAGTCGGTAGTGGAAGGTACTCTTTGTATTTCCAATAAAGTTGCAAGAGTTTTGTTTGATCCTGGCTCTAATTTATCTTTTGTTGCACGTCACTTTGCACTTCATTTGGAAAAGGAACCCAAACAACTCGATCTTATGATATTAGTCTCTACAGCTATTGGTGACTCTCTAACTGCTAATCTTGTCTATCCTTCTTGCTTATTCATGGTGGGAGAACATGAACTTTTAGCTGATTTAATCCTTCTAGATCTCCAAGATTATGATATCATACTCGGTATGGATTGACTTTCATTTTATCATGCTACTGTTGATTGTTATCAAAAGGTAGTTACCTTAAGTCTTTCGAATGAAATCCAATTGCAAATCAAGGGTCTTTCTCATGATCAATATCCAAACCTTATATCATTTATGCATGCTTCTAAGCTCCTTCAGAATGATTGTGTATGTTATTTAGCTTATGTCAAGGAATGTCAAGAACTTGAACCTAGCTTAGATGAAATACCTGTGGCTAGAGATTTTTCAGATGTGTTTTCAGATGACCTACCTGGCTTGCCCCCAGAAAGAGAAGTGGATTTTGGTATTGATCTTGTTCCAAACACTGCACCAATATCTAAAGCTCCTTACAGAATAGCAGCAACAGAGCTAGCTGAGTTGAAAAAGCAATTGCAAGAGCTTTTGGACAAGGGCTTTATTAGACCCAGTGTGTCATCATGGGGTGCTCCAGTATTATTTGTCAAGAAGAAAGATGGCACATTAAGGCTTTGCATAGATTATAGGCAACTGAATCAGGTAACCATTAAGAATAAATATCCTTTACCTAGAATTGATGATTTGTTTGATCAGTTGCAAGGAGCACAAGTGTTTTCAAAGATTGACTTGAGATCCGGTTACTATCAATTAAAGATCAAGAATGAAGACATTCCAAAGACAGCTTTTAGAATTCGGTATGGGCACTATGAATTCTTAGTCATGCCTTTTGGACTAACAAATGCACCTACTTGGATAGGCACATCATCAAGAATTCCCGTAGGGTATTTAACTGAACGATCGGCGAGCTGCAAAGATATAGAAGTCAGTTTATGCTCTCCCATGTCCAATTTCCTGCAAATAGACAATGGCATTAGACTCACACTAGCACCTAAATCACATAAGGCTCGGTAAAAAGCCATGCCCCCAATAAAACAAGGTATAGAGAAATTACCAGGATCTTTCAATTTCGGCGGCAACTTGTTTTGGATAATAGCACTATATTCTTCAGTAAGAGCCACAGTACCATAATCCTCTATTTTTCTCTTATTAGACAAAATTTCTTTGAGAAATTTAGCATATGTGGGCATTTGAGATAAAGCTTCATTAAATGGAATATTAATGTAAAGCTTTTTCAAAATATCAAGAAATCTCCCAAACTGTTTGTCTAATTTTGCCTGCACGTATCTCTGGGGGAAGGGTATGGGTGGCTTATGTGGTGTAGTAGAACTAGGTTTAGAAACATCATTCTGGCATGGCTCATCACTTTTAGGTTCATCACCTTGGTGAGGTGGCAAACTATCTTGGGATTGCTCCTGCTCAGAAGATTTGTCTAACTCTAATTCATCATCGTGATCATCATCAGGCTTTTTTTCATTGTTCACAACTCTCCCTTTAGGTTCAGATAATTGTCTTCCACTCCTAGTAGTGATAGCATTATAGTGTTTCTTAGGATCTAATTCAGGTTCAGCAGGCATTTGATCTCCTAGAGTTTTATTATAAGCAGCTAAGGATCCTGCTTGAGAGGTAAGATGATAAACTAATCCCTTAAGATTTTCAATCTCTTTATTTTGGTATGTCATAAACTTTTCAAGCTTGGATCTTACACTAAAAGAATTTACCTGTAAGATCCAAGGATCTTAAGTCCTGGTAAGTATTATTTTTGGATTTAAATAAAATCATTAACTGTGGATATTACGTTAAGCAGTATTGGACGTTAATTAACTGGCTTATTGATTGTTAATTTATAATTAATTAATTAGAGATTATTGGTTGTCAAATTAATTAGAGCTTATTGGTTAATTAATTAGACCTTATTGGATGTTAGTTAAATCCTTATTGGATTTCGTTAAGTTAATGGTTAAATTAATTAGTTAATTTTGGGTTTGCACTTATTGGGTTTAAAATTCTAATTAATTGGTTATTGGGTTTACACTTAAATTAGATGGATTCGAATTAGTTAGTTAGTGGATTAAGTCTTCTCACCTAATTGGATCATCACTTGGCGACATGGACTTGGATCCTCTACTTGGCGGTTAGGATGCTTGACGACTTGAAGATCCAATCCGTTAATTCAAATATGGCGTGAAGAGGACTTTTGGCGGCTGATCGTTCATGCAACCCTAGAGCTTGACGCCACCTTGGAGGAAGAAGGCGATCTTGGTGTTCTTGGAGTTATTGAGGCGAATTCTCCATCTTCTTCCCCTTGGCGAATTTCCTTGAGGTGAAGAAACTTTCTTGGCGAGTTCTTGGAGATTCTTTGGGCGGCTTAAAGGCTTTAGACGAGTTTTGTGGGGGAAGATTTCACCTTAGTGTTCACGGTTAAGAGGTGAGTAGAATGTCTTATTTGATCTATCAAATGATACACTTGAATGTCTTATTTACCATGTTAAAACCGAAATTATGCAAAGTGTATTTGTCGTGAAAACCGAATTTAGGGTATGAAAAACCGAAATTAAGATGTTCTTCATGAAAACCAAATTTAGGGTATTTTTCCATGAAAATCGAAATTAAGATGTTCTTCATGAAAATCAAATTTAGAGTATTTTCCATGAAAACCTAAAAACCGAAATCTTGACAATATGTATGAGAACCGAAATCTTGATAATTGTTTATGAAAACCGAAATATTGATATTTGTAGTTAACATGTTTACTTGTGGCAAATTGTAAAGTAGTTTATAAGAATACATGTTTTAATTTTATGTTGATATTATAGATGCTTGTTAAATGCAATTTATGAATGTTTCTTCATGAGTGTAGCATGTTATATGGTTATGGTTATATATTTATAGCTATGTATCCTTGTTTGAGAAATTTGGGTGATAACATAGCAAGGTTAGACTGAACTAATCAGCATGAAATCTAAGGACTACACTACCATGTGATTATGTGATTTTTATTATGTGATTATGTGAATTTTTATTATGTGATTGTGTGATTTTTTTAATATTATGTGGTTATGTGAATGATGAATATTATGTGTTGTGATCATGGAATGGTTAGGACTAAGGCTAAGTGTAACTGTGTACTCAAGGGGATAGTCTATATGTGATATGTTAAGGGTTTGAATTTCAGCCCTGTATTGTGATATGTGAGGGGGTTGTTGTTCAGCCTGCCTGATGTGATTATTGTGATAAAGGAGGGGGTTGTTGTTCAGCCTGCCTGATGTGATTATTGTGATAAAAGAGGGGGTTGTTGTTCAGCCTGCCTGTTGTGATTATTGTGATGACTATCCTAGAGTCTAGTTGACACTTAGGAGTCCACCGTTGTGAAATAAAATATAAGATGTGTCTATTGTTGTCCAGTAGGAACCCTTTGGGAGAACGAGTGATATAAGACGCAAAGTGCCATGTCTTGGTCGGACAGGGGCCACCTCTTGATGTCATCACTCTTAGACGCTTAGATTTTTGTGTTATGGGGTGATCGTAGAGCAAAGTGCCACGTCGTGACCTGGCGGGGGCCACCTCTTGAATCTACACACCGTCCATCTATATGTTGCATGTGATTTGCAGGCTTCTCCCAGTGCTTAGGCCAAAGCCGGGTTAGACCATAATGGTCACTACTGAATATGCTGGACAACTAGGTTGATTAAGTGGTTGGTGTGTTTAGTTGTTTTAGAGTATAGCTCTAGAACCTTGGTTACTCTGTGGTGATAATTGTGTGATGTCTTAGCAGTGTACATCTGACTGTTTTATATGAGTTCTGTTCTTTAAGTTTGTCATATGTTGACATGATATTCTGTTAAATGTTTTTAAAATAATCTGCATGTATTTTTGAGTGTATGCTATGGATGGTCGTTTGAGACTATCCACTCACTGGGTTGTGTAGCTCACCCCTCATTATTTTCAGGTGTAGAGCAGGGGCGCATTTCCAGTTAGCATTTTATATGAATATCGTGATATGCCAGTTGAATGAATAAGACTTTTGTGCTTAATTACTGGGGCCGGTTGTGGCCGAATTATATGAACTTGTGTTGCCAGTTGTGGCCAAACTATGTGAACTTGTGTTGCCGGTTATGGCAGTTTGATATTCTGATTTTTGTGTCACCGCGGGCTTTGGCCTGGTTTCGGTGTGGTATCATTGAATGAATTTATAGAATCGACATTGTGGTTTTGTTTCTAAGTTCGAGTCGATTTATACTTTTGCGATCGGATTTGATATAAATGTGACTTGCATATGTCTAGTGCAAGTATTGCGTGGTGGCAGGTACCTTTATGAAATTGTGTTTTTGTGGAGATTTGTATGTATGGATTTTCGAAATTTTCAGATCGGATTTCCTGGACTTGGTTTTACTTAGCATGTGCATCGATCCTGTGTGATAACATCCTGTTTCTATGTGAATTGTGTTGCTTGTTTGGGGTTAAGATAATGGGATGTGACAGAATGGTATCAGAGCAGTTGGCTAGCTAAAACTTAGTTCGGGGGAAAATATGTTTGTGTATTGCTAGACACCTGATAGGTTTATGTCTGATTTCCTTACTGTGGTATGTGTGTGTAGGAACTTAAGATGGTGCGAACTAGAGGAAATGCTAGCGGCGAGGATGAGCAGACCCCGAATTTCTCAAGGGCTATTGAGGCTCTGACAGGCATGGTACAGCAACAGGGTGCCATGATAGAGAGGCAAGCTCAGATGCTGCAGCAGCAACAGACTCAGCATCAAGAGGCGCAACAGCAGCTCTTGCAGCAGTTGACTCAAGAGAGATCCCAGACTACTACCCGGGTGGTGGGGGATGACTCTCAGGAGGGCGCTCACAGGCGCTATGCCTCACTTGTGAGTGAATTCCAGAAACTGGGTCCCAGCTCTTTTTATGGGGGCTCAGAATCAAGTACTGCAGAAAACTGGCAGTTGGTCTTGGAAAAGATTTTCCAAGTTATGCGTTGCTCGGATGAGGACAAGCTGTGTCTGACCACCTATATGATGCGTGGTGACGCAGATGAGTGGTGGAAGGGCGTGGTGAGGCTTGCTGAAGAAAGACATGAAACAGTAGATTGGCCCTATTTCTTGTCTCAATTTAATGAGAAGTACTTCCCCGATAGCTTGGTGGAGGACCGAGAGGTGGAATTTATTCATCTGGAGCAGGGTGATATGACTGTGGACCAGTATGAGTTACGGTTCACTAAGTTGGGAAAGTATGCCCCTCACTTGATAAACACTGAAAAGAGGAGGGCTGCTAAGTTTCTCAGAGGTCTCAGATGGGACATTCGAGAGCAGGTTGGTGCTCAGCACTTGGAGACTTATGTTGAGACTGTTGGGCGAGCACGCACCATTGAGAGGTACATATCTGAGAGGAGTTCTAGTGTGGCCGTGACGGTGGTTCCTGCAGTTGAGGCGGCGGCTCCTCAGTATGGTAATGGCGGCAAGGGTAAGAAGTACCCTAGGCATAAGGACTACAAGAAGAGCAGGTATAAGCCTTACTCTTACAAGGCACCGCAGCAGTCCAGGGATGCACCGCAACAGTTCAGGGATGCCAGGGATGTAAAGAACAGTATCACAGAGGACTGGAATTGTAATTATTGTGGGCTCAAGGGACATCTAATGAAGGACTGTTATAAGAAGAATGGTGTTTGCTTCAGGTGTAAGAAACCTGGGCACATGGTCAAGGACTGCAAAGAACCTGAGCTGCAGCAGAGAGGCGCAGATAAGCCTACAGTCCAAACTCGAGTTTATGCCGTGGCTGAGAAGGATACACGAGCTTCCCGATCTGTTGTGGAAGGTACCTTATTTGTATTCGATCAGTTAGCCCGCATTTTATTTGACCCTGGTGCAAATTTATCTTTTGTATCTGTTAAATTTGCTGCATGTTTACCTGTGTTACCTAAGGTGCTGAATTATGTTGTGTCTGTAAGTACTCCCTTAGGAAAATCATTATCTACAGACACTGTTTGTGCTGATTGTGTAGTGCATATAGAGGGTTATGAGTTTCTTGTAGATCTAATCCTCTTAGACATGCAAGATTATGATATCATCCTAGGTATGGATTGGTTATCCTCCCATCATGCCACTGTGGATTGCTTTGAGAAAGTAATCACCTTGAATCTGCTAGATGGGAATCGGCTTTTTGTGAGAGGTCTTGTGTCAGACCAAGGACCGCATGTGATATCTTTCCTGCAGGCCAGGAAGTTACTTGCTAGTGGGTGTAAGGGTTACCTTGCACATGTTAAGATGCAGGATGATTCTACTTCTGATTTGACTCAGATGGCGGTGGTGAAAGAGTTTCCTGATGTGTTCTCTGAGGAATTTTCAGGCTTGCCACCAATACGAGAGGTAGAGTTTGGCATTGAGTTGGTGCCAGGTACTGCACCTATCTCCAGAGCTCCTTACCGCATGGCTACATCAGAATTGGCCGAACTTAAGAAACAACTGGAGGAATTGCTGGAAAAGGGTTACATTCGGCCTAGTGCTTCTCCCTGGGGAGCGCCAGTGCTGTTTGTAAAGAAGAAAGATGGAACCCTGAGGATGTGTATAGACTACAGGCAACTGAACCAAGTGACTATCAAGAATAAGTATCCTCTCCCCAGAATTGATGATCTATTTGATCAATTACAGGGAGCGACAGTGTTCTCTAAGATTGACCTGAGATCAGGGTATTACCAGCTTAGGGTCAAGGATGAGGATATATTTAAGACTGCTTTCAGGACCAGGTATGGGCATTTTGAATTTCTAGTTATGCCTTTTGGACTGACGAATGCACCTGCTGTCTTCATGGATTTGATGAACAGGGTATTTCATGAATTACTTGATTCATGTGTGGTAGTCTTTATAGATGATATCTTGGTATACTCTCGGACTACTTCGGATCATGTCAGTGACTTGCGCAGAGTGCTAGAGATTCTGAGGAAGAACCGATTATATGCCAAGGCTAGTAAGTGTGAGTTTTGGCTAGAAAAGATCAGCTTCCTTGGGCATGTGATTTCTGGTCAGGGGGTGTCTGTGGATCCAGTTAAAGTGCAAGCCATCCTTGATTGGGGAAGACCGACTAGTGCTACTGAGATCAGAAGTTTCCTGGGATTAGCAGGTTACTACCGGAGATTTGTTGAGGGATTCTCCAAGCTGGCGGGTCCTTTAACTAAATTGACCAGAAAGGAGGCCAAATTTATTTGGGATGACAAGTGTGAAGAAAGCTTTCAAGAGCTGAAGAGAAGGTTGACTAGTACACCGATCCTCATTATTCCTAGTGATGGGGAAAGGTTTACTGTTTATACGGATGCTTCGGGCAAAGGGTTGGGTTGTGTCTTGATGCAGAAGGGTTCTGTGGTAGCCTATGCTTCGAGACAACTGAAGGAGTATGAGTTGAACTACCCTACTCATGACTTAGAGTTGGCGGCCGTAGTCTTTGCTCTGAAGATATGGCGTCACTATTTGTTGGGTCAAGAGTTTGATCTATTCACTGACCACCAGAGTCTCAAGTACATCTTCACTCAGAAGGAGTTGAACATGAGACAGAGAAGATGGATGGAGTTGATCAAAGACTATGACTTCTCTATTCAGTATCAAGCTGGAAAGGCCAATGTAGTGGCGGATGCCCTGAGCAGACATCCAGTTACTTTAGTAGCTGCATTGCGGGTCAGTGAGTGGCAGTTATTGCAGGAGTTCAGAGATCTCAGGATCAGTGTTTCTCCTAGAGTTCAGTCGGGTTATGTGGCTTTCCTCAGAGTACAGTCTGCTCTGTTGCAGAAGATCAGAGATCAGCAGTCTATGGATCCGAAATTAGCTCAGATCAGGGATAGTTTGGTTGCGGGTACAGTTCAGGATTTTAGCTTGTCTGATGATGGTGTTCTTCGGTTCCGTGGAAGGGTGTGTGTCCCTGAGGAACCGAGCTTGAGGAAAGAAATATTGGAGGACAGCCATAACTCCAAATATTCTCTACATCCTGGTGTAACTAAGATGTATCAGGACCTCAAGAAAAGCTTTTGGTGGCCGGGTATGAAGAAAGAAGTATTTGATTTTGTCTCTAGGTGTTTAACCTGTCAGACGGTAAAGGCTGAACACCAGAAGCCTGGTGGTTTGTTGCAGCCCCTTCCTATTCCTGAGTGGAAGTGGGAATGCATCAGTATGGACTTTGTGTGTGGTTTGCCCAGAACCAGATTGGGTCATGATGCTATTTGGGTGATTGTTGATAGACTCACTAAATCAGCCCATTTTCTTCCGATCAAGATGACTTATCCTTTAGAGAGACTGGCTAGATTGTATATTGATGAGATAGTCAGACTGCATGGAGTGCCTGTTGATATTGTGTCTGATAGGGACTCTCGGTTTCTGTCCAGGTTTTGGAAGAGCTTACAGGAGGGTTTGGGTACTAAGTTGAGTTTTAGTACAGCATACCATCCTCAGTCTGATGGCCAGACGGAGCGTACTATACAAACTCTAGAAGACTTATTGAGAGCTTATGTGGTTGATTGGAGTTCTGAGTGGAATCGGGATCTATCTTTGATAGAGTTCACTTATAATAATAGCTTCCACTCCAGTATTCAGATGGCTCCTTATGAGGCTTTATATGGGAGAAGGTGTAGGACTCCCTTGTGTTGGGAGGAAACTGGTGACAGAATGATTTTGAGATCTGATGCAGTTCAGGAGACTACTGATAAGGTCAGAGAGATCCAGGATAAACTGAAGATTTCTCGGGACAGACAGAAGAGTTATGCTGATGACCGTCGTCGTCCCTTGGAGTTTATGGTAGGGGATCATGTTTTCTTAAAGGTGTCACCTACTAAGGGTGTTATGAGGTTTGGCAGAAAGGGCAAGTTGAGCCCTAGGTTTGTAGGACCTTTTGACATTATTGAGAGAATTGGTCCAGTGGCTTACCGGTTAGCTTTACCTCCTGCTATGGATCATGTGCATAATGTGTTCCATGTTTCTGCTTTGAGAAAATATCATCCTGATCCATCTCATGTATTGGGGTTAGAACCTCTTCCGATTCAGAGTGATTTGACCTTTGAGGAAAGACCTCTCCGGATTGTGGATAGAAAGGATAAAGTTCTGAGGAACAAGACTATACCTTTGGTAAACGTAATCTGGGGAAATCAGTCGGTTGAAGAAGCGACATGGGAGACTGAAGCTGATATGAGGAAGTTTTATGCTTATCTTTTTGATGATATGAATGTTGAGCTTTAGAGGACTAAAGCTTTATAAGGAGGGAGGGATGTAAGATCCAAGGATCTTAAGTCCTGGTAAGTATTATTTTTGGATTTAAATAAAATCATTAACTGTGGATATTACGTTAAGCAGTATTGGACGTTAATTAACTGGCTTATTGATTGTTAATTTATAATTAATTAATTAGAGATTATTGGTTGTCAAATTAATTAGAGCTTATTGGTTAATTAATTAGACCTTATTGGATGTTAGTTAAATCCTTATTGGATTTCGTTAAGTTAATGGTTAAATTAATTAGTTAATTTTGGGTTTGCACTTATTGGGTTTAAAATTCTAATTAATTGGTTATTGGGTTTACAATTAAATTAGATGGATTCGAATTAGTTAGTTAGTGGATTAAGTCTTCTCACCTAATTGGATCATCACTTGGCGACATGGACTTGGATCCTCTACTTGGCGGTTAGGATGCTTGGCGACTTGAAGATCCAATCCGTTAATTCAAATATGGCGTGAAGAGGACTTTTGGCGGCTGATCGTTCATGCAACCCTAGAGCTTGACGCCACCTTGGAGGAAGAAGGCGATCTTGGTGTTCTTGGAGTTATTGAGGCGAATTCTCCATCTTCTTCCCCTTGGCGAATTTCCTTGAGGTGAAGAAACTTTCTTGGCGAGTTCTTGGAGATTCTTTGGGCGGCTTAAAGGCTTTAGACGAGTTTTGTGGGGGAAGATTTCACCTTAGTGTTCACGGTTAAGAGGTGAGTAGAATGTCTTATTTGATCTATCAAATGATACACTTGAATGTCTTATTTACCATGTTAAAACCGAAATTATGCAAAGTGTATTTGTCGTGAAAACCGAATTTAGGGTATGAAAAACCGAAATTAAGATGTTCTTCATGAAAACCAAATTTAGGGTATTTTTCCATGAAAATCGAAATTAAGATGTTCTTCATGAAAATCGAATTTAGAGTATTTTCCATGAAAACCTAAAAACCGAAATCTTGACAATATGTATGAGAACCGAAATCTTGATAATTGTTTATGAAAACCGAAATATTGATATTTGTAGTTAACATGTTTACTTGTGGCAAATTGTAAAGTAGTTTATAAGAATACATGTTTTAATTTTATGTTGATATTATAGATGCTTGTTAAATGCAATTTATGAATGTTTCTTCATGAGTGTAGCATGTTATATGGTTATGGTTATATATTTATAGCTATGTATCCTTGTTTGAGAAATTTGGGTGATAACATAGCAAGGTTAGACTGAACTAATCAGCATGAAATCTAAGGACTACACTACCATGTGATTATGTGATTTTTATTATGTGATTATGTGAATTTTTATTATGTGATTGTGTGATTTTTTTAATATTATGTGGTTATGTGAATGATGAATATTATGTGTTGTGATCATGGAATGGTTAGGACTAAGGCTAAGTGTAACTGTGTACTCAAGGGGATAGTCTATATGTGATATGTTAAGGGTTTGAATTTCAGCCCTGTATTGTGATATGTGAGGGGGTTGTTGTTCAGCCTGCCTGATGTGATTATTGTGATAAAGGAGGGGGTTGTTGTTCAGCCTGCCTGATGTGATTATTGTGATAAAAGAGGGGGTTGTTGTTCAGCCTGCCTGTTGTGATTATTGTGATGACTATCCTAGAGTCTAGTTGACACTTAGGAGTCTACCGTTGTGAAATAAAATATAAGATGTGTCTATTGTTGTCCAGTAGGAACCCTTTGGGAGAACGAGTGATATAAGACGCAAAGTGCCATGTCTTGGTCGGACAGGGGCCACCTCTTGATGTCATCACTCTTAGACGCTTAGATTTTTGTGTTATGGGGTGATCGTAGAGCAAAGTGCCACGTCGTGACCTGGCGGGGGCCACCTCTTGAATTTACACACCGTCCATCTATATGTTGCATGTGATTTGCAGGCTTCTCCCAGTGCTTAGGCCAAAGCCGGGTTAGACCATAATGGTCACTACTGAATATGCTGGACAACTAGGTTGATTAAGTGGTTGGTGTGTTTAGTTGGTTTAGAGTATAGCTCTAGAACCTTGGTTACTCTGTGGTGATAATTGTGTGATGTCTTAGCAGTGTACATCTGACTGTTTTATATGAGTTCTATTCTTTAAGTTTGTCATATGTTGACATGATATTCTGTTAAATGTTTTTAAAATAATCTGCATGTATTTTTGAGTGTATGCTATGGATGGTCGTTTGAGACTATCCACTCACTGGGCTGTGTAGCTCACCCCTCATTATTTTCAGGTGTAGAGCAGGGGCGCATTTCCAGTTAGCATTTTATATGAATATCGTGATATGCCAGTTGAATGAATAAGACTTTTGTGCTTAATTACTGGGGCCGGTTGTGGCCGAATTATATGAACTTGTGTTGCCAGTTGTGGCCAAACTATGTGAACTTGTGTTGCCGGTTATGGCAGTTTGATATTCTGATTTTTGTGTCACCGCGGGCTTTGGCCTGGTTTCGGTGTGGTATCATTGAATGAATTTATAGAATCGACATTGTGGTTTTGTTTCTAAGTTCGAGTCGATTTATACTTTTGCGATCGGATTTGATATAAATGTGACTTGCATATGTCTAGTGCAAGTATTGCGTGGCGGCAGGTACCTTTATGAAATTGTGTTTTTGTGGAGATTTGTATGTATGGATTTTCGAAATTTTCAGATCGGATTTCCTGGACTTGGTTTTACTTAGCATGTGCATCGATCCTGTGTGATAACATCCTGTTTCTATGTGAATTGTGTTGCTTGTTTGGGGTTAAGATAACGGGATGTGACATTACCTCTTCAATCAAGGTTTGCCGTTCCTCATCCTCATTCTTAACATGTTGATGACAATATAGCATTCCATCTTCCGGAGCCCACTGGTTAAGATTCAATGCCATCTCCTCAAGCAGGGTAGAAGTGTCTTCGATTGTTTTGCTCATGAGGGCTCCTCCTACAGTAGCATCAACAATCAGACGGGTATTATAAAGTAAGCCTTTTATAAAATGTATGAATTAAAATCCAATCTTCAAGGCCATTGTGGGGACACTTCCGTTGTAATTCATTGAATCTTTCGCATGCCTCAATAAAAGTCTTGCCTGTTGGGGTATGCCCTTAAGGCTAATGTTTGAGGCCTTGGGATTGTATAAGTATCATGTAATAAACTCTTGTGTTTATAAAAGGCATGGTTATTATTCAGGTTGTTATCTTGTCTGCTGTAATGAGAGTACTTCTGAATAATGTCTCAAAGCTGTTCAGCTAGGCTGACAGGCTATAAGTCCTTAGTCGAGATATCTTGGTGAACATGAGACAGCCTTGATATGGTTAAGACTAATATGTGTTCTAATCTTATAGGATGCTTCGAGCATGGAATAAGATGTAGACTCATGGGTACATTGGATGTACTGGACAGACCCTACTAGGATATTCAGTTGGTTGTCACAATGTGAATATTCCTTGTATGCATCAAGTGGCACATGTCCTTTGACTTGAGATCACTTGTGTTTCTAAATGATGAATGTCATTATTTTGAGGTAGTTCAATATCATTTGAAAGATAATGATTATAGACTATCTTGGATAATGATCATGAGTCAGGTTAGGACACTAGTGATAGATATAGGATTGCCGTCTCCTTGTTCAAGGAGTGTGATGTTCTAAAGGGCCCCCCTATATGAGATGATTGAGATAGTGTATGGCCATACCCAGATGACTATGATCATCTGATCTAATCATGCTCATCGTATTGGAGTTACAGGCTTGACATGCTTGTCCAATAAGAACATCCAGTGGCAAAGGAGACATGCATGCCTCGTGAGTTTGATTCACACTTGAGCTGTGTTTTGGGTGTAGTCTTGGAAGACTCTTTCCTTTATATCGGGAGACAGTGATGTGTTGCTAGATACCCCTCACTGATCGTGATAACGTAAGTTATCGTTACCGACATTTAAAGGAAACCCTTAGGGTCGCACAATGTGATGATATGGCTTACTTAAGTCAGATCGTGTGGACTGAATTCTTTGGGTTCAGTTTAAAGGGAAATAAACTCTGATTGTAAGTGAGATCTGGTCTGATCATGTTTGATTGATTAGGGCTTGAGATCGGTAAGCTTCGATCGAGAGAGTTGATGCTAGATCGGTGAGATCAAGAGCATCAGGAGATGGACGGTTGGATCTGGAACCTTAGGGTTTGATATGGTCTAGACCAAGTGGCTTGGCTCAATTTGCGTTTTGAACCAACTCTAATTGAACCGGTTCACTATGTGATCGCTTGGTTCAATGAGAGGTTCAATGCAAGGAAGTTTCGAACGTTCACTTGGAGTGAACGCTTAAGCCATTGAGACTTACCTATTTTGGAAGGCGGTTTTCGATAATGAAAGAAAAACGCTTCCATGTGGTAACGTGGAAGGCTGGTCTCAACGCCTTGCATCTTTCGCTTGAGGGTGATCAATGAGAAGGTGGTTTTGGACAAGGAGCTCTCGGCCAAAGGATCATCTCATCCCTTGCATACGACAACCCTTGAAGGACCTTGCTAGCACAAGGATCTCTAAGGAGCAAGCACATCATCTTGTGTGCGTCAACTAGGGAGAAGATCCCTTTCGATTTTTCTCTTCCAAGTCGCCATCTTCTTCATGGCTTTGGTAAAGATCTAAACTCCATCTCGTTGATCATATTATCTTGCTAAGATCCATGAAAACCCTAGCTTCCGCTTGAAAGTTTTGATGCGCCACCCTAAAGGGTTTTTCGCCCCCCTCTTGAAAGGGGTTTCATATGCATGCGCTCCCCCTTGAAGGGGACCCTTCAATTGGTATCAGAGCGATGTTGAAGCTTGGTAATATGATTGCGTGAGATAATTTTTGTGATCCTTGGTTGCGCATCTACATGTATGTTGATCTTGTTTGACATATGTTAACTCTTCATGCGTGTATACTAGATGATAGTATGTTTCTATTTTGCGCATGTATGTAGGTTGCGGTTATAGCATGTTGTTGTTGTTTTTCACAAAACCCTACATGACATGCGCGCCCAACTAGATCTAAGATGCACCTATAATAAACCCTTAGATGGGTTGATAGGGTTGAAAGCTTCATCTAGAATGGATCAAACTAGTCTGATCAGACCATCTGACAGCCTAGATGGGTTGACCACATAGCACCTGTGCGCAAGCATGAGGTGGCTATAGGTTGACTGCATCAAAGGTGTGTAGCGAGGTCTGGTTGAGACAACCAATGAACACTCTTGAGTTAGGCCCGGGGTCACACCCGCTTGCCAAAACTCTTGAAGGTGGTTCAGCCCTTGGCGCATGCATGGTTGACCATTAGGTCAACTCGGGTCAGTTAGGACTCGGTGCATGCAAGGGCACAGGATCTAACTAGATGGATGAGTGGATCCCTATCAATGGACCATTGTAAGGTTGTAGGGCACATAAGGAAATTAATATTGATGCCTATGGGGTTTTCAAAAATTTAATTTCTTGATTGGATCACATGATGATTGATGCCATGATGCTTGTCTATTTATTCTTATGTGGACTGCCCATGTTAAATGTGTGCTGTGCTGGGGCCTGCGTGCCTGGAATCAAACTTGTAAATTATTTTGTGATCTGCGAATCACATTTGTACTTAATTTATAATGTATAATTGACCTGCGAGTCAAACTTGTCTAGATAGATCAAATTGTATTTGATTAGACAAGAGCACAAAGGCACACATCAGAGGAGCATTCACCTGGTGGCGCACCTGAGGTGCTCTTGGCGCTAGGGCCATGGGTTGGACCAGATGAGATGCAAATGAGCTCAAGTGAAGACTTAAGTAAAATTAAGGTCTTACTAGGGTTCATGGGCTTTTACCACATAAGATCATGCTTTCTATTTATTGCTTAAATAATTAGAATTGCATGTGTTTATCTTCTGCTATCACCATAGGCCTTGTATGATAGTTAAGAAGATAAAAGACCGTTAAAATCCAACGCTAATATATCAAGCACGTAATGCCTTCTGGCGCGAAACCTCACTGTTCTGACTATCGTTGGAGCCGTGTTGAACCCACTCAGTGGGCACGTCCATCTATCTTCAGACAGTGCGGGATTACACCTGCGTGTTACAGAGTAGGGATTTATCCCTTCTCGTTGCTTAGCATAGCACGTGGTGGTCCAGGGAGTAGGTCAGGTCAGCTTGACCATGTAGACTACATATGTGGCGCATATGGTAGTGCATGGAGGTAGCCATCTGTGGGGTCAGAGACTGTGTTGTACCAACTCAGTTGGCACAGTCTGCTGGATTGCCCAGATGAAGGGGAATCGCACGGGTTGGCGATTGGCTGGGACAGCCTACCAGAAACTAATGCTTGTCATCTCTGTGCATCTTATCTCGCCTGAACGGGACGCGGAGACCAAGTATGAAATCTGGATCCCATCTCACTAAAAGAGTGTTACTCTTTCGGACTGTTTTCTGGATTTTTCAGTCAGACAAAATAGTGAGAAAAAGAATCTTTCTTAAAGTCCTGGATTGATTCTGAACATTGATACTGACCTTGCTGTTCTTGCATTGTTGTAGATTCCTGCAGCAACGAACACCATGAGCTTCAATGTGCGATCCCTACTGGAAAGGGAGAAGTTTGCTGGGCCGAACTTCTCTGACTGGTTCGGACACCTTAAGATCGTTCTTAAGGCAGAGAGGAAACTGTATGTCCTCGAGACGGCGATACCGCCGCAGCCCGCTGCGAACGCCGCAAGGGCGGTTCGTGATGCCTATGAAAAGCACGTCAATGATAGCATTGATGTCGCTTGCCTGATGCTAGCGTCTATGACGCCACCGCTGCAGCGTCAGCATGAGGATATGTCGGCTATAGAGATTATAGCGAACCTCAAGATGCTGTATGCTGCACAGGCGAGGACAGAACGCTATAATCTGACGAAGCTCTTCTTTCAGAGCAAACTGGCTGAGGGGAGCCCAGTGGGAGCTCACGTGCTCAAGATGATTGGGCACAAGGAGGCTCTGGAGAAACTGGGGCATACCGTCAACCAGGAGCTTGCTGTAGATATTATTCTGCAGTCTCTTCCGCCTTCTTTCGATGCGTTCATCATTAACTTTAATATGAACAAAATCGATTGTACGCCGGCAGAGCTGCTGAATATGCTCTTGACTACTGAGGAAACTCTGAAGGGCAAGCCTTCAACCTCTGTCTTAATGGTTCCTTTTAGGAACAAGAAGAAGGGGAAGAAGGGCAAGGCCCCTGTCAAGAACTACAGTAAGGCTCTGAAACAAAAGGTCAAGCGGTCCAAGGACAACAGGTGTTTCCACTGTGGCCAGCTGGGTCACTGGAAAAAGGACTGTAAAGCGCTCCAAGGAGATAAGAGGGGAGGCATCGCTTCTGGCTCAGGTATATACGTGACGGAAGTCATGGTTTCATCTTCTTCTATTTCATGGGTGTTGGACACTGCATGTGGAGTTCACATTTGTTCAAATGTACAGGAACTCAAGAGAAGAAGGCAGGTGGGACAGCATGAGGTAGACCTACGCGTTGGAAACGGGGCACGGGTTGCTGCTGTTGCTGTAGGAGACTATTTCATTTCTTTACCATCTGGCATTGTATTGGAATTAAACAATTGTTATTTTGTACCGAGTATCACCAAGAATATTATCTCTATTCCTGCTCTTGTCAGGAAAGGATTTGCCTTTGAATGCAATATTTCAAAGTGTGTTTTATCTGTAGATAATATTGTGTATGCAACTGGTTCAATTAACAATGGGTTATACATGTTGGACATGGAAAATTCTATACAAAACATTGATAATAAGAAAGCCAAGTATGCTGATGACAGCACCTTGCTATGGCATAGTCGTTTAGGCCATATAAACGAGAAACGCATTAAGCGGTTGCATGATCATGGACTGCTGGGATCTTTCTCCTATGAGGATTTTGATACATGCAAAGCTTGTTTGATGGGTAAAATGACGAAGTCTCCTTTTCCTAACAAAGGTCAAAGGGCTTCAGGTTTACTTGACCTCATACACAGTGATGTGTGTGGGCCATTTAGTAAACATGCCAGAGGTGGCTATCAGTACTTCATTACCTTTACTGATGATTTCAGTAGGTATGGGTATGTCTATCTAATGAGACATAAAAGTGAATCTTTTGACAAGTTCAAAGAGTTCAAAAATGAAGTACAAAATCAGTTAGGCCGAAATATCAAGGCACTTCGTTCTGATCGAGGTGGAGAATACCTAAGTCGAGAATTTACTGACTATCTGAAAGAGTGTGGGATTATCTCACAGCTCACTCCGCCAGGAACACCGCAATGGAATGGTGTGTCCGAGAGGAGAAATAGAACGTTACTTGACATGGTTCGTTCTATGATGAGTCAGGCTACTCTTCCATACTCCTTTTGGGGTTTTGCACTGGAAACAGCTGCAAAGGTACTAAACCGAGTGCCATCCAAGGCAGTTTCAAAGACGCCATATGAGTTATGGTATGGGAAACAGCCTAGCTTGACATTTATCAGGATCTGGGGTTGCAAGGCTTATGTCAAAAAGCTCGCCTCTGGGAAACTGGAGAGCAGATCTGAGAAATGCATCTTTGTCGGTTACCCTAAGGAAACTAAGGGTTATTATTTCTACGATCCCAAAGAGAACAAGGTTTTTGTTGCTCGGACGGCCATATTTCTTGAGAAGGAATTTCTTCTGCAAGAGGCCAGTGGGAGAGAAATAAAGCTGGATGAGAATCCAGAGGAAGGACAAAGTAGTCAAGTGCAGTTGGATGAGCCAGAGCCAGTGGATCAGGTTATTGAACAACCTGAGGCTCAGATAACACGGGAACCGCGAAGATCGGGAAGGATCCGTCGACAGCCTGAGCGCTATGACGGAGTCTACATCATTGATAATGATGAACCCCTCACTTATGCGGATGCGGTCAGTGGACCGGAGTCAGCTAGATGGCTTGATGCTATGCGAGCCGAGATGGACTCCATGTCAGATAACCAAGTCTGGGATTTGGTTGATCCGCCTCCGGGAGTAATCCCTATAGGCTGTAAATTGATCTTCAAGAAGAAGATTGACATGGATGGTAACGTGGTTACCTATAAAGGCAGGCTAGTTGCGAAAGGTTTCAAACAAATCTACGGGATAGATTATGATGAAACTTTCTCACCTGTAGCCATGTTTAAGTCTATTCGGATTCTTTTCGCGATAGCTGCGTATTACGATTATGAGATCTGGCAGATGGATGTGAAAACAGCTTTCCTTAATGGAAATCTGGATGAGGATGTGTATATGACACAACCTGAGGGTTTCACTAATCCAGCAGATCGTCATAAAATATGCAAGTTAAAGAAATCCATTTATGGATTGAAACAAGCATCTAGAAGCTGGAATATTCGTTTCGATGAATCAATCTCTGAGTTTGGTTTCATCAAGAACGAAGATGACCCGTGTGTATATAAGAGGTTTAGTGGGAGCGTAATTACATTCCTAATCCTCTACGTCGATGATATCTTAATCATTGGAAACGATATTCCTGAACTGCATGCGGTTAAAGCATGGTTAGGAAAATGTTTCCAAATGAAAGATCTAGGAGAAGCAGCCTATGTGTTAGGTGTGAAGATCTACCGGGATAGATCTAAGAGGCTTCTCGGGCTGTGCCAAAGTACTTACATCGATAAAGTCCTAGAGAGATTCCATTTAGAGAAGTCTAAACGTGGATATCTTCCAGTCAGACATGGTCTGAATCTTTCGAAGAGTCAGTGTCCACAAACACAGACTGAGAAAGATGAAATGGACAATACGCCTTATGCTTCGGCTATTGGGTCCATTATGTATGCGATGTTGTGTACTCGCCCAGACGTCGCTTACGGGTTAAGCGTGACCAGTCGATTCCAAAGTAATCCAGGTTTGGCACACTGGATTGCGGTCAAGAACATTATAAAATATCTGCGGAGGACCAAAGATATGTTCTTGATATATGGTGGTCAGGAAGAACTCAGTATAGAGGGATATACTGACGCTTCGTTCCAGTCAGACCAGGATGATTTCCGATCGCAATCAGGCTATGTCTTTAGCTTGAATGGTGGAGCAGTGGTGTGGAAGAGTTTCAAACAGTCAACTGTTGCTGATTCCACAACAGAAGCCGAGTATGTTGCAGCCTCGGAAGCATCCAAGGAGGCAGTGTGGATTCGTAAGTTCGTGAGAGAACTTGGTGTTGTTCCTTCGAGTGCAGATCCTTTGGTTATCTTCTGTGATAACACTGGAGCAATCGCACAAGCAAAGGAACCACGGTCGCACCAGAAGTCCAAGCACATACAGAGACGGTTTCACTTGATCCGGGAGATCATTGATCGAGGCGAGATCAAAATATGCAAGGTTCATACAGATGACAATCTGGCAGACCCGCTTACCAAGCCTCTGGCGCAGCAGAAGCATGAGAAGCACTGTAATAATATGGGTTTGAGATTTCTCAACCATTAGATTAAGTGCAAGTGGGAGATTGTTGGGGTATGCCCTTAAGGCTAATGTTTGAGGCCTTGGGATTGTATAAGTATCATGTAATAAACTCTTGTGTTTATAAAAGGCATGGTTATTATTCAGGTTGTTATCTTGTCTGCTGTAATGAGAGTACTTCTGAATAATGTCTCAAAGCTGTTCAGCTAGGCTGACAGGCTATAAGTCCTTAGTCGAGATATCTTGGTGAACATGAGACAGCCTTGATATGGTTAAGACTAATATGTGTTCTAATCTTATAGGATGCTTCGAGCATGGAATAAGATGTAGACTCATGGGTACATTGGATGTACTGGACAGACCCTACTAGGATATTCAGTTGGTTGTCACAATGTGAATATTCCTTGTATGCATCAAGTGGCACATGTCCTTTGACTTGAGATCACTTGTGTTTCTAAATGATGAATGTCATTATTTTGAGGTAGTTCAATATCATTTGAAAGATAATGATTATAGACTATCTTGGATAATGATCATGAGTCAGGTTAGGACACTAGTGATAGATATAGGATTGCCGTCTCCTTGTTCAAGGAGTGTGATGTTCTAAAGGGCCCCCCTATATGAGATGATTGAGATAGTGTATGGCCATACCCAGATGACTATGATCATCTGATCTAATCATGCTCATCGTATTGGAGTTACAGGCTTGACATGCTTGTCCAATAAGAACATCCAGTGGCAAAGGAAACATGCATGCCTCGTGAGTTTGATTCACACTTGAGCTGTGTTTTGGGTGTAGTCTTGGAAGACTCTTTCCTTTATATCGGGAGACAGTGATGTGTTGCTAGATACCCCTCACTGATCGTGATAACGTAAGTTATCGTTACCGACATTTAAAGGAAACCCTTAGGGTCGCACAATGTGATGATATGGCTTACTTAAGTCAGATCGTGTGGACTGAATTCTTTGGGTTCAGTTTAAAGGGAAATAAACTCTGATTGTAAGTGAGATCTGGTCTGATCATGTTTGATTGATTAGGGCTTGAGATCGGTAAGCTTCGATCGAGAGAGTTGATGCTAGATCGGTGAGATCAAGAGCATCAGGAGATGGACGGTTGGATCTGGAACCTTAGGGTTTGATATGGTCTAGACCAAGTGGCTTGGCTCAATTTGCGTTTTGAACCAACTCTAATTGAACCGGTTCACTATGTGATCGCTTGGTTCAATGAGAGGTTCAATGCAAGGAAGTTTCGAACGTTCACTTGGAGTGAACGCTTAAGCCATTGAGACTTACCTATTTTGGAAGGCGGTTTTCGATAATGAAAGAAAAACGCTTCCATGTGGTAACGTGGAAGGCTGGTCTCAACGCCTTGCATCTTTCGCTTGAGGGTGATCGATGAGAAGGTGGTTTTGGACAAGGAGCTCTCGGCCAAAGGATCATCTCATCCCTTGCATACGACAACCCTTGAAGGACCTTGCTAGCACAAGGATCTCCAAGGAGCAAGCACATCATCTTGTGTGCGTCAACTAGGGAGAAGATCCCTTTCGATTTTTCTCTTCCAAGTCGCCATCTTCTTCATGGCTTTGGTAAAGATCTAAACTCCATCTCGTTGATCATATTATCTTGCTAAGATCCATGAAAACCCTAGCTTCCGCTTGAAAGTTTTGATGCGCCACCCTAAAGGGTTTTTCGCCCCCCTCTTGAAAGGGGTTTCATATGCATGCGCTCCCCCTTGAAGGGGACCCTTCAATGCCATCCTACTGTACAAAGCTTATACTGTACAAAGCTTATAATGTGATTTCTCAACTAGATGGTTTTGTCAGGTCGAAACTACTTCATCAAGAAGGCATTGGACAATTGCTCCCATGTGGTGAAGGTACCGGTAGGTCGAGAATGTAGCCAAGAGCGCGCTCGGTCCCTGAGAGAAAAAAAGAAATAATCTTAATTTTAATGTATCATCAAAAACCCCATTACTTTTAATGGTATCACAAACTTCTAGAAAAAGATATAAATGTTGATAGGGATCTTCAATTGGTAATCCTCCAAACTGATTCTGTTGGATCATGGACAAGAAAGCAGGATTGATTTTGAAATTATCAGCATCAATGGCTGGTCTGGCAATGCTAAAGTGTATCTCTTGTGGTTTAGGGGTTGCATAGTCCCTAAGTGATTTCTGGTTCACCATTAGATCTAAATTTCCTGTGTAGTCTAAAGCAGATAGGTCAAATAACTCAAGTAAATAGAAGAGAACAGTAAGATAGAACCTAAATAGGAAATAAACAAAACCTAGTCTAGCAATACTCTCAATATCTTCAATATTGACAAAAACCAAGGTCCCCAGCAACGGCGCCAAAAACTTGTTGTATCCCAACAAGTAGCTAGACAAAAACTTATCTGTGGCGTCGCCGCCAAAAACTTGTTGTGTCCAAAGACCTATTGTGTCCGCAAGTGCACGGGTACTCGAAGTAATAAAAAATATCGATCCCACAAGACCTTCTTTGTCAAGTACCAAATAATTGAGTTCTTACTATCTAGGCAATCGAAACTATGCAGGTGAATTATCGAAAGCTAACGAAAATACCAGAGAGAGAAACTGGGACTAGGGTTTCATCCACTTTGATTTCTATGACTAGATATGAATAAAAGGTTGTCAGTCTAGTTTCATTATGATAAAGATATAATTTACTTCATAAAAGGATTATCTCACTTTCGTGCAGACAATCATGTAGGGACCAATCCTCGCTTTCGCGCAAGATCTATCCCAACGCTGAAAATAAGTAAATCATCAAACGAAGAACTCAAGGATCCCTTTTGTGCATCTGAATTATTATTTGATTATCCTAAGTAGAATCTCAAGGATCACTTTCATGCATCCGAGTCTCAACATAGGTTTTACTTATAGTTCTCAAACGTTCTAATCCTTGCTCTCGCACAAGATCTTCCCATTTGATATAATAACTCAATCCTAGATTCTTTTTATCAAACATGACAATTATTATTCTTAAATCAAGAAAAAGAACTAACCTAATTTCTTACAGTAAGTTCCTATTATTCAATTTTAGGGTTCCAAGTTCTCAAGCAAGTCACTTTTCAGTCTATTGAGAAAACTCTAGAATCATGGATGATAATAAGAAAACTATGGAGAATCATAGAGCAATCTATCACATAAGTATAATCATCATAATCAAATTATTCTGACGAAAATAAAAGTTATCTAGTAATTAAGAAATCAAAGGGAATTACTCCCCCATGTCCCACAAGAGGCTTAAGCTAGCATGGAGAAAAGATTACATTAAACCATAGTTTATAGCGATCGAAAATCGAAAAGAAAGGGGAAGAACGAATAACCACACGATTGTAATGAAAATTACAGCCGTAATTATCAAGCATGAACAGTTTTGGCGCTAGGTTCTTTGTCGATTTCTCCTCCGATCGAGATTCTTTCGTGTTGAAACTTCTAGGGTATGTTCTCTGGCTCTAGGCGAAGCTTCCCTTCAAATTTCACGGCCGGAGGTGCGCTGTACACTTCCCGGCGGCGAACCCTAAGGCAGCGGCATGAAAGTTGATTTCTCCATTGTTAATGGATGAAATTTAGGGCTTTTGGTGCCTTCCCCTTCCTCCCATCGAAAGCTCCCTTTTTGCTTCTTACAACTTTTGATTTCATGGCTTGGATCATCCGCAATCGATCCTGCAAAAATCGGACTCAAATTTGACCGTGAAAATCGCATCTCCAGGTTGTAATTACGGCCGTATTTTTTATTACGGCACAGCCATAATTTCAGTCGAGTTCTCGGGTTGAAATATGTCTGGCAATTACAGCACCGTAATATAGGTTACGGCAGTGCCGTAATTTCATCCAAAAATTCTGGTAAAAAATCACTCCAAATTACGGCCCGTGAAAATCTTTACGGTAGTGCCGTAATTTCCGAAAATCTTTCTGGATGAAAAATTCCCAAATTTTGGCAGTGCTCCGATATTACGGTAGCCGATGAAAATACGGTACCGTAATATATATTACGGCCCTACTGTAATTTGGTCTTAAGCTCCTATCTTCATGGAATTTGACATGTTATTTCCTCTTGATGGTGGGAATTCATTCATACATCTGGATTGCTTGAAAATGCCTGAAAACCATGCCTTTTTGCTTGAAAATCATCAAAAACCAAAAAGAGTGTAGATTCCGCAGTAGTTGATAAAAAAAGGCATAAAAATAAGCAAAGGTTCATGAATTTGACACAAAAAGATATATGAAATGGCATGAAATTTACTATAAATTTCAGTGTCATCAGTAACAAGCCTACAGGGAGACTACCGGGATAGCCTGAGATGAATCCCAGGGAGCACATCAATGCGGTTACTGTAATGAGTGCCGAACATAATGAGACACCTGGAGAGCCTATCAAGGAATCTATTGATAAATCTGCGAGTATTGTTTTTGATTTTGAAGACTGTGAGAAGAAAGGGGAGAAAGAGAAATATGTAGGTCTGCCTGCATATATCCCTCCGATTCCTTTTCCCCAGAGGTTACGTAGAACAGATTAGAGAAAACCTGATAGTGGTAAGTCTAAGGCAAAGAAAGATCAGGTAAGCAAGAACGCTGAAATAACAAAGGCAAGAGACCCCAGAGATATTTCAATTCCTTGCTAAGTTGGAAAGTTTGCTGTTGAAAATGCTTTATGTGACATAGGAGCTAGTATAAGCTTGATGCCTGCATAGTTGATTGAGGAGGTAGGTAGTGGAGAACTTGAACCTACCGAGACTTGTATTCAATTTGCTAATGGTTTTGATCAGCAACCAATTGGTATATTAGATAATGTAACAGTTAAAATTGATAAATTTTCTATCGTTACTGATTTTATGGTTTTTAACATGAAGGAAAACGTTAAGTTCCCTGTCATTCTAGGAATACCATTTTTAGAAAACACGGCAGCTATAATTGACATGTTGCATAGAAGCTTAAATTGAATTTGAATGATAGTAAGTTGATCTTTGATTTTTCATCAGAGGCTAAAGGGATTAATTTTGTCGGTTCCGATCAATTGCTCAGAGTGAAGGAGAATAAATTTGATGAAGAAAATATTTTTGAAGTGGATAAATGTCTCTCAAAAAATTAGGAAAAGCATAAAAGGGACGAGTTGAAAGAAGTCGAAACATGGGCAATACCTCGAGCTTTAAAGTTAAATCTGTATAATGATCTAGAAGGCGTGAGGAACAACAATTGCCTATTATTGACTACGCCTCATATCCACCAGAAGAGTCAAGAGCATTGCCTTGGTCTAGCTAATTACCGTAAACTAGCGCTACCTGGGAGGCAACATAGAGGCTTTGAATTTTCATTAATTTTAGCATGTTTTCTTTCTTTTTAGTGTAGATTTGTTTTCATTATAGTTCATAGGGTTTATCTCTTAATTTTTATTTCATATTTTGTTGGTGTTATCTGATGAACTTTTTTATATGAAAATTCTTCTAAAATCAATGTTTTGTGTGCAGAAATTTTTTTAGAGAATTTTGGGGATTTTTCTAACAAAAAGCCAAGCCAAAACGCAACATTTACGGGTAAAGCCGTAATTATCGCACAGCCATAATTGCAAATCAGACTGAATTTATGGGATACTGTACGCTAAAGCGAGTTTACGGCAGAAACCGTAACTTCTTTACGGACCGTAAGTTCTTACGGCTTGACTTAACCAGCGACTTAGGGTTTTACACCTACGCTCGTAATTCACCGATTTTTTACGATTTCTCTCACGAGCGACGACGAAAACCATCCACCACTATTCCTCTACCTCCGAAGAGTGTTTTTCGACATTCTTTTGCTTGATTTTCACCAGATTTCTAGAAGAACTGCCGTGCGTCCACTGACCCACCAGAAGTGTCTTTGAGTCGATTCAAGCCCAATTTTCACATAGGTCCATGAGTTTTCCTCGCTCAAACTCGCGATTCATCATTTGCACTTGGAATATATACACTTTGAATCGATTTGGAACCGTTTCGTCGGATTTTTGAGGCGATTTCTTACTCGATTTTCACGGGTAAATTTCAAAGTTACTCTAGCACACGATTTTTGAAATATATTGGCATATTTTGGGTATTTCGATCAAGATTATGGCACCGAGGAGATCAGTTAGGACCAGACCCTATGGGGCGGTGAGGAAGGAGAGTGTACAAGGCCCGTACCTTCCTATTTATCCTATGTATAGGATGGTCCATGGAGTACTACCAGAGAGATTTGAGTTGCATCAGATGTCGGCAGTGGAGTCTCCGATACCGTTCAACCTATAACCTCCCTCCGACACGCCTTGGGAGTACCCAGTGTTTCTGACGTGCTTGGTACTGAGAGGATGTCGCCTGCTCCTAGAACATCTTCTGTACCTAGTACATCGCAGATGGCAGTACCTGATCTAGTTAGTTCTCCAGAGTTGGAGATTGTTTCAGATAGGCCTGCTGATAGGCCGGAGAGCCGCAATTAGAGGATCGCTAGATGGTATGCTAGGAAGCGTACCACGTGAGGCATGAGTACGTAGGGGAGGAGAGTTACCAGACCACTATCACCAGTTGTAGAGACAGCTGAGATATCCGTAGCGACCCAGTGTCAGCACCTATAGTAGTAGAGATGGAGCAGTCAGAGGAGATGTAGACTGATGCTATTCCTATGGACATGGAGGGTTTCGCTACACCAGTGCCTTCTACAGATATACTAGAGTCTGTTGTTCCTACTGATACTCAGGCTATGGAGGTGGACAGTCCACATGACATAGTCCAGACTCCAGAGATTGCATCACCCTCCTCAGCCTAGGGAGACCTGCCTATCCCTGAGGCTAGTACACCCATATTGCCAGATCAGGAGGAGGGATCATCTGAGATATTTGCAGATCTACCGCATATATCAGTAGACATACCTGAGCTCCGCTCTTCTCCGCCAGTTGCACCTGAGTCCTCTGCGACTCCTGAGACAGTTCGACCCCCAGTTTCATAGATGCCACACATTACTGAGCCAGCACAGCCAGTACCTACTGTTGGGAAACCCCGGGGACATTTTACAATTTTCAGAGCCATGGGCATACATTTTACGCAGCGGAAGAATGTCCCCGAAACAGGCTAGTCCCAAAAACCCAGTGAAGATCTCTTGCGAGGGGGTCGACACGATGTGATAGTAAGTACCTTTAAGCAATTAGAAGCCGATGTCGATGAAGGCGCCCAAGTGTTCGCCCTCTGCTGTCTCGCACACACGGATTCCTCAAGTTTTCTTCTTCCTCGCCCGGTGCTAGCCTCGGGAAGAAGATCCATGCCTTAGGAGAGTCCTCCAAGCAACTTGCGCCACCACCAAGATGTGATGCGCCAAGGAGATGGAAGGAGAAGAGAACGCCGCAAGCCTTCTTGTTCCTTTGCGCCAAGGAAAGGAAGAGGAGAAGCATGCTTGCGCCCTTGATGGAAGAAGAAGAGCTCTAAGCTCTCCAAGCCGTCGCCCTCTAATGCTTCACGCCTCCAAGGAATTAGCATCATCAAGAGAGGGGGCGGCAAGGGCTTATTTATAGGAGCAAGAGGCGGTTAGGGGAGAATGGCTACTGTTGACAATTAGGGCATGATTCTAGGAGATTATCCAATCAAAAATATTGATTAAATCTCCACTCCCATATGCGCCTAAGACTTGCCAAAGCAAGCATCAGCCATATGCGCCCATACCATGCCATATGAGGCATTAATCCCATCCATGCGCCTAGACCTAGTCAAGGCAATATGATGGATTGCCTAATGTGGCTTGGGCGCAAGTCCTAATCCAATTAGGACTCTAATTATGTTAATAATCAGCCCACAATTGTCAAACACAATCCAATCAATTATCTTGTGTGATTTAATCAAATCCAATTTGATTTAATCACCTAGGAGATACCAAACAAGGCATAGGCGCAAATCCTAGTCCAACTAGGATTCCATATGCGCCTATCCTATTAATTCATCCCCATTATACCCTTCAAGCCTCATAGCCCTTCAATACAACTTATTAGCAAGCCCAACTAAGCAATGGGCCAAGCCCAAAGTCCATTATGCATGTTAACCAAGCTATTGGATCCAATCCAATTTAACCCATGGTTAAATGAGGCTAACCATGGTTAATTTGATCGATATGCCAAAAACGGAAGTTGGCCCCAATAAGTTTCTTCCATCTCATCAGGCCCATTGGCGCTGATGAAATCTCCCAAATAGATCAGAGTTATCCAATAACTCGATCTAAAGGCTACCCGATCAATATGAAAACTCGAGTATCAAGGTGTGCGACCCTGTAGGTTCCTCTAACGCTGGCAGTGCTGACCAAAGGTCATCACAAGCAGTGAGTGGCACCTAGCAGTGCATCGCTGCTACCCAGGTTATTGGAATGGATATCGACATCGACATCCCCATCATCGCAACTAGGTACATATGCATTACAGTCTCTTTGCCGTACTGATATCCGATTGGACAAGTGTGTCACCACTTGTTTTCATCCAATCACATGGCTATGAATAAAACAGGTTCTCACCTGGGTATGGCCATACACTCTCAGTCATAGAACCATAAGGGAGCTCCATGGATATCATACTTCCCTAAGGAAGGGGCAAATCCTATGTCTGTCCATTGACCTTCTCATATGGGTCGTGACATGCTCAATGACAACCGTTATGACCTCCCAACTACGGCAAGGTGTTAGGTTGCATCAAAGCAAGTCCCTAACCATATAGAATGGTCAATGACCTCAAGTCAAGGGATCAATGCATCTCCTGTCACTTGTGAGGATAACTCATGACACCAAGTCATAGCCTCACAGCGGGTCTATCCAGTATATCCTCCAATGATATACCCATGTGTCTGCGTTAGCACCACGTGCCTAACCAGCCCACATACCAGTCTCACAAGTACCATAGCTATCCCATATCCACTAAGGTACATCGACTGGGGATTATAGTTCGAGCACAGATCCAATCTGTCTCCAGGGACATTATCATGTAAGTACACAATCGCAGGTGTAGACAAACAATGATAATGACAATGCCAGAAAGATATATGAATATCAGAGTCAAGTAGTACAAAGATGGACCAAAACTAGGTCCTAGGGCATATACACCAACAATCTCCCACTTGCACTAAGACCTAGAGGTTGAGCAACCTCAACCCCATATCTCTAGTACGACCATCATGCTTCCGCTGCGCCAAAGCCTTGGTCAGTGGGTCTGCTAGATTGCTCTCTGTGTCAATTCTGCTAATCTTGACATTACCTCGATCAATGATCTTTCTGATCAGGTGAAATCTCCTGAGTATGTGTTTGGACCTTTGATGAGACCGTGGTTCCTTAGTATGTGCAGTTCCCATTGTTGTCATAGTAGAGCTTAATGGGATCCATTGCACTTGGAACCACCTGAAGTTCAGAAAAGAACTTCCTGATCCAAACGGCTTCATTGGCTGCCTCAGAAGCAACCACATACTCAGCTTCGGTTGTAGAATTAGCTATGGTGGATTGCTTGAAGCTCTTCCAGTATACAGCACCTCCAACCATCTTAAACTAATAGCTGGTCTGCGATCTTAAGTCGTCAGGATCAGACTGGAACGACTCATCAGTGAAGCCCTGCACACTGAGTTCTTCCTGTCCCCGTAGACTTTATAGAATAAATCCTTAGTCCCTTTCAAGATACTCAAGGATATTCTTTACAGCCACCCAGTGCTGCAAACTAGGATTGGATTGGTATCGGCTGGTTATGCTCACAGCATAAGCCACAACTGGTCTAGTACACAACATTGCATACATGATCGATCCCACCGCCGAAGCATAGGGCACTCGACTCATGTCATCTCTCTTAGGCTCTATGTTGGTACACTGGTTCTTTGAGAGAGTAAGGCCATGTCTCACTGGAAGGTATCCCTTCTTGGATTGCTCCAAGTTGAACCTCTCCAGGACCTTATCAATGTGGGTACTCTGACTAAGGGCCAAGAGCCTCTTGGATCTATCCCGGTAGATCCTCACGCCTAGAATATAGGCGGCCTCCCCTAAGTCCTTCATCTCGAAACACTTCCCTAACCATGTCTTCACAGCTTGTAGACTAGGGATGTCGTTTCCGATGAGTAGTATGTCATCGACATACATGACCAGAAAAGTCATCAAGCTCCCACTGAATTTTCTGTATACACAGGCGTCTTCTTCACTTTTGATAAAGTCATAATCTCTCACAGCTTCATCAAACTGAAGATTCTAACTTCGAGATGCTTGCTTTAATCCGTAAATGGATTTCTTTAGCCTGCAGACTTTACTAGTATCTGCAAGATGGATGAAGTCATTAGGTTGTGTCATATACACATCCTTAGTTAGCTTCCCGTTAAGGAACGCTGTCTTCACATCCATCTGCCATATCTCATAGTCATGATATGCAGCTATAGCAAGCAGAATCCGAATGGATTTAATCATGGCAACTGGCGAGAAGGTTTCATCATAGTCCACCCCGTGGACTTGTTTAAATCCTTTAGCCACTAGTCTACCCTTATAGGTAACTATTTTGCCATCCATGTCTGTCTTCCTCTTGAAGACCCATTTACACCCTATGGGTTTTACCCCATCAGGCAGCTCAACCAAATCCCAGACTTGGTTAGCCGACATGGAATCCATCTCGGATCGCATGGCCTCAAGCCATCTCTCGGAGTCCGGTCCACTGACCGCCTCATCATAAGTCCTGGGTTTATCCTCCATGATGAATATCCCGTCGTGTTGGGTCGGCAGCGACCCATACCTCTCAGGTGCACGACGAAACCTCCCAGACCTACATGGGGCCTATGTCTGAGCCTCAGGCTGCCTAGCAACCGGTGCACGTGGCTCAGATTCCATCTCGTTGTCTTTGTGGTTGCACTTGGTCCTCATCCAAGTCAAACTTCCTCCCACTAACTTCTTTCATGAGAGATTCTTTCTCTAGAAAGACAGCACCCCGAGCAACAAAAACTTTGTTCTCGGTTGGGACATAGAAGTAGTATCCTTTAGTCTCCTTAGGGTACCCCACAAACATACACTTATCAGATCTAGGTTCTAGCTTGCTAGAATCCTGACGTTTGACATAAGCCTCACATCCCTAGATCCTGATAAAAGTGAGATTAGGGCGTCTCCCATTCCATACCTCGTATGGAATCTTTGAGACACTCTTAGATGGAACATTATTCAGTATTAGAGAAGCTTTTTCAAGTGCATGTCCCCAGAATGAGGGAGGTAGAGTTGCATGACTCATCATAGACCGAACTATGTCTAACAAGGTTCGATTTCTCCTTTCAGATACACCATTCTACCGAGGTGCTCTAGGAGGAGTGAGTTGGGATAGGATCCCACACTTACTCAGATAGTCAAAGAATTCACTGCTCAGGTGCTCTCCATCACGATCTGATCGAAGATCCTTAAAGGATCTACCAAGCTGGTTCTCTACTTCATGTCTGAACTCCTTAAATTTCTCAAAGGATTCAGACTCATGTCTCATCATGTAGACATAACCATATCTACTGAAGTCATCAGTAAATGTGATGAAGTAGTTATACCCTCCTTTGGCTTTGTTTATTGAATAGCCCACACACATCACTATGTATGAGATCCAACAAACCTCCTGCCCTCTTACCAGTCTTGGTGAAGGGCGTCTTTGTCATTTTCCCTAATAAACAAGTCTCACATTTATCAAGTTCCTCCAAGGAACTCGAATCTAGCAACCCATTTTCATGGAGTTGTCGAATGCGATTCTTGTTTATATGGGCTAATCGACAATGCCATAGGAAAGCACCAACTGAACCACTCAGTTTGGTCCTTTTATTATTTATGTTACAAATAGAGCTAACCATGTCCAAGACATGTGGACCATTGCACAAAGTACCCTTCCCATAAAACATGTTTGCAAAAGAAAAAGAACATAGGTTGATGTAGGACGGGGAACTAAAGCAATCAAACAACGCTTTTGAAAATTGATTTTGATAGATAGCTTAATAATAAGGAAAACCGAGATTAAGCTAACGAGGTTTAGAAAACTAATTTTTTTTGTACTTTAAATATATAAGAAAATCCAAATTTAGACTAAGAGCAATAAGTAAGTTCTACACTAGAAAAACAGTAACTACAGGAACTAAACTTACAGTGCAGCCCTTGAGAATTGAAGGGCTGTGCTTCCCGTTCTTCACCGGTCCTACTCTGATGGAAGGTGTAGGGTGGAGCTTACAAGCAATCACAGAAGATCCGTACAAGCCATGGATTTTAATACAGAAATAACTCAAGGGGTGAGGTTAAGCCTCACAAATTCCCTTGCTAACCCTAAGATAGCTAAAGAGAGGGGAAGAGAAGGAAGGGGGGGTGGCGCCCCTCCTAGACCCACTCCAAGCGCAAGCTACAAGTTAAAATAAACAAGATTTAGTGTATAGAAGAGTTCTTAAAATCTAATGAAGAAGTTAAGGAAGAAACTTAGCCGATTGGGATGAAAGCTCCTTGAGGCCGAGGATTGATGTTCTCCTTGCTCCAAACTGAGGGTGAGGGAAGTTCTTCTTGTGATGGCGCACACAAATAAGGGGAAGAACTCCTTAGGGTTTCGGTGGGGAAGCTAGAAGGATGAGAAGAACTCGGCTAAAGGAGAAAAACAAGCACTAACACAAGTAATTAACCTAGGTAACTAATAGACAATATTATTTCATCAACAAGTGGTTCGAATACAAGGGGGAGACCATGCTTTTATAGGCGAGATGGGGCTTAGGGCAGGATAGTCATTAGCTTCCATGCGCCTATTACAAAGATGGTTGGAATTTGAATGTCAAAATCAAGATGAGGTAGGCGCAAATCCTCTTGGTGAACTTCCTTCTTTGGTGACCTTTGTTTGGCAATTCTTTAAGTGCTTGAGGGAGGTATCTTCTTATCTTTGGCGAAAAGCTTGTTGGCGCATGGACAAGGAATTCAAAATTTGAATCCTTTCCATGAGGGCATGGGCGGCAACAAGAGATGGAATTTTCTCATTAATGTCTTCATAAATGCTCTCCTTTAATTGTGGATCTTGATGAGGAATCCCTTTGATTGTGGATCTTGATGGATGAGATTTGAATTCATTCCTCTAGTGGTTGGTGCATATATCTTGATTGGATGATGAGGTGGTTGGTTGCTTCATTGAAGATGCGCCCAATAAATGTAGCAAGTGAGTTATGGTGTGGCTTGAAGTGAGCTTGGGCTTTGAAGTCTTCCTTTCCTTTTCTGGAGCTGAACTTGATGAGTGGAGCTTGAGTAACCTTGAACTGGAACTTGAGCTGCTCCTTTTCTTGATTGACCTGCCAAAATGATCCTAATGCCTACATGCACTACTTTACTATGATGCAAGAGTACATAAAGTTGTATGAATTACAATGCACTACCTACTACAAGTGGACTTGCCATAAATGACTACATGATGCATGGTTTTATTGAAAAACAAACTACCCTAAAATGAAATGCAAGAGAGAGGGGACTCTAAGGGAACCCATATCGATTAGGTACCCTACGAGTCCGAGCAGATCTCCTTAGAGCAGGGCTACTGCCTCCATCAGCTCTCCCCGGGTTGAAAGGATTCTCCTCTGGAGAATTATCCTTGTACCCTTGGAGTAACTCAGGGGCGGCTATAGCTAGCTCTGACTCAGGAAGCCATACCTCTTCACCATTGATGAGTCTAACTCGATAAAACACTTGTACCTCATTAGTGGTGAATTTGGTTTGGTCCTCGAGAATAGCCTCAATCTCCATTTTGTTGGTGTCATCTGGATCTGGTATGGGGATAGGCTCATGATAGAGGGTGAGATCCTCCACGTTGACAGTGGTGGGAATCCCCAGCTCAGGTGGTAGGTCGAGGACATAGGCATTGTCGTTGATTTTGTCTACAATGGTGAAGGGGCCTAGTCCTTTTGCCTCCAACTTGTGTCCAATTCCGTGGATGCGCTCTTCACGTGCTCGTAGGATCACTTTATCACCTGTGGAAAATAACCTTTCTCGGCGATGTTTGTTAGCAGCTTCGCGATATTGATTAACAGATTCTAGCATTTTTGAAAATATTTCAGCATGCATTTGCGAAGTATGTAAGGCAAAGTCACGAGCAGGTAAGGAGGTTCTAAAGTGTCTAGGTAGAGGGAAGAGATCTATAGGTTTGTTCGGTTGATATCCTAGGTTGGCTTGGAAAGGGGAGAGACCTGTGGTTTTGTTGACTGTACTATTGTAGGAAAATTCGGCAGTGGGTAAGAGTTTATCCCAGTTGCCAGGATGTTCACTTACCAAACTCCTAAGAATACTCCCAAGTGATCGATTGACCACTTCAGTCTGCCCATCCGTCTGGGGATGGTAGGCTGTGGAGAACTTGAGTTTTGTTCCTAGAAGGGTCCATAGGGTCCTCCAAAAATGGCTCACAAACCTAGGGTCTCTATCAGACACTATAGTTAAGGGTGTCCCACGAAGCCTGACAACTTCTCTGAAGAAAAGTTTAGCAACATGGGAGGCATCAGTGGTTTTGGTGCAAGCTATAAAATGGGCCATCTTAGTAAATCTATCGACTACCACAAATATAGAATCATGTTTAGCTGAGGTTCGGGGTAGTCCCAGAATGAAGTCCATACTAAGATCTTGCCAAGGGGCTTGGGGAATAGGTAAGGGGGTGTACAGGCCGGGACTGTGCTTGTGGACTTTAGTGAGCTGACAAGTCCTACAATGCCTCACGACCTTAGCTACATCCTGGTAAAGGTTCGGCCAGTAGAACCGTTCCTTTACAAGGGCTTGGGTCTTATCTCGACCGTAGTGCCCGGCAGACCTGCCTCCGTGTAATTCCCAAACAAGGAATTCTCGGATGGATGTCTTGGGCACACAAAGGGTTGGTCCAAGAATGAGATACCCATCCCTAAGGGTGTAGAGGGGGTGACTCAATGGGTCTTGACTAAGGTCAGCATATAAAGTAGAAAAATCAGGACATTCAAGATAGGCATTTTTCATGGAATCAAAGCAAGTAACTTCAACATGCATCTTGTTCAATAATAAAGTTACTCTACTGAGGGCATCTGCTACTTTATTTTCAGATCCTGATTTATGTCTAAGCACAAGAGTATATTGTTGAAGGTATTTGACCCACTTAGCATGCCTTGAGTTTAACTTCTTTTGAGCACTTAGATAGGATAGGGCCTGGTGGTCACTGTTAAGGGTGAACTCCCTATGAATGAGATAATGTCTCCAATACCTTAGGGCTTGGACTACAGCATAAAATTCTTTGTCATAGGTAGAGTATTTTTGTTTTGCCTCGTTGAGTTTTTCACTAAAGAAGGCTATGGGATGACCTTCTTGGCTTAGGGTTCCCCCTATGCCAACTCCAGAGGCGTCACAATCTACCTCAAAGACTTTACTGAAGTCAGGCAGTCTAAGGACCGGGGCAGTGGTCATCTTATCCTTAAGTTCTTGGAAGGCTTTGCTAGCAGATTTAGTCCAAGAAAATTCACCTTGTTTTAGGCAACTAGTGATAGGTGCCACTATGGAGCTGAAGTTCCTTATGAATCTCCTATAAAAGGTTGCTTAGGCCATGGAAGCTTCTGACCTCAGTGATGGTCTTAGGTTCAGGCCAATCTTTGATGGCTTGGATCTTGGATGGGTCGGCTTGAAGGCCATGCTCAGACACTATGAATCCTAAGAAGATCACACTATGTGACAGAAAGGAGCATTTCTTGAGATTGATATAGAGTTGCTCTTCCTTAAGGAGGTCAAGGGTCTTCCTAAGGTGCTCTAGGTGTTCCTCCTTAGTCTTACTATAGATGAGGATATCATCAAAGTAGACTACTAGGAATTTTCCAATGAAAGGCTTTAAGACTTGGGTCATGAGTCTCATGAATGTGGAAGGAGCATTAGTCAAGCCAAAAGGCATGACTAACCATTCATAGAGACCATCCTTGGTCTTGAAAGCGGTCTTCCATTCATCACCTAGCCTTATCCTGACCTGGTGGTATCCACTTCTTAAGTCAAGTTTGCTAAACCACTTAGAGCCAACTAACATGTCTAGCATGTCATCAAGTCTGGGAATAGGGAACCTATACTTGACTGTGATTTTGTTTATGGCTCTGCAGTCTATACACATGCGCCAACTGCCATCCTTTTTAGGGGTGAGCAGAGCAGGCACGGCGCTAGGGCTTAGACTTTCTCTAATATGTCCTTTCTCTAATAGGTCATCTACTTGCCTCTTAAGTTCTTGATGCTCAGTAGGGTTCATCCTATAGTGGGGTAGATTGGGAAGGGTTGAGCCAGGGACAAGATCTATTGCATGCTGGATGTCCCTAAGAGGTGGAAGACCTGTGGGTAGTTCTTCAGGGGTAAGCTCACTATATTGTTCTAAGAGGGTTTCTACTTCAGGGGGTGGCTTACTCTCTTCCTCTTGGTTGACTTCTTTGAGTACTAAGGTGAACAAAGGTTGATCAGGTTTATAATCCTTAGGTCTCATGAGCTGAAGGGTTGGTTGTATGGTTTTGGTCTCTTCTATTTTTCCCTTATTAGTTGAGACTTTAAGTTCTCTAGGCATGGATGGTTTTAGTTTGATCTTTTGACCTGAGTGACTAAAGACATAGGTATTAGTCCGACCGTAGTGGACTACATCCATGTCATATAGCCATGGTCTGCCTAGAAGGACTTGAGCGACATCCATGGTGATGACGTCGCACCAAATTTGTCCATCATAGGTACCAAACTGTAAAGGTACTAGACTCCTATGGGTTACTGGCACACTAGACTGGTTGACCCAAGAGATGTTATAAGGGGTTGGGTGAGCTTCCATCTTAAGCTTAAACTTGGTAACGGCAGAGTGGGAGACAGCGTTGAGACTACTACCCCCATCTATCACTACTTTGCACATGTTTCCATTGCATTTCGTGTAAGTATGGAAGATACTAGTTCTTCGCCAATCATCCGTGGGTGAGGGTTTGATCAGGGTACACCTAACAACTCCTAAGGTGTTTTGGGCAGGTTCCTCACTACTATCATACTCATTGTCTTCTAGGATTTGGCAGTCAGAATCTGGGTCATTAATATCTTCAAGTCTAGGGGTTTGGTTTTCCTCACCTAGGTATAAGACCCTTTTGGGACAGTCTTTCATATAGTGTCCATATTGTTGACACCCATGGCATTTGACCCTAGATGCGTCTGAATAACTAGAGGGCTTGGTTTTAGAAGTACTAGAGCTTTGAGGTTGAGTTGGTTTAGGAGAGCTTTGAGGTTGGGTTGGTCTAGGACTTGGTCTAGAGGCACTAAACTCTTTCCTATAGGCAACCTTAAGTTCTTGCTCAATCTCCTTGGCTCTAAGATGGGCAACCTCTATGGAGTCTATTTGGTAGTAGGTAAGGCCCTTTCTAATCTCAGATCGGAGACCATTTTTATACCTGCTAAGGGTAAATAGAGGGTTTTCTCCTGGGTTTCCCCTAAGGAGGAATTCCTCAAAGCTAGCAGTGTATTGGTCAACGGTCATAGATCCTTGGGTTAAGCTAGAGGCTTGGTCAAACAACTTACTCTGAAAGTATGAAGGGACATATTTCAGTTTAAGTTGTTGGCGCATTTCTAGCCACGTTTCTATGGGGGGTAGGTTGAGTCTCTCTTGGTTGTTCTCTATATTGGTCCAATACAACCTAGCATTTCCCTCAAGAAGGCACTTTGCAAGTCGAACTTTGCTGTGCTCAGGGATCATGCTCCACTCGAAATATTGTTCGAGCTTGGTTGTCCAATCCAAGAAGTCTCGGGGTTCTAAAGAGCCATTGAAGGTTGGGGGATTGAGTTTGATAGCGCGGTGCACTTCATCCTCCCTAAACCTGGGTTGTGGTGGGGTTTGAATGGGAGGTCCATTCCACATAGTTGGTTGGTGTGCATGGGTTGGATTGGGGTATCCATTCCATGTTGGTTGGGGATGGTTCCCTACATGGTGTGGATTAGGGTTTCCATTCCACATAGGATGGGTGCCTGCACGGGTTGGGGTTTGATGCCCGTTCCACGCAGGTGGTTGTTGAGTGTCTACATGATGAGGACTAGGTGGTTCACTAGCATGATTAGAAGACCTTTCCCTAAAGTCATGGAACTCAGTGGTAAGTTGGTTGAGGCTTCGGGTAAGGGTCCCTATTTGCTCAGTTAAGAATTCAAACTTCTCATTCATGGCCGTATGATCCATGGTGGGATTTGGTTCTTGTTGTTGTGTTTTAGACCGAGTTTGCATGGGTGTTTTGAAAACTATAGTTTCAAAAATAAGGCAAAGTGATAGATAAATATGTAGTCTGTTATGGATCCAAGTTCTTTCAACAACCTAATTCCAAAGATCTCTTAGAAGTAGAAAGTAAGTTTTTTTTTTTTGAGGCTTACAAAAATCTAGTCTAAGAGCCTAAGCTCTGATACCAAGCTGATGTAGGACGGGGAACTAAAGCAATCAAACAACGCTTTTGAAAACTGATTTTGATAGATAGCTTAATAATAAGGAAAACCGAGATTAAGCTAACGAGGTTTAGAAAACTAATTTTTTTTGTACTTTAAATATATAAGAAAATCCGAATTTAGACTAAGAGCAATAAGTAAGTTCTACACTAGAAAAACAGTAACTGCAGGAACTAAACTTACAGTGCAGCCCTTGAGAATTGAAGGGCTGTGCTTCCCGTTCTTCACCGGTCCTACTCTGATGGAAGGTGTAGGGTGGAGCTTACAAGCAATCACAGAAGATCCGTACAAGCCACGGATTTTAATACAGAAATAACTCAAGGGGTGAGGTTAAGCCTCACAAATTCCCTTGCTAACCCTAAGATAGCTAAAGAGAGGGGAAGAGAAGGAAGGGGGGGTGGCGCCCCTCCTAGACCCACTCCAAGCGCAAGCTACAAGTTAAAATAAACAAGATTTAGTGTATAGAAGAGTTCTTAAAATCTAATGAAGAAGTTAAGGAAGAAACTTAGCCGATTGGGATGAAAGCTCCTTGAGGCCGAGGATTGATGTTCTCCTTGCTCCAAACCGAGGGTGAGGGAAGTTCTTCTTGTGATGGCGCACACAAATAAGGGGAAGAACTCCTTAGGGTTTCGGTGGGGAAGCTAGAAGGATGAGAAGAACTCGGCTAAAGGAGAAAAACAAGCACTAACACAAGTAATTAACCTAGGCAACTAATAGACAATATTATTTCATCAACAAGTGGTTCGAATACAAGGGGGAGACCATGCTTTTATAGGTGAGATGGGGCTTAGGGCAGGATAGTCATTAGCTTCCATGCGCCTATTACAAAGATGGTTGGAATTTGAATTTCAAAATCAAGATGAGGTAGGCGCAAATCCTCTTGGTGAACTTCCTTCTTTGGTGACCTTTGTTTGGCAATTCTTTAAGTGCTTGAGGGAGGTATCTTCTTATCTTTGGCGAAAAGCTTGTTGGCGCATGGACAAGGAATTCAAAATTTGAATCCTTTCCATGAGGGCATGGGCGGCAACAAGAGATGGAATTTTCTCATTAATGTCTTCATAAATGCTCTCCTTTAATTGTGGATCTTGATGAGGAATCCCTTTGATTGTGGATCTTGATGGATGAGATTTGAATTCATTCCTCTAGTGGTTGGCGCATATATCTTGATTGGATGATGAGGTGGTTGGTTGCTTCATTGAAGATGCGCCCAATAAATGTAGCAAGTGAGTTATGGTGTGGCTTGAAGTGAGCTTGGGCTTTGAAGTCTTCCTTTCCTTTTCTGGAGCTGAACTTGATGAGTGGAGCTTGAGTAACCTTGAACTGGAACTTGAGCTGCTCCTTTTCTTGATTGACCTGCCAAAATGATCCTAATGCCTACATGCACTACTTTACTATGATGCAAGAGTACATAAAGTTGTATGAATTACAATGCACTACCTACTACAAGTGGACTTGCCATAAATGAATACATGATGGATGGTTTTATTGAAAAACAAACTACCCTAAAATGCAATGCAAGAGAGAGGGGACTCT
The DNA here is from genome assembly GCA_027563935.2 of Costus lasius. Taxonomy (NCBI): domain Eukaryota; kingdom Viridiplantae; phylum Streptophyta; class Magnoliopsida; order Zingiberales; family Costaceae; genus Costus; species Costus lasius. The sequence continues at coordinate 64,836,774 of CM050446.2, read as the reverse complement.
AAGGGAACCCATATCGATTAGGTACCCTACGAGTCCGAGCAGATCTCCTTAGAGCAGGGCTACTGCCTCCATCATAGGTTCTCTTTTATTTCAAACCTAAATCCTTTCTTTGCCAAGCAAGGAGTGGATACAATGTTTTGGTAAGGGAAGGTACATAATAGCAATTGTCTAGCTTTAACTGAAGTCCAGAAGGCAGGGAGAAAAACTCCTACAGCAACAACAGCAACTTGTGCCCTGTTACCTATCCGTAGGTCAATCTCTCTAGGCCTTACCGATCTATCCTTTCAGAGCCATCGCATATTTGTACAAATATGAGCTTCACATGCGGTATCCAATATCCATGTCATAGGAGTAGACAGGTTGACTTCGGTAACATAAATACCTGAGCATGAAGACAAGGCCTTGCCTTTCTTCTCCTCATTCTGAAGTTGCAACATGTCCTTCAACATGTGAGGTGGCCCTCCACATGAATAGCACCTATTATTCCTGATCATATCCATCTTTAATTTCAGTTCCTTGGTCAAGCCTTTCAGCTCAACACACTGAATATCAACTTTAGGAGGATTGAGCTCAACCAATTCATCAAAGAGCTGCCCTAGATTAAAAATAATCTCAGAGGTACTCTTCGATTCATATCACACTCTTTAAATTCAAGTGACATGTTGGTTAGCAACCTCCAAAGTATCAACCAGATGCTTATCATAAGCATCCCTCTCAGCCGCTGAGGCCGAGCATGGAAGTGGCTCAGGAATAAGACGCTCAAGAACATAAAGCTTCCTCTCGAGCTTGAGCACGATTCCCAAGTTCATATACCAATCCAGTAAGTTGGATCCAACCAACTTATCTAGGGTAGATCGCAGTGACCAACTGCTATTGTTCATAGCCATTGTTCTACAGCAACCAAGAAACAGCAGATTAGTACTACTTCGAGTCATTTCAACTGGACTTGCCTTTTAAATGACCATGGCTCCCACTATTTTTAATCGAATTGACAACCCACAAAGTCAATCGAGAAATCCAAGATTTCCTAGTGAGATGAGATCCTCATTCCACACAGGGCTTCGCGTCCCACGAGGGTGAGATGAGATGCACAAAGTGACCCATGTTTCCTAAGGTGGGCGCGCCGGCCGATTGCTCCAAGCAATTCCCCTTATTGAGACAGTCCAGGCATTTCATGTCCAGCGAGGGCTGGATACAACATGAAACCCTTACCTCTCAACGATGCCTCTAGACTTTCACCATGTGCCCAGCACATGTGAACTTCTAGTCAAGTCCATCCCTAACCGTTATGCCCAGGGCCAACGAGTTTCCTTGCGAAGGCACGCCCAGGTTAAAACTGGACTGGGGAAACCATTGCCATCACGCACTTTCTAAAGATAAGTGGGTGTGTCCCACGAGGGTGGGAAACAGTTCACAACTCCACTGATCGATAGCTTAGTAAGGGCTACGCGTTAGAAGGCTACTAGACTTGATATTTTAATTGAGGGTTTTTGTTTAAGGTCTCATCATCTCAGTTTTATCTTATGTCTATCATTACAGGCATGCAATCCTATGGTGATAACATAACAATAAAACATCACAGGCATGCTTTAGCTTTTGTAAAGAAAGCAATAAAAGGATGATGTGATCATAGCCCATTCAAGACATTGAACCAATCCATGCCATAAAGGGGTTCAACTCTTGACCTAGGATTCAAGCCCCAAGATTAGACCTAGCCTAGCCGACCTCTAGCTCTATTTTCAAGGTTGGCTCCAAGGTCATTCTCCCATGGTTTAGCTCTCAAACCCTAGGGGTACACCCACAAGGTTCGGCCAATGCCATGGTCTTCCTCCAAGGAAGGTGCGCCATTTAGCAAGCCACAAGAGGGATAGCACACAAGCACAAGGCTCGGCCAAACCCTAACTTGCGCCCTCATGCAAGGATGTGCCACCTTTGAAGCTTGTTGCGCCATCATGCAAGGATGCACAACCAAGCAAGCATGCACCTTGCTCCAAGTAGATGCGCCATCCTAATCTTCTTCTTAGTTAAAAGCAAAAAGAAAAGCGGCACGCAGGCCTCACAAGGATACATCACAGGCATGTTAAGGGGCTTGATATATGACCACAACATCATGCATAATCAAGTACTTACTCATGCAATTCTATATGCTCATGAAAAACATAAAATTTGAAATTTTACTTTTTCATAAAACATGTCTCTCTTCCTTCCCTTCATATTACAAATCTTTGATTCTAAGTTTCTCTCAGGAGTCTACAAGAGGCATACCGGTTACCCTCCTTGCAATCCCTAACTTGCTAGGATAAGGGCAATCACCCAGTCCATGCCCTATTCCAACAAGTCTCTCAAGATAGGTCTATCCTATTATGAGAGGAGAAATTTTCTCTTCCACATATGGGTCTATCCCATCACATGAAGAGAGCAAAGAACCACAAGAAGTTAATTAGAAGTAAGAAACAAGAGACCTACAATTTTTCTACTTAAAGAAAAATCATGCGCCAACATCTATGCAATATGCGAAAATGTAGATATGGCATGTGAGCATGAAAAGCATGAAAGAACATCGTTCGAGGCTCGCAAGTTGCTCTGATACCACTGTTGGGAAACTCCGGGGACATTTTACAATTTTCAGAGCCATGGGCATACATTTTACGCAGCGGAAGAATGTCCCCGAAACAGGCTAGTCCCAAAAACCCAGTGAAGATCTCTTGCAAGGGGGTCGACACGATGTGATAGTAAGTACCTTTAAGCAATTAGAAGCCGATGTCGATGAAGGCGCCCAAGTGTTCGCCCTCTGCAGTCTCGCACACACGGATTCCTCAAGTTTTCTTCTTCCTCGCCCGGTGCTAGCCTCGGGAAGAAGATCCATGCCTTAGGAGAGTTCTCCAAGCAACTTGCGCCACCACCAAGATGTGATGCGCCAAGGAGATGGAAGGAGAAGAGAACGCCGCAAGCCTTCTTGTTCCTTTGCGCCAAGGAAAGGAAGAGGAGAAGCATGCTTGCGCCCTTGATGGAAGAAGAAGAGCTCTAAGCTCTCCAAGCCGTCGCCCTCTAATGCTTCACGCCTCCAAGGAATTAGCATCATCAAGAGAGGGGGCGGCAAGGGCTTATTTATAGGAGCAAGAGGCGGTTAGGGGAGAATGGCTACTGTTGACAATTAGGGCATGATTCTAGGAGATTATCCAATCAAAAATATTGATTAAATCTCCACTCCCATATGCGCCTAAGACTTGCCAAAGCAAGCATCAGCCATATGCGCCCATACCATGCCATATGAGGCATTAATCCCATCCATGCGCCTAGACGTAGTCAAGGCAATATGATGGATTGCCTAATGTGGCTTGGGCGCAAGTCCTAATCCAATTAGGACTCTAATTATGTTAATAATCAGCCCACAATTGTCAAACACAATCCAATCAATTATCTTGTGTGATTTAATCAAATCCAATTTGATTTAATCACCTAGGAGATACCAAACAAGGCATAGGCGCAAATCCTAGTCCAACTAGGATTCCATATGCGCCTATCCTATTAATTCATCCCCATTATACCCTTCAAGCCTCATAGCCCTTCAATACAACTTATTAGCAAGCCCAACTAAGCAATGGGCCAAGCCCAAAGTCCATTATGCATGTTAACCAAGCTATTGGATCCAATCCAATTTAACCCATGGTTAAATGAGGCTAACCATGGTTAATTTGATCGATATGCCAAAAACGGAAGTTGGCCCCAATAAGTTTCTTCAATCTCATCAGGCCCATTGGCGCTGATGAAATCTCCCAAATAGATCAGAGTTATCCAATAACTCGATCTAAAGGCTACCCGATCAATATGAAAACTCGAGTATCAAGGTGTGCGACCCTGTAGGTTCCTCTAACGCTGGCAGTGCTGACCAAAGGTCATCACAAGCAGTGAGTGGCACCTAGCAGTGCATCGCTGCTACCCAGGTTATTGGAATGGATATCGACATCGACATCCCCATCATCGCAACTAGGTACAGATGCATTACAGTCTCTTTGTCGTACTGATATCCGATTGGACAAGTGTGTCACCACTTGTTTTCATCCAATCACATGGCTATGACTAAAACAGATTCTCACCTGGGTATGGCCATACACTCTCAGTCATAGAACCATAAGGGAGCTCCATGGATATCATACTTCCCTAAGGAAGGGGCAAATCCTATGTCTGTCCATTGACCTTCTCATATGGGTCGTGACATGCTCAATGACAACCATTATGACCTCCCAACTACGGCAAGGTGTTAGGTTGCATCAAAGCAAGTCCCTAACCATATAGAATGGTCAATGACCTCAAGTCAAGGGATCAATGCATCTCCTGTCACTTGTGAGGATAACTCATGACACCAAGTCATAGCCTCACAGCGGGTCTATCCAGTATATCCTCCAATGATATACCCATGTGTCTGCGTTAGCACCACGTGCCTAACCAGCCCACATACCAGTCTCACAAGTACCATAGCTATCCCATATCCACTAAGGTACATCGACTGGGGATTATAGTTCGAGCACAGATCCAATCTGTCTCCAGGGACATTATCATGTAAGTACACAATCGCAGGTGTAGACAAACAATGATAATGACAATGCCAGAAAGATATATGAATATCAGAGTCAAGTAGTACAAAGATGGACCAAAACTAGGTCCTAGGGCATATACACCAACACCTACACCAGCAGCACCTGTGCCATCACCAGAGATTCATTTACCATCACCAGAGCAGTCTTTAGGACATTCTCCAACTGTATCCCCAAAGCCATCATCTTCCAAGCCGTCTCCAACTATGTCAGAGCCAGAGATACCAGAGAGGAGAGGTGCACGATCACCACCCCCTGCGCTCACTGCTTACCCACGATAGATTAGACATAGAGCTATGGAGCAGGAGCGGAGATACCGTGCTATGTCCATTCGGGGAGTGCTTAGCACGAGGTATTGGGACAACCAGGCACTGCAGTCCCTAGGATTGTTCGATGATGTCCAGTGGATGTTCGCGAACATAGGGTGGCAGGATTTCTATCAGTAGAGACATCCCACCTATGTACACCTGACCCTGGAGTTTTTCAACTCTATCCAGATTACATTGAGCAACTATGATGACAGTGATCCAGGTAGGATGGCGTTCCGGTTTGGGAACCGGGACCATGTACTGACACTTGACCAGTTCGGTCATATATTTGGGTTTCAATCGGATGGTACTAGATATCGCCCACGTGAGTACACTGAGAGGACTTTTTGTAGGAGATCACTGGTGAGCAGGGATTTGACCCTAGGACCGCCAGAGCCACATGCCTATCCAGCCTAGTCTTCAGATATGTGCATCGAGTACTCGCACACAAAATTTTCAGGTGAGCAGAGAGCGACGGCATGGTTAGATCTTCAGAGCTATTTTTCTTATGGGCTATGTTGACTGGATTCCGCCTCAGCACTCCACTCTATCTAATGAAGCAAAGGGATAAAGCTGCCAGAGCGTGAAGAGGAGTCCTCGTGATGGGAGGCATGATTACCACCATTGCCCTTGCCCTCGGTATCGACCCTTTGGGATTGAACGAGGCAAAGGGAAATCCCAGACTTGACATGGATGCCTGTGTCACCATTAAGATGATTACGAGGCTTGGTAGCTCATATCATTTGATGTTCAGAGGTACCGATATTATGATGAGGCTGCCAAACATGGACCGCACTACGGTTCATGTTTAGCATAACTGGATCGTGGATCTCACACATGGGGGAGGTCCTAGAAATGCAGCTTCACCTCCATCACCGCCGACATCTACAGAGCATATTCCTCCAGTTGAGCCATCCACCGCTGACAGACCATCCACATCTGCAGGGCCATCTACTTCAGCACGACCAAATCCTTCTCTAGAGTAGATGCGTGCTGAGCAGAGAAGGATGCGTGATGACATATCGTTCCTTGCGCAGGGACAGTCGAGAGCACTCGAGTCTTTACGCGCGATAGAGGAGCTATTACGGCGTCGTCTCCCATCTTCATCGACGCGACACACTAGAGACGAGGAGGAGGACTCCGAGCATACAAAGACAGACTGATAGGCTTTGTGAGTTATTCTATTTTAATGTATTTACAGTTATTCTTTGATATTATGTAACACATCTCACAATTATCTTATCTGTGCACACGATTCAGTAGATTAGATACTGATATGACCACACACAGCATTTTTCTATTTTCTTTTTGTGTGTGTGCGTTGTATTAGGATATTACTTGGTTCATTTTGATATTTTGACATTAGGGCTGATATTGTACATTCATTATGGTATTGGACTCTAGGATGCTGAACTTGGTGCAGATAGGATTATTTTGTATATATTTGATATTCATCATGTGACTGTGATACTTTATGATGGTTTTGGATGCATGGTTGATGAGTTTTTGCATTCTAGATTGATTTTGATATATGTTTTGATATTCCAAGTGAATAGTGATTTGAAACGGTAAACTGTGATTTGAACGATAAAACTTGACGGTATTTGTTGTTTGAAAGTTGATTACCATTTAAAATTTAAATATCCTAGATATGGTATATTTTTCAGATTTTTTAGAGTTGTATTTCATATTTTTGATATAACTACACAGGATTTCGCCAACAAATACAAAGGGAACTCTTGCAAATTTTTTTTTTGAAATTATTCATTGATTGAATATTTCCACATATGCAATATGTCTAGGGTACTCATTTTCATATTTTGCTAGACCTTTACAGTTTTACAGATATGAACCTTGAATGTTTATGATTTTTAAGAAATACTTGATTGATTTATCCTCGATTTTGAACTTAGAAAGCTTTTTGGGTATTTCAAGTTGGATGACTTGAAAACTTTTGAGAATTCGTGTGGACTTAATGAAGGTTCCCTTAGACAAGGGGCGAAACCCTAGATGGGCGCATGTTATATTTTTAAGCAGCGGAAAGGGGGTTTCTAGGGATCTTTTCAATGCATGTAATATAATCAACTTAAATCGATTGTCTACAAGAGATAGAACCATACCAATGCCATTTGTTGGATGGCGTCTAGGAAGAAGAAAGTGAAATCGCTTTCCTCCAAACGGTTCGCACACAAGAAGATCTATGCGCTTACTCCCTTCGGTACACCTTGTGCTAGCAAAGTTCCTTGGTGTCTTTGTTCGTGTGAGAAGGGAAGAAGAAGGTCTTGCTTGCTCAATCCTCGACTCTCCAAAGCATGAAGCGAAACTTTCACAAGAGGAGGCGACGGGAATAGAAGTGAGGCGACAAGAGATGCGCTCTACCCAAAACATGGAGGCGTGGTTGCTAAAAATAGCCAACCAAACTCTTTCATGCGATCATGTGTTCATGCGCTCATGAACCAATCGCATTTTCCTCTCCTCTCTTTGAACCAAGCGCTCATATCATGAGCCGGTTCAACTAGGTCTGGTTCATAGACCAATTAACCCAAGCAATTAGTCCAGATCACATTAAACCCTAAGGCTCTTGATCTGACCGTTGATCTCTTGATGCTCCTGATCTCACTGATCTAGCATCCATTCTCTCGATCGAAGCTTACCGATCCCAAGCCCTAATCAATCAAACATGATTAGACCAGATCTCACTCATAATCAGAGATTAAATCCCTTTAAACTGAACCTGAACAATTCAGTCCACACGATCTGACTTAAGTAAGCCATATCATCAAATTGTGCGACCCTAAGGGTTTCCTTTAAATGTCGGTAACGATAACTCACGTTATCACGATCAGTGAGGGGTATCTAGCAACACATCACTGTCTCCCGATATAAAGGAAAGAGTCTTCCAAGACTACACCCAAACCACAGCACAAGTGTGAATCAACTCACAAGGCATGCATGTTTCCTTTGCCACTAGATGTTCTTATTGGACAAGCGTGTCAAGCTTGTAGCTCCAATATGATGAGCATGATTAGATCAGATGAACATAGTCATCTGGGTATGGCCATACACTTTCTCAATCATCTCATCCAGGGGGCCCCTTTAGAACATCACACTCCTTAAACAAGGAGACGGCAATCCTTTGTCTATCACTAGTGCCCTAACCTGACTCAAGCTCACCATCCAAGATAGTCTATAATCATTATGTTTCAAATGATATTGAACTACCTCAAAACAATGACAATCATCATTTAGAAAACACAAGTGATCTCAAGTCAGAGGAAATGTGCCACTTGTCGCATTCAAGGATTATTCACATTGTGACAAACAATTGAATATCCTAGTAGGGTCTGTCCAGTACATCCAATGTACCCATGAGTCTACATCTTATTCCATGCTCGAAGCATCCTATAAGATTAGAACACATATTAGTCTTAACCACATCAAGGCTGTCTCATGTTCACCAAGATATATCGACTAAGGACTTTATAGCATGTCAGCCCAGCTGAACAGCTTTGAGACATTATTCAGAAGTACACTTATTGCAGCAGACAATGTAGCAACCTGAATAATAACCATGCCTTTATAAACATAAGAGTTTATTACATGATACTGATACAATCCCAAGGCCTCAAACATTAGCCTTAAGGGCATACCCCAACAATCTCCCACTTGCACTTAATCTAATGGTTGAGAAATCTCAAACCCATATTATTACAGTGCTTCTCATGCTTCTGCTGCGCCAGAGGCTTAGTAAGCGGGTCTGCCAGATTGTCATCTGTATGAACCTTGCAGACTTTGATCTCGCCACGATCAATGATCTCCCTGATCAAATGAAACCGTCTCTGTATGTGCTTGGACTTCTGGTGCGACCGTGGTTCCTTTGCTTGTGCGATTGCTCCAGTGTTATCACAAAAGATAACCAAAGGATCTGCACTCGAAGGAACAACACCAAGTTCTCTCACGAACTTATGAATCCACACTGCCTCCTTGGATGCTTCCGAGGCTGCAACATACTCGGCTTCTGTTGTGGAATCAGCAACAGTTGACTGTTTGAAACTCTTCCACACCACTGCTCCTCCATTCAAGCTAAAAACATAGCCTGATTGCGATCGGAAATCATCTTGGTCAGACTGGAACAAAGCGTCAGTATATCCTTCAATACTGAGTTCTTCCTGACCACCATATATCAAGAACATATCTTTGGTCCTCCGCAGATATTTTAAAATGTTCTTGACTGCAATCCAGTGCGCCATACCTGGATTACTTTGGAACCGACTGGTCACGCTTAACCCGTAAGCGACGTCTGGGCGAGTACACAACATCGCATACATAATGGACCCAATAGCCGAAGCATAAGGCGTATTGTCCATTTCATCTTTCTCAGTCTGTGTTTGTGGACACTGACTCTTTGAAAGATTCAGACCATGTCTGACTGGAAGATATCCTCTTTTAGAATTCTCTAAATGGAATCTTTCCAGGACTTTATCGATGTAAGTACTCTGGCACAGCCCGAGAAGCCTCTTAGATCTATCCCTGTAGATCTTCACACCTAATACATAGGCTGCTTCTCCTAAATCTTTCATCTGGAAACATTTCCTTAACCATGCCTTAACCGCATGCATTTCAGGAATGTCATTTCCAATGATCAAGATATCATCGACGTAGAGGACTAAGAAAGTAATCACGCTCCCACTAAACCTCTTATATACACACGGGTCATCCTCGTTCTTGATGAAACCAAACTCAGAGATTGATTCATCAAAACGAATATTCCAGCTTCTAGATGCTTGTTTAAGTCCATAAATAGACTTCTTTAACTTGCATATCTTATGACGATCTGATGGATTAGTGAAACCTTCTTGTTGTGTCATATACACATCCTCATCCAGATTTCCATTAAGGAAAGCTGTCTTCACATCCATTTGCCAAATCTCATAATCATAATATGCTGCTATCGCGAAAAGAATCCGAATAGACTTAAACATGGCTACAGGTGAGAACGTTTCATCATAATCTATCCCGTAGATTTGTTTGAAACCTTTCGCAACTAGCCTGCCTTTATAGGTAACCACGTTACCATCCATGTCAATCTTCTTCTTGAAGATCCATTTACAGCCTATAGGGATAACTCCCGGAGGCGGATCAACTAAATCCCAGACTTGGTTATCTGACATGGAGTCCATCTCGGCTCGCATAGCTTCAAGCCATCTCGCTGACTCCGGTCCACTGACCGCATCCGAATAAGTGAGGGGTTCATCATTATCAATGATGTAGACTCCGTCATAGCGCTCAGGCTGTCGACGGATCCTTCCCGATCTTTGCGGTTCCCGTGATATCTGAGCCTCAGGTTGTTCAATAACCTGATCCACCGGCTCAGGCTCATCCAACTGCACTTGAGCACTTTGTCCTTCCTCTGGATTCTCATCCAGCTTTATTTCTCTCCCACTGGCCTCTTACAGAAGAAACTCCTTCTCAAGAAATATGGCCGTCCGAGCAACAAACACCTTGTTCTCTTTGGGATCGTAGAAATAATAACCCTTAGTTTCCTTAGGGTAACCGACAAAGATACATTTGTCAGATCTGCTCTCTAGTTTCCCAGAGGCGAGCTTTTTGACATAAGCCTCGCAGCCCCAGATCCTGATAAATGTCAAGCTCGGCTGTTTCCCATACCATAACTCATATGGCGTCTTAGAAACTGCCTTGGATGGCACTCGGTTTAGTACCTTTGCAGCTGTCTCCAGTGCAAATCCCCAAAAGGAGTAAGGTAGAGTAGCCTGACTCATCATAGAACGAACCATATCAAGTAACGTTCTATTTCTCCTCTCGGACACACCATTCCATTGCGGTGTTCCTGGCGGAGTGAGCTGTGAGATAATCCCACACTCCTTCAGATAGTCAGTAAACGCATGACTTAGGTATTCTCCACCTCGATCAGAACGAAGTGCCTTGATATTTCGGCCTAGCTGATTCTGTACTTCATTCTTGAACTCTTTGAACTTGTCAAAAGATTCACTTTTATGTCTCATCAGATAGACATACCCATACCTACTGAAATCATCAGTAAAGGTAATGAAGTACTGATAGCCACCTCTGGCATGTTTACTAAATGGCCCACACACATCACTGTGTATAAGGTCAAGTAAACCTGAAGCCCTTTGACCTTTGTGAGGAAAAGGTGACTTCGTCATTTTACCCATTAAACAAGCCTTGCATGTATCAATCTCCTCATAGGAGAATGATCCCAGCAGTCCATGATCATGCAACCGCTTAATGCGCTTCTTGTTAATATGGCCTAAACGACTATGCCATAGCAAGGTGCTGTCTTCAGCATACTTGACTTTCTTAATATCAATATTTTGTATAGAACATTCCATGTCCAACATGAATAACCCATTGTTAATTGAACCAGTTGCATAAACAATATTATCTAAAGATAAAACACACTTTGAAATATTGCATTCAAAGGAAAAACCCTTCCTGACAAGAGCAGGAATGGAGATAATATTTTTAGTAATGCTGGGAACAAAGTAACAATTGTTCAGTTCTAATACAAGCCCAGATGGCAAAGAGATGAAATAGTCTCCTACAGCAACAGCAGCAACCCGTGCCCCGTTTCCAACTCGTAGGTCCACCTCATGCTGTCCCACCTGTCTTCTTCTCTTGAGTTCCTGTACATTTGAACAAATGTGAACTCCACATGCAGCGTCCAACACCCATGAAATAGAAGAAGATGAAACCATGACTTCCGTCACGTATATACCTGAGCCAGAAGCGATGCTTCCCCTCTTATCTCCTTGGAGCGCTTTACAGTCCTTTTTCCAGTGACCCAGCTGGCCACAGTGGAAACACCTGTATTCCTTGGACCGCTTAACCTTCTGCTTCAGAGCCTTGCTGTAACTCTTGACAGGGGTCTTGCCCTTCTTCCCCTTCTTCTTGTTCCTAGAAGTAACCATTAAGACAGAGGTTGAAGGCTTTCCCTTCAGAGTTTCCTCAGTAGTCAAGAGCATATTCAGCAGCTCTGCCGGAGAACAATCGATTTTGTTCATATTAAAGTTAATAATGAACGCATCGAAAGAAGGCGGGAGAGACTGCAGAATTATGTCTACAGCAAGCTCCTGGTTGATGGTATGCCCCAGTTTCTCTAGAGCCTCCTTGTGCCCAATCATCTTGAGCACGTGAGCTCCCACTGGGCTCCCTTCAGCCAGTTTGCTCTGAAAGAACAGCTTTGTCAGATTATAGCGTTCTGTCCTTGCCTGTGCAGCATACAGCATCTTGAGGTTTGCTATCATGTCTGTAGCAGACATATCCTCATGCTGACGCTGCAGCGGTGGCGTCATAGACGCTAGCATCAGGCAAGCGACATCAATGCTATCATTGACGTGCTTTTCATAGGCTTCCCGAACCGCCCTTGCGGCGTTCGGAGCGGGCTGAGGCGGTATCGCCGTCTCGAGGACATACAGTTTCCTCTCTGCCTTAAGAACAATCTTAAGGTGTCCGAACCAGTCTGAGAAGTTCGGCCCAGCAAACTTCTCCCTTTCCAGTAGGGATCGCACATTGAAGCTCATGGTGTTCGTTGCTGCAGGTATCTACAACAATGCAAGAACAGCAAGGTCAGTATCAATGTTAAGAATCAATCAGGACTTAAGAATGATTCTTTTTCTCACTATTTTATCTGGCTGAAAAATCCAGCAAAACAGCCCGAAAGAGTAGTACTCTTTTAGTGAGATGGGATCCAGATTTCATACTTGGTCTCCGCGTCCCGCTCAGGCGAGATAATATGCACAGAGAGTACAAGCACTAATCTCTGGTAGGCAGTCCCTGCCAATCGCCAACCCGTGTGATTCCCCTTCATCTGGGCAATCCAGCAGACTGTGCCAACTGAGTTGGTACAACACAATCTCTGACCCCACAGATGGCTGCCTCCATGCGCTACCATATGCGCCACATATGTAGCCTACATGGTCAAGCTGACCCGACCTACTCCCTGGACCACCACGTGCTATGCTGAGCAACGAGAAGCGATAAATCCCTTCTCTGTAACACGCAGGTGTAATCCCGCACCGTCTGAAGATAGATGGACGTGCCCACTGAGTGGGTACAACACGGCTCCAACGATAATCAGAACAGTGAGGTTTCGCGTCAGAAGGCATACGAGCTTGATATTTTAGCGTTGGATTTTAACGGTCTTTTATCTTCTTCACTATCATGCAATTCCTATGGTGATAGCAGAAGATAAATAAATCATGCTGTTCTACTTATTTAAACAATAAAAGAAAGCATGGATCTTATGTGGTAAAAGCCCATAGCCTAAGTAAGACCTTAACCTAACTTAAGTCTTCACTTGCTTTTCTTCATGGGTCTTTTGCTGCTCATTTGGCCCAACCCAGGGCCCAAGCGCCATCTGCAGCTCAGGTGCGCCCACCAGGTAAATGCGCCTGGTCCCAGAGTCGAACCCTGGACCTCCCACCTGGTTAAGCCTCAAGCTGCATGCGCCTCTGCCATGTGTGCTCTGTGCTCTTGTCTGATTAATTTACAGATTAATCTATCTAGACAAGATTGACTCGCAGGTCAATTACATTTTATAAATTAAATGCAATGTGATGCGCAGATCACAATATAAAAATAATTTACAAAATTAACCAGGCACGCAGGCCCCAGCACAGCACACATTAAAAACGGGCAGCCCACATAAGATTAAATAAACAAGCAAATGGCATCATTCAGCATGTGATCCAAACAAGAAATTAAAACTTTTGAAAACCCCATGGGATCATTTTAATTTCCTTATATGCCCTACTACCTTACAACGGTCCATCATTAGGGATCCACTCATCCAACCTAGTCAGATCCATTGCCCTTGCACGCACCAAGTCCTAACTGACTTGAGTCGACCAAATGTCAACCATGCATGCGCCAGGGCCGAACAACCCTCATGAGTTCTGGCAAGCGGGTGTGACCCCGGGCCTAACTCATGTGTGTTCGTTAGTCGTCTCAATCAGACATCACTACACGCCTGTCTGCAGTCGACCTATAGCCATCTTGTGCTTGCGCACAGATGCTATCTGGTCGACCCATCAAGGCTGTCAGATGGTCTGATCAGACTGTCTGGATCTAACCTAGGGGATGACTTCAACCCTAATAACCCGTCTAAGGGTTTAAAGCAGGCGCCTCTTAGATCTAATGAGAGTCGCGCAAGTTTTGTTTTGTTTTGAAAACATAATGAAACAAGCGCCAAGAACATGCGCCAACATTAAAATGTAACATGAAATAGTTTTCGCATGAAACATCTACTATGCGCATGTTATAGATCTAAGCCTAGTGATACTTTCGCATATATGGATCACACAGTCTTAAGCAATCATAGAAACATGCAAACAACTGGCTCTGATACCAATTGAAGGTTCCCTTAGACAAGGGGCGAAACCCTAGATGGGCGCATGTTATATTTTTAAGCAGCGGAAAGGGGGTTTCTAGGGATCTTTTCAATGCATGTAATATAATCAACTTAAATCGATTGTCTACAAGAGATAGAACCATACCAATGCCATTTGTTGGATGGCGTCTAGGAAGAAGAAAGTGAAATCGCTTTCCTCTAAACGGTTCGCACACAAGAAGATCTATGTGCTTACTCCCTTCGGTACACCTTGTGCTAGCAAAGTTCCTTGGTGTCTTTGTTCGTGTGAGAAGGGAAGAAGAAGGTCTTGCTTCCTCAATCCTCGACTCTCCAAAGCGTGAAGCGAAACTTTCACAAGAGGAGGCGACGGGAATAGAAGTGAGGCGACAAGAGATGCGCTCTACCCAAAACATGGAGGCGTGGTTGCTAAAAATAGCCAACCAAACTCTTTCATGCGATCATGTGTTCATGCGCTCATGAACCAATCGCATTTTCCTCTCCTCTCTTTGAACCAAGCGCTCATATCATGAGCCGGTTCAACTAGGTCTGGTTCATAGACCAATTAACCCAAGCAATTAGTCCAGATCACATTAAACCCTAAGGCTCTTGATCTGACCGTTGATCTCTTGATGCTCCTGATCTCACTGATCTAGCATCCATTCTCTCGATCGAAGCTTACCGATCCCAAGCCCTAATCAATCAAACATGATTAGACCAGATCTCACTCATAATCAGAGATTAAATCCCTTTAAACTGAACCTGAACAATTCAGTCCACACGATCTGACTTAAGTAAGCCATATCATCAAATTGTGCGACCCTAAGGGTTTCCTTTAAATGTCGGTAACGATAACTCACGTTATCACGATCAGTGAGGGGTATCTAGCAACACATCACTGTCTCCCGATATAAAGGAAAGAGTCTTCCAAGACTACACCCAAACCACAGCACAAGTGTGAATCAACTCACAAGGCATGCATGTTTCCTTTGCCACTGGATGTTCTTATTGGACAAGCGTGTCAAGCTTGTAGCTCCAATATGATGAGCATGATTAGATCAGATGAACATAGTCATCTGGGTATGGCCATACACTTTCTCAATCATCTCATCCAGGGGGCCCCTTTAGAACATCACACTCCTTAAACAAGGAGACGGCAATCCTTTGTCTATCACTAGTGCCCTAACCTGACTCAAGCTCACCATCCAAGATAGTCTATAATCATTATGTTTCAAATGATATTGAACTACCTCAAAACAATGACAATCATCATTTAGAAAACACAAGTGATCTCAAGTCAGAGGAAATGTGCCACTTGTCGCATTCAAGGATTATTCACATTGTGACAAACAATTGAATATCCTAGTAGGGTCTGTCCAGTACATCCAATGTACCCATGAGTCTACATCTTATTCCATGCTCGAAGCATCCTATAAGATTAGAACACATATTAGTCTTAACCACATCAAGGCTGTCTCATGTTCACCAAGATATATCGACTAAGGACTTTATAGCATGTCAGCCCAGCTGAACAGCTTTGAGACATTATTCAGAAGTACACTTATTGCAGCAGACAATGTAGCAACCTGAATAATAACCATGCCTTTATAAACATAAGAGTTTATTACATGATACTGATACAATCCCAAGGCCTCAAACATTAGCCTTAAGGGCATACCCCAACACTTAAATTGTCCAATAAGATCAATTCTAGCATTGATAAAGTTTACAAGAGAATTGTTGAATGTTTAAACAACATGTGCATAGTGAATTGGTACTTTAAGTTTAATTTATTTTCCTTTGAATTAATAGTGATTTTTAAGGATAGAAATTGGGGCTTTATATATTTAACTTGAGATTTGCTCCAACTCCTCAGGTAGCATAATCTAAGGTTATGGGTTGACACTGGCCAGCTTTCTCCATGAAAAAAAAGTGTGTGACTCCTCTACTTGGCACTGCGAAAAATTGGCAGTGGTACCTAAGACATGAGTTGAAGCCTGAATAAAGTAAATGGAGAAAAGGGAAATCTGTGGGCTTGGTGGAAAATTCGTCTTACTTAAGATTGAGACCATGAGTTATATTATACTACTCTGCAGTATACATTGAACAATGTTATGATAAATAATAGTTTAAAGACCAAAATGCATTAAAAGTCTCTCTTCTATAGTTTCACCAAGTGACTTGAAATAATTCTTTATCTATTGATTAGGGCAGATTTATTAAACGAAAAAGTACCTGATTGTTTGTTATGTGTTGAATAAACATTACGACATGATTTGTGAATTTTATCTTTCTTGGGTTGTAAACTCTTGATGATTTATTTTTACTGTGATATCTCTTAAGTGATTTAAGTTTTAAAGAATTGTTTACCTAAAATGTAGACTAAAGACTTTATTGATGAAAGATCATGCGAGTGTTCTTTATCTTTACATTCTTCATTCATATCAGTGTATTACTTGAGGACAAGCAAAATTTTAAGCCTAGGGTATTTTGATGCGTTCCATTTAGACCATGTTTTTGCCTATGTTTTATATCATATTTTAGGATTTATTGCATGATTTTCTACTATTTTTAGTACTTTTACTCTACTTTGCACGGAATCATCACTTTTCTTGGTTTTTATGAAAATGTTGGTAAAATGGCATAAAAGTTAAGGATTTTGAGAGTTTTGAAGCCAAAGCATGATTCCTGAGGAGATCACAAGCATACATGTCAAATTTGGGGTGAAAACAGTGAAGAACGAGACAATTACGGCCTTTGCCGTAATTACGGATTCAACCGTAAAAGTGACGACGAACGGAAGGTGAAAATCGGCTAAGTGTTGGAACTAACAGAAACTTTCACGGGTGAGGCCGCGAATCCATCACGGTCCATAAAACTTTCTATGGCAAAAACGTTATACATAGAAATATTTACGGCCTCAGCCGCAAACGCATCACGGGCCGTAAAAACTTCCGCCCGAGGAGTTTTTCACACGTTTCTCCACCGATTCGAACCGGATTTGAGCCAAACTCCACAGAACTATTCCGGGATGAGTCCTAAACCGGTCTAGCTATAAAAGACAAGATTTTTCAAAGGTAAAGGGGCTTTTTGGGATGAACAAAGATAGCAGCGGCGACAAGGGCGAAAACACGATTCTAGGGGCATATTCTGGCGAGATTCCTCAGGAAGGCGATGATCAATCGACACTTCTTCATCTCCAGATCGAGGAGAAGGCGATTTCATTGTTCTTTTTGGGATTTCTCAAAGATTTTTAGGAGTTTTCACTTGTTCATCATAAATATCATGTATTTCCTTAACAATATGAGCGAGTAGATACTTATTCGGGATTATTGGGTGTAGCCCACTACTTTCATGAATCAATCTTTGTTTACACTATTTTCTATGAATTTATTATCATGATTTGGTTTAAATTGCATGTATCTCGTAATTTACCTTGGCCAAGTAATTTTACGTCTTAGACTGTTGTGTCCGCAAGTGCACGGATATTCGAAATAATAAAGAAAGATATTGAACCACAGAGACCTTTTGTTAAGTACCAAATAGTTATATTCTTACTAGCTAAGCAACCGAATAATAGCAAAGCAATGATGGAAAACAGAGGAAATCAGATAATTAGAGAGAAACATTGGGACTAGGGTTTCATCCTCCTTAATTCTATTGACTAGATTTAAATAAAAGGTCGTCAGACTAATCTTATCATGATAAAGACTTAATTTACTTCATAAAGGGATCATCTCACTTTCGTGCAGACAATCATGCAGGGACTAATCCTCGCTTTCGTGCAAGATCTATCCCAATGCTAAAGATAAGTAAATCATCAATCAAAGAACTCGAGATCAATTTCATGCATCCGAATTTTAAGTTGATTGTCTCAAGTGGAATCTCAAGGATCACTTTCGTGCATCCGAGACTCAAGACAAGTTCTACTTATGGTTCCCCAACGTTCCGATCCTCACTTTCGTGCAAGATCTCCACGTTTGATAACTCGACTCTACCCTAGATTTAAAGTATCATCATGGCAATAAGATCACTAAAATCAAATAATTAAGAACTAACCTAAGAGAGTTCATAACATGTAATTCTAGGGTTCCAAGTTCTCAAGCAAGTCACCTTTCGGTCCTTATTGCGAGAACTCTAAAACATGAATAATAACATCAATCTATAGAGAATCAAAGACAAACAATCACATAAGTAGAATCATCATAATAAAACTATTATGACGAAAATAAGAGTTATATAATCATTAAGAAATCAAAGTGCATTACACCCATGTCCCAAAATATGATTAAGCTAGCATGGAAAGAGAAATACAATAAGCGTTATATAATCATTAAGAAATCCAATTGAACTCCTTTTCCTTTGAAACTTCTGGGGTATCGTCTCCTCCTCCAAGCGAAGCTTATGCGTGTAAATCACGGCCTGAGGTGGCCTCCATGCCTCTCGGCGCAAAGCCAAACCCTAAGTGCCTTTCAATCAATTTCTCTCTCAATACTGGAAAAAAATTCGTTCTTTCACATCTGTGTCTTCTCCTCTTAAAGACGAATCGGTAGGAACTTTCGGATTTCAATTTGGAGGTGTGGATCAAAAGTTATGATCCGCGCAAGATTCGGCCTGAAAAGTCACGCATCCAGGAAGAAAATACGGTCGTGTATTATTTTACGGCAGTGCCGTATTTTGGTTATGTGAACCCTGTGTCAAAATTACGACCCGTAAAAGTTATTGTGGCAGTACCGTAAAATCTGACGAATTCTCTGGACTGAAATCTTTGATAAATACGACACCGTGAAATGGTTTACGGCCGTGCCGTAAAATTAGCAAAAGTCTCTAGTTTGAAACCCTCCAAAATATGGCCCGTCTAATTCTTTACGGTGGTGCCGTAAAATCAAAAAAATCTTCTGGTCTGAAAACTCCCCAAATTACGGCAGTGCTCTGATTTTACGGTATTGTACGTAAATACGGTACCGTAAAATAGAATACGACACTACCGTATTTTGGTCAGTTGCTCCGACGGTTGGTATAATCCAGTGTCGACGGCTGGAAACAGTGATGTCAGAGGCAGATGCAGGGGTGGCTAGTGGTGGAAGACAGTTGCTCTTGAAGATTTCTAGATCTGGAGGCAAAAGAAGCTATAACATGTAGAAAGCAAACAGTGTAGCTAGTGAATTTTTTAAGAAAAGTAGTCATACCCAAAAATAAGATTTAATGGTCCAGTAAGAAAACGGACATAACCATGTGGTAGAATAAAACGTGTTCTTTCAAGATGTATAAAAATTAAAGGATTAAAATCTGTCAGGAATTTAGGGTATCAACAAAAAGAAGGCTACTCAGATTACAAAACTGCAAAAACTGCACAAAAGTTAATCATATTTGAAAAGTTGCTATGTGTCCTAGAATGATCAGAAAATAAAATCATGAAAACAATTAATCCATAACATAGAATGACACATATTCTTCATATCCCATGTGAAAAATCAGGGTTTCAAGTTGTTACAGCACCTTAAAAAGCTGCAGCAAAAGTGCTAATCAGATTAGTCAGAAAAAAAAACTGCTGTAGAAATTAATCAGAATCAAAAAGTTGCTTTGTGTTTTAGAATGATCCATGGACTTTAAACTTCAACAAAAATATCCAGATGATAGACAAAGATGAGTACTTTGTGATGGTGCCAAAGATAAAAAATTTTTCTAACCTGTTTCTTAAAATCGCAGCGAGGAAACACCCAGTCAAGTAAGCAGAATGCAGAAAGCAGGTTTCAAATTACGGCACCGTAAAGCACATTACGGTACTGTCGTATTTTTCTAAAAACTCTCAGGAAGGAAATCACGCAAAATTACGGCACGTGAAAGATGTTACGGCCCTACCGTAAAAATCATCAAACTTTCTATTGAAAACGGACCGAAAATGCAGTACCGTAAAACTAATTATGACGGTGTCGTATTATGCACCAAAACTTATTTTTCCCTGCAAAAGGAGAAGAAAAATTAATTCTAAAAATAAACAAAAATAAAAGATGCTAGGCTAAGTAAGAGTGCTTGGGTTGCCTCCTAAGAAGTGCTAATTTTTAGGTCCATAGCTTGACCAAAAATCAAATCTCATGGTGAAGCAGATGAATGAGTTCCAAAGTAAATAGCATGTAATTTTTTTCTTTTCCGCTGTCCAAAAAGTTTAGCCACAAATCCAAACATCCAAAATATTATATAAATCACAATTGACATGGCTTTCTCAAATATGTGGAAATCAAAATCAAAATTATCAACTTCAATCAAAGGATATTCAATGATCTTTCTATATTTATCATAAAGGAAAATCATAAGTCCTTTCTTCAAATTTAAATCTTTAATTGCAATAGGACTTTGATCAAAAGATACAAGTATTGGATCATCAAAATAATCTTTCTTTCTCACATTAGATTCCTCAATGAAACATAAATTTTCAAATAAATCACAAGAGTCAACAGTAGATATGGGCAAAACAACAGAGTGAGATACATTAATATTCATAATGTTTAAATCTTTTTCAAGTTCCTCATGCTCACAATCAAACAATTTATCAATTTCAAAATTATCAACAAAATCAGAATAAGATTTCTCTAAATTAGTCCCTTCATATCCTTCATCAGATTCAACCACAAACAATATATCATCAAAAGAATTAATTTCATCAAAAGAGGGTTTTTCAAAATCAATTTTCTCAAACTTTTCTACAAACAAGTTATTAGAAGAATCAATTTTACAATCATCAAAATCAGAGTGAGATTCATTAATATTCACATAAGGCTCAATCTCAAAACAATCATAATCTGAGGGGGAATTTTCTAAATCAAGTTTTTTCAGTTTCCAAATCAAACTCAAATAAACATGCTTTTTGTTGTGCTATCCGGTTTTCTAGCATTTCAGTATCAGCACTCATATTATCCCTTCTAGAATTAATTTTTTTAAAGGTCTCATGTGACTCCTCACTATGTTACATGAACTTTTCAAACTTTATCTCTAAGCTAGATTTTTCATTATCCTCAAAGTATGGTTCAGAAACATGATTTGAGCAATCATTAGAAAGAGAAGTTTGATGATTTTCCCATCTAGAATACAATTGATAAGATTCTTTCCAAGATCAATTGGGATTTAAAAATTGACAATCAGAGGTATAATGATCAAAATATCCACAAATATCACATCTAATAGTAGAAGAAGATTTCTTAATAGAGTGCATAAAAGAGTTAAACGTATCTTGGAGTGTGCTCATTGAATCATACTTACCTTGTGGCATGTATACCTTACTTCATTGAGATGCCCATGAATTATAATTAAAAGACATATCTTCAAATCTATCAAGAACAGAAAGATTATCCAACACCAAATTTTTTTTTTAGAATTCTAAAAAAATTATAAAACACAGGTAAATTCACAAATTTTAGAAATCACAGCTCTCTCACAACTTGTGAAAATCCAAAACCTGCAAAAAGAAAAAAAAACAAAGTTAAATATAAAACAAATAAAACCTAGTCTAGCAATACTAACAACTATTTTGATAATGACAAAACTAAGGTCCCCGGCAACGGCGCCAAAAACTTGTTGTGTCCGCAAGTGCACGGATACTCGAAGTAATAAAGAAAGATATCGAACCACAGAGACCTTATTGTTAAGTACCAAATAGTTATATTCATACTAGCTAAGCAACCGAATAATAGCAAAGCAATGATGGAAAACTGACGAAATCAGATAATCAGAGAGAAACATTGGGACTAGGGTTTCATCCTCCTTAATTCTAATGACTATATTTAAATAAAAGGTCATCAGACTAATCTTATCATGATAAAGACTTAATTTACTTCACAAAGGGATCATCTCACTTTCGTGCAGACAATCATGCAGGGACTAATCATCACTTTCGCGCAAGATCTATCCCAACGCTAAAGATAAGTAAATCATCAATCAAAGAATTCGAGATCACTTTTGTGCATCCGAATTTTAAGTTGATTGTCTCAAGTGGAATCTCAAGGATCACTTTCATGCATCCGAAACTCAACACAAGTTCTACTTATGGTTCTCTAACGTTACGATCCTCACTTTCGTGCAAGATCTCCACGTTTGATAACTCGACTCTACCCCAGATTCAAATTATCATCATGGCAATAAGATTACTAAAATCAAATAATTAAGAACTAACCTAAGAGAGTTCCTAACATGTAATCCTAGGGTTCCAAGCTCTCAAGCAAGTCACCTTTCAGTCCTTATTGCGAGAACTCTAAAACATGAATAATAACATCAATCTATGAAGAATCAAAGACAAACAATCACATAAGTAGAATCATCATAATAAAACTATTCTGACGAAAATAAGAGTTATCTAATCATTAAGAAATCAAAGTGAATTACACCCATGTCCCAAAATATGATTAAGCTAGCATGGAAAGAGAAATACAATAAGCCATAGTTTCAGAAGATCAAAAATCAAAGGAAAAGAAGAGTTAAGAAAATACAGCACGGCTGTGAAATATTTCACAGCCGTATTTTGCAAAGAGGCGTCGATGAATAGTGGCGGCACTTCCCTTTTCTTTGATTTCTTATCCAATTGAACTCCTTTTCCTTTGAAACTTCTAGGGTATTGTCTCCTCCTCCAGTAGAAGCTTCTGCATGAAAATCACAGCCTGAGGTGGCCTCCACGCCTCTCGGTGCAATGCCAAACCCTAAGCGCCTTTCTATCGATTTCTCTCTCAATACTGGATAAAAATTCATTCTTTCACTGCGTGTGTCTTCTCCTCTAAAATACAAATCGTTAGCAACTTTTGGATTTCAATTTCGAGGTCTGGATCAAAAGTTATGGCTGCACAAGATTTGGCTCGAAAAGTCGCGCGTCCAGGAAGAAAATACGGCCGTGTTTTATTTTACGGTTGTGCCGTATTTTGGTTCTGTGAACCCTGTGTCAAAATTACGGCCCGTAAAAGTTATTGTGGCAGTGCTGTGAAATCTGACGAGTTCTCTGGTTTGAAATCTCTGATAAATACGGCACCGTGAAATGGTTTACGGCCGTGCCGTAAAATCAGCAAAAGTCTCTAGTTCGAAACCCTCCAAAATACGGCCCGTGTAATTCGTTACAGTGGTGCTGTAAAATCAGAAAATTCTTCTGGTCTAAAAACTCCCCAAATTATGCAGTGCTCTGATTTTATGGTATCATATGGAAAAATGGTATCGTAAAATAGAATACGACACTACCGTATTTTGGTCAGTTGTTCGGATTTGCGTAAAATTTATCGGGTGATCTCCTCTTGATAATGGTAACTCTTCTATGTTTTTTATTTTTCTTGAAAACACCTCAAAATAGTGGCTTTTTACCTGAAAATCATGAAAAACTAAAATAGAAGTTGATTTTGCAATATTGGATAATTTTGCCATAAAAATATGCAAAAGATCTTGAATTGAGCATGAAAAGATATATAAAATGAAACAAAATGTACTATATATTTTGGTGTCATCATAGACATTGCGAGAAGGACAAAGAGGTGAATCGCAACGTCCGACCTATTTCAATTGAACCTTCGAATCCAATCACAATAGTAGTTTGGATTCGTCTGAAGGTCTTAACCAATTTTTCACAGCACTTAATGGGTTTAGTTAGGTTAACTGTCACGAGAGTAGGGAGTTAATCAAACTAAATACTGTATTACGCTACGAGAGGAGGTAATATGTACCATAGGAAAAGTTCCTTTCATGATAGATAAATTCAGTAGAATTAGTTATTTTTCACATAATTCATGATTGTTAGTGTGGTGAACCCATGAATTCCCGATCCTTTAGAATTTGAACCTCTTAAGAGCTTTTTTCAAGTTTGTGTCGCACTTAGAAGTTTAGAACAACCACTGGTTTAATTTGCCTAGATTCAAACAAGTCAAGAAGTCAATATTTAACTACGTAGTCCTCGTTGGGAAAGATAATCTTTTTATTACTTCGATAAATCCGTGCACTTGCGGAACCTATCAAGTTTTTGGCCAAAATTGTTATACACAGAAACATTTATATCCTCAGCCGTAAATGCATCACGGGCCATAAAAACTTCCGCCCGACGAGTTTTTCACTCATTTCTCCATTGATTCAAACCGGATTTGAGCCAAACTCCGCAGAACCATTCCTAGATGAGTCATAAATCGGTCTTGCTATAAAAGACAAGATTTTTCAAAGGTTAAAGAGGCTTTGTGGGACGAACAAAGACAGCGGCGGCGACAAGGGCGAAAACACTATTCCAAGGGCATATTCTGGCGAGATTCCTCACAAAGGCAACGATTGATCGACTCTTCTTCATCTCCAGATCGAGGAGAAGGCGGTTTCGTTGTTCTTTTTGTGATTTCTCTATGATTTTTAGGAGTTTTCACTTGTTCATCATAAACATCATGTATTTCCTTAACAATATGAGCGAGTAGATACTTATTCGGACTTATTGGGTGGAGCCCACTACTTTCATGAATCAATCTATGTTTAGACTCTTTTCTGTGAATTTATTATCATGATTTGGTTGAAATTGCGTGTATCTCGTAATTTACCTTGGCCAAGTAATTTTATGTCTTAGACGTTGCGAGAAGGACCGAGAGGTGAATCGCAACGTCCGACCTGTTGGTGTATATGCCCTAGGACCTAGTTTTGGTCCATCTTTGTACTACTTGACTCTGATATTAATATATATCTTTCTGGCATTGTCGTTATCATTGTTTGTCTACACCTGCGATTGTGTACTTACATGATAATGTCCCTGGAGACAGATAGGATCTGTGCTCGAACTATAGTCCCCAGTCGATGTACTTGAGTGGATATGGGACAACTCTGGTACTTGAGAGACTGGTATGTGGGCTGGTTAGGCACGTGGTGCTAACGCAGACACATGGGTGTATCATTGGAGGATATACTGGATAGACCCGCTGTGAGGCTATGACTTGGTGTCATGAGTTATCCTCACAAGTGACAGGAGATGCATTGATCCCTTGAATTGAGGTCATTGACCATTCTATATGGTTAGGGACTTGCTTTGATGCAACCTAACACCTTGCCGTAGTTGGGAGGTCATAACGGTTGTCATTGAGCATGTCACGACCCATATGAGAAGGTCAATGGACAGACATAGGATTTGCCCCTTCCTTAGGGAAGTATGATATCCATGGAGCTCCCTTATGGTTCTATGACTGAGAGTGTATGGCCATACCCAGGTGAGAACCTGTTTTAGTCATAGCCATGTGATTGGATGAAAACAAGTGGTGACACACTTGTCCAATCGGATATCAGTACGGCAAAGAGACTGTAATGCATCTGTACCTAGTTGCGATGATGAGGATGTCGATGTCGATATCCATTCCAATAACCTGGGTAGCAGCGATGCACTGCTAGGTGCCACTCACTGCTTGTGATGACCTTTGGTCAGCACTGCCAGCGTTAGAGGAACCTACAGGGTCGCACACCTTGATACTCGAGTTTTCATATTGATCGGGTAGCCTTTTAGATCGAGTTATTGGATAACTCTGATCTATTTGGGAGATTTCATCAGCGCCAATGGGCCTGATGAGATGGAAGAAACTTATTGGGGCCAACTTCCGTTTTTGGCATATCGATCAAATTAACCATGGTTAGCCTCATTTAACCATGGGTTAAATTGGATTGGATCCAATAGCTTGGTTAACATGCATAATGGACTTTGGGCTTGGCCCATTGCTTAGTTGGGCTTGCTAATAAGTTGTATTGAAGGGCTAAGAGGCTTGAAGGGTATAATGGGGATGAATTAATAGGATAGGCGGATATGGGATTCTAGTTGGACTAGAATTTGCGCCTATGCCTTGTTTGGTATCTCCTAGGTGATTAAATCAAATTGGATTTGATTAAATCACACAAGATAATTGATTGGATTGTGTTTGACAATTGTGGGCAGATTATTAACATAATTAGAGTCCTAATTGGATTAGGACTTGCGCCCAAGCCACATTAGGCAATCCATCATATTGCCTTGACTAGGTCTAGGCGCATGGATGGGATTAATGCCTCATATGGCATGATATGGGCACATATGGCTGATGCTTGCTTTGGCAAGTCTTAGGCACATATGGGAGTGGAGATTTAATCAATATATTTGATTGGATAATCTCCTAGAATCACGCCCTAATTGTCAACACTTGCCATTCTCCCCTAACCGCCTCTTGCTCCTATAAATAAGCCCTTGCCGCCCCCTCTCTTCATGATGCTAATTCCTTGGAGGCGTGAAGCATTAGAGGGCGACGGCTTGGAGAGCTTAGAGCTCTTCTTCTTCCATCAAGGGCGCAAGCATGCTTCTCCTCTACCTTTCCTTGGCGCAAAGGAACAAGAAGGCTTGCGGTGTTCCCTTCTCCTTCCATCTCCTTGGCGCATCACATCTTGGTGATGGCGCAAATTGCATGGAGGGCTCTCCTAAGGCATGGATCTTCTTCCCGAGGCTAGCACCGGGCGAGGAAGAAGAAAACTTGAGGAATCCGTGTGTGCGAGACTGCAGAGGGCGAACACTTGGGCGCCTTCATCGACATCGGCTTCCAATTGCTTAAAGGTACTTACTATCACATCGTGTCGACCCCCTCGCAAGAGATCTTCACTGGGTTTTTGGGACTAGCCTGTTTCGGGGACATTCTTCCGCTGCGTAAAATGTATCCATGGCTCTGAAAATTGTAAAATGTCCCCGGGGTTTCCCAACAGTGGTATCAGAGGGACTTGCGAGCCTCGAACGATGTTCTTTCATGCTTTTCATGCTCACATGCCATATCTACATTTTCGCATATTGCATAGATGTTGGCGCATGATTTTTCTTTAAGTAGAAAAATTGTAGGTCTCTTGTTTCTTACTTCTAATTAACTTCTTGTGGTTCTTTGCTCTCTTCATGTGATGGGATAGACCCATACATGGAAGATAAAATTTCTCCTCTCATAGTAGGATAGACCTATCTTGAGAGACTTGTTGGAATAGGGCATGGACTGGGTGATTGCCCTTATCCTAGCAAGTTAGGGATTGCAAGGAGGGCAACCGGTATGCCTCTTGTAGACTCCTGAGAGAAACTTAGAATCAAAGATTTGTGATATGAAGGGAAGGAAGAGAGACATGTTTTATGAAAAAGTAAAATTTCAGATTTTATGTTTTTCATGAGCATATAGAATTGCATGAGTAAGTACTTGATTATGCATAATGTTGTGGTCATATATCAAGCCCCTTAACATGCCTGTGATGTATCCTTGTGAGGCCTGCGTGCCGCTTTTCTTTTTGCTTTTAACTAAGAAGAAGATTAGGATGGCGCATCTACTTGGAGCAAGGTGCATGCTTGCTTGGTTGCGCATCCTTGCATGTGAAAAGAACCCCTAACTCATGGGGGGGGGGGGGAAACCCTAGAACATGCGCCTCTAGCAAGCATGGCGGAAAGAGGGTTTCTCAAGGATCGCATATGAAAAACCATATGATCAACTTGAATGAGTTTAGATCTATACCATAGCCATAGAGATGGAGGTCGGCTTGGAAGCAAGAGAGCAAAATAGATCCCCTCCAAATGGCGCGCACACAAGAAGAAGTTGGCTACTCCCTTCACGCCTTTGTGCTAGCAAAAGCTTCAAGGGGTCTTGATCGTTTGAAGGAGAATCCTTGGAGTCTTTGCTTGGCCGAATTCCACCTCTCCACTCTCGGCGATAATGCTCTCT
This sequence comes from Costus lasius, assembly GCA_027563935.2. Taxonomy (NCBI): domain Eukaryota; kingdom Viridiplantae; phylum Streptophyta; class Magnoliopsida; order Zingiberales; family Costaceae; genus Costus; species Costus lasius. The sequence goes on along the minus strand of CM050446.2, from coordinate 64,808,801 downwards.
CAAGCACACTTCTTCGCCAAAGTGAGAAGCCTTCAAGCAAAAAGCGTTTTGGCGTTTTTTCATCAAGTCACCATGATGACCTTCCATAAATGGAATGTCATGAAGGAGAGCTTTCGAAACCGATCAAAACAAAACGCTTATGCTTTGAACCAAGCGTTCACACATGTGAACCGGTTCAAGCTTAATCGATCCAATTGATTTTGGTTCAATAAACCAAATCAAATCAGCCCAAGCATTGGTCCAAATCAAAATAAACCCAAGGTTTAAGATCTGACCGTTCATCCTTTTGATGCTTCTGATCTCATCGATCTAGCATCAACTCTCTCGATCGAAGCTTACCGATCTAGAGCCCTAATCAATCAAACATGATCAGACCAGATCTCACTTACAATCAGAGGTTAAACTCCTCTAAACTGAACCCAAACAATTCAGTCCATACGATCTGACTTGAGTAAGCCATATCATCAAATTGTGCGACCCTAAGGGTTTCCTTTAAATGTCGGTAACGATAACTTTCGTTATCACGATCAGTGAGAGGTATCTAGCAACACATCACTGTCTCCCGATATAAAGGAAAGAGTCTTCCAAGACTACACCCAAACCATGGCACAAGTGTGAATCAAACTCACAAGGCATACATGTTTCCTTTGCCACTGGATGTTCATATTGGACAAGCATGTCAAGCTTGTAACTCCAACATGATGAGCATGATTAGATCAGATGAACATAGTCATCTGGGTATGGCCATACACTTTCTCAATCATCTCATATAGGGGGGCCCTTTAAGAACATCACACTCCTTAAACAAGGAGACGGCAATCCTTTGTCTATCACTAGTGCCCTAACCTGATTCAAGCTCACCATCCAAAATAGTCTATAATCATTATGTTTCAAATGATATTGAACTACCTCAAGACAATGACAATCATCATTTAGAAACACAAGTGATCTCAAGTCAGAGGACATGTGCCACTTAGTGCTTACAAGGATCATTCACATTGTGACAAGCAATGGAATATCCCAGTAGGGTCTGTCCAGTACATCCAATGTACCCATGAGTCTACATCTTATTCCATGCTCGAAGCATCCTATAAGATTAGCACACATATTAGTCTCAATCATATCAAGGCTGTCTCATGTTCACCAAGATATCTCGACTAAGGACATATAGCCTGTCAGCCTAGCTGAACAGCTTTGAGACATTATTCAGAAGTACACTTATTACAGCAGACAAGGTAACAACCTGAATAATAACCATGCCTTTATAAACACAACAGTTTATTACATGATACTATTACAATCCCAAGGCCTCAAACATTAGCCTTAAGGGCATACCCCAACAATCTCCCACTTGCACTTAATCTAATGGTTGAGTAATCTCAAACCCATATTATTACAGTGCTTCTCATGCTTCTGCTGCGCCAGAGGCTTGGTAAGCGTGTCTGCCAGATTGTCATCTGTATGAACCTTGCATATTTTGATCTCGCCACGATCAATGATCTCCCGGATCAAGTGAAACCGTCTCTGTATGTGCTTGGACTTCTGGTGCGACCGTGGTTCCTTTGCTTGTGCTATTGCTCCAGTGTTATCACAGAAGATAACCAAAGGATCTGCACTCGAAGGAACGACACCAAGTTCTCTCACGAACTTACGAATCCACACTGCCTCCTTGGATGCTTCCGAGGCTGCAACATACTCGGCTTCTGTTGTGGAATCAGCAACAGTTGACTGTTTGAAACTCTTCCACACCACTGCTCCACCATTCAAGCTAAAAACATAGCCTGATTGCGATCGGAAATCATCCTAGTCCGACTGGAACGAAGCGTCAGTATATCCCTCTATACTGAGTTCTTCCTGACCACCATATATCAAGAACATATCTTTGGTCCTCCGCAGATATTTTAAGATGTTCTTGACTGCAATCCAGTGCGCCAAACCTGGATTACTTTGGAATCGACTGGTTACGCTTAACCCGTAAGCGACGTCTGGGCGAGTACACAACATCGCATACATAATGGACCCAATAGCCGAAGCATAAGGCGTATTGTCCATTTCATCTTTCTCAGTCTGTGTTTGTGGACACTGACTCTTCGAAAGATTCAGACCATGTCTGACTGGAAGATATCCACGTTTAGAATTCTCTAAATGGAATCTCTCCAGGACCTTATCGATGTAAGTACTCTGGCACAGCCCGAGAAGCCTCTTAGATCTATCTCGGTAGATCTTCACACCTAACACATAGGCTGCTTCTCCTAAATCTTTCATCTGGAAACATTTTCCTAACCATGCTTTAACAGCATGCAGTTCAGGAATATCATTTCCAATGATTAAGATATCATCGACGTAGAGGATTAAGAATGTAATCACGCTCCCACTAAACCTCTTATATACACACGGGTCGTCTTCATTCTTGATGAAACCAAACTCAGAGATTGATTCATCAAAACGAATATTCCAGCTTCTAGATGCTTGTTTCAGTCCATAAATGGACTTCTTTAACTTGCATATTTTATGACGATCTGATGGATTAGTGAAACCCTCAGGTTGTGTCATATACACATCCTCATCCAGATTTCCATTAAGGAAAGCTGTTTTCACATCCATCTGCCAGATCTCATAATCGTAATATGCTGCTATCGCGAAAAGAATCCGAATAGACTTAAACATGGCTACAGGTGAGAAAGTTTCATCATAATCTATCCCGTAGATTTGTTTGAAACCTTTCGCAACTAGCCTGCCATTATAGGTAACCACGTTACCATCCATGTCAATCTTCTTCTTGAAGATCCATTTACAGCCTATAGGGATTACTCCCGGAGGCGGATCAACCAAATCCCAGACTTGGTTATCTGACATGGAGTCCATTTCGGCTCGCATAGCTTCAAGCCATCTAGCTGACTCCGGTCCACTGACCGCATCCGCATAAGTGAGGGGTTCATCATTATCAATGATGTAGACTCCGTCATAGCGCTCAGGCTGAAGACGGATCCTTCCCGATCTTCGCGGTTCCCGTGTTATCTGAGCCTCAGGTTGTTCAATAACCTGTTCAACTGGCTCAGGCTCATCCAACTGTGCTTGACTACTTTGTCCTTCCTCTGGATTCTCATCCAGCTTTATTTCTCTCCCACTGGCCTCTTGCAGAAGAAATTCCCTCTCAAGAAATATAGCCGTCCGAGCAACAAAAACCTTGTTCTCCTTGGGATCGAAGAAATAATAACCCTTAGTTTCCTTAGGGTAACCGACAAAGATACATTTCTCAGATCTGCTCTCCAGTTTCCCAGAGGCGAGCTTTTTGACATAAGCTTCGCAACCCCAGATCCTGATAAATGTCAAGCTAGGCTGTTTCCCATACCATAACTCATATGGCGTCTTTGAAACTGCCTTGGATGGCACTCGGTTTAGTACCTTTGCAGCTGTTTCCAGTGCAAAACCCCAAAAGGAATATGGAAGAGTAGCCTGACTCATCATAGAACGAACCATATCAAGTAACGTTCTATTTCTCCTTTCGGACACACCATTCCATTGTGGTGTTCCTGGCGGAGTGAGCTGTGAGATAATCCCACACTCCTTTAGATAGTCAGTAAATGCATGACTCAGGTATTCACCACCTCGATCAGAACGAAGTGTCTTGATATTACGGCCTAACTGATTTTGTACTTCATTCTTGAACTCTTTGAACTTGTCAAAAGATTCACTTTTATGTCTCATTAAATAGACATACCCATACCTACTGAAATCATCAGTAAAGGTAATGAAGTACTGATAGCCACCTCTGGCATGTTTACTAAATGGCCCACACACATCACTGTGTATGAGGTCAAGTAAACCTGAAGCCCTTTGACCTTTGTTAGGAAAAGGAGACTTCGTCATTTTACCCATCAAACAAGCTTTGCATGTATCAATCTCCTCATAGGAGAATGATCCCAGCAGTCCATGATCATGCAACCGCTTAATGCGCTTCTCGTTTATATGGCCTAAACGACTATGCCATAATAAGGTGCTGTTATCAGCATACTTGGCTTTCTTATTATCAATGTTTTGTATAGAATTTTCCATGTCCAACATGAATAACCCATTGTTAATTGAACCAGTCGCATACACAATATTATCATAAGTTAAAACACACTTTGAAATCTTGCATTCAAAGGCAAATCCTTTCCTGACAAGAGCAGGAATAGAGATAATATTCTTGGTAATACTGGGTACAAAATAACAATTGTTTAATTCTAATACAATGCCAGATGGTAAAGAAATGAAATAGTCTCCTACAGCAACAGCAGCAACCCGTGCCCCGTTTCCAACGCGTAGGTCTACCTCATGCTGTCCCACCTGCCTTCTTCTCCTGAGTTCCTGTACATTTGAACAAATGTGAACTCCACATGCAGTGTCCAACACCCATGAAATAGAAGAAGAAGATAACATGACCTCAGTCACATATATACCTGAGCCAGAAGCGATGCTTCCCCTCTTATCTCCTTGGAGCGCTTTACAGTCCTTTTTCCAGTGACCCAGCTGGCCACAGTGGAAACACCTGTTGTCCTTCGACCGCTTCACCTTCTGTTTCAGTGCCTTGCTGTAGTTCTTGACAGGGGCCTTGCCCTTCTTCCCCTTCTTCTTGTTCCTTGAAGGAACCATTAAGACAGAGGTTGAAGGCTTTCCCTTCAGAGTTTCCTCAGTAGTCAAGAGCATATTCAGCAGCTCTGCCGGCGTACAATCGATTTTGTTCATATTAAAGTTAATAATGAACGCATCGAAAGAGGGCGGAAGAGACTGCAGAATAATATCTACAGCAAGCTCCTGGTTGATGGTATGCCCCAGTTTCTCCAGAGCCTCCTTGTGCCCAATCATCTTGAGCACGTGAGCTCCCACTGGGCTCCCCTCAGCCAGTTTGCTCTGAAAGAAGAGCTTCGTCAGATTATAGCGTTCTGTCCTCGCCTGTGCAGCATATAGCATCTTGAGGTTCGCTATAATCTCTATAGCCGACATATCCTCATGCTGACGCTGCAGCGGTGGCGTCATAGACGCTAGCATCAGGCAAGCGACATCAATGCTATCATTGACGTGCTTTTCATAGGCATCCCGAACCGCCCTTGCCGCGTTCGGAGCGGGCTGCGGCGGTATTGCCGTCTCGAGGACATACAGTTTCCTCTCTGCCTTAAGAACGATCTTAAGGTGTCCAAACCAGTCAGAGAAGTTCGGCCCAGCAAACTTCTCCCTTTCCAGTAGGGATCGCACATTGAAGCTCATGGTGTTCGTTGCTGCAGTTATCTACAACAATGCAAGAACAGCAAGGTTAGTATCAATGTTCAGAATCAATCCAGGACTTAAGAAAGATTCTTTTCTCACTATTTTGTCTGACTGAAAAATCCAGTAAACAGTCCGAAAGAGTAATACTCTTTTAGTGAGATGGGATCCAGATTTCATACTTGGTCTCCGCGTCCCGCTCAGGCGAGATAAGATGCACAGAGATGACAAACATTAATTTCTGGTAGGCTGTCCCAGCCAATCGCCAACCCGTGCGATTCCCCTTCATCTGGGCAATCCAGCAGACTGTGCCAACTGAGTTGGTATAACACAGTCTCTGATCCCACAGATGGCTGCCTCCATGTGCTACCATATGCGCCACATATGTAGCCTACATGGTCAAGCTGACCTGACCTACTCCCTGGACCACCACGTGCTATGCTGAGCAACGAGAAGGGATAAATCCCTACTCTGTAACACGCAGGTGAAATCCAGCACCGTCTGAAGATAGATGGACGTGCCCACTGAGTGGGTTCAACACGGCTCCAACGATAGTCAGAACAGTGAGGTTTCGCGTCAGAAGGCTTACAAGCTTGATATGTTAGCGTTGGATTTTAACGGTCTTTTATCTTCTTTACTATCATGCAATTCCTATGGTGATAGCAGAAGATAAACTCATGCTGTTCTAATGTATATAAGCAATAAATAGAAAGCATGATCTTATGTGGTAAAAGCCCATGAACCCTAGTAAGACCTTAATTTTACTTAAGTCTTCACTTGAGCTCCTTAGCATCTCATCTGGTCCAACCCATGGCCCTAGCGCCAAGAGCACCTCAGGTGCGCCACCAGGTGAATACTCCTTTTGGATGTGTGCTTTTATGTTCTTGTCTAGTCAAAATACATTTTGCTCTATCTAGACAAGCTTTGACTCGCAGGTCAAACACATATTATAAATTAAATGAAAAAGTGATTCGCAGATCACAATAATATTAACTTATAATTTACCAGGCACGCAGGCCCCAGCACAGCACACAATAGGGCAACCCACATAAGACTAAATAAACAAGCATATGGTATCATTCATCATGTGATCCAATCATGAAATTAAATTTTGAAAAACCCCATAGGTATCAATTTTAATTTCCTTATGTGCTCCACAACCTTACAATGGTCCATTGATAGGGATCCACTCATCCATCTGGTCAGATCCTCTGCCCTTGCATGCACCGAGTCCTAACTGACCCGAGTTGACCTAATGGTCAACCATGCATGCGCCAAGGGCTGAACCACCCTCATGAGTTTTGGCAAGCGGGTGTGACCCCGGGCCTAACTCATGTGTGTTCAGTAGTTGTCTCAACCAGACCTCGCTACACACCTAAGATGCAATCAACCTATGGCCACCTTGTGCTTGCGCACAGGTGCCATCTGGTCGATCCATCTAGGCTGTCAGATGGTCTGATCAGACTTTGGATCTAACATAGTAGATGCTTTCAACCCCATCAACCCATCTAAGGATTTATAGTAGGGGCACCTTAGATCTAAGCATGCGCGCAAGATGTAAGTTTTATAAAAACATTTAGAACATGCGCAAACATAACAAACAACATGCTTCACTTGAGAACATAAGATATATGTCATATCTAGCATGTTGATAACCCTTAGATCTAAGGGGGTCCCCTTCAAGGGGGAGCGCAAACATTAGGGAGTCCCCTTCAAGGGGGAGCGCAAACTGCATGTAACCATGATACAAGCGCAAACTTCATGTAACCATGATACAAGCGCAAACTTCATGTAACCATGATACAAGCGCAAACTTCATGTAAATAAAGCATGCATCAAGTAAGCGCAACATGTATGGATCACAAACATTTCAAAGCAATCATATAGATCATATCGAAAACCTTGGCTTTGATACCAATTGAAAAGAACCCCTAACTCATGGGGGGGGGGGGGGGGGGAAACCCTAGAACATGCGCCTCTAGCAAGCATGGCGGAAAGAGGGTTTCTCAAGGATCGCATATGAAAAACCATATGATCAACTTGAATGAGTTTAGATCTATACCATAGCCATAGAGATGGAGGTCGGCTTGGAAGCAAGAGAGCAAAATAGATCCCCTCCAAATGGCGCTCACACAAGAAGAAGTTGGCTACTCCCTTCACGCCTTTGTGCTAGCAAAAGCTTCAAGGGGTCTTGATCGTTTGAAGGAGAATCCTTGGAGTCTTTGCTTGGCCGAATTCCACCTCTCCACTCTCGGCGATAATGCTCTCTCAAGCACACTTCTTCGCCAAAGTGAGAAGCCTTCAAGCAAAAAGCGTTTTGGCGTTTTTTCATCAAGTCACCATGATGACCTTCCATAAATGGAATGTCATGAAGGAGAGCTTTCGAAACCGATCAAAACAAAACGCTTATGCTTTGAACCAAGCGTTCACACATGTGAACCGGTTCAAGCTTAATCGATCCAATTGATTTTGGTTCAATAAACCAAATCAAATCAGCCCAAGCATTGGTCCAAATCAAAATAAACCCAAGGTTTAAGATCTGACCGTTCATCCTTTTGATGCTTCTGATCTCATCGATCTAGCATCAACTCTCTCGATCGAAGCTTACCGATCTAGAGCCCTAATCAATCAAACATGATCAGACCAGATCTCACTTACAATCAGAGGTTAAACTCCTCTAAACTGAACCCAAACAATTCAGTCCATACGATCTGACTTGAGTAAGCCATATCATCAAATTGTGCGACCCTAAGGGTTTCCTTTAAATGTCGGTAACGATAACTTTCGTTATCACGATCAGTGAGAGGTATCTAGCAACACATCACTGTCTCCCGATATAAAGGAAAGAGTCTTCCAAGACTACACCCAAACCATGGCACAAGTGTGAATCAAACTCACAAGGCATACATGTTTCCTTTGCCACTGGATGTTCATATTGGACAAGCATGTCAAGCTTGTAACTCCAACATGATGAGCATGATTAGATCAGATGAACATAGTCATCTGGGTATGGCCATACACTTTCTCAATCATCTCATATAGGGGGGCCCTTTAAGAACATCACACTCCTTAAACAAGGAGACGGCAATCCTTTGTCTATCACTAGTGCCCTAACCTGATTCAAGCTCACCATCCAAAATAGTCTATAATCATTATGTTTCAAATGATATTGAACTACCTCAAGACAATGACAATCATCATTTAGAAACACAAGTGATCTCAAGTCAGAGGACATGTGCCACTTAGTGCTTACAAGGATCATTCACATTGTGACAAGCAATGGAATATCCCAGTAGGGTCTGTCCAGTACATCCAATGTACCCATGAGTCTACATCTTATTCCATGCTCGAAGCATCCTATAAGATTAGCACACATATTAGTCTCAATCATATCAAGGCTGTCTCATGTTCACCAAGATATCTCGACTAAGGACATATAGCCTGTCAGCCTAGCTGAACAGCTTTGAGACATTATTCAGAAGTACACTTATTACAGCAGACAAGGTAACAACCTGAATAATAACCATGCCTTTATAAACACAACAGTTTATTACATGATACTATTACAATCCCAAGGCCTCAAACATTAGCCTTAAGGGCATACCCCAACAGCATGATGGCGCAACAAGCTTCAAAGGTGGCACATCCTTGCATGGGGGCGCAAGTTAGGGTTTGGCCGAGCCTTGTGCTTGTGTGCTATCCCTCTTGTGGCTTGCTAAATGGCGCACCTTCCTTGGAGAAAGACCATGGCATTGGCCGAACCTTGTGGGTGTACCCCTAGGGTTTGAGAGCTAAACCATGGGAGCATGACCTTGGAGCCAACCTTGAAGATAGAGCTAGAGGTCGGCTAAGCTAGGTCTAATCTTGGGGCTTGAATCCTAGGTCAAGAGTTGAACCCCTTTTTGGCATGGATTGGTTCAATGTCTTGAATGGGCTATGATCACATCATCCTTTTATTGCTTTCTTTAAAAAAGCTAAAGCATGCCTGTGATGTTTTATCGTTATGTTATCACCATAGGATTGCATGCCTGTAATGATAGACATAAGATAAAACTGAGATGATGAGACCTTAAACAAAAACCCTCAATTAAAATATCAAGTCTAGTAGCCTTCTAACGCGTAGCCCTCACTAAGCTATCGATCAGTGGAGTTGTGAACTGTTTCCCACCCTTGTTGGACACACCCACTTATCTTTAGAAAGTGCGTGGTGGCAATGGTTTCCCCAGTCCAGTTTTAACCTGGGCGTGCCTTCGCAAGGAAACTCGTTGGCCCTGGGCATAACGGTTAGGGATGGACTTGACTAGAAGTTCACATGTGCTGGGCACATGGTGAAAGTCTAGAGGCATCATTGAGAGGTAAGGGTTTCATGTTGTATCCAGCCCTCGCTGGACATGAAATGCCTGGACTGTCTCAATAAGGGTAATTTCTTGGAGCAATCGGCCGGCGCGCCCACCTTAGGAAACATGGGTCACTTTGTGCATCTCATCCCACCCTCGTGGGACGCGAAGCCCTGTGTGGAATGAGGATCTCATCTCACTAGGAAATCTTGGATTTCTCGATTGACTTTGTGGGTTGTCAATTCGATTAAAAATAGTGGGAGCCATGGTCATTTAAAAGGCAAGTCCAGTTTAAATGACTCGAAGTAGTACTAATCTGCTGTTTCTTGGTTGTTGTAGAACAATGGCTATGAACAATAGCAGTTGGTCACTGCGATCTACCCTGGATAAGTTGGTTGGATCCAACTTACTGGATTGGTATATGAACTTGAGAATCGTGCTGAAGCTCGAGAGGAAGCTTTATGTTCTTGAGCGTCTTATTCCCGAGCCACTTCCATGCTCGGCCTCAGCGGCTGAGAGGGATGCTTATGATAAGCATCAGGTTGATACTTTGGAGGTTGCTAACCAACATGTCACTTGAATTTAAAGGGTGATATGAATCGAAGAGTGCCTCTGAAATTATTTTAATCTAAGGCAGCTCTTTGATGAATTGGTTGAGCTCAATCCTGCTAAAGTTGATATTCAGTGTGTTGAGCCGAAAGGCTTGACCAAGGAACTGAAATTAAAGATGGATATGATCAGGAATAATAGGTGCTATTCATGTGGAGGGCCACCTCACATGTTGAAGGACATGTTGCAACTTCAGAATGAGGAGAAGAACGGCAAGGCCTTGTCTTCATGCTCAGGTATTTATGTTACTGAAGTCAACCTTTCTACTCCTATGACATGGGTATTGGATACCGCATGTGGAGTACAAATATGCAAAGGCTCAGAAAGGTAAGGCCTAGAGAGATTGACCTACGGATAGGTAACAGGGCACAAGTTGCTGCTGTTGCTGTAGGAGTTTTTCTCCCTGCCTTCTGGACTTCAGTTAAAGCTAGACAATTGCTATTATGTACCTTCCCTTACCAAAACATTGTATCCACTCCTTGCTTGGCAAAGAAAGGATTTAGGTTTGAAATAAAAGAGAACTTATGTTCTTTTTCTTTTGCAAACATGTTTTATGGGAAGGGTACTTTGTGCAATGGTCCGCATGTCTTGGACATGGTTAGCTCTATTTGTAACATAAATATTAAAAGGACCAAACTAAGTGGTTCAGTTGGTGCTTTCCTACGGCATTGTCGATTAGCCCATATAAACAAGAATCGCATTCGACAACTCCATGAAAATGGGTTGCTAGATTCGAGTTCCTTGGAGGAACTTGATACATATGAGACTTGTTTATTAGGGAAAATGACAAAGACGCCCTTCACCAAGACTGGTGATAGGGCAGGAGGTTTGTTGGATCTCATACATAGTGATGTGTGTGGGCTATTCAATAAACAAGCCAAAGGATGGTATAACTACTTCATCACATTTACTGATGACTTCAGTAGATATGGTTATGTCTACATGATGAGACATGAGTCTGAATCCGTTGAGAAACTTAAGGAGTTCAGACATGAAGTAGAGAACCAGCTTGGTAGATCCTTTAAGGATCTTCGATCAGATCGTGATGGAGAGCACCTGAGCAGTGTATTCTTTGACTATCTGAGTAAGTGTGGGATCCTATCCCAACTCACTCCTCCTAGAGCACCTCGGTAGAATGGTGTATCTGAAAGGAGAAATCGAACCTTGTTGGACATAGTTCGGTCTATGATGAGTCATGCAACTCTACCTCCCTCATTCTGGGGACATGCACTTGAAAAAGCTTCTCTAAATACTGAATGATGTTCCATCTAAGAGTGTCTCAAAGATTCCATACGAGGTATGGAATGGGAGACGCCCTAATCTCACTTTTATCAGGATCTAGGGATGTGAGGCTTATGTCAAACGTCAAGATTCTAGCAAGCTAGAACCTAGATCTGATAAGTGTATGTTTGTGGGGTACCCTAAGGAGACTAAGGGTTACTACTTCTATATTCCCACCGAGAACAAAGTTTTTGTTGCTCGGGGTGCGGTCTTTCTAGAGAAAGAATTTCTCATGAAAGAAGTTAGTAGGAGGAAGTTTGACTTGGACGAGGTCCAAGTGCAACCACAAGACATAGAGATGGGAACCTGAGCCACCTACACCGGTTGCTAGGCAACCTGAGGCTCAGACACAGGCCCCACGTAGGTCTGGGAGGATTCGTCGTGCACCTGAGAGGTACGGGTCGCTGCCGACCCAACACGATGGGATCTTCATCATGGAGGATGAACCCAGGACTTATGATGAGGCGGTCAGTGGACCGAACTCCGAGAGATGGCTTGAGGCCATGCGATCCGAGATGGATTCCATGTCGGCTAACCAAGTCTGGGATTTGGTTGAGCTGCCTGATGGGGTAAAACCCATAGGGTGTAAATGGGTCTTCAAGAGGAAGACAGACATGGATGGCAAAATAGTTACCTATAAGGGTAGACTAGTGGCTAAAGGATTTAAACAAGTCCACGGGGTGGACTATGATGAAACCTTCTCGCCAGTTGCCATGATCAAATCCATTCGGATTCTGCTTGCTATAGCTGCATATCATGACTATGAGATATGGCAGATGGATGTGAAGACAGTGTTCCTTAACAGGAAGCTTACTAAGGATGTGTATATGACACAACCTAATGACTTCATCCATCCTGCAGATACTAGTAAAGTCTGCAGGCTAAAGAAATCCATTTACGGATTAAAGCAAGCATCTCGAAGTTAGAATCTTCAGTTTGATGAAGCTGTGAGAGATTATGACTTTATCAAAAGTGAAGAAGACGCCTGTGTAAACAAAAAATTCAGTGGGAGCTTGATGACTTTTCTGGTCATGTATGTCGATGACATACTGCTCATCGGAAACGACATCCCTAGTCTTCAAGCTGTGAAGACTTGGTTAGGGAAGTGTTTCGAGATGAAGGACTTAGGGGAGGCCGCCTATATTCTAGGCGTGAGGATCTACCGGGATAGATCCAAGAGGCTCTTGACCCTTAGTCAGAGTACCCACATTGATAAGGTCCTGGAGAGGTTCAACTTGGAGCAATCCAAGAAGGGATACCTTCTAGTGAGACATGGCCTTACTCTCTCAAAGAACCAGTGTACCAACACAGAGCCTGAGAGAGATGACATGAGTCGAGTGCCCTATGCTTCGGCGGTGGGATCGATCATGTATGCAATGTTGTGTACTAGACCAGTTGTGGCTTATGCTGTGAGCATAACCAGCCGATACCAATCCAATCCTAGTTTACAGCACTGGGTGGCTGTAAAGAATATCCTTGAGTATCCTGAAAGGGACTAAGGATTTATTCTATAAAGTCTATGGGGGACAGGAAGAACTCAGTGTGTAGGGCTTCACTGATGAGTCGTTCCAGTTTGATCCTGACGACTTCAGATCGCAGACCAGCTATTAGTTTAAGATGGTTGGAGGTGCTATATGCTGGAAGAGCTTCAAGCAATCCACCATAGCTAAATCTACAACCGAAGCTGAGTATGTGGTTGCTTCTGAGGCAGCCAATGAAGCCATTTGGATCAGGAAGTTCTTTTCTGAACTTCAGGTGGTTCCAAGTGCAATGAATCCCATTGAGCTCTACTATGACAACAATGGGAACTGCACATACTAAGGAACCACGGTCTCATCAAAGGTCCAAACGCATACTCAAGAGATTTCACCTGATCAAAGAGATCATTGATCGAGGTGATGTCAAGATTAGCAGAATTGACACAGAGAGCAATCTAGCAGACCCACTGACCAAGGCTTTGGCGCAGCAGAAGCATGATGGTCGTACTAGAGATATGGGGTTGAGGTTGCTCAACCTCTAGGTCTTAGTGCATGTGGGAGATTGTTGGTGTATATGCCCTAGGACCTAGTTTTGGTCCATCTTTGTACTACTTGACTCTGATATTAATATATATCTTTCTGGCATTGTCGTTATCATTGTTTGTCTATACCTGCTAGCGTCTATGACGCCACCGCTGCAGCGTCAGCATGAGGATATGTCGGCTATAGAGATTATAGCGAACCTCAAGATGCTGTATGCTGCACAGGCGAGGACAGAGCGCTACAATTTGACGAAGCTCTTCTTTCAGAGCAAACTGGCTGAAGGGAGCCCAGTGGGAGCTCACGTGCTCAAGATGATTGGGCACAAGGAAGCTCTGGAGAAACTGGGGCACACCATCAACCAGGAGCTTGCTGTGGATATTATTCTGCAGTCTCTCCCGCCTTCATTCGACGCGTTCATTATTAATTTTAATATGAACAAAATCGATTGTACTCCGGCAGAGCTGCTGAATATGCTCCTCACTACTGAGGAGACTCTGAAGGGAAAGCCTTCGACCTCTGTCTTAATGGTTCCTTCAAGGAACAAGAAGAAGGGGAAGAAGGGAAAGACCCCTGTCAAGAGCTACAGCAAGGCTTTGAAGCAAAAGGTCAAGCGGTCCAAGGAATACAGGTGTTTCCACTGTGGCCAGCTGGGTCACTGGAAAAAGGACTGTAAAGCGCTCCAAGGAGATAAGAGGGGAAGCTTCGCTTCTGGCTCAGGTATATTCATGACTGAGGTCATGTTTTCTTCTTCTATATCATGGGTGTTGGACACTGCATGTGGAGTTCACATTTGTTCAAATGTACAGGAACTCAAGAGAAGAAGGCAGGTGGGACAGCATGAAGTGGACCTACGAGTTGGAAACGGGGCACGGGTTGCTGCTGTTGCTGTAGGAGACTATTTCATTTCCTTACCATCTGGACTTGTATTGGAACTAAACAGTTGTTATTTTGTTCCCAGTATTACTAAAAATATTATCTCCATTCCTGCTCTTGTCAGGAAGGGATTTTCCTTTGAATGAAATATTTCAAAGTGTATTTTGTCTTTAGATAATATTGTTTATGCAACTGGTTCAATTAGCAATGGGTTATTCATGTTGGACATGGAATGTTCGATACAGCAAATCGATATTAAGAAAGCCAAGTATGCTGATGACAGCACCTTGCTATGGCATAGTCGTTTAGGCCATATAAACGAGAAACGCATTAAGCGGTTGCATGATAATGGACTGCTGGGATCATTCTCCTATAAGGAGATTGATACATGCAAGGCTTGTTTAATGGGTAAAATGACGAAGTCACCTTTTCCTCATAAAGGTCAAAGGGCTTCAGGTTTACTTGACCTAATACACAGTGATGTGTGTGGGCCATTTAGTAAACATGCCAGAGGTGGCTATCAGTACTTCATTACCTTTACTGATGATTTCAGTAGGTATGGCTATGTCTTTTTAATGAGACATAAGAGTGAATCTTTTGACAAGTTCAAAGAGTTCAAGAATGAAGTACAAAATCAGTTAGGCCGAAATATCAAGGCACTTCGCTCAGATCGAGGTGGAGAATACCTAAGTCATGCGTTTACTGACTATCTGAAGGAGTGTGGGATCATCTCACAGCTCACTCCGCCAGGAACACCGCAATGGAATGGTGTGTCCGAGAGGAGAAATAGAACGTTACTTGATATGGTTCGTTCTATGATGAGTCAGGCTAATCTACCTTACTCCTTTTGGGGTTTTGCGCTGGAAACAGCTGCAAAGGTACTAAACCGAGTGCCATCCAAGGCAGTTTCTAAGACTCCATATGAGTTATGGTATGGAAAACAGCCGAGCTTGACATTTATCAGGATCTGGGGCTGCGAGGCTTATGTCAAAAAGCTCGCCTCTGGGAAACTAGAGAGCAGATCTGACAAATGTATCTTTGTCGGTTACCCTAAGGAAACTAAGGGTTATTATTTCTACGATCCCAATGAGAACAAGGTTTTTGTTGCTCGGACGGCCATATTTCTTGAGAAGGAGTTTCTTCTGCAAGAGGCTAGTGGGAGAGAAATAAAGCTGGATGAGAATCCAGAGGAAGGACAAAGTGACCAAGCACAGTTGGATGAGCCTGAGCCGGTAGAACAGGTTATTGAACAACCTGAGGCTCAAATATCACGGGAACCGCGAAGATCGGGAAGGATCCGTCGACAGCCTGAGCGCTATGACGGAGTCTACATCATTGATAATGATGAACCCCTCACTTATGCGGATGCGGTCAGTGGACCGGAGTCAGCGAGATGGCTTGAAGCTATGCGCGCCGAGATGGACTCCATGTCAGATAACCAAGTTTGGGATTTGGTTGATCCGCCTCCGGGAGTTATCCCTATAGGCTGTAAATGGATCTTCAAGAAGAAGATTGACATGGATGGTAACGTAGTTACCTATAAAGGCAGGCTTGTTGCGAAAGGTTTCAAACAAATCTACGGGATAGATTATGATGAAACTTTCTCACCTGTAGCCATGTTTAAGTCTATTCGGATTCTTTTCGCGATAGTTGCATATTATGATTATGAGATCTGGCAGATGGATGTGAAAACAGCTTTCCTGAATGGAAATCTGGATGAGGATGTGTACATGACACAACCGGAAGGTTTCACTAATCCAGCAGATCGTCATAAGATATGCAAGTTAAAGAAGTCCATTTATGGACTTAAGCAAGCATCAAGAAGCTGGAATATTCGTTTTGATGAATCAGTCACCGAATTTGGTTTCATCAAGAACGAGGATGACCCGTGTGTATATAAGAGGTTTAGTGGGAGCGTGATTACTTTCCTAGTCCTCTACGTCGATGACATCTTGATCATTGGAAATGACATTCCTGAAATGCATGCTGTGAAGGCATGGCTAAGGAAATGTTTCCAAATGAAAGATCTAGGAGAAGCTGCCTATGTGTTAGGTGTGAAGATCTACAGGGATAGATCTAAGAGGCTTCTCGGGCTGTGCCAGAGTACTTACATCGATAAAGTCCTGGAGAGATTTCATTTAGAGAATTCTAAACGAGGATATCTTCCAGTCAGACATGGTCTGAATCTTTCAAAGAGTCAGTGTCCACAAACACAGACTGAGAAAGATGAAATGGACAATACGCCTTATGCTTCGGCTATTGGTTCCATTATGTATGCGATGTTGTGTACTCGCCCAGACGTCGCTTACGGGTTAAGCGTGACCAGTCGTTTTCAAAGTAATCCAGGTTTGGCGCACTGGATTGCAGTCAAGAACATCCTAAAATATCTGCGGAGGACCAAAGACATGTTCTTGATATATGGTGGTCAGGAAGAACTCAGTATAGAGGGATATACTGACGCTTCGTTCCAGTCTGACCAGGATGATTTCCGATCGCAATCAGGCTATGTTTTTAGCTTGAATGGAGGAGCAGTGGTGTGGAAGAGTTTCAAACAGTCAACTGTTGCTGATTCCACAACAGAAGCCGAGTATGTTGCAGCCTCGGAAGCATCCAAGGAGGCAGTGTGGATTCGTAAGTTCGTGAGAGAACTTGGTGTTGTTCCTTCGAGTGCAGATCCTTTGGTTATCTTCTGTGATAACACTGGAGCAATCGCACAAGCAAAGGAACCACGGTCGCACCAGAAGTCCAAGCACATACAGAGACGGTTTCATTTGATCAGGGAGATCATAGATCGTGGCGAGATCAAAATCTGCAAGGTTCATACAGATGACAATCTGGCAGACCCGCTTACCAAGCCTCTGGCGCAGCAGAAGCATGAGAAGCACTGTAATAACATGGGTTTGAGATTTCTCAACCATTAGATTAAGTGCAAGTGGGAGATTGTTGGGGTATGCCCTTAAGGCTAATGTTTGAGGCCATGGGAATGTATCAGTATCATGTAATAAACTGTTATGTTTATAAAGGCATGGTTATTATTCAGTTGTTTACATTGTCTGCTGCAATATATGTTCTTCTGAATAATGTCTCAAAGCTGTTCAGCTAGGCTGACATGCTATAAGTCCTTAGTCGAGATATCTTGGTGAACATGAGACAGCCTTGATATGGTTGAGACTAATATGTGTTCTAATCTTATAGGATGCTTCGAGCATGGAATAAGATGTAGACTCATGGGTACATTGGATGTACTGGACAGACCCTACTAGGATGTTCAATTGTTTGTCACAATGTGAATATTCCTTGAATATGACAAGTGGCACATTTCCTCTGACTTGAGATCGCTTGTGTTTTCTGAATGATGATTGTCATCATTTTGAGGTAGTTCAATATCATTTGAAACATAATGGTTATAGACTATCTTGGATGGTGAGCTTGAATCAGGTTAGGGCACTAGTGATAGACATAGGATTGCCGTCTCCTTGTTTAAGGAGTGTGATGTTCTAAAGGGGCCCCCTGGATGAGATGATTGAGAGAGTGTATGGCCATACCCAGGTGACAGTGTTCATCTGTTCTAATCATGCTCATCATATTGGAGTTACAAGCTTGACAGGCTTGTCCAATAAGAACATCCAGTGGCAAAGGAAATATGTATGCTTTATGAGTTGATTCACACTTGTGCTGTATTTTGGGTGTAGTCTTGGAAGACTCTTTTCTTTATATCGGGAGACAGTGATGTGTTGCTAGATACCCCTCACTGATCATGATAATGAGAATTATCGTTACCGACATTTAAAGAAAACCCTCAGGGTCGCACAATTTGATGATATGGCTTACTTAAGTTAGATCGTGTGGACTGAATTGTTTGGGTTCAGTTTAAAGGGATTTAATCTCTGATCGTAAGTGAGATCTGGTCTGATCATGTTTGATTGATTAGGGCATTAGATCGGTAAGCTTTGATCGAGAGAATGGATGCTAGATTGGTCAGATCAGGAGCATCAAAGAGATCGACGGTTAGATCTGGAGCCTTAGGGTTTAATTTGATCTAAGCCTTGTCGCTTGGCTTATTTGGTTTTTGGACCGAACCAACAAGAACCGGCTCATGGATGAGCGCATGGTTCAAGGGTGAAGTGAGTTGCGATTGGGGTAAACCCATGACCGCAAGTGGTGAAGTGGCATGCTATTTTTAGATAGCATTTCCCTACGTGACCACGACTCACGATTCACGCCTTTCTCTCTTGTCGTTTGACGCTCATCTCTCGCTCTAGAGCATCCATCTCTCGGGGGTTTTTTTGCATTCGAGAAAGAGAGAGGTTGACGAAAAGAAGGAGGAAGAAAATCGCCAAGCAAAGAAGATCTCCTTCCCTTCCATTCGAGAAGAACACCTTGACGCCTTGCTAGCACAAGGAGCATCAAGGAGTAGGCACATCTTTCATCTTGTGTGCGCATCTTCAGGAGGAGAGCGGCATCACTCTCTGCTTCCAAGGCGCCATCTAGAAATGGCTATGGTATGGTTCTATCTCATCTATGCAATCGAGTTTTGTTAATCATATAACATGAAAGATCCTAAGAAACCCTCTCCGCTGCGTTCTCCCTTAATATGCGCCTCACTTGGGTTTCGCCCCCCCTTTAGTTGGGGACCTTTCAATTTAATCAATATATTTGATTGGATAATCTCCTAGAATCATGCCCTAATTGTCAACACTTGCCATTCTCCCCTAACCGCCTCTTGCTCCTATAAATAAGCCCATGCCGCCCCCTCTCTTCATGATGCTAATTCCTTGGAGGCGTGAAGCATTAGAGGGCGACGGCTTGGAGAGCTTAGAGCTCTTCTTCTTCCATCAAGGGCGCAAGCATGCTTCTCCTCTTCCTTTCCTTGGCGCAAAGGAACAAGAAGGCTTGCGGTGTTCCCTTCTCCTTCCATCTCCTTGGCGCATCACATCTTGGTGATGGCGCAAATTGCATGGAGGGCTCTCCTAAGGCATGGATCTTCTTCCCGAGGCTAGCACCGGGCGAGGAAGAAGAAAACTTGAGGAATCCGTGTGTGCGAGACTGCAGAGGGCGAACACTTGGGCGCCTTCATCGACATCGGCTTCCAATTGCTTAAAGGTACTTACTATCACATCGTGTCGACCCCCTCGCAAGAGATCTTCACTGGGTTTTTGGGACTAGCCTGTTTCGGGGACATTCTTCCGCTGCGTAAAATGTATCCATGGCTCTGAAAATTGTAAAATGTCCCCGGGGTTTCCCAACACAACCTATTTCAACTGAACCTTCGAATCCAATCACGATAGTAGTTTGAATTAGTCTAAAGGTCTTAACCAACTTTTCACAGCACTTAATGGGTTTAGTTAGGTTAACTATCACGAGAGTAGTGAGTTAATCTAACTAAATACCGCATTACGCTCCGACAAGAGGTAATATGTACCATGGGAAAAGTTCCTTTCATGATAGATAAATTCAGTGGAATTTGTTATTTTTTACACTATTCATGATTGTCAGTGTGGTGAACCCATGAATGCCCGATCCTTTAGAATTTGAACCTCTTAAAAGCTGTTTTCAACTTTGTGTCACACTTAGAAGTTTAGAACGACTACTAGTTTAATTTTCCTAGATTCAAACAAGTCAACAAGTCAGTATTTAACTACGTAGTCCTCGTTGGGAACGATAATCTTTTTATTTCTTCGATAAATCCGTGCACTTACGGAGCCTATCAAATTTTTGGCCATAAATGTTATACACATAAACATTTACGGCCTCAGCTGTAAACGCATCACGGGCCGTAAAAAGTTCCGCCCGACGAGTTTTTCACTCGTTTCTCCACCAATTCGAATCGAATTTGAGCCAAACTCCGCAGAACCGTTCTTGGATGAGTCCTAAACTGGTCTAGCTACAAAAGACAAGATTTTTCAAAGGTTAAAGAGGCTTTTTGGGATGAACAAACACAGCGGCGGTGACAAGGGGGAAAACACGATTCCAAGGGCATATTTTAGCGAGATTCCTCATGAAGGCGATGATCGATAGACTCTTCTTCATCTCCAGATCGAGGAGAAGGCAATTTCATTGTTCTTTTTGCGATTTCTCGATGATTTTTAGGAGTTTTCACTTGTTCATCATAAACATAATGTATTTCCTTAACAATATGAGCGAGTAGATACTTATTCGGGATTATTGGGTGTCGCCCACTACTTTCTTGAATCAATCTTTGTTTACACTCTTTACTATGAATTTATTATCATGATTTGGTTTAAATTGCATGTAGCTCGTAATTTACCTTGGCCAAGTAATTTTATGTCTTAGACATTACGAGAAGGACCAAGAGGTGAATCGCAACATCCGACCTATTTCAATTGAACCTTCGAATCTAATCACAAGAGTAGTTTGGATTCATCTAAAGGTCTTAACCAACTTTTCACAGCACTTAATGGGTTTAGTTAGGTTAACTGTTACAAGAGTAGGGAGTTAATCTAACTAAATACCATATTACGCTGTGAGAGGAGGTAATATGTACCATAGGAAAAGTTCCTTTCATGATAGATAAATTCAGTGGAATTAGTTATGTTTCACACAATTCATGATTGTCTGTGTGGTGAACCCATGAATTTCCGATCCTTTAGAATTTGAACCTCTTAAGAGTTGTTTTCAAGTTTGTGTCGCACTTAGAAGTTTAGAACAACCACTGGTTTAATTTGCCTAGATTCAAACAAGTCAAGAAGTCAATATTTAACTACGTAGTCCTCATTGGGAACGATAATCTTTTTATTACTTCGATAAATCCGTGCACTTGCGGAACCTATCATGTTTTTGGCCGAAAATGTTATACACAGAAACATTTACATCCTCCACCGTAAACGCATCACGGGCCGTAAAAACCTCTGCCTAACGAGTTTTTCACTCATTTCTCCACTGATTCGAACCGGATTTGAGCCAAACTCCGCATAACCGTTCCTGGATGAGTCCTAAATCGGTCTAGCTATAAAAGACAAGATTTTTCAAAGGTTAAAGAGGCTTTGTGGGATGAATAAAGACAACAGCAGTGACAAGGGCAAAAACACTACTCCAGGGGCATATTCTGGCGAGATTTCTCACAAAGGGGACGATTGATCGACTCTTCTTCATCTCCAGATCGAGGAGAAGGCGGTTTCATTGTTCTTTTTGTGATTACTAGACGATTTTTAGGAGTTTTCACTTGTTCATCATAAACATCATGTATTTCCTTAACAATATGAGCGAGTAGATACTTATTCGGGATTATTGGTGTTGGTGTATATGCCCTAAGGACCTAATTCTGGTCCATTACTTGTACTACTTGACATTGATATTTATATCATACTGGCATTGTCGTTATCATTATTTGTTTATATCTGCGAACATGTACTTATATGATAATGTCCCTAGAGATAGATTAGATCTGTGCTCAAACTATTGTCCTAGTCAATGTACCTTAGTGGATATGGGACAACTATGGTACTTGTAAGACTGGTATATGGGCTGGTTAGGCACGAGGTGCTAACGCAGGCATATGGGTATATCAGTGGTAGATATACTAGACCGACCCGCTGTGAGACAATGACTTGGTGTCACGAGTCATTCTCACAAGTGATAGGAGATGCATTGATCTCTTGATTTGAGGTCATTGGCCATTCTATATGGTTAGGGATATACTTTGATACAACCTAACATCTTGCCGTAGTTGGGAGGTAATAATAGTTGTCATTGGGCATATCACAACCCATATGAGAAGGTCAATGAACAGACATAGGATTTGCCCCTTCCTAAGGGAAGCTTGAAATCCATGGAGCTCCTCTATTGTTCTATGACAGAAAGTGTATGGTCATACCCAGGTTAGACCTGATTTAGTCATAGCCATGAGATTGGATAAAAACAAGTGGTGACACACTTGACCAATCGGATATCAGTTCGACAAAGAGACTGTAATGCATCGATACCTACTTGCGACAATGGGGATCTCGATGTCGACATCCATTCCGATGACTTGGGTAGCAGCGATGCACTGCTAGGTGCCACTAACTGCTTGTGATGACCTTAGGTCAGCACTGCCAACGTCAGAGGAACCTACAGGGTCGCACACCTTGATACTCGAGTTCTCATATTGATCGAGAAGCCTTATGATCGAGTTATTAGATAACTCGGATCTATTTGGGAAATTTCATCAGTGCCGATGGGTCTGATGAGATGGAAGAGACTTATTAGAGCCAACTTCCATTTTTGGCATATTGACCAAATTAACCATGGTTAACTAGGTTTGACCTTGGGTTAAGTTGGATTGGATCCAATGGGTTGAGTGACATGCATAATGGACATTGGGCTAGGCCCATTCTATGATTGGGCTTATTAATAAGTTAAATGGGCTTAAGGAGAAGGATGTGTAGGCGCATGGTTAACCCTAGTTAGACTAGGGTTGGCGCCTACGACACATATGGTTATTATAAGTTGATATTAATTATTTATGGGTTATTTAATTAATTAATTTAAATAATTGTATGGAGTCCTATTTAATAGGGCTGATTATTTAAATTATTAATTAGAGTCCTAATTGGATTAGGACTTGATTATTTAAATGATTAATTAGAATCCTAATTGGATTAGGACTTAATTAAATCATTAAAATAATCCTATTCCTACTTCTTCTCCTAGCCACTACTCTAACGGCCCCTTGCTCTATATAATGAGCCCTAGCCGCCCCCTCTCATTACACACAACTTATTGAAGGCGTGAGAACAAGAGGAGGGGCGAGAGCAAGAGGAGCAAGAGGAGTTGGCGCATCTCTTCATCAACCAAGCCGCAAGCACTTCTTCTTCTTCATCCTTGGCGCTTCTTCTATTGAAGGTGGTGCAAGTGTGCCTTCTGCTTGGCGGCATCTCCCTCTTCCTTCTTCATCCTTGGCGCATATACCTTGGAGGTGGCGCAAGTTGAGAAGAAGGTGACCTAAGGCTTGGATCTTCTTCCCGAGGCTAGCACCGGGCGTGGAAGAAGAGGACTCGAGGTGATCCATGTGTGTGAGACTACAGAGGGCACACGCTTGGGCGCCTACTATGATATCAGCCTCGCATCGCTCATAAGGTATTTTCTATCTCATCGTGTCGATTCCCTCGCATGCGATCTTCACTAGGTTTTTGGGACCGGCCTGTTTTGGGGATATTCTTCCGCTGTGCTATGTATCTCTGTTGATAAAACTCTGAAAAATTTATAAAATATCCCCGGGGTTTCCCAACAATGGTATCAGAGGGACTTGCGAGACTCGAACGATGTATTTTCATGCTTTTCCATGCTCACATGCCATATCTCAATTTTCGCAAATTGCATGATCACATGGCGAACGGTTTTTCTAAGTAGGAAAAATTAGGGTTTCTTGTTTCTATCATCTTTTCAATCTCTTTTGGATTTTTGGGTTATTTTTCTTGCATGATTTAAGGATCAAAGGCGCACGTGGTTTTGTCAAGTAGGACGGGCATTGTGTCTTCGGACTGGGCGGGTCTCTTGATCTGACAAAATTACTAGTCGACAGGATCTTTGAAATCATCATGAAAAATAGATCGCAAATAACTAAAAGATTTGTGAGAAGAAGATGAGAAAAAGAGACTAGTTTTATGAAAAAGTAAAATTTCAAATTTTATGTTTTTCATGAGCATGTAGAACTGCATGTGTAGATACCTTGCTTGTACATAATGTTGTGATCATGAGTCAAGCCCCTTTTGCATGCCTGTGATGTATTCTTGTGCGGCCTGCTTGCCATCTTTTTCTTTAGTTTTGTAAAAGTAAGATGAAGATTAAGGGAAGGAGCTTGGTGGCGCATCTTGGATGGTGGCGCAACAAGCACCCTACTTGGATTGGTGGCGCATGCATGATGGTGTAAGCTTGCTTGGTGGCGCAAGCATAGCATGGCCGAGCCTTAGGGCTTGTGAGCTAGCTATGTTGGACCTTGCAAGATGGTGATTCACCCTTGGAGGACCTTGGAGCCAACCTTGAAGTTCAAAATAGAGGTCGGCTAGGTTAGGTCTAGTTCTTGGGGCATGAGTCCTAGGTCAATAGTTGAACCTCCTTCTTGGCATGGGTTGGTTCAATGTCTTGAATAGGTCATGATCATATTATTCTTTTACTGCTTATCTTATTTGCTAAAGCATGCCTCTATTGTTTTATCGTTATGTTATCACTATAGGAATGCATGCCTGTAATGCTAGACATAAGATAAAACTAATTGAGACCTCAAAAACCCTCATTCAAAATATCATGTCTAGTAGCCTTCTAACGCGTAGCCCTTACTAAGCTATCGATCAGTGGTGTTGTGAACTATTTCCCACCCTCGTGGGACACACCCACTTATCTTTAGAAAGTGCATGGTGGCAATGGTTTCCCCAGTCCGTTTTAATCGGGCGCGCCTTCGCAAGGAAACTCGTTGGCCCAGGGCATAACGGTTAGGAATGGACTTGACTAGAAGTTCATATGTGCTGGGCACATGATGAAAGTCTAGAGGCATCATTGAGAGGTTAGGGTTTCATGCTGTATCCAGCCCTCGCTGGACATGAAATGCCTAGACTGTTTCAATAAGGGGAATTACTTGGAGCAATCAGCCGGCATGCCCACCTTAGGAAGCATGAGTTACTTTGTGCATCTCATCCCACCCTCGTGGGACGCGAAGCCTCATGTGAAATAAGGATCCCATCTCACTAGGAAGTCCTTATCTTCCTGATTGACTTTGTGGGTTGTCAATTCGATTAAAATAGTGGGAGCCATGATCATTTAAAACAAGTCCAATTTAAATTATATAAAGTAGTACTGATTTGCTTTTCTTGGTTGTTGTAGAATCAATGGCTATGAACACCGGCGGATTAACACTGCGATCTCTTCTTGATAAGGAGAAGTTGGTTGGAACCAACTTTATGGACTGGCATCGGAACTTGAGAATAGTGTTAGTACCCCTTTCGAGAGGGGGGGGGGGGCGCAAACCTATTGTGAGTACCCCTTTCAAGAGGGGGGGCGCAAAGCTTAATAGGCGCATGTAAAACCTTTTCTTGCGGAATCTAGGTTCTCTATGATCGCATGTATGTTTCAATGATCAACTTGCAAAGATTGGATAAGATCCATACCATGGCCATCGCTTGGATGGTGCATTGGAAGAAGAGAGCAACTTTGATCTCCTCCAAAAGTTCACACACAAGATGAAGATCGCTTACTTCCTTGGCGTCCCTTGTGCTAGCAAGGCACCCAAGCTTCCTTGTCGAATGGAAGGGGATGATGAAGTCTCTCTTGGCTGATCCTTCTTCTCGTCAACTTACACCATGCAAGAGTGTGTGTTTTCGTCAAGAGCGAAAGGAAGACGAGCGTTAGAGAAGCCTTGTGATCGAACGTTGAGACGTTCATCACTTTGGAAAAACCGAAATGCCAAAATTAGCAAGACGTCAATACATGCGTTATGCGTTCACATGAAGTGAACCAAACGCATATCTCTTCTCTCATATGAACCAAGCGCTCACATATGAGCCGGTTCAATGTAATTGGTCCAACGACCAAACCAAATCAGCCCAAGAATTGGTCCAGATCAAATTAAACCCTAAGGTTCAAGATCTGACCGTTCATCTTTTGATGCTACTGATCTCACCGATCTAGCATCAACTCTCTCGATCGAAGCTTACCGATTTTGAGCCCTAACCAATCAAACATGATCAGACCAGATCTCACTTACAATCAGAGATTAAATCCCTTTAAACTGAACCGAAACAATTCAGTCCACACGATCTGACTTAAGTAAGCCATATCATCAAATTGTGCGACCCTGAGGGTTTCCTTTAAATGTCGGTAACGATAACTCACGTTATCACGATCAGTGAGGGGTATCTAGCAACACATCACTGTCTCCCGATATAAAGGAAAGAGTCTTCCAAGACCACACCCAAACCACGGCACAAGTGTGAATCCACTTCACTAGGCATACATGTTTCCTTTGCCACTGGATGTTTTATTGGACAAGCGTGTCAAGCCTGTGACTCCAATATGATGAGCATGATTAGATTAGATGAACATAGTCACCTGGGTATGGCCATACACTATTCTCAATCATCTCATTTAAGGGGGCCCCTTCAGAACATCTCACTCCAATTAAGGAGACGGCAATCCTTTATCCATCACTAGTGCCCTAACCTGACTCATGATCATTATCCAAGATAGTCTATAACCATTATGTTTCAAATGATATTGAACTACCTCAAAACAACGACAATCATCATTTAGAAACACAAGTGATCTCAAGTCAGAGGACATGTGCCACTTGTTGCAAACAAGGATTATTCACATTGTGACAAGCAATTGAATATCCTAGTAGGGTCTGTCCAGTACATCCAATGTACCCATGAGTCTACATCTTATTCCATGCTCGAAGCATCCTATAAGATTAGATCACATATTAGTCTTAACCATATCAAGGCTGTCTCATGTTCACCAAGATATCTCGACTAAGGACATATACCATGTCAGCCTAGCTGAACAGCATTGAGACATTATTCAAAAGAACACAATTGCAGCAGATGATGTAACAACCTGAATAACAACCATTGCCTTTATAAACAAAAGAGTTTATATATACACGATACTCATGGAATCCCAAGGCCTCAAACATTAGCCTTAAGGGCATACCCCAACAATCTCCCACTTGCACTTAATATAATGGTTGAGAAATCTCAAACCCATATTATTACAGTGCTTCTCATGCTTCTGCTGCGCCAGAGGCTTGGTAAGCGGGTCAGCCAGATTGTCGTCTGTATGAACCTTGCATATTTTGATCTCGCCACGATCAATGATCTCCCGGATCAAGTGAAACCGTCTCTGTATGTGCTTGGACTTCTGGTGCGACCGTGGTTCCTTTGCTTGTGCGATTGCTCCAGTGTTATCACAGAAGATAACCAAAGGATCTGCACTCGAAGGAATGACACCAAGTTCCTTAATGAACTTACGAATCCATACTGCCTCCTTGGATGCTTCCGAGGCTGCAACATACTCGGCTTCTGTTGTGGAATCAGCAACAGTTGACTGTTTGAAACTCTTCCACACCACTGCTCCACCATTCAAGCTAAAAACATAGCCTGATTGCGATCGGAAATCATCCTGGTCCGACTGGAACGAAGCGTCAGTATATCCTTCTATACTGAGTTCTTCCTGACCACCATATATCAAGAACATATCTTTGGTCCTCCGCAGATATTTTAAAATGTTCTTGACTGCAATCCAGTGCGCCATACCTGGATTACTTTGGAATCGACTGGTCACGCTTAACCCGTAAGCGACGTCAGGGCGAGTACACAACATCGCATACATTATGGACCCAATAGCCGAAGCATAAGGCGTATTGTCCATTTCATCTTTCTCAGTCTGTGTTTGTGACTCTTCGAAAGATTCAGACCATGTCTGACTGGAAGATATCCTCTTTTAGAATTTTCTAAATGAAATCTTTCCAGGACTTTATCGATGTAAGTACTCTGGCACAGCCCGAGAAGCCTCTTAGATCTATCCCTGTAGATCTTCACACCTAGTACATAGGCTGCTTCTCCTAGATCTTTCATCTGAAAACATTTTCCTAACCATGCTTTAACAGCATGCAGTTCAGGAATATCGTTTCCAATGATCAAGATATCATCGACGTTGAGGACTAGGAAAGTAATCACGCTCCCACTAAACCTCTTATATACACACGGGTCATCCTCGTTCTTGATGAAGCCAAACTCGGAGATTGATTCATCAAAATGAATATTCCAGCTTCTAGATGCTTGTTTAAGTCCATAAATAGACTTCTTTAACTTGCATATTTTATGACGATCTGCTGGATTAGTGAAACCTTCAGGTTGTGTCATGTACACATCCTCATCCAGTTTTCCATTAAGGAAAGCGGTCTTCACATCCATCTGCCAGATCTCATAATCGTAATATGCTGCTATCGCAAAAAGAATCCGAATAGACTTGAACATAGCTACAGGAGAGAAAGTTTCATCGTAATCTATCCCGTAGATTTGTTTGAAACCTTTCGCAACTAGCCTGCCTTTATAGGTAACTACGTTACCATCCATGTCAATCTTCTTCTTGAAGATCCATTTACAGCCTATAGGGATTACTCCCGGAGGCGGATCAACCAAATCCCAGACTTGGTTATCTGACATGGAGTCCATTTCGGCTCGCATAGCTTCAAGCCATCTAGCTGACTCCGGTCCACTGACCGCATCCGCATAAGTGAGGGGTTCATCATTATCAATGATGTAGACTCCGTCATAGCGCTCAGGCTGTCGACGGATCCTTCCCGATCTACGCGGTTCCCGTGATATCTGAGCCTCAGGTTGTCCAGTGACCTGTTTGAAGGACCCCTTTCGAGAGGGGGGGGGGCGAAAACCCTATTAGGGTGGCGCATAAAATTTTGGAAGCGGAAGAAGGGCTTTCAAAGATCTTTCTATTGCATATGATCAACTTAGATAGATGTGAGAATGATCCATACCGTCGCCATCTCTTGGATGGTGTCTTGGAAGAAGAAAGCAAAAGAGATCTCCTCCAAAGGCTGTCGCACACAAGAAGAAGAAGGCCTACTTCTTTGGGGCGATTTGTGCTAGCAATGCTCCAAAGCTTCCTCGATCGTTTGAGGGAGGATGAGATGAAAATTTGGCCGAATCCTCTTGTCGTCAACCTTCACGCCACCAGCCGTGAGTCGTCTAATGCCAAGAGCGAATTCGCAAGAGGAATAGAGAGGAGGCGTTGCAAGTGAACGTGGAAACGTTCCCACGTTGAAAACCGACCGAGAGTTCCCAAAATAGCAAGCCATGATTACGTGCGTTATGCGTTCACCAAGTGAACCATGCGTAACTCTCTTCTCCCACCTGAACCTTGCGCTCAACCCATGAGCCGGTTCAAGATGTTTGGTTCAATGACCAAACCAAATCAGCCCAAACATTAAGTCTAGATCGAATTAGACCCTAAGGTCCTAGATCTGACCATTCATCTCCAGATGCTTCTGATCTGATCGATCTAGCATCAACACTCACGATCGAAGCTTACCGATCTCAAGCCCTAATCAATCAAACATGATCAGACCAGATCTCACTTACAATCAGAGTTTAAATCCCTTTAAACTGAACCGAAACAATTCAGTCCACACGATCTGACTTAAGTAAGCCATATCATCAAATTGTGCGACCCTGAGGGTTTCCTTTAAATGTCGGTAACGATAACTTACATTATCACGATCAGTGAGGGGTATCTAGCAACACATCACTATCTCCCGATATAAAGGAAAGAGTCTTCCAAGACTACACCCAAAACACAGCTCAAGTGTGAATCCTTTTCACTAGGCTTCACTAGGCATACATATTTCCTTTGCCACTGGATGTTCTTATTGGACAAGCGTGTCAAGCTTGTAGCTCCAATATGATGAGCATGATTAGATCAGATGAACACAGTCACCTGGGTATGGCCATACACTTTCTCAATCATCTCAGCCGGGGGGGCCCCTTTAGAACACCACACTCCTTAAACAAGGAGACGGCAATCCTATGTCTATCACTAGTGCCCTAACCTGACTCATGATCATTATCCAAGATAGTCTATAATCATTATGTTTCAAATGATATTGAACTACCTCAAAACAATGACAATCATCATTTAGAAACACAAGTGATCTCAAGTCAGAGGAGATGTGCCACTTGTAGCAAACAAGGATTATTCACATTGTGACAAGCAATTGAATATCCTAGTAGGGTCTGTCCAGTACATCCAATGTACCCATGAGTCTACATCTTATTCCATGCTCGAAGCATCCTATAAGATTAGAACACATATTAGTCTTAACCATATCAAGGCTGTCTCATGTTCACCAAGATACATCGACTAAGGACATAACTGCACGTCAGCCTAGCAGAACAGCTTTGAGACATTATTCAGAAGAACATATATTGCAGCAGACAATGTAGCTTAACTGAATAACAACCATGCCTTTATAAACATAAGAGTTTATTACATGATACTTTTACAATCCCAAGGCCTCAAACATTAGCCTTAAGGGCATACCCCAACAATCTTCCACTTGCACTTAATCTAATGGTTAAGGAATCTCAAACCCATATTATTACGGTGCTTCTCATGCTTCTGCTGCGCCAGAGGCTTGATAAGCGGGTCTGCCAGATTGTCATCTGTATGTACCTTGCAGACTTTGATCTCGCCACGATCTATGATCTCCCGGATCAAGTGAAACCGTCTCTGTATGTGCTTGGACTTCTGGTGCGACCGTGGTTCCTTTGCTTGTGCGATTGCTCCAGTGTTATCACAGAAGATAACCAAAGGATCTGCACTCGAAGGAACGACACCAAGTTCTCTCACGAACTTACGAATCCACACTGCCTCCTTGGATGCTTCCGAGGCTGCAACATACTCGGCTTCTGTTGTGGAATCAGCAACAGTTGACTGTTTGAAACTCTTCCACACCACTGCACCTCCATTCAAGCTAAAAACATAGCCTGATTGCGATCGGAAATCATCCTGGTTAGACTAGAACGAAGTGTCAGTATATCCTTCAATACTGAGTTCTTCCTGACCACCATATTTCAAGAACATATCTTTGGTCCTCCGAAGATATTTCAAAATGTTCTTGACTGCAATCCAGTGCGCCATACCTGGATTACTTTGGAACCGACTGGTCACGCTTAACCCGTAAGCGACGTCTGGGCGAGTACACAACATCGCATACATAATGGATCCAATAGCCGAAGCATAAGGCGTATTGTCCATTTCATCTTTCTCAGTCTGTGTTTGTGGACACTGACTCTTCGAAAGATTCAGACCATGTCTGACTGGAAGATATCCCCTTTTAGAATTCTCTAAATGAAATCTTTCCAGGACCTTATCGATGTAAGTACTCTGGCACAGCCCGAGAAGCCTCTTAGATCTATCCCTGTAGATCTTCACACCTAACACATAGGCTGCTTCTCCTAGATCTTTCATCTGGAAACATTTCCTTAACCATGCCTTAACCGCATGCATTTCAGGAATGTCGTTTCCAATGATCAAGATATCATCGACGTAGAGGACTAGGAATGTATTCACGCTCCCACTAAACCTCTTATATACACACGGGTCGTCCTCGTTCTTGATGAAACCAAACTCAGAGATTGATTCATCAAAACGAATATTCCAGCTTCTTGATGCTTGTTTCAGTCCATAAATGGACTTCTTTAATTTGCATATCTTATGACGATCTGATGGATTAGTGAAACCTTCAGGTTGTGTCATGTACACATCCTCATCCAGATTTCCATTCAGGAAAGCTGTTTTCACATCCATTTGCCAGATCTCATAATCGTAATATGCTGCTATCGCGAAAAGAATCCGAATAGACTTAAACATGGCTACAGGTGAGAAAGTTTCATCATAATCTATCCCGTAGATTTGTTTGAAACCTTTCGCAACTAGCCTGCCTTTATAGGTAACCACGTTACCATCCATGTCAATCTTCTTCTTGAAGATCCATTTACAGCCTATAGGGATAACTCCCGGAGGCGGATCAACCAAATCCCAGACTTGGTTATCTGACATGGAGTCCATCTTGGCGCGCATAGCTTCAAGCCATCTCGCTGACTCCGGTCCACTGACCGCATCCGCATAAGTGAGGGGTTCATCATTATCAATGATGTAGACTCCGTCATAGCGCTCAGGCTGACGACGGATCCTACCCGATCTTCGCGGTTCCCGTGATATCTGAGCCTCAGGTAATTCAATAACCTGTTCTACCGGCTCAGGCTCATCCAACTGCGCTTGACTACTTTGTCCTTGCTCTGGATTCTCATCCAGCTTTATTTCTCTCCCACTGGCTTCTTGCAGAAGAAACTCCTTCTCAAGAAATATAGCCGTCCGAGCAACAAAAACCTTGTTCTCCTTGGGATCGTAGAAATAATAACCCTTAGTTTCCTTAGGGTAACCGACAAAGATACATTTCTCAGATCTGCTCTCCAGTTTCCCAGAGGCGAGCTTTTTGACATAAGCCTCGCAGCCCCAGATCCTGATAAATGTCAAGCTTGGCTGTTTCCCATACAATAACTCATATGGAGTCTTAGAAACTGCCTTGGATGGCACTCGGTTTAGTACCTTTGCAGCTGTTTCCAGTGCAAAACCCCAAAAGGAGTAAGGTAGATTAGCCTGACTCATCATAGAACGAACCATATCAAGTAACGTTCTATTTCTCCTCTCGGACACACCATTCCATTGCGGTGTTCCTGGTGGAGTTAGCTGTGAGATAATCCCACACTCCTTTAGATAGTCAGTAAACGCATGACTTAGGTATTCTCCACCTCGATCTGAGCGAAGTGCCTTGATATTTCGGCCTAGCTGATTTTGTACTTCATTCTTGAACTCTTTGAACTTGTCAAAAGATTCACTCTTATGTCTCATCAGATAGACATAACCATACCTACTGAAATCATCAGTAAAGGTAATGAAGTACTGATAGCCACCTCTGGCATGTTTACTAAACGGCCCACACACATCACTGTGTATAAGGTCAAGTAAACCTGAAGCCCTTTGACCTTTGTGAGGAAAAGGTGACTTCGTCTTTTTACCCATCAAACAAGCTTTGCATGTATCAATCTCCTCATAGGAGAATGATCCCAGCAGTCCATGTTCATGCAACCGCTTAATGCGTTTCTCGTTAATATGGCCTAAACGACTATGCCATAGCAAGGTGCTGTCATCAGCATACTTGGCTTTCTTATTATCAATATTTTGTATAGAATTTTCCATGTCCTACATGAATAACCCATTGTTAATTGAACCAGTTCCATAAACAATATTATCATAAGATAAAACACACTTTGAAATATTGCATTCAAAGGCAAATCCTTTCCTGACAAGAGCAGGAATAGAGATAATATTTTTGGTGATGCTCGGTACAAAATAACAATTGTTTAATTCCAATACAATGCCAGATGGTAAAGAAATGAAATAGTCTTCTACAGCAACAGCAGCAACCCGTGCCCCGTTTCCAACGCGTAGGTCTACCTCATGCTGTCCCACCTGCCTTCTTCTCTTGAGTTCCTGCACATTTGAACAAATGTGAACTCCACATGCAGTGTCCAACACCCATGAAATAGAAGAAGATGAAAACATGACTTCAGTCACGAATATACCTGAGCCAGAAGCGATGCTTCCCCTCTTATCTCCTAGGAGCGCTTTACAGTCCTTTTTCCAGTGACCCAGCTGGCCACAGTGGAAACACCTGTATTCCTTGGACCGCTTAACCTTCTGTTTCAGAGCCTTACTGTAGTTCTTGACCAGGGCCTTGCCCTTCTTCCCCTTCTTCTTGTTCCTGGAAGGAACCATTAAGACAGAGGTTGAAGGCTTTCCCTTCAGAGTTTCCTCAGTAGTCAAGAGCATATTGAGCAGCTCTGCCGGAGTACAGTCGATTTTGTTCATATTAAAGTTAATAATGAACGCGTCGAATGAAGGAGGGAGAGACTGCAGAATAATATCTACAGCAAGCTCCTGGTTGATGGTATGCCCCAGTTTCTCTAGAGCCTCCTTGTGCCCAATCATCTTGAGCACGTGAGCTCCCACTGGGCTTCCTTCAGCCAGTTTGCTCTGAAAGAAGAGCTTGGTCAAATTATAGCGTTCCGTCCTCGCCTGTGCAGCATACAGCATCTTGAGGTTCGCTATAATCTCTATAGCCGACATATCCTCATGCTGACGCTGCAGCGGTGGCGTCATAGACGCTAGCATCAGGCAAGCGACATCAATGCTATCATTGACATGCTTTTCGTAGGCTTCACGAACCGCCCTTGCGGCGTTCGCAGCGGGTTGAGGCGGCACAGCCGTCGCGAGGACATACAGTTTCCTCTCAGCCTTAAGAACAATCTTAAGGTGTCCGTACCAGTCTGAGAAGTTCGGCCCAGCAAACTTCTCCCTTTCCAGTAGGGATCGCACATTGAAGCTCATGGTGTTCGTTGCTGCAGGAATCTACAACAATGCAAGAACAGCAAGGTCAGTATCAATGTTAAGAATCAATCAGGACTTAAGAATGATTCTTTTTCTCACTATTTTATCTGGCTGAAAAATCCAGCAAAACAGCCCGAAAGAGTAGAACTCTTTTAGTGAGATGGGATCCAGATTTCATACTTGGTCTCCGCGTCCCGCTCAGGCGAGATAAGATGCACAGAGATGACAAGCACTAATCTCTGGTAGGCAGTCCCTGCCAATCACCAACCCGTGCGATTCCCCTTCATCTGGGCGATCCAGCAGACTGTGCCAACTGAGTTGGTACAACACAATCTCTGATCCCGTAGATGGCTGCCTCCATGTGCTACCATATGCGCCACATATGTAGCCTACATGGCCAAGCTGACCCGACCTACTCCCTGGACCACCACGTGCTATGCTGAGCAACGAGAAGCGATAAATCCCTTCTCTGTAACACGCAGGTGAAATCACACACCGTCTGAAGATAGATGGACGTGCCCACTGAGTGGGTACAACACGGCTCCAACGATAATCAGAACAGTGAGGTTTCGCGTCAGAAGGCTTACGAGCTTGATATTTAATCGTTGGATTTTAACGGTCTTTTATCTTCTTCACTATCATGCAATTCCTATGGTGATAGCAGAAGATAAACTAATCATGCAATTCTAATATTAAACAATAAAAGAAAGCATGGATCTTATGTGGTAAAAGCCCATAGCTTAAGTTAGACCTTAAGAACTTAAGTCTTCACTTGCTTTTCTTCATGGGGCTTTCGCTGCTCATCTGGCCCAAACCAGGGCCCAAGCGCCATCTGCAGCTCTGGTGCGCCCACCAGGAATATGCGCCAGGTCCTAGGGTCGAACCCTAGACCTCCCACCTGGTCTAGCCACTGCTGCAGGCGCCTCTGCCAAGTGTGCTTTGTGCTCTTGTCTGATTAATTTACATATTAATCTATCTAGACAAGATTGACACGCAGGTCAATAACATTTTTATAAATTAAGCAATGTGATGCGCAGATCACAATATAAAAATTAATTTACAAAAAATACCAGGCACGCAGGCCCCAGCACAGCACACATTTAACATGGGCAGCCCACATAAGATTAAATAAACAGGCAATATGGCATCAAACATCAGCATGTGATCCAATAAGAAAACAAAATTTTGAAAACCGCATTGGCATCAATTTTAATTTTCTTATATGGCCCCACAACCTTACAACGGTACAATAATAGGGATCCACTCATCCATTCTAGTCAGATCCTGTGCCCTTGCATGCACCAAGTCCTAACTGACTTGAGTCAACCCAGTGGTCAACTATGCATGCACCAAGGGCTGAACGACCACGATGAGGTCTGGCAAACGGGTGTGAGCCCGGACCTAACACA
Source organism: Costus lasius (assembly GCA_027563935.2). NCBI lineage: Eukaryota > Viridiplantae > Streptophyta > Magnoliopsida > Zingiberales > Costaceae > Costus > Costus lasius. Next base: position 64,773,065 of record CM050446.2, on the reverse strand, counting down.
TGTGCGTTCAACAGACGTCTCAACCAGATATCGCTACACACCTATGATGCAGCCGACCTATAGCCACCTCTTGCTTGCGCAAGGGTGCTATCTGGTCGACCCATCTAGGCTGTCAGATGGTCTGATCAGACTAGTTGGATCTAACCTAGAGGATGACTTCAACCCTACTAACCCGTCTAAGGGTTTATAGTAGGCGCTTAGTCTAATGATAGGCGCGCAAGTGATATTCTTTTGATAAAACATCAACATCAAAGATCACAAAGATGCGCCTAGTTTGAAACATGCGCAAACATAAAACATGTGTTACCATATTCGCATGTCATGTAAACTATACATCTAAGCATGTTTTGCAAACAAGGATCACAATATAGCATTAAGCAATCATATGCATAGATAAAATCGCTCTGATACCAATTGAAGGACCCCTTTCGAGAGGGGGGCGAAAACCCTATTAGGGTGGCGCATAAAATTTTGGAAGCGGAAGAAGGGCTTTCAAAGATCTTTCTATTGCATATGATCAACTTAGATAGATGTGAGAATGATCCATACCGTCGCCATCTCTTGGATGGTATCTTGGAAGAAGAAAGCAAAAGAGATCTCCTCCAAAGGCTGTCGCACACAAGAAGAAGAAGGCCTACTTCTTTGGGGCGATTTGTGCTAGCAATGCTCCAAAGCTTCCTCGATCGTTTGAGGGATGATGAGATGAAAATTTGGCCGAATCCTCTTGTCGTCAACCTTCACGCCACCAGCCGTGAGTCGTCTAATGCCAAGAGCGAATTCGCAAGAGGAATAGAGAGGAGGCGTTGCAAGTGAACGTGGAAACGTTCCCACGTTGAAAACCGACCGAGAGTTCCCAAAATAGCAAGCCATGATTACGTGCGTTATGCGTTCACCAAGTGAACCATGCGCAACTCTCTTCTCCCACCTGAACCTTGCGCTCAACCCATGAGCCGGTTCAAGATGTTTGGTTCAATGACCAAACCAAATCAGCCCAAACATTAAGTCTAGATCGAATTAGACCCTAAGGTCCTAGATCTGACCATTCATCTCCAGATGCTTCTGATCTGATCGATCTAGCATCAACACTCTCGATCGAAGCTTACCGATCTCAAGCCCTAATCAATCAAACATGATCAGACCAGATCTCACTTACAATCAGAGTTTAAATCCCTTTAAACTGAACCGAAACAATTCAGTCCACACGATCTGACTTAAGTAAGCCATATCATCAAATTGTGCGACCCTGAGGGTTTCCTTTAAATGTCGGTAACGATAACTTACATTATCACGATCAGTGAGGGGTATCTAGCAACACATCACTGTCTCCCGATATAAAGGAAAGAGTCTTCCAAGACTACACCCAAAACACAGCTCAAGTGTGAATCCTTTTCACTAGGCTTCACTAGGCATACATATTTCCTTTGCCACTGGATGTTCTTATTGGACAAGCGTGTCAAGCTTGTAGCTCCAATATGATGAGCATGATTAGATCAGATGAACACAGTCACCTGGGTATGGCCATACACTTTCTCAATCATCTGAGCCGGGGGGGCCCCTTTTGAACACCACACTCCTTAAATAAGGAGACGGCAATCCTATGTCTATCACTAGTGCCCTAACCTGACTCATGATCATTATCCAAGATAGTCTATAATCATTATGTTTCAAATGATATTGAACTACCTCAAAACAATGACAATCATCATTTAGAAACACAAGTGATCTCAAGTCAGAGGAGATGTGCCACTTGTAGCAAACAAGGATTATTCACATTGTGACAAGCAATTGAATATCCTAGTAGGGTCTGTCCAGTACATCCAATGTACCCATGAGTCTACATCTTATTCCATGCTCGAAGCATCCTATAAGATTAGAACACATATTAGTCTTAACCATATCAAGGCTGTCTCATGTTCACCAAGATACATCGACTAAGGACATAACTGCACGTCAGCCTAGCTGAACAGCTTTGAGACATTATTCAGAAGAACATATATTGCAGCAGACAATGTAGCTTAACTGAATAACAACCATGCCTTTATAAACATAAGAGTTTATTACATGATACTTTTACAATCCCAAGGCCTCAAACATTAGCCTTAAGGGCATACCCCAACACTGTTCTATCGGCTCAGGCTCATCCAACTGTGCTTGACTACTTTGTCCTTCCTCTGGATTCTCATCCAGCTTTATTTCTCTCCCACTGGCCTCTTGCAGAAGAAACTCCTTCTCAAGAAAAATAGCCGTCCGAGCAACAAAAACCTTGTTCTCTTTGGGATCGTAGAAATAATAACCCTTAGTTTCCTTAGGGTAACCGACAAAGATGCATTTGTCAGATCTGCTCTCCAGTTTCCCAGAGGCGAGTTTTTGACATAAGCCTCGCAGCCCCAGATCCTGATAAACGTCAAGCTCGGCTGTTTCCCATACCATAACTCATATGGAGTCTTTGAAACGGCCATGGATGGCACTCGGTTTAGTACCTTTGCAGCTGTTTCCAGTGCAAATCCCCAAAAGGAGTAAGGAAGAGTAGCCTGACTCATCATAGAACGAACCATATCAAGTAACGTTCTATTTCTCCTCTCGGACACACCATTCCATTGCGGTGTTCCTGGCGGAGTGAGCTGTGAGATAATCCCACACTCCTTTAGATAGTCAGTAAACACATGACTCAGATATTCTCCACCTCGATCAGAACGAAGTGCCTTGATATTTCGGCCTAGCTGATTTTGTACTTCATTCTTGAACTCTTTGAACTTGTCAAAAGATTCACTCTTATGTCTCATTAGATAGACATAACCATACCTACTGAAATCATCAGTAAAGGTAATGAAGTACTGATAGCCACCTCTGGCATGTTTACTAAATGGCCCACACACATCACTGTGTATAAGGTCAAGTAAACCTGAAGCCCTTTGACCTTTGTTGGGAAAAGGAGACTTCGTCATTTTACCCATTAAACAAGCTTTGCATGTATCAATCTCCTCATAGGAGAATGATCCCAGCAGTCCATGATCATGCAACCGCTTAATGCGCTTCTTGTTAATATGGCCTAAACGACTATGCCATAGCAAGGTGCTGTCATCAGCATACTTGGCTTTCTTATTATCAATGTTTTGTATAGAATATTCCATGTCCAACATGAATAACCCATTGTTAATGGAACCAGTAGCATAAACAATATTATCATAAGATAAAACACACTTTGAAATATTGCATTCAAAGGAAAATCCTTTCCTGACAAGAGCAGGAATGGAGATAATATTCTTGGTAATACTGGGTACAAAATAACAATTGTTTAATTCTAATACAAAGCCAGATGGTAATGAGATGAAATAGTCCCCTACAGCAACAGCAGCAACCCGTGCCCCGTTTCCAACGCGTAGGTCCACCTCATGCTGTCCCACCTGTCTTCTTCTCTTGAGTTCCTGTACATTTGAACAAATGTGAACTCCACATGCAGTGTCCAACACCCATGAAATAGAAGAAGATGAAACCATGACTTCCGTCACGTATATACCTGAGCCAGAAGGGATGCTTCCCCTCTTATCTCCTTGGAGCGCTTTACAGTCCTTTTTCCAGTGACCCAGCTGGCCACAGTGGAAACACCTGTTGTCCTTTGACCGCTTAACCTTCTGTTTCAGAGCCTTACTGTAGTTCTTGATAGGGGCTTTGCCCTTCTTCCCCTTCTTCTTGTTCCTGGAAGGAACCATTAAGACAGAGGTTGAAGGCTTTCCCTTCGGAGTCTCCTCAGTAGTCAAGAGCATATTCAGCAGCTCTGCCGGAGTACAATCGATTTTGTTCATATTAAAGTTAATAATGAACGCATCGAAAGAGGGCGGGAGAGACTGTAGAATAATGTCTACAGCAAGCTCCTGGTTGACAGTATGCCCCAGTTTCTCCAGAGCCTCCTTGTACCCAATCATCTTGAGCACGTGAGCTCCCACTGGGCTCCCTTCAGTCAGTTTGCTCTGAAAGAAAAGCTTGGTCAGATTATAGCGTTCAGTCCTCGCCTGTGCAGCATACAGCATCTTGAGGTTCGCTATAATCTCTATAGCCGACATATCCTCATGCTGACGCTGCAGCGGGGGCGTCATAGACGCTAGCATCAGGCAAGCGACATCAATGCTATCATTGACATGCTTTTCATAGGCATCACGAACCGCCCTTGCGGCGTTCGCAGCGGGTTCAGGCGGCACAGCCGTCTCGAGGACATACAGTTTCCTCTCTGCCTTAAGAACGATCTTAAGGTGTCCGAACCAGTCTGAGAAGTTTGGCCCAGCAAACTTCTCCCTTTCCAGTAGGGATCGCACATTGAAGCTCATGGTGTTCGTTGCTGCAGGAATCTACAACAATGCAAGAACAGCAAGGTTAGTATCAATGTTTAGAATCAATCCAGGACTTAAGAAAGATTCTTTTTCTCACTATTTTATCTGACTGAAAAATCCAGTAAAACAGTCCGAAAGAGTAATACTCTTTTAGTGAGATGGGATCCAGATTTCATACTTGGTCTCCGCGTCCCGCTCAGGCGAGATAAGATGCACAGAGAGTACAAGCACTAATCTCTGGTAGGCAGTCCCTGCCAATCGCCAACCCGTGCGATTCCCCTTCATCTGGGCAATCCAGCAGACTGTGCCAACTGAGTTGGTACAACACAGTCTCTGATCCCACAGATGGCTGCCTCCATGTGCTACCATATGCGCCACATATGTAGCCTACATGGTCAAGCTGACCTGACCTACTCCCTGGACCACCACGTGCTATGCTGAGCAACGAGAAGCGATAAATCCCTTCTCTGTAACACGCAGGTGAAATCCCGCACCGTCTGAAGATAGATGGACGTGCCCACTGAGTGGGTACAACACGGCTCCAACGATAGTCAGAACAGTGAGGTTTCGCGTCAGAAGGCATTACGTGCTTGATATGTTAGCGTTGGATTTTAACGGTCTTTTATCTTCTTACTATCAGGCAAATTCTATGGCTATAGCAGAAGATAAATAACTCATGCAATTCTACTTATTTAGCAAATAAAAGAAAGCATGAATCTTATGTGGTAAAAGCCCATAGAGCCTAAGTAAGACCTTAAATCAACCTAAGTCTTCACTTGCTCTTCTTGGGTCTTTTGCATCTCATCTGGCCCAGACCAGGGCCCAAGCGCACTCTGCAGCTCAGGTGCGCCCACCAGGTAGTTGCGCCTGTCATAGGGTCGAACCCTAGACCTCCCACCTGGTCAAGCCACTGCTGCATGCGCCAATGCCATGTGTGCTCTGTGCTCTTGTCTAATTAAAATACATTTTAATCTATCTAGACAAGCTTGACACGCAGGTCAATTATACAATAAATTAATTAAAAATGTGATTCGCAGATCACAAAAATAATAATTTACCAGGCTCGCAGGCCCCAGCACAGCACACAATAAGGGCAACCCACATAAGATTAAATAAACAAGCATCATGGAATCATTCAATCAACATGTGATCCATTACAAAGAAAATAAAATTTTGAAAAACCCATTGGCATCAATTTTAATTTTCTTTTGTGCCCTACAACCTTACAACGGTCCATTGATAGGGATCCACTCATCAATCTAGTTAGATCCATGCCCTTGCATGCACCAAGTCTTAACTGACTCAAGTTGACCTAATGGTCAACCATGCATGCGACAAGGGCTGAACAACCAACACGAGTTCTGGCAAACGGGTGTGACCCCGGGCCTAACTCATGTGTGTTCACTGGTTGTCTCAACCAGACCTCGCTACACGCCTGTGATGCAATCGACCTATAGCCACCTCGTGCTTGCGCACAGGTGCCATCTGGTCGATCCATCTTGGCTGTCAGATGGTCTGATCAGACTATTGGATCTAACCTAGAGGGTGACTTCAACCCCATCAACCCGTCTAAGGGTTTATAGTAGGCGCTTAGATCTAATATGGGGCGCGCAAGTGATCAAGTTTTATAAGAAAAACAACAATAGCCAACATGCGCCATCATCCACAACATATGCGCAAAGGAGTAAAACATACATCATGTATATTCACTACTAAACATGTAGATGCGCAAGATTAGATCTACTTATCAAACAAGGATCACAAAGCAGCAATCAAAGGAACATACATAGAACTGGCTCTGATACCAATTGTTAGTACCCCTTTCGAGAGGGGGGGGGGGCGCAAACCTATTGTGAGTACCCCTTTCAAGAGGGGGGGCGCAAAGCTTAATAGGCGCATGTAAAACCTTTTCTTGCGGAATCTAGGTTCTCTATGATCGCATGTATGTTTCAATGATCAACTTGCAAAGATTGGATAAGATCCATACCATGGCCATCGCTTGGATGGTGCGTTCGAAGAAGAGAGCAACTTTGATCTCCTCCAAAAGTTCACACACAAGATGAAGATCGCTTACTTCCTTGGCGTCCCTTGTGCTAGCAAGGCACCCAAGCTTCCTTGTCGAATGGAAGGGGATGATGAAGTCTCTCTTGGCTGATCCTTCTTCTCGTCAACTTACACCACGCAAGAGTGTGTGTTTTCGTCAAGAGCGAAAGGAAGACGAGCGTTAGAGAAGCCTTGTGATCGAACGTTGAGACGTTCATCACTTTGGAAAAACCGAAATGCCAAAATTAGCAAGACGTCAATACATGCGTTATGCGTTCACATGAAGTGAACCAAACGCATATCTCTTCTCTCATATGAACCAAGCGCTCACATATGAGCCGGTTCAATGTAATTGGTCCAACGACCAAACCAAATCAGCCCAAGAATTGGTCCAGATCAAATTAAACCCTAAGGTTCAAGATCTGACCGTTCATCTTTTGATGCTACTGATCTCACCGATCTAGCATCAACTCTCTCGATCGAAGCTTACCGATCTTGAGCCCTAACCAATCAAACATGATCAGACCAGATCTCACTTACAATCAGAGATTAAATCCCTTTAAACTGAACCGAAACAATTCAGTCCACACGATCTGACTTAAGTAAGCCATATCATCAAATTGTGCGACCCTGAGGGTTTCCTTTAAATGTCGGTAACGATAACTCACGTTATCACGATCAGTGAGGGGTATCTAGCAACACATCACTGTCTCCCGATATAAAGGAAAGAGTCTTCCAAGACCACACCCAAACCACGGCACAAGTGTGAATCCACTTCACTAGGCATACATGTTTCCTTTGCCACTGGATGTTTTATTGGACAAGCGTGTCAAGCCTGTGACTCCAATATGATGAGCATGATTAGATCAGATGAACATAGTCACCTGGGTATGGCCATACACTATTCTCAATCATCTCATTTAAGGGGGCCCCTTCAGAACATCTCACTCCAATTAAGGAGACGGCAATCCTTTATCCATCACTAGTGCCCTAACCTGACTCATGATCATTATCCAAGATAGTCTATAACCATTATGTTTCAAATGATATTGAACTACCTCAAAACAATGACAATCATCATTTAGAAACACAAGTGATCTCAAGTCAGAGGACATGTGCCACTTGTTGCAAACAAGGATTATTCACATTGTGACAAGCAATTGAATATCCTAGTAGGGTCTGTCCAGTACATCCAATGTACCCATGAGTCTACATCTTATTCCATGCTCGAAGCATCCTATAAGATTAGATCACATATTAGTCTTAACCATATCAAGGCTGTCTCATGTTCACCAAGATATCTCGACTAAGGACATATACCATGTCAGCCTAGCTGAACAGCATTGAGACATTATTCAGAAGAACACACATTGCAGCAGATGATGTAACAACCTGAATAACAACCATTGCCTTTATAAACAAAAGAGTTTATATATACACGATACTCATGGAATCCCAAGGCCTCAAACATTAGCCTTAAGGGCATACCCCAACAAATAGCACTCAAGCTCGAGAAGAAGCTGTATGTCCTTGAACAAGCTCTTCCAGCAGCTCCTGCGGCTCATGCTACAACGACAGATAGAGATGCCTTTAGAAGGCATCAGGATGACTCTATGGAGGTAGCATGTCTCATGCTAGCCACTATGGCACCTAAACTTCAGGTGCAATATGAGGAGCAGAACGCTTTTCAAATGATTACTCATTTGAAATAGATGTTCGAGGCTCAGGTTAGAACGGAGAGATATGACACCGCCAAAGCAGTCTTTCGGTGTAAGTTATCTGATGGTGCACCAGTGAGACCCCATGTTCTCAAGATGATTGGGAACGTGGATCATCTCAAGAGGCTGGGACACACCATTGATAACGAGCTGGTTGTGGACCTTATTCTGCAGTCCCTGCCCCCTAGCTTCAGTCCATTTATCATAAATTTTAACATGAACCGGATTGAATGCACAAGGGAGGAACTAATGAATATGCTCCAAACAGCCGAGCGAGAGATGGTAAAGACCAAACCCAATTCTGTTCTTTTGGTTTCTACGGCCAAGAAGATGAAGAAAAAGGGTAAGGGCAAGGCCAAAGGTCCCAACAAAACACTGAAGAAAAAGGCCAAGAAGTCATAGGATCAGAGATGTTTCCACTATGGCGAGCAGGGTCACTGGAGGAGGGACTGCAAGCAGCTTCAGAATGAGGAGAAGAAAGGCTCAGGCTTAGCTTCTAGCTCAGGTATTTAAGTTACTGAAGTCAACTTTTCTATTTTATGTCATGGGTATTGGATACCGCATGTGGAGCTCATATTTATACAAATATGCAGGGGCTCAAGAAAAGTAGATTGGTGTGGCCTAGAGAGAATAACCTACTAGTTGAGAACATGGCACAGGTTTGCTGTTGTTGCTGTAGGAGTTTTGACTCATTCCCTGCCTTCTGGACTTCTATTATAGTTGAATAATTGCTATGATGTACCTTCTTTTACCAAAAACATTGTATCTATTCCTTGCTTGGCAAGGAAAGAATTTAAATTTGAAATAAAAGAGGACTCATGTTCTTTTTCATTTGCAAATATGAAGGGTACCTTATGTAATGGATTATAGATAACTCTATTTGTACCTGAGTGGTGAGTTCCTTGACTATCTAAATGAGTGTGGGATTCTATCCCAACTCACTCCGCCTGGAACACCTCAATGGAATGGTGTGTCTGAAAGGAGAAATCGAACTCTGTTGGACATGGTTCGATGTATGATGAGTCATGCAACTCTACCTCCCTCATTCTGGGGATACGCACTTAATACAGCTTCTCTAATACTGAATAACATTCCATCTAAAAGTGTCTCAAAGATTCCATATGAGGTATGGAGTGAGAGACGCTCTAATCTATCTTTTATCAAGATCTGGGGATGCGAGGCATATGTCAAGCATCAGGATTCTAGCAAGCTAGAACCTAGATCTAATAAATGTGTGTTTGTGGGGTATCCTAAGGAAACTAAGGGTTACTACTTCTATGTTCCCACCGATAATAAAGTTTTTGTTGCTCGGGGTGCTGTCTTTCTAGAGAAAGAATTTCTCATGAAAGAAGTTAGTGGGAGGAAGTTTAACTTGGATGAGGTCCAAGTGCAATCACTATACATAGAGATGGAACCTGAGCCACTTGTACCAGTTGCTATGCAACCTGAGGCTCAAACAGAGGCCCCACGTAGGTCTGGGATAATTCGTCATGCACCTGAGAGGTATGGGTCGCTGCCGACCCAAGATGATGGGATCTTCATCATTGAGGATGAACTCAGGACTTATGATGAGGCGGTTAGTGGACCGGACTCCGAGAGATGGCTTGAGACCATGCGATCCGATATGGATTCCATGTCAGCTAACCAAGTATGGGATTTGGTTGAGTTACCTGATGGGGTAAAACCCATAGGGTGTAAATGGGTCTTCAAGAGAAAGACAGACATGGATGGCAACATAGTTACCTATAAAGGTAGACTAGTGGCTAAGGGATTCAAACAAGTCCACGGGGTGGACTATGATGAAACCTTTTCGCCAGTTGCCATGTTCAAATCCATTCGGATTCTGCTTGCTATAGCTGCATATCATAACTATGAGATATGACAGATGGATGTAAAGACAGCGTTCCTTAACGGGAAGCTAACTGAGGATGTGTATATGACACAACCTGATGGCTTCATCCATCCTGCAGAGGCAAATAAGGTCTGCAGGCTAAAGAGATCCATCTATGGATTAAAGCAAGCATCTCGAAGTTGGAATCTTCGATTTGATGAAGCTATGAGAGATTATGGCTTTATCAAAAGCGAAGATGATGCCTGTGTATACAGAAAATTAAGTGGGAGCTTGGTGACTTTTCTGGTCTTGTATGTCGATGACATACTACTCATTGGGAATGACATCCCTAGTCTTCAAGCTGTGAAGACATGGTTAGGGAAGTGTTTTGAGATGAAAGACTTAGGGGAGGCCGCCTATATCCTAGGCGTGAGAATCTATAGGGATAGATCCAAGAAGCTCCTAGCCCTTAGTCAGAGTACATACATTGATAGGTCCTGGAGAGGTTTAGCTTGGAGCAATGCAAGAAAGGGTACCTTCTATTGAGACATGGCCTTACTCTGTCAAAGAGCCAGTATCCCACCACACAGGCTGAGAGGGATGACATGAGTCGAGTACCCTATGCTTCGGTAGTAGGATCGATCATGTATGCAATGTTGTGTACTAGACCAGATGTGGCTTATGCTGTGAGCATAACCAGCTAATACCAATCCAATCCTGGAATACAGCACTAGGTGGCTGTAAAGAACATCCTAAAGTATCTGAGAAGAACTAAGGATTTGTTCTTAATCTATGGGGGACAGAAAGAGCTCAGTATGCAGGGCTACACTGATGCGTCTTTCCAGTTTGACCCTGACGAGTTCAGATCGCAGGCCGGCTACACTGGAAGAGCTTCAAGCAATCCACCATAGCTGATTCTACAACCGAAGCTGAGTATGTGGCCGCTTCTGAGGCAGCTAAAGAAGCTGTTTGGATTAGGAAGTTCATTTCTGAACTTCAGGTGGTTCCCAGTGCAGTGGATCCCATTGAAATCTACTGTGATAACAATGGAACAATTGCACAAGCCAAGGAACCAAGGTCTCATCAAAAATCCAAACACATACTCAGGAGATTTCACCTGATCAGAGAGATCATCGACAGAGGTGATGTCAAGATTAGCAGAGTTGACACAGAGAACAATCTAGCAGACCCATTGACCAAGGCTATGGCGCAGCAGAAGCATGATGGTCATGCTAGAGATATGGGGTTAAGATTTCTCAACCTCTAGGTCATAGTGCAAGTGGGAGATTGTTGGTGTACATGCCCTAAGGACCTAATTCTGGTCCGTTACTTGTACTACTTGACATTGATATTTATATCATTCTGGCATTGTCATTATCATTATTTGTTTAAATCTGCGAACATGTACTAATATGATAATGTCCCTGGAGACAGATTGGATTTGTGCTCAAACTATTGTCCCTAGTCAATGTACCTTAGTGGATATGGGACAGCTATGGTACTTGTAAGACTGGTATATGGGCTGGTTAGGCACGAGGTGCTAATGCAGGCATATGGGTATATCAGTGGTAGATATACTGGACCGACCCGCTGTGAGACAATGACTTAGTGTCACGAGTCATTCTCACAAGTGATAGGAGATGCATTGATCTCTTGACTTGAGGTCATTGGCCATTCTATATGGTTAGGGATATACTTTGATACAACCTAACGCCTTGCCGTAGTTGGGAGGTAAAAACGGTTGTCATTGGGCATATCACAACCCATATGAGAAGGTCATTGAATAGACATAGGATTTTCCCCTTCCTAAGGGAAGCTTGATATCCATGGAGCTCCTCTATGGTTCTATGACTGAAAGTGTATGGCCATACCTAGGTTAGACCTGATTTAGTCATAGCCATGAGATTGGATAAAAACAAGTGGTGACACACTTGGCCAATCGGATATCAGTTTGGCAAAGAGACTGTAATGCATCGATACCTACTTGCGATAATGGGGATCTCGATGTCGACATCCATTCCGATGTCTTGGGTAGCAGCGATGCACTGCTAGGTGCCACTCACTGCTTGTGATGACCTTAGGTCAACACTGCCATCCTCAGAGGAACCTACAGGGTCGCATACCTTCATACTCGATTTCTCGTATTGATCGAGAAGCCTTATGATCGAGTTATTAGATAACTCGGATCTATTTGGGAAATTTCATCAGCGCCAATGGGTCTGATGAGATGGAAGAGACTTATTAGAGCCAACTTCCATTTTTGGCATATTGACCAAATTAACCATGGTTAACTAGGTTTGACCTTGGGTTAAGTTGGGTTGGATCCAATGGGTTGAGTGACATGCATAATGGACATTGGGCTTGGCCCATTCTATGATTGGGCTTATTAATAAGTTAAATGGGCTTAAGGAGAAGGATGTGTAGGCGCATGGTTAACCCTAGTTAGACTAGGGTTGGCGCCTGCGACACATATGGTTAATATAAGTTGATATTAATTATTTGTGGGTTATTTAATTAATTAATTTAAATAATTGTATAGAGTCCTATTTAATAGGGTTGATTATTTAAATTATTTATTAGAATCCTAATTGGATTAGGACTTGATTATTTAAATGATTAATTAGAATCCTAATTGGATTAGGACTTAATTAAATCATTAAAATAATCCTATTCCTACTTCTTCTCCTAGCCACTACTCTAACCGCCCCTTGCTCTATATAATGAGCCCTAGCCACCCCCTCTCATTACACGCAACTTATTGAAGGTGTGAGAACAAGAGGAGGGGCGAGAGCAAGAGGAGCAAGAGGAGTTGGCGCATCTCTTCATCAACCAAGCCGCAAGCACTTCTTCTTCTTCATCCTTGGTGCTTCTTCTATTGAAGGTGGTGCAAGTGTGCCTTGTGCTTGGCGGCATGTCCCTCTTCCTTCTTCATCCTTGGCGCATATACCTTGGAGGTGGCGCAAGTTGAGAAGAAGGTGACCTAAGGCTTGGATCTTCTTCCCGAGGCTAGCACCAGGCGTGGAAGAAGAGGACTCGAGGTGATCCATGTGTGTGAGACTGCAGAGGGCACACGCTTGGGTGCCTACTACGATATCAGCCTCGCATCGCTGATAAGGTATTTTCTATCTCATCGTGTCGATTCCCTCGCATGCGATCTTCACTGGGTTTTTGGGACCGGCCTGTTTCGGGGATATTCGTCCGCTGTGCTATGTATCTCTGTTGATAAAACTCTGGAAAATTTGTAAAATATCCCCGGCGTTTCCCAACAATTGGGCGTAGCCCACTACTTTCATGAATCAATCTATGTTTACACTCTTTTATGTGAATTTATTATCATGATTTGGTTGAAATTGCATGTATCTCGTAATTTACCTTGGCCAAGTAATTTTACGTCTTAGACGTTGTGAGAAGGACCGAGAGGTGAATCTCAACATCCGACCTATTTCAATTGAACCTTCGAATCCAATCACGACAGTAGTTTGAATTCGTCTAAAGGTCTTAACCATCTTTTCACAGCACTTAATGGGTTTAGTTAGGTTAACTGTCATGAGAGTAGGGAGTTAATCTAACTAAATACCATATTACGCTCCGAGAGGAGGTAATATGTACCATAGGAAAAGTTCCTTTCATGATAGATAAATTTAGTGGAATTAGTTACTTTTTACATGATTCATGATTGTCAGTGTGGTGAACCTATGAATGACCGATCCTTTAGAATTTGAACCTCTTAAAAGTTGTTTTCAACTTTGTGTCACACTTAGAAGTTTAGAACAACCACTAGTTTAATTTGCCTACATTCAAACAAGTCAATAAGTCAGTATTTAACAACGTAGTCCTCGTTGGGAACGATAATCTTTTTATTACTTCGATAAATCCGTCTACTTGTGGAGGCTATCAAATTTTTGGCCGAAAATGTTATACACATAAACATTTACGGCCTCAGCCGTAAACGCATCACGGGCCGTAAAAGTTTCGCCCGACGAGTTTTTCACCCGTTTCTCCACCAATGCGAACCAGATTTGAGCCAAACTCCCCAGAACCGTTCCTGGATGAGTCCTAAACCGGTCTAGCAATAAAAGACAAGATTTTTCAAAGGTTAAAGAGGCTCTTTGGGATGAACAAAGACAGCGGCAGCGACAAGGGCGAAAACAATATTCCAGGGGCATATTCTGGCGAGATTCCTCGCGAAGGCGATGATTGATCGACTCTTCTTCATCTCCAGATCGAGGAGAAGGCGGTTTCGTTGTTGTTTTTGTGATTTCTCGACGATTTTTATGAGTTTTCACTTGTTCATCATAAACATCATGTATTTCCTTAACAATATGAGCGAGTAGATACTTATTCAGGATTATTGGGTGTAGCCAACTACTTTCATGAATCAATCTATGTTTACACTCTGTTCTATGAATTTATTATCATGATTTGGTTGAAATTGCATGTATCTCGTAATTTACCTTGCCCAAGAAATTTTACGTCTTAAACGTTGCGATAAGGACCGAGAGATGAATCGCAACATCCGACCTATTTCAATTGAACCTTTGAATCCAATCACGAGAGTAATTTGGATTCGTCTGAAGGTCTTAACCAACTTTTCACAGCACTTAATGGGTTTAGTTAGGTTACCTGTCACGAGAGTAGGGAGTTAATCTAACTAAATACCGTATTATGCTCCGAGAGGAGGTAATATGTACCATAGGAAAAGTTCCTCTCATGATAGATAAATTCAGTGGAATTAGTTATTTTTGACACGATTCATGATTGTCAGTGTGGTGAACCCATGAATTCCCGATCCTTTAGAATTTGAACCTCTTAAAAGCTGTTTTCAACTTTGTGTCACACTTAGAAGTTTAGAACAAATACTGGTTTAATTTGCCTAGATTCAAACAAGTCAATAAGTCACTATTTAACTACGCAGTCCTAATTGGGAACGATAATCTTTTTATTACTTCAATAAATCCATGCACTTGCGGAGCCTATCACCGGTCTAGGAGATCTCCCCATCCTGTAGCTCGGCGCTTCACCAATTTTTGGTATCAAAGCAAGTTCATCGGTAATTCTTATTATCGGCATCCTGGCTTGTCGGTTTTTAAGCATTTGTTGAGAATATCGTATTCTTGTTGTTGGCATCCCCATACCACCGAAGACCAGTTGTATGTGCGTACATGGTTGCTCAAGGGTTGGATAGACTAGTTTATTGTGGAATCTGGTGGCACGCTATCCGTGCATCCGGACGGGCTAGGCTTGATGATAGACCTTCTTGGTGAAACCGTGCCATGGGTAGTGGCGGAATCCCGGCGCCTTGAGGCCCGTTACCTAGCCCACGGCCTTCTTCCACCCGAGTTGGAAGTTGAGGAGGAACCGTTAGTCCCCTCCTTAGTTGAGTTTTCACCCATGGAAGATGTGTTCCAAGTGGTGCCTTCGATTATCGAGGCTAAGGACACCCATCTAGAGGTCGCTATGAAACCACCCCACGAATCCACCATGGTTCAGTCATTCACCCCTCCCGTTGAGTTTGTTATCCCCTTAGATATGCTAGAGCGACATGATAGCTTGGTTGATTTGTCTGTACCCAAAGTTGGAATCCAAATTCTCATTTTCATTAGGGTTGATGCAGCGCCAACACAACAAACCCAGTTTTTCTTACGAGGTTCCTACTTCATAGAATGTTCCACGGCTGACCTAGTGACAGAATCCCCGACTCATGACTTCTGTTGCTGCGTTCCATGTCACAAGCTCAATTATGCATAGAATGTTCCTCAGGGGACCAGGAGACCAAAATCTCAGCCCATAGATTCTGGAGGCATCACCCACGGCTCCGATCATCACCAGACTTCGGCTACAGCACCTCCTCCTCCGTATGAACTCCTGGTCCAAAGGATCCAGCCATCGGACAGCCGGATCGCTAGAATTGAGCGACACCATGTTCGGCGGCTTTCCCTCTGCTCTGCCCCACCGGCCCAGCCAATCGACTCGAGTTTCCAGGCACAAACTCTCCTTGTCGCCGTGAACCTCCCACCAGAAGGAATCGACCATCCGGCTGGTTGATCGCCAGAATTGGGAACTTTTCCGATTCTCAAACCGTTGCCATGTTCTGCCCTATTCCCAGCCCTGTGCGCTGCAATCCGGCGCCGGAAGCTTCCCATACGCTATTCACCACCGCCCGAGCCTCTAGCCAATGTATCGTCGGCGATTAGGGCTGGAACAGCGACTGGCGGCTGCCCTGGCTCGCCGCCGAACTCACACGAATGAAGAAGGAAATGACCTGTAAACATCCTACGGCCCAGATCAGCTCAGCCTTCATCTAATGGCCAGACCAGTTTTTAGGCAATCGACGGCTGATAATGTTTTGGCCAGATCTACTCCAATCGGACAAGTTTCACGGTGATCCAGGTGTCGATCCCCACTAATCTGAACCAGATCTATCCATCCATGCCCTTAGATCTCAGATCCGTCATCCAGATAAGAAGATATCACCAAAGCTCAAATGGACGGCTAAAGTTTAAAGTGACCTGTAGCATCTAAAACACACTTGGTTGCTGGAATATTCCTAGTCAAATGTACCTTGTTTTTTGAGCTTTTTGCATATTTGTACTCAGAATATTTGTTGTAACCACCCCTTTTATGAGTGGATGATCTTACCCTCCCTTAGCTTATAAAAGGGAGCTTAGGCCTACTAGTTAGATAGCTTACAAGTTCAAGAGCTCAGAAGGGGTTGCGAATGGTCTTGTAACTCCAGAGTAGTGGTCGGTGCCTCGACGCTGCGCAGCGCGTAGAAGTGGAGGGAGGTTGATCCCTTGCCTTCAGAGTCTTGTGGCGATGCTAGAGTGATGGCCAAGGTGTTGTGTGTTGGTGTATATGCCCTGAGACCTAGTTTTGGTCCATCTCTGTACTACTTGACTCTAATATTTATATATCTTTCTGCCATTGTCGTTATCATTGTTTGTGTACATCTGCAATTGTGTACGTATATGATAATGTCCCTGTAGACAGATTGGATCTATGTTCAAATCAATGTCCCCAGTCAATGTACCTTAGTGGGTATGGGACAGCTATGGTACTTGAGAGACTGGTATATGGGCTGGTTAGGCATGATGTGCTAAAGGAAACATATGGGTATATCAGTGGTAGATATACTGGATACACCCGCTGTGAGGCAATGACTTGGTGTCATGAGTTATGCTCACAAGTGATAGGAGATGCATTGATCCTTAGACTTGAGGTAATTGACTTTTCCATATGGTTAGGGATATGCTTTGATGCAACCTATCACCTCGCCATAGCTAGGGGTTGTAACGATTGTTATTGAGTATGTCGCGACCCATATGAGAAGATCAATGTATAGACAAAGGATTTGCCCCTTCCTAAGGGAAGCTTGATATCCATGGAGCACCTCTATGGTTCTATGACTGAAAGTGTATGGTCATACCTAGGTAAGAACCTGATTTAGTCATAACCATGTGATTGGGTGAAAGCAAGTGATGACACACTTGTCTAATCGAATATCAGCTTGGCAAAGGGACTATAATGTATCTGTACCTAGTCCTAATGATGAGAATGTCGATGTCGATATCCATTCCGATGACTTGGGTAGCAGCGATGCACTGTTAGGTCCTACTCACTGCTTGTGATGACCTTGGGGCATCACTGCCAATGTCAGAGGAACCTACAGGGTCACACACCTTGATACTTGAGTTCTTGTATTGATCGGGTAACATTTAGATCAAGTTATTGGATAACTCGGATCTATTTGGGAGATTTCATCAGCGTCAATGGGCCTGATGAGATGGAAGAAACTTATTAGGGCCAACTTCTATTTTTGGCATACTGACCAAATTAACCATGGTTTAGCCTCATTTGACCTTGGGTTAATTTGGATTGGATCCAATGGCTTGGTCAACAAGCATAATGGACTTTGGGCTATGCAATGAGAATTTCTTGTATGAGCGTTTTGACTTCCAGGATCCTAGGAGAGGTGGAGACTATGGAGGGCACTAGAGAGAGCCACACTTTGATCCTATGGATGCAGCAGCACAGGACACCGAGGAGATAGGATCCGATGGCGAGGATTAGTAGAGTTTAGTGAGTATCCCTTTCCTTATTTCTTTGCATTCTATTTTCTTTATCTCACTGATATTTCATTTGTTTATAGGAGGGATAACTCTACATACTTGTTGTGTCCGCCATTGCTACTCTGCTTTACATGCCTATATTCTTATTTTCGATATGGTTGTATGATGATGATGATATTGATCTCTATTCGATGGGGTTGTATTATCACAGTTTGATATTGATGATCTATTTCGATATGGTTGTATTACACATTATTATGTTTTTTATATTTTTGTTGATATAATTTGATGATTGATAAATATAATTTTGATTGATGTGATTGATTTATGCGCTTGATCTATTTATTGTTGATGACTTGTTTGATTTAATTGATGGTGAATGAACTCATGTTTGTGATTAGGATTAGATCTATCATGTCAAATTTATTTCTCGTATACATATCTACTTTTGAAAATTTTCATTGGTTGATGAGTGAGATTTTAAGGAGATATATTATTTGGAGAATTTAATTTAAAAGTGAAGCTACTTTTTGAATAAAATCAGCATATGAGTATAACCTTTTGAATTGATGTCAATTGATTAGTCTAAATGATGTTTAGTCTATTTGCTATTTGTTGGGAAGAAAAAAATTTGAGATCCAAAAATAGTGAGTGACTCCCCTACTTGGTATTATGTAAAATTGGCAGTGGTACCAAAGGACATGGGTTGAAGTTTGAAAAGAAAAAAAAATTAGAGAGAAAGAAAAATAAAATGACTCTTCTACTTGGCACTGTGTAAAATTGACAATGGTACCTAAGGCAAGATTTGAAGTCCCAAATAAAAAGTGTATATTTGTGTGGGTACATACCTTCAAAAATATAAAAAAAAGAATAAAAAGAAAAAAAATGAAGAAAAGGAAAATTTTGAGTAGAAAAAGATTTTGGATATCCTATTCCTGTAAACAAAAGTATGACAGATTTGAACTGAAAATTGTATGAGTCAATGGGATTGAAATTCTACCTTTTATGCGAGCTACGAAGTTTTATTCGATTAAGTTGTGAATCTTGAGAATTGAATTCAAATTCATGAACCTTTGCTTATTTTTATGCCTTTTTTTATCAATTACTACGAAATCTACACTCTTTTTGGTTTTTGATGATTTTTAGGCAAAAAGGCACAGTTTTCAGGCGTTTTCAAGCAATCCAGATGCATGAATGAATTCCCACCATCAAGAGGAAATAACATGTCAAATTTCATGAAGATTGCAGCTTAAGACCAAATTACGATAAGACCGTAATATATATTACGATACCGTATTTTCATTAGCTACCGTAATATCAGAGCATTGCCGTAATTTAGGAATTTTTCATCCAGAAAGACTTTCGAAAATTACAACACTTCCGTAAATATTTTCACGGGCCGTAATTTGGAGTGATTTTCTTCCAGAATTTTTGGATGAAATTACGGCACTGCCGTAAGGGATTTCAGGTACCGTAATTCCAGACATATTTCAATCTGAGAACTCGATTGAAATTATGACAGTGCCGTAATAAAAAATACGACCGTAATTACAACCTTTAGACGCGATTTTCACAGTCAAATTTGAGTCTGATTTTTGCTGGATCGATTGCGGACGATCCGGGACACAAAATCAAAAGCTGTAACAAGCAAAAAGGGAGCTTTCGACGAGACGAAGGAGGAGACACCAAAAGCCCTAAATTTCATCCACTGACATAGGAGAAATTGAGTTTCACGCTGCCGCCCTAGGTTTTGCAGCTGGGAAGCGTACAACATATCTCTGGCCATGAAATTTGAAGGGAAGATTCGCCTGGTGCAAGAGGACATACCCTGGAATTTTCAATGCGAAAGGATCTCAATCGGAGGAGAAATCGACGAAGAACCCAGCACTGGCACTATTCACACTAGGAAATTACGGCTGTAATTTTCATTACAGCCATGTGGTTATTCGTTCTTCCCCTTCTTTTTGATTTTTTGATCGCTATTAACTATTGTTTATTGTTATCTTCTCTCCATGTTAGCTTAAACCTTTTGTGGGACATGGGGGAGTAATCCCCTTTGATTTATTAATGATTAGATAAACTTTTCATTACTTCATCACATATAATTTTAGCATGATAATTCTACTTTTGTGATAACTGTTCTTTGATTCTCCATAGATTTATGTTATTAATCGTGATGTAGGGGTAGATCACAAGCATGCAAACAACGAGTTTCAAAAGTATTTTTGGTATTATCATAAACTAAAGAAAACCGATTTAACTAACGAAGTTGGAAAATAATGTTTTTTTGTATTTTTAAATAGGAAAACCGAATATTAACTACTTGCAAGAAAGAAATGACAATAACTTAAAGAAGACTCACCTTGCAGTCCTTGAGAATAGAAGGACCGTCCTTCCCGTTCTTCACCGGTCCTACTCTGATGGAAGGTTCAGGTTACACACAGGGCAATCAGCAACCCCACACAGGCGTGGGTGAGTTATAAAGCAAATTAAAACCCAACAATGCTTAAAGTCAAGAGGGAGGTTAATCCTCCAAGTTCTCTTGCTAACAAGTAATGGACTATCTAAGAAGGGAAGATTAAGAGGGAGGGATGCGCCAAGCTTCCTTGCGCCAATTCCTACAAAGACCCAAAGATGTGTAGTAAGATGCTCTTAGAAACTTAATGGAAGAAAACACAAGAAGAAAGAATACTCATCTTGTAGGATTGCCATGAAGAGATCCAAGAGGGGTATCCTAATCCTTGCGCCATCTTGAGTTTATGCTCTTGTCTTGATGGAACTAGCCTCGGCCTTGATTGATGAAGGAAGGGAGAAGAGGTGAAGAGGAGATGCTCGGCTCTTAGGAGAAGATAAGAGAGAAGAAGAGGTGTGGCGACACAAGCACCCTAGGTGACACAAGCACCCATAGTTTGGCTAGGAAACTATTCAACAATGCTATGCGCATGATGCAATGGGGATACATTTATAGGCAGCTTAGGGATGAGGATAAGATGAGGGCAAGGTGGTCATTGGCCCCTTGCGCCCCTTACATAATTGGAGAATAATTTGAAATGGAGGCAAGGCATTAAGTGGGCTGATCTTGTTGCCTTCTTTGGATGGCTGAAATGGTAAGTCTTGAATTCGAAATGGTTGGCTTCCTTGGAGGTGTTGGCGCATATGAGGGAGAGTTTGAATTTTGAAAACCTTCCTTGTTGTCTTGGGCGGCAATGAGAAGAAGGAAAGAAGTCTTCCCCTAATTGTGGATCTTGATGGCGCAACTCCTTGATTTGTGGATCTAGATGGGCGCCTCCTTGAATTGTGGATCTAGATGAGCCTTGCTTGATTTGTTGTTGTAGATGGCGCAAATCCTTCCATGGGCTGGCCTCTCTTCAATTGGTAGGGAGTAATTGAAGTGGAGCTTGATGTTGAGTTGAGTTAGAAGTCTCCCTTTGAACTACTTTGAAGTGAACCTTCCAAAATGGGAGCTAGCTTCTTGGAGTGTGGTGAGCTAGCTGATTTGTATCCCTTGAGCTGAATATTAATGTATCCAAACTACATGCACTAACCTACCATGACATTACAATGCACAACCTACCAACAACATTCATAAAAGTAAACTACATGATAGACTTTGGGGTGGAACTAACCTTGAAAGGAAACCTAGGTAACATGCATTTCGAAAATTTTGCATAGGCGGAAAAACTAGGTTTCATGGATCGCTTGACTTGAAATATAATCAACCATGAAAGGATAAGTTGAAGCATTACCATGGCCATAGTTTGTGTGGTGGCTTGGAAGAAGAAAGGGAAAGGCTCCTCTTCTCCAAAGGAATCACACACAAGATGTTGATGGCTTCTTCCTTGTGCTCTTTGTGCTAGCAAGGCACTAAGGAGTCCTTGATCGAAACTTGGAGAGGAGATGTCCTTTTTCTTTGTTGGCCGAACTCCTTTCCTTTTGTTGTTCTTGAAGATGATCAAGCAACCACACAAAAGAGGAGGCGAGAGAGCAAGCTTCGAAAACGTGAGAGACCAAGACGGAAAGATTCGGTTACCACTTATGGTAATAACCAAAAATGTAACTCCCTCTCTTAACTCCCATGCGTTCACCCTAAGTGAACCAACCGAAACTTCCCTCTTTAATTGAACCATGCGCTCACACTAAGTGAACCGGTTCAATTTTATTTGGTTCAAGGACGAAATCAAACCAACCCTGGTTTTGATCTTATTGAACCAAGTGGCTCAAGATCCAACCACACATCTCTTCACGCTCTTGATCTCTTCGATCAAGCATCAATTCTCCTGATCGAAGCTTACCGATCATATGTCCTAATCAATCAAACATGATCAGACCAGATCTCACTTCCAATCAGAGTTTAAATTGCTTTAAACTGAACTAGAATAATTCCAGTCCACACGATCTGACATAAGTAAGCCATATCATCAAATTGTGCGACCCTGAGGGTTTCCTTCAATGTCGGTAATGATAACTTACGTTATCACGATCAGAGAGGGGTATCTAGCAACACATCACTGTCTCCCGATATGAAGGAAAGAGTCTTCCAGGACCACTCCCAAACGACAGCACAAGTGTGAATCCAATTCACTAAGTATACATGTTCCCTTTGCCACTGGATGTTCTCGTTGGACAAGCGTGTCAAGCCTGTAATTCCAACACGATGAGAATGGTTAGATCAGATGAACATAGTCATCTGGGTATGGCCATACACTTTCTCAACCATCTCATCCAGGGGGCCCCTTTAGAACATCACACTCCAACTAGGAGAGGCAATCCTATATCTATCACTAGTGTCCTAACATGACTCATGCCTACTATCCAAGATAATCCTTAACCATTATCTTTCAAATGATATTGAAGTACCTCAAGACAATGCCAATCATCACTTAGTAACACAAGTGATCTCAAGTCAGAGGGAATATACCACTTGCTTGCTTATAAGGATTTATTCACATTGTGACAAACAATTGAATATCCTAAGTAGGGTCAGTCCAGTACATCCAATGCACCTATGTGTCTAAATCTTATTCCATGCTCGTAGCATCCTATAAGACCAGAACACATATTAGTCTCAATCATATCAAGGCTGTCTCATGTTCACCAAGATATCTCGACTAAGGACAACTCTAAATGTCAGCAAAGCTGAACATCATTGAGACATTACTCAGAGGTATACATACAGCAGCAGACAATGCAACAATCTGAATAACAACAATTGCCTTTATAAACATATACTCAGTTTATACATGATACTGATAATAACCCAAGGCCTCAAACATTAGCCTTAAGGGCATGCCCCAACAATCTCCCACTTGCACTTAAACTAATGGTTGAGAAATCTCAAACCCATATTATTACAGTGCTTCTCATGCTTCTGCTGCGCCAGAGGCTTTGTAAGTGGGTCAGCTAGATTGTCATCTGTATGTACCTTGCAGATCTTGATCTCTCCTCGGTCTATGATCTCACGGATCAAATGAAACCTTCTCTGTATGTGCTTGGACATCTGGTGTGACCGTGGTTCCTTTGCTTGAGCAATCGCTCCAGTGTTATCACAGAAGATAACCAATGGGTCTGCACTTGAAGGAACAACACCAAGTTCTTGAATGAACTTACGAATCCATACTGCCTCCTTTGATGCTTCTGAGGCTGCAACATACTCGGCTTCTGTTGTAGAATCAGCAACAATTGATTGTTTGAAACTCTTCCACACCACTGCTCCTCCATTCAAGCTAAAAACATAGCCTGATTGCGATCGAAAATCATCTTGGTCAGATTGGAACGAAGCGTCAGTATATCCTTCAATACTGAGTTCTTCCTGACCTCCATAAATCAAGAACATATCTTTGGTTCTCCGAAGATATTTCAAAATATTCTTGACTACAATCCAGTGTGCCTTCCTTGGATTACTTTGGAACCGACTGGTCACACTTAACCCGTAAGCGACGTCTGGGCGAGTACATAACATCGCATACATGATGGACCCAATAGCCGAATCATAAGGCGTATTGTCCATCTCATCTTTCTCAGATTGTGTTTGAGGACACTGGCTCTTTGAAAGATTCAGACCATGTCTGACTGGAAGATATCCTTTTTTAGAATTTTCTAAATGGAATCTCTCCAGGACCTTATCGATGTAAGTACTCTGGCACAGCCCGAGAAGCCTATTAGATCTATCTCTGTAGATCTCCACACCTAATACATAGGCTGCTTCTCCCAAATCTTTCATCTGGAAACATTTTCTTAACCATGCCTTGACTGCATGTAGTTTAGGAATATCGTTTCCAATGATTAAAATATCATCGACGTAGAGGACTAGGAAAGTAATCACTCTCCCACTAAACCTCTTATATACACACGGGTCATCTTCATTTTTGATGAAACCAAATTCACAGACTGATTCATCAAAACGAATATTCCAGCTTCTCGATGCTTGTTTTAGTCCATAAATGGACTTCTTTAATTTGCATATCTTATGACATTCTGATGGATTGATGAAACCTTCAGGCTGTGTCATATAGACATCCTCTTCCTGTTTTCCATTAAGGAAAGCGGTCTTCACATCCATTTGCCAGATCTCATAATCATAATATGCTGCTATCGCGAGAATAATTCGAATGGACTTGAACATGGCTACAGGAGAGAAAGTTTCATCATAATCTATCCCGTAGATTTGCTTAAAACCTTTCGCAACTAGCCTGCCCTTATAGGTAACCACGTTACCATCCATGTCTTTCTTCTTCTTGAAGATCCACTTACAGCCTATAGGGATTATTCCCGGAGGCGGATCAACCAAATCCCAGACTTGGTTGTCTGACATGGAGTCCATCTCGGCTCGCATAGCTTCAAGCCATCTTGCTGATTCCGGTCCACTGACCGCGTTCGCATAAGTGAGGGGTTCATCATTAATGATGTAGACTCCGTCATAGCGCTTAGGCTGACGACGGATCCTTCCCGATCTACGCGGTTCCCGTGATATCTGAGCCTCAGGTTGAACATTAACCTGATCTATTGGCTCAGGCTCATCCAACTGAGCTTGACTACTTTGTCCCTCTTCTGGAATTTCATCCAGCTTTATTTCTCTCCCACTGGCCTCTTGCAGAAGAAATTCCTTCTCAAGAAAAATAGCCGTTCGAGCAACAAATACTTTGTTCTCTTTGGGATCGTAGAAATAATAACCCTTAGTTTCTTTAGGGTAACCGACAAAGATACATTTATCTGATCTGCTGTCCAGTTTCCCAGAGACGAGCTTTTTGACATAAGCCTCGCAACCCCAGATTTTGATAAATGTCAAGCTCGGCTGCTTCGCATACCATAACTCATATGGTGACTTTGAAACGGCCTTGGATGGCACTCGGTTTAGCATCTTTGCAGCTGTTTCCAGTGCAAATCCCCAAAAGGAGTAAGGTAGAGTAGCCTGACTCATCATAGAACGAACCATATCCAATAAGGTTTTATTTCTCCTTTCGGACACACCATTCCATTGCGGTGTTCCTAGTGCAGTGAGCTGTGAGATGATCCCACACTCCTTCAGATAGTCAGTAAATTCTCGACTCAAGTATTCTCCACCTCGATCTGAACGAAGTGCCTTGATATTACGGCCTAACTGATTCTGTACTTCATTTTTGAATTCTTTGAACTTGTCAAAAGATTCACTTTTATGTCTCATTAGATAGACATAACCATACATACTGAAATCATCAGTAAAAGTAATGAAGTATGAATAGCCACCTCTGGCATGTTTACTAAACGGCCCACACACATCACTGTGAATAAGGTCAAGTAAACATGAAGCCCTTTCACCTTTATTAGTAAAAGGATTCTTCGTCATTTTACCCATTAAACAAGCTTTGCATGTATCAAGCTCCTCATAGGAGAATGATCCCAGCAGTCCATGATCATGCAACCGCTTAATGCGCTTCTTGTTAATATGGCCTAAACGACTATGCCATAGCAAGGTGCTGTCATCAGCATACTTGGCCCTTTTGTTATCAATTTGTTGTACAGAACATTCCATGTTCAACATGTATAACCCATTGTTAATCGATCCAGTTGCATAAACAATATTATCATATGAAATACAACACTGTGAAGTTTTGCATTCAAAAGAAAAGCCTTTCCTGACAAGAGCAGGAATAGAGATAATATTCTTAGTTATGCTTGGTACAAAATAACAATTGTCAAGTTCTAATACAAGTCCAGATGGTAAAGAGATGTTATATTCTCCTACAGCAATAGCAGCAACCCGTGCCCCGTTTCCAACTCGTAGGTCCACCTCATGCTGTCCCACCTGTCTTCTTCTCTTGAGTTCCTGCACATTTGAACAAATGTGAACTCCACATGCAGTGTCCAACACCCATGATATAGAAGAAGCAACCATGACTTCAGTCACGTAAATACCTGAGCCAGAAGTGAAAGGCTTACTTCCCTTCTTCTCTCCTTGGAGCGCTCTACAGTCCTTCTTCCAGTGACCCAGCTGGCCACAATGGAAGCATCTGTTGTCCTTTGACCGCTTCACCTTTTGTTTCAAAGCCTTGTTATAGCTCTTGATAGGGGTTTTGCCCTTCTTCCCCTTCTTCTTATTCCTTGAAGGAACCATTAAGACAGAGGATGAAGGCTTTCCTTTCTCAAGAGTCTGCTCTGTGGTGCAGAGCATGTTCAGTAACTCTGTTGGAGTACAGTCGATTTTGTTCATATTAAAATTAATGATGAATGGATCGAAAGAAGCCGGGAGAGACTACAAAATAATGTCTACAACAAGTTCTTGATTGATGGTATGTCCCAGTTTCTCTAGAGCCTCCTTGTACCCAATCATCTTGAGTACGTGAGCTCCCACTGGACTCCCTTCAGTCAGTTTGCTATGAAAGAAAAGTTTTGTCAAGTTATAGCGTTTTGTCCTTGCCTGTGCAGCATACAGCATTTTGAGATTTGCTATAATATCAATAGCTGACAAATCCTCATGCTGACACTGGAGCTCAGGCGTCATTGACGCAAGCATAAGGCAAGCGACATCAGTACTATCACTGATGTGCTTTTCATAAGCATCTCGAACCGCCCTTGCGGCGTTTGCAGCGGGTTGAGCCGGTATTGCCGACTCAAGGACATACAGCTTCCTCTCAGCTTTGAGAACAATCTTAAGCTATCTGTACCAGTCTGAGAAGTTTGGCCCAGCAAACTTCTCTCTTTCCAATATGGATCGCAAATTGAGCCCTGTGGTGTTCGTTGCTGCAGGAATCTACAACATAGCAAGAACAACAAGGTCAGTATGCATGTTAGAATCAATCCAGGACTTAAGAATGATTCTTTTCTCACTATTTTATCTGACTGAAAAATCCAATAAAACAGCCCGAAAGAGTGAAACTCTTTTAGTGAGATGGGATCCAGATTTCATACTTGATCTCCGCGTCCCGCTCAGGCGAGATAAGATACACAGAGAGTTCAAGCACTAGTCACTGGTAGGCTATCCATGCCAATCGCCATCCCGTGCGATTCCCCTTCATCTAGGCAATCCAGAAGACTGTGCCAACTGAGTTAGTACAACATGGTCTTTGATTCCTCAGGTGGCTGCCTCCATCTAGCTATCATATGCTCAATATGTAGCCTATATGGTCAAGCTGACCTGACCTACTTCCTGGACCACCACGTGCTATACTGAGCAACGAGAAGCGATAAATCCCTTCTCTGTAGCATGTAGGTGTAATCACGCACCGTCTGAAGATAGCTGGGCGTGCCCACTGAGTGGGTACAACACGGCCCCAACGATAGTCAGAACAGTGAGGTTTCGCGTCAGAAGGCAATCGAGCTTGATATTAACGTTGGATTTATTTTCGGTCTTTTATCTTCTTACTATCATGCAAATTCTATAGTGATAGCAGAAGAATAAAACATGCTTGTGCTAATATTACTTAAAACAGTAAATGAAAGCACCATTATCTTATGTGGTAAACGCCCATAAATGCCTAAGTAAAACCCTAGTTTCACAAAAGTCTTCACTTGAGCTCTTTATGGGACTCTTGTACTTCATCTGGCCCAACCCGGGTACAAATGCCCTCCAGGCAGTATGCGCCTGCTCTAGAGTCGAACTCTAGACCTCCCACCTGGTGAAGCCACTGATTGCGCGCCTCTGCCATGTGTGCTCATGTGCTCATGTCTGATCAAATTACATTTTAATCTATCTAGACATGGTTTGACACGCAGGTCAATTATACATTTTCATAAATTAAAGTGTGATTCGCAGATCACAGCAAAATTTATATTTAATTCTAGGCACGCAGGCCCCAGCACAGCACACAAGATAAGGGCAGCCTACATAAGATTAAATAAACACCCATTCAACATGTTAAACATGCATACATGTGATCCAAATAGAAATAAAAGTTTTGAAAAAACCCATGGCATCAATTTTATTTCCTTATGTGCCCTACTACCTTACAACGGTCCATTAACAGGTATCCACTCGTTAGACCAAGTCAGACCTACTGCCCTTGCATGCACCCAGTCATAACTGACTTGCGTCGACCACATGGTCAACTATGCATGCCTTAAGGGCTGAACGTCCCACATGATTTCTGGCAAGTGGGTGTGACCCCGTGCCTTAATCATGATCGTTCACCAGGCGCCTCAATCAGACATCGCTACACGCCCTTCTGCAGTCGGCCTATAGCCACCTGTATTGCTTGCGCACAGGTGCTATCCGGCCGACCCATCTGGGCTGTCAGATGGTCTGATTAGGCTATTGGGTCCAGACTTGACTGACGACTGATAAATTTTGATTGAAAACTTCTATGACAAGCGCAAACAAACATCACATGCGCAAGCTTAAATGAAAAATTCATGTAGATCTAACATGTGGTATGATCACATGGCATGTATTTTCGCATGATAACAAAAGCATGCGCATCTAGTAGATCTATCCAAAGCATAAAATCAAACATGGAACACAAGATGGCAATCATATATATCAAGCCAGAAACCAGCGCTCTGATACCACTGAAAGGAAACCTAGGTAACATGCATTTCGAAAATTTTGCATAGGCGGAAAAACTAGGTTTCATGGATCGCTTGACTTGAAATATAATCAACCATGAAAGGATAAGTTGAAGCATTACCATGGCCATAGTTTGTGTGGCGGCTTGGAAGAAGAAAGGGAAAGGCTCCTCTTCTCCAAAGGAATCACACACAAGATGTTGATGGCTTCTTCCTTGTGCTCTTTGTGCTAGCAAGGCACTAAGGAGTCCTTGATCGAAACTTGGAGAGGAGATGTCCTTTTTCTTTGTTGGCCGAACTCCTTTCCTTTTGTTGTTCTTGAAGATGATCAAGCAACCACACAAAAGAGGAGGCGAGAGAGCAAGCTTCGAAAACGTGAGAGACCAAGACGGAAAGATTCGGTTACCACTTATGGTAATAACCAAAAATGTAACTCCCTCTCTTAACTCCCATGCGTTCACCCTAAGTGAACCAACCGAAACTTCCCTCTTTAATTGAACCATGCGCTCACACTAAGTGAACCGGTTCAATTTTATTTGGTTCAAGGACGAAATAAAACCAACCCTGGTTTTGATCTTATTGAACCAAGTGGCTCAAGATCCAACCACACATCTCTTGACGCTCTTGATCTCTTTGATCAAGCATCAATTCTCCCGATCGAAGCTGATGGAGGGCCAAACACAGCTCTTAGAAGATCCACTAGGGCTCGGAGGAAGCCCATCAGGTATGGCTTCACATAGAGTCCACTTTCCTTTTTAGTACTTTCCTTATTTGCATTGCATAGCATGATAGGTTAGTTCCACCCAAAAGTCTACCATGTAGTTTATTTTTATGGATGTTGTTGGTAGGTTGTGCATTGTAATATCATGGTAGGTTAGTGCATGTAGTTTGGGCATATTTAAAGATGGCTCAAGGGATACAAGTTAGCTAGCTCACTCTACTCCAAGAAGCTAGTTCCCATTTTTGGAAGGTTCACTTCAAAGAGACTTCAAACTCAACTCAACACCAAGCTCCACTTCAATTACTCCCTTCCAATTGAAGAAAGGCCACATCATGGAATCAACTTGCGCCATCTACACCAATCAAGGAGGCGCTACATCAAATTCCACCTATCAAGGAGGCGCTCCATCAAGATCCATCATTCAAGGAGGCGCTCCATCTAGATCCACCAATCAAGGGGCGCCTAATCTAGATCCACAAATCATGGTGAATCCTTCCTTCATCTCATTGCCGCCCAATCCAACTTGGAAGGAATTCAAATTCAGCCAACTCTCCACCCATGCGACATCAACACAAGGAAGGAGCCAAATTCGAAATTCAAATGCCTTCCTTTGAAGACTCTCCAAAGAAGACAACAATATCAGCCCATTAATTGCCTTGTCATTAATTTTCGATTTCTCCCATTTATGAAAGGGGCGCAAGGGGCCAATGACCACCTTGCCCTCACCTTATCTTCATCCCTAGCCGCCTATAAATATGTCCCCATCGCATCATGTGCACAAGCATTGTTGAAATATATTGTTGACTAGTTTCCTAGCCAAAGCAAGGTGCTTGTGTCGCCTAGGGTGCTTGTGTCGCCCACCTCTTCTCCTTAGGGTGCTTGTGTCGCCCAAAGCCCCCTCATCTTCCCTTTCCCTCTCCAAGAACCGAGACTCCCTTCCCCTTCTCCTCATCATCACTTCATCCAAGTCAAGCCGAGAGCTTTCAACATCAAAGCAAGAACACAACAACTCAAGTGGCGCATAGAACATGGAAGCACTTCTTGATCTCTTCAAGGCGACTCTATAAGTTAAGTGTTCTAACCTCTTGTGTTCTTTCTTCATACAACTTAAGAGCATCTTACTACACTTCCCTCGCAATTGTAGGAGTTGGCGCAAGGAAAGGAGTTTGGCGCATCCCTCTTCCCTTTTCTTCCCCCCCCCCCCCCCTCTTAGTTAGTCCAATATTTGTGTTAGCAAGAGAACTTGGAGAACTAGCCTCCCTCTTGACTTTGATATATTGTTAAGCCTTAATCTGCTTTATAACTCACCCACGCCTGTGTGGGGTTGCTGTTTGCCCTGTGTGTAACCTGCACCTTCCATCAGAGTAGGACCGGTGAAGAACGGGAAGGACGGCCCTTCTATTCTCAAGGGCCGCACAGTGAGTCTTCTTTACATTTACTGTCATTTACTTTGAAGAAAGTAGCATAACCATATTTTCTTTCTTGCAAGTAGTTTAAATCGGATTTCTTATCTAAAATACCAAAAACTCTATCTTCTAACTTCGTTAGTTTAATGCGGGTTTTTCTCTAGTTTATAAAATACAAAAAAAACTATCTTTCGAAAATCGTTGTTTGCATGCTTGTGAATTACCCCTACATCATCTTGGTATCAGAGCTTAGGCTCCTAGATTAGAATTTTAAGCCTTCAAAACTTATTTTCTAACTTCTAGGCGATTTTTGGAACTAGGTTGCTTGAGACAAAAGGATTTTCATAACTGATTATTATATCTAGTATTTTTTCTATAAATCCTTTTTTCAAAAAAATCAATCATGTAGACCCGATCTAAGGCTCAAAGCTCCCAACCCGTGACCTTAGAAACCTTAGCTGAAATGATTGCAGCCTTAACTCATAGGTTGGACGATGTGGACACAAATCTACATCAACTCAATGATAAGGTGCAAGAGATTGAAGAGTCTAATAGGAGTAGATCTCATAGCCAACCCCCAAGTGAACATCACTCTAGAGAACCTGTGCAAAGGCAGCAAAACCCAAGGAACAACCCTAGGAACACTCCCCAAGACTTTGATTGGGAAGGACATCCTGTCCAAACCCATCACAACCCTCGACCTAGGGATGACTATGCCCATGTTGTGAAACTTAACCCTCCCACCTTTAATGGATCCCTTGATCCTAGAGTTTACCTAGACTGGGCAACCAAACTCGAGCAATACTTCGAATGGAGTATGATGCCCGAGCACTCTAAGGTTAGATTCACCAAATGCCTGCTTGAAGGTTCTGCTAGACTCTATTGGAGTAATGTAGAAAGAAGCTTACAAAGGTCTAGACAACCCCCCATTACAAGATGGGAAGAGATGAACACTAGACTAAGAGAAAAGTATGTTCCCCTGAACTTTCATAGTAAGCTTTTAGACCAAACTAGTGGCCTTACCCAAGGAAACTCAACCGTAGAAGAATATATGGTAGAGTTTGATGAACTGTTATTGAGGAGTGAAATGGATGAAACCCCAATGTTTACCTTGAGTAGGTTCAAGAATGGTCTCAAACCAGAGATTAAAAGAGGACTTGCCTTTTACCAAATAGACACCATAGAGGAAGCCTACCAAAGAGCCCTTGAAGTTCAACAACAACTTAAGATTAGAAAGGAAGCTCTAACGTCAAAACCAACCTATAGGCCCTCTCCTAGCAGTTCACACCCTAACTCCTCAACCTCTAAACCTAAGCCAATCCAGACTTCAGTTGTCTGCCATAACTGTAAACAACCAGGTCACCTCATAAAGAACTGTCCTAAAAAGATAATGGTTATAACTGAGGAACATGTAGACCCAGAAGTAGAAACTGAGGAAAACTTAGACCAAGATCCTAACTGTTGTAATATTGAGATTAATGACTGTGGTAGTGAAGAGGATTTTTTCCTCAACACTCTGGGAGTAGTCAGGTGCACCCTTATCAACCCCACCCCTACTGAAGACTGGCGTAGAACCAGCATCTTCCACACTTACTCAAAATGCCATGGTCACATGTGCAAAGTAGTAATTGATGGAGGAAGCAGTTTGAATGCCGTCTCACAAGTAGCAGTCACTAAACTCAACCTTAAAGCAGAACCTCACCCTAAGCCTTATAGTATTTCCTAGGTCAACCAGACTAGCGTTCCTGTCTCTCATAGGTGCCTTGTCCCACTCACTTTTGGTGCCTACCAAGGATCAATTTGGTGTGACGTCATCACAATGGATGTCGCCCAAATTCTCCTAGGCCGTCCTTGGATTTTTTACATGGATGTTGTCCACTACGGTAGGACAAACACTTATGTCTTCAATCACAATGGACAGAAAATTAGGCTTAAGCCCTCCTTGCCTAAAGAACTTAGAGCCTCCAATAGCAAAGGTAAGATAGAAGAACCCAAACAATCAAAGCCAACCATCCAACTTATCCAACCCCAAACCTTTGCTAAGGAATGCTTAGAAGACCAACCTCTCTATACCCTTATCATTAAGGAAACCTCACCTAAAACTGAAACCAAAACCCCTCCTGAGGTAGAAAGCATCCTAGAAGACTATAAGGAACTTATCCCAGAAGACTTACCTAATGGTCTACCTCCACTTAGGGATATCCAGCATGTTATAGACCTTGTCCCTGGATCCACTTTACCCAACCTTCCCCATTATAGGATGAACCCTACTGAGCACACCGAGCTTAAGAGACAGGTAGATGACCTCTTAGCCAAGGGTTATATTAGGGAAAGTCTTAGTCCATGTGCGGTTCCAGCCCTCTTGACCCCCAAGAAGGATGGCAGCTGGCGCATGTGCATAGACTGCCGTGCCATAAACAAGATAACTGTAAAGTACAGGTTCCCTATTCCTAGGCTGGATGATATGTTAGACATGTTAGTTGGGTCTAGATGGTTCACAAAACTTGATCTTAGGAGTGGATACCATCAAGTTAGAGTTAGAAAAGGAGATGAATGGAAAACCGCTTTCAAAACGAAAGATGGTTTATATGAGTGGTTAGTGATGCCCTTTGGCTTAACTAACGCCCCTTCCACTTTTATGAGGCTGATGACACAGGTCTTGAAACCATATATAGGTCGATTCCTAATTGTTTATTTTGATGACATCTTAATCTTTAGCAAAACTAAGGAAGCTCACCTAGACCATCTCAGAAGAACCCTTGACCTACTTAGGAAAGAGAAGCTTTACATTAACTTGAAGAAATGTTCTTTCCTCTCTAGCAGTGTTGTCTTTCTAGGGTTCATAGTGTCTGAGCAGGGCCTTCAAGCTGACCCATCTAAGGTCCAAGCTATTCTAGACTGGCCAGAACCCAAAACTCTAACTGAAGTTAGGAGCTTCCATGGCTTAGCTACCTTCTACCGAAGGTTTATTAGAAACTTCAGTACTATTGTTGCCCCTATTACTAGTTGCTTAAAACTAGGAGACTTTACTTGGACTAAATCTGCTAGCCGAGATTTTAGTGAACTTAAAGTTAGAATGACCACAGCCCCAGTCCTCAGACTCCCTGATTTTAGCAAAGTCTTCGAGGTTGACTGTGATGCCTCTGGGATTGGCATAGGAGGGACCCTCAGTCAAGAAGGTCACCCTGTTGCCTTTTTCAGTGAGAAACTCAATGAGGCAAAACAGAAATACTCAACTTATGACAAGGAGTTTTATGCTGTAGTTCAATCTCTTAGATATTGGAGACATTACCTGATCCATAATGAGTTTATCCTTAATAGTGATCATCAGGCTTTGTCCTACCTTAGTGCTCAAAAGAAATTGAACTTTAGACATGCCAAGTGGGTAGAGTATATCCAGCAATACACCTTTGTCTTAAAACACAAGTCAGGAAAAGAAAATAAAGTAGCTGATGCTTTGAGTAGGGTTACTTTACTTATGCAACAATTACATGTTCAGGTTACTGGCTTTGATAACATGAAAAATGCTTATATTGATTGTCCTGACTTTGCTTCTATACATGCTGAGCTTAGTGTTGACCCCCCTAAGTCATCCATTGTACACCCTTAGGGATGGGTTCTTATTTCTTGGACCTATACTTTGTGTCCCTAAGACCTCAATCCGAGAGTTCCTCATTTGGGAATTACACGGAGGAGGGTCTGCCGGTCACCATGGTCGGGATAAAACCCAAGCCTTGGTTGAGGAGAGGTTTTATTGGCCGAACCTCAACAGGGATGTTGCTAAGGTGGTTAGCCACTGTAGGACATGCCAGATAACTAAGACCCATAAGCATAGTGCTGGCCTTTACACCCCGCTACCCATTCCTCAAGCTCCATGGCAAGACTTAAGCATGGATTTCATCCTAGGACTGCCCAGAACATCTAGCAAACATGACTCCATCTTTGTAGTTGTAGATAGATTCACTAAGATGGCCCATTTCATTCCCTGCTATAAGACCTCTGATGCATCTCACATAGCCAAACTGTTTTTTAAGGAGGTTGTTAGGCTACATGGTACCCCCCTTACCATAGTTTCTGATAGGGACACCCGGTTTGTTAGTTATTTTTGGAAGACCTTGTGGACCTTACTAGGTACCAAACTGAAGTTCTCCACAGCCTATCATCCCCAAACGGATGGTCAGACTGAGGTGGTCAACCGATCACTGGGGAACATCCTTAGAAGCCTTGTAGGTGAACACCCCTGGCACTTGGGACAAACTTTTGCCCACCGCCGAGTTCTCCTACAATAGTGTTGTAAATAGGACTACAGGTCTCTCCCCCTTTCAGGCAAACTTAGGGTATCAACCTAAGAAACCCATTGATCTGATTGCCTTACCCAAGAGTTTAAAGCCTTCTTTATCAGCTCGTGATTATGCTTTCAATATTTCACAAATGCACCATGAGATCCTTAGAAAAATTCTAGACTCTACTGTTTCATATTGTGAAGCTGCTAATAAGAAACGCCGAGAAAGGTTATTCAATATAGGTGATCAGGTGATTCTGCGAGTCCGCGAGGAGCGTATCCAAGGACACGGACGCAAGCTGGACGCAAAGGGTTTGGGACCCTTCACCATCGTTGGCAAGATCAACAACAACGCCTATGTGCTTGATCTGCCTCCAGACTTGGGGATCCCCACCACAGTTAACTGAAGGACCCCTTTCGTGAGGGGGGCAAAACCCATAGCCATGTAAATTTCTTTTTCGGCAGCGGAATTAGGGTTTCATAAGGATCGCATACATCATATATGATCAACTTAAAATTGCATAGATCTTAGATGGAATCATACCATAGCCATTGCTTGGATGGCGGCTTGGAAGAAGAAGGCGATAAGGCTTTCCTCCAAAGATGACGCACACAAGTTGAGTGGTCGGCTACTCCTTGTGACTCCTTGTGCTAGCAAGGATCTCCAAGTGTCCTTTTTGTGTGTGGAAGAGAAGAGATGAATCTTCTATGCTGATTGAACCTTCTCCTTTGGCATGAAGATCACCCAAGACGAGCGCAAGAGCACAAGTCGGTGAGAGAGAGCGAGAGAGTAACCCCCCACATTCGAAAACGTTGGGGAATTAACCAAAGGAGGAAAAACGCCTTTCTAAAAATAGAAAGCACTAAGTCCTCATTCAATCCCACGTTACCTTCGAATGTCTCCCATTCGAACCAAGCGTTCACATAAGTGAACCGATTCAATTCATTCGGTTCAATGCATTTGGTTCAAAGACCAAATCAAATCAACATTGGTTCAGATCTCATTAAACCAAATGGTTCAATATCTAACCGTTCATCTCTCGATGCTCTCGATCTCACCGATCTAGCATCCATTCTCTCGATCGAAGCTTACCGATCTCAA
Organism: Costus lasius; assembly: GCA_027563935.2. Taxonomy (NCBI): domain Eukaryota; kingdom Viridiplantae; phylum Streptophyta; class Magnoliopsida; order Zingiberales; family Costaceae; genus Costus; species Costus lasius. Next base: position 64,736,591 of record CM050446.2, on the reverse strand, counting down.
GCCCTAATCAATCAAACATGATCAGACCAGATCTCACTTACAATCAGAGTTTAAACTCCTTTAAACTGAACCAAAACAATTCAGTCCACACGATCTGACATAAGTAAGCCATATCATCAAATTGTGCGACCCTAAGGGTTTCCTTTAAATGTCGGTAACGATAACTTATGTTATCACGATCAGTGAGGGGTACTAGCAACACATCAATGTCTCCCGATATAAAGGAAAGAGTCTTCCAAGACTACACCCAAACCACAGCACAAGTGTGAATCCACTTCACTAGGCATACATGTTTCCTTTGCCACTGGATGTTCTTATTGGACAAGCGTGTCAAGCTTGTGACTCCAATATGATGAGAATGATTAGATCAGATGAACACAGTCATCTGGGTATGGCCATACACTTTCTCAATCATCTCATCCAGGGGGGCCCCTTTAGAACATCACACTCCAAACTAGGAGACGGCAATCCTTTATCTATCACTAGTGCCCTAACATGACTCATGCTCATTATCCAAGATAGTCTATAACCATTATGTTTCAAATGATATTGAACTACCTCAAAACAATGACAATCATCATTTAGAAACACAAGTGATCTCAAGTCAGAGGACATATGCCACTTGTTGCATACAAGGATTATTCACATTGTGACAAGCAATTGAATATCCTAGTAGGGTCTGTCCAGTACATCCAATGTACCCATGAGTCTACATCTCATTCCATGCTCGAAGCATCCTATAAGATTAGAACACATATTAGTCTCAATCATATCAAGGCTGTCTCAAGTTCACCAAGATATCTCGACTAAGGACAATACAGCATGTCAGCCAAGCTGAACAGCATTGAGACATTATTCAGAAGTACACTTATTGCAGCAGACAATGTAACAAACTGAATAACAACCATTGCCTTTATAAACATAAGAGTTTACACATGATACTGAAAGAATCCCAATGCCTCAAACATTAGCCTTAAGGGCATACCCCAACATTAACGTGGAGGATCTCACTGCTTACAAGGAGCCTCTCTCACTCAAAGAACTAGAGGCCCCCTTCGATCCAGAGATAGTGGATATCCTTGAGGATCAGACCCGACTCACCCCTGACGAGGTACAACTGTTTTACCGCGTTAAGTTTTCTAATGGTGAGGAGGCCTGGCTCCTCGAGGCAGAGCTAGCCCTGGCTGCTCCAGATTTGCTCCAAGGATTCAAGGATAATTCTCCTGAGGAGAATTTTTCCAACCTGGGGAGAAATGATGGAGGGCCAAACACAGCTCTTAGAAGATCTACTAGGGCTCGGAGGAAGCCCATCAGGTATGGCTTCACATAGAGTCCACTTTCCTTTTTAGTACTTTCCTTATTTGCATTGCATAGCATGATAGGTTAGTTCCCCCCAAAAGTCTACCATGTAGTTTATTTTTATGGATGTTGTTGGTAGGTTGTGCATTGTAATATCATGGTAGGTTAGTGCATGTAGTTTGGGCATATTTAAAGATGGCTCAAGGGATACAAGTTAGCTAGCTCACTCTACTCCAAGAAGCTAGTTCCCATTTTTGGAAGGTTCACTTCAAAGAGACTTCAAACTCAACTCAACACCAAGCTCCACTTCAATTACTCCCTTCCAATTGAAGAAAGGCCACATCATGGAATCAACTTGCGCCATCTACACCAATCAAGGAGGCGCTACATCAAATTCCACCTATCAAGGAGGCACTCCATCAAGATCCATCATTCAAGGAGGCGCTCCATCTAGATCCACCAATCAAGGGGCGCCTAATCTAGATCCACAAATCATGGTGAATCCTTCCTTCATCTCATTGCCGCCCAATCCAACTTGGAAGGAATTCAAATTCAGCCAACTCTCCACCCATGCGACATCAACACAAGGAAGGAGCCAAATTCGAAATTCAAATGCCTTCCTTTGAAGACTCTCCAAAGAAGACAACAATATCAGCCCATTAATTGCCTTGTCATTAATTTTCGATTTCTCCCATTTATGTAAGGGGCGCAAGGGGCCAATTGTTGGGGTATGCCCTTAAGGCTAATGTTTGAGGCCTTGGGTTTGTATCAGTATCATGTAATAAACTGTTATGTTTATAAAGGCATGGTTATTATTCAGTTAGCTACATTGTCTGCTGCAATATATGTTCTTCTGAATAATGTCTCAAAGCTGTTCAGCTAGGCTGACAGGCAATAAAGTCCTTAGTCGATATATCTTGGTGAACATGAGACAGCCTTGATATGGTTAAGACTAATATGTGTTCTAATCTTATAGGATGCTTCGAGCATGAAATAAGATGTAGACTCATGGGTACATTGGATGTACAGGACAGACCCTACTAGGATATTCAATTGTTTGTCACAATGTGTATAATCCTTGAATGTAACAAGTGGCACATTTCCTCTGACTTGAGATCACTTGTGTTTTCTAAATGATGATTGTCATTGTTTTGAGGTAGTTCAATATCATTTGAAACATAATGGTTGTAGACTATCTTGGATGATGAGCTTGAGTCAGGTTAGGGCACTAGTGATAGACATAGGATTGCCGTCTCCTTGTTTAAGGAGTGTGATGTTCTAAAGGGGCCCCCTGGATGAGATGATTGAGAAAGTGTATGGCCATACCCAGGTGACTATGTTCATCTGATCTAATCATGCTCATCATATTGGAGTTACAAGCTTGACACGCTTGTCCAATAAGAACATCCAGTGGCAAAGGAAATATGTATGCTTTGTGAGTTGATTCACACTTGTGTTGTTTTTGGGTGTAGTCTTGGAAGACTCTTTCCTTTATATTGGGAGACAGTGATGTGTTGCTAGATACCCCTCACTGATCGTGATGACGTGAGTTATCGTTACCGACATTTAAAGGAAACCCTCAGGGTCGCACAATTTGATGATATGGCTTACTTAAGTCAGATCGTGTGGACTGAATTGTTTGAGTTCAGTTTAAAGGGATTTAATCTCTGATTGTGAGTGAGATCTGGTCTGATCATGTTTGATTGATTAGGGCTTCAGATCGGTAAGCTTCGATCAAGAGATTGGATGCTAGATTGGTCAGATCAGGAGCATCAAGAGATTGACGGTCAGATCAAGAACCTAAGTGTTTATTATGGTCTGGACTGAATGCTTGGCTTATTTGGTTATTGAACCGAACCAAAGTGAACCGGCTCATGAATGAGCGCATGGTTCAAGGGTGAAGAGAAGTTTGCGCTTGGGGTAAACCCATGGTCGCATGAGTGCATGAACGTTGGAGTGTTTCTATTTTTAGAAACCATGACTCCTAAACGTGACATCGCCTCACGTTACTCCTCTCTCACGCCTATTGTCGCTCCTTCCTCTCGTCGCTTGCTCATTCGAGAGTGCATGTGGTGTTGACGAAAGGAGAAGGAAGTTTTTCGCCAAGCCAAGAAGATCTCATCCCTTCCATACGAGAAGGATACTTGGACGATCCTTGCTAGCACAAGGGACGACAAGAAGAAGCTATACCTCATCTTGTGTGCGACAATTTGGAGGAGACCTCTCTTGTTCTCTAGCTTCCAAGACGCCATCTAGAAATGGCTATGGTATGGTTCTATCACTACTATACAATCGGTTTTGTCAATCATAATACCATGCAAGATCTAGAAACCCCCCTTTCCGTTGCTTTCATTCTTCATATGCGCCTATGATTTAGGGTTTCGCCCCCTTGTGGGAACCTTTCACCAATGACCACCTTGCCCTCACCTTATCTTCATCCCTAGCCGCCTATAAATATGTCCCCATCACATCATGTGCACAAGCATTGTTGAAATATATTGTTGACTAGTTTCCTAGCCAAAGCAAGGTGCTTGTTCGCCTAGGGTGCTTGTGTCGCCCAAAGCCCCCTCATCTTCCCTTTCCCTCTCCAAGAGCCGAGACTCCCTTCCCCTTCTCCTCATCATCACTTCATCCAAGTCAAGCCGAGAGCTTTCAACATCAAAGCAAGAACACAACAACTCAAGTGGCGCATAGAACATGGAAGCACTTCTTGATCTCTTCAAGGCGACTCTATAAGTTAAGTGTTCTAACCTCTTGTGTTCTTTCTTCATACAACTTAAGAGCATCTTACTACACTTCCCTCGCAATTGTAGGAGTTGGCGCAAGGAAAGGAGTTTGGCGCATCCCTCTTCCCTTTTCTTCCCCCCCCCCCCCCTCTTAGTTAGTCCAATATTTGTGTTAGCAAGAGAACTTGGAGGACTAGCCTCCCTCTTGACTTTGATATATTGTTAAGCCTTAATCTGCTTTATAACTCACCCACGCCTGTGTGGGGTTGCTGTTTGCCCTGTGTGTAACCTGCACCTTCCATCAGAGTAGGACCGGTGAAGAACGGGAAGGACGGCCCTTCTATTCTCAAGGGCCGCACAGTGAGTCTTCTTTACATTTACTGTCATTTACTTTGAAGCAAGTAGCATAACCATATTTTCTTTCTTGCAAGTAGTTTAAATCGGATTTCTTATCTAAAATACCAAAAACTCTATCTTCTAACTTCGTTAGTTTAATGCGGGTTTTTCTCTAGTTTATAAAATACAAAAAAAACTATCTTTCGAAAATCGTTGTTTGCATGCTTGTGAATTACCCCTACATCAGAAGCTTACCGATCATATGTCCTAATCAATCAAACATGATTAGACCAGATCTCACTTCCAATCAGAGTTTAAATTACTTTAAACTGAACTAGAATAATTCCAGTCCACACGATCTGACATAAGTAAGCCATATCATCAAATTGTGCGACCCTGAGGGTTTCCTTCAATGTCGGTAACGATAACTTACGTTATCACGATCAGAGAGGGGTATCTAGCAACACATCACTGTCTCCCGATATGAAGGAAAGAGTCTTCTAAGACCACTCCCAAACGACAGCACAAGTGTGAATCCAATTCACTCAGTATACATGTTCCCTTTGCCACTGGATGTTCTCGTTGGACAAGCGTGTCAAGCTTGTAATTCCAACACGATGAGAATGGTTAGATCAGATGAACATAGTCATCTGGGTATGGCCATACACTTTCTCAACCATCTCATCCAGGGGGCCCCTTTAGAACATCACACTCCAACTAGGAGAGGCAATCCTATATCTATCACTAGTGTCCTAACATGACTCATGCCCACTATCCAAGATAATCCTTAACCATTATCTTTCAAATGATATTGAAGTACCTCAAGACAATGCCAATCATCACTTAGTAACACAAGTGATCTCAAGTCAGAGGGAATATACCACTTGCTTGCTTATAAGGATTTATTCACATTGTGACAAACAATTGAATATCCTAAGTAGGGTCAGTCCAGTACATCCAATGCACCTATGTGTCTAAATCTTATTCCATGCTCGTAGCATCCTATAAGACCAGAACACATATTAGTCTCAATCATATCAAGGCTGTCTCATGTTCACCAAGATATCTCGACTAAGGACAACTCTGAATGTCAGCAAAGCTGAACATCATTGAGACAATACTCAGAGGTATACATATAGCAGCAAACAATGCAACAATCTGAATAACAACAATTGCCTTTATAAACATATACTCAGTTTATACATGATACTGATAATAACCCAAGGCCTCAAACATTAGCCTTAAGGGCATACCCCAACAAACCTATCATGCCATGCAATGCAAATAAGGAAAGTACTGAAAAGGAAAGTGGACTCTAAGTGAAGCCATACCTGATGGGCTTCCTCCGAGCCCTAGTGGATCTTCTAAGAGCTGTGTTAGGCCCTCCATCAAATCGTGTTTTAGAGTTTTTGCAATAAGGACCGAAAGGTGACTTGCTTGAGAACATGGAACCCTAGAATTGCATGATAGGAACTTACTGTAAGAAATTAGGTTAGTTCTTGTTTCTCGATTTTAGAAGAATAATTGCCATGTTTAATAATATAAATCTAGGATTGAGACAATTTATCAAATGTGAAGATCTTGTGCGAAAGTAAGGATCGGAACGTTGGAGAACCATAAGTAGAACTTGTGTTGAGACTCGGATGCACGAAAGTGATCATTGAGATTCCACTCGAGATGATCCACTTAGAATTTGGATGCACGAAAGTGATCCTTGAGTTCTTTGATGGATGGTTTACTTATTTACAGCTTGGGATAGATCTTGCGCGAAAGCGAGGATCGGTTCTTGCATGATTGTCTACACGAAAGTGAGATAATCCTTTTATGAAGTAAATTATATTTTTATCATGGTAAAATTTAACTGACAAATTTCTATTCATATCTAGTCATAGAAATCAAAGTGGATGAAAACCTAGTCCCAATGTCTCTCTCTGATAATTTCGTTAGCCTTTCACTTGCATAGTTTCGATTGCCTATATAGTAAGAACTCAATTATTCGGTACTTGACAACGAGGTCTCAGTGGGATCGATATTTTTTATTACTTCGAGTATCCGTGCACTTACGGACACAACAGGTTTCTGGATATAACAAGTTTTTGGCGGCAATGCCAGAGATAAGTTTTTGTCTACTGATGAGACCAAAATATATAGTATAATTTGTATCATTTTAGATATTTTTTTATGCTAAATTGAGGATCTTTTACATGTTTTTATGCTGAATTCATCAAATATTGCAAAGTCTACTTCTATTTTGGTTTTTCATGATTTTCAGGTAAAAAGGCACTATTTTGAGGACTTTTCGAGCAAAATCAAAGACATGAAAGAGTTACCATCATCAAGAGGAGATCACCTAGCAAATTTCATACAAATCGGAGCAACTCACCAAAATACGGTAGTGTCGTATTCTATTTTACGATACCGTATTTTCGTACGCTACCGTAAAATAAAGAGCATGTTGGGGTATGCCCTTAAGGCTAATGTTTGAGGCCTTTGGGATTGTAATAAGTATCATGTAATAAACTCTTGTGTTTATAAAGGCATGGTTATTATTCAGGTTGTTACCTTGTCTGCTATAATAAGTGTACTTCTGAATAATGTCTCAAAGCTGTTCAGCTAGGCTGACAGGCTATATGTCCTTAGTCGAGATATCTTGGTGAACATGAGACAGCCTTGATATGATTGAGACTAATATGTGTGCTAATCTTATAGGATGCTTCGAGCATGGAATAAGATGTAGACTCATGGGTACATTGGATGTACTGGACAGACCCTACTGGGATATTCCATTGCTTGTCACAATGTGAATGATCCTCGTAAGCAGCAAGTGGCACATGTCCTTTGACTTGAGATCACTTGTGTTTCTAAATGATGATTGTCATTGTTTTGAGGTAGTTCAATATCATTTGAAACATAATGGTTATAGACTATCTTGGATGGTGAGCTTGAGTCAGGTTAGGGCACTTGTGATAGATAAAGGATTGCCGTCTCCTTGTTTAAGGAGTGTGATGTTCTAAAGGGCCCCCCCTGTATGAGAAGATTGAGATAGTGTATGGCCATACCCAGATGACTGTGTTCCTCTGATCTAATCATGCTCATCGTATTGGAGTTACAGGCTTGACATGCTTGTCCAATAAGAACATCCAGTGGCAAAGGAAACATGCATGCCTCGTGAGTTTGATTCACACTTGTGCCATGGTTTGGGTGTAGTCTTGGAAGACTCTTTCCTTTATATCGGGAGACAGTGATGTGTTGCTAGATACCCCTCACTGATCGTGATAACGAAAGTTATCGTTACCGACATTTAAAGGAAACCCTTAGGGTCGCACAATTTGGTGATATGGCTTGCTTAAGTCATATCGTGTGGACTGAATTGTTTCGGTTCAGTTTAAAGGGATTTAATCTCTGATTGTAAGTGAGATCTGGTCTGATCATGTTTGATTGATTAGGGCTTTAGATCGGTAAGCTTCGATCGAGAGAGATGATGCTAGATCGATGCGATCAGAAGCGTCAGATGATGAATGGTCAGATCTTGGACTTTGGGGTCTAATTTGATCTAGACTTAATGCTTGGGCTGATTTGGTTTCGCTATTGAACCAAGGGTATTGAACCGGCTCATGGGTTGAGCGCATGGTTCAAGAGGGAGAAGGAGTTGCGTTTGGTTCATGGAGACATGAACGCATGAACGCATACTCTTAATGGTAGCCATTTTTGGAAAGTTCCAAAATGAAAACGCATATGCGTTCATGGCTTGAAGTCTCCCTAATGTTTTTCGGTTACACCTCTCTCTGGTTGCTTGGTGGAAACGATTTTTGCTCTCGAGCAAGTGAGGGTGTTGACGAGAAGAGGAGGAACCGGCCAAGCAAAAGGAAGTCTTCATCTCTTCCCTACACTCGATCATTGACATCTTGGCACTTTTGCTAGCACAAGAGGTGCGCAAGTTGGGAGTCTTCATCGCCTTTGTGTGTGAACTTTTGGAGGAGATCAAAGTTGCTCTCTTCTTCCAAGCCGACCTCCAATCTATGGCTATGGTATAGATCTAAACTCATAGCTTCAAGTTGATCATATGGTTGTCATATACGATCTTTTAGAAACCCTCTTTCCGTCATGCTTGCTAGATGCGCATGTTTAGGGTTTCACCCCCTTAATAAGGGTTTCTTTCAATTGGTATCAGAGCTAGGCTTTCGATATGATCTATATGATTGCTTTGAAGTGTTTGTGATCCATACATGTTGCGCTTACTTGATGCTTTGTTTTCATGATGCATGGTTTACATTGGCTATGTTTGCGCTTGTATCATGGTTACATGAAGTTTGCGCTCCCCCTTGAAGGGGACCCCCTAAAGTTTGCGCTCCCCCTTGAAGGGGACTCCCCTTAGATCTAAGGGTTTTCAATATGCTAGATATGAGATATATCTTAGGTTCTCAAGTGAAGCATGTTGTTTTGTTTGTTTGCGCATGTTCTAGATGTTTTATAAAACTTACATCTTGTGCGCCTACTTAGATCTAAGGTGCCCCTACTATAAATCCTTAGATGGGTTGATGGGGTTGAAAGCATCTTCTAGGTTAGATCCAACTAGTCTGATCAGACCATCTGACAGCCTAGATGGGTTGACCAGATAGCACCTGTGCGCAAGCACGAGGTGGCTATAGGTCGACTGCATCCAGGGCGTGTAGCGAGGTCTGGTTGAGACAACTACTGAACACACATGAGTTAAGCCCGGGGTCACACCCGCTTGCCAAAACTCATGAGGGTGGTTCAGCCCTTGGCGCATGCATGGTTGACCATTAGGTCAACACGGGTCAGTTAGGACTCGGTGCATGCAAGGGCAGAGGATCTGACTAGATGGATGAGTGGATCCCTATCAATGGACCATTGTAAGGTTGTAGAGCACATAAGGAAATTAAAATTGATACCATGGGGTTTTTCAAAAATTTAATTTCATGAATGGATCACATGTTGTTTTGATACCATATGCTTGTTTATTTAATCTTATGTGGGTTGCCCTAATGTGTGCTGTGCTGGGGCCTGCGTGCCTGGTAAATTACAAGTTAATATTATTGTGATCTGCGAATCACATTTTTTTTTATTAATTTATTGTATAATTGACCTGCGAGTCAAAGCTTGTCTAGATAGATCAAAATGTTTTTGATTAGACAAGAGCATAAAGGCACACATCCTAGAGGGGCATTCACCTGGTGGCGCACCTGAGGTGCTCTTGGCGCTCGGGCCCTGGGTTGGACCAGATGAGATGCAAAAGAGCTCAAGTGAAGACTTAAGTAAAATTAAGGTCTTTCTAGGGTTCATGGGCTTTTACCACATAAGATCATGCTTTCTATTTATTGCTTATATAATTAGAATTGCATGTGTTTATCTTCTGTTATAGCCATAGGATATGCCTGATAGTAAGAAGATAAAAGACCGTTAAAATCCAACGCTAACATATCAAGCTCGTAAGCCTTCTAACGCGAAACCTCACTGTTCTGACTATCGTTGGAGCCGTGTTGAACCCACTCAGTGGGCACGTCCATCTATCTTCAGACGGTGCGGGATTACACCTGCGTGTTACAGAGTAGGGATTTATCCCTTCTCGTTGCTCAGCATAGCACGTGGTGGTCCAGGGAGTAGGTCAGGTCAGCTTGACCATGTAGGCTACATATGTGGCGCATATGGTAGCACATGGAGGCAGCCATCTGTGGGATCAGAGACTGTGTTGTACCAACTCAGTTGGCACAGTCTGCTGGATTGCCCAGATGAAGGGGAATCGCACGGGTTGGCGATTGGCTGGGACAGCCTACCAGAAATTAGTGCTTGTCATCTCTGTGCATCTTATCTCGCCTGAGCGGGACGCGGAGACCAAGTATGAAATCTGGATCCCATCTCACTAAAAGAGTGTTACTCTTTCGGACTGTTTACTGGATTTTTCAGTCAGACAAAATAGTGAGAAAAGAATCTTTCTTAAGTCCTGGATTGATTCTGAACATTGATACTAACCTTGCTGTTCTTGCATTGTTGTAGATAACTGCAGCAACGAACACCATGAGCTTCAATGTGCGATCCCTACTGGAAAGGGAGAAGTTTGCTGGGCCGAACTTCTCTGACTGGTTTGGACACCTTAAGATCGTTCTTAAGGCAGAGAGGAAACTGTATGTCCTCGAGACGGCGATACCGCCGCAGCCCGCTCCGAACGCCGCAAGGGCGGTTCGGGATGCCTATGAAAAGCACGTCAATGATAGCATTGATGTCGCTTGCCTGATGCTTGCGTCTATGACGCCACCGCTACAGCGTCAGCATGAGGATATGTCGGCTATAGAGATTATAGCGAACCTCAAGATGCTGTATGCTGCACAGGCGAGGACAGAACGCTATAATCTGACAAAGCTCTTCTTTCAGAGCAAACTGGCTGAGGGGAGCCCAGTGGGAGCTCACGTGCTCAAAATGATTGGGCACAAGGAGGCTCTGGAGAAACTGGGGCATACCGTCAACCAGGAGCTTGCTGTTGATATTATTCTGCAGTCTCTCCCGCCCTCTTTCGATGCGTTCATCATTAATTTTAATATGAACAAAATCGATTGCACGCCGGCAGAGCTGCTGAATATGCTCTTGACAACTGAGGAAACTCTGAAGGGTAAGCCTTCAACCTCTGTCTTGATGGTTCCTTCTAGGAACAAGAAGAAGGGGAAGAAGGGCAAGGCCCCTGTCAAGAATTACAGCAAGGCTCTGAAACAGAAGGTGAAGCGGTCGAAGGATAACAGGTGTTTCCACTGTGGCCAGCTGGGTCACTGGAAAAATGACTGTAAAGCGCTCCAAGGAGATAAGAGGGGAAGCATTGCTTCTGGCTCAGGTATATTCGTGACTGAAGTCATGTTTTCATCTTCTTCAATATCATGGGTGTTGGACACTGCATGTGGAGTTCACATTTGTTCAAATGTACAGGAACTCAAGAGAAGAAGGCAGGTGGGACAGCATGAGGTAGACCTACGAGTTGGAAACGGGGCACGGGTTGCTGCTGTTGCTGTAGGAGACTATTTCATTTCTTTACCATCTGGCATTGTATTAGAATTAAACAATTGTTATTTTGTACCAAGTATCACGAAGAATATTATCTCTATTCCTGCTCTTGTCAGGAAAGGATTTGCCTTTGAATGCAAAATTTCAAAGTGTGTTTTATCTTATGATAATATTGTGTATGCAACTGGTTCAATCAACAATGGGTTATTCATGTTGGACATGGAATATTCTATACAAAACATTGATAATAAGAAAGCCAAGTATGCTGATGACAGCACCTTGCTATGGCATAGTCGTTTAGGCCATATAAACGAGAAGCGCATTAAGCGGTTGCATGATAATGGACTGCTGGGATCATTCTCCTATAAGGAGATTGATACATGCAAAGCTTGTTTAATGGGTAAAATGACGAAGTCACCTTTTTCTAAGAAAGGTCAAAGGGCTTCAGGTTTACTTGACCTTATACACAGTGATGTGTGTGGGCCATTTAGTAAACATGCCAGAGGTGGCTATCAGTACTTCATTACCTTTACTGATGATTTCAGTAGGTATGGGTATGTCTATCTGATGAGACATAAAAGTGAATCTTTTGACAAGTTCAAAGAGTTCAAGAATGAAGTACAAAACCAGCTAGGCCGAAATATCAAGGCACTTCGCTCAGATCGAGGTGGAGAATACCTAAGTCATGCATTTACTGACTATCTGAAGGAGTGTGGGATTATCTCACAGCTCACTCCGCCAGGAACACCGCAATGGAATGGTGTGTCCGAGAGGAGAAATAGAACGTTACTTGATATGGTTCGTTCTATGATGAGTCAGGCCACTCTTCCATACTCCTTTTGGGGTTTTGCACTGGAAACAGCTGCAAAGGTACTAAACCGAGTGCCATCTAAGGCAGTTTCAATGACGCCATATGAATTATGGTATGGGAAACAGCCAAGCTTGACATTTATCAGGATCTGGGGTTGCGAGGCTTATGTCAAAAAGCTCGCCTCTGGGAAACTAGAGAGCAGATCTGACAAATGCATCTTTGTCGGTTACCCTAAGGAAACTAAGGGTTATTATTTCTACGATCCCAAAGAGAACAAAGTTTTTGTTGCTCGGACGGCCATATTTCTTGAGAAGGAGTTTCTTCTGCAAGAGGCCAGTGGGAGAGAAATAAAGCTGGATGAAAATCCAGAGGAAGGACAAAGTAGTCAAGCACAGTTGGATGAGCCTGAGCCGGTAGATCAGGTTATTGAACAACCTGAGGCTCAGATAACACGGGAACCGCGAAGATCGGGAAGGATCCGTCGACAGCCTGAGCGCTATGACGGAGTCTACATCATTGATAATGATGAACCCCTAACTTATGCGGATGCGGTCAGTGGACCGGAGTGAGCTAGATGGCTTGATGCTATGCGAGCCGAGATGGACTCCATGTCAGATAACCAAGTCTGGGATTTGGTTGATCCGCCTCCGGGAGTAATCCCTATAGGCTGTAAATGGATCTTCAAGAAGAAGATTGACATGGATGGTAACGTGGTTACCTATAAAGGCAGGCTAGTTGCGAAAGGTTTCAAACAAATCTACGGGATAGATTATGATGAAACTTTCTCACCTGTAGCTATGTTCAAGTCTATTCGGATTCTTTTCGCGATAGCAGCATATTATGATTATGAGATCTGGCAGATGGATGTGAAAACAACTTTCCTTAATGGAAATCTGGATGAGGATGTGTATATGACACAACCTGAGGGTTTCACTAATCCAGCAGATCGTCATAAAATATGCAAGTTAAAGAAATCCATTTATGGATTGAAACAAGCATCTAGGAGCTGGAATATTCGTTTTGATGAATCAATCTCTGAGTTTGGTTTCATCAAGAACGAGGATGACCCGTGTGTATATAAGAGGTTTAGTGGGAGCGTAATTACATTCCTAATCCTCTACGTCGATGATATCTTAATCATTGGAAATGATATTCCTGAACTGCATGCTGTTAAAGCATGGTTAGGAAAATGTTTCCAGATGAAAGATCTAGGAGAAGCAGCCTATGTGTTAGGTGTAAAGATCTATAGGGATAGATCTAAGAGGCTTCTCGGGCTGTGCCAGAGTACTTACATCGATAAGGTCCTGGAGAGATTCCATTTAGAGAATTCTAAACGTGGATATCTTCCAGTCAGACATGGTCTGAATCTTTCGAAGAGTCAGTGTCCACAAACACAGACTGAGAAAGATGAAATGGACAATACGCCTTATGCTTCGGCTATTGGGTCCATCATGTATGCGATGTTATGTACTCGCCCAGACGTCGCTTACGGGTTAAGCGTGACCAGTCGATTCCAAAGTAATCCAGGTTTGGCGCACTGGATTGCAGTCAAGAACATTATAAAATATCTGCGGAGGACCAAAGATATGTTCTTGATATATGGTGGTCAGGAAGAACTCAGTATAGAGGGATATACTGACGCTTCGTTCCAGTCGGACCAGGATGATTTCCGATCGCAATCAGGCTATGTTTTTAGCTTGAATGGTGGAGCAGTGGTGTGGAAGAGTTTCAAACAGTCAACTGTTGCTGATTCCACAACAGAAGCCGAGTATGTTGCAGCCTCGGAAGCATCCAAGGAGGCAGTGTGGATTCGTAAGTTCGTGAGAGAACTTGGTGTCGTTCCTTCGAGTGCTGATCCTTTGGTTATCTTCTGTGATAACACTGGAGCAATCGCACAAGCAAAGGAACCACGGTCGCACCAGAAGTCCAAGCACATACAGAGACGGTTTCACTTGATCCGGGAGATCATTGATCGAGGCGAGATCAAAATATGCAAGGTTCATACAGATGACAATCTGGCAGACCCGCTTACCAAGCCTCTGGCGCAGCAGAAGCATGAGCAGCACTGTAATAATATGGGTTTGAGATTTCTCAACCATTAGATTAAGTGCAAGTGGGAGATTGTTGGGGTATGCCCTTAAGGCTAATGTTTGAGGCCTTTGGGATTGTAATAAGTATCATGTAATAAACTCTTGTGTTTATAAAGGCATGGTTATTATTCAGGTTGTTACCTTGTCTGCTATAATAAGTGTACTTCTGAATAATGTCTCAAAGCTGTTCAGCTAGGCTGACAGGCTATATGTCCTTAGTCGAGATATCTTGGTGAACATGAGACAGCCTTGATATGATTGAGACTAATATGTGTGCTAATCTTATAGGATGCTTCGAGCATGGAATAAGATGTAGACTCATGGGTACATTGGATGTACTGGACAGACCCTACTGGGATATTCCATTGCTTGTCACAATGTGAATGATCCTCGTAAGCAGCAAGTGGCACATGTCCTTTGACTTGAGATCACTTGTGTTTCTAAATGATGATTGTCATTGTTTTGAGGTAGTTCAATATCATTTGAAACATAATGGTTATAGACTATCTTGGATGGTGAGCTTGAGTCAGGTTAGGCCACTTGTGATAGATAAAGGATTGCCGTCTCCTTGTTTAAGGAGTGTGATGTTCTAAAGGGCCCCCCCTGTATGAGAAGATTGAGATAGTGTATGGCCATACCCAGATGACTGTGTTCATCTGATCTAATCATGCTCATCGTATTGGAGTTACAGGCTTGACATGCTTGTCCAATAAGAACATCCAGTGGCAAAGGAAACATGCATGCCTCGTGAGTTTGATTCACACTTGTGCCATGGTTTGGGTGTAGTCTTGGAAGACTCTTTCCTTTATATCGGGAGACAGTGATGTGTTGCTAGATACCCCTCACTAATCGTGATAACGAAAGTTATCGTTACCGACATTTAAAGGAAACCCTTAGGGTCGCACAATTTGGTGATATGGCTTGCTTAAGTCAGATCGTGTGGACTGAATTGTTTCGGTTCAGTTTAAAGGGATTTAATCTCTGATTGTAAGTGAGATCTGGTCTGATCATGTTTGATTGATTAGGGCTTTAGATCGGTAAGCTTCGATCGAGAGAGATGATGCTAGATCGATGCGATCAGAAGCGTCAGATGATGAATGGTCAGATCTTGGACTTTGGGGTCTAATTTGATCTAGACTTAATGCTTGGGCTGATTTGGTTTCGCTATTGAACCAAGGGTATTGAACCGGCTCATGGGTTGAGCGCATGGTTCAAGAGGGAGAAGGAGTTGCGTTTGGTTCATGGAGACATGAACGCATGAACGCATACTCTTAATGGTAGCCATTTTTGGAAAGTTCCAAAATGAAAACGCATATGCGTTCATGGCTTGAAGTCTCCCTAATGTTTTTCGGTTACACCTCTCTCTGGTTGCTTGGTGGAAACGATTTTTGCTCTCGAGCAAGTGAGGGTGTTGACGAGAAGAGGATGAACCGGCCAAGCAAAAGGAAGTCTTCATCTCTTCCCTACACTCGATCATTGACATCTTGGCACTTTTGCTAGCACAAGAGGTGCGCAAGTTGGGAGTCTTCATCGCCTTTGTGTGTGAACTTTTGGAGGAGATCAAAGTTGCTCTCTTCTTCCAAGCCGACCTCCAATCTATGGCTATGGTATAGATCTAAACTCATAGCTTCAAGTTGATCATATGGTTGTCATATACGATCTTTTAGAAACCCTCTTTCCGTCATGCTTGCTAGATGCGCATGTTTAGGGTTTCACCCCCTTAATAAGGGTTTCTTTCAGAGCACTGCCGTAATTTGGTGGATTTTTGGAATAGAAGATTTTGTGTAAAATACGGCACTACTATAAACCATTCCATGGGCCGTATTTTGGAGCGCTTTAGACCAGAGACTTTTGCAGAAATTACGGCACAACCGTAAACTATTTCACGGTGCCGTATTTCCTAGGCGATTCAGACCAGAGAACTCATCTGATTTTATGGCATGATCTAGAAGCATTTTACGGGCTGTAATTTTGACTCAGGGTTCACAGAACCAAAATACGACACTGCTGTAAAATATAACACGGCCATATTTTTATCCTAGACGCGCGACACTTTCGGGCTTGAAACTTGTGCGGGCCATAACTTTTGATCCAGAACTCTAAATTGAGATCCGAAAATTGCTGCAAACTCGGCGTTATCAGGGGAAGACACACGAAGTGAAACCCCTCAGGTCGTGAGGGAGCAATTGACAGAGAGGCGCTTAGGGTTTGGCCTCACACCGATCGGTGTACAGACCACCTCAGGCCGTGAAATTTACACCAAAGCTTTGTCTGGAGTAGGAGAGCACATACCAGAAGTTTTAGAGTTTTTGGAGTCTGATCGGAGGAGAAATCAACAAAACAGCGGTGATAGCGCTGTTCAAAGGCAATTACGGTGCTGTAATTTCATTACAACACCTATTTTGTAACTTTTCTTCTTTTTTTTTTATTTATAATCCTCTGAAATTATGGTTTATTGTAATCCTTTGACCTTGCAAGCTTAGATCTTTTTATGGGAGATGGGGTGTAATCCCCTTGGTTTTTTAATGACTATAAAACATTAATTTTTGTCATGATAATTTTATTATGATAATTTTACTTTTGTGATTGATTGTTCTCTGATTCTCCTTACTTTTATAAATATCAGCATGTTTTAGAATTTTGCAAAATAGACCAAGAGGTTGATTATGAAATTTTGTACCCTACGAATTGTTGAGTTTGGAACTATCGTAAGAGATTAGGTAGTTCTTCAAATTCTGATTTTTAGTGATTTTATTGCCATGTTGAGTTTCTGAATGTTTGGATTGAATTAATGTGTTAGACGTGAAGATCCTGCACGAGAGTGAGGATCGGAACGTTGGAAAACCTTAAGTAGAACCTACGTTGAGATTCAGATGCACGAGAGTGATCCTTGAGTTTCCACTTGAGATTTTTGACTTAGAATTCGGATGCACGAGAGTGATCCTTGAGTTCTTTGTTCAATGATTTACTTATTTTCAGCATTGGATAGATCTTGCACAGGAGTGAGGATTGGTCTTTTGTATGATTGTTTGCGCGAGAGCGAGATAATCCTTTTATAAAGTGAATTAAATCTTTATCGTAATAAAATTTAACTGACAGCCTTTATTTCCTTCTAGTCATTAAAATTAAGGTGGATGATCCCCTAGTCCCAGTTTTCTTCTCTGATATTTTCCCGTGCACTTTTTGATCGTTTGCTACATCATTTTCAGTTTGCTTAGCTTGTGAGAAAATGATTATTTGGTACTTAACACATAGGTCTCTGTGGTTCGATATTTTTATTACTTCGAAGTATCCGTGCACTTGCGGATACAACAAGTTTTTGGCGCCGTTGCCGGGGACCTTAGTTTTGTTAATATCAAAATAGTTGTTAGTATTGCTTGACTAGGTTTTATTTGTTTTTAGATTTAACTTTATTTTCTGTTTTTGTAGGTTTTGGATTTCACTAGTTGTGACAGGATTGTGATTTCTGAAATTTTTTAATTTACTTGTGTTTAGTATTTTGCGTACTTTTATAAAAAAAATTTCATATTGATTGGTGTTGGATAATCTTTTCGTTCTTGATAGATTTGAAAATATGTCTTTTAATCACAACTCGTGGGCAACTGGAATAGGTGAGGTATACATGCCACAAGGTAAGTATAAAAATAATTCATTGAGCACACTTGAAGATACGTTTAAATCTTATATGCACTCTCTTTCTTCTCCCATTAGATGTGATATTTATGGATATTTTGATCATTGTTACTCTGATTGCCCAATTTTAATTTCTCCATATTCCAATTCACCATGGCATAAATATGATCAATATGATTCTAGATCTTTTTATGATGATTGCTCAAACTATTTCTGAACTATGCTTTGAGGATACTGAAAAATCTAGCTTAGAGATAATGTTTGAAAAGTTCATGAGTACCCAAGCGAAACAAAATGAAAATTTGAATGAGACCTTCAAACAAATCAATTCTAGGTTGGATGACATCGTTGCACACAATGAAATCCTAGAAACCCAGATAGGACAACAAGATTGTTTATTTGAGTTTGATTTGAAAACTGAGAAAATTGATTTAGAAAATTTCCCCTCTGATTATGATTGTTTTGAGATTGAGCCTTATGTGATTATTAATGCATCTCACTCTGATTTTGATAATTGTGAAATTGATTCCTTTAATAATTTAACGGTGGAAAAGTTTGAGGAAATTAAAATTGAAAAACCCTCTTTTGATGAAATTGATTCTTTTGATAATATATCATTTATGGTTAAATCTGATGAGTTTGAAAATTGTGATATTCATGTACCTCAATCTGATTTGGGTGAAAATTTTGAAATTGATGATAAGTCTTTTGTGGTTGACTCTGATTCTATTAATTCTGTTGTGAACATTGACAAATCTCATTATGATTTTTTGTATGATTCTGATTTTGATTCTTCTGATAATGAATTATTTGTGGAAAGGTATGAGGGGACTGATTCTGAAAAATCTCATCTTGAATTTAATGATAACTTTGAAATAGATAAATTATTTGATGATAAGCATGAGGAACATGAAAAAGATTTAAACATTATGAATATTTATGCATCTCACTCTGATGTTTTGCCCATATCTACTGTTGAAACTTTTGATGTATTTGAAAAACTGTGCTTTATTGAGGAACCTGATTTGGGACAGAAAGTTTATTTTGATGATCCAATGTTTATATCTTTTGATCAAAGTCCTATGGCCATTGAAAATATAAATCTAAAGAAAGGACTTATGATTTTGCTCTCTAACAAACATAGGAAAATCATTGAAAATTTTGATTTTGATTTCTGCATATTTAAGAAAGCCACTTTGATTGTGATTTATAAGCAATTCTGGACTTTTGGATTAGTGGCTAAACTTTTTGGACAAAGAAAATGGAGAAAATTATTTGCTCTTTACTTTGGAACTGATTCACCTACTTCACCATGAGATTTGATTTTTGGTCAAGCTATGGACCTAAAATTAGCACTTCTTGGGAGGCAACCCAAGCACTCTTGTTTAGCTTTGTTTCTTTTATTTTAGTTTATTTTTAGAACTAATTTTTAATCTCTTTTTGTAGGTGAAAATAAGTTTTGGCGCATAATACGGCACCGCCGTAATTAGTTTTACGCATTATTTCTGGCACCCACCGGCCGACGATCTCACCTCAAGGACTGTATTCTCTAGCAAGCCACTAGAGATTACTCGCTCTACTATCGGCACCATCATCATTGCTAGCAGCTCTTCAGCTAGCCTCTATTCCACTTTTGCTTCTCAGCTGCATCAGCTCTTTCCACCAGCACTTTTCTGGATCATCGATGATATCTCTGATTCTCTCTTGAGAAAATTATTTTTATCATTATTATTTTTAGAGACTATTTTTAGACTGAGCCTTATGTATCTTAAATTATACAGAAAAAATTTTCAAAAGGCACATCTATGGACCTAGCAGCATCTGCCCCGACACTATTTTTAGTCTAAGCCGTATGTATTTTTGGTCAGAGCTTGCTATATAGTTTTGTGAGTATCGTTTGCACTCTCGTGTATTCATTATTATTTCATATGGTTGCATCTTTGATTTTATTTAGATGTATCACTCACTGATATTTCTTTGATATGGTTGTATGATGATATGATTGTTCATGATCCACTTTCTACTATCTTGTGGTGTGATTCTATTTTCAAAAGATTTTAATTGATAAATATCTTCCTTGATGATGAATAAACCTGTATTCATGATTAGAAAGGAACCTATCATGTTTGATTTATTTCTTCAATGCATATCTATCTTTTGAAATTTGACATTGGTTGATGCATGAAATTTTGGGTAGATGTGTTATTTGAGGAATAAGATCTAAAGGTGAAACTACTCCTTTAAATAAAATGAGCATATGAGTATGATTTGTGAATTGATATCAATTGATCAACTTAGAAGATGTTTAGTCTATTTTGCTATTTGTTGGTAAATAAGAATCCAAGATCCATAAAAATAGTGAGAGACTCCCCTACTTGGCACTATGTAAAATTGATAGTGATACCTAAGACATGGGTTGAAGTCTATGCATGAAAAATAATGAGAGATAAAAAGAATAAGACTCCTCTACTTGGCACTATGCAAAATTGATAGTGGTACCGAAGATAAGAGTTGAAGTCAAAAATAAAAAGTGTGTATCTAAATGGGTACATGCCATCTTTACAAAAACAAACAAAATGCATAAAAAAAAGAAAAAAAATTATGTGTGGAAAAAGATCTTGGAAACCTAATTCCTATAAACAAAAGCATGATAGATTTGAACTGAAAACTGGGTGAAATCATGAGATTGAAAATTCTCTTTATTATCCAAGTTGCAAAGTTTTATTTGATTGAGTTGTGGATCTAAAGGGTTGAGTTCTAAGAATGATATGTTTATTTGAAGTTTTGTAAAACAATTGATGAAATTTTTCATTGATGAATTGTATTTTAGAAATTTATTGAGCATGAAAAGGTTATTCTTTTAATCAAGTTTTGATTTTTGCTTGAGGACAATCAAAGTTTGAGCCTTATGTATTTTGATGACACCAAAATATATAGTATATTTTGTATCATTTTAGATATTTTTTCATGCTAAATTGACGATCTTTTACTTGTTTTTATGCTGAATTCATCAAATATTGCAAAGTCTACTTCTATTTTGGTTTCTCATTATTTTCAGGTAAAAAGACATTTGTTTGAGGACTTTTTGAGCAAAATCAAAGACATGAAAGAGTTACCATCATCAAGAGGAGATCACCTAGCAAATTTCATGCAAATCGGAGCAACTCACCAAAATACGGTAGTGCCGTATTCTATTTTACGGTACCGTATTTTCGTACGCTACCGTAAAATCAAGAGCACTGCCGTAATTTGGTGGAGTTTCGGAACAGAAGATTTTGTGTAAAATACGGCATTGCCATAAACCATTCCACGGGCCGTATTTTGGAGCGCTTCAGACTAGAGACTTTTGCAGAAATTACGGCACAGCCGTAAACTATTTCACGGTGCCGTATTTCCAAGGCGATTCAGACCAGAGAACTCATCTGATTTTATGGCACGGTCTATAAGTATTTTACGGGCCATAATTTTGACTCAGGGTTCACAGAACCAAATACAGCACTGCCGTAAAATATAACACGGCCGTATTTTTATCCTGGATGCGCGACACTTTCGGGCCCGAAACTTGTGCGGGCCATAACATTTGATCCAGAACTCTAAATTGAGATCCGAAAGTTGCTGTGAACGCGTCGTTAAGAGGAAAAGACACACGGAGTGAAGGCCCTAAATTTTATCAAGTATTGAGGGAGCAATTGACAGAGAGGCGCTTAGGGTTCGGCCTCACACCGAGAGGCGTAGAGACCACCTTAGGCCGTGAAATTTAGACCAAAGCTTCGTCTGGAGTAGTAGAGTACACACCAGAAGCTTCAGAGCATTTGGAGTCTGATCTGATGAGAAATCAACAAAACAGCGGTGATAGCGCTGTTCAAAGGCAATTACGGTGTTGTGCACCTATTTTGTAACTTTTCTTCTTCTTTTTTATTTCTAATCCTCCGAAATTATGGTTTATTGTAATCCTTTCACCATGCAAGCTCAGATATTTTTATGGGACATGGGGTGTAATTCCCTTGGTTTGTTAATGACTAGAAAACATTAATTTTTGTCTTGATAATTTTATTATAATAATTTAATTTTTTGATTGATTATTCTTTGATTCTCCTTACTTTTATAAATATCAGCATGTTTTAGAATTTTGTGAAATAGACCGAGAGGTTGATTGTGAAATTTGGAACCCTAACAATTATTGAATTTGGAACTATCGTAAGAGATTAGGTAGTTCTTCGAATTCTGATTTTTAGTGATTTTATTGCCTTGTTGAGTTTCTGATTGTTTGGATTGAGTTAATGTGTTAGACGTGAAGATCCTGCACGAGAGTGAGGATCGGAACGTTGGAAAACCTTAAGTAGAACCTACGTTGAGATTCAGATGCACGAGAGTGATCTTTGAGTTCTTTGTTCAATGATTTACTTATTTTCAGCATTGGATAGATTTTTCACGAGAGTGAGGATTGGTCCTTTGTATGATTGTCTGCGCGAGAGCGAGATAATCCTTTTATGAAGTAAATTAAATGTTTATCATAATAAAATTTTACTGACAGCCTTTATTTCCTTCTAGTCATTAAAATTAAGGTGGATGATCCCCTAGTCCCAGTTTTCTTCTCTAATATTTTCTCGTGCACTTTTCGATCGTTTGCTACATCATCTTCAGTTTGCTTAGCTAGTGAGAAAATGATTATTTGGTACTTAATACGTAGGTCTCTGTGGTTCGATATTTTTATTACTTCGAAGTATTCGTGCACTTGCGGACACAACATCTACCTACTTGTTGGGATATAACACTTCCCTTCAAATTTCACGGCCAGAGATGCACTGTATGCTTCGCGGCGGCAAAACCTAGAGCGGCATTGAAGATCGCAATTTCTCTCCTGAACGTTGATCAACATTGGGGCTTTTCATGTATGTCTCCTCTTCTCAATCTGACGAGTATTTCCCATTTTACGAATCTCAAATTGATTGTCCAGATCGTCCACAATCATCCGCGTAAGAATCGGGCTTGAAAAAGTCCATAAAAATCGGCCGCCTGGGTTATTACGGTTTTGAAAATCTTTACGGCAGTGCCGTAATAACTGCAAAGTTGTTCTGTACAGAATTCGACCGCAATTACGGCACCATAATATGCATTACGGTAGTGCCGTATTTTATGTAAATCTTTCTGGTCAGAAATTGCCTCAAAATATGGCCTGTAATATTGTTTACGGAGGTGTCGTAAAGTTGTAAATCCTTCTGTACGAAATTTATCCCAAATTATGGCAGTGCTATGTAATTATGGTAGTGCCGTGGTTTATTCTGTAGGTGCAGCGAAACCACGATACCTTAAATTTAATTACGGCCCCGCCGTAATTTGGTCCGAAGCTTTGAATTGTATGAAATTTGACATGCAATCTTCTCCTGATGATGGGAATTCATCTACGCATCTGAATTTTCTTGAAAATGCCTTAAAATAGTGCCTTTTTATCTAAAAATGATCAAAAACTAGAAAAGGTGTAGATTCTGCAATATTTGATAAATAAGGTATAAAAATAAGCAAAAGAGCATCAATATGACACAAAAAGACCTATCAAATCGCGCAAAATATACTATAAATTTTTGGTCATCACTTGTGTGGTGGGACACTAGCTCTTTGAGAGAGTAAGGCAATGTCTCACTAAAAGGTACCCCTTTTTGGATTGCTCCAAGTTTAACCTCTCCAGGACCTTATTAATGTAGGTACTCTGACTAAGGGCCAAGAGCCTCTTGGATCTATCCCAGTAGATCGTCACGCCTTGGATATAGGCGGCATCCCCTAAGTCCTTCATCTCAAAACACTTCCCCAATCATGTCTTCACAGACTGAAGACTAGGGATGTCGTTTTCGATGAGTAGTATGTCATCGACATACAATACCAGAAAAATCACCAAGCTCCCACTGAATTTTCTGTATGCACAAGCGTCATCTTCACTTGTGATAAAGCCATAGGCCCAGTTTGGTAAGGCTGAAGCTTCTAACTTTTGGCTAGTTTGACTAGAGCTGTTTTGACTAGAGGCTGGTTGAAAAAGCTGAGGCTGTTTGGATAAAACAGCTGATCTAGATAGCAGCTTTTCACTGCTATGCTGTGCTGTTTAATTTTATTAAATAAAAAATTTATCAAAATTTATAAGTATATATAAAATTTATTAACAATAATTCCCTGTGTACATAATCTTACATACATATTATATAAAATTATAAAAAATAATTACAACACATCATAAATATAAATTTAAAATTTATATTAATTAATATATATTTTTTATAATTTTAATTTACCTATACCTGGAAAAAAATAAAATAAAATAAAAATAAAAATTCCCAAATCCCTCGCCGTCTCCACGCGAAGGATTTGGGAGATTTTGTCGAAGCCGACGGGAAACGACGACGACGACGGCGACAGCGACGATGATGACAAGAGAAGGAGACGGCAACGATGATGACGATGGGAGAAGGAGACGGCGATGACAGTGAAATCGGAAGAAAGGGCGATGAAGGCTAGCGACGGCCGGAGCTTTCGAAGGCGATGGGTGAAGGAGACGACGTCGACAGCGACGACGGGCGAAGGAGACGGCGATGATGACGATGATGGGAGTAGGAGACGGCGACGATAGCGAAATCGGAAGAAAGGGCGACGAAGGCTGGCGACGGCCGGAGCTTTCGAAGGCGACGGGCGAAGGATACGACGGCGACGACGACGACGAGCGAAGGAGACGGCGACGATGGGAGAAGAAGACGGTGACGACGGGTGAAGGAGACAACGGGTGAAGAGCTACCTTTACTTGCGCACGGGAGAGGAGCGCACTGTACGCACGCAGCCAACATAATTATTGGAAAGCTGCCTTTACTTGCTTTCCCAAAATAGTGCAGTTTCCAACTGAGAAGCTGCAAGCCAAACTGTGCAGCTTTCCAAATATTGGCTGCCCACCAACGTAAAAGCCAGAAGCTGGCCTTTCCAAACACCGCCATAATCTCTCATAGCTTCATCAAACCAAAGATTCCAACTTCGAGGTGCTTGCTTTAATCCATAAATGGATTTCTTTAGCCTGCAGAATTTATTGGCATCTGCAGGATGGATGAAACCATCAAGTTGTGTCATATATGTTGGTGTATATGCCCTAGGAACTTAGTTTTGGTCAACTTATGTACTACTTGACACTGATATTTATATATCATTCTGGCATTGTCGTTATCATTGTTTGACTACACCTGCGATTGTGTACTTACATGATAATGTCCCTGGAGACAGATTGGATCTGTGCTCGAATTATAATCCCCAGTCGATGTACCTTAGTGGATATGGGACAGCTATGGTACTTGAGAGACTGGTATGTGGGCTGGTTAGGCACGTGGTGCTAACGCATACATATGGGTATATCATTGGGGATATACTGGATAGACCCACTATGAGGCTATGACTTGGTGTCATGAGTTATCCTCATAAGTGACAGGAGATGCATTGATCCCTTGACTTGAGGTCATTGATCATTCTATATGATTATGGACTTGCTTTGATACAACCTAACACCATAACGGTTGTTATTGAGCATGTCACGACCCATATGAGAAGATCAATGGACAGACATAGGATTTGCCCCTTCCCTAAGGAAGTATGATATCCATGGAGCTCCTTTATGGTTCTATGACTGAGAGTGTATGGCCATACCTAGGTGAGAACCTGTTTTAGTCATAGCCATGTGATTGGATGAAAACAAGTGGTGACACACTTGTCCAATCGGATATCAGTTCGGTAAAGAGACTGTAATGCATCTGTACCTAGTTGCGATGATGGGGATGTCGATGTCGATATCCATTCCAATGACCTGGGTAGTAGCGATGCACTACTAGGTGCCACTCACTGCTTGTGATGACCTCTGGTCAGCACTGCCAGCGTCAGAAGAACCTACAGGGTCGCACACCTTGATACTTGAGTTCTCGTATTGATCGGGAAGCCTTATGATCGAGTTATTGGATAACTCGGATCTAATTGGGAGATTTCATCAGCGCCAATGGGCCTGATGAGATGGAAGAATGTTATTGGAGCCAAACTTCATTTTTGGCAGGTTGACCCGTATTTGACCATGGTTGGTCACATTTGGATTAGGGTTGCATTGGATTGGATCCAAGTGCTTAATCAACCTATGCAATGATGTTTGGGCTGGCTCATTATCCAATGAGGCCCAATAACAAGTTCTCATGAAGAGATGAGAGACTAAAAGGGTATAATGGGGAGAAACATGAACCATTAGGCGCCTAGGGGCATAATGGGGTCATGTTGGCGCCTTTGCTTCATTATGGAAGTAAAGGGCGCCTCCCCCTCTCTTCCTAGGATGGAATGCATGCCTCTATGGCATTGCTTGAGACGCAAGGCAAGGCCTTGGCGCACAAGGAAAGGCGTGGGAACAAAAGGTAAGGTTGAATGAGAATTATGGAAATGTCTTGGAGACTTTCCTTATCTCAAACCTCCTCATCCTAGCCCTACACTTGTCATGATCCTAGCCATTACCCTAACCGCCTCTTGCCCTATAAATATGACCCTAGTCGCCGCCTCTTGTGTGTAATCAATCCTTGAAGGCATGAACACAAGAGGAGGGGCGAAAGGCTTGGGACAAGGGCGCATCTTCTTCCATAACCGCGAGTTTCTTCCCTTCTTTCTCCTTGGCGCAAGAGAAGGAAAGGCTTGGCGGCATTCTCCCTTCTCCTCTCTTCTTCTTCAATTGGTGCTTCTACCTTGGAGGTGGCGCAAGCATTCAAGAAGAGAACTAAGGCTTGGATCTTCTTCCCGAGGCTAGCACCGGGCGTGGGAGAAGAGAACTCAAAAGATCCGTGTGTGTGAGACTGCAGAGGGCGCACACTTGGGCGCCTACATCGGCATCGCTCTACATTGCTCTTAAGGTATTTCCTAACTCATCGTGTCGACTCCCTTGCATGCGATCTTCACTGGGTTTTTGGGACTGGCCTGTTTCGGGGACATTCTTCCGCTGCGAAAAATGTATGTCCATAACTCTGAAAATTGTAAAATGTCCCCGGGGTTTCCCAACAGTGGTATCAGAGGGACTTGCAAGACTCGAACGATGTTTTATGCTTTTCTTCCATGCTCACATGCCATATCTCTATTTTCGTAAATAGCATGATGCATGGAAATCGATTTTTCTAAAAGTAGAAAAATTAGGGTTTCTTGTTTCTATCATCCTCTCAATCTCTTTTGGAATTTTTGGACTATTTTTCTTGTTTGATTTAAAGATCAAAGGCGCACGTGATTTTGTCAAGTAGGACAGGCATTGTGTCTTCGGACTAGCCAAGTCTCTTGATCTGACAAAATTGCCAGCCGAAAGGATCTCTGAAATCATCATGAAAAATAAATCGCATTAAACCAAAAGACTTGTGAGAAGAAGATGAGAAAAAGAAACTGGTTTTGTGAAAAAGTAAAATTTCAGATTTTATGTTTTTCATGAGCATGTAGAATTGCATGAGTAAATACCTTGATTGTGCATGATGTTGTGATCATTAGTCAAGCCCCCCCCCCCCTTTGCATGCCTGCGATGTATCCTTGTGCGGCCTGCGTGCCATCTTTTTCATTATTTTTGTAAAAATTAAGAGGAAGATTAAGGGCTAGGCGCATCCTTCTTGGACCTTGATGCTCGCATCTTGCTTGATGGCGCAAGCATGCAAGGTGGCGCATGCAAGCTGGTGCTTGGTTGCTTGGTGGCGCAAAAGGTCTTGGCCCCTTGCATGGTGGCGCACCTTCCTTGGAGGAAGACCATGGCATTGGCCGAACCTATGGGGAACTTCGAAAGTATTCCTCTACGGTTTGAGAGCTAAACCATGAGAGAAGGACCTTGGAGCCAACCTTGAAGTTCAAGATAGAGGTCGGCTAGGCTAGGTCTAGTTTTTGGGGCTTGAGTTCTAGGACAAGAGTTGAACCTATTTCATGGCATGGATTGGTTCAATGTCTTGTATAGGATATGATCACATCATCCTTTACTGCTTTTATTATTATCTGCAGAAGCATGCCTAAAATGTTTTATCGTTATGTTATCACCATAGGATTGCATGCCTGTAATGATAGACATAAGATAAAACTGAGATGATGAGACCTTAAACAAAAAACCCTCAATTAAAATATCAAGTCTGGTAGCCTTCTAACGCGTAGCCCTCACTAAGCTATCTATCAGTGGAGTTGTGAATTGTTTCCCACCCTCGTGGGACACATCCACTTATCTTTAGAAAGTGCGTGGTGGCAATGGTTTCCCCAGTCCAGCTTTAACCTGGGCGTGCCTTCGCAAGGAAACTCGTTGGCCCTGGGCATAACAGTTAGGAATGGACTTGACTAGAAGTTCACATGTGCTAGGCACATGGTGAAAGTCTAGAGGCATCGTTGAGACGTAAAGGTTTCATGTTGTATCCAGCCCTCGCTGGACATGAAATGCCCAGACTGTCTCGACAAGGGGAGTTGCTTGGAGCATCCGGCCGGCGCGCCCACCTTAGGAAGCATGGGTTACTTTGTGCATCTCATCCCACCCTCGTGGGACGCAAAGCCTCATGTGAAATAAGGATCTCATCTCACTAGGAAGTCTTAAACTTCCCGATTGACATTGTGGGTTGTCAATGCGAATTCAAAATAGTGAGAGCAGAAATCATTTAAAACAAGTCCAGTTTAAATGATTCGAAGTAGTACTAATCTGTTGTTTCTTGGTTGTTGTAGAACAATGGCTGTGAACAATGGCAGATGGTCACTGCGATCTACCCTGGAAAGGGATAAGTTGGTTGGATCCAACTTAAAGGATTGGTATATGAACTTGAGAATTGTGCTCAAGCTCGAGAGGAAGCTATATGTCCTTGAGAAGCCAATTCCTGAACCACTACCATGCTTGGCCTCGGCGGCTGAGAAGGATGCTTATGATAAGCATCAAGCTGATACTTCGGAGGTTGCACAATTGATGCTAACCAACATGTCGCCCGAGCTTAGAGGGCAATATGAATCTAAGAGTGCCTCTGAAATTATTTCTAATCTAAGGCAGCTCTTTGATGCATTGGTTGAGCTCAACCCTCCCAAAGTAAACATTCAGTGCGTTGAGCCCAAAGGCTTAACTAATACATTGAAAACAAAGATGGAAAGAGTCAGGAATAATAAGTGCTACTCATGTGGAGGACCAGCTTACATGATAAAGGACATAGTACGACTTCAGAATGAGAAGAAGAGAGGCAAGGCTTTGTCTTCATGCTCAGGTATCTATGTTACAGAAGTCAATCTTTCTACTTCTATGTCATGGGTATTGGATACCGGATGTGGAGCTCATATTTGTACAAATATGCAGGGGCTCAAGAAAAGTAGATCGGTGCGGCTTGGAGAGATTGACCTACGCGTTGGAAACGGGGCACAGGTTGCTGCTGTTGCTGTAGGCATTTTGACTCTCTCCTTGCCTTCTGGACTTCAATTAGAACTAGGCAATTGCTTTTGTGTACCTTCGCTAACAAAGAACATTGTATCCATTCCTTGCTTGGCAAGGAAAGGATTTAAATTTGAAATAAATAAGAACTCCTATTTTGCATATATGTTGTATACTTGATACCCTCATTCTCAATACGTATATGTAATATTGGATCCGTTGGAAGGATTTTCAAGTCTTCGTTTACACAAATCAAGTTTCAATTCAAGATCATTTGCGTAGACAAAGTTACATCACAAATACCACCACAAGGTCAGATTTGCATAACGAAATCACCATAAACCATGATTTACCATCCTCCACATTCATTTGCTAACATAAAATCATACAAATTCCTTATAATTTCAATCAGAGGTAGATCAACAAATCAAAATCATAATTTATACAAAAATATACTCATTTTGAAAATACAAATGTAGGGCAAAACATAGAAACTTGCCTTAATTGCTTTAATAGACTTTTTCTTCCTTTTCTCCTCTTCTTTTCCACTTGGAAACCACTTGAACGCCTCTACTCTTCTTTCCCCCTCAAGCCAAAAGACAGTTCTGGTTAAAAAGTCAATGTTCACTCAATTTTCTTATTTTCCCCGATACTAACATGAGGTGTCTTCTCATACAAGCTTGAGGTGTCTTCTCATACAAGCTTCAGGTGGCCAACATTCATGCAAGCATGTGGCGTCATCTTGTTAAGTCTATTTTCTTGAAATCATAAGGTGGTTTCACACTTTTCCCCTGCATTAAGAACAATATTTTAGTTTATCTACTTCAACAACTAGAATCAAATTCCCTATAAGTTTATCATATGCTCTAAATAGTGAAATTACCTTTTTGCCCCTTTCTTTTTGCATAATTCCCAATGAGTTATAGTATAACTCTTGAGTTGTAAGTGCAAGACCATTATACAAGGAACCCTTACTTAATGGGGCTCGATAATAAGTTGTAATGAAGAGTCAAGAGGCTAAAAGGGTATAATGGGGAGAAGATTATGCCATAGGCGCATGAAGACTCCTAATTGGATTAGGAGTGGCGCATATGACTAATTTGGTATCTTCAAGTGATTGATTTGGATTGGGATTTAATCAAATCACATTAGATATTGATTGAGATAGGATTGGCGCATGATTGGGTTGATTATTTACTTAATAAGAATCCTAATTCAAGTAGGATTCATGATGGCTTGACCTAGTCTTTGCGCATGCATGAATGTATTGCCTCTTTAGGTAACCTTTGGGCATATATGGCTTTATGCTTTCTTAGGCAAGGCTTGGGCACATATGGATAAGTGATTTAGTCAACATAATTGAGTGAATAAATCCCTAGAATCATGCCCTAATTACCTAGTCTTTCCCTTACCCAAACCACCTCCTGTTGTTATATAAGTGACCCCAGCCGACCCCTCTTGTGTGATAAATTCCTTGGAGGTGTGAAGCACTAGAGGGCGATGGCTTGGAGAGCTTAGAGCTCTTCTTCTTCCATCAAGGGTGCAAGCAATCTTCTTCTCCTTCCATCTTCCTTTCCTTGGCGCAAAGGAACAAGAAGGCTTGCGGCTTCTTCCTCCTCTTCTTCCACCTTGGCACATCAATCTTTGTTGGTGGTGCAAGGAGATTGGAGGACTCTCCTAAGGTGTGAATCTTCTTCCCGAGGCTAGCACCAGGCGTGGAAGAAGCGAGCTCGAGGCATCTGTGTGTGTGAGACTGCAGAGGGCACAAGCTTGGGCGCCTACCTCGACTTCGGCCTCGTCTTGCTCCTAAGGTATTTTCTGTCTCATCGTGTCGACCCCCTCGCAAGATGATATTCACTGGGTTTTTGGGACTGGCTTGTTTCGGGGATATTCTTCCGCTGTGCAAATGTAATATCTGTGTAAAATTGTAAAATATCCCTAGGGTTTCCCAACAATTCTATATGCTCATGAAAAACCTAAAATTTGAAATTTTAGTTTCTCATAAAACAAGCTTTGCGATTAAATTCCATGACAATTTCATAGATTCTATCGGCTGGCAATTTTGTCAGATCAAGAGACCCGGCCAGTCCGAAGACACAATGCCTGTCCCACTTGACAAAACTACGTGCGTCTTTGATCTTAAATCAATCAAGAAAAATAACCTAGAAGTCTAAAAGAAATTGACAAAGAGGATAGGTACAAGAAACTATAATTTTTCTTAGTTAGAAAAATCTGTTGGGGTATGCCCTTAAGGCTAATGTTTGAGGCCTTGGGATTGTATCAGTATCATGTAATAAACTCTTATGTTTATAAAGGCATGGTTGTTATTCAGGTTGTTATATTGTCTGCTGCAATAATTGTACTTCTGAATAATCTCTCAAAGCTGTTC
This sequence comes from Costus lasius, assembly GCA_027563935.2. Lineage (NCBI taxonomy): Eukaryota > Viridiplantae > Streptophyta > Magnoliopsida > Zingiberales > Costaceae > Costus > Costus lasius. Next base: position 64,704,907 of record CM050446.2, on the reverse strand, counting down.
AGCTAGGCTGACATGCTGTAATGTCCTTAGTCGAGATATCTTGGTGAACATGAGACAGCCTTGATATGATTGAGACTAATATGTGTTCTAATCTTATAGAATGCTTCGAGCATGGAATAAGATGTAGACTCATGGGTACATTGGATGTACTGGACAGACCCTACTAGGATATTCAATTGTCTGTCACAATGTGAATAATCCTTGAATGCGACAAGTGGCACATTTCCTCTGACTTGAGATCGCTTGTGTTTCTAAATGATGATTGTCATTGTTTTGAGGTAGTTCAATATCATTTGAAACATAATGGTTATAGACTATCTTGGATGGTGAGCTTGAGTCATGTTAGGGCATTAGTGATAGACAAAGGATTGCCGTCTCTTTAATTAGAGTGTGATGTTCTAAAGGGGCCCCCTAGATGAGATGATTGAGAAAGTGTATGGCCATACCCAGGTGACTGTGTTCATCTGATTTAATCATGCTCATCATATTGGAGTTACAAGCTTGACACGCTTGTCCAATAAGAACATCCAGTGGCAAAGGAATCATGTATGCCTAGTGAGTTGATTCACACTTGTGCTGTTGTTTGGGTGTAGTCTTGGAAGACTCTTTCCTTTATATCGGGAGACAGTGATGTGTTGCTAGATACCCCTCACTGTTCGTGATAACGTAAGTTATCGTTACCGACATTTAAAGGAAACCCTCAGGGTCGCACAATTTGATGATATGGCTTACTTAAGTCAGATCGTGTGGACTGAATTATTTGGGTTCAGTTTAAAGGGATTTAATCTCTGATTGTAAGTGAGATCTGGTCTGATCATGTTTGATTGATTAGGGCTTGAGATCGGTAAGCTTTGATCGAGAGATTGGATGCTAGATCGGTGAGATCAGGAGCATCAAGAGATGAACGGTTAGATCTGGAGCCTTAGGGTTTAATTAAGATCTAGACTGGATCGCTTGGCTTGGTTGGTTCTTGAACCGAACCAAATTGAACCGGCTCATTATATGAGCGCATGGTTCAAAGGGAGATGGCGTGGTGATTCGTTCACTTGGCGTGAACGTGTGAGCGAGTTGTGGTTTCTATTTTTAGAAACCATGATCTCCACTTGGAGATCTCTCATGTTCGAATAGGGATATCCTATTCTCGCTTGGCTCCCTATCGTGACCTCTCTCTCTCTCGACACACTCTTGTGTGGTGACGACTTCAAGTCTCTAGGAGAGGATTCGGCCAAGCAGAAATCATCTCTTTCTTTCCATACGACAAGCACCTCTTGGAACCTTGCTAGCACAAGGAGCACCAAGGGAGTAGGCGACTTCTTCATCTTGTGTGCGCATCCTTTGGAGGAGATCCTCTCGCTCTCTGCTTCCAAGACACCATCCAAGAGATGGCGATGGTATGGATCTTTCTCTTCTATACTAGCATTCGAAAGTTGATCATATGATATATTAAGATCTCTTGAAACCCTAGCTTCCTATGCGAATTTTTATATGCGCCTCCCTTAGGGTTTCGGCCCCCTAGATTAAGGGGACTTACAATTGGTATCAGAGCCTAGGTTTTTATATATTCATATGATTGCTTATGGTGATCCATGTATGTTGAATGTTTAGATCTAATATTTCTCATCATGCGAAAATACTAGATAGATGAATTTTGTTTGTGGCGCATGTATGAGATGAACTTTTGTTGGCGCATGCTTTACATGTTTTAGTTTTTGTTCTCCAAACTTTCATGACATGCGCGACTCACTATAGATCTAAGTCCTTACTGTAAACCCTTAGACGGGTTATTAGGGTTGAAGTCATCCCCTAGGTTAGATCCAAAATGTCTGATCAGACCATCTGACAGCCTTGATGGGTTGACCAGATAGCACCTGTGCGCAAGCATCTGGTGGCTATAGGTCGACTGCAGACAGGCGTGTAGCGGTGTCTGATTGAGACGACTAGTGAACACACATGAGTTAGGCCCGGGGTCACACCCGCTTGCCAGAACTCATGAGGGTTGTTCAGCCCTGACACATGCATGGTTGACCTTTTTGGTCGGCTCAAGTCGGTTAGGACTTGGTGCATGCAAGGGCACTGGATCTGACTAGGTTGGATGAGTGGATCCCTAGTAATGGACCGTTGTAAGGTAGTGAGGGCATATAAGAAAATTAAAATTGATGCCTATGGGGTCTTCGAAATTTAATTTTCATGATTGGATCACATGTTGATTGATGCATATGCTTGTTTATTTATTCTTATGTGGGCTGCCCATGTTAAATGTGTGCTGTGCTGGGGCCTGCGTGCCTGTATTAAAATGTAAATTAATTATTGTGATCTGCGCATCACATTGTTTTTAATTTATAAAATGTAATTGACCTGCGAGTCAATCTTCTCTAGATAGATTAATTTGTAAGTTAATCAGACAAGAGCACAGAGCACACATGGCAGAAGCGCATGCAGCTTGAGGCTTGACCAGGTGGGAGGTCCAGGGTTCGACTCTGGGACAGGCGCAATTACCTGGTGGGCGCACCTGAGCTGCAGATGGCGCTTGGGCCCTGGGTTGGGCCAGTTGAGCAGCTAAAGACCCATGAAGAAAAGCAAGTGAAGACTTAAGTATCTTAAGGTCTTACTTAGGCTATGGGCTTTTACCACATAAGATCCATGCTTTCTTTTATTGTTTAAATAAGTAGAACAGCATGATTTATTTATCTTCTGCTATCACCATAGGAATTGCATGATAGTGAAGAAGATAAAAGACCGTTAAAATCCAACGCTAAAATATCAAGCTCGTAAGCCTTCTGATGCGAAACCTCACTGTTCTGACTATCGTTGGAGCCGTGTTGTACCCACTCAGTGGGCACGTCCATCTATCTTCAGACGGTGCGGGATTACACCTGCGTGTTACAGAGAAGGGATTTATCGCTTCTCGTTGCTCAGCATAGCACGTGGTGGTCCAGGGAGTAGGTCGGGTCAGCTTGACCATGTAGGCTACATATGTGGCGCATATGGTAGCACATGGAGGCAGCCATCTGTGGGGTCAGAGACTGTGTTGTACCAACTCAGTTGGCACAGTCTGCTGGATTGCCCAGATGAAGGGGAATCGCACGGGTTGGCGATTGGCTGGGACAGCCTACCAGAGATTAGTGCTTGTACTCTCTGTGCATCTTATCTCGCCTGAGCGGGACGCGGAGACCAAGTATGAAATCTGGTTCCCATCTCACTAAAAGAGTTCTACTCTTTCGGGCTGTTTTGCTGGATTTTTCAGCCAGATAAGATAGTGAGAAAAAGGAATCATTCTTAAGTCCTGATTGATTCTTAACATTGATACTGACCTTGCTGTTCTTGCATTGTTGTAGATACCTGCAGCAACGAACACCATGAACTTCAATGTGCGATCCCTACTGGAAAGGGAGAAGTTTGCTGGGCCAAACTTCTCAGACTAGTTCGGACACCTTAAGATCGTTCTTAAGGCAGAGAGGAAACTGTATGTCCTCGAGACGGCGATACCGCCTCAGCCCGCTCCGAACGCCGCAAGGGCGGTTCGGGAAGCTTATGAAAAGCACGTCAATGATAGCATTGATGTCGCTTGCCTGATGCTAGCGTCTATGACGCCACCGCTGCAGCGTCAGCATGAGGATATGTCTGCAATAGACATGATAGCAAACCTCAAAATGCTGTATGCTGCACAGGCGAGGACAGAACGCTATAATCTGACAAAGCTGTTCTTCCAGAGCAAACTGGCTGAAGGGAGCCCAGTGGGAGCTCACGTGCTCAAGATGATTGGGCACAAGGAGGCTCTAGAGAAACTGGGGCATACCATCAACCAGGAGCTTGCTGTAGACATTATTCTGCAGTCTCTCCCGCCCTCTTTCGATGCGTTCATTATTAACTTTAATATGAACAAAATCGATTGTACTCCGGCAGAGCTGCTGAATATGCTCTTGACTACTGAGGAAACTCTGAAGGGAAAGCCTTCGACCTCTGTCTTAATGGTTCCTTCTAGGAACAAGAAGAAGGGGAAGAAGGGCAAGGCCCCTGTCAAGAGTTACAGCAAGGCTCTGAAGCAAAAAGTTAAGCGGTCAAAGGAATACAGATGTTTCCACTGTGGCCAGCTGGGTCACTGGAAAAAGGACTGTAAAGCGCTCCAAGGAGATAAGAGGGGAAGCATCGCTTCTGGCTCAGGTATATACGTGACGGAAGTCATGGTTTCTTCTTCTTCTATATCATGGGTGTTGGACACTGCATGTGGAGTTCACATTTGTTCAAATGTACAGGAACTCAAGAGAAGAAGACAGGTGGGACAGCATGAGGTGGACCTACGAGTTGGAAACGGGGCACGGGTTGCTGCTGTTGCTGTAGGAGACTATTTCATCTCTTTGCCATCTGGAATTGTATTAGAACTGAACAATTGTTATTTTGTTCCCAGCATTACTAAAAATATTATCTCCATTCCTGCTCTTGTCAGGAAGGGATTTTCCTTTGAATGCAATATTTCAAAGTGTGTTTTATCTTTTGATAATATTGTTTATGCTACTGGTTCAATTAACAATGGGTTATTCATGTTGGACATGGAATGTTCTATACAAAATATTGATAATAAGAAAGCCAAATATGCTGATGACAGCACCTTGCTATGGCATAGTCGTTTAGGCCATATTAACAAGAAACGCATTAAGCGGTTGCATGATCATGGACTGCTGGGATCATTCTCCTATGAGGAGATTGATACATGCAAAGCTTGTTTAATGGGTAAAATGACGAAGTCACCTTTTCCTTACAAAGGTCAAAGGGCTTCAGGTTTACTTGACCTTATACACAGTGATGTGTGTGGGCCATTTAGTAAACATGCCAGAGGTGGCTATCAGTACTTCATTACCTTTACTGATGATTTCAGTAGGTATGGGTATGTCTATCTGATGAGACATAAAAGTGAATCTTTTGACAAGTTCAAAGAGTTCAAGAATGAAGTACAAAATCAGTTAGGCCGTAATATCAAGACACTTCGTTCTGATCGAGGTGGTGAATACCTGAGTCATGCATTTACTGACTATCTAAAGGAGTGTGGGATTATCTCACAGCTCACTCCGCCAGGAACACCACAATGGAATGGTGTGTCCGAAAGGAGAAATAGAACGTTACTTGATATGGTTCGTTCTATGATGAGTCAGGCTTCTCTTCCATATTCCTTTTGGGGATTTGCACTGGAGACAGCTGCAAAGGTACTAAACCGAGTGCCATCCAAGGCAGTTTCTAAGTCTCCATATGAGTTATGGTATGGGAAACAGCCGAGCTTGACATTTATCAGGATCTGGGGCTGCGAGGCTTATGTTAAAAAGCTCGCCTCTGGGAAACTAGAGAGCAGATCTGAGAAATGTATCTTTGTCGAATACCCTAAGGAAACTAAGGGTTATTATTTCTACAATCCCAAAGAGAACAAGGTATTTGTTGCTCGGACGTCCATATTTCTTGAGAAGGAGTTTCTTCTGCAAGAGGCCAGTGGGAGAGAAATAAAGTTGGATGAGAATCCAAAGGAAGGACAAAGTGCTCAAGCACAGTTGGATGAGCCTGAGCCGGTAGAACAGGTTATTGAACAACATGAGGCTCAGATATCACGGGAACCGCGAAGATCGGGAAGGATCCGTCGACAGCCTGAGCGCTATGACGGAGTCTACATCATTGATAATGATGAACCCCTCACTTATGCGGATGCGGTCAGTGGACCGGAGTCAGCGAGATGGCTTGAAGCTATGCGCGCCGAGATGGACTCCATGTCAGATAACCAAGTTTGGGATTTGGTTGATCCGCCTCCGGGAGTAATCCCTATAGGCTGTAAATGGATCTTCAAGAAGAAGATTGACATGGATGGTAACGTGGTTACCTATAAAGGCAGGCTAGTTGCGAAAGGTTTCAAACAAATCTACGGGATAGATTATGATGAAACTTTCTCACCTGTAGCCATGTTTAAGTCTATTCGGATTCTTTTCGCGATAGCTGCATATTATGATTATGAGATCTGGCAGATGGATGTGAAGACAGCTTTCCTTAATGGAAATCTGGATGAGGATGTGTATATGACACAACCAGAAGGTTTCACTAATCCATCAGATCGTCATAAAATATGCAAGTTAAAGAAGTCCATTTATGGACTTAAACAAGCATCAAGAAGCTGGAATATTCGTTTTGATGAATCAATCTCGGAGTTTGGTTTCATCAAGAACGAGGATGACCCGTGTGTATATAAGAGGTATAGTGGGAGCGTGATTACTTTCCTAGTCCTCTACGTCGATGATATCTTGATCATTGGAATGACATTCCTGAAATGCATGCGGTTAAGGCATGGTTAAGGAAATGTTTCCAGATGAAAGATCTAGGAGAAGCAGCCTATGTATTAGGTGTGAAGATCTACAGGGATAGATCTAAGAGGCTTCTCGGGCTGTGCCAGAGTACTTACATCGATAAAGTCCTGGAGAGATTTCATTTAGAGAATTCTAAAAGAGGATATCTTCCAGTCAGACATGGTCTGAATCTTTCGAAGAGTCAGTGTCCACAAACACAGACTGAGAAAGATGAAATGGACAATACGCCTTATGCTTCGGCTATTGGATCCATTATGTATGCGATGTTGTGTACTCGCCCAGACGTCGCTTACGGGTTAAGCGTGACCAGTCGGTTCCAAAGTAATCCAGGTATGGCGCACTGGGTTGCGGTCAAGAACATTTTAAAATATCTGCGGAGGACCAAAGATATGTTCTTGATATATGGTGGTCAGGAAGAACTCAGTATTGAATGATATACTGACGCTTCATTCCAGTCTGACCAGGATGATTTCCGATCGCAATCAGGCTATGTTTTTAGCTTGAATGGAGGAGCAGTGGTGTGGAAGAGTTTCAAACAGTCAACTGTTGCTGATTCCACAACAGAAGCCGAGTATGTTGCAGCCTCGGAAGCATCCAAGGAGGCAGTGTGGATTCGTAAGTTCGTGAGAGAACTTGGTGTTGTTCCTTCGAGTGTAGATCCTTTGGTTATCTTCTGTGATAACACTGGAGCAATCGCACAAGCAAAGGAACCACGGTCGCACCAGAAGTCCAAGCACATACAGAGACGGTTTCACTTGATCCGGGAGATCATAGATCGTGGCGAGATCAAAGTCTGCAAGGTTCATACAGATGACAATCTGGCAGACCCGCTTACCAAGCCTCTGGCGCAGCAGAAGCATGAGAAGCACTGTAATAACATGGGTTTGAGATTTCTCAACCATTAGATTAAGTGCAAGTGGGAGATTGTTGGGGTATGCCCTTAAGGCTAATGTTTGAGGCCTTGGGATTGTATCAGTATCATGTAATAAACTCTTATGTTTATAAAGGCATGGTTGTTATTCAGGTTGTTATATTGTCTGCTGCAATAATTGTACTTCTGAATAATGTCTCAAAGCTGTTCAGGTAGGCTGACATGCTGTAATGTCCTTAGTCGAGATATCTTGGTGAACATGAGACAGCCTTGATATGATTGAGACTAATATGTGTTCTAATCTTATAGGATGCTTCGAGCATGGAATAAGATGTAGACTCATGGGTACATTGGATGTACTGGACAGACCCTACTAGGATATTCAATTGTCTATCACAATGTGAATAATCCTTGAATGCGACAAGTGGCACATTTCCTCTGACTTGAGATCGCTTGTGTTTCTAAATGATGATTGTCATTGTTTTGAGGTAGTTCAATATCATTTGAAACATAATGGTTATAGACTATCTTGGATGGTGAGCTTGAGTCATGTTAGGGCATTAGTGATAGACAAAGGATTGCCGTCTCTTTAATTAGAGTGTGATGTTCTAAAGGGGCCCCCTGGATGAGATGATTGAGAAAGTGTATGGCCATACCCAGGTGACTGTGTTCATCTGATTTAATCATGCTCATCATATTGGAGTTACAAGCTTGACACGCTTGTCCAATAAGAACATCCAGTGGCAAAGGAATCATGTATGCCTAGTGAGTTGATTCACACTTGTGCTGTTGTTTGGGTGTAGTCTTGGAAGACTCTTTCCTTTATATCGGGAGACAGTGATGTGTTGCTAGATACCCCTCACTGTTCGTGATAACGTAAGTTATCGTTACCGACATTTAAAGGAAACCCTCAGGGTCGCACAATTTGATGATATGGCTTACTTAAGTCAGATCGTGTGGACTAAATTATTTGGCTTCAGTTTAAAGGGATTTAATCTCTGATTGTAAGTGAGATCTGGTCTGATCATGTTTGATTGATTAGGGCTTGAGATCGGTAAGCTTTGATCGAGAGATTGGATGCTAGATCAGTGAGATCAGGAGCATCAAGAGATGAACGGTTAGATCTGGAGCCTTAGGGTTTAATTAAGATCTAGACTGGATCGCTTGGCTTGGTTGGTTCTTGAACCGAACCAAATTGAACCGGCTCATTATATGAGCTCATGGTTCAAAGGGAGATGGCGTGGTGATTCGTTCACTTGGCGTGAACGTGTGAGCGAGTTGTGGTTTCTATTTTTAGAAACCATGATCTCCACTTGGAGATCTCTCATGTTCGAATAGGGATATCCTATTCTCGCTTGGCTCCCTATCGTGACCTCTCTCTCTCTCGACACACTCTTGTGTGGTGACCACTTCAAGTCTCTAGGAGAGGATTCGGCCAAGCAGAAATCATCTCTTTCTTTCCATACGACAAGCACCTCTTGGAACCTTGCTAGCACAAGGAGCACCAAGGGAGTAGGCGGCTTCTTCATCTTGTGTGCGCATCCTTTGGAGGAGATCCTCTCGCTCTCTGCTTCCAAGACACCATCCAAGAGATGGCGATGGTATGGATCTTTCTCTTCTATACTAGCATTCGAAAGTTGATCATATGATATATTAAGATCTCTTGAAACCCTAGCTTCCTATGCGAATTTTTATATGCGCCTCCCTTAGGGTTTCGGCCCCCTAGATTAAGGGGACTTACAAAATCGTGTGCCATGTGAATATGCAATTTTTTGAAAATTGAAACATGGCATGTGAGCATGAAAAGCATGAAAGAACATCGTTCGAGGCTTGCTAGTCACTCTGATACCACTGTTCGGAAACCTCGGGGATATTTTACAATTTTAAAAGAGATTACAATACATGCACCGTGGAAAAATATCCCCGAAATAGGCCGGTCCTAAAAACCCAGTGAAGATTCACTTGCGAAGGGGTCGACATGATGAGATAGGAAGTACCTAGAACAAGAGGAGGTTGATGTCGAGGTGATGACACCGAAATTTATCATAATTTCTATGCCATTTTGTTGAAGTTTTTGTGCCATATTCGTAGACTTTGCTTATTTTTATGCCCTTTTTTATCAATATTTGCGGAATCTACATTCTCTTATATTTTTAATGATTTTCAGGCAAAAAGGCATATTTTTCAGTCGATTTCGAGCAATCCAAGTGCATAATTGAATTCATGACATCAAAAGGAGATCACAGGTCAAATTTCAGGAGATTTGGAGCTGCAGAGAAAATTACGGCACCCCCAACATGATCTTTACGGTAACGTAATGTGGTGTCTTTCCGGGCAGAGAATCGATGGAGTTTACAACACTACCGTAAAGCGCATTACGGTACCATATTTTGAAGCATTTTTGATCAGAGAATCGATGGAGTTTACGGCACCCCCAACATGATCTTTACGGTACCGTAATTCAGGTCGATTTTCCACCCGAAAGATTATTGACATTACGTAACCGCCGTAAAATACTTCACGGTACCGTAATTTCGGAAGTTCTCAACCAGAGAGTTCGCTGTCCAGATTATGGCACCGCCATAATTACAACCAAGTTCGTGACTTTCCCGGTCAACTCTGAAGCCCGATTTTTGCGTAGATGATTGCGATCGATCCAGGCCGTTAAATACATTACTGAAAGAAGCGATCGGGGAGCTTTTTCCGAGACGAAGACAAAGAGACCAAAAGCCCTAAACTTCTTTACGGCCGTACCATAATTTGTCTTTCTTCTTCCTTTTCGATTTCCTTCAACATGGATTATTGTAATCCTCCCTCTATGATAGCTTAAACTTATTTTGGGACATGGGGGAGTAATTCAATTGATTTTCAATGACTAGATGACTATTTTTCCATTATTTTGTCACGTTTAATCTTAGCATGATCATTTTACTTATGTGATGATCGTTCTTAGACACTCCTTAGATCTAGATCATTATTCATGATTTTAGAATTTTCACCATTGATTGAAGAGTAATTCCCTGAGAATTTGGAACCCTAGAATTGCATGTCAAGACCCCTTTTAGGTTAGTTCTTATTTGCTTGATTCTAGTAAACTAATTGCCATGATAATAATATAAATCTAGGATTGAGTCTAAGTTTTCAAATGTGGAGATCTTGTGCGAGAGTGAGGATCGGAACGTTGGAGAACCATGAGTAAAACTAGTGTCGAGACTCGGATGGAAGAAAGTGATCCTTGAGATTCCACTAGAGATTTTTGACCTATAATTCAGATGCACGAAAGTAATCCTTGAGTTCTATGTTTGATGATTTACTTATCTTCAGCATTGGGACTAATCTTGCGCGAGAGCGAGGATTAATCCCTGCATGGTTGTCTGCATGAAAGTGAGACAATTCTTTTATTAAAGTAAATTACATCTTCATCATGTTGAAATTAAACTGACAAAATCTTTATTCATGTCTAGTCTTAAAAATTTAAGTGAACGAAACCCTAGTCCCAGCTTCTCTCTCTGATAATTCTGTTTTAGCGCTTTGGTCCTCGATTGCTAGTTTACACTCTTTCGATTGCCTAGATAGTGAAAAATCAATTATTCGGAACTCAACAACATTGCTCCCTGTGGATTCGATACTTTCTTTATTACTTTGAGTATCCGTGCACTTCCGAACACAACACGAGGTAGGCACCCAAGCATGCGACCTCTATAGTTTCACATACATGGATTCCTCGAGCACTCTTCTTCCACGCCCGGTGCTAGCCTCGGGAAGAAGATCCAAGGCTTTGTGTCACCCTCTTCAAACCTTGCACCACCTCCAAGGATGATGCGCAATGGAAGAAGGATGGAGAGGAAGAAGCTGCCAACTTCAAGTCTCCTTCTTGCCCCAAGAGAAGAAGGAGAAGGAGATGACTTGCGACTCTAAGGTGGAAGAGGCTGCACTGCTTGCGATTGCTCACACCCCTTCTTGGATTGGTTGCTCACGCCAACCTGATTGCATGAAGGGGTTCTCGCATATGCCATGATATATAGAGCCAAGGGGTGGCAATAGAAGGGCTAGGCGCATATCACAAAGAAGGGGCGGCTAGGGTAAATGGGTTAGGGAACAATTAGGTTTTAGGGTTTTGGTAAATCTCCAAGACCTCTCCTTAAACCCCTCCTAATTACCAAGGACTTTCCTAACAAGTCCATTATCCTTTATGCGCCCCAAGCATTGCTTAAGAGGCAAGCTTTCCATCCAAAGACAAAAGGGCAAGGCACCGTATCCTTCTAAAGGAAGCAATATGCGCCTATATCACCACATTATGCCCTTGGCGCCAATGGGGTGGTATATCATCCCCATTATACCCTTTATACAATTCTCTTCATAATAACTAGTTATTGGGTCTCATTGCGTAGTGAGCAAGCCCAAATTTCATTACATGGGTTGATTAAGCAATTGGATCCAATCCAATGCAACCCTAATCCAAATGTGACCAACCATGGACAATTTCGGGTCAACCTACCAAAAATGAAGTTTGGCTCCAATAACTCTCTTCTATCTCATCAGGCCCATTGGCGCTAATGAAATCTCCAAAATATATCGGAGCTATCCAATAACTCGATCATAAGGATTCCTTATTAATACGAGAACTCGAGTATATTGGTGTATATGCCCTAGGACGTAATATTGGTCTGTTATTGTACTACTTAACATTGATATTTATATATCATTCGGGCATTGTCGTTAACATCATTTGTTTACATCTGCGAATGTGTACTTATGTGATAATGTCCCTGGAGATAGATTGGATCTGTGCTCAAACTTTTTGTCCCCAGTCAAGTACCTTAGTAGATATGGGATAACTATGGTACATGAGAGACTGGTATATGGGCTACTTAGGTACAAAATGCTAATGCAGACATATGGGTATATCAGTGGTAGATATACTGGATCGACCTGCTGTCAGGCAATGACTTGGTGTCATGAGTTATCCTCACAAGTGACAGGAGATCTGTTGATCCCTATACTTGAGGTCATTGACTCTTCTATGTGGTTAGGGACATGCTTTGATACAACCTAACATCTCGCCGTAGTTGGGATGTCATAACGGTTGTCATTGAGTATGTCACGACCCATATGAGAAGATCAATTGACAGATAGAGGATTTGCCCCTTCTTGAGGGAAGCTTGTTATCCACAGGGCCCCTTATGGTTCTATGACTAAAAGTGTATGGCCATACCCAGGTGAGAACCTAATTTAGTCATAACCATGTGATTGGGTTAAAACAAGTGGTGACACACTTGTCCAATCGGATATCAGTTTGGCAAAGGGACTATAATACATCAGTGCCTAATTGCGATGATGGGGATGTCGATGTCAATATCCATTTCGAAGACTTGGGTAGCAGTGATGCACTGCTAGGTGCCACTCACTGTTGGGGTATGCCCTTAAGGCTAATGTTTGAGGCCTTGGGTTTTTATCAGTATCATGTATAAACTCTATGTTTATAAAGGCAATGGTTGTTATTCAGGTTGTTACATCATCTGCTGCAATATGTATACTTCTGAATAATGTCTCAATGCTGTTCAGCTTGGCTGACATGCAGTTTTGTCCTTAGTCGAGATATCTTGGTGAACATGAGACAGCCTTGATATGATTGAGACTAATATGTGTTCTAATCTTATAGGATGCTTCGAGCATGGAATAAGATGTTGACTGATGGGTACATTGGATGTACTGGACAGACCCTACTTAGGATGTTCAATTGCTTGTAACAATGTGAATAATCCTTATATGCAAACAAGTTGCATATTTCCTCTTACTTGAGATCACTTGTGTTTCTAAATGATGATTGGCATTGTTTTGAGGTAGTTCAATATCATTTGAAACATAATGGTTATAGACTATCTTGGATAATGAACGCATGAGTCATGTTAGGGCACTAGTGAAAGATATAGGAATGCCGTCTCCTTGTTTGGAGTGTGATGTTCTGAAGGGGCCCCCTGGATGAGATGATTGAGAAAGTGTATGGCCATACCCAGATGACTATGTTCATCTGATCTAATCATTCTCATCATATTGGAATTACAGGCTTGGCACGCTTGTCCAATAAGAACATCCAGTGGCAAAGGAAACACATATGTCAAGTGACTTGGGTTCACACTTGTGCTGTGGTTTGGGTGTAGTCTTGGAAGACTCTTTCCTTTATATCGGGAGACAGTGGTGTGTTGCTAGATACCCCTCTCTGTTCGTGATAACGTAAGTTATCGTTACCGACATTTAAAGGAAACCCATAGGGTCCCACAATTTGATGATATGGCTTACTTATGTCAGATCGTGTGGACTGAATTGTTTTGGTTCAGTTTAAAGGAGTTTAAACTCTGATTGTAAGTGAGATCTGGTCTGATCATGTTTGATTGATTAGGGCTTGAGATCAGTAAGCTTCGATCGAGAGAATTGATGCTAGATCGGTGAGATCAAGAGCATCAAGAGATGAATGGTTAGATCTTGAGCCTTATGGTTTAATTTGATCTAGACCAATGCTTGGCTTAATTTGGTTTTTGAACCAAATCCAATTGAACCGGCTCATCAAGTGAGCGCATGGTTCAAAGAGGAGAACATTGCGATTTGTTCACTAAGCGTGAACACTTGAACGTGTGAGGGTTTACTATTTTTGGAAGTCATGCTTTCCAAAATAGGGAGGACGCCTCACGTTCGAGAGCATTGCTCTATTCTCGCTCGCCTCTTCCTCTCGACGCCTCTCTCTCGTGTGGTGAGTCTTCACGCAAAGGAGAAGAGAAGAAAGCCAAGAGACATCTCTCATCTCCTTCACGAAGGGAAACCTTGAAGCTTTGCTAGCACAAAGACGCCAAGGAAGTAGTCATCTTCACCTTGTGTGCGTCACTTTTGGAGGAGAGCCGCTCGCCCTCTTGCTTCCAAGTCGCCATCCAAGCAATGGCAATGGTATGATCCCCTTCTTGATCTATACAAATCTTTAAGTTGATCTATGTTCATACATGCGATCCTAGGAAACCCTAGATTCCGCTCATGCAAGAATTTTATATGCGCATGCTTTAGGGTTTCGCCCCCTTTAGGGAACTTTCAATTGGTATCAGAGCATGGTTCCTTGTATGATTCATATGATTGCTTATTGTGATCCTTGTTTGCGCTTATTAGTAGATCTAAAAGATCATGCGAAAATATGATGTATGTTTTACATTGGCGCATGTATATAGTTGGCGCTTGTTGTAGTTTTTTCTCAAAACATTACTTGCGCGCCCCTCATTAGATCTAAGCGCCTACTTCAAAAGCTTAGACGGGTTATTAGGGTTGAAGTCATCGTCCAGTCTAGACCCAACAGTCTGATCAGACTATCTGACAGCCTAGATGGGTCGACCAGATGGCACCTATGCGCAAGCATGAGGTGGCTATAGGTCGACTGCTGAAAGGGGTGTAGTGATGTCTGATTGAGACAACCGATGAACGCTCATGATTAAGGCCCGGGGTCACACCCGCTTGCCAGAACTCATGAGGGACGTTCAGCCCTTAACGCATGCATTGTTGACCATGAGGTCGACTCAAGTCGGTTATGACTTGGTGCATGCAAGGGCAGTGGGTCTGACTAGGTCTGATGAGTGGATCCCTATTAATGGACCGTTGTAAGGTAGTAGGGCTCATAAGGAAATAAAATGAAGCCAATGGGTTTTTCAAAAAATTTTATTTTCTTGATTGGATCACATGATGTTTGTATAACATGAATGATTGTCTATTTAATCTTATGTTGGCTGCCTAAAATTTAATGTGTGCTGTGCTGGGGCCTGCGTGCCTGGATGTATATTGTAAATTATTATTGTGATCTGCGCATCACATTTTAATTAATTTATAAAGTGTAATTGACCTGTGTGTCAATCATGTCTAGATAGATTAAATTGTATTTTAATCAGACATGAGCACTGAGCACACATGGCAGAGGCGCATGCAGCAAGTGGCTTCACCAGTGGGAGGTCTAGGGTTCGACTCTAGGACAGGCGCATTTTACCTGGTGAGCGCACCTGAGCTGCAGTGGGCGCTTGGGCCCGGGTTGGGCCAGATGAAATGCTAAAGACCCATGAAGAGCTCAAGTGAAGACTTAAATTAATTAAGGTCTTACTTAGGCTTAATGGGCTTTTACCACATAAGATCATCATGCTTTTAACTTACTGTTTAAGTAATTTAGTAACTGCATGATTTATTCTTCTGCTATCACCATAGGATTTGAATGATAGTAAGAAGATAAAAGGACCGTTAAAATCCAACGTTAAATATCAAGCACGATAGCCTTCTGACGCGAAACCTCACTGTTCTGACTATCGTTGGGGCCGTGTTGTACCCACTCAGTGGGCACGCCCATCTATCTTCAGACGGTGTGTGATTACACCTGCGTGTTACAGAGAAGGGATTTATCGCTTCTCGTTGCTCAGCATAGCACGTGGTGGTCCAGGGAGTAGGTCGGGTCAGCTTGACCATGTAGGCTACATATTGAGCATATGGTAGCTATATGGAGGGAGCCATCTGTGGGATCAGAGACTGTGTTGTACCAACTCAGTTGGCACAGTCTGCTGGATTGCCCAGATGAAGGGGAATCGCACGGGTTGGCGATTGGCAGGGATTGCCTACCAGAAATTAGTGCTTGTACTCTCTGTGCATCTTATCTCGCCTGAGCGGGACGCGGAGACCAAGTATGAAATCTGGATCCCATCTCACTAAAAGAGTTTTACTCTTTCGGACTGTTTTACTGGATTTTTCAGTCAGATAAAATAGTGAGAAAAGAATCATTCTTAAGTCCTGAATTGATTCTAACATTGATACTGACCTTGCTGTTCTTGCATTGTTGTAGATTTCTGCAGCAACGAACACCACAGCATTCAATGTGCGATCCCTACTGGAAAGGGAGAAGTTTGCTGGGCCAAACTTCTCAGACTGGTACGGACACCTTAAGATTGTTCTTAAGGCTGAGAGGAAACTGTATGTCCTCGAGACGGCAATACCGCCTCAACCCGCTGCGAACGCCGCAAGGGCGGTTCGGGAAGCTTATGAAAAGTATGTCAATGATAGCATTGATGTCGCTTGCCTTATGCTAGCGTCTATGACGCCACAGCTGCAGCGTCAGCATGAGGATTTATCTGCTATAGAAATTATAGCAAACCTCAAGATGCTGTATGCAGCACAGGCAAGGACTGAACGCTATAACTTGACTAAACTTTTCTTTCAGAGCAAACTGACTGAAGGGAGTCCAGTGGGAGCTCACGTACTCAAGATGATTGGGTACAAGGAGGCTCTAGAGAAACTGGGACACACCATCAATTAGGAGCTTGTTGTAGACATCATCCTGCAGTCTCTCCCGGCCTCTTTCGATCCATTCATTATTAATTTTAATATGAACAAGATCGACTGTACGCCGGCAGAGTTACTGAACATGCTCTTGACTACAGAGCAGACTCAGTCTCGTGAGAAGGGAACGCCTTCATCCTCTGTCCTAATGGTTCCTTCTAGGAACAAGAAGAAGGGGAAGAAGGGCAAAGCCCCTATCAAGAGCTACAACAAGGCTCTAAAGCAAAAGATAAAGCGGTCAAAGGAATACAGATGTTTCCATTGTGGCCAGCTAGGTCACTGGAAAAAGGACTGTAAAGCGCTCCAAAGAGATAAGAAGGGAAGCAACCCTTTCGCTTCTGGCTCAGGTATTTTCGTGACTGAAGTCATGGTTTCTTCTTCTATTTCATGGGTGTTAGACACTGCATGTGGAGTTCACATTTGTTCAAATGTACAGGAACTCAAGAGAAGAAGACAGGTGGGACAGCATGAGGTGGACCTACGAGTAGGAAACGGGGCATGGGTTGCTGCTGTTGCTGTAGGAGTTTATCACATCTCTTTACCATCTGGTCTTGTATTAGAACTGGACAATTGTTATTTTGTACCGAGCATAACTAAGAATATTATCTCTATTCCTGCTCTTGTCAGGAAAGGGTTTTCCTTTGAATGCAAGATTTCAAAGTGTTATATTTCTTTTGATAATATTGTTTATGATACTGGGTCAATTAACAATGGGTTATTCATGTTGGACATGGAATGTTCAATACAACAGATTGATATTAAGAAAGCCAAGTATGCTGATGACAGCACCTTGTTATGGCATAGTCATTTAGGCCATATTAACAAGAAGCGCATTAAGCGGTTGCATGACCATGGACTGCTGGGATCATTCTCCTATGAGGAGCTTGATACATGCAAAGCTTGTTTAATGGGTAAAATGACGAAGTCTCCTTTTTCCAACAAAGGTCAAAGGGCTTCAGGTTTACTTGACCTCATTCACAGTGATGTGTGTGGGCCATTTAGTAAACATGCCAGAGGTGGCTATTCATACTTCATTACCTTTACTGATGATTTCAGTAGGTATGGTTATGTCTATCTTATGAGACATAAGAGTGAATCTTTTGACAAGTTCAAAGAGTTCAAAAATGAAGTACAAAATCAGCTAGGCCGAAATATCAAGGCACTTCGCTCAGATCGAGGTGGAGAATACTTGAGTCGAGAGTTTACTGACTATCTAAAGGAGTGTGGGATTATCTCACAGCTCACTCCACCAGGAACACCGCAATGGAATGGTGTGTCCGAGAGGAGAAATAGAACCTTACTAGATATGGTTCGTTCTATGATGAGTCAGGCTACTCTACCTTACTCCTTTTGGGGATTTGCACTGGAAACAGCTGCAAAGGTACTAAACCGAGTGCCATCCAAGGCAGTTTCAAAGACTCCATATGAGTTATGGTATGGGAAACAGCCGAGCTTGACATTTATTAAGATCTGGGGTTGCGAGGCTTATGTCAAAAAGCTCGCCTCTGGGAAACTGGAGAGCAGATCTGATAAATGTATCTTTGTCGGTTACCCTAAGGAAACTAAGGGTTATTATTTCTACGATCCCAAAGAGAACAAAGTATTTGTTGCTCGGACGGCTATTTTTCTTGAGAAGGAATTTCTTCTGCAAGAGGCCAGTGGGAGAGAAATAAAGCTGGATGAGAATCCAGAAGAAGGACAAAGTAGTCAAGCACAGTTGGATGAGCCTGAGCCAGTAGATCAGGTTACTGAACAACCTGAGGCTCAGATATCACGGGAACCGCAAAGATCGGGAAGGATCCGTCGACAGCCTGAGCGCTATGACGGAGTCTACATCATTGATGATGAACCCCTCACTTATGCGGATGCGGTCAGTGGACCGGAATCAGTGAGATGGCTTGAAGCTATGCGAGCCGAGATGGACTCCATGTTAGATAACCAAGTTTGGGATTTGGTTGATCTGCCTCCGGGAGTAATCCCTATAGGCTGTAAGTGGATCTTCAAGAAGAAGATTGACATGGATGGTAACGTGGTTACCTATAAAGGCAGGCTAGTTGCGAAAGGTTTCAAACAAATCTACGGGATAGATTATGATGAAACTTTCTCTCCTGTAGCCATGTTCAAGTCTATTCGGATTATTCTCGCGATAGCGGCATATTATGATTATGAGATCTGGCAAATGGATGTGAAGACCGCTTTTCTTAATGGAAAACTAGAAGAGGATGTGTATATGACACAACCTGAAGGTTTCACTAATCCATCGGATCGTCATAAAATATGCAAATTAAAGAAGTCCATTTATGGACTTAAACAAGCATCAAGAAGCTGGAATATTCGTTTTGATGAATCAATCTGTAAATTTGGTTTCATCAAGAATGAAGATGACCCGTGTGTATATAAGAGGTTTAGTGGGAGCGTGATTACTTTCCTAGTCCTCTACGTCGATGATATCTTGATCATTGGAAACGATATTCCTGAACTGCATGCCGTAAAAGCATGGTTAAGAAAATGTTTCCAGATGAAAGATTTAGGAGAAGCAGCCTATGTATTAGGTGTGAAGATCTACAGAGATAGATCAAAGAGGCTTCTCGGGCTGTGCCAGAGTACTTACATCGATAAAGTCCTGGAGAGATTCCATTTAGAAAATTCTAAAAGAGGATATCTTCCAATCAGACATGGTCTGAATCTTTCAAAGAGTCAGTGTCCACAAACACAGACTGAGAAAGATGAAATGGACAATACGCCTTATGCTTCGGCTATTGGGTCCATTATGTATGCGATGTTGTGTACTCGCCCAGACGTTGCTTACGGGTTAAGCGTGACCAGTCGATTCCAAAGTAATCCAGGGCAGGCACACTGGATTGCGGTCAAGGACATTTTGAAATATCTTGGGAGGACCAAAGATATGTTCTTGATATATGGAGGTCAGGAAGAACTCAGTATTGAAGGATATACTGATGCTTCGTTCGAGTCTGACCAGGATGATTTCCGATCGCAATCAGGCTATGTTTTTAGCTTGAATGGAGGAGCAGTGGTGTGGAAAAGTTTCAAACAATCAATTGTTGCTGATTCCACAACAGAAGCCGAGTATGTTGCAGCCTCAGAAGCATCCAAGGAGGCAGTGTGGATTCGTAAGTTCGTTCAGGAACTTGGTGTTGTTCCTTCGAGTGCAGATCCTTTGGTTATCTTCTGTGATAACACTGGAGCAATAGCACAAGCAAAGGAACCACGGTCGCACCAGAAGTCCAAGCACATACAGAGAAGGTTTCACTTGATCCGGGAAATCATTGATCGTGGCGAGATCAAAGTCTGCAAGGTTCATACAGATGACAATCTAGCTGACCCGCGTACAAAGCCTCTGGCGCAGCAGAAGCATGAGAAGCACTGTAATAATATGGGTGTGAGATTTCTCAACCATTAGATTAAGTGCAAGTGGGAGATTGTTGGGGTATGCCCTTAAGGCTAATGTTTGAGGCCTTGGGTTGTTATCAGTATCATGTATAAACTCTATGTTTATAAAGGCAATGGTTGTTATTCAGGTTGTTACATCATCTGCTGCAATATGTATACTTCTGAATAATGTCTCAATGCTGTTCAGCTTGGCTGACATGCAGTTTTGTCCTTAGTCGAGATATCTTGGTGAACATGAGACAGCCTTGATATGATTGAGACTAATATGTGTTCTAATCTTATAGGATGCTTCGAGCATGGAATAAGATGTAGACTCATGGGTACATTTGATGTACTGGACAGACCCTACTTAGGATGTTCAATTGCTTGTCACAATGTGAATAATCCTTATATGCAAACAAGTGGCATATTTCCTCTGACTTGAGATCACTTGTGTTTCTAAATGATGATTGGCATTGTTTTGAGGTAGTTCAATATCATTTGAAACATAATAGTTATAGACTATCTTGGATAATGAACGCATGAGTCATGTTTGGGCACTAGTGATAGATATAGGATTGTCGTCTCCTTGTTTGGAGTGTGATGTTCTGAAGGCGCCCCCTGGATGAGATGATTGAGAAAGTGTATGGCCATACCCAGATGACTATGTTCATCTGATCTAATCATTCTCATCATATTGGAATTACAGGCTTGACACGCTTGTCCAATAAGAACATCCAGTGGCAAAGGAAACACATATGTCAAGTGACTTGGGTTCACACTTGTGCTGTGGTTTGGGTGTAGTCTTGGAAGACTCTTTCCTTTATATCGGGAGACAGTGATGTGTTGCTAGATACCCCTCTCTGTTCGTGATAACGTAAGTTATCATTACCGACATTTAAAGGAAACCCTTAGGGTCGCACAATTTGATGATATGGCTTACTTATGTCAGATCGTGTGGACTGAATTGTTTTGGTTCAGTTTAAAGGAGTTTAAACTCTGATTGTAAGTGAGATCTGGTCTGATCATGTTTGATTGATTAGGGCTTGAGATCAGTAAGCTTCGATCGAGAGAATTGATGCTAGATCGGTGAGATCAAGAGCATCAAGAGATGAATGGTTAGATCTTGAGCCTTATGGTTTAATTTGATCTAGACCAATGCTTGGCTTAATTTGGTTTTTGAACCAAATCCAATTGAACCGGCTCATCAAGTGAGCGCATGGTTCAAAGAGGAGAACATTGCGATTTGTTCACTAAGCGTGAACACTTGAACGTGTGAGGGTTTACTATTTTTGGAAGTCATGCTTTCCAAAATAAGGAGCACGCCTCACGTTCGAGAGCATTGCTCTATTCTCGCTCGCCTCTTCCTCTCGACGCCTCTCTCTCGTGTGGTGAGTCTTCACGCAAAGGAGAAGAGAAGAAAGCCAAGAGACATCTCTCATCTCCTTCACGAAGGGAAACCTTGAAGCTTTGCTAGCACAAAGACGCCAAGGAAGTAGTCATCTTCACCTTGTGTGCGTCACTTTTGGAGGAGAGCCGCTCGCCCTCTTGCTTCCAAGTCGCCATCCAAGCAATGGCAATGGTATGATCCCCTTCTTGATCTATACAAATCTTTAAGTTGATCTATGTTCATACATTCGATCCTAGGAAACCCTAGATTCCGCTCATGCAAGAATTTTATATGCGCATGCTTTAGGGTTTCGCCCCCTTTAGGGAACTTTCACTCACTGCTTGTGGTGACCTTTGGTTAGCACTGCCAACGTCAAAGGAACCTACAAGGTCGCACACCTTGATGCTCGAGTTTTCGTATTGATCAGATAGCCTTTGGATTGAGTTATTGGTTAATTCAGATCTATTTGGGAGATTCATCAGCGCCAATGGGCCTAATGAGATGGAAGAAACTTATTAAGGCCAACTTCCATTTTTGGCATATTGACCAAATTAACCATGATTAACCTCGTTTGACCTTGGGTTAAATTGGATTGGATCCAATGGGTTGATTAACATGTATAATGGACCTTGGGCTAGGCCCATTATATAGTTGGGCTTACTGATAAGTTAATTGGGCTTAAGGAGAAGAAAAGGTAAGCGCATATTTAACCCTAGTTAGACTAGGGTTATCGCCTATGCCTTAATTAATATCATGTGATTAATTAAAGTTGATTTTGAATTAATCATTTGAGATAAAATAGGGGCTAATTAATTAATTAATTAGAGTCCTTTTTTTATGGAGATTTAATAGAGTCCTAATTGGATTAGGATTTAATTAATTAATTCCTCAAATCATGCTCTCCTAATTCTTCTGCAAGCCACGCATGATCTCTATAGAAGAGACCCTAGCCCGCCCCTCTCATGGAACTAATTCCTCTTGGAGGGGTGGAGACAAGTGGAGGGGCGAAAGCTTGGGGTTCTTAGAGATTTTCTCCTCTTCTTCCATCAAGACTAAATAGATATTCTTCCTCTTCTTCCCTCGGCGCTTCCCCACCTTGGTGATTGGCGCAAGTGTTCAAGAGGAACTCCCTTGGCGTGGATCTTCTTACCGAGGCTAGCACCGGGTGTGGAAGAAGATGACTCGAAGCATCCATGTCTGTGAGACTGCAGAGGGCGCACACTTGGGCGCCTACATCGACATCGTCTCAATTTGCTCCAAGGTACCTTCTCATCTCATCGTGTCGACTCCCTCGCATGATGAACTTTACTGGGTTTTTGGGACTAGCCTGTTTCGGGGTTATTCTTCCGCTGTGCTTTCTATGAATTTTTTTTTTAAATATCCCCGGGGTTTCCCAACAGAGTATCAAGGTGTGCGACCCTGTAGGTTCCTCTGACATTGGCAACACTGACCTAAGGTCATCACAAGCAGTGAGTGGCACCTAGTAGTGCATCGCTCCTACCCAAGTCATTCGATTGAACAAATGTGTCACCACTTATTTTCATCCAATCACATGGTCATGACTAAATCAGGTTCCCACCTAGGTATTTAGTCATAGAACCATAGAGGAGCTCCATGGAATTCATGCTTCCCCCGGGAAGGGGCAAATCCTCTGTTGTCCATTGACATTCTCATATGGGTCAGGACATGCTCAAAGACAACCATTATTACCTCCCAACTACAACGAGGTGTTAGGTTGTAGCAAAGCATGTCCCTAACCATATACAATAGTCAATGACCTCAAGTCAAGGGATCAATGCATCTCCTATCACTTGTGAGTCCATTAGGTATCTGCTTGTTATAATTGCATTTTCTGTTATGGCGTGTTGTTATGAAAACTGCATTTCTTGATAGACGTCTGGAAGAGAATGTCTATATGGAAATAGCCGAAAGGTTTTCATATAGAGGCCATAAACATATGCATGTGTAAGCATGTTGAAAAGAGCCTGTGTTTACAAGAAGATCAGTGGGAGCATCATAGTGTTTCTTGTTTTGCTTGATTGATGATATTCTCCTCACATGAAATGGCATCCCAGCTCTTCACGCGGTGAAGTAAAGGCTAGGGAAGTATTTCGAGAAGAATTATCTCGGGAATGAGGCCTATATCCTAGGCATGAGGATCTATAGGGATCTAAGAAAGTCATTACCCTTTAGTCAAACTACTTTCATCCAGGATGATGTGGGACCGAGACAGGGCCTCCGGAGGTCCAATCGGGTTCGAAAGAAGCCTTCTAGGTTTGGCTATCCTAGCCCCTAGAAAGTCTTCCCTAGAACCCCCTTTGCCCATTTTGTCTTAGATTAGGTTGCCTCATGTGGTAGGTTAGATCCACCCTTAAAGTACACCAAGTAGTTACATTCACTAGGTTCCGCCACTTATGTATGGTAGGTTAGTGCATGCAATTGATGTAATTGATTAGGTCAACTCCATTTTGGGATACAAGTCAAAATCAAGTCAAGACAACTCCAAGAGGTGCTATGAGGCCATCAGCCCAACTTATGGAAGAACCAGCCCACCCCAACCTAATGGAGCATCACCACAATTACCCCAAATCCCACCATCCTAGTTGGCAGCCATGTGGGATTTGTCTTCATCTCCAACCGCCACTTTCCCTTTGGAGCAAAGGGGGACAAAGCCAGCTAATTACTAGCCCTTTGCAGCCACTCCAAAAGTAAGGATGCGCCAGCCACCAATGCCAAGGAGCAGCCCACACGCCACCAACAAAATGCAAAGTTTCGGTCTTCAAGGAGCTGCACACATTTACTGCAGAATGACAGCCGCTTCAGTCCACCACCACCTCAGACTTCGACATTACCGTCGTGAGGAAAACACCAAGCCAAGCCTCAAAACAAATCTGCCCATTTGGGGAAAGATATCAGCCCCATTAAGTCGCCTGCATCATGCTGTATTTTCTTTGCTCGTTTGACTTGTTCATGCGCTTAGGGATGGGAGACAACCGTTGGCAGTCTCCTATATGTTGTATTCTCTTGTAAGCCACAGATTAGAGTTGAATATTTGAAAAAAATCCAGAAGTGTGTCTTCTAGTGATGTTTGTCACCTCAACTCTCCCCTCCTCCAAACCTTGCCGAGAGCTCATTTCCTCTTCCCCTCTTCAATCTTCTTCCACCACTTGCTCATGTCCTGAAGCTGGAAGTTCACGCCACCTTCTCCCACCAGCCTTGAAGAGTCTTCAGCCCAAGAGAAGGAGCTGGGCCAAACTGTGGCTCAATATGGTGTCACCTACACCATGCCGAGACCAAGAATCCACTCCCAAGTTAGCTAAGTCCTCTCTCTACCTTGGTTGTTGCTTTCTTGATGTTCTTTGAGCACCCATATGCACCCACACATAATTCTCACAGGTGGCGCAAGGCCCTTGAAGAGCATGCTAAGCGCATCCCCTCTCTTTCCCCTCTAAGATAGTTAGTCCTTAACATGTTAGCAAGGGAACTTGGAGATTAGCCTCCCCTTTGATTGTTCTTGTAACTTGGCCTCTTAATATTCTTTCTAAACTCACCCACGCATCTGTGGGGTGCTGAAATGTTGTGAATGTAAGCTCCCAGGGCCCTACTTTGTGTGATTCCACAATCGGACTGGTGAAGATCGGGACGTACGTCCCTTCTGTTCTCAAGGGGCGCAAGGTGAGTTCCTCCCTTAGCGTAGAATTATTTCTTGCTTGTAGACTTGCATGATAGGATGTATTTCAGCTTCATCACTTGATATAGAACGGCATGCTAGGGCTTAAGTTCAACTTATTATCTTCACTAGTCCCGGTCTTTAACAAAAACTACAAAAACAAGTTATTTTCAACTACGTTAGTGTAAGGGGTTTCCTTAAGGTATAGTTAATTAGCAAAATGTTTTCAAAGCGCGTTGTTTGAATGCTTGCATGGTTGGCCTCCCCATCATAGGAGATTCTGGATAGGTTCATATTGGGTGATTCCAAAAGTTGATACCTTCCAGGAAGACATGGTCTGATTATCTCAAAGATGCTATGTCATATGACACAGCTGAAGAGTAGTAACATGAGTCTATAATCCTAATACATTGGGTGTAGGATAGATCATGGTTTGTGCAACATGCAC
This sequence comes from Costus lasius, assembly GCA_027563935.2. Lineage (NCBI taxonomy): Eukaryota > Viridiplantae > Streptophyta > Magnoliopsida > Zingiberales > Costaceae > Costus > Costus lasius. Next base: position 64,679,458 of record CM050446.2, on the reverse strand, counting down.
AAGACCAAGTGTGGCAAATGCTTGGAGCACAGCCAGTAAGTTTCAATCAGATCCTAGTGTTCACATTGGATAGCTGTGAGAGCAAACCTTTAATACTTGGGAAGTATAAAGGATTGAAGTCTAGTCTATGATAGACAGGAAGAATTTTGTTTACAGAGGTACACTGATACTTCCTATGCACCAACCTTCTAGCTCAACCCTCGCTAAGCCTAAACATGTTCAACCTATAGACACCTCCACCATCACTTGTTACAACTGTAGGCAAAGGGGACACCTTGCTAAGGATTGCACTAAGAAGGTCATGGTCCTAACTGAGGGAGACCTAGACCCTGAACCTACCCTTGAGGGAGACCCTGACCAAGAGATTGAAGTCAATGACTATGATAGTAGTGATGATATCTTCAACACATTAGGGGTAGTTAGATGTACCCTTGTTAAGCCCACCCCCACTGAGGATTGGCGTCGGACTAGCATTTCCACACTTACACCAAATGCCATGGTCACATGTGTAAGGTGGTAATTGATGGAGGAAGCAGTCTCAATGTTGTCTCCCACATAGCTGCCACTAAACTGAATCTTAAAATGGAACCCCGGCATGTCCTTACAACATTTCCTTAGTTAAGCAAACTAGTGTTCCTGTGACCTATAGATGCCTTGTGCCTATCCAGTTTGGTACATATGAGGACAAGGTTTGGTGTGATGTCCTCACCATGGATGTAGCCCAAATCCTTTTAGGCCGCCCTTGGCTCTATGACATGGATGTTATCCACTATGGTTGGACTAACACCTATTTCTTTAACCATAAGGATCAAAAGATTAGGCTAAAGCCTTCCCTTCCCAAAGCACTTAGAGCCACCACTGGTAAGGGTAAGGTAGAGGAGCCCAAGAGAGTCAGCCCACTGTTCAACTAATAAGGCCCCAAGCCTTCACTAAGGAGATCATAGAAGACCAACCCCTCTATACCCTAGTCATCAAAGAAGCCAGCCCTGAAGTAGAAGAGAAGCCTTCCCCAGAAGTAGAAGCCTTGCTCCAAGAGTTTAGTGAGCTCACCCCCGAGGATCTCCCTGAAGGACTGCCACCTCTTAGGGATATACAGCATGCCATAGACTTAGTACCTGGATCCTCCCTCCCCAGCCTACCTCACTATAGGATGAACCCTACTGAACATGAGGAGCTTAAGAGACAGGTGGATGACTTATTGTGTAAAGGTTACATAAGGGAAAGCCTAAGCCCCTGCGCAGTTCCAGCCCTTCTCACCCTGAATAAGGATGGTAGCTGGCGCATGCGTATTGATTGTAGAGCTATTAACAAGATCACCATTAAGTATAGGTTTCCCATACCTAGACTTGATGACATGCTAGATATGTTAGTGGGATCCAAATGGTTTTCAAAGCTTGACCTTAGAAGTGGATACCACCAGGTTAGGATAAGAGAAGGGGATGAGTGGAAGACCGCTTTCAAAACAAAAGATGGTCTTTATGAATGGTTAGTCATGCCTTTTGGACTAACCAATGCCCCTTCCACATTTATGAGGCTCATGACCCAAGTGCTTAGACCCTACATAGGTAAATTCTTAGTTGTATACTTTGATGATATACTTATCTATAGTAGGTCACAAGAGGAGCACCTAGGGCACTTAAAGCAAACCCTAACCCTTCATAGGAATGAGAAGCTTTATGTCAACCTGAAGAAGTGTTCTTTCATATCCCCTAAAGTTGTCTTTCTAGGATTCATTGTTTCTGACTTAGGGCTTCAAGCCGATCCATCTAAGGTCCAAGCCATACTAGACTGGCCTGAGCCTAAGACCCTTACTGAAGTTAGGAGTTTCCATGGCCTTGCTACCTTCTACCGTAGGTTCATACGGAATTTTAGCACCATAGTAGCTCCTATCACCAATTGCATGAAGCAAGGAGACTTTAGTTGGACCACGTCAGCTAGTAGAGCCTTCACTGAACTTAAGAATAGGATGACCTCTGCCCCTCTTTTAAGATTGCCTGACTTTGGCAAGGTCTTTGAGGTTGATTGCAATGCTTCTGGCATTGGCATAGGTGGGACCCTCAGCCAGGAAGGTCACCCTATTGCCTTCTTCAGTGAGAAGCTGAATGAGGCCAAGCAGAAATACTCAACCTATGACAAAGAGTTTTATGCCGTGGTTCAATCTTTGAGGCATTGGCGGCATTACCTTCTCCACCATGAATTTACCTTAAATAGTGACCACCAAGCCCTGTCTTATCTTAGTGCCCAAAGGAAACTCAATGCTAGACATGCAAAGTGGGTAGAGTATCTCCAGCAGTACACTTTTGTCTTAAAACAGAAATCTGGAGTTAACAACTAAGTTGCTGATGCCTTAAGTAGGGTAGTCTTCATTTTGTAGATTATGCATGCTGAGCTTGTAGGATTTGATCATATGAAAACTGCCTATCTAGATTGCCCCGATTTTTCTGCTATCTATACTGATATGACTAAAGATGTTATGAGTCACCCTCTGTATACCCTTAGGGATGGGTATCTTTTCCTTGGACCGACACTTTGTGTGCCCAAGACCTCGATCCGAGATTTCCTAATTTGGGAACTCCATGGAGGTGGGTCCGCTGGACACCACAGTCGAGAGAAGACCCGTGCCTTAGTAGAAGAGAGATTTTTTTGGCCTAAACTCTACCGAGATGTGGCCAAGGTAGTTAGGCATTGTGGGACCTATCAATCCACCAAGGTCCAGAAGCACAATTTTGGACTGTATACCCCTCTGCCCATTCCACAGCCACTGTGGCAGGATATTAGTATGGACTTTGTTCTAGGATTGCCTAGGACAGCTGCTAGACATGACTCTATCTATGTTGTGGTAGACAGGTTCACTAAAATGGCACATTTTTTACTTTGCTCCAAGACTACCAATGCCTCCCATATGGTCAGGCTCTTCTTTAGAGACATTGTCAAGTTACATGGTACCCCTCTCACTATAGTTTCTGACAGAGACACCAGGTTTGTTAGCCATTTCTGGAGGATGCTATGGGCTCTATTAAGCACAAAACTGAAGTTCTAAACGGCCTATCATCCCCAAACGGATGGGCAGACCAAAGTGGTCAACAGATCACTTGGGAATATCCTTAGGAGTCTCGTAAGAGAACACCCCGGTGATTGGGACAAGCTGTTGCCCACAGCTGTATTCTCCTACAATAGTGTCCCAAATAGGACTACTGGTCTGTCTCCCTTTCAGGCAAACTTAGGGTACCAACCTAGCAAGCCCATTGATCTATTTGCTGCCCCTAAGCATTGCAAGACTTCTATTTCGGCCCGAGATTATGCTTTCCATATTTCGCAGTTACATCATGAGTTATTTAGCAAGATTCAGGATTCTGTTAACCAATATCGTGATGATACTAACAAAAGGAGCCGAGAGAAGGTATTTTCTGTAGGTGATCAGGTGATGTTGCGGGTCCGTGAGGAGCGTATCTAGGGACATGGCCGCAAGTTGGACGCGAATGGAATTGGACCCTTCACCATTCTGAGGAAGGTCAACGACAATGCCTACATCTTAGACCTGCCACCAGACTTGGGAATCTCCTCCACCATCAATGTGGAGGATCTGACACTCTATCATCTGCCTCTCTCCATACAAGAACAGGACGTCAGCCGTGAGTTAGAGATTGAGGCCATACTCGAGGACCAAACCTGACTCACCCCTGATGAGGAACAACTTTATTACCGCGTCAAATTTGCTGACGGTGAGGAGGCATGGCTCCCCGAGACTGAGCTTGCTAGGTCTGCACCTAAGCTTCTCCAAGGGTACAAAGAAAATTCTCCATAGGAGAATTTCTCTCACCCTGGGAGAGCTGATGTGGGACCAAGGCAGGGCCTTCGGAGGTCTAATCGGGTTCGAAAGAAGCCTTCTAGGTTTGGCTATCCTAGCCCCTAGAAAGTCTTCCCTAGAACCCCCTTTGCCCATTTTGTCTTAGATTAGGTTGCATCATGTGGTAGGTTAGATCCACCCTTAAAGTACACCAAGTAGTTACATTCACTAGGTTTCGCCACTTATGTATGGTAGGTTAGTGCATGCAATTGATGTAATAGATTAGGTCAACTCCATTTTGGGATACAAGTCAAAATCAAGTCAAGACAACTCCAAGAGATGCTATGAGGCCATCAGCCCAACTTATGGAAGAACCAGCCCACCCCAACCTAATGGAGCATCACCACAATTACCCCAAATCCCACCATCCTTGTTGGCAGCCATGTGGGATTTGTCTTCATCTGCAACCGCCACTTTCCCTTTGGAGAGCAAACGGGGACAAAGCCAGCTAATTACCAGCCTTTTGCAGCCACTCCACAAGTAAGGATGCGCCAACCACCAATGCCAAGGAGCAGCCCACACGCCACCAACAAAATGCAGAGATTCGGTCTTCAAGGAGCTGCACACATTTACTGCAGAATGACAGCCGCTTCAGTCCACCACCACCTTAGACTATGACATTACCGTCGTGAGGAAAACTCCAAGCCAAGCCTCAAAACAAATCTGCACATTTGGGGAAAGATATCAGCCCCATTAAGTCGCCTGCATCATGCTGTATTTTCTTTACTCGTTTGACTTGTTCATGCGCTTAGGGATGGGAGACAACCGTTGGCAGTCTCCTATATGTTGTATTCTCTTGTAAGCCACAAATTAGAGTTGAATATTTGAAAAAAATCCAGAAGTGTGTCTTCTAGTGGTGTGTGTCACCTCAACTCTCCCCTCCTCCAAACCTTACCGAGAGCTCAATTCCTCTTCCCCTCTTCAATCTTCTTTCTCCACTTGCTCATGTCCTGAAGCTGGAAGTTCACGCCACCTTCTCCCACCAGCCTTAAAGAGTCTTCAGCCCAAGAGAAGGAGCTGGGCTAAACCGTGGCTCGAGATGGTGTCACCTACACCATGCCGAGACCAAGAATCCACTCCCAAGTTAGCTAAGTCCTCTCTCTACCTTGGTTGTTGCTTTCTTGATGTTCTTTGAGCACCCATCTGCACTCACACAGAATTCTCACAGGTGGCGCAAGGCCCTTGAAGAGCATGCTAAGCGCATCCCCTCTCTTTCCCCTCTAAGCTAGTTAGTCCTTAACATGTTAGTAAGGGAACTTGGAGATTAGCCTCCCCCTTGATTGTTCTTGTAACTTGGCCTCTTAATATTCTTTCTAAACTCACCCGCGCATGTGTGGGGTGCTGAAATGTTGTGAATGTAAGCTCCTAGGGCCCTACTTCATGTGATTCCACCATTGGACCAGTGAAGATCGGGACGTACGTCCCTTCTATTCTCAAGGGGCGCAAGGTGAGTTCCTCCCTTAGCGTAGATTTATTTCTTGCTTGTAGACTTGCATGATAGGATGTATTTCAGCTTCATCACTTGATATAGAACTGCATGATAGGGCTTAAGTTCAGCTTATTATCTTCACTAGTCTCAGCCTTTAACAAAAACAACAAAAACAAGTTATTTTCAACTACGTTAGTGTAAGGGGTTTCCTTAAGCTATAGTTAATTAGCAAAATATTTTCAAAGCGCGTTGTTTGAATGCTTGCATGTTTGGCCTCCCCATCATAGGAGATTCTAGAGAGGTTCATATTGGGTGATTCCAAAAGTTGATACCTTCCAGGAAGACATGGTCTGATTATCTCAAAGATGCTATGTCATATGAAACAGCTGAAGAGTAGTAACATGAGTCTATAATCCTAATACATTGGGTATAGGATAGATCATGGTTTGTGCAACATGCACAAGACCAAGTGTGTCAAATGCTTGGAGCACAGCCAGTAAGTTTCAATCAGATCCTAGTGTTCACACTGGATAGCTGTGAGAGCAAACCTTTAATACTTGGGAAGTATAAAGGATTGAAGTCCAGTCTATGATAGACAGGAAGAATTTTGTTTACAGAGGTACACTGATACTTCCTATGCACCAACCTTCTAGCTCAACCCCCGCTAAGCCTAAACATGTTCAACCTATAGACACCTCCACCATCACTTGTTACAACTGTAGGCAAAGGGGACACCTTGCTAAGGATTGCACTAAGAAGGTCATGGTCCTAACTGAGGGAGACCTAGACCCTGAAGCTACCCTTGAGGGAGACCCTAACCAAGAGATTGAAGTCAATGACTATGATAGTAGTGATGATATCTTCAACACATTAGGGGTAGTTAGATGTACCCTTGTTAAGCCCACCCCCACTGAGGATTGGCGTCGGACCGGCATTTTCCACACTTACACCAAATGCCATGGTCACATGTGGAAGGTGGTAATTGATGGAGGAAGCAGTCTCAATGCTGTCTCTGAAGAGTCCCCTTCGAGGGGGAGCGCAAGCAGATGAAAAACCCTAATTCAGGGGGCGCATGCATTTTGCTAGGGTTTCATCTGGACAATCGCTTATATGCTCATATAATCAACTTAGATCTATTGATTGGATCAAGAAGGAGATTCATACCAACGCCATTGCCTTGGAGGTCGGCTTGGAAGAAGAGAGCAACTTAGATCTCCTCCAAAAGTTCACACACAAGATGAAGAGCGCTTACTTCCTTGGCGTCCCTTGTGCTAGCAAGGCACCCAAGCTTTCTTGTCGAATGGAAGGGGATGATGAGAGATTAAGCTTGGCCGAGAGCTCCACGCCTTCGTCCACCACTTCTTTCACACGCAAAAATTGCAAGAAGCCAAGTGAAGTTCGATCAACCCCCATTTACCACATGGAGGTGTTTTGGTTTTCAACATAGAAAACCGCCATCCACAAATGGTAAGTGTTTATGGTTCTTGCGTTCACTCCAAGTGAACGCTCGAAACTTCTCACTAATTGAACCAAACGTTCACATAGTGAACCGGTTCTATTAGATTTGGTTCAAGATCTCAATTAAGCCAAGCCACTTGGTCTAGACCACATTGAACCCTAAGGCTCAAGATCTAACCGTTCATCTCCTGATGCTCCTGATCTCACCGATCTAGCATCATCTCTCTCGATCGAAGCTTACCGATCTCAAGCCCTAATCAATCAAACATGATCAGACCAGATCTCACTTACAATCAGAGATTAAATCCCTTTAAACTGAACCCAAACAATTCAGTCCACACGATCTGACTCAAGTAAGCCATATCATCAAATTGTGCGACCCTGAGGGTTTCCTTTAAATGTCGGTAACGATAACTCACGTTATCACGATCAGTGAGGGGTATCTAGCAACACATCACTGTCTCCCGATATAAAGGAAAGAGTCTTCCAAGACTACTCCCAAACCACAGCACAAGTATGAATCCATTCACAAGGCATGCATGTATCCTTTGCCACTGGATGTTCTTATTGGACAAGCGTGTCAAGCCTGTAGCTCCAATATGATGAGCATGATTAGATCAGATGCACATAGTCACCTGGGTATGGCCATACACTTTCTCAATCATCTCATCTAGGGGGCCCCTATAGAACACCACACTCCTTCAACAAGGAGACGGCAATCCTCTATCTATCACTAGTGCCCTAACCTGACTCATGATCATTATCCAAGATAGTCTATAACCATTATGTTTCAAATGATATTGAACTACCTCAAAACAATGACAATCATCATTTAGAAACACAAGTGATCTCAAGTCAGAGGACATGTGCCACTTGTTGCACTCAAGGATCATTCACATTGTGACAAGCAATTGAATATCCTAGTAGGGTCTGTCCAGTACATCCAATGTACCCATGAGTCTACATCTTATTCCATGCTCGAAGCATCCTATAAGATTAGAACACATATTAGTCTCAACCATATCAAGGCTGTCTCATGTTCATCAAGATATATCGACTAAGCACATATAGCATGTCAGCCTAGCTGAATAGCTTTGAGACATTATTCAGAAGTACACTTATTACAGCAGACAAGGTAACAAACTGAATAACAACCATTGCCTTTATAAATTTAAGAGTTTATACAATGATACTATTACAATCCCAAGGCCTCAAACATTAGCCTTAAGGGCATACCCCAACAGTCTCCCACATAGCTGCCACTAAACTGAATCTTAAAATGGAACCCCGGCCTAGTCCTTACAACATTTCCTGGGTTAACCAAACTAGTGTTCCTGTGACCCGTACATGCCTTGTGCCTATCCAGTTTGGTACATATGAGGACAAGGTTTGGTGTAATGTCCTCACCATGGATGTAGCCCAAATCCTTTTAGGCCGCCCTTGGCTCTATGACATGGATGTTATCCACTATGGTAGGACTAACACCTATGTCTTTAACCATAAGGATCAAAAGATTAGGCTAAAGTCTTCCCTTCCCAAAAAACTTAGGAGATCATAGAAGACCAACCCCTCTATACCCTGTTCAACTAATAAGGCCCCATGCCTTCACTAAGGAGATCATAGAAGACCAACCCCTCTATACCCTAGTCATCAAAGAAGCCAACCCTGAAGTAGAAGAGAAGCCTTCCCCAGAAGTAGAAGCCTTGCTCCAAGAGTTTAGTGAGCTCACCCCCGAGGATCTCCCTGAAGGACTGTTGGGTCCCCTTCTAGGGGGAGCACAAGCGGATAAAACCCCTTTCAAGAGGGGGGGCCGAAAACCCTATGTAAGGGTGGCGCATAATTCATTCTTGCATGAAGATGCTAGGGTTTCACAAATCGCATGTAATATGTTTTCATGATCAACTTCAAGCGATTGAATGGAACAAGAGGGAGTTCATACCATAGCCATCGGATTGGATGGTGCCTTGGAATCAAGAGAACAAAAGAGGCCTCCACCTTGTCATCACACACAAGATGATCAAGGACTACTCTTTGAGATCCTTGTGCTAGCAAAGAGCTTCAAAGGTGCTTGTCGCGTGAGGATGATGAGAGATCAATCTCTTGCCGAGAGCTCCACACGCCTTTTTTTTTTCTTTTTCACACTGTATCGATATGATCAAAGCCAAGCGAAGTGAAGTCACACATTCAACGGCTTGGCGTTTAGGCGTTATGAAGAGAGGCTTTGATCACTTTCCTTAATTGGAAGTATGCGCTCATCAACAACCAAAACGCTAACACCATTCGAACCAAGCGTTCACATAAGTGAACCGGTTCGAATTTGGTTCACTTTGGTTCAATCAATCTGGTCCAAAGACCACATGAAACCAGCCCAAGCCATGGTCTAGATCTCTCTGAACCAAATGGTCCAAGATCTAACCGTTGATCTCCTGATGCTTCTGATCTCACCGATCTAGCATCACTTCTCTCGATCGAAGCTTACCGATCTCAAGCCCTAATCAATCAAACATGATCAGACCAGATCTCACTTACAATCAGAGATTATATCCCTTTAAACTGAACCCAAACAATTCAGTCCACACGATCTGACTTAAGTAAGCCATATCATCAACTTGTGTGACCCTAAGGGTTTCCTTTAAATGTCGGTAACGACAACTTACGTTATCACGACCAGTGAGGGGTATCTAGCAACACATCACTGTCTCCCGATATAGAGGAAAGAGTCTTCCAAGACTACACCCAAAACACAGCACAAGTGTGAATCCATTTCACAAGGCTTACATGATTCCTTTGCCACTGGATGTTCTTATTGGACAAGCATGTCAAGCTTGTAGCTCCAATATGACGAGCATGATCAGATCAGATGAACATAGTCATTTGGGTATGGCCATACACTATCTCAACCATCTCATACAGGGGGGCCCTTTAGAATATCACACTCCTTGAACAAGGAGACGGCAATCCTTTATCTATCACTAGTGTTCTAACCTGACTCATGATCATTATCCAAGATAGTTTATAATCATTATGTTTCAAATGATATTGAACTACCTCAAAACAATGACAATCATCATTTAGAAACACAAGTGATCTCAAGTCAAAGGACATGTGCCACTTAGTGCAAACAAGGATCGTTCATATTGTGACAAGCAATTGAATATCCTAGTAGGGTCTGTCCAGTACATCCAATGTACCCATGAGTCTACATCTTATTCCATGCTCGAAGCATCCTATAAAATTAGAACTCATATTAGTCTCAATCATATCAGGGCTGTCTCAAGTTCACCAAGATATCTCGACTAAGGACATAACAGCATGTCAGCCTAGCTGAACAGCTTTGAGACATTAATCAGAAGTACACTTATTACAGCAGACAAGGTAGCAATCTGAATAATAACCATGCCTTTATAAACATAAGAGTTTATTACATGATACTTATACAATCCCAAGGCCTCAAACATTAGCCTTAAGGGCATACCCCAACAATCTCCCACTTGCACTTAATCTAATGGTTGAGAAACCTCAAACCCATATTATTACAGTGCTTCTCATGCTTCTGCTGCGCCAGAGGCTTGGTAAGCGGGTCTGCCAGATTGTCATCTGTATGAACCTTGCATATTTTGATCTCGCCTCGATCAATGATCTCCCGGATTAAGTGAAACCGTCTCTGTATGTGCTTGGACTTCTGGTGCGACCGTGGTTCCTTTGCTTGTGCGATGGCTCCAGTGTTATCACAGAAGATAACCAAAGGATCTGCACTCGAAGGAACAACACCAAGTTCTCTCACGAACTTACGAATCCACACTGCCTCCTTGGATGCTTCCGAGGCCGCAACATACTCGGCTTCTATTGTGGAATCAGCAACAGTTGACTGTTTGAAACTTTTCCACACCACTGCTCCACCATTCAAGCTAAAAACATAGCCTGATTGCGATCGGAAATCATCCTGGTCCGACTGGAACGAAGCGTCAGTATATCCTTCTATACTGAGTTCTTCCTGACCACCATATATCAAGAACATATCTTTGGTCCTCCGCAGATATTTTAAAATGTTCTTGACCGCAATCCAGTGCGCCATACCTGGATTACTTTGGAACCGACTGGTCACGCTTAACCCGTAAGCGACGTCTGGGCGAGTACACAACATCGCATACATAATGGACCCAATAGCCGAAGCATAAGGCGTATTGTCCATTTCATCTTTCTCAGTCTGTGTTTGTGGACACTGACTCTTCGAAAGATTCAGACCATGTCTAACTGGAAGATATCCTCTTTTAGAATTCTCTAAATGGAATCTCTCCAGGACTTTATCGATGTAAGTACTCTGGCACAGCCCGAGAAGCCTCTTAGATCTATCCCTGTAGATCTTCACACCTAACACATAGGCTGCTTCTCCTAAATCTTTCATCTGGAAACATTTTCCTAACCATGCTTTAACAGCATGCAGTTCAGGAATATCATTTCCAATGATTAAGATATCATCGACGTAGAGGATTAGGAATGTAATTACGCTCCCACTAAACCTCTTATACACACACGGGTCATCCTCGTTCTTGATGAAACCAAACTCAGAGATTGATTCATCAAAATGAATATTCCAGCTTCTAGATGCTTGTTTAAGTCCATAAATGGACTTCTTTAACTTGCATATTTTATGACGATCTGATGGATTAGTGAAACCCTCAGGTTGTGTCATATACACATCCTCGTCCAGATTTCCATTAAGGAAAGCTGTCTTCACATCCATCTGCCAGATCTCATAATCGTAATATGCAGCTATCGCGAAAAGAATCCGAATAGACTTAAACATGGCTATAGGTGAGAAAGTTTCATCATAATCTATCCCGTAGATTTGTTTGAAACCTTTCGCAACTAGCCTGCCTTTATAGGTAACCACGTTACCATCCATGTCTATCTTCTTATTGAAGATCCATTTACAGCCTATAGGGATTACTCCCGGAGGCGGATCAACCAAATCCCAGACTTGGTTATTTGACATGGAGTCCATTTCGGCTCGCATAGCATCAAGCCATCTAGCTGACTCCGGTCCACTGACCGCATCCGCATAAGTAAGGGGTTCATCATTATCAATGATGTAGACTCCGTCATAGCGCTCAGGCTGACGACGGATCCTTCCCGATCTTCGCGGTTCCCGTGATATTTGAGCCTCAGGTTGCTGAGTAACCTGATCTTCCGGCTCAGGCACATCCAACTGTGCTTGACTACTTTGTCCCTCTTCTGGAATCTCATCCAGCTTTATTTCTCTCCCACTGGCCTCTTGCAGAAGAAACTCCTTCTCAAGAAATATGGCCGTCCGAGCAACAAATACTTTGTTCTCTTTGGGATCGTAGAAATAATAACCCTTAGTTTCCTTAGGGTAACCGACAAATATACATTTCTCAGATCTGCTCTCCAGTTTCCCAGAGGCGAGCTTTTTGACATAAGCCTCGCAACCCCAGATCCTGATAAATGTCAAGCTCGGCTGTTTCCCACACCATAACTCATATGGCGTCTTAGAAACTGCCTTGGATGGCACTCGGTTTAGTACCTTTGCAGCTGTTTCCAGTGCAAAACCCCAAAAGGAGTAAGGTAGAGTAGCCTGACTCATCATAGAACGAACCATATCAAGTAACGTTCTATTTCTCCTCTCGGACACACCATTCCATTGCGGTGTTCCTGGCGGAGTGAGCTGTGAGATAATCCCACACTCCTTTAGATAGTCAGTAAACGCATGACTTAGGTATTCACCACCTCGATCAGAACGAAGTGCCTTGATATTTCGGCCTAACTGATTTTGTACTTCATTTTTGAACTCTTTGAACTTGTCAAAAGATTCACTTTTATGTCTCATTAAATAGACATACCCATACCTACTGAAATCATCAGTAAAGGTAATGAAGTACTGATAGCCACCTCTGGCATGTTTACTAAATGGCCCACACACATCACTGTGTATAAGGTCAAGTAAACCTGAAGCCCTTTGACCTTTGTTAGGAAAAGGAGACTTCGTCATTTTGCCCATTAAACAAGCTTTGCATGTATCAATCTCCTCATAGGAGAATGATCCCAGCAGTCCATGATCATGCAACCGCTTAATGCGCTTCTTGTTAATATGGCCTAAACGACTATGCCATAGCAAGGTGCTGTCATCAGCATACTTGGCTTTCTTATTATCAATGTTTTGTATAGAATATTCCATGTCCAACATGAATAACCCATTGTTAATGGAACCAGTAGCATACACAATATTATTTAGAGAAAGTATACACTTTGAAATCTTGCATTCAAAGGAAAAACCCTTCCTGACAAGAGCAGGAATGGAGATAATATTCTTGGTAATACTGGGTACAAAATAACAACTGTTTAATTCTAATACAATGCCAGATGGTAAAGAAATGAAATAGTCTCCTACAGCAACAGCAGCAACCCGTGCCCCGTTTCCAACGCGTAGGTCTACCTCATGCTGTCCCACCTGCCTTCTTCTCTTGAGTTCCTGTACATTTGAACAAATGTGAACTCCACATGCAGTGTCCAACACCCATGATATAGAAGAAGATGAAACCATGACTTCCGTCACGTAAAAACCTAAGCCAGAAGCGATGTTTCCCCTCTTATCTCCTTGGAGCGCTTTACAGTCCTTTTTCCAGTGACCCAGCTGGCTACAGTGGAAACACCTGTTGTCCTTGGACCGCTTCACCTTTTGTTTCAGAGCCTTACTGTAGTTCTTGACAGGGGCCTTGCCCTTCTTCCCCTTCTTCTTGTTCCTTGAAGGAACCATCAAGACAGAGGTTGAAGGCTTTCCCTTCAGAGTTTCCTCAGTAGTCAAGAGCATATTCAACAGCTCTGCCGGTGTACAATCGATTTTGTTCATATTAAAGTTAATGATGAACGCATCGAAAGAAGGCGGAAGAGACTGCAGAATGATGTCTACAGCAAGCTCCTGGTTAATGGTATGCCCCAGTTTCTCCAGAGCCTCCTTGTGCCCAATCATCTTGAGCACATGAGCTCCCACTGGGCTCCCTTCAGCCAGTTTGCTCTGAAAGAAGAGCTTCGTCAGATTATAGCGTTCTGTCCTCGCCTGTGCAGCATACAGCATCTTGAGGTTCGCTATGATCTCTATAGCCGACATATCCTCATGCTGACGCTGCAGCGGTGGCGTCATAGACTCTAGCATCAGGCAAGCGACATCAATGCTATCATTGACGTGCTTTTCATAGGTTTCACGAACCGCCCTTGCGGCGTTCGCAGCGGGCTGCGGCGGTATTGCCGTCTCGAGGACATACAGTTTCCTCTCTGCCTTAAGAACGATCTTAAGGTGTCCGAACCAGTCAGAGAAGTTCGGCCCAGCAAACTTCTCCCTTTCCAGTAGGGATCGCACATTGAAGCTCATGGTGTTCGTTGCTGCAGGAATCTACAACAATGCAAGAACAGCAAGGTCAGTATCAATGTTAAGAATCAATCAGGACTTAAGAATGATTCCTTTTTCTCACTATTCTAGCTGACTGTAAAATCCATAAAACAGTCCGAAAGAGTAATACTCTTTTAGTGAGATGGGATCCAGATTTCATACTTGGTCTCCGCGTCCCGCTCAGGCGAGATAAGATGCATAGAGATGACAAGCACTAATTTCTGGTAGGCTGTCCCAGCCAATCGCCAACCCGTGCGATTCCCCTTCATCTGGGCAATCCAGCAGACTGTGCCAACTGAGTTGGTACAACACAGTCTCTGATCCCACAGATGGCTGCCTCCATGTGCTACCATATGCGCCACATATGTAGCCTACATAGTCAAGCTGACCCGACCTACTCCCTGGACCACCACGTGCTATGCTGAGCAACGAGAAGCGATAAATCCCTTCTCTGTAACACGCAGGTGTAATCCAGCACCGTCTGAAGATAGATGGACGTGCCCACTGAGTGGGTATAACACGGCTCCAACGATAATCAGAACAGTGAGGTTTCGCGTCAGAAGGCTTACGAGCTTGATATTTTATTGTTGGATTTTACCGGTCTTTTATCTTCTTGACTATCATGCAAGTCCTATGGTGATAGCAGAAGATAAACTCATGCATTTCTAATTATAAAAGCAATAAATAGAAAGCATGGATCTTATGTGGTAAAAGCCCAAAGCCTAAGTAAGACCTTAAGAAACTTAAGTCTTCACTTGCTCTTCTTAGGACTTTTGCATCTCATCTGGTCCAACCCAGGGCCCTAGCGCCAAGAGCACCTTAGGTGCGCCACCAGCTGAATGCCCCTCTTGGATGTGTGCCTTTGTGCTCTTGTCTAATCAAATACAATTTGATCTATCTAGACAAGTTTGACTCGCAGGTCAATTATACATTATAAATTAAGTACAAATGTGATTCGCATATCACAAATTAATTTACAAGTTTAATTCCAGGCACGCAGGCCCCAGCACAGCACACATTTAACATGGGCAGCCCACATAAGAATAAATAGACAAGCATCATGGCATCAATCAACATGTGATCCAATCATGAAATTAAATTTTGAAAAACCCCATGGCATCAATTTTAATTTCCTTATGTGCCCCTACAACCTTACAATGGTCCATTGATAGGGATCCACTCATCCATCCGATCAGATCCTCTGCCCTTGCATGCACCGAGTCCTAACTGACCCGTATTGACCTAACGGTCAACCATGCATGCGCCAAGGGCTGAACAACCCTCATGAGTTCTGGCAAGCGGGTGTGACCCCGGGCCTAGCTCATGTGTGTTCACTGGTTGTCTCAACCAGACCTCGCTACACGCCTAAGATGCAATCGACCTATGGCCACCTCATGCTTGCGCACAGGTGCCATCTGGTCGATCCATCTAGGCTGTCAGATGGTCTGATCAGACGGTTGGATCTAATCTAGAGGTGACTTCAACCCCATCAACCCATCTAAGGGTTTAGAGTAGGGCCTTAGATCTAGATAGGCGCGCAAGTTCATTTGTTTTGTAAGAAAAACAACACAAGCGCCAACATATGCGCAACAAATGGAAACTTAAGCAAGCGCCAAGATAACTCTCATACATGCGCAACATGAACATACTATCCACTAGTACAATCTCATGAAGAGAAAACATAGATCTAAGCATCAAACATACATGGATCACACAAAGCAATCATAAGAACATATTAGACCTAGCTCTGATACCAATTGTTGGGTCCTCTTCTAGGGGGAGCGCAAGCGGATAAAACCCCTTTCAAGAGGGGGGGCCGAAAACCCTATGTAAGGGTGGCGCATAATTCATTCTTGCATGAAGATGCTAGGGTTTCACAAATCGCATGTAATATGTTTTCATGATCAACTTCAAGCGATTGAATGGAACAAGAGGGAGTTCATACCATAGCCATCGGATTGGATGGTGCCTTGGAATCAAGAGAACAAAAGAGGCCTCCTCCTTGTCGTCACACACAAGATGATCAAGGACTACTCTTTGAGATCCTTGTGCTAGCAAGGAGCTTCAAAGGTGCTTGTCGCGTGAGGATGATGAGAGATCAATCTCTTGCCGAGAGCTCCACACGCCTTTTTTTTTTCTTTTTCACACCGTATCGATATGATCAAAGCCAAGTGAAGTGAAGTCACACATTCAACGGCTTGGCGTTTAGGCGTTATGAAGAGAGGCTTTGATCACTTTCCTTAATTGGAAGTATGCGCTCATCAACAACCAAAACGCTAACACCATTCGAACCAAGCGTTCACATAAGTGAACCGGTTCGAATTTGGTTCACTTTGGTTCAATCAATCTGGTCCAAAGACCACATGAAACCAGCCCAAGCCATGGTCTAGATCTCTCTGAACCAAATGGTTCAAGATCTAACCGTTGATCTCCTGATGCTTCTGATCTCACCGATCTAGCATCACTTCTCTCGATCGAAGCTTACCGATCTCAAGCCCTAATCAATCAAACATGATCAGACCAGATCTCACTTACAATCAGAGATTATATCCCTTTAAACTGAACCCAAACAATTCAGTCCACACGATTTGACTTAAGTAAGCCATATCATCAACTTGTGTGACCCTAAGGGTTTCCTTTAAATGTCGGTAACGACAACTTACGTTATCACGACCAGTGAGGGGTATCTAGCAACACATCACTATCTCCCGATATAGAGGAAAGAGTCTTCCAAGACTACACCCAAAACACAGCACAAGTGTGAATCCATTTCACAAGGCTTACATGATTCCTTTGCCACTGGATGTTCTTATTGGACAAGCATGTCAAGCTTGTAGCTCCAATATGATGAGCATGATCAGATCAGATGAACATAGTCATCTGGGTATGGCCATACACTATCTCAACCATCTCATACAGGGGGGCCCTTTAGAACATCACACTCCTTGAACAAGGAGACGGCAATCCTTTATCTATCACTAGTATTCTAACCTGACTCATGATCATTATCCAAGATAGTTTATAATCATTATGTTTCAAATGATATTGAACTACCTCAAAACAATGACAATCATCATTTAGAAACACAAGTGATCTCAAGTCAAAGGACATGTGCCACTTAGTGCAAACAAGGATCATTCATATTGTGACAAGCAATTGAATATCCTAGTAGGGTCTGTCCAGTACATCCAATGTACCCATGAGTCTACATCTTATTCCATGCTCGAAGCATCCTATAAAATTAGAACTCATATTAGTCTCAATCATATCAGGGCTGTCTCAAGTTCACCAAGATATCTCGACTAAGGACATAACAGCATGTCAGCCTAGCTGAACAGCTTTGAGACATTAATCAGAAGTACACTTATTACAGCAGACAAGGTAGCAATCTGAATAATAACCATGCCTTTATAAACATAAGAGTTTATTACATGATACTTATACAATCCCAAGGCCTCAAACATTAGCCTTAAAGGCATACCCCAACAAGGACTACCACCTCTTAGGGATAAACAGCATGCCATAGACACATGTAAGATGGAATGTAATGGTTCAGGTTGTATAGCCAAAGCATGTGCAAAATGTTTTGAAACATAGGAAAGATTGGAACCAGGATCAAATAACAATTGTGCAAGTTGTCCAGAAACATAAACAATACCTTCAACAACTGATTTGGAAGTTTTAGCATCTGGTTTTGAGATAGCATAGACTTTACCATGAGATATAGGTTTTGGAGGCATTGGTGCTTTCCTTCTATTATCGGGGCAATCCTTCACTTGATGTCCAAACTTACCACAATCTAAACAAGCTCCTATTGTTCGATAACATTGCCTAGTACCATGTTTTCCTCCACAATTTGCACATGAGACATATCTAATTGGTTGTCTATTTATTTAGAACCTTGGCAACTTTGCTCTTGGGTTGGTTGTTTCACCTCTAAATTCTCTCTTTTGTTTTTGAGCAATAGGCCTAAAGTTATCTCTTTTATTCCTCAAGCCTTGGATCTCTTCCATATCTTTCTCCACAATAGCTGCCCGATCAACAACTTCAACACATGTTCTTAGTTTTAAATCAGAAATATTACCACGGATACTTGGCCTTAATCCTCTTTCAAATTTCTTTGCCCTCTTAGCTTCATCAGTAACCAAATGTGGAGCAAATCTAGAGAGTTCAGTAAATTTTGCATCATATTGTGCAACAAAAATATTTCCTTGTATCAACTGTATAAATTCAATTTCCTTTTGATCCTTCACACATTATGGGAAATACTTCTCATGGAATTTCAATAAAAATGTTTCCCATCTAATCACCTCTTGCTTGGCCTTTGCCATTCACTTTATCATTTTCCACCAGTGTTCAGCTTCTCCTTCCAACATAAAAGAGGCAAATGAAACTTTTTGTGCATCAGAACAATTTATCACATTCAATATCTTCTCTATCTGCATTAACCACTTTTCTGCTATCATTGGACTTGGTTCACCAATAAAAGAAGGAGGATTAATTTTCTTAAATTTCTCAATTCCCATAGTCTCTAAAGTGCTTTGGCTGCTTGTTCCAACATCAATAGACTTTCCCCTAGATACTTATTGTTGCATTAAACTTGCCATAGTATCTAAGGCTTTCAAAACACCACTCATTTCCCTTGGAGATGCATCCGGGGATTGAGAAGACCTCGGCATCTTATACCCCTGTGTCATCACAAGTAAACTCTAATTAATTATCAAGACATCATCACTCATCATCTAAACATCAAAATTAATCAAATCATGATCATCAAAATAACAAAATTCCACATCATGATCATCTAAACATTAACATTCCTCAAATTATGATCGAATCATCAAAATTCCTCAAATCATGCTCTAATCCCACCTATTGTCACACCCCTAGAACCATCATAGAAATAAAATCTTCCATTCCCCAGGATTCAAACATTTCAAATTTTACAATCATATGAACACCATATATAGACTTCTAGGGTTGCAACAACATGACAATAACAACAATACTCATCATAAGCTAACACCATCTCACAACACATAGTCATATATGATCAAACATTATTTATACAATAACCTAGTGGAACGTTGATACTTGGAGGTGGAAATCACGGCCTTGGCAAGCCCGACAGCAATAACAGCAGAGCAACGGTAGAGGTTGGGTGGTCGGTGCTCGTGTAGGTGGATCCGAAATAGTGGAGAAGAAATCACCCTCACATTGCTGAAGCTGCAAGAGAAATCTCGCAAAGACAATAGCAGCAAAATTGAAAGCTGTTGAAGCTTAAATGGAAGGCGAAAATAGGATCACGGCATATTTGGTGAAGCGCGACGGTAGTAACAGTGTAGAGCAGGTCCAGCAACATGGTAGTTTCTAGATCGTCGGACCAAAGGAGAAAACAAAACCGGGATCGAAGGAGATGAGAACACCCGCTCCTGTGTCACCGGCGGTAGGACGATAATAGCGGATCAGAAAGGTTGCTATAGCGAATCAGAGCAAAGTTGATAGCATCATGAATATCCTTTAGATAAAGCACCAAATCGAAGGTGAGGATAGCATCAGCAGCTTGGAAGACAGGATAGCAGCTAAATTGGAAGAGTGAACACATGAGAACAAACTCCCATCACGATCACCTTCGTGAAAACCTTCGTCGAGTTTAATAGCTGTAGGAACTTGATTCAGGAACGGAAGAGGCGGCACTGAGGACTGAAGGCGTGGCCGATGAATGTTGCCGAACTCATGGCTGCAGGATGAAGGAAATTAATCTCTTTCTGTGGCTGGTTAATGGCGTTTGAAGGAGCTATGGCGGAAGACAGATCTGGAACAACGACGCTGTCACACCCCTAGAATCATCATAGAAATAAAACCTTCCATTCCCCAGGATTCAAACATTTCAAAATTTGAAATCATATGAACACCATATATAGACTTCTAGGGTTGCAACAACATCACAATAACAACAATACTAATCATAAGCTAACACCATCTCACAACACATAGTCATATATGATCAAACGTCATTTATACAATAACAGATGTCCACATTATGTTATCACTTATAACATTCTTCTTCCTTCTCCTACACTCCCAAAATAACATATACAAACCAAAATATCATAAATAACTCATCAAAGCCAAATCATAAACCAACTAGCATTTATTCCTTTAACACTTCTTCTATTGCCCCAAGGAAAAGCAACCAAAAGTTAACCTGTAATAGATATCAAATCAAAAGAGTGAGTTATGGAAAACTCAGCAAGATCTACCATGCCCATGGAAGAAAATATAAGTTTTATTGCTACTTTGGAACATAAATTATCATGGTAATCATTGTACAACCAAATCGATATTTTTAAAAAAACATGACAATCCAAAAGCATGAAGAACAAGAGCATATGAATAGCTTAGAGAAACTCAAGCATGGGGGCAATGGTAATTTCATGATCTCATGGTATTCAAACAAAATGTCATAGTAGCAAATATGGTATCACGGTATCATATCATGTGTGTCAAATATCAAAGTCTCTGTCCAAGCATCATATAAAGAGTCATATCTCATGAATATCAAAGCCTCATAGCAGAGTTGTGTCTCTTGAATATCATACAAAGAATCATACAAAGAATAGTGGGAACCAAAGGAAACAAAGTCCGTCCAAGCAAACAAAATCCTCCACGTCTGGAATAGAGACTAACCCATGTCTGGGAAGTCAACAAAGGAAAAGGCCGGCAGGGGCTCACCATGGCCCAACCAAATGTAAATTGATGAATCTAGAGGTGGCTTCCATGGATCTCAAGAGGTGGCAAACAATTACAAGTTCAAGAGGTCCATGTAGCACTTAGATCCACCTCCATAGCCAAATTCCCATAATTAGGATCAAATCATTTCCCCACTATAAGATGTAAGGGCCAAAGAACAATGGTATCAAAACAAATCAAAGTAATATAATGGCATGATTGGCCTTCATACAATTTGCCCTTACATCATGATCATTGATCCATAGTATCAAAGGTAACAAATCAAAGGTAAATTATCAAGCTCATTAGGTCAATCAAAGGTAAATATCAAGCTCATTTGAAGTGTCATGAATCAAATAACTACAAAGATGATCAATTTGTAACATTATAAGCTTGGACTGTAACACAACAACATAGTCTCCAAGAAGAGTTATAATGCAAGGAAAGAAGAGAACCGTGCAATGTGAATCAGCCCAAGTCATTCAAACGAATTATATGGACATACTGCATAGAACCATATAAATTAGGAATCATTGAAACCGTATTCAAGTTTCCTTCTCAATAAACTGGGTTTGAAACCATTTGGCCAAGCATGGACAAAGATATGGCTATTAGAGTAACAAAAGGTCAAACTGCCCTGCTCCCAGAAATTTCAGGGCATTGACTGAAACAATGCAATCGGTATCAGATTTGGAAGCATATGAAAGATATTCAATATATGATCCGTTGGAAAGCCCGTTGAATCTACTTTCGGGGCCAACAAGAATGATAAAAATCCGAGTTGTCAATCATACGTTATACATGAAATACCACAAGTAGGTCAGTCTAGTGTGACAGAATTTGGGTCCTGAATGTTATTGTATACTTGATACCCTTATTCTCAATACGTATATGTAATATTGGATCCGTTGAAAGGATTTTCAAGTCTTCGTTTGCACAAATCAAGTTTCAATTCAAGATCATTTGCGTAGACAAAGTTACATCACAAATACCACCACAAGGTCAGATTTGCATAACGAAATCACCATAAACCATGACTTACCATCCTCCACATTCATTTGCTAACATAAAATCATACAAATTCGTTATAATTTCAATCAGAGGTAGATCAACAAATCAAAATCATAATTTATACAAAAATATACTCATTTTGAAAATACAAATGTAGGGCAAAACCTAGAAACTTGCCTTAATTCCCTTAATAGACTTTTTCTTCCTTTTCTCCTCTTCTTTTCCACTTGGAAACCACTTGAATGCCTCTACTCTTCTTTCCCCCTCAAGCCAAATGACAGTTCTGGTTAAAAAGTCAATGTTCACTCAATTTTCTTATTTTCCCCGATACTAGCATGAGGTGTCTTCTCATACAAGCTTGAGGTGTCTTCTCATACAAGCTTCAGGTGGCCAACATTCATGCAAGCATGTGGCGTCATCTTGTTAACTCTATTTTCTTGAAATCATAAGGTGGTTTCACACTTTTCCCCTACATTAAGAACAATATTTTAGTTTATCTAGTTCAACAACAAGAATCAAATTCCCTATAAGTTTATCATATGCTCTAAATAGTGAAATTACCTTTTTGCCCCTTTCTTTTTGCATAATTCCCAATGAGTTCTATTATAACTCTTGAGTTGTAAGTGCAAGACCATTATACAAGGAACCCTTACTTAATGGGGCTCACTAATAAGTTGTAATGAAGAGTCAAGAGGCTAAAAGGGTATAATGGGGAGAAGATTATGCCATAGGCGCATGAAGACTCCTAATTGGATTAGGAGTGGCGCATATGACTAATTTGGTATCTTCAAGTGATGTATTTGGATTGGGATTTAATCAAATCACATGAGATATTGATTGAGATAGGATTGGCGCATGATTGGGCTGATTATTTACTTAATAAGAATCCTAATTCAAGTAGGATTTGCGCCCAAGCCAATTTAGGCAAGGATTCATGATGGCTTCACCTAGTCAGTGCACATGCATGAATGTATTGCCTCTTTAGGTAACCTTTGGGCATATATGGCTTTATGCTTTCTTAGGCAAGGCTTGGGCGCATATGTATAAGTGATTTAGTCAACATAATTGAGTGAATAAATCCCTAGAATCATGCCCTAATTACCTAGTCTTTCCCTTGACCCAAACCACCTCCTGTTGTTATATAAGTGACCGTAGCCGACCCCTCTTGTGTGATAAATTCCTTGGAGGCGTGAAGCACTAGAGGGCAATGGCTTGGAGAGCTTAGAGCTCTTCTTCTTCCATCAAGGGTGGAAGCAATCTTTTTCTCCTTCCTTCTTCCTTTCCTTGGCGCAAAGGAACAAGAAGGCTTGCGGCTTCTTCCTCCTCTTCTTCCACCTTGGCGCATCAATCTTTGTTGGTGGTGCAAGGAGATTGGAGGACTCTCCTAAGGTGTGAATCTTCTTCCCGAGGCTAGCACCAGGCGTGGAAGAAGTGAGCTTGAGGCATCTGTGTCAGTGAGACTGCAGAGGGCACAAGCTTGGGCGCCTACCTCGACTTTGGCCTCGTCTTGCTCCTAAGGTATTTTCGGTCTCATCGTGTCGACCCCCTCGCAAGATGATATTCACTAGGTTTTTGGGACTGGCTTGTTTCGGGGATATTCTTCCGTTGTGCAAATGTAATATCTGTGTAAAATTGTAAAATATCCCTGGGGTTTCCCAACAATTCTACATGCTCATGAAAAACCTAAAATTTGAAATTTTAGTTTCTCATAAAACAAGCTTTGCGATTAAATTCCATGACAATTTCATAGATTCTATCGGCTGGCAATTTTGTCAGATCAAGAGACCCGGCCAGTCCAAAGACACAATGTCTGTCCTACTAGACAAAACTACGTGCGCCTTTGATCTTAAATCAATCAAGAAAAATAACCCAAAAGTCCAAAAGAAATTGATAAAGAGGATAGGTACAAGAAACTATAATTTTTCTTAGTTAGAAAAATCGTGCGCCATGTGAATATGCAATTTTTTGAAAATTGAAACATGGCATGTGAGCATGAAAAGCATGAAAGAACATCGTTCGAGGCTTGCTAGTCACTCTGATACCACTGTTCGGAAACCTCGGAGATATTTTACAATTTTGACAGAGATTACAATACATGCACAATGGAAAAATATCCCCGAAACAGGCCGGTCCCAAAAACCCAATGAAGATTCACTTGCGATGGGGTCGACATGATGAGATAGGAAGTACCTAGAGCAAGAGGAGGTTGATGTCGAGGTGATGACACTGAAATTTATCGTAATTTCTATGCCATTTTGTTGATGTTTTTGTGTCATATTCATAGACTTTGCTTATTTTTATGCCCTTTTTTATCAATATTTGCGGAATCTACATTCTCTTATATTTTTAATGATTTTCAGGCAAAAAGGCATGTTTTTCAGTTGATTTTGAGCAATCCAAGTGCATAATTGAATTCATGACATCAAAAGGAGATCACACGTCAAATTTCAGGAGATTTGGAGCTTTAGAGGAAATTACGGCAGCCCCAACATGATCTTTACAGTACCGTAATTCGGGTCGATTTTCCACCCAAAACATTGTTGACATTACGGCACCGCCGTAAAATACTTCATGGTACCGTAATTCCGAAAGTTCTCAACCAGAGAGTTCGCTGTCCAGATTACGGCACCGCTGTAATTACAACCAAGTTCGCGACTTTCCCGGTCAACTCCGAAGCCCGATTTTTGCGTAGATGATTGCGATCGATCCAGGCCGTTAAATACATTGCTGAAAGAAGTGATCGGGGAGCTTTTTCCGAGACGAAGACAAAGAGACCAAAAGCCCTAATTTGCATCCACCACAGAGAAAGAAATCACCTCACACGCCGCCGCCTTAGGTTTCGCCGCTGGGATGCGTACAGTGCATCTCCGGTTGTGAAATTTGAGTGGAAGCTACACATAGAGGAGGAGAAGGTGTACCTAAAGTTTCAATATGATCGGCAATCAGACGGAGGAGAAATCATCAGAAAACTGAGCGCCGCCACTGTTTACTCCAGATTATGGCCGTAAACTTCTTTACGGCCGTACCGTAATTTGTCTTTCTTCTTTCTTTTCGATTTCCTTCAACATGTATTATTGTAATCCTCCCTCTATGATAGCTTAAACTTATTTTGGGACATGGGGGAGTAATTCACTTGATTTTCAATGACTAGATGACTATTTTTCCATTATTTTGTCACGTTTAATCTTAGCATGATCATTTTACTTATGTGATGATCGTTCTTAGACTCTCCTTAGATCTATATCATTATTCATGTTTTTAGAATTTTCGCCATTGATTGAAGAGTAATTCCCTGAGAATTTGGAACCCTAGAATTGCATGTCAAGACCCCTTTTAGGTTAGTTCTTATTTGCTTGATTCTAGTAAACTAATTGCCATGATAATAATATAAATCTAGGATTGAGTCTAAGTTTTCAAATGTGGAGATCTTGTGCGAGAGTGAGGATCGGAACGTTGGAGAACCATGAGTAAAACTAGTGTCGAGACTCGGATGGACGAAAGTGATCCTAGAGATTCCACTACAGATTTTTGACCTAGAATTCGGATGCACGAAAGTGATCCTTGAGTTCTATGTTTGATTATTTACTTATCTTCAGCATTGGGACTAATCTTGCAGGAGAGTGAGGATTAATCCCTGCATGGTTGTCTGCATGAAAGTGAGACAATCCTTTGATTAAAGTAAATTATATCTTCATCATGTTGAAATTAAACAGACAAAATCTTTATTCATGTCTAGTCTTAAAAATTTAAGTGAACGAAACCCTAGTCCCAGCTTCTCTCTCTGATAATTCTGTTTTAGCACTTTGGTCCTCGATTGCTAGTTTACACTCTTTCGATTGCCTAGATAGTGAAAAATCAATTATTCGGTACTCAACAACATAGGTCCCTGTGGATTCGATACTTTCTTTATTACTTCGAGTATCCGTGCACTTCCGGACACAACACGAGGTAGGCACCCAAGCGTGCGACCTCTGTAGTTTCGCACACACGGATTCCTCAAGCTCTCTTCTTCCACGCCCAGTGCTAGCCTCGGGAAGAAGATCCAAGCCTTTGTGTCACCCTCTTCAAACCTTGCACCACCTCCAAGGATGATGCGCCAATGGAAGAAGGATGGAGAGGAAGAAGCTACCAACTTCAAGTCTCCTTCTTGCCCCAAGAGAAGAAGGAGAAGGAGATGACTTACGACTCTAAGCTGGAAGAGGATGCACCACTTGCGATTGCTCACGCCCCTTCTTGGATTGGTTGCTCACGCCAACCTGATTGCATGAAGGGGCTCTCGCATATGCCATGATATATAGAGCCAAGGGGTGGCAATAGAAGGGCTAGGTGCATATCACAAAGAAGGGGCGGCTTGGGTAAATGGGTTAGGGAACAATTAGGTTTTAGGGTTTTGGTAAATCTCCAAGACCTCTCCTTAAACCCCTCCTAATTACCAAGGACTTTCCTAACAAGTTCATTATCCTTTATGCACCCCAAGCATTGCTTAAGAGGCAAGCTTTCCATCCAAAGACAAAAGGGCAAGGCGCCATATCCTTCCAAAGGATGCAATATATGCCTATATCACCACATTATGCCCTTGGCGCCAATGGGGTGGGATATCATCCCCATTATACCCATTATACAATTCTCTTCATGATAACTAGTTATTGGGCCTCATTGGGTAATGAGCAAGCCCAAATTTCATTACATGGGTTGATTAAGCAATTGGATCCAATCCAATGCAACCCTAATCCAAATGTGACCAACCATGGTCAATTTCGGGTCAACCTGCCAAAAATAAAATTTGGCTCCAATAACTCTCTTCTATCTCATCAGGCCCATTGGCGCTAATGAAATCAACAAAATATATCAGAGCTATCCAATAACTCGATCATAAGGCTTTCTTATTAATACGAGAACTCGAGTATATTGGTGTATATGCCCTTGGACCTAATATTGGTCCGTTATTGTACTACTTAACATTGATATTTATATATCATTCGGGCATTGTCGTTAACATCATTTGTTTACATCTGCGAATGTGTACTTATGTGATAATGTCCCTGGAGACAGATTGGATCTGTGCTCAAACTTTTTGTCCCCAGTAAAGTACCTTAGTAGATATGGGATAGCTATGGTACATGAGAGACTAGTATATGGGCTGGTGAGGTACGAAATGCTAATGCAGACATATGGGTATATAAGTGGTAGATATACTGGATCGACCTGCTGTGAGGCAATTGAAGAAACCCCTTTCAAGAGGGGGGCCGAAACTTGTAGAAAACCCCTTTCAAGAGGGAAGCCGAAACCCTGATTGTGGCGCACATATAGAGTTTTGCAAGCGGAAGATAGGGCTTCATGGGATCGCAATCATAAAAGCATATGATCAACTTGTATAAGAGGAATAGATCTAAAAGATCATACCAATGCCATCGATTTGATGATGCCTTGGAAGCAAAGGTTCAAGTGCTCCTTCTCCAAAGGTGACGCACACAACCGATGACGATAGCTTGCTCTTTGAGTCCTTTGTGCTAGCAAAAGCACTTCAAAGAATCCTTGTCGCGTGAGGGTGTTTCGAGATGAAGCTTGGCGAGAGTAACCTTCTTCTTCTCCTTCTCGTCCGAATCCTTTCGCCCCCAAAGAGGAACGTTGAGAAGAGAAGAGTGAAGTCGAGCGTTCAAAACGCTTTTGCGTTAAGGTGAAGTCGCCTTCATTACATTCCATAAATGGAAGATATGAAGCCATGCGCCACAACCAAACCAAAAACGCCTAACGCCTTGAACCAAGCGTTCACCCTTTGTGAACCGGTTCAAGCAACTTTAATCCACTTTAATTTGGTTCAAGAACCAAATTAAACCAGCCCAAGCCATGGTCTAGATCTCACTTTGAACCAAAGGGTTCAAGATCTAACCGTTCATCTCTTGATGCTCTTGATCTCACCGATCTAGCATCAACTCTCTCGATCGAAGCTTACTGATCTCAAGCCCCAATCAATCAAACATGATCAGACCAGATCTCACTTACAATCAGAGTCTCTATCCCTTTAAACTGAACCTAAACAATTCAGTCCACACGATCTGACTTAAGTAAGCCATATCACCAAATTGTGCGACCCTGAGGGTTTCCTTTAAATGTCGGTAACGATAACTCACGTTATCACGATCAGTGAGGGGTATCTAGCAACACATCACTGTCTCCCGATATAAAGGAAAGAGTCTTCCAAGACTTCACCCAAACCACAGCACAAGCGTGAATCAACTCACTAGGCATTACATGTTTCCTTTGCCACTGGATGTTCTTATTGGACAAGCCTGTCAAGCTTGTAACTCCAATATGATGAGAATGATTAGATCAGATGAGCATAGTCACCTGGGTATGGCCATACACTTTCTCAATCATCTCATCTAGGGGGCCCCTATAGAACACCACACTCCTTCAACAAGGAGACGGCAATCCTCTATCTATCACTAGTGCCCTAACCTGACTCATGATCATTATCCAAGATAGTCTATAACCATTATGTTTCAAATGATATTGAACTACCTCAAAACAATGACAATCATCATTTAGAAACACAAGTGATCTCAAGTCAGAGGACATGTGCCACTTGTTGCAATCAAGGATCATTCACATTGTGACAAGCAATTGAATATCCTAGTAGGGTCTGTCCAGTACATCCAATGTACCCATGAGTCTACATCTTATTCCATGCTCGAAGTATCCTATAAGATTAGAATACATATTAGTCTCAATCATATCAAGGCTGTCTCATGTTCACCAAGATATATCGACTAAGGACATTTAGCATGTCAGCCTAGCTGAACAGCTTTGAGACATTATTCAGTAGTACACTTATTACAGCAGACAAGGTAACAACTTGAATAATAACCATGCCTTTATAAACACAAGAGTTTATTACATGATACTGATACAATCCCAAGGCCTCAAACATTAGCCTTAAGGGCATACCCCAACAATCTCCCACTTGCACTTAATCTAATGGTTGAGAAATCTCAAACCCATGTTATTACAGTGCTTCTCTTGCTTCTGCTGCGCCAGAGGCTTGGTAAGTGGGTCAGCCAGATTGTCGTCTGTATGAACCTTGCATATTTTGATCTCGCCACGATCTATGATCTCCCGGATCAAGTGAAACCGTCTCTGTATGTGCTTGGACTTCTGGTGCGACCGTGGTTCCTTTGCTTGTGCGATGGCTCCAGTGTTATCACAGAAGATAACCAAAGGATCGACACTCGAAGGAACAACACCAAGTTCTCTCACGAACTTACGAATCCACACTGCCTCCTTGGATGCTTCCGAGGCTGCAACATACTCGGCTTCTGTTGTGGAATCAGCAACAGTTGACTGTTTGAAACTCTTCCACACCACTGCTCCACCATTCAAGCTAAAAACATAGCCTGATTGCGATCGGAAATCATCCTGGTCCGACTGGAACGAAGCGTCAGTATATCCTTCTATACTGAGTTCTTCCTGACCACCATATATCAAGAACATATCTTTGGTCCTCCGCAGATATTTTAAGATGTTCTTGACTGCAATCCAGTGTGCCTGTCCTGGATTACTTTGGAAACGACTGATCACGATTAACCCGTAAGCGACGTCTGGGCGAGTACACAACATTGCATACATAATGGACCCAATAGCCGAAGCATATGGCGTATTGTCCATTTCATCTTTCTCAGTCTGTGTTTGTGGACACTGACTCTTCGAAAGATTCAGACCATGTCTGACTGGAAGATATCCCCTTTTAGATTTCTCTAAATGGAATCTTTCCAGGACCTTATCGATGTAAGTACTCTGGCACAGCCCGAGAAGCCTCTTAGATCTATCCCTGTAGATCTTCACACCTAATACATAGGCTGCTTCTCCTAAATCTTTCATCTGGAAACATTTCCTTAGCCATGCCTTAACCGCATGCATTTCTGGAATATCATTTCCAATGATCAAGATATCATCGACGTAGAGGACTAGGAATGTAATCACGCTCCCACTAAACCTCTT
Source organism: Costus lasius (assembly GCA_027563935.2). NCBI lineage: Eukaryota > Viridiplantae > Streptophyta > Magnoliopsida > Zingiberales > Costaceae > Costus > Costus lasius. Next base: position 64,649,578 of record CM050446.2, on the reverse strand, counting down.
ATATACACACGGGTCATCTTCGTTCTTGATGAAACCAAACTCAGAGATTTATTCATCAAAACGAATATTCCAGCTTCTAGATGCTTGTTTCAGTCCATAAATGGACTTCTTTAGTTTGCATATTTTATGACGATCTGATGGATTAGTGAAACCTTCAGGTTGTGTCATATACACATCCTCATCCAGATTTCCATTAAGGAAAGCTGTTTTCACATCCATCTGCCAGATCTCATAATCATAATATGCAGCTATCGCGAAAAGAATCCGAATAGACTTAAACATGGCTATAGGAGAGAAAGTTTCATCATAATCTATCCCGTAGATTTGTTTGAAACCTTTCGCAACTAGCCTGCCTTTATAGGTAACCACGTTACCATCCATGTCAATCTTCTTCTTGAAGATCCATTTACAGCCTATAGGGATTACTCCCGGAGGCGGATCAACCAAATCCCAGACTTGGTTATCTGACATGGAGTCCATCTCGGCTCGCATAGCTTCAAGCCATCTAGCTGACTCCGGTCCACTGACCGCATCCGCATAAGTGAGGGGTTCATCATTCTCAATGATGTAGACTCCGTCATAGCGCTCAGGCTGACGACGGATCCTTCCCGATCTTCGCGGTTCCCGTGATATCTGAGCCTCACGTTGTTCAGTAACCTGTTCTGCCGGCTCAGGCTCATCCAACTATGCTTGACTACTTTGTCCTTCCTCTGGATTCTCATCCAGCTTTATTTCTCTCCCACTGGCTTCTTGCAGAAGAAACTCCTTCTCAAGAAATATGGCCGTCCGAGCAACAAATACTTTGTTCTCTTTGGGATCGTAGAAATAATAACCCTTAGTTTCCTTAGGGTAACCGACAAAGATACATTTCTCAGATCTGCTCTCTAGTTTCCCAGAGGCGAGCTTTTTGACATAAGCCTCGCAACCCCAGATTCTGATAAATGTCAAGCTCGGCTGTTTCCCATACCATAACTCATATGGAGTCTTTGAAACTGCCTTGGATGGCACTCGGTTTAGTACCTTTGCAGCTGTTTCCAGTGCAAATCCCCAAAAGGAATATGGAAGAGTAGCCTGACTCATCATAGAACGAACCATATCAAGTAACGTTCTATTTCTCCTCTCGGACACACCATTCCATTGCGGTGTTCCTGGCGGAGTGAGCTGTGAGATAATCCCACACTCCTTCAGATAGTCAGTAAACGCATGACTCAGGTATTCTCCACCTCGATCAGAACGAAGTGCCTTGATATTTCGGCCTAGCTGATTCTGTACTTCATTCTTGAACTCTTTGAACTTGTCAAAGGATTCACTCTTATGTCTCATAAGATAGACATAACCATATCTACTGAAATCATCAGTAAATGTAATGAAGTACTGATAGCCACCTCTGGCATGTTTACTAAACGGCCCACACACATCACTGTGTATAAGGTCAAGTAAACCTGAAGCCCTTTGACCTTTGTTAGGAAAAGGTGACTTCGTCATTTTACCCATTAAACAAGCTTTGCATGTATCAATCTCCTCATAGGAGAATGATCCCAGCAGTCCATGATCATGCAACCGCTTAATGCGCTTCTTGTTAATATGGCCTAAACGACTATGCCATAACAAGGTGCTGTCTTCAGCATACTTGGCTTTCTTATTATCAATGTTTTGTATAGAATATTCCATGTCCAACATGAATAACCCATTGTTAATTGAACCAGTAGCATAAACAATATTATCAAGAGAAAGTACACACTTTGAAATATTGCATTCAAAGGCAAATCCTTTCCTGACAAGAGCAGGAATTGAGATAATATTCTTGGTTATACTGGGTACAAAATAACAATTGTTTAATTCCAATACAATGCCAGATGGTAAAGAAATGAAATAGTCTCCTACAGCAACAGCAGCAACCCGTGCCCCGTTTCCAACGCGTAGGTCTACCTCATGCTGTCCCACCTGCCTTCTTCTCTTGAGTTCTTGTACATTTGAACAAATGTGAACTCCACATGTAGTGTCCAACACCCATGAAATAGAAGAAGAAGATAACATGACCTCAGTCACATATATACCTGAGCCAGAAGCGATGCTTCCCCTCTTATCTCCTTGGAGCGCTTTACAGTCCTTTTTCCAGTGACCCAGCTGGCCACAGTGGAAACACCTGTTGTCCTTCGCCCGCTTAACCTTTTGTTTCAGAGCCTTACTGTAGTTCTTGACAGGGGCTTTGCCCTTCTTCCCCTTCTTCTTGTTCCTAGAAGGAACCATTAAGACAGAGGTTGAAGGCTTTCCCTTCAGAGTCTCCTCAGTTGTCAAGAGCATATTCAGCAGCTCTGCCGGAGTACAATCGATTTTGTTCATATTAAAGTTAATGATGAATGCATCGAAAGAAGGCGGGAGAGACTGCAGAATTATGTCTACAGCAAGCTCCTGGTTGATGGTATGCCCCAGTTTCTCCAGAGCCTCCTTGTGCCCAATCATCTTGAGCACGTGAGCTCCCACTGGGCTCCCTTCAGCCAGTTTGCTCTGAAAGAAAAGCTTTGTCAGATTATAGCGTTCTGTCCTCGCCTGTGCAGCATACAGCATCTTGAGGTTCGCTATAATTTCTATAGCCGACATATCCTCATGCTGACGCTGCAGCGGTGGCGTCATAGACGCTAGCATCAGGCAAGCGACATCAATGCTATCATTGACGTGCTTTTCATAAGCATCACGAACCGCCCTTGCGGCGTTCGCAGCGGGTTGAGGCGGCACAGCCGTCTCGAGGACATACAGTTTCCTCTCTGCCTTAAGAACAATCTTAAGGTGTCCGAACCAGTCTGAGAAGTTTGGCCCAGCAAACTTCTCCCTTTCCAGTAGGGATCGCACATTGAAGCTCATGGTGTTCGTTGCTGCAGGAATCTACAACAATGCAAGAACAGCAAGGTCAGTATCAATGTCTAGAATCAATCCAGGACTTAAGAAAGATTCTTTTCTCACTATTTTGTCTGACTGAAAAATCCAGTAAACAGTCCGAAAGAGTAACACTCTTTTAGTGAGATGGGATCCAGATTTCATACTTGGTCTCCGCGTCCCGCTCAGGCGAGATAAGATGCACAGAGATGACAAGCACTAATTTCTGGTAGGCTGTACCAGCCAATCGCCAACCCGTGCGATTCCCCTTCATCTGGGCAATCCAGCAGACTGCGCCAACTGAGTTGGTACAACACAGTCTCTGATCCCACAGATGGCTGCCTCCATGTGCTACCATATGCGCCACATATGTAGCCTACATGGTCAAGCTGACCTGACCTACTCCCTGGACCACCACGTGCTATGCTGAGCAACGAGAAGGGATAAATCCCTACTCTGTAACACGCAGGTGAAATCCCGCACCGTCTGAAGATAGATGGACGTGCCCACTGAGTGGGTACAACACGGCTCCAACGATAATCAGAACAGTGAGGTTTCGCGTCAGAAGGCTTACGAGCTTGATATGTTAGCATTGGATTTTAACGGTCTTTTAACTTCTTAACTATCATACAAACCCTGTGGTGATAGCAGAAGATAAACTCATGCAGTTCTAATTATATATGGAATAAAAAGAAAGCATGGATCTTATGTGGTAAAAGCCCATAGAGCCTAAGTAAGACCTTAACCTAATTTTAAGTCTTCACTAGCTCTTCTTGGGTCTTTTGCCTTTCATCTGGTCCAACCCAGGGCCCTAGCGCCAAGAGCACCTCAGGTGCGCCACCAGCTGAATGCCCCTCTTGGATGTGTGCCTTTGTGCTCTTGTCTAATCAAAATACATTTTGATCTATCTAGACAAGGTTGACTCGCAGGTCAACTACACATTATAAATGAATTAAAAAAATGTGATTCGCAGATCACAAAATAATAATTTACCAGGCTCGCAGGCCCCAGCACAGCACACATTAAAAGGGCAACCCACATAAGATTAAATAAACAAGCACATGGCATCAAATCAACATGTGATCCATTTAACAAGAAAATAAAATTTTGAAAACCCCATTGGCATCAATTTTAATTTTCTTATGAGCCCTACAACCTTACAATGGTCCATTGATAGGGATCCACTCATCCATCTAGTCAGATCCTGTGTCCCTTGCATGCACCAAGTCCTAACTGACTCGCGTTGACCTAATGGTCAACCATGCATGCGCCAAGGGCTGAACAACCCTCATGAGTTCTGGCAAGCGGGTGTGACCACGGGCCTAACTCATGTGTTCTTACTGGTTGTCTCAACCAGACCTCGCTACACGCCTAAGATGCAATCGACCTATGGCCACCTTGTGCTTGCGCACAGGTGCCATCTGGTCGATCCATCTAGGCTGTCAGATGGTCTGATCAGACTATTGGATCCAACATAGAGGTGACTTCAACCCCATCAACCCATCTAAGGGTTTATTGTAGGCGCCACTTAGATCTAGTGAGGCGCACAAGTGATTAAGTTTTTAAGAAAACCTACATCATTCAACATGCGCCCTCCTTCATCATATATGCGTGCGCAAGGGAGTAAAAACATACACCATGTATTTTTCACTACTAAACATGAGATGCGCAAGATGCTAACTACTAGATCTACTAGTTAAACACAAACAAGGATCACAAATCAACAAGCAATCATATGATTCTACATACAACCGCATGCTCTGATACCAATTGAAGAAACCCCTTTCAAGAGGGGGGCCGAAACTTGTAGAAAACCCCTTTCAAGAGGGAAGCCGAAACCCTGATTGTGGCGCACATATAGAGTTTTGCAAGCGGAAGATAGGGCTTCATGGGATCGCAATCATAAAAGCATATGATCAACTTGTATAAGAGGAATAGATCTAAAAGATCATACCAATGCCATCGATTTGATGATGCCTTGGAAGCAAAGGTTCAAGTGCTCCTTCTCCAAAGGTGACGCACACAACCGATGACGATAGCTTTCTCTTTGAGTCCTTTGTGCTAGCAAAAGCACTTCAAAGAATCCTTGTCGCGTGAGGGTGTTTCGAGATGAAGCTTGGCGAGAGTAACCTTCTTCTTCTCCTTCTTGTCCGAATCCTTTCGCCCCCAAAGAGGAACGTTGAGAAGAGAAGAGTGAAGTCGAGCGTTCAAAACGCTTTTGCGTTAAGGTGAAGTCGCCTTCATTACATTCCATAAATGGAAGATATGAAGCCATGCGCCACAACCAAACCAAAAACGCCTAACGCCTTGAACCAAGTGTTCACCCTTTGTGAACCGGTTCAAGCAACTTTAATCCACTTCAATTTGGTTCAAGAACCAAATTAAACCAGCCCAAGCCATGGTCTAGATCTCACTTTGAACCAAAGGGTTCAAGATCTAACCGTTCATCTCTTGATGCTCTTGATCTCACCGATCTAGCATCAACTCTCTCGATCGAAGCTTACCGATCTCAAGCCCCAATCAATCAAACATGATCAGACCAGATCTCACTTACAATTAGAGTCTCTATCCCTTTAAACTGAACCTAAACAATTCAGTCCACACGATCTGACTTAAGTAAGCCATATCACCAAATTGTGCGACCCTGAGGGTTTCTTTTAAATGTCGATAACGATAACTCACGTTATCACGATCAGTGAGGGGTATCTAGCAACACATCACTGTCTCCCGATATAAAGGAAAGAGTCTTCCAAGACTTCACCCAAACCACAGCACAAGCGTGAATCAACTCACTAGGCATTACATGTTTCCTTTGCCACTGGATGTTCTTATTGGACAAGCCTGTCAAGCTTGTAACTCCAATATGATGAGCATGATTAGATCAGATGAGCATAGTCACCTGGGTATGGCCATACACTTTCTCAATCATCTCATCTAGGGGGCCCCTATAGAACACCACACTCCTTCAACAAGGAGACGGCAATCCTCTATCTATCACTAGTGCCCTAACCTGACTCATGATCATTATCCAAGATAGTCTATAACCATTATGTTTCAAATGATATTGAACTACCTCAAAACAATGACAATCATCATTTAGAAACACAAGTGATCTCAAGTCAGAGGACATGTGCCACTTGTTGCAATCAAGGATCATTCACATTGTGACAAGCAATTGAATATCCTAGTAGGGTCTGTCCAGTACATCCAATGTACCCATGAGTCTACATCTTATTCCATGCTCGAAGCATCCTATAAGATTAGAATACATATTAGTCTCAATCATATCAAGGCTGTCTCATGTTCACCAAGATATATCGACTAAGGACATTTAGCATGTCAGCCTAGCTGAACAGCTTTGAGACATTATTCAGTAGTACACTTATTACAGCAGACAAGGTAACAACTTGAATAATAACCATGCCTTTATAAACACAAGAGTTTATTACATGATACTGATACAATCCCAAGGCCTCAAACATTAGCCTTAAGGGCATACCCCAACAGCAATGACTTGGTGTCATGAGTTATCCTCACAAGTGACAGGAGATGTGTTGATCCCTATACTTGAGGTCATTGACTCTTCTATGTGGTTAGGGACATGCTTTGATACAATCTAGCATCTCACCGTAGTTGGGATGTCATAACGGTTGTCATTGAGTATGTCACGATCCATATGAGAAGATCAATTGATAGATAGAAGATTTGCCCTTTCCTGAGGGAAGCTTGTTATCCACAGGGCCCCTTATGGTTCTATGACTGAAAGTGTATGGCCATACCCAGGTGAGAACCTAATTTAGTCATAACCATGTGATTGGGTTAAAACAAGTGGTGACACACTTGTCCAATCGGATATCAGTTTGTCAAAGAGACTATAATACATCAGTGCCTAATTGCGATGATGGGGATGTCGATGTCAATATCCATTCCGATGACTTGGGTAGCAGTGATGCACTGCTAGGTGCCACTCACTGCTTGTGGTGACCTTTGGTTAGCACTGCCAACATCAAAGGAACCTACAGGGTTGCACACCTTGATGCTTGAGTTTTCGTATTGATCAGATAGCCTTTGGATTGAGTTATTCGCTAATTCAGATCTATTTGGGAGATTCATCAGCGCCAATGGGCCTAATGAGATGGAAGAAACTTATTAAGGCCAACTTCCATTTTTGGCATATTGACCAAATTAACCATGATTAACCTCGTTTGACCTTGGGTTAAATTGCATTGGATCCAATGGGTTGATTAACATGCATAATGGACCTTTGGCTAGGCCCATTATATAGTTGGGCTTACTGATAAGTTAATTAGGCTTAAGGAGAAGAAAAGGTAAGCACATATTTAACCCTAGTTAGACTAGGGTTAGCGCCTATGCCTTAATTAATATCATGTGATTAATTAAAGTTGATTTTGAATTAATCATTTGAGATAAAATAGGGGCTAATTAATTAATTAATTAGAGTCCTATTTTTATGGAGATTTAATAGGGCTAATTTTATTTAAATTAATTAGAGTCCTAATTGGATTAGGATTTAATTAATTAATTCCTCAAATCAAGCTCTCCTAATTCTTCTGCAAGCCACACATGATCTCTATAGAAGAGACCCTAGCCCGCCCCTCTCATGGAACTAATTCCTCTTGGAGCCGTGGAGACAAGTGGAGGGGCGAAAGCTTGGGGTTCTTAGAGATTTTCTCCTCTTCTTCCATCAAGACTAAATAGATCTTCTTCCTCTTCTTCCCTCGGCGCTTCCCCACCTTGGTGATTGGCGCAAATGTTCAAGAGGAACTCCCTTGGCGTGGATCTTCTTCCCGAGGCTAGCGCCGGGCGTGGAAGAAGATGACTCGAAGCATCCGTGTCTGTGAGACTGCAGAGGGCGCACACTTGGGCGCCTACATCGACATCGTCTCAAATTGCTTCAAGGTACCTTCTCATATCATCGTGTCGACTCCCTCGCATGACGATCTTTACTGGGTTTTTGGGACTAGCCTGTTTCGGGGTTATTCTTCCGCTGTGCTTTCTATGAAATTTTTTTTTAAAATATCCCCGGGGTTTCTCAACAAAGTATCAAGGTGTGCGACAGGTTCCTCTGACGTTGTCAGTACTGACCTAAGGTCATCACAAGCAGTGAGTAGCACCTAGCAGTGCATCGCTCCTACCCAAGTCATTCGATTGAACAAATGTGTCACCACTTATTTTCATCCAATCACATGGTCATGACTAAATCAGGTTCTCACCTAGGTATTTAGTCATAGAACCATAGAGGAGCTCCATGGAATTCATGCTTCCCTTAGGAAAGGGCAAATCCTCGGTCTGTCCATTGACCTTCTCATATGGGTCATGACATGCTCAATGACAACCATTATTGCCTCCCAACAACAGCGAGGTGTTAGGTTGTAGCAAAGCATGTCCCTAACCATATACAATGGTCAATGACCTCAAGTCAAGGGATCAATGCATCTCCTGTCACTTGTGAGTCCATTAGGTATCTGCTTGTTTTAATTGCATTTTCTGTTATGGCGTGTTGTTATGAAAATTGCTTTTCTTGATAGACATCTGGAAGAGAATGCCTATATGGAAATAGCCGAAAGGATTTCATATAGAGGCCATAAAGATATGCGTGCGCAAGTATGTTGAAAAGAGCCTGTGTTTACAAGAAGATCAGTGGGAGCATCATAGTGTTTCTTGTTCTGCTTGATTGATGATATTCTCCTCACATGAAATGACATCCCAGCCCTTCACGCGGTGAAGTAAAGGATAGGGATGTATTTCGAGAAGAATGATCTCGGGAATGAGGCCTATATCCTAGGCATGAGGATCTATAGGGATCCAAGAAAGTCATTGCCCTTTAGTCAATCTACTTTCATCCAGGATGATGTGGGACCGAGGCAGGGCCTTCGGAGGTCCAATCGGGTTTGAAAGAAGCCTTCTAGGTTTGGCTATCCTAGCCCCTAGAATGTCTTCCCTAGAACCCCCTTTGCCCATTTTGTCTTAGATTAGGTTGCATCATGTGGTAGGTTAGATCCACCCTTAAAGTACACCAAGTAGTTACATTCACTAGGTTCTGCCACTTATGTATGGTAGGTTAGTGCATGTAATTGATGTAATAGATTAGGTCAACTCCATTTTGGGATACAAGTCAAAATCAAGTCAAGACAACTCCAAGAGGTGCTATGAGGCCATCAGCCCAACTTATGGAAGAACCAGCCCACCCCAACCTAATGGAGCATCACCACAATTACCCCAAATCCCACCATCCTAGTTGGCAGCCATGTGGGATTTGTCTTCATCTTTCCCTTTGGAGCAAAGGGGGACAAAGCCAGCTAATTACCAGCCTTTTGCAGCCACTCCACAAGTAAGGATGCGCCAGCCACCAATGCCAAGGAGCAGCCCATACGCCACCAACAAAATGCAGAGTTTCGGTCTTCAAGGAGCTGCACACATATACTGCAGAATGATAGTCGCTTCAGTCCACCACCACCTCAGACTTCGACATTACCGTCATGAGGAAAACTCCAAGCCAAGCCTCAAAACAAATCTGCCCATTTGGGGAAAGATATCAGCCCCATTAAGTCGCCTGCATCATGCTGTATTTTCTTTGCTCGTTTGACTTGTTCATGCGCTTAGGGATGGGAGACAACCGTTGGCAGTCTCCTATATGTTGTATTCTCTTGTAAGCCACATATTAGAGTTGAATATTTGAAAAAAATCCAGAAGTGTGTCTTCTAGTGGTGTGTGTCACCTCAACTCTCCCCTCTTCCAAACCTTGCCGAGAGCTCATTTCCTCTTCCCCTCTTCAATCTTCTTCCACCACTTGCTCATCTCCTGAAGCTGGAAGTTCATGCCACCTTCTCCCACCAGTCTTGAAGAGTCTTCAGCCCAAGAGAAGGAGCTGGGCCAAACCGTGGCTCAAGATGGTGTCACCTACACCATGCCGAGACCAAGAATCCACTCCCAAGTTAGCTAAGTCCTCTCTCTACCTTGGTTGTTGCTTTCTTGATGTTCTTTGAGAACCCATCTGCACCCACACAGAATTTCACAGGTGGCGCAAGGCCCTTGAAGAGCATGCTAAGCGCATCCCCTCTCTTTCCCCTCTAAGCTAGTTAGTCCTTAACATGTTAGCAAGGGAAATTGGAGATTAGCCTCCCCCTTGATTGTTCTTGTAACTTGGCCTCTTAATATTCTTTCTAAACTCACCCACGCATGTGTGGGGTGCTGAAATGTTGTGAATGTATGCTCCTAGGGCCCTACTTCGTGTGATTACACCATTGGACTGGTGAAGATCGAGACATACATCCCTTCTATTCTCAAGGGGCGCTAGGTTAGTTCCTCCCTTAGCGTAGATTTAGTTCTTGCTTGTAGACTTGCATGATAGGATGTATTTCGGCTTCATCACTTGAAATAGAACTGCATGCTAGGGCTTAAGTTCAACTTATTATCTTCACTAGTCTCAGTCTTTAACAAAAACTACTAAAACAAGTTATTTTCAACTACGTTAGTGTAAGGGGTTTCCTTAAGCTATAGTTAATTAGCAAAATGTTTTCAAAGCGCGTTGTTTGAATGCTTGCATGTTTGGCCTCCCCATCATAGGAGATTCTGGAGAGGTTCATATTGGGTGATTCCAAAAGTTGATACCTTCCAGGAAGATATGGTCTGATTATCTCAAAGATGCTATGTCATATGACACAGCTGAAGAGTAGTAACATGAGTCTATAATCCTAATACATTGGGTATAGGATAGATCATGGTTTGTGCAACATGCACAAGACCAAGTGTGGCAAATGCTTGGAGCACAGCCAGTAAGTTTCAATCAGATCCTAGTGTTCACACTGGATAGCTGTGAGAGCAATCCTTTAATACTTGGGAAGTATAAAGGATTGAAGTCTAGTCTATGATAGACAGGAAGGATTTTATGTACAAAGGTACACTGATACTTCCTATGCACCAACTTTCTAGCTCAACCCCCGCTAAGCCTAAACATGTTCAACCTATAGATACCTCCACCATCACTTGTTACTGTTGGGGTATGCCCTTAAGGCTAATGTTTGAGGCCTTGGGATTATATCAGTATCATGTATAAACTCTATGTTTATAAAGGCAATGGTTGTTATTCAGGTTGTTACATCATCTGCTGCAATATGTATACTTCTGAATAATGTCTCAATGCTGTTCAGCTTGGCTGACATGCAGTATTGTCCTTAGTCGAGATATCTTGGTGAACATGAGACAGCCTTGATATGATTGAGACTAATATGTGTTCTAATCTTATAGGATGCTTCGAGCATGGAATAAGATGTAGACTCATGGGTACATTGGATGTACTGGACAGACCCTACTTAGGATATTCAATTGCTTGTCACAATGTGAATAATCCTTATATGCAAACAAGTGGCATATTTCCTCTGACTTGAGATCACTTGTGTTTCTAAATGATGATTGGCATTGTTTTGAGGTAGTTCAATATCATTTGAAACATAATGGTTATAGACTATCTTGGATAATGAACATGAGTCATGTTAGGGCACTAGTGATAGATATAGGATTGCCGTCTCCTTGATTGGAGTGTGATGTTCTATAGGGGCCCCCTGGATGAGATGATTGAGAAAGTGTATGGCCATACCCAGATGACTATGTTTCATCTGATCTAATCATTCTCATCGTATTGGAATTACAGGCTTGACACGATTGTCCAGTAAGAACATCCAGTGGCAAAGGAAACACATATGTCAAGTAACTTGGGTTCACACTTGTGCTGTGGTTTGGGTGTAGTCTTGGAAGACTCTTTCCTTTATATCGGGAGACAGTGATGTGTTGCTAGATACCCCTCACTGATCGTGATAACGTGAGTTATCGTTACCGATATTTAAAGGAAACCCTTAGGGTCGCACAATTTGATGATATAGCTTACTTAAGTCAGATCGTGTGGACTGAATTGTTTTGGTTCAGTTTAATGGGATTTAAACTCTGATTGTAAGTGAGATCTGGTCTGGTCATGTTTGATTGATTAGGGCTTGAGATCGGTAAGCTTCGATCGAGAGAATTGATGCCAGATCGGAGAGATCAAGAGCATCAAGAGATGAATGGTCAGATCTTAAGCCTTTTGGTTTAATGTGATCTGGATCAAGGCTTGGCTTAATTTGGTCCTTGAACCAAATGAAATGAACCGGCTCATCAAGTGAGCGCATGGTTCAAGGGGAGAGGAAATTGCAATCGTTCACTCGGTGTGAACACATGATCGCATGTGGTGGCTTGCTATTTTTTGAAGCCATGATCTCAAAATGAGACCACGCCTCACGTTCGAATAGAGCTCTCTCTATTCTCGCCCCCTTGCTCACGGCGACTTTCTACTCTCGTGTGGTGTGTCTTGACGCCAAGGAGAGGACTTGACAAAGCCAAGGAGAACATCTCATCTTCCCTTCACGCGATCAGGAGACCTTGGAGCCTTGCTAGCACAAGGATCGACAAGGAGTAGGCGATCACCCATCTTGTGTGCGCCACCTTTGGAGGAGAGCCACATCGCCCTCTTCTTCCAAGACGCCATCCAAGAAATGGCATTGGTATGATCTTAACTTGATCTATACTTGTTCTTTAAGTTGATTATATGATATACATGCGATCCTAGAAATCCTATGATTCCGCCCATGCAAGTTTTATATGCGCATGTTTAGGGTTTTGCCCCCTTTAGGGAACTTTCAATTGGTATCAGAGCGATAGTTCCTTGTATGATCATATGATTGCTTGGTAGTGATCCTTGTTTGCGCCTAAGATTAGATCTAATGGTTATCTTCATGCGAAACTACATGCTCTTGTTAACATTAGATGTTTGTTGGCGCATGTCTCTATGATTGGCGCTTGTTCTATGGTTTTTCTCAAAACATGACTTGCGCGCCCCTCATTAGATCTAAGCGCCTGCTGTAAAACCTTAGACGGGTTATTAGGGTTGAAGTCATCATCTAGTATAGACCCAACAGTCTGATCAGACTATCTGACAGCCTAGATGGGTCGACCAGATGGCACCTATGCGCAAGCATGAGGTGGCTATTGGTCGACTGCTGAAAGGCGTGTAGCGATGTCTGATTGTGACAACCAGTGAACGCTCATGATTAAGGCCCGGGGTCACACCCGCTTGCCTAAACTCATGAGGGACGTTCAGCCCTTCACGCATGCATTGTTGACCATGAGGTCGACTCAAGTCGGTTATGACTTGGTGCATGCAAGGGCAGTGGGTCTGACTAGGTCTGATGAGTGGATCCCTATTAATGGACCGTTGTAAGGTAGTAGGGCACATAAGGAAATAAAATGAAGCCAATGGGTTTTTCAAAATTTTATTTTCTTGATTGGATCACATGATGTTTGTATAACATGAGGAATGATTGTTTATTTAATCTTATGTGGGCTGCCTATTTTAATGTGTGCTGTGCTGGGGCATGCGTGCCTGGAGTATTATTTGTAAATTATTATTGTGATCTGCGCATCACATTTTAATTAATTTATAAAGTGTAATTGACCTGCGAGTCAATCATGTCTAGATAGATTAAATTGTATTTTAATCAGACATGAGCACAGAGCACACTTGGCAGAGGCGCATGCAGCAAGTGGCTTCACCAGTGGGAGGTCTAGGGTTCGACTCTAGGATAGGCGCATTTTACCTGGTGGGCGCACCTGAGCTGCAGTGGGCGCTTGGGCCCGGGTTGGGCCAGAGGAAATGCAAAAGACCCAAGATGAGCTCAAGTGAAGACTTAAGTTAATTAAGGTCTTACTTAGGCTTAATGGGCTTTTACCACATAAGATCATCATGCTTTTAATTTACTGTTTAAGTAATTTAATAACTGCATGATTTATTCTTCTGCTATCACCATAGGGTTTGAATGATAGTAAGAAGATAAAAGGACCGTTAAAATCCAACGTTAAATATCAAGCACGTAAGCCTTCTGACGCGAAACCTCACTGTTCTGACTATCGTTGGGGCCGTGTTGTACCCACTCAGTGGGCACGCCCATCTATCTTCAGACGGTGTGTGATTACACCTGCGTGTTACAGAGAAGGGATTTATCGCTTCTCGTTGCTCAGCATAGCACGTGGTGGTCCAGGGAGTAGGTCGGGTCAGCTTGACCATGTAGGCTACATATTGAGCATATGGTAGCCATATGGAGGCAGCCATCTGTGGGATCAGAGACTGTGTTGTACCAACTCAGTTGGCACAGTCTGCTGGATTGCCCAGATGAAGGGGAATCGCACGGGTTGGCGATTGGCAGGGATTGCCTACCAGAAATTAGTGCTTGTACTCTCTGTGCATCTTATCTCGCCTGAGCGGGACGCGGAGACCAAGTATGAAATCTGGATCCCATCTCACTAAAAGAGTTTCACTCTTTCGGACTGTTTTACTGGATTTTTCAGTCAAATAAAATAGTGAGAAAAGAATCATTCTTAAGTCCTGAATTGATTCTAACATTGATACTGACCTTGCTGTTCTTGCATTGTTGTAGATTACTGCAGCAACGAACACCACAGCCTTCAATGTGCGATCCTTACTGGAAAGGGAGAAGTTTGCTGGGCCAAACTTCTCAGACTGGTACGGACACCTTTGTTGGGGTATGCCCTTAAGGCTAATGTTTGAGGCCTTTGGGATTGTAACAGTATCATGTAATAAACTCTTGTGTTTATAAAGGCATGGTTATTATTCAGGTTGTTACCTTGTCTGCTGTAATAAGTGTACTTCTGATTAATGTCTCAAAGCTGTTCAGCTAGGCTGACATGCTATAATGTCCTTAGTCGATATATCTTGGTGAACATGAGACAGCCTTGATATGATTGAGACTAATATGTGTTCTAATCTTATAGGATGCTTCGAGCATGGAATAAGATGTAGACTCATGGGTACATTGGATGTACTGGACAGACCCTACTAGGATATTCTTATTGCTTGTCACAATGTGAATAATCCTTGTATGCTACAAGTGGCACATGTCCTTTGACTTGAGATCACTTGTGTCTCTGAATGATGATTGTCATTGTTTTGAGGTAGTTCAATATCATTTGAAAGATAATGGTTATAGACTATCTTGGATAATGAGCTTGAGTCAGGTTAGGGCACTAGTGATAGATAGAGGATTGCCGTCTCCTTGTTGAAGGAGTGTGATGTTCTATAAGGGCCCCCCTAGATGAGATGATTGAGATAGTGTATGGCCATACCCAGATGACTATGTTCATCTGATCTAATCATGCTCATCATATTGGAGTCACAGGCTTGACACGCTTGTCCAATAAGAACATCCAGTGGCAAGGGACACATGCATGCCTTGTGAATAGATTCACACTTGTGCTGTGGTTTGGGAGTAGTCTTGGAAGACTCTTTCCTTTATATCGGGAGATAGTGATGTGTTGCTAGATACCCCTCACTGATCGTGATAACGTGAGTTATCGTTACCGACATTTAAAGGAAACCCTCAGGGTCGCACAATTGATGATATGGCTTACTTGAGTCAGATCGTGTGGACTGAATTGTTTGGATTCAGTTTAAAGGGATTTAATCTCTGATTGTAAGTGAGATCTGGTCTGATCATGTTTGATTGATTAGGACTTGAGATCGGTAAGCTTCGATCGAGAGAGATGATGCTAGATCCGTGAGATCAGGAGCATCAGGAGATGAATGGTGAGATCTTGAGCCTTAGGGTTCAATATGGTCTAGACCACATGGCTTGAGCTATTTCGGTTTGGTTCATGAACCAAATGCGATTGGAACATGTTGGCTTGAACCGGTTCACAAAGGTGAACACTTGGTTCAATGCTAATATGCGTTTTGGGTTGGAGTAAGCGCATGGCTTGATGATCATCCATTTATGGAAAGTCATCAAGGCCGGTTTCTCTTGAACGCCAAAACGCATATGCGTTCTTGTCTTCACTTCAACGCCTTGAACTTGGTTGGGCAAGAGGTTGACGACGGGACGTGGTTTTTACGTGTGGAGCTCTCGGCCAAAAGGAAATCGTCTCTTCATCCCCTTACACACGGCAAGGACCCTTGAAGATTCTTGCTAGCACAAGCATCACAAGGGGTAGGCGATCTTCATCTTGTGTGTGAACTTTTGGAGGAGATCTAAGTTGCTCTCTTCTTCCAAGCCGACCTCCAAGCCAATGGCGTTGGTATGAATCTCCCTCTTGCTTCAATCAATTTATCATAGTTGATTATATGAGCATGTAAGCGATCATATATGATGAAACCCTAGCAAACTTGCATGCGCCCCCTACCTTAGGGTTTCGGCCCCCCTCTTGAAAGGGGTTTTATCCGCTTGCGCTCCCCCTTGAAGGGGACTCTTCAATTGGTATCAGAGCTAGGATCTCATATGGTCATATGATTGCTATGTTTGGTGATCCTTGTTTGCGCTTATGATCTAAGTTTTCTCATCATGCGATAATACTAGTTGAAAGTATTTTGGAGGCGCATATATGAGATGTTTTTGGTGGCGCATGTGTAAGGTTAATTTTGTTGATGCATGTATATTGCTTACATTGTTGCGCATGTTACATGTTTTTGTTTCATCAAAACTTTACTTGCGCGCCTCTAACTAGATCTAAGCCGCACCTGCAATAAACCCTTAGACGGGTTGCTAGGGTTGAAAGCATCATCTAGTTTAGATCAACTTAGTCTGATCAGACCATCTGACAGCCTAGATGGGTCGACCAAATAGCACCTATGCGCATGCACGTGGTGGCTATAGGTCGATTGCATCAAAGGCGTGTAGCGAGGTCTGGTTGAGACACCCTGTGAACACACATGAGTTAGGCCCGGGGTCACACCCGCTTGCCAGATCTCATGTTGGTTGTTCAGCCCTTGGCGCATGCATGGTTGACCATTAGGTCAACGCAAGTCAGTTAAGACTTGGTGCATGCAAAGGGCATGGATCTAACTAGATACGATGAGTGGATCCCTATCAATGGACCGTTGTAAGGTTGTAGGGCACATAAGACAAGTAAAATTGATTCCAATGGGATTTCGAAAAATTTTATTTTGTCTATGGATCACATGTTAATTGATTGATGCCATGATGCCTGTTTATTTAATCTTATGTGGGTTGCCCTTAATGTGTGCTGTGCTGGGGCCTGCGAGCCTGGTAAATTATTATTTTTGTGATCTGCGAATCACATTCTTAATTAATTAATTGTATAATTGACCTGCGAGTCAAGCTTGTCTAGATAGATCAAAATGTATTTTGATTAGACAAGAGCACAGAACACAATTGCAAAGGCGCATGCAGCTGGTGGGCGCACCTGAGCTGCAGAGGGCGCTTAGGCCCTGGTCTGGGCCAGATGAGAGGCAACAAGACCCAAGAAGCAAGTGAAGACTTAAGATAACTTAAGGTCTTACTTAGGGTCAATGGGCTTTTACCACATAAGATCCATGCTTTCTGTTATTGTTTAAATAAGTAGAACAGCATGAGTTATTTATCTTCTGCTATAGCCATAGGATTTGCCTGATAGTAAGAAGATAAAAGACCGTTAAAATCCAACGCTAACATATCAAGCTCGTAAGCCTTCTGACGCGAAACCTCACTGTTCTGATTATCGTTGGAGCCGTGTTGTACCCACTCAGTGGGCACGTCCATCTATCTTCAGACGGTGCGGGATTTCACCTGCGTGTTATAGAGAAGGGATTTATCGCTTCTCGTTGCTCAGCATAGCACGTGGTGGTCCAGGGAGTAGGTCGGGTCAGCTTGACCATGTAGGCTACATATGTGGAGCATATGGTAGCACATGGAGGCAGCCATCTGCGGGGTCAGAGATTGTGTTGTACCAACTCAGTTGGCACAGTCTGCTGGATTGCCTAGATGAAGGGGAATCGCACGGGTTGGCGATTGGCAGGGACTGCCTACCAGAGATTAGTGCTTGTACTCTCTGTGCATCTTATCTCGCCTGAGCGGGACGCGGAGACCAAGTATGAGATCTGGATCCCATCTCACTAAAAGAGTGTTACTCTTTCGGACTGTTTACTGGATTTTTCAGTCAGACAAAATAGTGAGAAAAAGAATCTTTCTTAAGTCCTGGATTGATTCTAAACATTGATACTGACCTTGCTGTTCTTGCATTGTTGTAGATTCCTGCAGCAACGAACACCATGAGCTTCAATGTGCGATCCCTACTGGAAAGGGAGAAGTTTGCTGGGCCGAACTTCTCTGACTGGTTCGGACACCTTAAGATCGTTCTTAAGGTAGAGAGGAAACTGTATGTCCTCGAGACGGCTGTGCCGCCTCAACCCGCTGCGAACGCCGCAAGGGCGGTTCGTGAAGCCTATGAAAAGCACGTCAATGATAGCATTGATGTCGCTTGCCTGATGCTAGCGTCTATGACGCCACCGCTGCAGCGTCAGCATGAGGATATGTCGGCTATAGATATTATAGCGAACCTCAAGATGCTGTATGCTGCACAGGCGAGGACAGAACGCTATAATCTGACGAAGCTCTTCTTTCAGAGCAAACTGGCTGAAGGGAGCCCAGTGGGAGCTCACGTGCTCAAGATGATTGGGCACAAGGAGGCTCTGGAGAAACTGGGGCATACCGTCAACCAGGAGCTTGCTGTAGACATCATTCTGCAGTCTCTTCCGCCCTCTTTCGATGCGTTCATCATTAACTTTAATATGAACAAAATCGATTGTACACCGGCAGAGCTGTTGAACATGCTCTTGACTACTGAGGAAACTCTGAAGGGAAAGCCTTCAACCTCTTTCTTAATGGTTCCTTCCAGGAACAAGAAGAAGGGGAAGAAGGGCAAAGCCCCTGTCAAGAACTACAGTAAGGCTCTGAAACAGAAGGTGAAGCGGTCCAAGGACAACAGGTGTTTCCACTGTGGCCAGCTGGGTCACTGGAAAAAGGACTGTAAAGCGCTCCAAGGAGATAAGAGGGGAAGCATCGCTTCTGGCTCAGGTATATACGTGACGGAAGTCATGGTTTCATCTTCTTCTATTTCATGGGTGTTGGACACTGCATGTGGAGTTCACATTTGTTCAAATGTACAGGAACTCAAGAGAAGAAGGCAGGTGGGACAGCATGAGGTAGACCTACGCGTTGGAAACGGGGCACGGGTTGCTGCTGTTGCTGTAGGAGACTATTTCATTTCTTTACCATCTGGCATTGTATTAGAATTAAACAATTGTTATTTTGTACCCAGTATAACTAAAAATATTGTCTCTATTCCTGCTCTTGTCAGGAAAGGATTTGCCTTTGAATGCAATATTTCAAAGTGTGTTTTATCTTTAGATAATATTGTTTATGCAACTGGTTCAATTAACAATGGGTTATACATGTTGGACATGGAAAGTTCTATACAAAGTGTTCATGTTAAGAAAGCCAAGTATGCTGATGACAGCACCTTGCTATGGCATAGTCGTTTAGGCCATATTAACGAGAAGCGCATTAAGCGGTTGCATGATCATGGACTGCTAGGATCATTCTCCTATGAGGAGATTGATACATGCAAAGCTTGTTTGATGGGTAAAATGACGAAGTCACCTTTTCCTAACAAAGGTCAAAGGGCTTCAGGTTTACTTGACCTTATACACAGTGATGTGTGTGGGCCTTTTAGTAAACATGCCAGAGGTGGCTATCAGTACTTCATTACCTTTACTGATGATTTCAGTAGGTATGGTTATGTCTATCTTATGAGACATAAAAGTGAATCTTTTGACAGGTTCAAAGAGTTCAAAAATGAAGTACAAAATCAGTTAGGCCGAAATATCAAGGCACTTCGTTCTGATCGAGGTGGTGAATACCTAAGTCATGCGTTTACTGACTATCTAAAAGAGTGTGGGATTATCTCACAGCTCACTCCGCCAGGAACACCGCAATGGAATGGTGTGTCCGAGAGGAGAAATAGAACGTTACTTGATATGGTTCGTTCTATGATGAGTCAGGCTACTCTTCCATACTCCTTTTGGGGATTTGCACTGGAAACAGCTGCAAAGGTACTAAACCGAGTGCCATCCAAGGCAGTTTCTAAGACACCATATGAGTTATGGTATGGGAAACATCCAAGCTTGACATTTATCAGGATCTGGGGTTGCGAGGCTTATGTCAAAAAGCTCGCCTCTGGGAAACTGGAGAGCAGATATGAGAAATGTATATTTGTCAGTTACCCTAAGGAAACTAAGGATTATTATTTCTACGATCCCAAAGAGAACAAAGTATTTGTTGCTCGGACGGCCATATTTCTTGAGAAGGAGTTTCTTCTGCAAGAGGCCAGTGGGAGAGAAATAAAGCTGGATGAGAATCCAGAGGATGGACAAAGTAGTCAAGCACAGTTGGATGTGCCTGAGCCGGTGGATCAGGTTATTGAACAACCTGAGGCTCAAATATCACGGGAACCGCGAAGATCGGGAAGGATCCGTCGACAGCCTAAGCGCTATGACGGAGTCTACATCATTGATAATGATGAACCCCTCACTTATGCGGATGCGGTCAGTGGACCAGAGTCAGCTAGATGGCTTGATGCTATGCGAGCCGAAATGGACTCCATGTCAGATAACCAAGTCTGGGATTTGGTTGATCCGCCTCCGGGAGTAATCCCTATAGGCTGTAAATGGATCTTCAAGAAGAAGATTGACATGGATGGTAACATAGTTACCTATAAAGGCAGGCTAGTTGCGAAAGGTTTCAAACAAATCTACGGGATAGATTATGATGAAACTTTCTCACCTGTAGCTATGTTTAAGTCTATTCGGATTCTTTTCGCGATAGCTGCATATTACGATTATGAGATCTGGCAGATGGATGTGAAGACAGCTTTCCTTAATGGAAATCTGGATGAGGATGTGTATATGACACAACCTGAGGGTTTCACGAATCCATCAGATCGTCATAAAATATGCAAGTTAAAGAAGTCTATTTATGGACTTAAGCAAGCATCAAGAAGCTGGAATATTCGTTTTGATGAATCAATCTCTGAGTTTGGTTTCATCAAGAACGAAGATGACCCGTGTGTATATAAGAGGTTTAGTGGGAGCGTGATTACTTTCCTAGTCCTCTACGTCGACGATATCTTGATCATTGGAAACGATATTCCTGAACTGCATGCTGTTAAAGCATGGTTAGGAAAATGTTTCTAGATGAAAGATCTAGGAGAAGCAGCCTATGTGTTAGGTGTGAAGATCTACAGGGATAGATCTAAGAGGCTTCTCGGGCTGTGCCAGAGTACGTACATCGATAAAGTCCTGGAGAGATTCCATTTAGAGAATTCTAAAAGAGGATATCTGCCAGTCAGACATGGTCTGAATCTTTCAAAGAGTCAGTGTCCACAAACACAGACTGAGAAAGATGAAATGGACAATACGCCTTATGCTTCGGCTATTGGGTCCATTATGTATGCGATGTTGTGTACTCGCCCAGACGTCGCTTACGGGTTAAGCGTGACCAGTCGGTTCCAAAGAAATCCAGGTATGGCGCACTGGATTGCGGTCAAGAACATTTTAAAATATCTGCGGAGGACCAAAGATATGTTCTTGATATATGGTGGTCAGGAAGAACTCAGTATTGAAGGATATACTGACGCTTCGTTCCAGTCGGACCAGGATAATTTCCGATCGCAATCAGGCTATGTTTTTAGCTTGAATGGTGGAGCAGTGGTGTGGAAAAGTTTCAAACAGTCAACTGTTGCTGATTCCACAACAGAAGCCGAGTATGTTGCAGCCTCGGAAGCATCCAAGGAGGCAGTGTGGATTCGTAAGTTCGTGAGAGAACTTGGTGTTGTTCCTTCGAGTGTAGATCCTTTGGTTATCTTCTGTGATAACACTGGAGCCATCGCACAAGCAAAGGAACCACGGTCGCACCAGAAGTCCAAGCACATACAGAGACGGTTTCACTTGATCCGGAAGATCATTGATCGTGGCGAGATCAAAATCTGCAAGGTTCATACAGATGACAATCTGGCAGACCCGCTTACTAAGCCTCTGGCGCAGCAGAAGCATGAGAAGCACTGTAATAATATGGGTTTGAGGTTTCTCAACCATTAGATTAAGTGCAAGTGGGAGATTGTTGGGGTATGCCCTTAAGGCTAATGTTTGAGGCCTTTGGGATTGTAACAGTATCATGTAATAAACTCTTGTGTTTATAAAGGCATGGTTATTATTCAGGTTGTTACCTTGTCTGCTGTAATAAGTGTACTTCTGATTAATGTCTCAAAGCTGTTCAGCTAGGCTGACATGCTATAATGTCCTTAGTCGATATATCTTGGTGAACATGAGACAGCCTTGATATGATTGAGACTAATATGTGTTCTAATCTTATAGGATGCTTCGAGCATGGAATAAGATGTAGACTCATGGGTACATTGGATGTACTGGACAGACCCTACTAGGATATTCTTATTGCTTGTCACAATGTGAATAATCCTTGTATGCTACAAGTGGCACATGTCCTTTGACTTGAGATCACTTGTGTCTCTGAATGATGATTGTCATTGTTTTGAGGTAGTTCAATATCATTTGAAAGATAATGGTTATAGACTATCTTGGATAATGAGCTTGAGTCAGGTTAGGGCACTAGTGATAGATAGAGGATTGCCGTCTCCTTGTTGAAGGAGTGTGATGTTCTATAAGGGCCCCCCTAGATGAGATGATTGAGATAGTGTATGGCCATACCCAGATGACTATGTTCATCTGATCTAATCATGCTCATCATATTGGAGTCACAGGCTTGACACGCTTGTCCAATAAGAACATCCAGTGGCAAGGGACACATGCATGCCTTGTGAATAGATTCACACTTGTGCTGTGGTTTGGGAGTAGTCTTGGAAGACTCTTTCCTTTATATCGGGAGATAGTGATGTGTTGCTAGATACCCCTCACTGATCGTGATAACGTGAGTTATCGTTACCGACATTTAAAGGAAACCCTCAGGGTCGCACAATTGATGATATGGCTTACTTGAGTCAGATCGTGTGGACTGAATTGTTTGGATTCAGTTTAAAGGGATTTAATCTCTGATTGTAAGTGAGATCTGGTCTGATCATGTTTGATTGATTAGGACTTGAGATCGGTAAGCTTCGATCGAGAGAGATGATGCTAGATCCGTGAGATCAGGAGCATCAGGAGATGAATGGTGAGATCTTGAGCCTTAGGGTTCAATATGGTCTAGACCACATGGCTTGAGCTATTTCGGTTTGGTTCATGAACCAAATGCGATTGGAACATGTTGGCTTGAACCGGTTCACAAAGGTGAACGCTTGGTTCAATGCTAATATGCGTTTTGGGTTGGAGTAAGCGCATGGCTTGATGATCATCCATTTATGGAAAGTCATCAAGGCCGGTTTCTCTTGAACGCCAAAACGCATATGCGTTCTTGTCTTCACTTCAACGCCTTGAACTTGGTTGGGCAAGAGGTTGACGACGGGAAGTGGTTTTTGCATGTGGAGCTCTCGGCCAAAAGGAAATCGTCTCTTCATCCCCTTACACACGGTAAGGACCCTTGAAGATTCTTGCTAGCACAAGCATCACAAGGGGTAGGCGATCTTCATCTTGTGTGTGAACTTTTGGAGGAGATCTAAGTTGCTCTCTTCTTCCAAGCCGACCTCCAAGCCAATGGCGTTGGTATGAATCTCCCTCTTGCTTCAATCAATTTATCATAGTTGATTATATGAGCATGTAAGCGATCATATATGATGAAACCCTAGCAAACTTGCATGCGCCCCCTACCTTAGGGTTTCGGCCCCCCTCTTGAAAGGGGTTTTATCCGCTTGCGCTCCCCCTTGAAGGGGACTCTTCAACCTTAAGATTGTTCTTAAGGCTGAGAGGAAACTGTATGTCCTCGAGACGGCTATACCGCCTCAACCTGCTGCGAACGCCGCAAGGGCGGTTCGGGAAGCTTATGAAAAGCATGTCAATGATAGCATTGACGTCGCTTGCCTTATGCTAGCGTCTATGACGCCACAGCTGCAGCGTCAGCATGAGGATTTGTCAGCTATAGAAATTATAGCAAACCTCAAGCTGCTGTATGCTGCACAGGCAAGGACTGAATGCTATAATTTGACGAAACTTTTCTTTCAGAGCAAACTGACTGAAGGGAGTCCAGTGGGAGCTCACGTACTCAAGATAATTGGGTACAAGGAGGCTCTAGAGAAACTGGGACATACCATCAATCAGGAGCTTGTTGTAGACATTATCCTGCAGTCTCTCCCGGCCTCTTTCGATCCGTTCATCTTTAATTTTAATATGAACAAGATCGACTGTACGCCTGCAGAGTTACTGAACATGCTCTTGACAACTGAGCAAACTCAGTCTCGTGAGAAGGGAACGCCTTCATCCTATGTCCTAATGGTTCCTTCAAGGAACAAGAAGAAGGGGAAGAAGGGCAAAGCCCCTGTCAAGAGCTACAACAAGGCACTGAAACAAAAGGTGAAGCAGTCGAAGGAATACAGATGTTTCCATTGTGGCCAGCTAGGTCACTGGAAAAAGGACTGTAAAGCGCTCCAAGGAGAGAAGAAGGGAAGCAACTCTTTCGCTTCTGGCTCAGGTATTTACGTGACTGAAGTCATGTTATCTTCTTCTATTTCATGGGTGTTAGACACTGCATGTGGAGTTCACATTTGTTCAAATGTATAGGAACTCAAGAGAAGAAGACAGGTGGGATAGCATGAGGTGGACCTACGAGTAGGAAACGGGGCACGGGTTGCTGCTGTTGCTGTAGGAGTTTATCACATCTCTTTACCATCTGGTCTTGTATTAGAACTGGACAATTGTTATTTTGTACCAAGCATAACTAAGAATATTATCTCTATTCCTGCTCTTGTCAGGAAAGGGTTTTCCTTTGAATGCAAGAGTTCAAAGTGTTATATTTCTTTTGATAATATTGTTTATGCTACTGGGTCAATTAACAATGGGTTATTCATGTTGGACATGGAATGTTCTATACAACAAATTGATATTAAGAAAGCCAAGTATGCTGATGACAGCACCTTGTTATGGCATAGTCGTTTAGGCCATATTAACAAGAAGCGGATTAAGCGGTTGCATGACCATGGACTGCTGGGATCATTCTCCTATGAGGAGCTTGATACATGCAAAGCTTGTTTAATGGGTAAAATGACGAAGTCTCCTTTTTCTAAGAAAGGTCAAAGGGCTTCAGGTTTACTTGACCTCATTCACAGTGATGTGTGTGGGCCATTTAGTAAACATGCCAGAGGTGGCTATTCATACTTCATTACCTTTACTGATGATTTCAGTAGGTATGGTTATGTCTATCTAATGAGACATAAAAGTGAATCTTTTGACAAGTTCAAAGAGTTCAAAAATGAAGTACAGAATCAGTTAGGCCGAAATATCAAGGCACTTCGTTCAGATCGAGGTGGAGAATACTTGAGTCATGAGTCTACTGACTATCTGAAGGAGTGTGGGATTATCTCACAGCTCACTCCGCCAGGAACACCGCAATGGAATGCTGTGTCCGAGAGGAGAAATAGAACCTTACTGGATATGGTTCATTCTATGATGAGTCAGGCTACTCTACCTTACTCCTTTTGGGGATTTGCACTGGAAACAGCTGCAAAGGTACTAAACCGAGTGCCATCCAAGGCCGTTTCAAAGACTCCATATGAGTTATGGTATGGGAAACAGCCGAGCTTGACATTTATTAAGATCTGGGGTTGCGAGGCTTATGTCAAAAAGCTCGCCTCTGGGAAACTAGAGAGCAGATCTGAGAAATGTATCTTTGTCGGTTACCCTAAAGAAACAAAGGGTTATTATTTCTACGATCCCGAAGAGAACAAAGTATTTGTTGCTCGGACGGCTATTTTTCTTGAGAAGGAATTTCTTCTGCAAGAGGCCAGTGGGAGAGAAATAAAGCTGGATGAGAATCCAGAAGAAGGACAAAGTAGTCAAGTACAGTTGGATGAGCCTGAGCCAGTAGATCAGGTTACTGAACAACCTGAGGCTCAGATATCACGGGAACCGCGAAGAACGGGAAGGATCCGTCAATAGCCAGAGCGCTATGACGGAGTCTACATCATTGATGATGAACCCCTCACTTATGCGGATGCGGTCAGTGGACCGGAATCAGCGAGATGGCTTGAAGCTATGCGAGCCGAGATGGACTCCATGTCAGATAACCAAGTTTGGGATTTGGTTGATCCGCCTCCGGGAGTAATCCCTATAGGCTGTAAATGGATCTTCAAGAAGAAGATAGACATGGATGGTAACGTGGTTACCTATAAAGGCAGGCTAGTTGCGAAAGGTTTCAAATAAATCTACGGGATAGATTATGATGAAACTTTCTCTCCTGTAGCCATGTTCAAGTCTATTCGGATTATTCTTGCGATAGCGGCATATTATGATTATGAGATCTGGCAGATGGATGTGAAGACCGCTTTCCTTAATGGAAAATTAGAAGAGGATGTGTATATGACACAACCTGAAGGTTTCACTAATCCATCAGATCGTCATAAAATATGCAAATTAAAGAAGTCCATTTATGGACTTAAACAAGCATCAAGAAGCTGGAATATTAGTTTTGATGAATCAATCTGTGAATTTGGTTTCATTAAGAATGAAGATGACCCGTGTGTATATAAGAGGTTTAGTGGGAGCGTGATTACTTTCCTAGTCCTCTACATCGATGATATCTTAATCATTGGAAACGATATTCCTGAACTACATGCGGTTAAAGCATGGTTAAGAAAATGTTTCCAGATGAAAGATTTAGGAGAAGCAGCCTATGTATTAGGTGTGAAGATCTACAGAGATAGATCTAAGAGGCTTCTCGGGCTGTGCCAGAGTACTTACATAGATAAAGTCCTGGAAAGATTCCATTTAGAAAATTCTAAAAGAGGATATCTTCCAGTCAGACATGGTCTGAATCTTTCAAAGAGTCAGTGTCCACAAACACAGACTAAGAAAGATGAAATGGACAATACGCCTTATGCTTCGGCTATTGGGTCCATTATGTATTCGATGTTGTGTACTCGCCCAGACGTTGCTTACGGGTTAAGCGTGACCAGTCGATTCCAAAGTAATCCAGGGCAGGCACACTGGATTGCGGTCAAGAACATTTTGAAATATCTTCGGAGGACCAAAGATATGTTCTTGATATATGGAGGTCAGGAAGAACTCAGTATTGAAGGATATACTGACGCTTCGTTCCAATCTGACCAGGATGATTTCCGATCGCAATCAGGCTATGTTTTTAGCTTGAATGGAGGTGCAGTGGTGTGGAAAAGTTTCGAACAGTCAATTGTTGCTGATTCCACAACAGAAGCCGAGTATGTTGCAGCCTCGGAAGCATCCAAGGAGGCAGTGTGGATTCATAAGTTCGTTCAGGAACTTGGTGTTGTTCCTTCGAGTGCAGATCCTTTGGTTATCTTCTGTGATAACACTGGAGCTATAGCACAGGCAAAGGAACCACGGTCGCACCAGAAGTCCAAGCACATACAGAGAAGGTTTCACTTGATCCGGGAGATCATTGATCGTGGCGAGATCAAAGTCTGCAAGGTTCATACAGATGACAATCTGGCTGACCCGCTTACAAAGCCTCTGGCGCAGCAGAAGCATGAGAAGCACTGTAATAATATGGGTTTGAGATTTCTCAACCATTAGATTAAGTGCAAGTGGGAGATTGTTGGGGTATGCCCTTAAGGCTAATGTTTGAGGCCTTGGGATTATATCAGTATCATGTATAAACTCTATGTTTATAAAGGCAATGGTTGTTATTCAGGTTGTTACATCATCTGCTGCAATATGTATACTTCTGAATAATGTCTCAATGCTGTTCAGCTTGGCTGACATGCAGTATTGTCCTTAGTCGAGATATCTTGGTGAACATGAGACAGCCTTGATATGATTGAGACTAATATGTGTTCTAATCTTATAGGATGCTTCGAGCATGGAATAAGATGTAGACTCATGGGTACATTGGATGTACTGGACAGACCCTACTTAGGATATTCAATAGCTTGTCACAATGTGAATAATCCTTATATGCAAACAAGTGGCATATTTCCTTTGACTTGAGATCACTTGTGTTTCTAAATGATGATTGGCATTGTTTTGAGGTAGTTCAATATCATTTGAAACATAATGGTTATAGACTATCTTGGATAATGAACATGAGTCATGTTAGGGCACTAGTGATAGATATAGGATTGCCGTCTCCTTGATTGGAGTGTGATGTTCTATAGGGGCCCCCTGGATGAGATGATTGAGAAAGTGTATGGCCATACCCAGATGACTATGTTTCATCTGATCTAATCATTCTCATCGTATTGGAATTAGAGGCTTGACACGCTTGTCCAGTAAGAACATCCAGTGGCAAAGGAAACACATATGTCAAGTGACTTGGGTTCACACTTGTGCTGTGGTTTGGGTGTTGTCTTGGAAGACTCTTTCCTTTATATCGGGAGACAGTGATGTGTTGCTAGATACCCCTCACTGATCGTGATAACGTGAGTTATCGTTACCGACATTTAAAGGAAACCCTTAGGGTCGCACAATTTGATGATATAGCTTACTTAAGTCAGATCGTGTGGACTGAATTGTTTTGGTTCAGTTTAATGGGATTTAAACTCTGATTGTAAGTGAGATCTGGTCTGGTCATGTTTGATTGATTAGGGCTTGAGATCGGTAAGCTTCGATCGAGAGAATTGATGCTAGATCAGAGAGATCAAGAGCATCAAGAGATGAATGGTCAGATCTTAAGCCTTTTGGTTTAATGTGATCTGGATCAAGGCTTGGCTTAATTTGGTCCTGGAACCAAATGAAATGAACCGGCTCATCAAGTGAGCGCATGGTTCAAGGGGAGAGGAAATTGCGATCGTTCACTTGGTGTGAACACATGATCGCATGTGGTGGCTTGCTATTTTTAGAAGCCATGATCTCAAAATGAGATCACGCCTCACGTTCGAATAGAGCTCTCTCTATTCTCGCCCCCTTGCTCACGGCGACTTTCTACTCTCGTGTGGTGTGTCTTGACGCCAAGGAGAGGACTTGACAAAGCCAAGGAGAACATCTCATCTTCCCTTCACGCGATCAGGAGACCTTGGAGCCTTGCTAGCACAAGGATCGACAAGGAGTAGGCGATCACCCATCTTGTGTGCGCCACCTTTGGAGGAGAGCCACATCGCCCTCTTCTTCCAAGACGCCATCCAAGAAATGGCATTGGTATGATCTTAACTTGATCTATACTTGTTCTTTAAGTTGATTATATGATATACATGCGATCCTAGAAATCCTATGATTCCGCCCATGCAAGTTTTATATGCACATGTTTAGGGTTTCGCCCCCTTTATGGAACTTTCAGTTACAACTGTAGGCAAAGGGGACACCTTGCTAAGGATTGCACTAAGAAGGTCATGGTCCTAACTGAGGGAGACCTAGACCCTGAACCTACCCTTGAGGGAGACCCTGACCAAGAGATTGAAGTCAATGACTATGATAGTAGTGATGATATCTTCAACACACTTGGGGTAGTTAGATGTACCCTTGTTAAGTCCACCCCCATTGAGGATTGGCGTCGGACCGGCATTTTCCACACTTACACCAAATGCCATGGTCACATGTGCAAGGTGGTAATTGATGGAGGAAGCAATCTCAATGCTGTCTCCCACATAGCTGCCACTAAACTGAATCTTAAAATGGAACCCCAGCCTAGTCCTTACAACATTTGCTGGGTTAACCAAACTAGTGTTCCTGTGACTCATAGATGCCTTGTGCCTATCCAGTTTGGTACATATGAGGACAAGGTTTGGTGTGATATCCTCACCATTGATGTAGCCCAAATCCTTTTAGGCCGCCCTTGGCTCTATGACATAGATGTTATCCACTATGGTAGGACTAACACCTATGTCTTTAACCATAAGGATCAAGAGATTAGGCTAAAGCCGTCCCTTCCCAAAGCACTTAGAGCCACCACTGGTAAGGGTCAGGTAGAGGAGCCCAAGCAGAGTCAGCCCATTGTTCAACTAATAAGGCCCCAAGCCTTCACTAAGGAGATCATAGAAGTGTTGGGGTATGCCCTTAAGGCTAATGTTTGAGGCCTTGGGATTATATCAGTATCATGTATAAACTCTATGTTTATAAAGGCAATGGTTGTTATTCAGGTTGTTACATCATCTGCTGCAATATGTATACTTCTGAATAATGTCTCAATGCTGTTCAGCTTGGCTGACATGCAGTATTGTCCTTAGTCGAGATATCTTGGTGAACATGAGACAGCCTTGATATGATTGAGACTAATATGTGTTCTAATCTTATAGGATGCTTCGAGCATGGAATAAGATGTAGACTCATGGGTACATTGGATGTACTGGACAGACCCTACTTAGGATATTCAATTGCTTGTCACAATGTGAATAATCCTTATATGCAAACAAGTGGCATATTTCCTCTGACTTGAGATCACTTGTGTTTCTAAATGATGATTGGCATTGTTTTGAGGTAGTTCAATATCATTTGAAACATAATGGTTATAGACTATCTTGGATAATGAACATGAGTCATGTTAGGGCACTAGTGATAGATATAGGATTGCCGTCTCCTTGATTGGAGTGTGATGTTCTATAGGGGCCCCCTGTATGAGATGATTGAGAAAGTGTATGGCCATACCCAGATGACTATGTTTCATCTGATCTAATCATTCTCATCGTATTGTAATTACAGGCTTGACACGCTTGTCCAGTAAGAACATCCAGTGGCAAAGGAAACACATATGTCAAGTGACTTGGGTTCACACTTGTGCTGTGG
Organism: Costus lasius; assembly: GCA_027563935.2. Taxonomy (NCBI): domain Eukaryota; kingdom Viridiplantae; phylum Streptophyta; class Magnoliopsida; order Zingiberales; family Costaceae; genus Costus; species Costus lasius. Next base: position 64,619,001 of record CM050446.2, on the reverse strand, counting down.
TTTGGGTGTAGTCTTGGAAGACTCTTTCCTTTATATCGGGAGACAGTGATGTGTTGCTAGATACCCCTCACTGATCGTGATAACGTAAGTTATCGTTACCGACATTTAAAGGAAACCCTTAGGGTCGCACAATTTGATGATATGGCTTACTTGAGTCAGATCGTGTGGACTGAATTGTTTTGATTCAGTTTAAAGGGATTTAATCTCTGATTGTAAGTGAGATCTGGTCTGATCATGTTTGATTGATTAGGGCTTGAGATCGGTAAGCTTCGATCGAGAGAATTGATGCAAGATCGGTGAGATCAAGAGCATCAAGAGATGAACGGTTAGATCTTGAACCATTTGGTTCAGTAAGATCTAGACCATGGCTTGGGCTGATTTGATTTGGTCTTTGAACCAAATTGAAATGGATCGAATTGGCTTGAACCGGTTCACATGTGTGAACGCTTGGTTCGAAGCTTGAAGGCGTTTTGGTCGGTTTTGAGATCATGGGCGCATGGCTTCATGACTTTCTATTTTTGGAAAGTCATTAACGCCACTTTCTCTTAACGCCTAAACGTTGTCCTCTTCTCGATGCCCCCTCTCTTGTGTGTGTGTCTTCTTGACGCCTTGGAGAGCATTCGGACAAGCCAAGGAAAAAGGAGATCTCATCCCTTCAAGCGATTAGGACACTTAGAGATTCTTGCTAGCACAAGGAGCGACAAGAAGAAAGCTTCTCTCATCTTGTGTGCGGTGCCTTTGGAGAAGAAGCACTCGCATCTTTGCTTCCAAGTCACCATCCTTGCAATGGCAATGGTATGAATCCCTTTCGCTCTATACAAGCCTTAAGAGTTGATTATATGACATGCATAATGATTTTCTATGAAACCCAAGCTTCCGCATGTATGATCCTTGTTATGCGCCTATTAGGGTTTCTTCCCCCTGTTTTGGGGACCTTTCAATTGGTATCAGAGCTTGGTTCCTGTATGTTCATATGATTGCTTATTGTGATCCTTGTTTGCGCTTATGATAAGATCTAAGGCTATCATCATGCGAAAATACTAGATGTATGTTCATTACTTGTGGCACATGTATGATCTTTATTGTTGGCGCAAGTAGATGTTTTTGTCAAAACTTAACTTCTTGCGCGCTCCATCTAGATCTATAAGCGCCTGCTTCAAAAACTTAGATGGGTTATTAGGGTTGAAGTCATCAATCGAGTCTAGACCCAACAGTCTGATCAGACTATCTGACAGCCTAGATGGGTCGACCAGATGGCACCTATGCGCTAGCATGAGGTGGCTATAGGTCGACTGCAGACAGGCGTGTAGCGATGTCTGGTTGAGACAACCAGTGAACGCTCATGAGTTAGGTCCGGGGTCACACCCGCTTGCCAGAACTCATGAGGGTCGTTCAGCCCAGCGCATGCATGGTTGACCATTAGGTCGACTCAAGTCAGTTAGGACTTGGTGCATGCAAGGGCAGTGGGTCTGACTAGGTCTGATGAGTGGATCCCTGTTAATGGACCGTTGTAAGGTAGTAGGGCACATAAGGAAATAAAATTGATTCCATGGGGTTTTTCAAAATTTTATTTTCTTGTTTTTGGATCACATGTTGCTTGTATACCATGTTTGGTGTTTATTTAATCTTATGTGGGCTGCCCGATTAATGTGTGCTGTGCTGGGGCCTGCGTGCCTGGATGTATATTGTAAATTATTTATTGTGATCTGCGCATCACATTTTAATTAATTTATAAAGTGTAATTGACCTGCGTGTCAATCATGTCTAGATAGATTAAAATGTATTTTGATCAGACATGAGCTCAAAGCACACATGGCAGAGGCGCATGCAGCAAGTGGCTTCACCAGTGGGAGGTCTAGGGTTCGACTCTAGGACAGGGGCATTTTACCTGGTGGGCGCATCTCAGCTGCAAAGGGCGCTTGGGCCCTGGGTTGGGCCAGAAGAAATGTTAAAGACCCATGAAGAGCTCAAGTGAAGACTTAAGTTAAATTAAGGTCTTTCCTAGGCTTAATGGGCTTTTACCACATAAGATCATCATGCTTTCATTTATTGTTTAAATAATTAGAACTGCATGATTTATTCTTCTGCTATCACCATAGGATTTGAATGATAGTAAGAAGATAAAAGGACCGTTAAATTCCAACGTTAAATATCAAGCACGTAAGCCTTCTGACGCGAAACCTCACTGTTCTGACTATCGTTGGGGCCGTGTTGTACCCACTCAGTGGGCATGCCCATCTATCTTCAGACGGTGTATGATTACACCTGCATGTTACAGAGAAGGGATTTATCGCTTCTCGTTGCTCAGCATAGCACGTGGTGGTCCAGGGAGTAGGTCGGGTCAGCTTGACCATGTGGGCTACATATTGAGCATATGGTAGCCATATGGAGGCAGCCATCTGTGGGATCAGAGACTGTGTTGTACCAACTCAGTTGGCACAGTCTGCTGGATTGCCTAGATGAAGGGGAATCGCACGGGTTGGCGATTGGCAGGGATTGCCTACCATAAATTAGTGCTTGTATACTCTCTGTGCATCTTATCTCGCCTGAGCGGGACGCGGAGACCAAGTATGAAATCTGGATCCCATCTCACTAAAAGAGTTTCACTCATTCGGACTGTTTTACTGGATTTTTCAGTCAGATAAAATAGTGAGAAAAGAATCATTCTTAAGTCCTGAATTGATTCTAACATTGATACTGACCTTGCTGTTCTTGCATTGTTGTAGATTACTGCAGCAACGAACACCACAGCCTTCAATGTGCGATCCCTACTGGAAAGGGAGAAGTTTGCTGGGCCAAACTTCTCAGACTGGTACGGACACCTTAAGATTGTCCTTAAGGCTGAGAGGAAACTGTATGTCCTCGAGACGGCTATACCGCCTCAACCCGCTGCGAACGCCGCAAGGGCGGTTCGGGAAGCTTATGAAAAGCATGTGAATGATAGCATTGACGTCGCTTGCCTTATGTTAGCGTCTATGACGCCACAGCTGCAGCGTCAGCATGAGGATTTGTCAGCTATAGAAATTATAGCAAACCTCAAGCTGTTGTATGCTGCACAGGCAAGGACTGAACGCTATAATTTGATGAAACTTTTCTTTCAGAGCAAACAGACTGAAGGGAGTCCAGTGGGAGCTCACGTACTCAAGATGATTGGGTACAAGGAGGCTCTAGAGAAACTGGGACATACCATCAATCAGGAGCTTGTTGTAGATATCATCCTGCAGTCTCTCCTGGCCTCTTTCAAATCGTTCATTATTAATTTTAATATGAATAAGATCGACTGTACGCCTGCAGAGTTACTGAACATGCTCTTGACTACTGAGCAAACTCAGTCTCGTGAGAAGGGAACGCCTTCATCCTCTGTCCTAATGGTTCCTTCAAGGAACAAGAAGAAGGGGAAGAAGGGCAAAGCCCCTGTCAAGAGCTACAACAAGGCACTGAAACAAAAGGTGAAGCGGTCGAAGGAATACAGATGTTTCCATTGTGGCCAGCTAGGTCACTAGAAAAAGGACTGTAAAGCGCTCCAAGGAGATAAGAAGGGAAGCAAGCCTTTCGCTTCTGGCTCAGGTATTTTCGTGACTGAAGTCATGGTTTCTTCTTCTATTTCATGGGTGTTGGACACTGCATGTGGAGTTCACATTTGTTCAAATGTACAGGAACTCAAGAGAAGAAGACAGGTGGGACAGCATGAGGTGGACCTACGAGTTGGAAACGGGGCACGGGTTGCTGCTGTTGCTGTAGGAGTTTATCACATCTCTTTACCATCTGGTCTTGTATTAGAACTGGACAATTGTTATTTTGTGCCGAGCATAACTAAGAATATTATCTCTATTCCTGCTCTTGTCAGGAAAGGGTTTTCCTTTGAATGCAAGATTTCAAAGTGTTATATTACTTTTGATAATATTGTTTATGCTACTGGGTCAATTAACAATGGGTTATTCATGTTGGACATGGAATGTTCTATACAACAGATTGATAATAAGAAAGCCAAGTATGCTGATGACAGCACCTTGTTATGGCATAGTCGTTTAGGCCATATTAACAAGAAGCGCATTAAGCGGTTGCATGACCATGGACTGCTGGGATCATTCTCCTATGAGGAGCTTGATACATGCAAAGCTTGTTTAATGGGTAAAATGACGAAGTCTCCTTTTTCAAACAAAGGTCAAAGGGCTTCAAGTTTACTTGACCTCATTCACAGTGATGTGTGTGGGCCATTTAGTAAACATGCCAGAGGTGGCTATTCATACTTCATTACCTTTACTGATGATTTCAGTAGGTATGGTTATGTCTATCTAATGAGACATAAAAGTGAATCTTTTGACAAGTTCAAAGAGTTCAAAAATGAAGTACAGAATCAGTTAGGCCGAAATATCAAGGCACTTCGTTCAGATCGAGGTGGAGAATACTTGAGTCATGAGTTTACTGACTATCTGAAGGAGTGTGGGATTATCTCATAGCTCACTCCGCCAGGAACACCGCAAACGAATGGTGTGTCCAAGAGGAGAAATAGAACCTTACGGGATATGGTTCGTTCTATGATGAGTCAGGCTACTCTACCTTACTCCTTTTGGGGATTTGCACTGGAAACAGCTGCAAAGGTACTAAACCGAGTGCCATCTAAGGCAGTTTCAAAGACTCCATATGAGTTATGGTATGGGAAACAGCCGAGCTTGACATTTATTAAGATCTGGGGTTGCGAGGCTTATGTCAAAAAGCTCGCCTCTGGGAAACTGGAGAGCAGATATGAGAAATGTATCTTTGTCGGTTACCCTAAAGAAACAAAGGGTTATTATTTCTACGATCCCAAAGAGAACAAAGTATTTGTTGCTCGTACGGCTATTTTTCTTGAGAAGGAATTTCTTCTGCAAGAAGCCAGTGGGAGAGAAATAAAGCTGGATGAGAATCCAGTAGAAGGACAAAGTAGTCAAGCACGTTTGGATGAGCCTGAGCCAGTAGATCAGGTTACTGAACAACCTGAGGCTCAGATATCACGGGAACCGCGAAGATCGGGAAGGATCCGTCGATAGCCTGAGCGCTATGACGGAGTCTAGATCATTGATGATGAACCCCTCACTTATGCGGATGCGGTTAGTGGACCGGAATCAGCAAGATGGCTTGAAGCTATGTGAGCCGAGATGGACTCCATGTCAGATAACCAAGTCTGGGATTTGGTTGATCCGCCTCCGGGAGTAATCCCTATAGGCTGTAAATGGATCTTCAAGAAGAAGATAGACATGGATGGTAATGTAGTTACCTATAAAGGCAGGCTAGTTGCGAAAGGTTTCAAACAAATCTAAGGGATAGATTATGATGAAACTTTCTCTCCTGTAGCTATGTTCAAGTCTATTCGGATTATTCTCGCGATAGCAGCATACTATGATTATGAGATCTGGCAGATGGATGTGAAAACCGCTTTCCTTAATGGAAAACTGGAAGAGGATGTGTATATGACACAACCTGAAGGTTTCACTAATCTATCAGATCGTCATAAGATATGCAAATTAAAGAAGTCCATTTATGGACTTAAACAAGCATCAAGAATCTGGAATATTCGTTTTGATGAATCAATATGTGAATTTGGTTTCATCAAGAATGAAGATGACCCGTGTGTATATAAGAGGTTTAGTGGGAGCGTGATTACTTTCCTAGTCCTCTACGTCGATGATATCTTAATCATTGGAAATGACATTCCTGAACTACATGCTGTCAAAGCATGGTTAAGAAAATGTTTCAAGATGAAAGATTTAGGAGAAGCAGCCTATGTATAAGGTGTGAATATCTACAGAGATTGATCTAAGAGGCTTCTCGGGCTGTGCCAGAGTACTTACATCGATAAAGTCCTGGAGAGATTCATTTAGAAAATTCTAAAAGAGGATATCTTCCAGTCAGACATGGTATGAATCTTTCAAAGAGTCAGTGTCCACAAACACAGACTGAGAAAGATGAAATGGACAATACGCCTTATGCTTCGGCTATTGGGTCCATTATGTATGCGATGTTGTGTACTCGCCCAGACGTTGCTTACGGGTTAAGCGTCACCAGTCGATTCCAAAGTAATCCAGGGCAGGCACACTGGATTGCGGTCAAGAACATTTTGAAATATCTTCGGAGGACCAAAGATATGTTCTTGATATATGGAGGTCAGGAAGAACTCAGTATTGAAGGATATACTGACGCTTCGTTCCAATCTGACCAGGATGATTTCCGATCGCAATCAGGCTATGTTTTTAGCTTGAATGGAGGTGCAGTGGTGTGGAAAAGTTTTAAACAGTCAATTGTTGCTGATTCCACAACAGAAGCCGAGTATGTTGCAGCCTCGGAAGCATCCAAGGAGGCAGTGTGGATTCGTAAGTTCGTTCAGGAACTTGGTGTTGTTCCTTCGAGTGCAGATCCTTTGGTTATCTTCTGTGATAACACTGGAGCTATAGCACAGGCAAAGGAACCACGGTCGCACCAGAAGTCCAAGCACATACAGAGAAGGTTTCACTTGATCCGGGAGATCATTGATCGTGGCGAGATCAAAGTCTGCAAGGTTCATACAGATGACAATCTGGCTGACCCGCTTACAAAGCCTCTGGCGCAGCAGAAGCATGAGAAGCACTGTAATAATATGGGTTTGAGATTTCTCCACCATTAGATTAAGTGCAAGTGGGAGATTGTTGGGGTATGCCCTTAAGGCTAATGTTTGAGGCCTTGGGATTATATCAGTATCATGTATAAAATCTATGTTTATAAAGGCAATGGTTGTTATTCAGGTTGTTACATCATCTGCTGCAATATGTATACTTCTGAATAATGTCTCAATGCTGTTCAGCTTGGCTGACATGCAGTATTGTCCTTAGTCGAGATATCTTGGTGAACATGAGACAGCCTTGATATGATTGAGACTAATATGTGTTCTAATCTTATAGGATGCTTCGAGCATGGAATAAGATGTAGACTCATGGGTACATTGGATGTACTGGACAGACCCTACTTAGGATATTCAATTGCTTGTCACAATGTGAATAATCCTTATATGCAAACAAGTGGCATATTTCCTCTGCCTTGAGATCACTTGTGTTTCTAAATGATGATTGGCATTGTTTTGAGGTAGTTCAATATCATTTGAAACATAATGGTTATAGACTATCTTGGATAATGAACATGTGTCATGTTAGGGCACTAGTGATAGATATAGGATTGTCGTCTCCTTGATTGGAGTGTGATGTTCTATAGGGGCCCCCTGTATGAGATGATTGAGAAAGTGTATGGCCATACCCAGATGACTATGTTTCATCTGATCTAATCATTCTCATCGTATTGGAATTACAGGCTTGACACGCTTGTCCAGTAAGAACATCCAGTGGCAAAGGAAACACATATGTCAAGTGACTTGGGTTCACACTTGTGCTGTGGTTTGGGTGTAGTCTTGGAAGACTCTTTCCTTTATATCGGGAGACAGTGATGTGTTGCTAGATACCCCTCACTGATCGTGATAACATAAGTTATCGTTACCGACATTTAAAGGAAACCCTTAGGGTCGCACAATTTGATGATATGGCTTACTTGAGTCAGATCGTGTGGACTGAATTGTTTTGATTCAGTTTAAAGGGATTTAATCTCTGATTGTAAGTGAGATCTGGTCTGATCATGTTTGATTGATTAGGGCTTGAGATCGGTAAGCTTCGATCGAGAGAATTGATGCTAGATCGGTGAGATCAAGAGCATCAAGAGATGAACGGTTAGATCTTGAACCATTTGGTTCAGTAAGATCTAGACCATGGCTTGGGCTGATTTGATTTGGTCTTTGAACCAAATTGAAATGGATCGAATTGGCTTGAACCGGTTCACATGTGTGAACGCTTGGTTCGAAGCTTGAAGGCGTTTTGGTCGGTTTTGAGATCATGGGCGCATGGCTTCATGACTTTCTATTTTTGGAAAGTCATTAATGCCACTTTCTCTTAACGCCTAAACGTTGGCCTCTTCTCGACGCCCCCTCTCTTGTGTGTGTGTCTTCTTGACGCCTTGGAGAGCATTCGAACAAGCCAAGGAAAAAGGAGATCTCATCCCTTCAAGCGATTAGGACACTTAGAGATCCTTGCTAGCACAAGGAGCAACAAGAAGAAAGCTTCTCTCATCTTGTGTGCGGTGCCTTTGGAGAAGAAGCACTCGCATCTTTGCTTCCAAGTCGCCATCCTTGCAATGGCAATGGTGAAGAAACCCCTTTCGAGAGGGGGGCGAGAACCCTAAGCATGGCGCAAATAAAATTTTGCGAGCGATAGCAAGGGTTTGATGATCTTTTGCATGTCATATGATCAACTATCATAGATTGAATAGATCAAGAGTAGATCATACCATAGCCATCTTTCGGATGGTCCCTTGGAAGAAGAGATCGAAGAGGGTCTCCTCCACAAGATGCGCACACAAGATGAGAATTGACTTGCTTCTTGTTGCTCCTTGTGCTAGCAAGGATCTCCAAGATGTCCTTGATCGAATGAAGGAAAAAGGAGATGATCTTGGCGTGGATGAGCTCCTCCTTGTTCTCGTCAAAAATCTCCACACCGAGAAAAGAGGCGTTGAGTTGAGAGAGAGACCAACGTTCTCATCCAAAGTGAAGCGTTGAGAAACCATTTCCGAAACCTCCACTTCCAAAAATGGTAAGTCATCACTACAAGCGTTCAAGTCTTATGAACCAACCCAAAACGCCAATTCGATTTAACCATGCGTTCACACATATGTGAACCGGTTGAATAGAATTCGGTCTAATTGAATTCGGTTCAAAGACCAAATTGAACCAAGCCAAGCCATGGTCTAAATCTCATCTGAACCATGAAGGTTCGAGATCTAACCGTACGTCTCTTGATGCCTTTGATCTCACCGATCTAGCATCACTACTCTCGATCGAAGCTTACCGATCTCAAGCCCTAATCAATCAAACATGATCAGGCCAGATCTCACTTGCAATCAGAGTTTAAACTCCTTTAAACTGAATCAAAACAATTCAGTCCACACGATCTGACTTAAGTAAGCCATATCATCAAATTGTGCGACCCTGAGGGTTTCCTTTAAATGTCGGTAACGATAACTTACGTTATCACGATCAGTGAGAGGTATCTAGCAACACATCACTGTCTCCCGATATAAAGAAAAGAGTCTTCCAAGACTACACCCAAAACATAGCACAAGTGTGAATCCACTTCACTAGGCATGCATGTGTCCTTTGCCACTGGATGTTCTTATTGGACAAGCGTGTCAAGCCTGTAACTCCAATATGATGAGCATGATTAGATCAGATGAACATAGTCACCTGGGTATGGCCATACACATTCTCAATCATCTCATTCAGGGGGGGCCCCTTTATAACATCACACTCCAATTAAGGAGATGGCAATCCTTTATCTATCACTAGTGCCCTAACCTGACTCAAGATCATTATCCAAGATAGTCTATAATCATTATATTTCAAATGATATCGAACTACCTCAAAACAATGACAATCATCATTTAGAAACACACAAGGGATCTCAAGTCAGAGGACATGTGCCACTTGTAGCAAAAGGATTATTCACATTGTGACAAGCAATTGAATATCCTAATAGGGTTTGTCCAGTACATCTAATGTACCCATGAGTCTACATCTTATTCCATGCTCGAAGCATCCTATAAGATTAGAACACACATTAGTCTCAATCATATCAAGGCTGTCTCATGTTCACCAAGATATCTCGACTAAGGACTTAACAGCATGTCAGCCTAGCTGAACAGCTTTGAGACATTATTCAGAAGTACACATATTGCAGCAGACAATGTAACAACCTGAATAACAACCATTGCCTTTATAAACAAAAGAGTTTATATACATGATACTCATGGAATCCCAAGGCCTCAAACATTAGCCTTAAGGGCATACCCCAACAATCTCCCACTTGCACTTAATCTAATGGTTGAGAAATCTCAAACCCATATTATTACAGTGCTTCTCATGCTTCTGCTGCGCCAGAGGCTTGGTAAGCGGGTCAGCCAGATTGTCGTCTGTATGAACCTTGCAGATTTTGATCTTGCCACGATCAATGATCTCCCGGATCAAGTGAAACCGTCTCTGTATGTGCTTGGACTTCTGGTGCGACCGTGGTTCCTTTGCTTGTGCGATTGCTCCAGTGTTATCACAGAAGATAACCAAAGGATCTGCACTCGAAGGAACGACACCAAGTTCCTTAATGAACTTACGAATCCACACTGCCTCCTTGGATGCTTCCGAGGCTGCAACATACTCGGCTTCTGTTGTGGAATCAGCAACAGTTGACTGTTTGAAACTTTTCCACACCACCGCTCCTCCATTCAAGCTAAAGACATAGCCTGATTGCGATCGGAAATCATCCTGGTCCGACTAGAACGAAGCGTCAGTATATCCTTCTATACTGAGTTCTTCCTGATCACCATATATCAAGAACATATCTTTGGTCCTCCGCAGATATTTTAAAATGTTCTTGACCGCAATCCAGTGTGCCTGACCTGGATTACTTTGGAATCGACTAGTCACGCTTAACCCGTAAGCGACGTCTGGGCGAGTACACAACATCGCATACATAATGGACCCAATAGCCGAAGCATAAGGCGTATTGTCCATTTCATCTTTCTCAGTCTGTGTTTGTGGACACTGACTCTTCGAAAGATTCAGACCATGTCTGACTGGAAGATACCCTCTTTTAGAATTCTCTAAATGGAATCTCTCCAGGACTTTATCGATGTAAGTACTCTGGCACAGCCCGAGAAGCCTCTTAGATCTATCCCTGTAGATCTTCACACCTAATACATAGGCTGCTTCTCCTAAATCTTTCATCTGAAAACATTTTCCTAACCATGCTTTAACAACATGCAGTTCAGGAATATCGTTTCCAATGATTAAGATATCATCGACGTAGAGGACTAGGAAAGTAATCACGCTCCCACTAAACTTCTTATATACACACGGGTCATCTTCGTTCTTGATGAAGCCAAACTCAGAGATTGATTCATCAAAATGAATATTCCAGCTTCTAGATGCTTGTTTAAGTCCATAAATGGACTTCTTTAACTTGCATATTTTATGACGATCTGCTGGATTAGTGAAACCTTCAGGTTGTGTCATGTACACATCCTCATCCAGTTTTCCATTAAGGAAAGCAGTTTTCACATCCATCTGCTAGATCTCATAATCGTAATATGCTGCTATCGCGAAAAGAATCCGAATAGACTTGAACATGGCTACAGGAGAGAAAGTTTCATCATAATCTATCCCGTAGATTTGTTTGAAACCTTTCGCAACTAGCCTGCCTTTATAGGTAACTACGTTACCATCCATGTCAATCTTCTTCTTGAAGATCCATTTACAGCCTATAGGGATTACTCCCGGAGGCGGATCAACCAAATCCTAGACTTGGTTATCTGACATGGAGTCCATCTCGGCTCGCATAGCTTCAAGCCATCTAGCTGACTCCGGTCCACTGACCGCATCCGCATAAGTGAGGGGTTCATCATTATCAATGATGTAGACTCCGTCATAGCGCTCAGGCTGTCGACGGATCCTTCCTGATCTACGCGGTTCCCGTGATATCTGAGCCTCAGGTTGTTCAGTAACCTGATCTACCGGCTCAGGCTCATCCAACTGTGCTTGACTACTTTGTCCTTCCTCTGGATTCTCATCCAGCTTTATTTCTCTCCCACTGGCCTCTTGCAGAAGAAACTCCTTCTCAAGAAAAATGGCCGTCCGAGCAACAAATACCTTGTTCTCTTTGGGATCGTAGAAATAATAACCCTTAGTTTCCTTAGGGTAACCGACAAAGATGCATTTCTCAGATCTGCTCTCCAGTTTCCCAGAGGCGAGCTTTTTGACATAAGCCTCGCAACCCCAGATCTTAATAAATGTCAAGCTAGGCTGTTTCCCATACCATAATTCATATGGAGTCTTTGAAACGGCCTTGGATGGCACTCGGTTTAGTACCTTTGCAGCTGTTTCCAGTGCAAGTCCCCAAAAGGAGTATGGTAGAGTAGCCTGACTCATCATAGAACGAACCATATCAAGTAACGTTCTATTTCTCCTCTCGGACACACCATTCCATTGCGGTGTTCCTGGCGGAGTGAGCTGTGAGATAATCCCACACTCCTTTAGATAGTCAGTAAACGCATGACTCAGGTATTCTCCACCTCGATCAGAACGAAGTGCCTTGATATTTCGGCCTAGCTGATTCTGTACTTCATTCTTGAACTCTTTCAACTTGTCAAAAGATTCACTCTTATGTCTCATAAGATAGACATACCCATATCTACTGAAATCATCAGTAAAGGTAATAAAGTACTGATAGCCACCTCTGGCATGTTTACTAAATGGCCCACACACATCACTGTGTATAAGGTCAAGTAAACCTGAAGCCCTTTGACCTTTGTTAGGAAAAGGAGCTTTCGTCATTTTACCCATTAAACAAGCTTTGCATGTATCAATCTCCTCATAGGAGAATGATCCCAGCAGTCCATGATCATGCAACCGCTTAATGCGCTTCTTGTTAATATGGCCTAAACGACTATGCCATAACAAGGTGCTGTCATCAGCATACTTGGCTTTCTTATTATCAATATTTTGTATAGAATATTCCATGTCCAACATGAATAACCCATTGTTAATTGAACCAGTAGCATAAACAATATTATCAAGAGTAAGATAACACTTTGAAATCTTGCATTCAAAGGAAAACCCTTTCCTGACAAGAGCAGGAATAGAGATAATATTTTTGGTAATACTGGGTACAAAATAACAATTGTTTAATTCTAATACAATGCCAGATGGTAATGAGATGTAATAATCCCCTACAGCAACAGCAACAACCCGTGCCCCGTTTCCAACGCGTAGGTCCACCTCATGCTGTCCCACCTGTCTTCTTCTCTTGAGTTCCTGTACATTTGAACAAATGTGAACTCCACATGCAGTGTCCAACACCCATGAAATAGAAGAAGAGGATATCATGACCTCAGTCACAAATATACCTGAGCCAGAAGCGATGTTTCCCTTCTTGTCTCCTTGGAGCGCTTTACAGTCCTTTTCCCAGTGACCCAGCTGGCCACAGTGGAAACACCTGTTGTCCTTTGACCGCTTAACCTTCTGTTTCAGAGCCTTGCTGTAACTCTTGACAGGGGCTTTGCCCTTCTTCCCCTTCTTCTTGTTCCTAGAAGGAACCATTAAGACAGAGGTTGAAGGCTTTCCCTTCAGAGTTTCCTCAGTAGTCAAGAGCATATTGAGCAGCTCTGCCGGAGTACAATCGATTTTGTTCATATTAAAGTTAATAATGAACGCATCGAAAGAAGGCGGGAGAGACTGCAGAATAATGTCTACAGCAAGCTCCTGGTTGATGGTATGTCCCAGTTTCTCCAGAGCCTCCTTGTGCCCAATCATCTTGAGCACGTGAGCTTCCACTGGGCTCCCATCAGCCAGTTTGCTCTGAAAGAAAAGCTTTGTCAGATTATAGCGTTCTGTCCTCGCCTGTGCAGCATACAGCATTTTGAGGTTCGCTATAATCTCTATAGCCGACATATCCTCATGCTGACGCTGCAGCGGTGGCGTCATAGACGCTAGCATCAGGCAAGAGACATCAATACTATCATTGACGTGCTTTTCATAGGCATCACGAACCGCCCTTGCGGCGTTCGCAGCGGGTTGAGGCGGTATAGCCGTCTCGAGGACATACAGTTTCCTCTCTGCCTTAAGAACGATCTTAAGGTGTCCATACCAGTCTGAGAAGTTTGGCCCAGCAAACTTCTCCCTTTCCAGTAGGGATCGCACATTGAAGCTCATGGTGTTCGTTGCTGCAGGAATCTACAACAATGCAAGAACAGCAAGGTCAGTATCAATGTTTAGAATCAATCCAGGACTTAAGAAAGATTCTTTTTCTCACTATTTTATCTGACTGAAAAATCCAGTAAAACAGTCCGAAAGAGTAATACTCTTTTAGTGAGATGGGATCCAGATTTCATACTTGGTCTCCGCGTCCCGCTCAGGCGAGATAAGATGCACAGAGAGTACAAGCACTAATCTCTGGTAGGCAGTCCCTGCCAATCGCCAACCCGTGCGATTCCCCTTCATCTGGGCAATCCAGCCGACTGTGCCAACTGAGTTGGTACAACACAGTCTCTGACCCCGCAGATGGCTGCCTCCATGTGCTACCATATGCCCCATATGTAGCCTACATGGTGAAGCTGACCTGACCTACTCCCTGGACCACCACGTGCTATGCTGAGCAACGAGAAGCGATAAATCCCTTCTCTATAACACGCAGGTGAAATCACACACCGTCTGAAGATAGATGGACGTGCCCACTGAGTGGGTACAACACGGCTCCAACGATAGTCAGAACAGTGAGGTTTCGCGTCAGAAGGCATTACGTGCTTGATATGTTAGCGTTGGATTTTAACGGTCTTTTATCTTCTTACTATCAGGCAAATCCTATGGCTATAGCAGAAGATAAATAACTCATGCAATTCTACTTATTTAGCAAATAAAAGAAAGCATGGATCTTATGTGGTAAAAGCCCATAGAGCCTAAGTAAGACCTTAAATCAACTTAAGTCTTCACTTGCTCTTCTTGGGTCTTTTGCATCTCATCTGGCCCAGACCAGGGCCCAAGCGCACTCTGCAGCTCAGGTGCGCCCACCAGGTAGTTGCGCCTGTCATAGGGTCGAACCCTAGACCTCCCACCTGGTCAAGCCACTGCTGCATGCGCCAATGCCATGTGTGCTCTGTGCACTTGTCTAATTAAAATACATTTTAATCTATCTAGACAAGCTTGACACGCAGGTCAATTATACAATAAATTAATTAAAAATGTGATTCGCAGATCACAAAAATAATAATTTACCAGGCTCGCAGGCCCCAGCACAGCACACATTAAGGGCAACCCACATAAGATTAAATAAACAAGCATCATGGCATCATTCAATCAACATGTGATCCATTACAAAGAAAATCAAATTTTGAAAACCCATTGGCATCAATTTTAATTTTCTTATGTGCCCTACAACCTTACAACGGTCCATTGATAGGGATCCACTCATCAATCTAGTTAGATCCACTGCCCTTGCATGCACCAAGTCCTAACTGACTCGAGTTGACCTAATGGTCAACCATGCATGCACCAAGGGCTGAACAATACTCATGAGTTCTGGCAAGCGGGTGTGACCCCGGGCCTAACTCATGTGTGTTCACTGGTTGTCTTAACCAGACCTCGCTACACGCCTGTGATGCAATCGACCTATAGCCACCTTGTGCTTGCGCACAGGTGCCATCTGGTCGATCCATCTAGGCTGTCAGATGGTCTGATCAGACTATTGGATCTAACCTAGAGGGTGACTTCAACCCCATCAACCCGTCTAAGGGTTTACAGTAGGCGCCACTTAGATCTAATGGTGAGCGCGCAAGTCATTTAGTTTGTTTTGAGAAAACATCAACAACATTCAACATGATAGATGCGCACATCATCATACATGCGCCAACAAGAAAGACATCATCATCAAGTTTTCGCATGAAGTTAAGATCTAAGCATACATGAATCACCTTAAGCAATCATATGAACATGTATAGAACCGCATGCTTTGATACCAATTGAAGAAACCCCTTTCGAGAGGGGGGCGAGAACCCTAAGCATGGCGCAAATAAAATTTTGCGAGCGGTAGCAAGGGTTTGATGATCTTTTGCATGTCATATGATCAACTATCATAGATTGAATAGATCAAGAGTAGATCATACCATAGCCATCTTTCGGATGGTCCCTTGGAAGAAGAGATCGAAGAGGGTCTCCTCCACAAGATGCGCACACAAGATGAGAATTGACTTGCTTCTTGTTGCTCCTTGTGCTAGCAAGGATCTCCAAGATGTCCTTGATCGAATGAAGGAAAAAGGAGATGATCTTGGTGTGGATGAGCTCCTCCTTGTTCTCGTCAAAAATCTCCACACCGAGAAAAGAGGCGTTGAGTTGAGAGAGAGACCAACGTTCTCATCCAAAGTGAAGCGTTGAGAAACCATTTCCGAAACCTCCACTTCCAAAAATGGTAAGTCATCACTACAAGCGTTCAAGTCTTATGAACCAACCCAAAATGCCAATTCGATTTAACCATGCGTTCACACATATGTGAACCGGTTGAATAGAATTCGGTCTAATTGAATTCGGTTCAAAGACCAAATTGAACCAAGCCAAGCCATGGTCTAAATCTCATCTGAACCATGAAGGTTCGAGATCTAACCGTACATCTCTTGATGCCTTTGATCTCACTGATCTAGCATCACTACTCTCGATCGAAGCTTACCGATCTCAAGCCCTAATCAATCAAACATGATCAGGCCAGATCTCACTTGCAATCAGAGTTTAAACTCCTTTAAACTGAATCAAAACAATTCAGTCCACACGATCTGACTTAAGTAAGCCATATCATCAAATTGTGCGACCCTGAGGGTTTCCTTTAAATGTCGGTAATGATAACTTACGTTATCACGATCAGTGAGAGGTATCTAGCAACACATCACTGTCTCCCGATATAAAGAAAAGAGTCTTCCAAGACTACACCCAAAACATAGCACAAGTGTGAATCCACTTCACTAGGCATGCATGTGTCCTTTGCCACTGGATGTTCTTATTGGACAAGCGTGTCAAGCCTGTAACTCCAATATGATGAGCATGATTAGATCAGATGAACATAGTCACCTGGGTATGGCCATACACATTCTCAATCATCTCATTCAGGGGGGGCCCCTTTATAACATCACACTCCAATTAAGGAGATGGCAATCCTTTATCTATCACTAGTGCCCTAACCTGACTCAAGATCATTATCCAAGATAGTCTATAATCATTATATTTCAAATGATATCGAACTACCTCAAAACAATGACAATCATCATTTAGAAACACACAAGGGATCTCAAGTCAGAGGACATGTGCCACTTGTAGCAAAAGGATTATTCACATTGTGACAAGCAATTGAATATCCTAATAGGGTCTGTCCAGTACATCTAATGTACCCATGAGTCTACATCTTATTCCATGCTCGAAGCATCCTATAAGATTAGAACACACATTAGTCTCAATCATATCAAGGCTGTCTCATGTTCACCAAGATATCTCGACTAAGGACTTAACAGCATGTCAGCCTAGCTGAACAGCTTTGAGACATTATTCAGAAGTACACATATTGCAGCAGACAATGTAACAACCTGAATAACAACCATTGCCTTTATAAACAAAAGAGTTTATATACATGATACTCATGGAATCCCAAGGCCTCAAACATTAGCCTTAAGGGCATACCCCAACAAATGGTATGAATCCCTTTCGCTCTATACAAGCCTTAAGAGTTTATTATATGACATGCATAATGATTTTCTATGAAACCCTAGCTTCCGCATGTATGATCCTTGTTATGCGCCTATTAGGGTTTCTTCCCCCTGTTTTGGGGACCTTTCAAGAAGACCAACCCCTCTATACCCTAGTCATCAAAGAAGCTAACCCTAAAGTAGAAGAGAAGCCTTCCCCAGAAGTAGAAGCCTTGCTCCAAGAGTTTAGTGAGCTCACCCCCGAGGATCTCCCTGAAGGACTGCCACCTCTTAGGGATATACAACATGCCATAGACTTAGTACCTGGATCCTCCCTCCCCAACCTACCTCACTATAGGATGAACCCTACTGAACATGAGGAGCTTAAGAGACAGGTGGATGACTTATTGTGTAAAGGTTATATAAGGGAAAGCCTAAGCCCCTGCGCAGTTCCAGCCCTTCTCACCCTGAAGAAGGATGGTAGCTGGCGCATGTGTATTGATTGTAGAGCTATTAACAAGATCACCATTAAGTATAGGTTTCCCATACCTAGACTTGATGACATGCTAGATATGTTAGTGAGATCCAAATGGTTTTCAAAGCTTGACCTTAGAAGTGGATACCACCAAGTTAGGATAAGAGAAGGGGATGAGTGGAAGACCGCTTTCAAAACAAAAGATGGTCTTTATGAATGGTTAGTCATGCCTTTTGGACTAACCAATGCCCCTTCCATATTTATGAGGCTCATGACCCAAGTGCTTAGACCCTACTGTTGGGGTATGCCCTTAAGCCTAATGTTTGAGGCCTTGGGATTGTAACAGTATCGTGTAATAAACGTTTATGTTTATAAAGGCATGGTTATTATTCAGTTAGCTACATTGTCTGCTGCAATATATGTTCTTCTGAATAATGTCTCAATGCTGTTCAGCTGGGCTGACATGCAGTTAAGTCCTTAGTCGATGTATCTTGGTGAACATGAGACAGCCTTGATATGGTTAAGACTAATATGTGTTCTAGTCTTATAGGATGCTTCGAGCATGGAATAAGATGTAGACTCATGGGTACATTGGATGTACTGGACAGACCCTACTAGGATATTCAATTGTTTGTCACAATGTGAATAATCCTTGAATATGACAAGTGGCACATTTCCTCTGACTTGAGATCACTTGTGTTTTCTAAATGATGATTGTCATTGTTCTGAGGTAGTTCAATATCATTTGAAACATAATGATTATAGACTATCTTGGATAATGAGCTTGAGTCAGGTTAGGGCACTAGTGATAGACATAGGATTGCCGTCTCCTTGTTTAAGGAGTGTGATGTTCTAAAGGGGCCCCCTGGATGAGATGATTGAGAAAAGAGTATGGCCATACCCAGGTGACTGTGTTCATCTGATCTAATCATGCTCATCATATTGGAGCTACAAGCTTGACACGCTTGTCCAATAAGAACATCCAGTGGCAAAGGAAACATGTATGCCTAGTGATGTGGATTCACACTTGTGCTATGGTTTGGGTGTAGTCTTGGAAGACTATTTCCTTTATATCGGGAGACAGTGATGTGTTGCTAGATACCCCTCACTGATCGTGATAAACGTGAGTTATCGTTACCGACATTTAAAGGAAACCCTCAGGGTCGCACAATTTGATGATATGGCTTACTTAAGTCAGATCGTGTGGACTGAATTGTTCGGGTTCAGTTTAAAGGGATTTAATCTCTGATTGTGAGTGAGATCTGGTCTGATCATGTTTGATTGATTAGGGCTTGAGATCGGTAAGCTTCGATCGAGAGAATGGATGCTAGATTGGTCAGATCAGAAGCATCAAGAGATCGACGGTCAGATTAAGAACCTTAAGGTTTTATTATGGTCTGGACTGATTACTTGGTTTATTTGGTTATTGAACCAAATGGATTTGAACCAGCTCATTGGTTGAGCGCATGGTTCAAGTGATAAGAGGCATTGGCGATTGGGGTGATTATGGTCGCAAGTGAAGAAATGGGATGCTATTTTTAGATAGCACATCTCTTAACGTGACCACATCTCACGTTCACGCCAAGAGAATACTATTCTCGTCTCTTGCTCTCTTGACGCCGCTTGAGCATTCGTCTCTTGCACTCTCGTGGGTGAAGGAGTGGACGACAAGAGGAAACATTCGACCAAGCAAGGATCTCTCTTTTCCTTTCCATTCGGCAAGACAACCTTGGAACCTTGCTAGCACAAGGAGCACCAAGGAAGAAGCGCATTGATCATCTTGTGTGCGAGACTTAGGAGAAGGTTCGCTTGCGCCTTTGCCTCCAAGACACCATCCAAGTGATGGCAATGGTGAGTATCGCTTCTCATTGAAAGTTGATCATATTATATGCTATGCGATCTATTAGAAACCCTAGATTCCGCTAGAAGTTTTTGTTGCGCCTCCTATTAGGGTTTCGCCCCCTTGTCTAGGGGATCTTCACCTACATAGGTAAATTCTTAGTTGTATACTTTGATGATATACTTATCTATAGTAGGTCACAAGAGGAGCACCTAGGGCACTTAAAGCAAACCCTAACCCTTCTTAGGAATGAGAAGCTTTATGTCAACCTGAAGAAGTGTTCTTTCCTATCCCCTAAAGTTGTCTTTCTAGGATTCATTGTTTCTGACTTAGGGCTTCAAGCCGATCCATCTAAGGTCCAAGCCATACTAGACTGGCCTGAGCCTAAGACCCATACTGAAGTTAGGAGTTTCCATGGCCTTGCTACCTTCTACCATAGGTTCATACGGAATTTTAGCACCATAGTAGCTCCTATCACCAATTGCATGAAGCAAGGGGACTTTAGTTGGACCAAGTCAGCCAGTAGAGCCTTCACTGAACTTAAGAATAGGATGACCTCTGCCCCTGTTTTAAGATTGCCTGACTTTGGCAAGGTCTTTGAGGTTGATTGCGATGCTTCTGGCATTGGCATAGGTGGGACCCTCAGCCAAGAAGGTCACCCTATTGCCTTCTTCAGTGAGAAGTTGAATGAGGCCAAGCAGAAATACTCAACCTATGACAAAGAGTTTTATGCCGTGGTTCAATCTTTGAGGCATTGGCGGCATTACCTTCTCCACCATGAATTTACCTTAAATAGTGACCACCAAGCCCTGTCTTATCTTAGTGCCCAAAGGAAACTCAATGCTAGACATGCTAAGTGGGTAGAGTATCTCCAGCAGTACACTTTTGTCTTAAAACACAAATCTGGAGTTAACAACAAAGTTGCTGATGCCTTAAGTAGGGTAGTCTTCATTTTGCAGACTATGCATGCTGAGCTTGTAGGATTTGAGCATATGAAAACTGCCTATCTAGATTGCCCCGATTTTTCTGCTATCTATACTGATATGACTAAAAATGTTATGAGTCACCCTCTGTATACCCTTAGGGATGGGTATCTTTTCCTTGGACTAACACTTTGTGTGCCCAAGACCTCGATCCGAGATTTCCTAATTTGGGAACTCCATGGAGGTGGGTCCGCTGGACACCACGGTCGAGAGAAGACCCGTGCCTTAGTAGAAGAGAGATTTTTTTGGCCTAAACTCTACCAAGATGTGGCCAAGGTAGTTAGGCATTGTGGGACCTGTCAATCCACCAAGGTCCAGAAGCACAATTTTGGACTGTATACCCCTCTGCCTATTCCACAGGCACCGTGGCAGGATATTAGTATGGACTTTGTTATAGGATTGCCTAGGACAGCTGCTAGACATGACTCTATCTATGTTGTGGTAGACAGGTTCACTAAAATGGCACATTTTATACCTTGCTCCAAGACTACCGATGCCTCCCATATGGCCAGGCTCTTCTTTAGAGACATTGTCAGGTTACATGGTACCCCTCTCACTATAGTTTCTAACAGACACACCAGGTTTGTTAGCTATTTCTAGAGGACGCTATGGGCTCTATTAGGCACAAAACTGAAGTTCTCAATTGCCTATCATCCCCAAACGGATGGGCAGACCGAAGTGGTCAACATATCACTTGGGAATATCCTTAGGAGTCTCGTAGGAGAACACCCCGGTGATTGGGACAAGCTGTTGCCCACAGCTGAATTCTCCTACAATAGTGTCCCAAATAGGACTCCTGGTCTGTCTCCCTTTCAGGCAAACTTAGGGTACCAACCTAACAAGCCCATTGATCTATTTGCTGCCCCTAAGCAGTGCAAGACTTCTATTTCGGCTCGAGATTATGCTTTCCATATTTCACAGTTACATCATGAGTTATTTAGCAAGATTTAGGATTCTGTTAACCAATATCGTGATGATACTAACAAAAGGCGCCGAGAGAAGGTATTTTCTGTAGGGGATTAGGTGATGTTACGATTCCGTGAGGAGCGTATCCAGGGACACGGCCGCAAGTTGGACGTGAAGGGAATTGGACCCTTCACCATTCTGAGGAAGGTAAACGACAATGCCTACATCTTAGACCTGCCACCAGACTTGGGAATCTCCTCCACCATCAATGTGGAGGATCTGACACTCTATCATCTACCTCTCTCCAGACAAGAACCGGACGTCAGCCGCGAATTAGAGATTGAGGCCATACTCGAGGACCAGACCCGACTCACCCCCGATGAGGTACATCTTTATTACCGTGTCAAATTTGCTGACGGTGAGGAGGCATGGCTCCCCGAGACTGAGCTTGCTAGGTCTGCACCTGAGCTTCTCCAAGGGCACAAAGACAATTCTCCAAAGGAGAATTACTCTCACCCCGGGAGAGCTGATGTGAGACCGAGGCAGGGCCTTCGGAGGTCCAATCGGGTTCGAAAGAAGCCTTCTAGGTTTGGCTATCCTAGCCCCTAGAAAGTCTTCACTAGAACCCCCTTTGCCCATTTTGTCATAGATTAGGTTGCATCATGTGGTAGGTTAGATCCACCCTTAAAGTACACCAAGTAGTTACATTTACTAGGTTTCGCCACGTATGTATGGTAGGTTAGTGCATGCAATTGATGTAATAGATTAGGTCAACTCCATTTTGGGATACAAGTCAAAATCAAGTCAAGACAACTCCAAGAGGTGCTATGAGGCCATCAGCCCAACTTATGGAAGAACCAGCCCACCCCAACCTAATGGAGCATCACCACAATTACCCCAAATCCCACCATCCTAGTTGGCAGCCATGTGGGATTTGTCTTCATCTCCAACCGCCACTTTCCCTTTGGAGCAAACGGGGACAAAGCCAGCTAATTACCAGCCTTTTGCAGCCACTCCACAAGTAAGGATGCGCCAGCCACCAATGCCAAGGAGCAGCCCACACGCCACCAACAAAATGCAAAGTTTCAGTCTTCAAGGAGCTGCACACAGTTACTGCAGAATGACAGCCGCTTCAGTCCACCACCACCTCAGACTTCGACATTATCGTCGCGAGGAAAACTCCAAGCCAAGCCTCATAACAAATCTGCCCATTTGGGGAAAGATATCAGCCCCATTAAGTCGCCTGCATCATGCTGTATTTTCTTTACTCGTTTGACTTGTTCATGCGCTTAGGGATGGGAGACAACCGTTGGCAGTCTCCTATATGTTGTATTCTCTTGTAAGCCACAGATTAGAGTTGAATATTTGAAAAAAATCCAGAAGTGTGTCTTCTAGTGGTGTGTGTCACCTCAACTCTCCCCTCCTCCAAACCTTGCCGAGAGCTCATTTCCTCTTCCCCTCTTCAATCTTCTTCCACCACTTGCTCATGTCCTGAAGCTGGAAGTTCATGCCACCTTCTCCCACTAGCCTTGAAGAGTCTTCAGCCCAAGAGAAGGAGCTGGGCCAAACCGTGGCTCGAGATGGTGTCACCTACACCTTGCCGAGACCAAGAATCCACTCCCAAGTTAGCTAAGTCCTCTCTCTACCTTGGTTGTTGCTTTCTTGATGTTCTTTGAGCACCCATCTGCACTCACACAGAATTCTCACAGGTGGTGCAAGGCCCTTCAAGAGCATGCTAAGTGCATCCCCTCTCTTTCCCCTCTAAGCTAGTTAGTCCTTAACATGTTAGCAAGGGAACTTGGAGATTAGCCTCCCCCATCATTGTTATTGTAACATGGCCTCTTAATGTTCTTTGTAAACTCACCCACGCATGTGTGGGGTGCTGAAATGTTGTGAATGTAAGCTCCTAGGGCCCTACTTCGTGTGATTCCACCATTGGACTGGTGAAGATTGGGACGTACGTCCCTTCTATTCTCAAGGGGCACAAGGTGAGTTCCTCCCTAGGCATAGATTTATTTCTTGCTTGTAGACTTGCATGATAGGATGTATTTCAGCTTCATCAGTTGATATAGAACCGCATGCTAGGGCTTAGGTTCAGCTTATTATCTTCACTAGTCTCGGTCTTTAACAAAAACTACTAAAACAAGTTATTTTCAACTACGTTAGTGTAAGGGGTTTCCTTAAGGTATAGTTAATTAGCAAAATGTTTTCAAAGCGCGTTGTTTGAATGCTTGCATGTTTGGCCTCCCCATCACAGGAGATTCTGGAGAGGTTCATATTGGGTGATTCCAAAAGTTGATACCTTCCAGGAAGACATGGTCTGATTATCTCAAAGATGCTATGTCATATGACATAGCTGAAGAGTAGTAACACGAGTCTATAATCCTAATACATTGGGTATAGGATAGATCATGGTTTGTGCAACATGCACAAGACCAAGTGTGGCAAATGCTTTGAGCACAGCCAGTAAGTTTCAATCAGATCCTAGTGTTCACACTAGATAGCTGTGAGAGCAATCCTTTAATACTTGGGAAGTATAAAGAATTGAAGTCTAGTCTATGATAGACAGAAAGAATTTTGTGTACAGAGGTACACTGATACTTCGTTCCAGTCTAATGACTATAGTTCACAGTCAGGAATTGCGTTTTGCCTTGTTGTGGTGTTGTGTGCTGGAAGAGCATTATGCAAACCACAGTAGCAAATTCTACAATTAAGGCTGAGTACATTGCAGCTTCTTGTGGCAGTCAAGGAAGCAGCTTCATTCACTTGAACTTGATTTAGTCCCTAGTGTTTGATGGTTCAGTATAATTCTTACTGGGGCCATAGCATAAGTGAAGAAACTTAGCACTCAAGTATGTATTGCAGCGATATCATCTGATCTTGGCGATCATGAATAAAGATGATGTTCAGATTTGTCAAATAAACATAGATAGCAATCTGGAAAAACCCACTGACATAGCCTCTGGCACAGCGGATACTAAATAAATCATACTAGAGACATGGGACAGAATAAATTTAGTTTCCCTTGGTCTTAGTGCAAGTGGGAGATTGTTAGTGTTTATGCCCTGCAGACCAATATATGAACTTGGTCCGGCATTATTTGAATGTACTTTGATAGAATTAATAAAATTGATACTATTAATAAAGGCATGGTCATTATTATGCAGATTGCTTTACCTGCGTTGATGTATTGAATTGCATAAATAAAGTCCCAAGAGTTTGGTTGGATCCATTCTCATAAGTAATCCCCAGTCAAGGTGCTTTAGCCGATATTATACAGCTTTGGTGCATGTGAGACTGGTGTATGGGCTGTTAGGTGTGGGGCACAGTAATGCAGACATATAGGAGCATTGGATGCACTAGAGTGACCCACCGTGAGAATTGACTTGTCTAGTCAATTGGTCAATCTCACATGCAAGAGGTTTATATTGATCTCTAGACTTGAGGTTTTCATGTCTAGATGTGATGATGGATATGTTTTGATACAGTCTTACGTCTCTCCGTAAATGGGTGATCAAAACGACTGTCATTGGGCATATCATAAATCATTTGGAGATATGGATGACCAATAGTAGGATTTGCCCCTTCCTTAATTAGAAGCATGATATCCACTTTGAGGCGCCCCACCTCATTGGTGCATGACAGGAATGTATTACCATATTGTTTGAGTCATGACCAATAGATTGGATTAATAAATATGACACTAATACAATGGCGGGATATCAGTTCAGGCAAAGGGATCTAGAATGCATGGGAATCCTCGTTGCTTGTCAGGGAGTTGTTGCCAGATGACTTAAGTCCTAGGACATGGGTAGCAGTGATGTGTTGCTAGATACCTCTCACTACTTATGATGTTTAATCATCATGGCCATCGACATATGGATCCTACGAGGTCACATGCAATAGACTATTGACGTTGTTTTATGATCTGGATATCTTGGAATATATTTGAGTTCATTCTGATTCTATGTCCAAGACAGATTCATGGTTGAATCTGGTTCCAATTGGCATTCATGGGTTTATGTATATCCTGGTCAAGTTTGTACTCGGTATGGGAGTTGTACTTGGACTTGGGACTATAAACCATGTTGGATTCAAATCCTAATTTAATTAGGAGTAGGAATCCCAATCCTATAGGAATTAGAATCCTATTCCAACTAGGAGTAGGAATCCAAATTTAATTAGGAGTTGGAATCCTAATTTAATTAGGAGTTGGAATCCTAATTCTACTAGGAGTGAGAATCCTAATCCAATTAGGATTCAAATCCTAATGAGAATTGGATATGGATAAGGCCCATAGTGGTTGGGCGCAAATCCTAATCCAACTAGGATTCAAAGTCCTAATGAGAATTGGATTTGGATAAGGCCCTGTTGGGAAACCCTGGGGATATTTTACAATTTTCAGAGATAGAAATTACACAAAACACTGCACAGCAGAAGCAATATCCCCGAAATGAGCCAGTCCCAAAAACCCAGTGAAGATCACAAGCGAGGGAGTCGACACGATGAGATAGAAAATACCTTGAGCAAGGCGAGGCTGATGTCGAAGTCGGCGCCCAAGCGTGAGCCCTCTGTAGTCTCGCACACATGGATCACCTCGAGTCCTCTTCTTCCACGCCCGGTGCTAGCCTCGGTAAGAAGATCCAACCCTTGTCCTTCTTTTACACCACTTGCGCCACCTCCAAGGAATATGCACCAAGAGGAAGGAGAAAGGAGGAGATGAAGACAAGCCGCCAAGACACCAATGCTCCTTGCGCCAAGAGGAAAGGAGGAAGAGGTGCTCTCAGCCTTGATGGAAGAAGAAGCCACTCGCCCTCAAGAAGTTGCCCTCTCTTGTGATCACGCCTCCAAGGGAATTGTTGTCATGAGAGGGGCGGGTAGGGTCTCTATTTATAGAGACCATAGGTAGCTAATGGGTTGCTACAATTTAAACTAAGTGGGCGGCTAGGAGAAGAAGGAGCGAATCAAGTCCTAATCCAATTAGGACTCAAGTGGGCAGTTTGATCAAGTCCTAATCCAATTAGGACTCCAATTATTTATTTAATTAAATAATTAAATCCTAATCCAATTAGGATTCTAATTAATTCAAATAAATCAGCCCATTAAATTCCAGAAAAATAGGACTCTAATTAATTAATTAATTAGCCCCTATTTTATCTCACATGATTAATTAAAATCACATGATATTAATTAAGGCATACGCGCTAACCATAGTCTAACAAGGGTTAAACATGCGCCTACCTTTTTCTTCTCCTTAAGCCCAGTTAATTTATTAGTAAGCCCAACTATACGATGGGCCTAGCCCAAGGTCCATCATACATGTTAACCAAGCCCTTGGATCCAATCCAATTTAACCCAAGGTCAAATTAGGCTAACCATGGTTAATATGCTGTAAATGGAAGTTAGCCCTAATAAATTTCTTCCATCTCATTAGGCCCATTGGCACTGATGAAATCTCCAAAATAGATCTGAGTTATTCAATAACTAGATCATAAGGCTTTCCGATCAATACGAGAACTCGAGTATCAAGGTGTGCGACCCTGTAGGTTCCTCTGACGCTGGCAGTGCTGACCAAAGGTCACCACAAGCAGTGAGTGGCACCTTGCAGTGCATCGCTGCTACCCTGGTCATCAGAATGGATATCGACATCGACATCCCCATCATCGCAATCAGGTACAGATGCATTGCTGTCTCTTTGCCGAACTGATATCCGATTGGCCAAGTGTGTCACCACTAATTTTTATCCAATCTCATGGCTATGACTAAATTAGGTCTCACCTGGGTATGGCCATACACTTTCAGTCATAAAACCATAGAGGAGCTCCATGGATATCATGCTTCCCTTAGGAAGGGGCAAATCCTATGTCTATTCATTGACCTTTTCATATGGGACGTGATATGCCCAATGACAACCGTTATTACCTCCCAACTACGGCAAGGCGTTAGGTTACATCAAGGCATATCCCTAACCATATAGAATGGCCAGTGACCTCAAGTCAAGGGATCAATGCATCTCCTATCACTTGTGACACCAAGTCATTGCCTCACAGCGGGTCGGTCCAGTACATCCACCACTGATATACCCATATGCCTGCGTTAGCACCTTGTGCCTAACCAGCCCATATACCAGTCTCACAAGTACCAGAGTAGTCCCTTGTCTACTCAGGTACATTGACTGGGGACAATCATTTGAGCACAGATCCAATTTGTCTCCAAGGACTTTATCATATAAGTACATAATCACAGATGTAAGCAAATATAGATAAAGATAATGCCAGAATGATATAAAATATCAATGTCAAGTAGTACAGTAATGGACCAAAATTAGGTCCTAAGGCATATACACCAACAGGCCCATAGTGGTTGGGCACAAATCCTAATCCAAATAGGATTCAAATCCTAATCCAATTAGGATTCAAATCCTAATCCAATAAGGATTTAATTCCATGGGCCTAATTAGAGTTGAAATCCAAATCCAATTATGGATTGTGGATTAGATCTAATTGAGGTAAGTTGGAATCCTAATAGGAGAAGGATTTACACTTGGCGCATAAGATAATTCCATGAATGGAATTTGCTCCAATGTGATTATTGAATCCTAATGGAATTTGTTTTTCATAGATGGAAACTATCTTGGACGTGTGGACTGATATGTGGGCGAATATGGCTTGATTAATTCAAGCAAGATATGCGCCAATCACATAAGGAAAGTCCAAATAATTATTGAACTCAAATTACTCCTCTTGATATGGCAAAAAACTTGATTCTTTCCAAGCTTCATGATGCACCAATTCAAGGAGGCTTGTGGCTGAACCCTTGCGGCAATTCCTTGGAGGAATTGTGCCAAGAGCACATAAGGAAAGTGGAGGTGCGGCTATGGCTTGATTGCTTATAAAAGAAGGGGTATGCGCCCCCTCTTGCGATGATTATTGGATGAACATCAAGTGCATAATTCTTTTCAAGGCTTGGCGATTTTGGAGTTGTGCAATGTCAGGACATCAGGCACTACGGTGTTGGGGTATGCCCTTAAGGCTAATGTTTGAGGCCTTGGGATTGTATCAGTATCATGTAATAAACTCTTGTGTTTATAAAGGCATGGTTATTATTCAAGTTGTTACCTTGTCTGCTGTAATAAGTGTACTACTGAATAATGTCTCAAAGCTATTCAGCTAGGCTGACATGCTAAATGTCCTTAGTCGATATATCTTGGTGAACATGAGACAGCCTTGATATGATTGAGACTAATATGTATTCTAATCTTATAGGATGCTTCGAGCATGGAATAAGATGTAGACTCATGGGTACATTGGATGTACTGGACAGACCCTACTAGGATATTCAATTGCTTGTCACAATGTGAATGATCCTTGATTGCAACAAGTGGCACATGTCCTCTGACTTGAGATCACTTGTGTTTCTAAATGATGATTGTCATTGTTTTGAGGTAGTTCAATATCATTTGAAACATAATGGTTATAGACTATCTTGGATAATGATCATGAGTCAGGTTAGGGCACTAGTGATAGATAGAGGATTGCCGTCTCCTTGTTGAAGGAGTGTGGTGTTCTATAGGGGCCCCCTAGATGAGATGATTGAGAAAGTGTATGGCCATACCCAGGTGACTATGCTCATCTGATCTAATCATGCTCATCATATTGGAGTTACAAGCTTGACAGGCTTGTCCAATAAGAACATCCAGTGGCAAAGGAAACATGTAATGCCTAGTGAGTTGATTCACGCTTGTGCTGTGGTTTGGGTGAAGTCTTGGAAGACTCTTTCCTTTATATTGGGAGACAGTGATGTGTTGCTAGATACCCCTCACTGATCGTGATAACGTGAGTTATCGTTACCGACATTTAAAGGAAACCCTCAGGGTCGCACAATTTGGTGATATGGCTTACTTAAGTCAGATCGTGTGGACTGAATTGTTTAGGTTCAGTTTAAAGGGATAGAGACTCTGATTGTAAGTGAGATCTGGTCTGATCATGTTTGATTGATTGGGGCTTGAGATCGGTAAGCTTCGATCGAGAGAGTTGATGCTAGATCGGTGAGATCAAGAGCATCAAGAGATGAACGGTTAGATCTTGAACCCTTTGGTTCAAAGTGAGATCTAGACCATGGCTTGGGCTGGTTTAATTTGGTTCTTGAACCAAATTGAAGTGGATTAAAGTTGCTTGAACCGGTTCACAAAGGGTGAACGCTTGGTTCAAGGCGTTAGGCGTTTTTGGTTTGGTTGTGGCGCATGGCTTCATATCTTCCATTTATGGAATGTAATGAAGGCGACTTCACCTTAACGCAAAAGCGTTTTGAACGCTCGACTTCACTCTTCTCTTCTCAACTTTCCTCTTTGGAGGCGAAAGGGATTCGGATGAGAAGGAGAAGAAGAAGGTTACTCTCGCCAAGCTTCATCTCGAAACACCCTCACGCGACAAGGATTCTTTGAAGTGCTTTTGCTAGCACAAAGGACTCAAAGAGCAAGCTATCGTCATCGGTTGTGTGCGTCACCTTTGGAGAAGGAGCACTTGAACCTTTGCTTCCAAGGCATCATCAAATCGATGGCATTGGTATGATCTTTTAGATCTATTCCTCTTATACAAGTTGATCATATGCTTTTATGATTGCGATCCCATGAAGCCCTATCTTCCGCTTGCAAAACTCTATATGTGCGCCACAATCAGGGTTTCGGCTTCCCTCTTGAAAGGGGTTTTCTACAAGTTTCGGCCCCCCTCTTGAAAGGGGTTTCTTCAAATGGTATCAGAGCATGCGGTTGTATGTAGAATCATATGATTGCTTGTTGATTTGTGATCCTTGTTTGTGTTTAACTAGTAGATCTAGTAGTTAGCATCTTGCGCATCTCATGTTTAGTAGTGAAAAATACATGGTGTATGTTTTTACTCCCTTGCGCACGCATATATGATGAAGGAGGGCGCATGTTGAATGATGTAGGTTTTCTTAAAAACTTAATCACTTGTGCGCCTCACTAGATCTAAGTGGCGCCTACAATAAACCCTTAGATGGGTTGATGGGGTTGAAGTCACCTCTATGTTGGATCCAATAGTCTGATCAGACCATCTGACAGCCTAGATGGATCGACCAGATGGCACCTGTGCGCAAGCACAAGGTGGCCATAGGTCGATTGCATCTTAGGCGTGTAGCGAGGTCTGGTTGAGACAACCAATAAGAACACATGAGTTAGGCCCGGGGTCACACCCGCTTGCCAGAACTCATGAGGGTTGTTCAGCCCTTGGCGCATGCATGGTTGACCATTAGGTCAATGCGAGTCAGTTAGGACTTGGTGCATGCAAGGGACACAGGATCTGACTAGATGGATGAGTGGATCCCTATCAATGGACCATTGTAAGGTTTTAGGGCTCATAAGAAAATTAAAATTGATGCCAATGGGGTTTTCAAAATTTTATTTTCTTGTTAAATGGATCACATGTTGATTTGATGCCATGTGCTTGTTTATTTAATCTTATGTGGGTTGCCCTTTTAATGTGTGCTGTGCTGGGGCCTGCGAGCCTGGTAAATTATTATTTTGTGATCTGCGAATCACATTTTTTAATTCATTTATAATGTGTAGTTGACCTGCGAGTCAACCTTGTCTAGATAGATCAAAATGTATTTTGATTAGACAAGAGCACAAAGGCACACATCCAAGAGGGGCATTCAGCTGGTGGCGCACCTGAGGTGCTCTTGGCGCTAGGGCCCTGGGTTGGACCAGATGAAAGGCAAAAGACCCAAGAAGAGCTAGTGAAGACTTAAATTAGGTTAAGGTCTTACTTAGGCTCTATGGGCTTTTACCACATAAGATCCATGCTTTCTTTTTATTCCATATATAATTAGAACTGCATGAGTTTATCTTCTGCTATCACCATAGGGTTTGTATGATAGTTAAGAAGTTAAAAGACCGTTAAAATCCAACGCTAACATATCAAGCTCGTAAGCCTTCTGACGCGAAACCTCACTGTTCTGATTATCGTTGGAGCCGTGTTGTACCCACTCAGTGGGCACGTCCATCTATCTTCAGACGATGCGGGATTTCACCTGCGTGTTACAGAGTAGGGATTTATCCCTTCTCGTTGCTCAGCATAGCACGTGGTGGTCCAGGGAGTAGGTCAGGTCAGCTTGACCATGTAGGCTACATATGTGGCGCATATGGTAGCACATGGAGGCAGCCATCTGTGGGATCAGAGACTGTGTTGTACCAACTCAGTTGGCGCAGTCTGCTGGATTGCCCAGATGAAGGGGAATCGCACGGGTTGGCGATTGGCTGGTACAGCCTACCAGAAATTAGTGCTTGTCATCTCTGTGCATCTTATCTCGCCTGAGCGGGACGCGGAGACCAAGTATGAAATCTGGATCCCATCTCACTAAAAGAGTGTTACTCTTTTGGACTGTTTACTGGATTTTTCAGTCAGACAAAATAGTGAGAAAAGAATCTTTCTTAAGTCCTGGATTGATTCTAGACATTGATACTGACCTTGCTGTTCTTGCATTGTTGTAGATTCCTGCAGCAACGAACACCATGAGCTTCAATGTGCGATCCCTACTGGAAAGGGAGAAGTTTGCTGGGCCAAACTTCTCAGACTGGTTCGGACACCTTAAGATTGTTCTTAAGGCAGAGAGGAAACTGTATGTCCTCGAGACGGCTGTGCCGCCTCAACCCGCTGCGAACGCCGCAAGGGCGGTTCGTGATGCTTATGAAAAGCACGTCAATGATAGCATTGATGTCGCTTGCCTGATGCTAGCGTCTATGACGCCACCGCTGCAGCGTCAGCATGAGGATATGTCGGCTATAGAAATTATAGCGAACCTCAAGATGCTGTATGCTGCACAGACGAGGACAGAACGCTATAATCTGACAAAGCTTTTCTTTCAGAGCAAACTGGCTGAAGGGAGCCCAGTGGGAGCTCACGTGCTCAAGATGATTGGGCACAAGGAGGCTCTGGAGAAACTGGGGCATACCATCAACCAGGAGCTTGCTGTAGACATAATTCTGCAGTCTCTCCCGCCTTCTTTCGATGCGTTCATCATTAACTTTAATATGAACAAAATCGATTGTACTCCGGCAGAGCTGCTGAATATGCTCTTGACAACTGAGGAGACTCTGAAGGGAAAGCCTTCAACCTCTGTCTTAATGGTTCCTTCTAGGAACAAGAAGAAGGGGAAGAAGGGCAAAGCCCCTGTCAAGAACTACAGTAAGGCTCTGAAACAAAAGGTTAAGCGGGCGAAGGACAACAGGTGTTTCCACTGTGGCCAGCTGGGTCACTGGAAAAAGGACTATAAAGCGCTCCAAGGAGATAAGAGGGGAAGCATCGCTTCTGGCTCAGGTATATATGTGACTGAGGTCATGTTATCTTCTTCTTCTATTTCATGGGTGTTGGACACTGCATGTGGAGTTCACATTTGTTCAAATGTACAGGAACTCAAGAGAAGAAGGCAGGTGGGACAGCATGAGGTAGACCTACGCGTTGGAAACGGGGCACGGGTTGCTGCTGTTGCTGTAGGAGACTATTTCATTTCTTTACCATCTGGCATTGTATTGGAATTAAACAATTGTTATTTTGTACCCAGTATAACCAAGAATATTATCTCAATTCCTGCTCTTGTCAGGAAAGGATTTGCCTTTGAATGCAATATTTCAAAGTGTGTACTTTCTCTTGATAATATTGTTTATGCTACTGGTTCAATTAACAATGGGTTATTCATGTTGGACATGGAATATTCTATACAAAACATTGATAATAAGAAAGCCAAGTATGCTGAAGACAGCACCTTGTTATGGCATAGTCGTTTAGGCCATATTAACAAGAAGCGCATTAAGCGGTTGCATGATCATGGACTGCTGGGATCATTCTCCTATGAGGAGATTGATACATGCAAAGCTTGTTTAATGGGTAAAATGACGAAGTCACCTTTTCCTAACAAAGGTCAAAGGGCTTCAGGTTTACTTGACCTTATACACAGTGATGTGTGTGGGCCATTTAGTAAACATGCCAGAGGTGGCTATCAGTACTTCATTACATTTACTGATGATTTCAGTAGATATGGTTATGTCTATCTTATGAGACATAAGAGTGAATCCTTTGACAAGTTCAAAGAGTTCAAGAATGAAGTACAGAATCAGCTAGGCCGAAATATCAAGGCACTTCGTTCTGATCGAGGTGGAGAATACCTGAGTCATGCGTTTACTGACTATCTGAAGGAGTGTGGGATTATCTCACAGCTCACTCCGCCAGGAACACCGCAATGGAATGGTGTGTCCGAGAGGAGAAATAGAACGTTACTTGATATGGTTCGTTCTATGATGTGTCAGGCTACTCTTCCATATTCCTTTTGGGGATTTGCACTGGAAACAGCTGCAAAGGTACTAAACCGAGTGCCATCCAAGGCAGTTTCAAAGACTCCATATGAGTTATGGTATGGGAAACAGCCGAGCTTGACATTTATCAGAATCTGGGGTTGCGAGGCTTATGTCAAAAAGCTCGCCTCTGGGAAACTAGAGAGCAGATCTGAGAAATGTATCTTTGTCGGTTACCCTAAGGAAACTAAGGGTTATTATTTCTACGATCCCAAAGAGAACAAAGTATTTGTTGCTCGGACGGCCATATTTCTTGAGAAGGAGTTTCTTCTGCAAGAAGCCAGTGGGAGAGAAATAAAGCTGGATGAGAATCCAGAGGAAGGACAAAGTAGTCAAGCACAGTTGGATGAGCCTGAGCCGGCAGAACAGGTTACTGAACAACCTGAGGCTCAGATATCACGGGAACCGCGAAGATCGGGAAGGATCCGTCGTCAGCCTGAGCACTATGACGGAGTCTACATCAATGAGAATGATGAACCCCTCACTTATGCGGATGCGGTCAGTGGACCGGAGTCAGCTAGATGGCTTGAAGCTATGCGAGCCGAGATGGACTCCATGTCAGATAACCAAGTCTGGGATTTGGTTGATCCACCTCCGGGAGTAATCCCTATAGGCTGTAAATGGATCTTCAAGAAGAAGATTGACATGGATGGTAACGTGGTTACCTATAAAGGCAGGCTAGTTGCGAAAGGTTTCAAACAAATTTACGGGATAGATTATGATGAAACTTTCTCTCCTGTAGCCATGTTTAAGTCTATTCGGATTCTTTTCGCGATAGCTGCATATTATGATTATGAGATCTGGCAGATGGATGTGAAAACAGCTTTCCTTAATGGAAATCTGGATGAGGATGTGTATATGACACAACCTGAAGGTTTCACTAATCCATCAGATCGTCATAAAATATGCAAACTAAAGAAGTCCATTTATGGACTGAAACAAGCATCTAGAAGCTGGAATATTCGTTTTGATGAATCAATCTCTGAGTTTGGTTTCATCAAGAACGAAGATGACCCGTGTGTATATAAGAGGTTTAGTGGGAGCGTGATTACATTCCTAGTCCTCTACGTCGATGACATCTTGATCATTGGAAATGATATTCCAGAAATGCATGCGGTTAAGGCATGGCTAAGGAAATGTTTCCAGATGAAAGATTTAGGAGAAGCAGCCTATGTATTAGGTGTGAAGATCTACAGGGATAGATCTAAGAGGCTTCTCGGGCTGTGCCAGAGTACTTACATCGATAAGGTCCTGGAAAGATTCCATTTAGAGAAATCTAAAAGGGGATATCTTCCAGTCAGACATGGTCTGAATCTTTCGAAGAGTCAGTGTCCACAAACACAGACTGAGAAAGATGAAATGGACAATACGCCTTATGCTTCGGCTATTGGGTCCATTATGTATGCGATGTTGTGTACTCGCCCAGACGTCGCTTACGGGTTAAGCGTGACCAGTCGTTTCCAAAGTAATCCAGGACAGGCACACTGGATTGCAGTCAAGAACATCTTAAAATATCTGCGGAGGACCAAAGATATGTTCTTGATATATGGTGGTCAGGAAGAACTCAGTATAGAAGGATATACTGACGCTTCGTTCCAGTCGGACCAGGATGATTTCCGATCGCAATCAGGCTATGTTTTTAGCTTGAATGGTGGAGCAGTGGTGTGGAAGAGTTTCAAACAGTCAACTGTTGCTGATTCCACAACAGAAGCCGAGTATGTTGCAGCCTCGGAAGCATCCAAGGAGGTAGTGTGGATTCGTAAGTTCGTGAGAGAACTTGGTGTTGTTCCTTCGAGTGTCGATCCTTTAGTTATCTTCTGTGATAACACTGGAGCCATCGCACAAGCAAAGGAACCACGGTCGCACTAGAAGTCCAAGCACATACAGAGACGGTTTCACTTGATCCGGGAGATCATAGATCGTGGCGAGATCAAAATATGCAAGGTTCATACAGACGACAATCTGGCTGACCCGCTTACCAAGCCTCTGGCGCAGCAGAAGCATGAGAAGCACTGTAATAACATGGGTTTGAGATTTCTCAACCATTAGATTAAGTGCAAGTGGGAGATTGTTGGGGTATGCTCTTAAGGCTAATGTTTGAGGCCTTGGGATTGTATCAGTATCATGTAATAAACTCTTGTGTTTATAAAGGCATGGTTATTATTCAAGTTGTTACCTTGTCTGCTGTAATAAGTGTACTACTGAATAATGTCTCAAAGCTGTTCAGCTAGGTTGACATGCTAAATGTCCTTAGTCGATATATCTTGGTGAACATGAGACAGCCTTGATATGATTGAGACTAATATGTATTCTAATCTTATAGGATGCTTCGAGCATGGAATAAGATGTAGACTCATGGGTACATTGGATGTACTGGACAGACCCTACTAGGATATTCAATTGCTTGTCACAATGTGAATGATCCTTGATTGCAACAAGTGGCACATGTCCTCTGACTTGAGATCACTTGTGTTTCTAAATGATGATTGTCATTGTTTTAAGGTAGTTCAATATCATTTGAAACATAATGGTTATAGACTATCTTGGATAATGATCATGAGTCAGGTTAGGGCACTAGTGATAGATAGAGGATTGCCGTCTCCTTGTTGAAGGAGTGTGGTGTTCTATAGGGGCCCCCTAGATGAGATGATTGAGAAAGTGTATGGCCATACCCAGGTGACTATGCTCATCTGATCTAATCATGCTCATCATATTGGAGTTACAAGCTTGACAGGCTTGTCCAATAAGAACATCCAATGGCAAAGGAAACATGTAATGCCTAGTGAGTTGATTCACGCTTGTGCTGTGGTTTGGGTGAAGTCTTGGAAGACTCTTTCCTTTATATCGGGTGACAGTGATGTGTTGCTAGATACCCCTCACTGATCGTGATAAAGTGAGTTATCGTTACCGACATTTAAAGGAAACCCTCAGGGTCGCACAATTTGGTGATATGGCTTACTTAAGTCAGATCGTGTGGACTGAATTGTTTAGGTTCAGTTTAAAGGGATAGAGACTCTGATTGTAAGTGAGATCTGGTCTGATCATGTTTGATTGATTGGGGCTTGAGATCGGTAAGCTTCGATCGAGAGAGTTGATGCTAGATCGGTGAGATCAAGAGCATCAAGAGATGAACGGTTAGATCTTGAACCCTTTGGTTCAAAGTGAGATCTAGACCATGGCTTGGGCTGGTTTAATTTGGTTCTTGAACCAAATTGAAGTGGATTAAAGTTGCTTGAACCGGTTCACAAAGGGTGAACGCTTGGTTCAAGGCGTTAGGCGTTTTTGGTTTTGTTGTGGCGCATGGCTTCATATCTTCCATTTATGGAATGTAATGAAGGCGACTTCACCTTAACGCAAAAGCGTTTTGAACGCTCGACTTCACTCTTCTCTTCTCAACGTTCCTCTTTGGGGGCGAAAGGGATTCGGATGAGAAGGAGAAGAAGAAGGTTACTCTCGCCAAGCTTCATCTCGAAACACCCTCACGCGACAAGGATTCTTTGAAGTGCTTTTGCTAGCACAAAGGACTCAAAGAGCAAGCTATCGTCATCGGTTGTGTGCGTCACCTTTGGAGAAGGAGCACTTGAACCTTTGCTTCCAAGGCATCATCAAATCGATGGCATTGGTATGATCTTTTAGATCTATTCCTCTTATACAAGTTGATCATATGCTTTTATGATTGCGATCCCATGAAGCCCTATCTTCCGCTTGCAAAACTCTATATGTGCGCCACAATCAGGGTTTCGGCTTCCCTCTTGAAAGGGGTTTTCTACAAGTTTCGGCCCCCCTCTTGAAAGGGGTTTCTTCATACGGAAAGTTCGTCGGTGACAGCAAGCCCTAGAATTCAAGCCGCCCTCTTCTTCTTGCGGAGCGACACCCTCTCTTCTCTTCTTCTTTGTTGGCCGAGTGTCTCCTTAGAGGAGTCTTGCTGGCGTGAAGGGCAAAGGGAGAAGGAGAAAGAGATTCCAAGAGGTGATCTTCTCTTCCCGAGGCTAGCACCAAGCATGGAAGGGAGCAACGTTGAGAAGGTCGATGCGTGGATACTTGTAGAGGACGAGCACTTGAGCGTCTTCAACTTGGCATCATCGTCCTGACAAGCATTAGTGGTATCATCCCTTATACATCCCTGTGTTCTCTCTCTCGCATGGATCCTTGGGAAAGGAATGTGTTTCAGGTGTAATGCTTCTTCCGCTGTGTCCTGGGACTGCAAAAATTTTAAATTACACCTGGCATTCCCCAACAGTGGTATCAGAGCTACTTGCGAGAAACACAAGGTGTACATATGCTTCTGTGAAAAATTTTTCAAAAATTTGGATTGTGTTTATGATGGATTTAAGACCAAAGGCGCACGTAGTTTTGTGAAGTAGGACGGGCATTTTATCTTCGGACAGGCCGGGTCTCTTGATCTGGCAAAATTGCCAGCCGATAGGGTCCATGAAATCATCATAAAACTTGCTCTAAATTATAGCATAAGTTTGCTTGAGAGAGTGCTTTGGATGGAGTTGGTACATAAGGGGATAAAATTTGATTATTCCAGTTTTTCAAATTTTATATATGCGCCACTTGTCTCTTCCTTGGGTTGATATGGTCATAGAGAGTGCCCTCCTGTGTTGTGATGTGGAAGGATGTTTCCACTTGTGATGAATGCTTGTAAAACCTTTTGCCACTTACGTGTGGTTCTCCCCCCTTATCTTGATGTAAAAATTTTCATCTTGCTTTAGAATAGATGTAGAATTGTTTTCATAAGATAGGTAAAGGTTCATCAAGACAACAAGGTGCCTTCTTCAACCGATTTCAGAGTGGCGCTAGCTTTGGAAGCTTGGTGATGGATTTGCGGTTGGAGGAAGGGATGCTTGTTTTCGATTTCTGGCATGGGCTGATCTGCTAAAGGGACTCGCAACCCTTAGAAGCATGATAACATATCACATGGCTCGTGATGTGTTAAATGTATGAAAAGGGCTATGACCACATCGACCATATTAGCATGCCTGTGATGGTTTATTATTTTGTCCATAGCATGCCTGTGATATTTTTCCTTTTGCTACCACCATAGGAAAATTGCATGCTAGAAAACAATAATAATTAATGAATAAATTCTCCCCATAATATCAAGTCGGTAAGCCTTCTGATGTGTGTAGCCCTCGTCAAACCATCAATCGATGGACTGTGAACTGTTTCTCACCCTCGTGAGACACACCCATCTATCTTTGGAAGGTGTATGATGACAACAGTTTTCCTAGTCCAGTTTTAACCTGGACAAACCTTCGCAAGGAATCTCGTTGGCCTTGGGCATAACAATCAGGTCAGACTTGACTAGTTTTCAT
Organism: Costus lasius; assembly: GCA_027563935.2. Taxonomy (NCBI): domain Eukaryota; kingdom Viridiplantae; phylum Streptophyta; class Magnoliopsida; order Zingiberales; family Costaceae; genus Costus; species Costus lasius. The sequence continues at coordinate 64,579,799 of CM050446.2, read as the reverse complement.
ATGTCACATACATGATGAAACACTAGAGGCAGCTGTTGAGAGGATAGAGTTCAGTGTTGTATCCAACCCTTGCTGGATACAGGGCGCCTAGTCTGTCTTAACTAAGAGGAGTTGTGCACGGCACAATTGGCTGACATGCCTACCTAAGGAAGCATGGGATCACTCTGTGCACCCCAACTCACCCTCGTGAGTCGCGGATACCTCATGTGAAATTAGGATCTGATGACACCAAAATTCATAGTATATTTTGTGTCATTTCATATGTCTTTTTTGTGTCGTATTTATGCTCCTTTGCCTATTTTTATGCTTTTTTAATCAAATATTGCAAAATCTACTTCTATTTTTGTTTTTGATGATTTTTAAGTAAAAAAGGCATGATTTTTATGCATTTTTCAAGAAAAATCAAATACAAAAAAGAATTCCCATCATCAAGAAGAAATTACTGGACACATTTCAGAAGAATCAGAGCTTCAGAGAAAATTACGGCACCCTCATTATGGATATTACGGTACCATAATTTGATTGCACTCGCAGATAAAAATAACGGTACTGGCATAATCCCCGAGAGGTGTCGTAATTCGAAGTTTTTCAGACCAGATATTTCTTGACGATTACGGCACTGCCGTAACATTCTTTACGGGCCATAATATGGGCGTAATTCTGCGCAGAGACTTGATGAAGTTTATGGTACTGCCGTAACGGAATATTACTGACATTATGACATTGCCATAAAGAATTTCACGATACTATAATTCCGGAAGATTTTCACCAGAGAGTTCGCAGGCCAAATTATGGTACTGCCGTAATTTAAATTCCGGCCGTAATTTTAACCTGGACACGCAAGTTTTTCTGCCCGATTCTTGCACGGACCATATCTTGAGATCCAGACATCTAAATCGAGATGTGAAAGATGCTACAGACTCATCTCGATGAGGATAGGATAAAGCGACCAAAAGCCCTAATTTTTAGGAGGAATCAGGGGGTGCAATCGACAGAGAGGCGCTTAGGGTTTGGCTTCACACCAAGAGGCGTGGAGGCTACCTGAGGCCATGATTTTTACACATAAGCTTTGCCTGGAGCAGGAGAGGATACCCCAGAAGTTTCAAAGAGAAAGGAGATTAATTGGAGTAGGAATGAACGAAAGAAGGGCTCGGGCACTGTTCACAGCGAGTTTCCGAAGCAAATTATAGTTGTAATTTTTATTACAGCCGTGTTGTAACGTTCTTTGTTCTTTTTCTTGGTTTTCTGATCACTCTGAGACTATGATTCATTGTATTTCTTCTTCCATGCTTGCTTAAACTATTGGGGTATGCCCTTAAGGCTAATGTTTGAGGCCTTGGGTTGTTATCAGTATCATGTATAAACTCTATGTTTATAAAGGCAATGGTTGTTATTCAGGTTGTTACATTATCTGCTGCAATATGTATACTTCTGAATAATGTCTCAATGCTGTTCAGCTTGGCTGACATGCAGTTTTGTCCTTAGTCGAGATATCTTGGTGAACATGAGACAGCCTTGATATGATTGAGACTAATATGTGTTCTAATCTTATAGGATGCTTCGAGCATGGAATAAGATGTAGACTCATGGGTACATTGGATGTACTGGACAGACCCTACTTAGGATATTCGATTGCTTGTCACAATGTGAATAATCCTTGTATGCAAACAAGTGGCATATTTCCTCTGACTTGAGATCACTTGTGTTTCTAAATGATGATTGGCATTGTTTTGAGGTAGTTCAATATCATTTGAAACATAATGGTTATAGACTATCTTGGATAATGAGCATGAGTCATGTTAGGGCACTAGTGATAGATATAGGATTGCCGTCTCCTTGTTGGAGTGTGATGTTCTGAAGGCCCCCCTGGATGAGATGGTTGAGAAAGTGTATGGCCATACCCAGATGACTATGTTCATCTGATCTAATCATTCTCATCATATTGGAATTACAGGCTTGACACGCTTGTCCAATAAGAACATCCAGTGGCAAAGGAAACACATATGTCAAGTGACTTGGGTTCACACTTGTGCTGTGGTTTGGGTGTAGTCTTGGAAGACTCTTTCCTTTATATCGGGAGACAGTGATGTGTTGCTAGATACCCCTCACTGATCGTGATAACGTAAGTTATCATTACCGACATTTAAAGGAAACCCTTAGGGTCGCACAATTTGATGATATGGCTTACTTAAGTCAGATCGTGTGGACTGAATTGTTTTGGTTCAGTTTAAAGGGATTTAAACTCTGATTGTAAGTGAGATCTGGTCTGATCATGTTTGATTGATTAGAGCTTGAGATTGGTAAGCTTCGATCGAGAGAATTGATGCTAGATCGATGAGATCAAGAGCATCAAGAGATGAATGGTTAGATCTTGAGCCTTATGGTTTAATTTGATCTAGACCAATGCTTGGTTTAATTTGGTCTTTGAACTAAATGAAATTGAACCGGTTCACTTAGTGTGAGCGCATGGTTCAAGTCAAGGGAGAAAGTTGCGATTGGGGTAAACGCATCTTGCGTTGAAGTAGTGGCTTGCTATTTTTGGAAGTTATGTTTTCCAAAATAGCGTGGACGCCTCACGTTCGAAGTGGTCACGCCCTATTCTCGCCTCTTCACCTCTTGTCGCCTCTCCTCTCTCAGGTAGAGAGTCTTCACGCCTTGGAGAGATTTTGGCCAAGCAAAGACGTCATCTCAATTCCCTTGACGCGATCAGGAAACTTGGAGATCCTTGCTAGCACAAGGAACGACAAGGAGTAGTCAACTCTCATCTTGTGTGCGCACGTTTTGGAGGAGAACCATTTCGTTCTCTCTACTTCCAAGTCGCCATCCAGGCAAGGGCAATGGTATGAATCTTTTCGATCTATACAAGTATTTACAAGTTGATCATTTGACATGCTATTGATCCTTTAGAAACCCAAGCTTCCGCTCAATGCAAAACCTCTGATATGCGCCTATTAGGGTTTCGCCCCCTTTAATGGAACTTACAATTGGTATCAGAGCTATAGGTTCTGGTATGTTCATATGATTGCTTGACATGTGTGATTCATGTTTGTATGAATAGATCTAATGGTTATCTTCATGCGAAACTACATGCTTATTTTCAAAAATAGATGTATGTTGGCGCATGTATCTATGTTGGCGCTTGTTGTAGTTTTTTCTCAAAACGTAATTACTTGCGCGCCCCTCATTAGATCTAAGCGCCTGCTTTAAAATCTTAGATGGGTTATTAGGGTTGAAGTCATCGTCCAGTCTAGACCCAACAGTCTGATCAGACCATCTGACAGCCTAGATGGGTCGACCAGATGGCACCTATGCGCAAGCATGTGGTGGCTATTGGTCGACTGCAGAAAGGCGTGTAGCGATGTCTGATTGAGACAACCAGTGAACGCTCATGATTAAGGCCCGGGGTCACACCCGCTTGCCAGAACTCATGAGGGACGTTCAGCCCTTAACGCATGCATTGTTGACCATGAGGTCGACTCAAGTCGGTTATGACTTGGTGCATGCAAGGGCAGGGGGTCTGACTAGGTCTGATGAGTGGATCCCTATTAATGGACCGTTGTAAGGTAGTAGGGCACATAAGGAAATAAAATGAAGCCAATAGGTTTTTCAAAAATTTTATTTTCTTGATTGGATCACATGATGTTTGTATAACATGGTGAGTGTTTATTTCATCTTATGTGGGCTGCCCAAATTTAATGTGTGCTGTGCTGGGGCCTGCGTGCCTGGATTGATATTGTAAATTATTTATTGTGATCTGCGCATCACATTTTTAATTAATTTATAAAGTGTAATTGACCTGCGTGTCAATCATGTCTAGATAGATTAAATTGTAATTTAATCAGACATGAGCACAGAGCACACATGGCAGAGGCGCATGCAGCAAGTGGCTTCACCAGTGGGAGGTCTAGGGTTCGACTCTAGGACAGGCGCATCTTACCTGGTGGGCGCATCTGAGCTGTAGTCGGCGCTTGGGCCCGGGTTGGGCCAGATGAAATGCTAAAGACCCATGAAGAGCTCAAGTGAAGACTTAGGTTAATTAAGGTCTTACTTAGGCTTAATGGGCTTTTACCACATAAGATCATCATGCTTTTAATTTACTGTTTAAGTAATTTAGTAACTGCATGATCTATTCTTCTGCTATCACCATAGGATTTGCATGATAGTAAGAAGATAAAAGGACCGTTAAAATCCAACGTTAAATATCAAGCACGATAGCCTTCTGACGCGAAACCTCACTGTTCTGACTATCGTTGGGGCCGTGTTGTACCCACTCAGTGGGCACGCCCATCTATCTTCAGACGGTGTGTGATTACACCTGCGTGTTACAGAGAAGGGATTTATCGCTTCTCGTTGCTCAGCATAGCACATGGTGGTCCAGGGAGTAGGTCGGGTCAGCTTGACCATGTAGGCTACATATTGAGCATATGGTAGCTATATGGAGGCAGCCATCTGTGGGATCAGAGACTGTGTTGTACCAACTCAGTTGGCACAGTCTGCTGGATTGCCCAGATGAAGGGCAATCGCACGGGTTGGCGATTGACAGGGATTGCCTACCAGAGATTAGTGCTTGTACTCTCTGTGCATCTTATCTCGCCTGAGCGGGACGCGGAGACCAAGTATGAAATCTGGATCCCATCTCACTAAAAGAGTTTTACTCTTTCGGGCTGTTTTGCTGGATTTTTCAGCCAGATAAAATAGTGAGAAAAGAATCATTCTTAAGTCCTGAATTGATTCTAACATTGATACTGACCTTGCTGTTCTTGCATTGTTGTAGATTCCTACAGCAACGAACACCACAAATTTCAATGTGCGATCCCTACTGGAAAGGGAGAAGTTTGCTGGGCCAAACTTCTCAGACTGGTACGGACACCTTAAGATTGTTCTTAAGGCTGAGAGGAAGCTGTATGTCCTCGAGACGGCTATACCGCCTCAACCCGCTGCGAACGCCGCAAGGGCGGTTCGGGAAGCTTATGAGAAGCATGTCAATGATAGCATTGATGTCGCTTGCCTTATGCTAGCGTCTATGACGCCACAGCTGCAGCGTCAGCATGAGGATTTATCTGCTATAGAAATTATAGCAAACCTCAAGATGCTGTATGCTGCACAGGCAAGGACTGAACGCTATAACTTGACGAAACTTTTCTTTCAGAGCAAACTGACTGAAGGGAGTCCAGTGGGAGCTCACGTGCTCAAGATGATTGGGTACAAAGAAGCTCTAGAGAAACTGGGACACACCATCAATCAGGAGTTTGTTGTAGACATCATCCTGCAGTCTCTCCCGGCCTCTTTCGATCCATTCATCATTAATTTTAATATGAACAAGATCGACTGTACGCCGGCGGAGTTACTGAACATGCTCCTTACTACAGAGTAGACTCTTGAGAAGGGAAAGCCTTCATCCTCTGTCCTAATGGTTCCTTCTAGGAACAAGAAGAAGGGGAAGAAGGGCAAAGCCCCTATCAAGAGCTACAACAAGGCTCTAAAGCAAAAGATAAAGCGGTCAAAGGAATACAGAAGTTTCCATTGTGGCCAGCTGGGTCACTGGAAAAAGGACTGTAAAGCGCTCCAAGGAGACAAGAAGGGAAGCAAGCCTTTCGCTTCTGGCTCAGGTATTTTCGTGACTGAAGTCATGGTATCTTCTTCTTCTATTTCATGGGTGTTGGACACTGCATGTGGAGTTCACATTTGTTCAAATGTACTGGAACTCAAGAGAAGAAGACAGGTGGGACAGCATGAGGTGGACCTACGAGTTGGAAACGGGGCACGGGTTGCTGCTGTTGCTGTAGGAGAATATCACATCTCTTTACCATCTGGTTTTGTATTAGAACTGGACAATTGTTATTTTGTACCGAGCATAACTAAGAATATTATCTCTATTCCTGCTCTTGTCAGGAAAGGGTTTTCCTTTGAATGCAAAATTTCAAAGTGTTATATTTCTTTTGATAATATTGTTTATGCTACTGGGTCAATTAACAATGGGTTATTCATGTTGGACATGGAATGTTCTATACAGCAAATTGATATTAAGAAAGCCAAGTATGCTGATGACAGCACCTTGTTATGGCATAGTCGTTTAGGCCATATCAACAAGAAGCGCATTAAGCGGTTGCATGATCATGGACTACTGGGATCATTCTCCTATGAGGAGCTTGATACATGCAAAGCTTGTTTAATGGGTAAAATGACGAAGTCTCCTTTTTCTCATAAAGGTCAAAGGGTTTCAGGTTTACTTGACCTCATTCACAGTGATGTGTGTGGGCCATTTAGTAAACATGCCAGAGGTGGCTATTCATACTTCATTACCTTTACTGATGATTTCAGTAGATATGGCTATGTCGATCTTATGAGACATAAGAGTGAATCTTTTGACAAGTTCAAAGAGTTCAAAAATGAAGTACAAAATCAGCTAGGCCGAAATATCAAGGCACTTCGCTCAGATCGAGGTGGAGAATACTTGAGTCATGAGTTTACTGACTATCTGAAGGAGTGTGGGATTATCTCACAGCTCACTCCGCCAGGAACACCGCAATGGAATGGTGTGTCCGAGAGGAGAAATAGAACCTTACTGGATATGGTTCGTTCTATGATGAGTCAGGCTACTCTACCTTACTCCTTTTGGGGATTTGCACTGGAAACAGCTGCAAAGGTACTAAACCGAGTGCCATCCAAGGCAGTTTCAAAGACTCCATATGAGTTATGGTATGGGAAACAGCCGAGCTTGACATTTATTAAGATCTGGGGTTGCGAGGCTTATGTCAAAAAGCTCGCCTCTGGGAAACTAGAGAGCAGATTTGAGAAATGTATTTTTGTCGGTTACCCTAAGGAAACTAAGGGTTATTATTTCTACAATCCCAAAGAGAACAAAGTATTTGTTGCTCGAACGGCTATTTTTCTTGAGAAAGAATTTCTTCTTCAAGAGGCCAGAGGGAGAGAAATAAAGCTGGATGAGAATCCAGAAGAAGGACAAAGTAGTCAAACTCAGTTGGATGAGCCTGAGCCAATAGAACAGGTTACTAAACAACCTGAGGCTCAGATATCATGGGAACCGCGAAGATCGGGAAGGATCCGTCGACAGCCTGAGCGCTATGACGGAGTCTACATCATTGATGATGAACCCCTCACTTATGCGGATGCGGTCAGTGGACCGGAATCAGCGAGATGGCTTGAAGCTATGCGAGCCGAGATGGACTCCATGTCAGATAACCAAGTCTGGGATTTGGTTGATCCGCCTCCGGGAGTAATCCCTATAGGCTGTAAGTGGATCTTCAAAAAGAAGGTTGACATGGATGGTAACGTGGTTACCTATAAAGGCAGGCTAGTTGCGAAAGGTTTCAAACAAATCTACGGGATAGATTATGATGAAACTTTCTCTCCTGTAGCCTTGTTCAAGTCTATTCGGATTATTCTTGCGATAGCGGCATATTATGATTATGAGATCTGGCAAATGGATGTGAAGACCGCTTTCCTTAATGGAAACTTAGAGGAGGATGTGTATATGACACAACCTGAAGGTTTCACTAATCCATCAGATCGTCATAAAATATGCAAATTAAAGAAGTCCATTTATGGACTTAAACAAGCATCAAGAAGCTGGAATATTCGTTTTGATGAATCAATCTGTGAATTTGGTTTCATCAAAAATGAAGATGACCCGTGTGTATATAAGAGGTTTAGTGGGAGCGTGATTACTTTCCTAGTCCTCTACGTCGATGATATCTTAATCATTGGAAACGATATTCCTGAAATGCATGCGGTTAAGGCATGGTTAAGAAAATGTTTCCAGATGAAAGATTTAGGAGAAGCAGCCTATGTATTAGGTGTGAAGATCTACAGAGATAGATCTAAGAGGCTTCTCGGGCTGTGCCAGAGTACTTACATCGATAAAGTCCTGGAGAGATTCCATTTAGAAAATTCTAAAAGAGGATATCTTCCAGTCAGACATGGTCTGAATCTTTCAAAGAGTCAGTGTCCACAAACACAGACTGAGAAAGATGAAATGGACAATACGCCTTATGCTTCGGCTATTGGGTCCATTATGTATGCGATGTTGTGTACTCGCCCAGACGTCGCTTACGGGTTAAGCGTGACCAGTCGATTACAATGTAATCCAGGGAAGGCACACTGGAATGCGGTCAAGAACATTTTGAAATATCTTCGGAGGACCAAAGATATGTTCTTGATATATGGAGGTCAGGAAGAACTCAATATTGAAGGATATACTGACGCTTCGTTCCAATCTGACCAGGATGATTTCCGATCGCAATCAGGCTATGTTTTTAGCTTGAATGGAGGAGCAGTGGTGTGGAAAAGTTTCAAACAATCAATTATTGCTGATTCCACAACAGAAGCCGAGTATGTTGCAGCCTCAGAAGCATCCAAGGAGGCAGTGTGGATTCGTAAGTTCGTTCAGGAACTTGGTGTTGTTCCTTCGAGTGCAGATCCTTTGGTTATCTTCTGTGATAACACTGGAGCAATAGCACAAGCAAAGGAACCACGGTCGCACCATAAGTCCAAACACATACAGAGAAGGTTTCACTTGATCCGGGAGATCATTGATCGTGGCGAGATCAAAATCTGCAAGGTTCATACAGATGACAATCTAGCTGACCCGCTTACAAAGCCTCTGGCGCAGCAGAAGCATGAGAAGCACTGTAATAATATGGGTTTGAGATTTCTCAACCATTAGATTAAGTGCAAGTGGGAGATTGTTGGGGTATGCCCTTAAGGCTAATGTTTGAGGCCTTGGGTTGTTATCAGTATCATGTATAAACTCTATGTTTATAAAGGCAATGGTTGTTATTCAGGTTGTTACATTATCTGCTGCAATATGTATACTTCTGAATAATGTCTCAATGCTGTTCAGCTTGGCTGACATGCAGTTTTGTCCTTAGTCGAGATATCTTGGTGAACATGAGATAGCCTTGATATGATTGAGACTAATATGTGTTCTAATCTTATAGGATGCTTCGAGCATGGAATAAGATGTAGACTCATGGGTACATTGGATGTACTGGACAGACCCTACTTAGGATATTCGATTGCTTGTCACAATGTGAATAATCCTTGTATGCAAACAAGTGGCATATTTCCTCTGACTTGAGATCACTTGTGTTTCTAAATGATGATTGGCATTGTTTTGAGGTAGTTCAATATCATTTGAAACATAATGGTTATAGACTATCTTGGATAATGAGCATGAGTCATGTTAGGGCACTAGTGATAGATATAGGATTGCCATCTCCTTGTTGGAGTGTGATGTTCTGAAGGCCCCCCTGGATGAGATGGTTGAGAAAGTGTATGGCCATACCCAGATGACTATGTTCATCTGATCTAATCATTCTCATCATATTGGAATTACAGGCTTGACACGCTTGTCCAATAAGAACATCCAGTGGCAAAGGAAACACATATGTCAAGTGACTTGGGTTCACACTTGTACTGTGGTTTGGGTGTAGTCTTGGAAGACTCTTTCCTTTATATCGGGAGACAGTGATGTGTTGCTAGATACCCCTCACTGATCGTGATAACGTAAGTTATCGTTACCGACATTTAAAGGAAACCCTTAGGGTCGCACAATTTGATGATATGGCTTACTTAAGTCAGATCGTGTGGACTGAATTGTTTTGGTTCAGTTTAAAGGGATTTAAACTCTGATTGTAAGTGAGATCTGGTCTGATCATGTTTGATTGATTAGAGCTTGAGATTGGTAAGCTTCGATCGAGAGAATTGATGCTAGATCGATGAGATCAAGAGCATCAAGAGATGAATGGTTAGATCTTGAGCCTTATGGTTTAATTTGATCTAGACCAATGCTTGGTTTAATTTGGTCTTTGAACTAAATGAAATTGAACCGGTTCACTTAGTGTGAGCGCATGGTTCAAGTCAAGGGAGAAAGTTGCGATTGGGGTAAACGCATCTTGCGTTGAAGTAGTGGCTTGCTATTTTTGGAAGTTATGTTTTCCAAAATAGCGTGGACGCCTCACGTTCGAAGTGGTCACGCCCTATTCTCGCCTCTTCACCTCTTGTCGCCTCTCCTCTCTCGGGTAGAGAGTCTTCACGCCTTGGAGAGATTTTGGCCAAGCAAAGACGTCATCTCAATTCCCTTGACGCGATCAGGAAACTTGGAGATCCTTGCTAGCACAAGGAACGACAAGGAGTAGTCAACTCTCATCTTGTGTGCGCACGTTTTGGAGGAGAACCATTTCGTTCTCTCTACTTCCAAGTCGCCATCCAGGCAAGGGCAATGGTATGAATCTTTTCGATCTATACAAGTATTTACAAGTTGATCATTTGACATGCTATTGATCCTTTAGAAACCCTAGCTTCCGCTCAATGCAAAACCTCTGATATGCGCCTATTAGGGTTTCGCCCCCTTTAATGGAACTTACAATTGGTATCAGAGCTATAGGTTCTGGTATGTTCATATGATTGCTTGACATGTGTGATTCATGTTTGTATGAATAGATCTAATGGTTATCTTCATGCGAAACTACATGCTTATTTTCAAAAATAGATGTATGTTGGCGCATGTATCTATGTTGGCACTTGTTGTAGTTTTTTCTCAAAACGTAATTACTTACGCGCCCCTCATTAGATCTAAGCGCCTGCTTTAAAATCTTAGACGGGTTATTAGGGTTGAAGTCATCGTCCAGTCTAGACCCAACAGTCTGATCAGACCATCTGACAGCCTAGATGGGTCGACCAGATGGCACCTATGCGCAAGCATGTGGTGGCTATTGGTCGACTGCAGAAAGGCGTGTAGCGATGTCTGATTGAGACGACCAGTGAACGCTCATGATTAAGGCCCGGGGTCACACCCGCTTGCCAGAACTTACATAAACATCTTTTGGGACATGGGAGAGTAATTCACTTTGATTTCTTATGACTAGATAACTTTTATTTTCGTCAGAATAGTTTTATTATGATGATTCAAAAACTTATGTGATAGATTGCTCTATGGTTCTCCATAGTTTTCTTATTGTCATGCATGTTTTAGAATTTTGCGAAATAGACTGAAAGGTTGATTGTGAAATTTGGAACCCTAAAAATTCATTGAGTTTGGAACTTATCGTAAGAAATTAGGTTAGTTATTTGAATTCTGATTTTTGGTGATTTTATTGTCATGTCTATTAATTAGAATATAGGATTGAGTTATTGCATCAAATTTGTTAATCTTGCACGAAAGTGAGGATCGGAACGTTGGAGAACCATAAGTAGAACTTGTGTTGAGAGTCGGATGCACGAAAGTGATCCTTGAGATTCCACTTGAGATGATCAACCTAGAACTCAAATGCACGAAAGTGATCCTTGAGTTCTTTGTTTGATGATTTACTTATCTACAGCGTTGGGATAAATCTTGCGCGAAAGCGAGGATTAGTCCCTGCATGATTGTCTCCACGAAAGTGAGACAATACCTTTATGAAGTAAATTATATCTTTATCATGATAAAATTAGACTAACGACCTTTTATTGATATCTAGTCATTGAAATTAAGGTGGATGAAACCCTAGTCCCAGTTTCTCTCTCATTATCTTTTCGTGTGTTTTCGATCATTGCTTTTCTATTAATCGATTGCTTAGCTAGTAAGATTATTACTATTTGGTACTTAACAATAAGGTCTCTGTGATTCGATATCTTTCTTTATTACTTCGAGTATCCGTGCACTTGTGGAGTACAATACGTTTTTGGCGTCGTTGCTGGGGACCTTAGTTTTGTTAAGATTAAAATAGTTGTTTATATTGCTAGACTAAGTTTTATTTGTTTTAGATTTAACTTTTTTTCTGTTTTTGCAGGTTTTGGATTTTCATAAGTTGTGATAGAACTATGATTTCTGAAAGTTGTGAATTTTCTTATGTTTTGTATTTCAATTTTTTTTATATACATATTCTAAAAAAAATAATTTGATTGATTGGTGTTGGATAATCTTTCTGTTCTTAATAGATTTGAAAATATGTCTTTTTATGACAACTCCTGGGCAACAGAAAGAGGTGAGGAATACATACCACAAGGAACATTTAAAGATGATTCACGGTGCACTCTTGCAGATAAATTGAAATTACACTCTATTTCTTCTATTAAATGCAATATTTGTAAATGTTCTGATCATTATGCTTCTGATTGTCAATTTTTAACTCCTCCAAATCATGTTTCTGAACCATACTTTGAGGATACTAAAGAATCTAGGTTAAATTCCATGCTTGAAAAATTCATGTCAAATCAAAACCAAATCATGATAAATCAAAGTGAGAAAATTGAGGATCTTAAGGGAATAATTAGTCAGCTTGCTTCTCAAGTAGAATCTTTAACTGCTAATTCTGAAATTCTAGAGACCCAGTTAGCACAACAAGCTTGCTTATTTGAGTTTGATTTGGAAACTGAGAAACTTGATTTAGAAAATTCCCCCTCTGATTTTGATTGTTTTGAGATTGAGCCTTATGTGAACATTAATGCATCACACTATGATTTTGATAATTGTAAAATTGATTCCTTTGATAATGTATTTGTGGAAAAATTTGAAGAAATTGAAATTGAAAAACCCTCTTTTGATGAAATTGATTCTTTTGATGATATATTATTTATCGTTAATTTTGATGAAAGATATGAGGGGACTAATTTAGAGAAATCTTACTCTGATTTTGTTGATAACTTTGAAATCAATGAATTGTTTGATTATGAGCATGAGGAACTTGGAAATGATTTGAAAATTACAAACATTGTTGAATCTCAATCTGGTGCTTTGCCCATATCTATTGTTCAGTCTTCTGATTTCATTGAAAATTTATGTTTTATTGAAGAATCTAATTTGCGACAGAAAGTTTATTTTGATGATCCAATACATGAATCTTTTAATAAAAGTCCTATTGCAATTGAAGATTTAAATTTGAAGAAAGGACTTATGATTTTGCTTTTTGATAAATATAGGAAGATCATTGAATATCCTTTGATTGGAATTGAAAATATTGATTTTGATTTCCGCATATTTAAGAAAGCCACATTGATTGTGATTTATTTAAAACTTTGGATATTTGAATTAGTAGCTAAACTTTTTGGACAGCGGAAAAGGAAAAAATTGCATGCTATTTACTTTGGTACTGATTCACCTGCTTCACCATGATATTTGATTTTTGGTCAAGCTATAGACCTAACATTAGCACTTATTGGGAGGCAACCCAAGCATTATCACTTAGCTAAGTTTCTTTTATTTTAGTTTATTTTTAGAATTATTTTTTCTTTTCTTTTTGCAGGGAAAATAATTTTTTATGCAAAATATGACACTGCCGTAATCCGTGTTATGGTGCCGTAATTTCGGTCTGATTTCATCTCGAGAGTTTTTAGTCTTTTACGGCACTACCATAAGAAAGTTTACGGTGCCGTAATTTTGGGTATATTTCTTTTTTGTACAGAAGGTTTTGTGTCTTTTATGGTACTACCATAATCTATTTCACGGTACCATATTTTTGAGAAATTTTTTACCTGAGAGTTATTTGAAAACTACGGCACTGCCGTAAGGGATATTATGCCCATAATTCTAAACCTGCAGTCTGCTTATCTGATTAGGTGTTTTCTTGTTGCGATTTTGAGAAACTAGGTTGGGAAAAATTTTTGATCTTTAGCACCATCACGAAGTACTCATCCTTGTCTATCATCTGGATATTATTACTGAATTTTTAAGTCCGTGGATCATTCTAAAACATATAGTATCTTTTCGATTCTGATTAATTTCTCCAACAGTTTTCTCTTGACTAATCTGATTAGCACTTTTATTGTAAGTTTTTAATATGCTTTAATGACTTGAAACCCCGATTTTTCGCATGGAATATGAAGAACACGTGTCATTCAATCTTGAGGATTAGTTATTTTCATGAAAATACTTTCTGATCATTCTAGGACACTTAGAACCTTTTTGATTATGATTAACTTCTGTGATCTTTTTAATCTTGTAATCTGAGTAGCCTTCTTTCTGTTGATACCCTAAATTCCTGAAAGATTTTGATCCTTTATTTTTCATACGCCCGGAAAGAACAAGTTTCATTCTATTACATGGTTCTATCCATTTTCTTTTTGGATCATTAAATCTTATTTTTGGGTATGGCTACTTTTCATAAAAAATTCACTGGCTGCACTACTTGCTTTCTACATGTTGTAGCTTCTTTTGCCTCCAGATCCAGAAATCTTCAAGAGTAACCATCTTCCACCTCTAGCTACCACTGTATCTGCCTCTGACATCACTATTTTCAGCCATCGACACTGGATTATACCATCAGCAGACTCTTTCTTCTTCCACTGCCTCTATTTCCATTGATTTGATTTATTTATGCAGCAAACTCATCATTAGTGACTGATTTATTTTATCTTTGTAGTGCTATCTCTCGCACCCACCAACCGACGATCTCACCACCAGGACAGTATTCTCTAGCGGGCCACTAGAGATTACTCACTCGAATGTTGGCACCATCTTCATTGCTAGCAGCTCTTCAGCTAGCATCTATTCCACCTCTACTACTCGCCTGCATCAGCTCTTTCTATGATTTCCTTTGAAAATTTTGTTTTTGAGACTATTTTCAGACTAAGCCTTATGTACCTTAAATTGTGTAGGTAAAATTTCAAAAGGCACATCTTTGGACCTAGCAGCATCTACCCCGTCACTATTTTTGGTCCGAGCCTTATGTATTTTTTGTCAAAGCTTGCTATATAGTTTTGTGAGTATCGTTTGCACTCTCTTGTATTCATGATTATTTCATATAGTTGCTTTAGATGTATCACTCACTGATAATATGAGGTTGCTTGAGTCTATCATGTTACAATTTTGACTAGGACTATATACATTTCATGCTTCACACCTTTTGCATTTATTTTGACATATTTAAAAATTTTTATGACTTGAATCCATGTGATGAGAGATGGGTAGATTTTTCTATGATGATGAATGTTCATGCATGCATGTGATGTGATCCGAAAGGACACACTTTTAAATACAAGCAGGTAGACTCGTTTCAAGTGTTGCGGCCAAAGGTATTGGCGTACAGGGCTATTGTCACTCCCTGGCACGGCTTCAAAAACTTGTTGTCCCTAACTTGTAGTGTCCGCAAGTGCAGGGATACTCGAAGTAATAAAGTAAATATCGATCCCCAGAGAGACCTATGCTGTCAAGTACCAAATAATTGATTTCTTCCTATCTAGGCAATCGAAAAAGAGAAAGGCAAGCACAGAGCGAAAACACGTGGGAGAATAATGTCAGAGAGAAATTAGGACTAGGGTTTCATTCTCTTGGATTTCCACGACTAGATATATAAAGATGTTCATCAATCGAATTCTAACATGAAAAAGACTCAATTTACTTCAAAAAGGGATGATCTCACTTTCGTGCAGTTAACCATGCAGAGATAAATCTTCACTTTCGCGCAAGATTCATCCAAAGCTGAAGATAAGTAAATCATCAATCAAAGAACTCAAATATCACTTTCGTGCATCCGAGTTCTAAGTTGATTGCCTCGAGTGGAATCTCGAGGATCACTTTCTTGCATCCGAGACTCAACACACATTTTACCTATGGTTCTCCAACGTTCTGATCCTCACTTTCGTGCAAGATCTCCACGTTTGACACAATAATTCAATCTTAAGTTCATTAATATCATCATGGCAATTTAACTTACTAAAATAAAGAAATAAGAACTTAACCTAGTTTCCTACGGGGAGTTCCTATTAATCAATTTTAGGGTTCCAAGTTCTCAAGCAAATCAACTTTCGGTCCTTATTGCGAAAACTCTAAATCATGATGACAAAAACTAAGGAGAATCTTAGAGCAATAATCGCACAGGTAAAATTATCAAAGTAGAATAATCATGATGAAAGTAAAAGATTATCTAGTCATTAAGAAAATCAAAGGGAATTACTCCCCCATGTCCCAAAATAAGTTTAAGCTAGCATGGTGAAGGAATTACAAAATACCATAATTCCAGAAGATCAAAAATCAACAAGAAAGGAGTTTTAGGAAAATACAGCATGGCTGTGAAATATTCCATAGCCGTAATTTGCAATGAAAGTGGTGAACAGTGGCGGCGCTTCTTCTTCCTTTGATTTCTCCTCAAATTGATCTCCTTTCATTCTGAAACTTCTGGCACGTTGTCTCCTTCTCCAGGCGAAGCTTCAGTATGAAAATCACGGTCGGAGGTGCTCTGGATTGGTCGCGGCGGCGGAACCCTAAGCGGCGGCATGTACCCTGATTTCTCCCTCGATAGTGGATGCAATTTGGGGCTTTTGGTGACTACGTGATCCTCTTGTCATCCGCCCTTTTTTCTTCTTACGGCATCAAATTTTGAGTTCTAGATCGCCCGCAATAATCTCCGCAAAAATCGGGCATCGAAATCGACCTGGGAGTCGCGTTCAAAAACTGAAATACGGTAGTGTAATAGTTCACGGCACTGCCGTAAAATCGCTTGAGTGTTCTATTATGAAAGTGTTGGGAAATACGGCATCGTAATATGGTTCACGGCACTGCCGTAAAATCAGCTGAACTCTCTAGTCGGAAACGTCTGGAAAATACGGCCTATGAAATAGTTTACGGCAGTGCTGTAATTTCAGCAATGGTCTCTGTTCCGAAAGTGCTCCAAAATATGGCCGTGTAAAATCTTACAGTAGTGCCGTATTTTTCGCACAATCTTCTGATCTGAAGCTTTCCCAAATTACGGCAGGTGTTCCGATATTACGGTATCGTATGGAAATACGGTACCGTAATATAGATTACGACCCTGCAGTATTTTGGTTTGTTGCTCCGTTTTGCTTGAAATTTGTCATATGAACTCCTCTTGATGATGGTAGCTCTTCCATGTATTTGATTTTGCTTGAAAACGTATTAAAATAGTGCCTTTTTACCTAAAAATCATCAAAAACTAAAATAGAAGTAGATTTTGGAATATTTGATAAATTCGGCATAAAAACAAGCAAAAGATCTTCAATTTAGCATGAAAAGATATATAAAATGATACAAAATATACTATATATTTTGGTGTCATCAGCATGCCTATGAATGGAGATATACTTATTATGTTAAATTTATTTCTTCCATCTAAGAGTGAAACATCTTTCTTGAATAAAATGAGCATATAAGTGTAATTTTTTAATGGATGTCAATTGATTAACATAGTTGATGTTTAGTTTATCTTACTATTTGTTGAGAAAAAAGAATCCAGGATCCAAAAAGAGTGAGAGACTCCCCTACTTGGCACTGTGCAAAATTGACAGTGGTACCTAAGACATGGGATGAAGTCTATATAAAAAAGGAAGATAGAAAAAGAAAATGACTCCTCTACTTGACACTGTGTAAAATTGACAGTGGTACCAAAGATAAGAGTTGAAGTCCAAATAAAAAGTATGTATCTATGTGGCTACATGCCATCCAAAAAAAGAATAAAAAAAGAAAAAAGAAATAGAAAAAGAAGAATTTTATGTGGAAAAAGATTTTGGATATCCTATTCCTGTACACAAAGGTATGATAGATTTAAACTGAAAATTAGGTGAATTCATGAGACTGAGATTTTTTTTATTATGCGAGTTTTTATTTGATCAAAGTTGTGGATCTTAAAGATTAAATTCGGAGGTTGATGTATTTATCTGAAATTCTGTGCAAAAAGTTAGTGGATTATTTCATGATTGATTATATTTTAGAAATTTACTTTTCATAAAAAGGCATATTTTCCATAGCAATGTTCTTTATTTTATTTATTTGCTTGAGGACAAGCAAAGTTTAAGCCTTATGTGTTTGATGACACCAGAATTCATTGTATATTTTGTGTCATTTTATATATCTTTTTTGTGTCGTATTTATGCTCCTTTGCCTATTTTAATGCCTTTTTTTTATCAAATATTGCAAAATCTATTTCTATTTTGGTTTTGATGATTTTTTGGTAAAAAGACACGATTTTCAAGTGTTTTCAAAAAAAATCAAATACATAGAAGAATTCTCATCATCAAGAAGAAATTACTAGACAAATTTTAGAAGAATCAGAACTTCAGAGAAAATTACGGCACCCCCATTATGGATATTACGTTACTGTAATTTGACTGCACTCGCATATCAAAATAACAGTACCGCTGTAATCCCCGAGAGGTGCCGTAATTCGAAGTTTTTTAGACTAGAGATTTCTTGACAATTACAGCACTGTCGTACCATTATTTACAGGCTGTAATATGGGTGTAATTCTGGGCAGAGACTTGATGAAGTTTACGGTACTACTGTAACAGAATTTATGGTACCGTAATTCGGCATGATTTTCCACCCGAAAGATTTCTAACATTATGGCACTGCCGTAAAGAATTTCATGGTACTATAATTCCAAAAGATTTTCACCCGAGAGTTTGCTGACCAAATTACGGCACTGCCGTAATTTAAATTACGGCCGTAATTTTAACCTGGACACGCGAGTTTTTCGGGCTCGATTATTGCGTGGACCATATCTTTAGATCTAGACATCTAAATTGAGATCTGAAAGATGTTGCGTACTTGTCTCGATGAGAAAAAGATAAAGGGACCAAAAGCTCTAATTTTTAGGAGGAATAGGGGGAGCAATCGACAGAGAGGCGCTTAGGGTTTGGCTTCACGCCGAGAGGCATGGAGGCCACCTCACGCCGTGATTTTTACATAGAAGCTTCACCTGGAATAGGAGAGGATACCCCAGAAGTTTTAGAGTGAAAGGAGATCAATTGGAGGAGTAATCAATGAAAGAAGGGCTCGGGCACTATTCACAGCGAGTTTTCGAAGCAAATTATAGCTGTAATTTCTATTATAGCCGTGTTGTAAAGTTATTTCTTCATTTTCTTGGTTTTTCGTTCACTCTGAGACTATGATTCATTGTATTTCTTCTTTCATGCTTGCTTAAACATCTTTTGGGACATGGGAGAGTAATTCACTTTGATTTCTTATGACTAGATTACTTTTATTTTCGTTAGAATAGTTTTATTATGATGATTCTACTTATGTGATAGATTGCTCTATGATTCTCCATGGTTTTCTTATTGTCATGCATGTTTAGAATTTTGCGAAATAGACTGAAAGGTTGATTGTGAAATTTGGAACCCTAAAAAATCATTGAGTTTGGAACTTATCGTAAGAAATTAGGTTAGTTCTTTGAATTCTGATTTTTAGTGATTTTATTGCCATGTCTATTAATTAGAATCTAGGATTGAGTTATTGCGTCAAACGTGTTGTTCTTGCATGAAAGTGAGGATCAGAACGTTGGAGAACCATAAGTAGAAGTTGTGTTGAGACTCGGATGCACGAAAGTGATCCTTGAGATTCCACTTGAGATGATCAACCTAAAACTCGGATGCACGAAAGTGATCCTTGAGTTCTTTGTTTGACGATTTACTTATCTACAGCGTTGGGATAGATCTTGCGCGAAAGAGAGGATTGGTCCCTGCATGATTGTCTGCACGAAAGTGAGACAATATCTTTATGAAGTAAATTATATCTTTATCATGATAAAATTAGACTGACAACCTTTTATTCATATCTAATAATTGAAATTAAGGTGGATGAAACCCTAGTCCCAGTTTCTCTCTGATTATCTTTCGTGTGTTTTCGATCATTGCTTTGCTATTAATCGATTGCTTAGCTAGTAAGAATATAACTATTTGGTACTTAACAATAAGGTCTCTGTGGTTCGATATCTTTCTTTATTACTTCGAGTATCCGTGCACTTGCGGAGTACAACAGGATCCTACTAACTTATTTCCAAGTTGAGTTTGAGAGTTATCAACTTGTTAAGGAAATAGTGGGAGCGTAGCATTTAATTTAAGACCTTGTTAAATGCTTTATCATTGTACTTATTTTGATTATTTGTTTATTGTAGATAATGACATCTCCTAATCTTAGATTGAAACTTCATAAACATAAACTGGATGGAACAAACTGGACAAGATTGTTCAGAATTTTGTCCGAGATACTGAAACAAGAGAATAAGATATATCTTCTTGAAAGACATCCATCCCAGCCCAGTATTTATTTTACTACAAAGTAGGAGTGGAATATCTATCTTGAACATTTTGAGGATAATAAACAGTACACTGCTCTTGTCTTAGAGTGCATGACCCCTGAGGTCCAGGTTGAGTGTGATGAGATGGGGATTTATGATATCATCATACATCTTCGAGGTCTCTTCTGAAAATCCCCTAAATCTAAGGGGGGTGAAACCCTAAGGGGGCGCATATCATGATTTTGCAAGCGGATATTAGGGTTTCTAAGATCGAATGCATGTCATATGATTAACTTTCATGGACTTGTGTAGAACAACAATGGATCATACCATAGCCATCGCTTGGATGGTGCCTTGGAAGCAAGAGGGCAAATTGGCTCTCCTCCAAAGTCGCGCACACAAGATGAGAGATGGCTACTCCCTTGGCGTCTTTGTGCTAGCAAAGCTTCAAGGAGTCCTTTGTGTGGAGGAGATGAGAACTCTTGCGGCTAGGGCGATGAAGCTCTTCTTCCTCCTTTTCGTGAAGACTAGACAACGCAAGAGTGGATAGGCGACAAGACAAGAACCGAAGATGCGTTGAGGCGTTGTGTAGAGATGTGGCGTTACATGACTTCCAAATATGGAAAGTCATGAAGCCATGCGCCCACTCAATGCAAACCGCCCAAAACGCTTTCATATTGAACCATGCGATCACACATGTGTGAACCGGTTCAATCCAATTCGGTCCAATGCATTTGGTTCAAAGATCGAACCAAATCAGCCTAAACCACGGTCTAGATCTCTTTGAACCAAATGGTTCAAGTTCTAACCGTTCATCTCTTGATGCTCTTGATCTCACCGATCTAGCATCAATACTCTCGATCGAAGCTTACCGATCTCAAGCCCTAATCAATCAAACATGATCAGACCAGATCTCACTTACAATCAGAGTTTAAACTCCTTTAAACTGAACCAAAACAATTCAGTCCACACGATCTGACTTAAGTAAGCCATATCATCAAATTGTGCGACCCTAAGGGTTTCCTTTAAATGTCGGTAACGATAACTTACGTTATCACGATCAGCGAGGGATATCTAGCAACACATCACTGTCTCCCAATATAAAGGAAAGAGTCTTCCAAGACTACACCCAAACCACAGCACAAGTGTGAATCCACTTCACTAGGCATACTTGATTCCTTTGCCACTGGATGTTCTTATTGGACAAGCGTGTCAAGCCTGTAACTCCAATATGATGAGAATGATTAGATCAGATGAACATAGTCATCTGGGTATGGCCATACACTTTCTCAATCATCTCATCCAGGGGGGCCCCATTAGAACATCACACTCCTATCAAGGAGACGGCAATCCTATATCTATCACTAGTGTCCTAACCTGACTCATGATCATTATCCAAGATAGTCTATAACCATTATGTTTCAAATGATATCGAACTACCTCAAAACAATGACAATCATCATTTAGAAACACAAGTGACCTCAAGTCAGAGGACATATGCCACTTGTTGCATACAAGGATTATTCACATTGTGACAAGCAATTGAATATCCTAGTAGGGTCTGTCCAGTACATCCAATGTACCCATGAGTCTACATCTTATTCCATGCTCGAAGCATCCTATAAGATTAGAACACATATTAGTCTCAATCATATCAAGGCTGTCTCATGTTTACCAAGATATCTCGACTAAGGACTATACTGCATGTCAGCCAAGCTGAACATCATTGAGACATTATTCAGAAGTATACATATTGCAGCAGATGATGTAACAACCTGAATAACAACCATTGCCTTTATAAACATAGAGTTTATACATGATACTGATATAATCCCAAGGCCTCAAACATTAGCCTTAAGGGCATACCCCAACATCTTCACACCAGGCACTTCAAATAGTGAACAAGAGAGTGTTGTTGGATCTTCTGGGTGTTTGCCTAAATCCAGAAATGACTATGGTTCCGAATCTTCGAAGCTAAAACTTTGGAAGACTGTGATTGCATGGAAATTTTAGGATGGATTAAGGCCCCAAGAAGAGCATGGCATAGATGAAGGGATGAAATCCATCCGCTTGAGGTATTGTGTTACTAAGGTGTTTATGTCTACTTCTTATTCATGGGTACTGGGTACCGCATGTGGGGCTCCCATATGTTTTCATATGCAGGAGCTCAGAACAAGTAGGACAATGAGGCTAGGTGGGATCGACTTTCGAGTAAGGAACGGAGCATTGGATGCTGCTGTTGATTCATTTCACTGCCATCATGACTTCAACTAGAACTTTGCTATTATGTACCAGCTTTTGTATTAGAACATTATGTCATTGTTTTGAATGGATTTTCAGTTTGAAATAAATGGTATTTCTTTAAATCTAGAATGTTCTACAATAGTGGTGCAATTAATAATAGTTTGTAGTTCTGTATGTAACACGAAATAGATCAAATCTAATGATTCAATCAAAACCATCTCTTTGCATTATCTCTTGGGCCTTGGGACAAAAAGTCACATCCAAAAGTCTATGGACTATTGGGATCATTATCCTTTTAGGGTTATGATACATGTGAGTCTTGTCTAATGGACAAGATGACAGATGCTGCCTTCACCAAGAATGGTGGAAGTGTTAGTTGCTTGTTGGATCTATTACAGAGCAATGTGTGCGGACCCATGGAAACAAGCACTTATAGGTGTTGCATATTTCATTATGTGTGGATATGTCTTATCCAACACATAACTTTGGAGAAATCCAAGAATTTAAGAAATGAAGTACAGAATCGGATTGGAGAATCTATTAAAACACTTTGATTGGATCAAGGTGGTTAATGAGAAATTTGATGACTATCCTAAGCAGTGTGGGGTTATCTCTCAACTTACTTGGAACACCACAACTATGTGGAGAAATTCAAAGAAAGAAAGAGGAACACAATGGATGTAGTTCTATCTTTGAATAGTCATGCAAATTTTGAGGCCATGCAAGCAACTATTTTGACACTCCACGGTGAGTGTTTGTGGGGCACTGAGAGTGCTATTTCTATCTCAACGAGAACAAAATATTTATTGCTCAAGCTATTGTCTTTCTTGAGGAGATATTTCTTTTGAAAGAAGCTAGTGAGAGTAGATTTGATTGGGACGAGGTCCAAAATCAACCACAAACAATTAGACACAGATGGAGAGGAATCTCACATGCAGGTTGAAAGTTAAACTAGGTTCAAGTAACACAGGAACCACATAAGTCTAGATGGATTCGAAATGCTCTCACAGGCTGTGGGCATGACGAATTTTTCATCAAGGATGAACCTAAGACTTATGAGGAAATGGAAGCAGTCAGTAGAACAGATTCCAAGAAATGACTGAGCGCCATGAGAACCGTAATGGACTCCATGTCTGCTAATCAATTGTGTGACTTGATTGAGCCGCCAAAGGGGTAGCAACACCCATAGGCTGTAATTGGATCTTCAAGGAAGACAGACATGGAAGGTAACAATGTTACCTATAATGGCAAGCTAGTGAATGAAATTTCAAGCGAGTCCACTGGGTTGATGGTAATGAAATTTTTCATTAATAGCTTGGTTTGAGTCCATTAGGTATCTGCTTGTTATAATTGCATTTTTTGTTATGGCGTGTTGTTATAAAAAACTGCTTTTCTTGATAGATGTCTGGAAGAGAATGTATATATGGAAATAGCCAAAAGGTTTTCATATAGAGGCCATAAAGATATGCGTGTGCAAGCATATTGAAAAGAGCCTATGTTTGCAAGAAGATCAGTGGGAGCATCATAGTGTTTCTTGTTCTGCTTGATTGATGATATTCTCCTCACATGAAATGGCATCCCAGCTCTTCACGCGGTGAAGTAAGGGCTAGGGAAGTATTTCGAGAAGAATGATCTAGGGAATGAGGCCTATATCCTAGGCATGAGGATCTATAGGGATCCAAGAAAGTCATTGCCCTTTAGTCAATCTACGTTCATCCAAAAGATTTTGGAGAGGTTCATATTGGGTGATTCCAAAAGTTGATACCTTCCAGGAAGACATGGTCTGATTCTCTCAAAGTTGCTATGTCATATGACACAGCTAGAGAGTAGTAACATGAGTCTATAATCCTAATACATTAGGTATAGGATAGATCATGATTTGTGCAACATGCACAAGACTATGTGTGGCGAATGCTTGGATCACAGCCAGTAAGTTTCAATCAGATCCTAGTGTTCACACTAGATAGCAGTGAGAGCAATCCTTTAATACTTGGGAAGTATAAAGGATTGAAGTCTAGTCTATGATAGACCTGAAGAATTTTGTGTACAGGGGTACACTGATACTTCATTCCAGTCTAATGACTATAGTTCAGAGCCAGGATTTGCATTTTGCCTTGTTGTGGTGTTGTGTGCTGGAAGAGCATTATGCAAACCACAGTAGCAAAATCTACAATTAAGGCTGAGTACATTACAGCTTCTTGTGGCAATCAAGGAAGCAGCTTCATTTGCTTGAACTTGATTTAATCCCTAGTGTTTGATGGTCCAGTATAATTCTTACTAGGACCATAGCATAAGTGAAGGAACTTAGCACTCAAGTATGTACTGCAGCGATATCATCTGATCTTGGCGATCTATCATAAATTTTAACATGAACTGATTGAGTGCACTAGGGAGGAACTGTTAAATATGCTCTAGACGAGCAAGCGAGAAATGGTTAAGACCAAACCCAACTCTGTTCTTTTGGTTCCTACAACCAAGAAGATGAAAAAGAAGGGTAAAGCACATGCTAAAGGCAGTGCCATGGGTCCTATTCTGTAGTCCCTGCCTTCTAGCTTCGGTCCGTTTATCATAAATTTTAACATGAACCGGATTGCGTGCACTAGGGAAGAACTATTCAATATGCTCCAAACGCCCGAGTGAGAAATAGTCAATCCAAAACCCAACTCTATTCTTTGGGTTCCTGCAACCAATAAGATGAAAAAGAAGGGTAGGCACGTGCTAAGGGCAGTGCCAAGGGTCCAACGAAAGTACTAAAAAAGAAGGCCAAGAAGACAAAGGAACAAAGGTGCTTCCACTATGGCGAGCAGGGTCACTAGAGGAGGGAGTGCAAGCAACTTCAGAACGAGGAGAAGAAAGGCAAGGCCTTGTCTTCTAGCTTAGGTATTTATGTTACAGAAGTCAACCTTTCTACTTCTATATCATGGGTATTGGATATTGCATGTGGAGCTCATATTTGTACAAATATGTAGGGGATCAAGAAAAGTAGATCGGTGCGGCCTAGAGAGATTGACCTACGAGATGGAAACAGGCCATAGGTTGCTGCTATTGCTGCAGGAATTTTGACACACTCCTTATCTTCTGAACCATGTGCTGGTGTTTATGCCCTAAGACCTGTTATTGGTTTATCTTTTGTACTACTTTACATTGATATTTCTTATATATCATTCTGGCATTATTTTTATTATGCTTTGTTTACATCCGCAATTGTATACTTGCATGATAATGTCCTTGGAGACAGATTGGATCTGTGCTCAAACTCCTGTCCCCATTGAATGTACCTAAGTGGATATGGGATAACTTTGGTACATGTGAGACAGGTATATCTGTGGTGCAATTGGGTGCTAACGCAAACATATGGGTATATCTGTGGTGGATATAATAGACCGACCTGCTGTGAGGCTATAACTTAGTGTCATGAGTTATCTTCACAAGTGACATGAGATGCATTGATCCCTTAATTTGAGGTTATTGACTCTTCTATATGGTTAGGGACATGCTTTGATACAACGTAACACTTCACTGTAGTTGGGCGGTCATAACGGTTGTCATTGAGTGTGTCACGACCCATATGAGAGGATTAATGGACAGACAAAGGATTTGCCCTTCCTGAGGGAAGGTTGATATACACGGGCTCCCCTATGGTAGCATGACTAAAAGTGTATCGCCATACCCAGGTGAAAGCCTAATTTAGTCATGACCATGAGATTGGGTGAAAACAAGTGGTGACACAATTATCAAATCAGATATCAGTTTGGCAAAGAGACTGTAATGCACCCATACCTTATTGTGATGATGGGGATGTTGATGTCGATATCCATTCCGATGACTTGGGTAGTAGTGATGCACTACTAGGTGCCACTCACTACTTGTGATGACCTTAGTTCATTATTGCCAACGTCAGAGGAACCTACAGGTCACACACATTGATACTGGAGTTCTCGTATTGCTCGGGAAGCCTTATGATCGAGTTATTGGATAACTCAGATCTATTAGGGAGATTTCATTAGCACCAATAGACCTAATGAGATGGAAGAGACTTATTAGAGCTAAACTTCATTTTGGCGGGTTGACCGAAAATTGGCCATGGTTGGTCACATTTGACTTTGGGTTGCTTTGGATTGGATCCAATGGCTTAATCAACTTGTGTAAAGAAGTTTGGGCTAGCTCATTACCTAATAAGGCCCAATAATAGGTTGTCATGAAGAAATAAGAGGGCATAAGGGTATAATGGGGAGAAAACTCATCCCATTGGCACCTATTGGCGCCTCCCCTTTCTTCCATGGATGGAAACCTTGCCTCTACGGCAAGGTTTCGGGTGCATATGGCTTGATGGACTTCTTTGGTAAGTCCTAGGCGCATATGGAAGATTAGAAGGGGTTTATGGAAAGGGCTTAAAGTCTTACCATAACCCTAACCCTAATTGCTCTCTCCCTTTTACCCTAGCCGCACCAATGATGATGCTTCTAGGGTTTCCCTAGGGGTGCCTCTAGGGTTTGAGAACTAAACCATGGTGTCGTGGACCTTGGAGCCAACCTTGAATATCAAGCTAGAGGTCGGCTAAGCTAGGTCTAGTTTTATGGGCTTGTGTCCTAGGTCAAGAGTTGAACCCCTTTTGGCCCCCTTTTGGCCTGGGTTGGTTCAATGTCTTAAATGGGCAATGATTACGTCATCCCTTTACTGCTTTTCTTATCTACTAAAAGCATGCCTGTGATGTTTTATCCTTAGGTTATCACCATAGGATTTCATGCCTCTAATGTTAGACATAAGATAAAACTATGAGATGAAATCTCAAAAACTCACAATAAAAAATATCAAGTCCAGTAGCCTTGTAACTCGTAGCACTCATCAAGCTATTGATCAGAGGTGTTGTGCACTGTTTCCCACCCTAGTGGGATACACCCACTTATCTTTAAAAGGTGTGAGGTGACAATGGTTTCCCCAATCCAGTTTTAACCTTGACGTGCCTTCGCATGGAAACTCGTTGGCCCTGGGCATAACGGTTAGGAATGGACTTGATAGATTTCCACATGTGCTGGGCATATAATGGAACTCTAGAAGCATCGTTGAGAGGTTAGGGTTTCATGCTGTATCTAGCCCTCGATGGACATGAAATGCCTAGACTATCTCAATAAGGGCAGTTGCCAAGTGCAATCAGTCGGTGAGCCTACCTTAAGAAGCATGGGTTGCTTTGTGCATCTCATCTGACCATTGTGGGACGCGGAGCCTCATGTGGAATAAGTATCCCATCTCACTAGGAAATCTCGGATTTTCCGATTGACTTTGTGGGTTGTCAATTTGATTAAAATAGTGGGAGCCATAGTCATTTATAACAAGTCCAGTTTAAATGACTCAAAGTAGTACTAATCTGCTCTTCTTGGTTATTGTAGATCAATGGCTACTAATAATAGTGGTTTGTCACTACGATCCTTTCTTGAGAAGGATAAGTTGGTTGGATCCAACTTCATGGACTAGCATCGGCACTTGAGGTTAGCCCTAAAGTTCGAGAAGAAGCTGTATGTCCTTGAGTAGCCTCTTCTTGCGACTCCTGTGCCTAATGCCCGAACGACAGACAGAGATGCTTTTAGAAAGCATTAGAATGAGTCTTTGGAAGTACCATGTCTCATGCTGGCCACTATGGCACCTAAGCTTCAGGTGCAATATGAGGAGCATAATGCTTTATAAATGATTACTCATTTGAAATAGGTGTTCTTGAAATAGGTGTTTGAGGCTCAGGCTATAATTAAAAGATATGACACTACCAAAGCATTCTTTAGCTGCAAGTTGTTTGAGGGTGCACTGGTGGGACTCCATGTGCTCAAGATGATTGGGCATGTGGATCATCTCAGGAGACTATGGCACACTATAGATAACGAGTTGGCTATGGATTTTATTCTATAGTCCCTGCCCCCTAGTTTTAGTCCGTTTATCATAAATTTTAACATGAACCTGATTGAGTGTACTTGGAAGGAACTGCTGAATATGCTCCAAATGACCGAGTGAGAGATAGAAAAGACCAAGCCCAATTCTATTCTTTTGGTCCCTACGACCAAGAAGATGAAGAAAAAGGGTAAGGTACGTGCTAAGGGCAGTGCCAAAGGTACAACCAAACCACAGAAGAAAAGGACAAGAAATCAAAGGAATAGAGGTTCTTCCACTATGGCGAGCAGGGTCACTGGAGGAGAGACTACAAGCAACTTCAGAATGAGGAGATGAAAGGCAAGGCCTTGTCTTCTAGCTTAGGTATTTATGTTACCGAAGTCAACCTTTCTACTTCTATGTCATGGGTATTGGATACTGCATGCGGAGCTCATATATGTACAAATGTGTAGGGGCTCAACAAAGGTAGATCGATGCGGCCTAGAGAGATGGACTTACAAGTTGGAAACGGGGCGCAGTGTAAGTCCCCTAAACCAGGGGAGGGCGAAACCCTAATAGGCGCATATGAAGGTTTTGATGCAGCGGAAGGGGTTTCTAGGATCTATGCATGTAATATGATCAACATAAATCGATTTCAAAGATCAGAGAAGAAATCATACCGATGCCATTGTATGGATGGCGACTTGGAAGCAGAGAGTGAAGTCGCTCTCCTCCAGAGAAGACGCACACAAGATGTGATCGCCTACTCCCTTAGTGCTCCTTGTGCTAGCAAGGTTCTAAGGAGTCCTTGTCGTATGGAAGGGAAGAGAATCCTTTGCTTGGCGATTTCTTCTTTCTCCTTTTTCGTCAACCTCTTCACCACATGAGAGAGAGCTTGTTGGCGACGAGAGAGGAGGAGAAGCGAGAGAGTAGAGCGTCTTAGGTGTGAACGTGAGTGGTGGTCACGTATGTGATCATGCTTTCTAAAAATAGAAAGCCACTTACTCACATGCGATCATGGGTTTACCCCAATCGCAAACTCCTCTCCATTTGAACCACACGCTCACTCAATGAGCTGGTTCGATTTGGTTTGGTCCAAAGACCAATTAACCCAAGCGATATGGTCTAGATCACAATTAAACCCTAAGGTTCCAGTTCTAACCGTTGATCTCTTGATGCTGCTGATCTCACTGATCTAGCATCCATTCACTCAATCGAAGCTTACCGATCTCAAGCCCTAATCAATCAAACATGATCAGACTAGATCTCACTTACAATCAGAGACTAAATCCCTTTAAACTGAACCCAAACAATTCAGTCCATACGATCTGACTTAAGTAAGCCATATCATCAAATTGTGCGACCCTAAGGGTTTCCTTTAAATGTCGGTAACGATAACTCACGTTATCACGATCAGTGAGGGGTATCTAGCAACACATCACTGTCTCCCGATATAAAGAAAAGAGTCTTCCAAGACTACACCCAAACCACAGCACAAGTGTGTATCAACTCACTAGGCATACATGATTCCTTTGCCACTGGATGTTCTTATTGGACAAGCGTGTCAAGCCTGTAGCTCCAATATGATGAGCATGATTAGATCAGATGAACATAGTCACCTGGGTATGGCCATACACTTTCTCAATCATCTCATACAGAGGGGGGCCCCTTTAGAACATCACACTCCAATTAAGGAGACGGCAATCCTTTATCTATCACTAGTGCCCTAACCTGACTCAAGCTCACCATCCAAGATAGTCTATAACCATTATGTTTCAAATGATATTGAACTACCACAAAACAATGACAATCATCATTTAGAAACACAAGTGATCTCAAGTCAGAGGAAATGTGCCACTTGTTGCAATCAAGGATTATTCACATTGTGACAAGCAATTGAATATCCTAGTAGGGTCTGTCCAGTACATCCAATGTACCCATGAGTCTACATCTTATTCCATGCTCGAAGCATCCTATAAGATTAGAACACATATTAGTCTCAATCATATCAAGGCTGTCTCATGTTCACCAAGATATCTCGACTAAGGACATTACAGCATGTCAGCCTAGCTGAACAGCATTGAGACATTATTCAGAAGTACAATTATTGCTGCAGATAATGTAACAACTGAATAACAACCATTGCCTTTATAAACATAAGAGTTTATACATGATACTGTTACAATCCCAAGGCCTCAAACATTAGCCTTAAGGGCATACCCCAACAATCTCCCACTTGCACTTAATCTAATGGTTGAGAAATCTCAAACCCATATTATTACAGTGCTTCTCATGCTTCTGCTGCGCCAGAGGCTTGGTAAGCGGGTCTGCCAGATTGTCATCTGTATGAACCTTGCAGACTTTGATCTCGCCACGATCTATGATCTCCCTGATCAAGTGAAACCGTCTCTGTATGTGCTTGGACTTCTGGTGCGACCGTGGTTCCTTTGCCTGTGCGATTGCTCCAGTGTTATCACAGAAGATAACCAAAGGATCTGCACTCGAAGGAACAACACCAAGTTCTCTCACGAACTTACGAATCCACACTGCCTCCTTGGATGCTTCCGAGGCTGCAACATACTCGGCTTCTGTTGTGGAATCAGCAACGATTGACTGTTTGAAACTTTTCCACACCACTGCTCCTCCATTCAAGCTAAAAACATAGCCTGATTGCGATCGGAAATCATCCTGGTCCGACTGGAACGAAGCGTCAGTATATCCTTCAATACTGAGTTCTTCCTGACCACCATATAGCAAGAACATATCTTTGGTCCTCCGAAGATATTTTAAAATATTCTTGACTGCAATCCAGTGCGCCATACCTGGATTACTTTGGAATCGACTGGTCACGCTTAACCCGTAAGCGACGTCTGGGCGAGTACACAACATCGCATACATAATGGACCCAATAGCCGAAGCATAAGGCGTATTGTCCATTTCATCTTTCTCAGTCTGTGTTTGAGGACACTGACTCTTCGAAAGATTCAGACCATGTCTGACTGGAAGATATCCTCTTTTAGAATTCTCTAAATGAAATCTCTCCAGGACTTTATCGATGTAAGTACTCTGGCACAGCCCGAGAAGCCTCTTAGATCTATCCCTGTAGATCTTCACACCTAATACATAGGCTGCTTCTCCTAAATCTTTCATCTGGAAACATTTTCTTAACCATGCTTTAACAGCATGCATTTCAGGAATATCATTTCCAATGATCAAGATATCATCGACGTAGAGGACTAGGAAAGTAATCACGCTCCCACTAAACCTCTTATATACACACGGGTCATCCTCGTTCTTGATGAAACCAAATTCAGAGATTGATTCATCAAAACGAATATTCCAGCTTCTTGATGCTTGTTTAAGTCCATAAATAGACTTCTTTAACTTGCATATTTTATGACGATCTGATGGATTAGTGAAACCTTCAGGTTGCGTCATATACACATCCTCCTGCAAATTTCCATTAAGGAAAGCAGTCTTCACATCCATTTGCCAGATCTCATAATCATAATATGCTGCTATCGCGAAAAGAATCCGAATAGACTTAAACATAGCTACAGGTGAGAAAGTTTCATCATAATCTATCCCGTAGATTTGTTTGAAACCTTTCGCAACTAGCCTGCCTTTATAGGTAACCACGTTACCATCCATGTCAATCTTCTTCTTGAAGATCCATTTACAGCCTATAGGGATAACTCCCGGAGGCGGATCAACCAAATCCCAGACTTGGTTATCTGACATGGAGTCCATCTCGGCGCGCATAGCTTCAAGCCATCTCGCTGAATCCGGTCCACTGACCGCATCTGTAAGATCCAAGGATCTTAAGTCCTGGTAAGCATTATTTTTGATTTAAATAAAATTATTGATTGTGATATTTTTCTATGTATTGGTTGTTAATAATTAACTAACTAGAGATTTTGGATGTTAATGTTAATTAATTAACTAGCATATTGGATGTTAATTTTCAGTTAATTAATTAGAGTTTATTGGTTAATTAATTAGACCTTATTGGTTAATTAACTAGACCTTATTGGGTATTAATTAAATCCTTATTGGATTTGCATTTAAGTGAATTCATTAAATGGATGTTAGTTTAAATTCTTATTGGATGTTCACTTAAACCATGGGTTATTGGGTTGGCGCTAATTGGGTTTTAAAATTCGAAATTATTAGTTAAATGGATTAAACCCTATTTGAATTAATTGGTTACGGGTTAAGGAATTAAAAACCGAAAATTTAAATTGGTAATTCGGTTAGGAAAGGGAAATTGGCGATTTTGGCTTGAGGAAATCTTGGGGCGGCTAGGGCAAAGAAGTGGGCGATTTTGGAAGAACTTGGCGATTTCTTGAGGAGCTTGGACGATTCTTGAAGGCTTGGAGGAATTTTCCTTTCTTCCTCTTCCTTTTCCCTTGGCCAGCATCTTTGGTTTGGGTGGCGTTTCTTCCTTCCATTGGTGGCGACGTTGGTAGAGCTTCAAAGGCTTTAGACGATTTTTGTTGGGGAGATTTTAACCTAAGTGTTCACGGTTCAAGGTGAGTGGGGTGTCTTATTTGACCTATTAATTTGGTTGTGATTGTATTACATGATGCAATAGAATTCTTGGAAAATTACCATGTTTAAAACCAAAATTTTGATATTAATTATGAAAACCGAAATGATCTTGATAATTGTTATGAAAACCGAAACTTTGATTTAATTATGAAAACCGAAATCTTGATGATTGTTTAACCAAAAATTTGTATGAAATTTAAGGTATTTTTATAGGGAATTTTGGTAGCATTAAATCATTGAATTTTGAGTATGAAATCCTTGTTAACCAGGTATTTTATAGGGAATTTTGGTAACATTAAATCAATGATTTTTTTGTAGCATGAAAATCTTGTTAATTGTAGTTAAACCGAAATCTTGACAATATGTATGAAATCCGAAATCTTGTTAATTGAAGTTAAACTGAAATCTTGATAACATGTTTGGGAACCGCAATCTTTATAATTGTAGTTAACATGTTTACATGTGGTAATTTGTAAGAATACAGGTTTTTCATCTTATGTTGAGTTTATGGATGCTTGTTTTAATTTTATGGTTCTTTATGAGTGTAGCATGTATCCTTGTTTGAGGAATTGGGTGATAACATAGCAAGGTTAGATTGAACTAGTCAGCATGAAACCTAAGGACTACACTACAATGTGATTTTTATGAAGTTTATGTGATTTTTTTTTAATATTATGTGATTTGTGATTTTTGGAATATTATGTGGTTATGGGAATTTAGAATATTATGTGTTATGTGATGGGTAGGACTAAGGCTAAGTGTGACTGTGTACTCAAGGGGATAGTATGTGTAATATGTTAAGGGTTTGAGACTTCAGCCCTGTATTGTGATATGTGAGGGGGTTGATGTTCAGCCTACCTATTATGATGGGGGTTGATGTTCAACCTGCCCGATATGATTATTGTGATGACTATCCTAGAGTCTAGTTGACACTTAGAAGTCCACCGTTGTGAAATAAGATATAAGATGTGTCTGTTGTCCAGTAGGAACCTTTTGGGAGAACGGGTTTTGACGCAAAGTGCCATGTCTTGGTCGGACAGGGGCCACCTCTTGATGTCATCACTCTTTTTTTTGTGATATGGGGTGTCGTAGAGCAAAGTGCCACGTCGTGACCCGGCGGGGGCCACCTCTTGAATCTACACATTATCCATCGATGTGTTATGGGGTGTTTTAGAGCAAAGTACCACGTCGTGACCTGGCGGGGGCCACCTCTTGATTCTACTCACTGTCCATGTTTATATGTTGCATGAAATTTTGCAGTCTCCCAGTGCTTAGGCCAAAGCCGGGTTAGACCATAATGGTCACTACTGAATATGCTGGACAACTAGGTTAATTAAGTGTTGGTGTGTACATCTGAGTTGGTTTAGAGTATAACTCTAGAACCTGAGTTTGTTATATGTTGGTGTGTACATCTGACTGTTTATATGACTTCTGTTTTCTTTATGTTGTTATATGTTGACATAATGTTCCTGTTAAAGATTTTTAAAATAATCTGTCTATATTTTTGAGTGTATGTTATGGATGGTCGATTTAGACTATCCACTCACTGGGCTGTGTAGCTCACCCCTCACTATTTTCAGGCATAGAGCAGGGGCGCATTTCTTGAGTTAGCATTGGCATGGATATCGCTAGTTTTCTGTTTAAGAACTTTTGTGCTTAATTATTTGGGGCCGGTTGTGGCCGAACTATATGAATGATATGAGCTATGTGAACCATGTGAACTATGTGAACTTGTGATGTCAGATTGTGGCTGTTAAATGAGTTTGATTTTTGTGTCACCGCGGGCTTCAGCCTGGTTTTGGTGTTTGGTATGAGTTTATAAAATCGATTTTGTGATTTTGTTTTGAATTTCGGTTTGTGGTGTATTCTTTGTAATCGGTTTTGATATACCTGTAACTTGCATATGTCTAGTGCAAGGAATGCGTGGTGGCAGGTACCTTTATAAAATTGTGTTTTTGTGGAGATTTATATGTATGGAATTTTTGAAATTTTCAGATCGGGTTTCCTGAACGGGGTTTTACCTAGCATATGTATCGATCTTGTATGATAACATCCTGTTTCTTTCATGAATTGTGTTGCTTGTTTGGGGTTAAGATAACGGGATGTTACAGAATGGTATCAGAGCAGTTGGCTAGCTAAAACTTAGTTCGGGGGAAAACATGTTTGTGTATTGCTAGACACCTGATTGGTTTATGTTTGTTTTCCTGACTATGGCATGTGTGTGTAGGAATTTAAGATGGTGCGAACCAGAGGAAATGCTAGCGGCGAGGATGAGCAGCCCTCAAATTTCTCGAGCGCTATTGAGGCTCTGACTGGCATGGTACAGCAACAAGGTGCCATGATAGAGAGGCAAGCTCAGATGCTGCAGCAGCAACAGACTCAGCATCAAGAGGCGCAACAGCAGCTCTTGCAGCAGTTGACTCAAGAGAGACCCCAGACTACTACTCGGGCAGTGGGGGATGACTCTCAGGAGGGCGCTCACAGGCGCTATGCCTCACTTGTGAGTGAATTCCAGAAACTGGGTCCCAGCTCTTTTTATGGGGGCTCAGAATCCAGTACTGCCGAGAACTGGCAGTTGTGCTTGGAAAAGATTTTCCAAGTCATGCGCTGCTCAGATGAGGATAAGTTATGTCTGACCACCTATATGATGCGTGGGGACGCAGATGAGTGGTGGAAGGGCGTGGTGAGACTTGCCGAAGAAAGACATGAGACTGTAGATTGGCCTTACTTCTTGTCTCGATTTAACGAGAAGTACTTCCCTGATAGCTTGGTGGAGGACCGAGAGGTGGCATTTATTCACCTGGAGCAGGGTGATATGACAGTGGACCAGTATGAATTGCAGTTCACTAAGTTGGGAAAGTATGCCCCTCACCTGATAAACACTGAAAAGAGGAGAGCTACTAAGTTTCTCAGAGGTCTCAGATGGGACATTAGAGAGCAGGTTGGTGCTCAGCACTTGGAGACCTATGTTGAGACTGTTGGGCGAGCACGCACCATTGAGAGATACATAGCTGAGAGGAGTTCTCATGTTGCCGTGATAGTGGTTCCTGCAGCTGAGGCGGCGGTTCCTCAGTATGGTAGTGGCGGCAAGGGTAAGAAGTACCCTAAACATAAGGATTACAAAAAGAGCAGGTATAAGCCTTACTCCTACAAGGCACCGCAGCAGTTCAGGGATGCCAGGGATGTAAGAAACAGTATCACAGAGGACCGGACTTGTAATTATTGTGGGCTCAAGGGACATCTAGTGAAAGACTGTCATAAGAGGAATGGTGTATGCTTCAGGTGTAAGAAACCTGGACACATGGTTAAGGACTGCAAAGAGCCTGAGATACAGAATAGAGGCGCAGAAAAGCCTACAGTCCAGACACGAGTTTATGCTGTGGCTGAGAAGGACACACGAGCTTCCCGATCCGTCGTGGAAGGTACCTTATTTGTATTTGATCAGTTAGCTCGTATCTTATTTGACCCTGGTGCAAATCTGTCTTTTGTATCTGTTAGATTTGCTGCATGTTTACCTGTTGTACCTAAGATGCTAGATTATGTTGTGTCTGTCAGTACTCCCTTAGGAAAGTCATTATCTACAGATACTGTTTGTGCTAATTGTGTAGTGCATGTAGAGGGTTATGAGTTTCTGGTAGATCTAATCCTCTTAGACATGCAAGATTATGATGTCATCTTAGGAATGGATTGGTTGTCTTCACATCATGCCACTGTGGATTGCTTTGAGAAAGTAATCACTTTAAATCTGCTAGATGGGAATCGGATTTTTGTGAGAGGTCTAGTGTCAGACCAAGGACCACATGTAATATCTTTTCTGCAGGCCAGAAAGTTACTTGCTAGTGGGTGTAAGGGTTATCTTGCGCATGTTAAGGTGCAGGATGATTCTACTTCTGATTTGACTCAGATGGCGGTGGTGAAAGAGTTTCCTGATGTGTTCTCTGAGGAATTTTCAGGCTTGCCACCAATTAGAGAAGTAGAGTTTGGCATTGAGTTGGCGCCAGGTACGGCACCTATCTCCAGAGCTCCTTATCGCATGGCTACCTCAGAGCTGGCTGAGCTTAAGAAACAACTGGAGGAATTGCTAGAGAAAGGGTACATTCGGCCTAGTGCTTCTCCCTGGGGAGCGCCAGTGCTGTTTGTAAAGAAGAAAGATGGAACCCTGAGGATGTGTATAGACTACAGGCAACTGAACCAAGTGACTATCAAGAATAAGTATCCTCTTCCCAGAATTGATGATCTATTTGATCAATTACAGGGAGTGACAGTGTTCTCTAAGATTGATCTGAGATCAGGGTATTACCAGCTTAGAGTCAAGGATGAGGATATATTTAAGACTGCTTTCAGGACCAGGTATGGGCATTTTGAATTTCTAGTTATGCCTTTTGGACTGACGAATGCACCTGCTGTCTTCATGGATTTGATGAACAGGGTATTCCATGATTTGCTTGACTCTTGTGTGGTAGTCTTTATAGATGATATCTTGGTATACTCTCGGACTACTTCAGATCATGTCAGTGACTTGCGCAGAGTGCTGGAGGTTCTGAGGAAGAACCGATTATTTGCCAAGGCTAGTAAGTGTGAGTTCTGGCTAGAGAAGATCAGTTTCCTTGGGCATGTGATTTCTGGTCAAGGGGTGTCGGTGGATCCAGTTAAAGTGCAAGCCATTCTCAATTGGGGAAGACTGACTAGCGCTACTGAGATCAGAAGTTTCTTGGGTTTAGCAGGTTACTACCGGAGGTTTGTTGAGGGATTTTCCAAGCTGGCGGGTCCTTTAACTAAATTGACCAGGAAGGAGGCCAAGTTTATTTGGGATGACAAGTGTGAAGAGAGCTTTCAAGAGCTGAAGAGGAGGTTGACTAGTACACCGATCCTCATTATTCCTAGTGATGGGGAAAGGTTTACTGTTTATACGGATGCTTCAGGCAAGGGGTTGGGTTGTGTCTTGATGCAGAAGGGTTCTGTAGTAGCCTATGCTTCGAGACAACTGAAGGAGTATGAATTGAACTACCCTACTCATGATTTAGAGTTGGCGGCCGTGGTCTTTGCTTTGAAGATTTGGCGCCACTATTTACTGGGTCAGGAGTTCGATCTGTTCACTGATCACCAGAGTCTCAAGTATATCTTCACACAGAAGGAGTTGAACATGAGATAGAGAAGATGGATGGAGTTGATCAAAGACTATGACTTCTCTATTCAGTATCAGGCTGGAAAGGCCAATGTAGTGGCGGATGCACTGAGCAGACATCCAGTTACTTCAGTAGCTGCTTTACGAGTCAGTGAGTGGCGGTTACTGCAGGAGTTCAGCGATCTCAGGATCAGTGTTTCTCCTAGAGTTCAGTCGGGTTATGTGGCCTTTCTCAGAGTATAGTCTGCTTTGTTGCAGAAGATCAGAGATCAGCAGTCTGTAGATCCGAGATTAGTTCAGATCAGGGATAGTTTGGTTGATGGTGCAGTCCAGGATTTTAGCTTGTCTGATGATGGTATTCTTCGGTTTCGTGGAAGGGTATGTGTCCCTGAGGAACCGAGCTTGAGGAAAGAAATATTGGAGGACAGCCATAACTCCAAATATTCTCTACATCCTGGCGTGACTAAAATGTATCAGGACCTCAAGAAAAATTTTTGGTGGCCGGGTATGAAGAAAGAGGTAATCGATTTTGTCTCTAAGTGTTTAACTTGTCAGACTGTAAAGGCTGAACACCAGAAGCCTGGTGGTTTGTTGCAGCCCCTTCCTATTCCTGAGTGGAAGTGGGAATGCATCAGTATGGATTTTGTGTGTGGTTTGCCCAGAACCAGATTGGGTCATGATGCTATTTGGGTGATCGTTGATAGACTCACTAAATCAGCCCATTTTCTCCCGATCAAGATGACTTATCCTTTAGAGAGGCTGGCTAGATTATACATTGATGAGATAGTCAGACTGCATGGAGTGCCTGTTGATATTGTGTCTGATAGGGACTCTCGATTTTTGTCCAGATTTTGGAAGAGCTTACAGGAGGGTTTGGGTATTAAGTTGAGTTTTAGTACCGCATACCATCCTCAGTCTGATGGCCAGACGGAGTGTACTATACAGACTCTAGAAGACTTGTTGAGAGCTTATGTGGTTGATTGGAGTTCTGAGTGGAACCGGGATCTATCTTTGATAGAGTTCACTTATAATAATAGTTTCCACTCCAGTATTCAGATGGCTCCTTATGAAGCTTTGTATGGGAGAAGGTGTAGAACTCCCTTGTGTTGGGAGGAAACTGGTGACAGAATGATTTTGAGATCTGATGCAGTACAGGAGACTACTGATAAGGTCAGAGAGATTCAGGATAAATTGAAGATTGCTCGGGACAGACAGAATGGTATCAGATGACCGTCATCGTTCCCTGGAGTTTGTAGTAGGGGATCATGTTTTCTTAAAAGTGTCACCTACTAAGGGTGTTATGAGGTTTGGCAAAAAGGGCAAGTTGAGCCCTAGGTTTGTAGGCCCTTTTGACATTATTGAGAGAATTGGTCCAGTGGCTTACCGGTTAGCTTTACCTCCTGCTATGGATCATGTGCATAATGTGTTCCATGTTTCTGTTTTGAGGAAATATCATCCTGATGAAGATCCCCTAGACAAGGGGGCGAAACCCTAATAGGAGGCGCAACAAAAACTTCTAGCGGAATCTAGGGTTTCTAATAGATCGCATAGCATATAATATGATCAACTTTCAATGAGAAGCGATACTCACCATTGCCATCACTTGGATGGTGTCTTGGAGGCAAAGGCGCAAGCGAACCTTCTCCTAAGTCTCGCACACAAGATGATCAATGCGCTTCTTCCTTGGTGCTCCTTGTGCTAGCAAGGTTCCAAGGTTGTCTTGCCGAATGGAAAGGAAAAGAGAGATCCTTGCTTGGTCGAATGTTTCCTCTTGTCGTCCACTCCTTCACCCACGAGAGTGCAAGAGACGAATGCTCAAGCGGCGTCAAGAGAGCAAGAGACGAGAATAGTATTCTCTTGGCGTGAACGTGAGATGTGGTCACGTTAAGAGATGTGCTATCTAAAAATAGCATCCCATTTCTTCACTTGCGACCATGTATCACCCCAATCGCTAATGCCTCTTATCACTTGAACCATGCGCTCAACCAATGAGCTGGTTCAAATCCATTTGGTTCAATAACCAAATAAACCAAGCAATCAGTCCAGACCATAATAAAACCTTAAGGCTCTTAATCTGACCGTCGATCTCTTGATGCTTCTGATCTGACCAATCTAGCATCCATTCTCTCGATCGAAGCTTACCGATCTCAAGCCCTAATCAATCAAACATGATCAGACCAGATCTCACTCACAATCAGAGATTAAATCCCTTTAAACTGAACCCGAACAATTCAGTCCACACGATCTGACTTAAGTAAGCCATATCATCAAATTGTGCGACCCTGAGGGTTTCCTTTAAATGTCGGTAACGATAACTCACGTTTATCACGATCAGTGAGGGGTATCTAGCAACACATCACTGTCTCCCGATATAAAGGAAATAGTCTTCCAAGACTACACCCAAACAATAGCACAAGTGTGAATCCACATCACTAGGCATACATGTTTCCTTTGCCACTGGATGTTCTTATTGGACAAGCGTGTCAAGCTTGTAGCTCCAATATGATGAGCATGATTAGATCAGATGAACACAGTCACCTGGGTATGGCCATACTCTTTTCTCAATCATCTCATCCAGGGGGCCCCTTTAGAACATCACACTCCTTAAACAAGGAGACGGCAATCCTATGTCTATCACTAGTGCCCTAACCTGACTCAAGCTCATTATCCAAGATAGTCTATAGTCATTATGTTTCAAATGATATTGAACTACCTCAAAACAATGACAATTATCATTTAGAAAACACAAGTGATCTCAAGTCAGAGGAAATGTGCCACTTGTCATATTCAAGGATTATTCACATTGTGACAAACAATTGAATATCCTAGTAGGGTCTGTCCAGTACATCCAATGTACCCATGAGTATACATCTTATTCCATGCTCGAAGCATCCTATAAGACTAGAACACATATTAGCCTTAACCATATCAAGGCTGTCTCATGTTCACCAAGATACATCGACTAAGGACTTAACTGCATGTCAGCCCAGCTGAACAGCATTGAGACATTATTCAGAAGAACATATATTGCAGCAGACAATGTAGCTAACTGAATAATAACCATGCCTTTATAAACATAAACGTTTATTACACGATACTGTTACAATCCCAAGGCCTCAAACATTAGGCTTAAGGGCATACCCCAACAATCTCCCACTTGCACTTAATCTAATGGTTGAGTACTCTCAAACCCATATTATTACAGTGCTTCTCATGCTTCTGCTGCGCCAGAGGCTTGGTAAGCGGGTCTGCCAGATTGTCATCTGTATGAACCTTGCATATTTTGATCTCGCCACGATCTATGATCTCCCTGATCAAATGAAACCGTCTCTGTATGTGCTTGGACTTCTGGTGCGACCGTGGTTCCTTTGCTTGTGCGATTGCTCCAGTGTTATCACAGAAGATAACCAAAGGATCTGCACTCGAAGGAACAACACCAAGTTCTCTCACGAACTTACGAATCCACACTGCCTCCTTGGATGCTTCCGAGGCTGCAACATACTCGGCTTCTGTTGTGGAATCAGCAACAGTTGACTGTTTGAAACTCTTCCACACCACTGCTCCTCCATTCAAGCTAAAAACATAGCCTGATTGCGATCGGAAATCATCCTGGTCTGACTGGAACGAAGCGTCAGTATATCCTTCTATACTGAGTTCTTCCTGACCACCATATATCAAGAACATATCTTTCGTCCTCCGCAGATATTTTAAGATGTTCTTGACTGCAATCCAGTGTGCCTGACCTGGATTACTTTGGAAACGACTGGTCACGCTTAACCCGTAAGCAACGTCTAGGCGAGTACACAACATCGCATACATAATGGATCCAATAGCCGAAGCATAAGGCGTATTGTCCATTTCATCTTTCTCAGTCTGTGTTTGTGGACACTGACTCTTCGAAAGACTCAGACCATGTCTGACTGGAAGATATCCTCGTTTAGAATTCTCTAAATGAAATCTTTCCAGGACTTTATCGATGTAAGTACTCTGGCACAGCCCGAGAAGCCTCTTAGATCTATCCCTGTAGATCTTCACACCTAATACATAGGCTGCTTCTCCTAAATCTTTCATTTGGAAACATTTCCTTAACCATGCCTTCACAGCATGCATTTCAGGAATGTCATTTCCAATGATCAAGATATCATCGACGTAGAGAACTAGGAAAGTAATCACGCTCCCACTAAACCTCTTATATACACACGGGTCATCCTCGTTCTTGATGAAACCAAATTCAGTGACTGATTCATCAAAACGAATATTCCAGCTTCTCGATGCTTACTTGAGTCCATAAATGGACTTCTTTAACTTGCATATCTTATGACGATCTGATGGATTAGTGAAACCCTCAGGTTGTGTCATATACACATCCTCATCCAGATTTCCATTAAGGAAAGCTGTTTTCACATCCATCTGCCAAATCTCATAATCGTAATATGCAGCTATCGCGAAAAGAATCCGAATAGACTTGAACATAGCTACAGGTGAGAAAGTTTCATCATAATCTATCCCGTAGATTTGTTTGAAACCTTTCGCAACTAGCCTGCCTTTATAGGTAACCACGTTACCATCCGTGTCAATCTTCTTCTTGAAGATCCACTTACAGCCTATAGGGATAACTCCCGGAGGCGGATCAACCAAATCCCAAACTTGGTTATCTGACATGGAGTCCATCTCGGCGCGCATAGCTTCAAGCCATCTCGCTGACTCCGGTCCACTGACCGCATCCGCATAAGTGAGGGGTTCATCATTATCAATGATGTAGACTCCGTCATAGCGCTCAGGCTGTCGACGAATCCTTCCCGATCTTCACGGTTCCCGTGATATCTGAGCCTCAGGTTGTTCAATAACCTGATCTACTGGCTCAGGCTCATCCAACTGTGCTTGAGCACTTTGTCCTTCCTCTGGATTCTCATCCAGTTTTATTTCTCTCCCACTGGCCTCTTGCAGAAGAAACTCCTTCTCAAGAAAAATGGCCGTCCGAGCAACAAATACCTTGTTCTCTTTGGGATCGTAGAAATAATAACCCTTAGTTTCCTTAGGGTAACCGACAAAGATACATTTGTCAGATCTGCTCTCTAGTTTCCCAGAGGCGAGCTTTTTGACATAAGCCTCGCAGCCCCAGATCCTGATAAATGTCAAGCTCGGCTGTTTCTCATACCATAACTCATATGGAGTTTTTGAAACGGCCTTGGATGGCACTCGGTTCAGTACCTTTGCAGCTGTCTCCAGTGCAAATCCCCAAAAGGAGTAAGGAAGAGTAGCCTGACTCATCATAGAACGAACCATATCAAGTAACGTTCTATTTCTCCTCTCGGACACACCATTCCATTGCGGTGTTCCTGGCGGAGTGAGCTGTGAGATAATCCCACACTCCTTCAGATAGTCAGTAAACGTATGACTCAAGTATTCTCCACCTCGATCTGAGCGAAGTGCCTTGATATTTCGGCCTAGCTGATTCTGTACTTCATTCTTGAACTCTTTGAACTTGTCAAAAGATTCACTCTTATGTCTCATCAGATAGACATAGCCATACCTACTGAAATCATCAGTAAAGGTAATGAAGTACTGATAGCCACCTCTGGTATGTTTACTAAATGGCCCACACACATCACTGTGTATAAGGTCAAGTAAACCTGAAGCCCTTTGACCTTTGTTAAGAAAAGGTGACTTCGTCATTTTGCCCATCAAACAAGCTTTGCATGTATCAATCTCCTTGTAAGAGAATGATCCCAGCAGTCCATGATCATGCAACCGCTTAATGCGTTTCTCGTTAATATGGCCTAAACGACTATGCCATAGCAAGGTGCTGTCATCAGCATACTTGGCTTTCTTAATATCAACATTTTGTATAG
The DNA here is from genome assembly GCA_027563935.2 of Costus lasius. NCBI lineage: Eukaryota > Viridiplantae > Streptophyta > Magnoliopsida > Zingiberales > Costaceae > Costus > Costus lasius. Next base: position 64,536,201 of record CM050446.2, on the reverse strand, counting down.
AACGCTCCATGTCCAACATGAATAATCCATTGCTAATTGAACCAGTTGCATAAACAATATTATCATAAGATAAAACACACTTTGAAATATTGCATTCAAAGGAAAAACCCTTCCTGACAAGAGCAGGAATGGAGATAATATTTTTAGTAATACTGGGAACAAAATAACAACTGTTTAGTTCCAATACAAGTCCAGATGGTAAAGAAATGAAATAGTCTCCTACAGCAACAGCAGCAACCCGTGCCCCGTTTCCAACTCGTAGGTCCACCTCATGCTGTCCCACCTGCCTTCTTCTCTTGAGTTCCTGCACATTTGAACAAATGTGAACTCCACATGCAGTGTCCAACACCCATGATACAGAAGAAGAAAACATGACCTCAGTCACGAATATACCTGAGCCAGAAGCGATGCTTCCCCTCTTATCTCCTTGGAGCGCTTTACAGTCCTTTTTCCAGTGACCCAGCTGGCCACAGTGGAAACACCTGTATTCCTTGGACCGCTTAACCTTCTGCTTTAGAGCCTTGCTGTAACTCTTGACAGGGGTCTTGCCCTTCTTCCCCTTCTTCTTGTTCCTTGAAGGAACCATTAAGACAGAGGTCGAAGGCTTTCCCTTCAGAGTCTCCTCAGTAGTCAAGAGCATATTCAGCAGCTCTGCCGGAGTACAATCGATTTTGTTCATATTAAAGTTAATAATGAACGCGTCGAATGAAGGCGGGAGAGACTGCAGAATAATATCCACAGCAAGCTCCTGGTTGATGGTATGCCCCAGTTTCTCTAGAGCCTCCTTGTGCCCAATCATCTTGAGCACGTGAGCTCCCACTAGGCTCCCTTCAGCCAGTTTGCTCTGAAAGAAGAGCTTCGTCAAATTATAGCGTTCAGTCCTCGCCTGTGCAGCATACAACATCTTGAGGTTTGTTATCATGTCTATAGCAGACATATCCTCATGGTGACGCTGTAGCGGTGGCGTCATAGACGCTAACATCAGGCAAGCGACATCAATGCTATCATTGACGTGCTTTTCATAGGCTTCCCGAACCGCCCTTGCGGCGTTCGGAGCAGGCTGAGGCGGTATCGCCGTCTCAAGGACATACAGTTTCCTCTCTGCCTTAAGAACGATCTTAAGGTGTCCGAACCAGTCAGAGAAGTTTGGCCCAGCAAACTTCTCCCTTTCCAGTAGGGATCGCACATTGAAGTTCATGGTGTTCGTTGCTGCAGGTATCTACAACAATGCAAGAACAGCAAGGTCAGTATCAATGTTAAGAATCAATCAGGACTAAAGAAAGATTCTTTTTCTCACTATTTTATCTGACTGAAAAATCCATTAAACAGTCCGAAAGAGTAAACACTCTTTTAGTGAGATGGGATCCAGATTTCATACTTGGTCTCCGCGTCCCGCTCAGGCGAGATAAGATGCACAGAGAGTACAAGCACTAATCTCTGGTAGGCTGTCCCAGCCAATCGCCAACCCGTGCGATTCCCCTTCATCTGGGCAATCCAGCAGACTGTGCCAACTGAGTTGGTACAACACAGTCTCTGATCCCACAGATGGCTGCCTCCATGTGCTACCATATGCGCCACATATGTAGCCTACATGGTCAAGCTGACCCGACCTACTCCCTGGACCACCATGTGCTATGTTGAGCAACGAGAAGGGATAAATCCCTACTCTGTAACACACAGGTGTAATCCCACACCGTCTGAAGATAGATGGACATGCCCACTAAGTGGGTACAACACGGCTCCAACGATAATCAGAACAGTGAGGTTTCGCGTCAGAAGGCTTACAAGCTTGATATTTTAGCGTTGGATTTTAACGGTCTTTTTATCTTCTTCACTATCATGCAATTCCTATGGTGATAGCAGAAGATAAACTAATCATGCAATTCTAATATTTAAACAATAAATAAAAGAAAGCATGAATCTTATGTGGTAAAAGCCCATAGCCCTAGTAAGACCTTAATTTAACTTAAGTCTTGACTTGCTTTTCTTCATAGGGCTTTAAGCTGCTCATCTGGCCCAACCAGGGCCCAAGCGCCAATTGCAGCTCAGGTGCGCCCACCAGGGAAAATGCGCCTGTCCAGAGTCGAACCCTGGACCTCCCACCTGGTCTAGCCACTACTGCATGCGCCTCTGCCAAGTGTGCTCTGTGCTCTTGTCTAATTAAATTACAAATTTAACTATCTAGACAAGATTGACACGCAGGTCAATTACACATTATAAATTAATTAAACTGTGATTCGCAGATCACAAAAATAAAAATTAATTTACAATTAATTCCCAGGCACGCAGGCCCCAGCACAGCACACATTAAGAACGGGCAGCCCACATAAGAATAAATAGACAAACACATGGCATCAATCAACATGTGATCCACTCAAGAAAATTTAAATTTCGAAAACCCATAGGCATCAATTTTAATTTCCTTATTTGCCCTACAACCTTACAACGGTCCATTACTAGGGATCCACTCATCCATCCTAGTCAGATCCACTGCCCTTGCATGCACCAAGTCCTAACTGACTTGAGTCGACCATAAGGTCAATCATGCATACGCGAGGGCTGAACAACCACAATGAGGTCTGGCAAGCGGGTGTGACCCCGGGCCTAACTCATGTGTGTTCACTAGTTGTCTCAATCAGACATCGCTACACGCCTGTCTGTAGTCGACCTGTAGCCACCACGTGCTTGCGCACTGGTGCTACCTGGTCAACCCATCAAGGCTGTCAGATAGTCTGATCAGACTTTTGGATCTAACCTAGGGGGGTGACTTCAACCCTAATAACCCATCTAAGGGTTTAATGCAAGGCCTTAGATCTATAGTGAGTCGCGCATGTGATGTTGGTTTTTAAGAAAACATACAATATGCGCCAACTGAAGACATAAACATATGATATGCGCCAACTTGAAAACATAAACATCTGATATGCGCCAACTTGAAAACATAAACATATGATATGCGCCAACTTGAAAACATGCGCAAGCATGAAAAACTTTCACAAATTGTACTATCGCATGTAACATATAGATCATGTTAAAGGATCACAAAGAAAGCAAACATATTATCAAGCATGATAAACCATCGCTCTGATACCAATTGAAGATCCCCTAGACAAGGGGGCGAAACCCTAATAGGAGGCGCAACAAAAACTTCTAGCGGAATCTAGGGTTTCTAATAGATCGCATAGCATATAATATGATCAACTTTCAATGAGAAGCGATACTCACCATTGCCATCACTTGGATGGTGTCTTGGAGGCAAAGGCGCAAGCGAACCTTCTCCTAAGTCTCGCACACAAGATGATCAATGCGCTTCTTCCTTGGTGCTCCTTGTGCTAGCAAGGTTCCAAGGTTGTCTTGCCGAATGGAAAGGAAAAGAGAGATCCTTGCTTGGTCGAATGTTTCCTCTTGTCGTCCACTCCTTCACCCACGAGAGTGCAAGAGACGAATGCTCAAGCGGCGTCAAGAGAGCAAGAGACGAGAATAGTATTCTCTTGGCGTGAACGTGAGATGTGGTCACGTTAAGAGATGTGCTATCTAAAAATAGCATCCCATTTCTTCACTTGCGACCATGTATCACCCCAATCGCCAATGCCTCTTATCACTTGAACCATGCGCTCAACCAATGAGCTGGTTCAAATCCATTTGGTTCAATAACCAAATAAACCAAGCAATCAGTCCAGACCATAATAAAACCTTAAGGCTCTTAATCTGACCGTCGATCTCTTGATGCTTCTGATCTGACCAATCTAGCATCCATTCTCTCGATCGAAGCTTACCGATCTCAAGCCCTAATCAATCAAACATGATCAGACCAGATCTCACTCACAATCAGAGATTAAATCCCTTTAAACTGAACCCGAACAATTCAGTCCACACGATCTGACTTAAGTAAGCCATATCATCAAATTGTGCGACCTTGAGGGTTTCCTTTAAATGTCGGTAACGATAACTCACGTTTATCACGATCAGTGAGGGGTATCTAGCAACACATCACTGTCTCCCGATATAAAGGAAATAGTCTTCCAAGACTACACCCAAACCATAGCACAAGTGTGAATCCACATCACTAGGCATACATGTTTCCTTTGCCACTGGATGTTCTTATTGGACAAGCGTGTCAAGCTTGTAGCTCCAATATGATGAGCATGATTAGATCAGATGAACACAGTCACCTGGGTATGGCCATACTCTTTTCTCAATCATCTCATCCAGGGGGCCCCTTTAGAACATCACACTCCTTAAACAAGGAGACGGCAATCCTATGTCTATCACTAGTGCCCTAACCTGACTCAAGCTCATTATCCAAGATAGTCTATAATCATTATGTTTCAAATGATATTGAACTACCTCAAAACAATGACAATCATCATTTAGAAAACACAAGTGATCTCAAGTCAGAGGAAATGTGCCACTTGTCATATTCAAGGATTATTCACATTGTGACAAACAATTGAATATCCTAGTAGGGTCTGTCCAGTACATCCAATGTACCCATGAGTCTACATCTTATTCCATGCTCGAAGCATCCTATAAGACTAGAACACATATTAGTCTTAACCATATCAAGGCTGTCTCATGTTCACCAAGATACATCGACTAAGGACTTAACTGCATGTCAGCCCAGCTGAACAGCATTGAGACATTATTCAGAAGAACATATATTGCAGCAGACAATGTAGCTAACTGAATAATAACCATGCATTTATAAACATAAACGTTTATTACACGATACTGTTACAATCCCAAGGCCTCAAACATTAGGCTTAAGGGCATACCCCAACACCTGATCCATCTCATGTATTGGAATTGGAACCTCTTCAGATTCAGAGTGATTTGACTTTTGAGGAAAGACCTCTCTGGATTGTGGATAGAAAGGATAAAGTTCTGAGGAACAAGACTATACCTTTGGTAAAGGTTATCTGGGGAAATCAGTCGGTTGAGGAGGCGACTTGGGAGACTGAAGCTGATATGAGGAAGTTTTATGCTTATCTTTTTGAGGATATGAATTGAGCATTAGAGGACTAAAGCTTTATAAGGAGGGAGGGATGTAAGATCCAAGGATCTTAAGTCCTGGTAAGCATTATTTTTGATTTAAATAAAATTATTGATTGTGATATTTTTCTATGTATTGGTTGTTAATAATTAACTAACTAGAGATTTTGGATGTTAATGTTAATTAATTAACTAGCATATTGGATGTTAATTTTCAGTTAATTAATTAGAGTTTATTGGTTAATTAATTATGATGGAACCCCTAATCTAAGGGGGGAAGAAACCCTAAACATGCGCATCTAGCATGCATAGCGGAAAGAGGGCTTCAAGTAGATCGCATATGAACTATATGTTAACTTAATTCAACTTAAGATCAAGTTTTGATCTTACCAATGCCATGGATTGGATGGCGGCTTGGAATGAGAGAGAGCAAGCGAGATCTCCTCCAAAGAATACACACACCAAGTGATGAAGGCTTCCAACTTGCGCAACTTTGTGCTAGCAAAATGCCAAGTTGTCCTTCTCGAGTGGTAGGGATGAAGATGATGCTTTTGCCGGTTCTACTCTTGTCGTCCACCCCAAGCTTCTCTCAAGTCTCGCCGAGCAAGAGCAAAACGCAAGGAGACAAGGGATGAATGAGCTCAAGCCGTTTTGGCGTTTCAAGGAGCCATGCGCTCAATGACTTTCCAAATTTGGAAACTCCATTAAGCCATGCGTTCTCCTCTTCAAGCAAACCGCCCAAAACGCTTATGGATCGAACCATGGGTTCACCCATGTAAACCGGTTCAATCCAAATTGGTCCAAACCAAAGCAATCGGTCTAGATCAACCAAACCCTAAGGTTTCCAATCCAACCGTTCATCTTATGATGCTCTTGATCTCACCGATCTAGCATCAATACTCTCGATCGAAGCTTACCGATCTCAAGCCCTAATCAATCAAACATGATCAAGCTAGATCTCACTTACAATCAGAGTCTATATCCCTTTAAACTGAACCCAAATAATTCAGTCCACACGATCTGACTCAAAGAAAGCCATATCACCAAATTGTGTGACCCTGAGGGTTTCCTTTAAACGTCGGTAACGATAACTTACGTTATCACGATCAGTGAGGGGTATCTAGCAACACATCACTGTCTCCCGATATAAAGGAAAGAGTCTTCCAAGACTCCACCCAAACCATAGCATAAGTGTGAATCAACTCACTTGGCATACATGATTCCTTTGCCACTGGATGTTCTTATTGGACAAGCATGTCAAGCCTGTAACTCCAATACGATGAGCATGATTAGATCAGATGAACATAGTCATCTGGGTATGGCCATACACTTCCTCAATCATCTCATATAGGGGGGCCCTCTAGAACATCACACTCCTTAAACAAGGAGACGGCAATCCTTTATCTATCACAAGTGCCCTAACCTGACTCAAGCTCACCATCCAAGATAGTCTATAATCATTATGTTTCAAATGATATTGAACTACCTCAAAACAATGACAATCATCATTTAGAAACACAAGTGATCTCAAGTCAAAGGACATGTGCCACTTAGTGCTTACAAGGATCATTCACATTGTGACAAGCAATGGAATATCCGAGTAGGGTCTGTCCAGTACATCCAATGTACTCATGAGTCTACATCTTATTCCATGCTCGAAGCATCCTATAAGATTAGCACTCATATTAGTCTCAATCATATCAAGGCTGTCTCATGTTCACCAAGATATCTCGACTAAGGACATAGAGCCTGTCAGCCTAGCTGAACAGCTTTGAGACATTATTCAGAAGTACACTTATTACAGCAGACAAGATAACAACCTGAATAATAACCATGCCTTTTATAAACTTAAGAGTTTATTACATGATACTTATACAATCCCAAGGCCTCAAACATTAGCCTTAAGGGCATACCCCAACAATCTCCCACTTGCACTTAATCTAATGGTTGAGAAATCTCAAACCCATATTATTACAGTGCTTCTCATGCTTCTGCTGCGCCAGAGGCTTGGTAAGCGGGTCTGCCAGATTGTCATCTGTATGAACCTTGCAAATCTTGATCTCGCCACGATCAATGATCTCCCGGATCAAGTGAAACCGTCTCTGTATGTGCTTGGACTTCTGGTGCGACCGCGGTTCCTTTGCTTGTGCAATTGCTCCAGTGTTATCACAGAAGATAACCAAAGGATCAGCACTCGAAGGAACGACACCAAGTTCTCTCACGAACTTACGAATCCAAACTGCCTCCTTGGATGCTTCCGAGGCTGCAACATACTCGGCTTCTGTTGTGGAATCAGCAACAGTTGACTGTTTGAAGCTTTTCCACACCACTGCTCCACCATTCAAGCTAAAAATATAGCCTGACTGCGATCGGAAATCATCCTGGTCCGACTGGAACGAAGCGTCAGTATATCCCTCTATACTGAGTTCTTCCTGACCACCATATATCAAGAACATATCTTTGGTCCTCCGCAGATATTTTAAAATGTTCTTGACCGCAATCCAGTGCGCCAAACCTGGATTACTTTGGAATCGACTGGTTACGCTTAACCCGTAAGCGACGTCTGGGCGAGTACACAACATCGCATACATAATGGATCCAATAGCCGAAGCATAAGGCGTATTGTCCATTTCATCTTTCTCAGTCTATGTTTGTGGACACTGACTCTTCGAAAGATTCAGACCATGTCTGACTGGAAGATATCCACGTTTAGAATTCTCTAAATGGAATCTCTCCAGGACTTTATTGATGTAAGTACTCTGGCACAGCCCGAGAAGCCTCTTAGATCTATCCCGGTAGATCTTCACACCTAGTACATAGGCTGCTTCTCCTAAATCTTTCATCTGGAAACATTTTCTTAACCATGCCTTAACAGCATGCAGTTCAGGAATATCATTTCCAATGATTAAGATATCATCGACGTAGAGGATTAGGAATGTAATCACGCTCCCACTAAACCTCTTATATACACACGGGTCATCCTCGTTCTTGATGAAACCAAACTCAGAGATTGATTCATCAAAATGAATGTTCCAGCTTCTTGATGCTTGTTTCAGTCCATAAATGGACTTCTTTAACTTGCATATTTTATGACGATCTGATGGATTAGTGAAACCCTCAGGTTGTGTCATATACACATCCTCATCCAGATTTCCATTAAGGAAAGCTGTTTTCACATCCATCTGCCAGATCTCATAGTCGTAATATGCTGCTATCGCGAAAAGAATCCGAATAGACTTAAACATGGCTACAGGAGAGAAAGTTTCATCATAATCTATCCCGTAGATTTGTTTGAAACCTTTCGCTACTAGCCTGCCTTTATAGGTAACTACGTTACCATCCATGTCAATCTTCTTCTTGAAGATCCATTTACAGCCTATAGGGATTACTCCCGGAGGCGGATCAACCAAATCCCAGACCTGGTTATCTGACATGGAGTCCATTTCGGCTCGCATAGCTTCAAGCCATCTAGCTGACTCCGGTCCACTGACCGCATCCGCATAAGTGAGGGGTTCATCATTATCAATGATGTAGACTCCGTCATAGCGCTCAGGCTGACGACGGATCCTACCCGATCTTCGCGGTTCCCGTGATATTTGAGCCTCAGGTTGCTCAATAACCTGATCTACCGGCTCAGGCTCATCCAACTGTGCTTGACTACTTTGTCCTTCCTCTGGAATCTCATCCAGCTTTATTTCTCTCCCACTGGCCTCTTGCAGAAGAAACTCCTTCTCAAGAAATATGGCCGTCCGAGCAACAAAAACCTTGTTCTCCTTGGGATCGAAGAAATAATAACCCTTAGTTTCCTTAGGGTAACCGACAAAGATACATTTCTCAGATCTGCTCTCTAGTTTCCCAGAGGCGAGCTTTTTGACATAAGCCTCGCAACCCCAGATCCTGATAAATGTCAAGCTAGGCTGTTTCCCATACCATAACTCATATGGCGTCTTTAAAACTGCCTTGGATGGCACTCGGTTTAGTACCTTTGCAGCTGTTTCCAGTGCAAAACCCCAAAAGGAATATGGAAGAGTAGCCTGACTCATCATAGAACGAACCATATCAAGTAACGTTCTATTTCTCCTCTCGGACACACCATTCCACTGCGGTGTTCCTGGCGGAGTGAGCTGTGAGATAATCCCACACTCCTTCAGATAGTCAGTAAACGCATGACTCAGGTATTCACCACCTCGATCAGAACGAAGTGCCTTGATATTTCGGCCTAACTGATTTTGTACTTCATTTTTGAACTCTTTGAACTTGTCAAAAGATTCACTTTTATGTCTCATTAAATAGACATATCCATACCTACTGAAATCATCAGTAAAGGTAATGAAGTACTGATAGCCACCTCTGGCATGTTTACTGAAAGGCCCACACACATCACTGTGTATAAGGTCAAGTAAACCTGAAGTCCTTTGACCTTTGTTAAGAAAAGGAGACTTCGTCATTTTACCCATCAAACAAGCTTTGCATGTATCAATCTCCTCATAGGAGAATGATCCCAGCAGTCCATGTTCATGCAACCGCTTAATGCGCTTCTCGTTTATATGGCCTAAACGACTATGCCATAGCAAGGTGCTGTCATCAGCATACTTGGCTTTCTTATTATCAATGTTTTGTATAGAATTTTCCATGTCCAACATGTATAACCCATTGTTAATTGAACCAGTTGCATACACAATATTATCATGAGATAAAGCACACTTTGAAATCTTGCATTCAAAGGCAAATCCTTTCCTGACAAGAGCAGGAATAGAGATAATATTCTTGGTAATACTGGGTACAAAATAACAATTGTTTAATTCTAATACAATGCCAGATGGTAAAGTAATGAAATAGTCTCCTACAGCAACAGCAGCAACCCGTGCCCCGTTTCCAACTCGTAGGTCTACCTCATGCTGTCCCACCTGCCTTCTTCTCTTGAGTTCCTGTACATTTGAACAAATGTGAACTCCACATGCAGTGTCTAATACCCATGAAATAGTAGAAGAAGATAACATGACCTCAGTCACATATATACCTGAGCCAGAAGCGATGCTTCCCCTCTTATCACCTTGGAGCGCTTTACAGTCCTTTTTCCAGTGACCCAGCTGGCCACAGTGGAAACACCTGTTGTCCTTCGACCGCTTGACCTTCTGTTTCAGGGCCTTGCTGTAATTCTTGACAGGGGCCTTGCCCTTCTTCCCCTTCTTCTTGTTCCTAGAAGGAACCATCAAGACAGAGGTTGAAGGCTTACCCTTCAGAGTTTCCTCAGTGGTCAAGAGCATATTCAGCAGCTCTGCCGGCGTACAATCGATCTTGTTCATATTAAAGTTGATAATGAACGCATCGAAAGAGGGCGGAAGAGACTGCAGAATAATGTCCACAGCAAGCTCCTGGTTGACGGTATGCCCCAGTTTCTCCAGAGCCTCCTTGTGCCCAATCATCTTGAGCACGTGAGCTCCCACTGGGCTCCCTTCAGCCAGTTTGCTCTGAAAGAAGAGCTTCGTCAGATTATAGCATTCTGTCCTCGCCTGTGCAGCATACAGCATCTTGAGGTTTGCTATAATTTCTATAGCCGACATATCCTCATGCTGACGCTGCAGCGGTGGCGTCATAGACGCTAGCATCAGGCAAGCGACATCAATGCTATCATTGACGTGCTTTTCGTAGGCATCCCGAACCGCCCTTGCGGCGTTCGGAGCGGGCTGCGGCGGTATCGCCGTCTCGAGGACATACAGTTTCCTCTCTGCCTTAAGAACAATCTTAAGGTGTCCGAACCAGTCAGAGAAGTTCGGCCCAGCAAACTTCTCCCTTTCTAGTAGGGATCGCACATTGAAGCTCATGGTGTTCGTTGCTGTAGGAATCTACAACAAGCAAGAACAGCAAGGTCAGTATCAATGTTTCAGAATCAATCCAGGACTTAAGAAAGATTCTTTTCTCACTATTTTGTCTGACTGAAAAAATCCAGTAAACAGTCCGAAAGAGTAAACACTCTTTTAGTGAGATGGGATCCAGATTTCATACTTGGTCTCCGCGTCCCGCTCAGGCGAGATAAGATGCACAGAGATGACAAGCACTAGTTTCTGGTAGGCTGTCCCAGCCAATCGCCAACCCGTGCGATTCCCCTTCATCTTGGCAATCCAGCAGACTGTGCCAACTGAGTTGGTACAACACAGTCTCTGATCCCAGAGATGGCTGCCTCCATGTGCTACCATATGCGCCACATATGTAGTCTACATGGTCAAGCTGACCTGACCTACTCCCTGGACCACCACGTGCTATGCTGAGCAACGAGAGGGGATAAATCCCAACTCTGTAACACGCAGGTGAAATCCAGCACCGTCTGAAGATAGATGGACGTGCCCACTGAGTGGGTTCAACACGGCTCCAACGATAGTCAGAAAGGTGAGGTTTCGCGTCAGAAGGCTTACGATCTTGATATGTTAGCGTTGGATTTTAACGGTCTTTTATCTTCTTACTATCAGGCATGTCCTATGGCTATAGCAGAAGATAAACATAAATATGCAATTCTAATTATTAGCAATAAGTAGAAAGCATGATCTTATGTGGTAAAAGCCCATGAACCCTAGTAAGACCTTAAGATTACTTAAGTCTTCACTTGAGCTTCATTGCATCTCATCTGGTCCAACCCAGTGCCCTAGCGCCAAGAGCACCTCAGGTGCACCACCAGGTGAATGCCCCTCTTGGATGTGTGCCTTTGTTCTTGTCTAATCAAAGTACATTTGATCTATCTAGACAAGGTTGACTCGCAGGTCAACAACATATTATAAATTAAGTACAATGTGATTCGCAGATCACAAATTAATTTACAATTTTTAAGTCCAGGCACGCAGGCCCCAGCACAGCACACAATTGGGCAACCCACACAAGACTAAATAAACAAGCATATGGTTCAATCAACATGTGATCCAATCATCTTGAAATTAAAAGTTTTTGAAAACCCCATGGCATCAATTTTAATTTCCTTATGAGCCCTACAACCTTACAATGGTCCATTGATGGGGATCCACTCATCCATCTAGTTAGATCCTTTGCCCTTGCATGCACCGAGTCCTAACTGACCCGAGTTGACCTAATGGTCAACCATGCATGCGCCAAGGGCTGAACTACCCCCATGAGTTTTGGCAAGCGGGTGTGACCCCGGGCCTAACTCAAGTGTGTTCAGTAGTGTCTCAACCAGACCTCGCTACACGCCCTAGATGCAGTCAACCTATAGCCACCTTGTGCTTGCGCATAGGTGCTATCAGGTTAACCCATCTGAGCTGTCAGATCGTCTGATCAGACTTGGATCTAACCTAGTGGTGACTTCAACCCCATCAACCCATCTAAGGGTTTAATGTAGTGGCACCTTAGATCTAATCAAGCGCGCAAGATGTAAGTTTTAGAAAACTTTTAGAACGTGCGCAAATAAACAAACAACATGCTTGATAACCCTTAGATCTAAGGGGGTCCCCTTCAAGGGGGAGCGCATACTTTAGGGGGTCCCCTTCAAGGGGGAGCGCATACTTTAGGGGGTCCCCTTCAAGGGGGAGCGCAAACTACATGTCAACATATGATACAAGCGCAACCTTCATGCAACCATGATACAAGCGCAACCATCATGTAACCAAAGTAAGCGCAACCATCATGTAACCAAAGTAAGCGCAACCAACATGGATCACAAAATCGTAAAGCAATCATATAGATCATATGGAGAGCCTAGCTCTGATACCAATTGATGGAACCCCTAATCTAAGGGGGGAAGAAACCCTAAACATGCGCATCTAGCATGCATAGCGGAAAGAGGGCTTCAAGTAGATCGCATATGAACTATATGTTAACTTAATTCAACTTAAGATCAAGTTTTGATCTTACCAATGCCATGGATTGGATGGCGGCTTGGAATGAGAGAGAGCAAGCGAGATCTCCTCCAAAGAATACACACACCAAGTGATGAAGGCTTCCAACTTGCGCAACTTTGTGCTAGCAAAATGCCAAGTTGTCCTTCTCGAGTGGTAGGGATGAAGATGATGCTTTTGCCGGTTCTACTCTTGTCGTCCACCCCAAGCTTCTCTCAAGTCTCGCCGAGCAAGAGCAAAACGCAAGGAGACAAGGGATGAATGAGCTCAAGCCGTTTTGGCGTTTCAAGGAGCCATGCGCTCAATGACTTTCCAAATTTGGAAACTCCATTAAGCCATGCGTTCTCCTCTTCAAGCAAACCGCCCAAAACGCTTATGGATCGAACCATGGGTTCACCCATGTAAACCGGTTCAATCCAAATTGGTCCAAACCAAAGCAATCGGTCTAGATCAACCAAACCCTAAGGTTTCCAATCCAACCGTTCATCTTATGATGCTCTTGATCTCACCGATCTAGCATCAATACTCTCGATTGAAGCTTACCGATCTCAAGCCCTAATCAATCAAACATGATCAAGCTAGATCTCACTTACAATCAGAGTCTATATCCCTTTAAACTGAACCCAAATAATTCAGTCCACACGATCTGACTCAAAGAAAGCCATATCACCAAATTGTGTGACCCTGAGGGTTTCCTTTAAACGTCGGTAACGATAACTTACGTTATCACGATCAGTGAGGGGTATCTAGCAACACATCACTGTCTCCCGATATAAAGGAAAGAGTCTTCCAAGACTCCACCCAAACCATAGCATAAGTGTGAATCAACTCACTTGGCATACATGATTCCTTTGCCACTAGATGTTCTTATTGGACAAGCATGTCAAGCCTGTAACTCCAATACGATGAGCATGATTAGATCAGATGAACATAGTCATCTGGGTATGGCCATACACTTCCTCAATCATCTCATATAGGGGGGCCCTCTAGAACATCACACTCCTTAAACAAGGAGACGGCAATCCTTTATCTATCACAAGTGCCCTAACCTGACTCAAGCTCACCATCCAAGATAGTCTATAATCATTATGTTTCAAATGATATTGAACTACCTCAAAACAATGACAATCATCATTTAGAAACACAAGTGATCTCAAGTCAAAGGACATGTGCCACTTAGTGCTTACAAGGATCATTCACATTGTGACAAGCAATGGAATATCCGAGTAGGGTCTGTCCAGTACATCCAATGTACTCATGAGTCTACATCTTATTCCATGCTCGAAGCATCCTATAAGATTAGCACTCATATTAGTCTCAATCATATCAAGGCTGTCTCATGTTCACCAAGATATCTCGACTAAGGACATAGAGCCTGTCAGCCTAGCTGAACAGCTTTGAGACATTATTCAGAAGTACACTTATTACAGCAGACAAGATAACAACCTGAATAATAACCATGCCTTTTATAAACTTAAGAGTTTATTACATGATACTTATACAATCCCAAGGCCTCAAACATTAGCCTTAAGGGCATACCCCAACAAATTAGACCTTATTGGTTAATTAACTAGACCTTATTGGGTATTAATTAAATCCTTATTGGATTTGCGTTTAAGTGAATTCATTAAATGGATGTTAGTTTAAATTCTTATTGGATGTTCACTTAAACCATGGGTTATTGGGTTGGCGCTAATTGGGTTTTAAAATTCGAAATTATTAGTTAAATGGATTAAACCCTATTTGAATTAATTGGTTACGGGTTAAGGAATTAAAAACCAAAAATTTAAATTGGTAATTCGGTTAGGAAAGGGAAATTGGCGATTTTGGCTTGAGGAAATCTTGGGGCGGCTAGGGCAAAGAAGTGGGCGATTTTTGAAGAACTTGGCGATTTCTTGAGGAGCTTGGACGATTCTTGAAGGCTTGGAGGAATTTTCCTTTCTTCCTCTTCCTTTTCCCTTGGCCGGCATCTTTGGTTTGGGTGGCGTTTCTTCCTTCCATTGGTGGCGACGTTGGTAGAGCTTCAAAGGCTTTAGACGATTTTTGTTGGGGAGATTTTAACCTAAGTGTTCACGGTTCAAGGTGAGTGGGGTGTCTTATTTGACCTATTAATTTGGTTGTGATTGTATTACATGATGCAATAGAATTCTTGGAAAATTACCATGTTTAAAACCGAAATTTTGATATTAATTATGAAAACCGAAATGATCTTGATAATTGTTATGAAAACCGAAACTTTGATTTAATTATGAAAACCGAAATCTTGATGATTGTTTAACCGAAAATTTGTATGAAATTTAAGGTATTTTTATAGGGAATTTTGGTAGCATTAAATCATTGAATTTTGAGTATGAAATCCTTGTTAACCAGGTATTTTATAGGGAATTTTGGTAACATTAAATCAATGATTTTTTTGTAGCATGAAAATCTTGTTAATTGTAGTTAAACCGAAATCTTGACAATATGTATGAAATCCGAAATCTTGTTAATTGAAGTTAAACTGAAATCTTGATAACATGTTTGGGAACCGCAATCTTTATAATTGTAGTTAACATGTTTACATGTGGTAATTTGTAAGAATACAGGTTTTTCATCTTATGTTGAGTTTATGGATGCTTGTTTTAATTTTATGGTTCTTTATGAGTGTAGCATGTATCCTTGTTTGAGGAATTGGGTGATAACATAGCAAGGTTAGATTGAACTAGTCAGCATGAAACCTAAGGACTACACTACAATGTGATTTTTATGAAGTTTATGTGATTTTTTTTGAATATTATGTGATTTATGATTTTTGGAATATTATGTGGTTATGGGAATTTAGAATATTATGTGTTATGTGATGGGTAGGACTAAGGCTAAGTGTGACTGTGTACTCAAGGGGATAGTATGTGTAATATGTTAAGGGTTTGAGACTTCAGCCCTGTATTGTGATATGTGAGGGGGTTGATGTTCAGCCTACCTGTTATGATGGGGGTTGATGTTCAGCCTGCCTGATATGATTATTGTGATGACTATCCTAGAGTCTAGTTGACACTTAGAAGTCCACCGTTGTGAAATAAGATATAAGATGTGTCTGTTGTCCAGTAGGAACCTTTTGGGAGAACGGGTTTTGACGCAAAGTGCCATGTCTTGGTCGGACAGGGGCCACCTCTTGATGTCATCACTCTTTTTTTTTGTGATATGGGGTGTCGTAGAGCAAAGTGCCACGTCGTGACCCGGCGGGGGCCACCTCTTGAATCTACACACTATCCATCGATGTGTTATGGGGTGTTTTAGAGCAAAGTGCCACGTCGTGACCTGGCGGGGGCCACCTCTTGATTCTACTCACTGTCCATGTTTATATGTTGCATGAAATTTTGCAGTCTCCCAGTGCTTAGGCCAAAGCCGGGTTAGACCATAATGGTCACTACTGAATATGCTAGACAACTAGGTTAATTAAGTGTTGGTGTGTACATCTGAGTTGGTTTAGAGTATAACTCTAGAACCTGAGTTTGTTATATGTTGGTGTGTACATCTGACTGTTTATATGACTTCTGTTTTCTTTATGTTGTTATATGTTGACATAATGTTCCTGTTAAAGATTTTTAAAATAATCTGTCTATATTTTTGAGTGTATGTTATGGATGGTCGATTTAGACTATCCACTCACTGGGCTGTGTAGCTCACCCCTCACTATTTTCAGGCATAGAGCAGGGGCGCATTTCTTGAGTTAGCATTGGCATGGATATCGCTAGTTTGCTGTTTAAGAACTTTTGTGCTTAATTATTTGGGGCCGGTTGTGGCCGAACTATATGAATGATATGAGCTATGTGAACCATGTGAACTATGTGAACTTGTGATGTTAGATTGTGGCTGTTAAATGAGTTTGATTTTTGTGTCACCGCGGGCTTCAGCCTGGTTTCGGTGTTTGGTATGAGTTTATAAAATCGATTTTGTGATTTTGTTTTGAATTTCGGTTTGTGGTGTATTCTTTGTAATCGGTTTTGATATACCTGTAACTTGCATATGTCTAGTGCAAGGAATACGTGGTGGCAGGTACCTTTATAAAATTGTGTTTTTGTGGAGATTTATATGTATGGAATTTTCGAAATTTTCAGATCGGGTTTCCTGAACGGGGTTTTACCTAGCATATGTATCGATCTTGTATGATAACATCCTGTTTCTTTCATGAATTGTGTTGCTTGTTTGGGGTTAAGATAACGGGATGTTACAGCATCCGTATAAGTGAGGGGTTCATCATGATCAATGATGTAGACTCCGTCATAGCGCTCAGGCTGTCGACGGATCCTTCCCGATCTTCGCGGTTCCCGTGATATCTGAGCCTCAGGTTGTTCAGTAACCTGTTCTACCGGCTCAGGCTCATCCAACTGTGCTTGACTACTTTGTCCTTCCTCTGGATTCTCATCCAGCTTTATTTCTCTCCCACTGGCCTCTTGCAGAAGAAACTCCTTCTCAAGAAATATGGCCGTCCGAGCAACAAACACCTTGTTCTCTTTGGGATCGTAGAAATAATAACCCTTAGTTTCCTTAGGGTAACCGACAAAGATACATTTCTCAGATCTGCTCTCTAGTTTTCCAGAGGCGAGCTTTTTGACATAAGCCTCGCAGCCCCAGATCCTGATAAATGTCAAGCTAGGCTGTTTCCCATACCATAATTCATATGGGGTCTTTGAAACTGCCTTGGATGGCACTCGGTTTAGTACCTTTGCAGCTGTCTCCAGTGCAAATCCCCAAAAGGAGTAAGGTAGAGTAGCTTGACTCATCATAGAACAAACCATATCAAGTAACGTTCTATTTCTCCTCTCGGACACACCATTCCATTGCGGTGTTCCTGGCGGAGTGAGCTGTGAGATAATCCCACACTCCTTCAGATAGTCAGTAAACGCATGACTTAGGTATTCTCCACCTCGATCAGAACGAAGTGCCTTGATATTTCGGCCTAGCTGATTCTGTACTTCATTCTTGAACTCTTTGAACTTGTCAAAAGATTCACTTTTATGTCTCATAAGATAGACATACCCATATCTACTGAAATCATCAGTAAAGGTAATGAAGTATTGATAGCCACCCCTGGCATGTTTACTAAATGGCCCACACACATCACTGTGTATAAGGTCAAGTAAACCTGAAGTCCTTTGACCTTTATGAGGAAAAGGCGACTTCGTCATTTTGCCCATCAAACAAGCTTTGCACGTATCAATCTCCTCACAGGAGAATGATCCCAGCAGTCCATGGTCATGCAACCGCTTAATGCGTTTCTTGTTAATATGGCCTAAACGACTATGCCATAACAAGGTGCTTTCATCAGCATATTTGGTTTTCTTATTATCAATATTGTGTATAGAACATTCCATGTCCAACATGAATAACCCATTGTTAATTGAACCAGTAGCATAAACAATATTATCTAAAGAAAGAACACACTTTGAAATATTGCATTGAAAGGAAAACCCCTTCCTGACAAGAGCAGGAATGGAGATAATATTTTTAGTAATGCTGGGAACAAAGTAACAATTGTCTAGTTCCAATACAAGTCCAGATGGTAAAGAGATGAAATAGTCTCCTACAGCAACAGCAGCAACCCGTGCCCCGTTTCCAACTCATAGGTCCACCTCATGCTGTCCCACCTGTCTTCTTCTCTTGAGTTCCTGTACATTTGAACAAATGTGAACTCCACATGCAGTGTCCAACACCCATGAAATTGAAGAAGATGAAACCATGACTTCCGTCACGTATATACCTGAGCCAGAAGCGATGCTTCCCCTCTTGTCTCCTTGGAGCGCTTTACAGTCCTTTTTCCAGTGACCCAACTGGCCACAGTGGAAACATCTGTATTCCTTCGACCGCTTGACCTTTTGCTTCAGAGCCTTGCTGTAGCTCTTGACAGGGGTCTTGCCCTTCTTCCCCTTCTTCTTGTTCCTAGAAGGAAACATCAAGACAGAGGTTGAAGGCTTTCCCTTCAGAGTCTCCTCAGTAGTCAAGAGCATATTCAGCAGCTCTGCCGGAGTACAATCGATTTTGTTCATATTAAAGTTAATGATGAACGCATCGAAAGAGGGCGGGAGAGACTGCAGAATAATGTCTACAGCAAGCTCCTGATTGATGGTATGCCCCAGTTTCTCTAGAGCCTCCTTGTGCCCAATCATCTTGAGCACGTGAGCTCCCACTGGGCTCCCTTCAGCCAGTTTGCTCTGAAAGAACAGCTTAGTCAAATTATAGCGCTCAGTCCTCGCCTGCGCAGCATACAGCATCTTGAGGTTTGCTATAATTTGTATAGCAGACATATCCTCATGCTGACGCTGCAGCGGTGGCGTCATAGACGCTAGCATCAGGCAAGCGACATCAATGCTATCATTGACATGCTTTTCATAGGCATCCCGAACCGCCCTTGCGGCGTTCGGAGCGGGCTGAGGCGGTATAGCCGTCTCGAGGACATACAGTTTCCTCTCTGCCTTAAGAACAATCTTAAGGTGTCCGTACCAGTCTGAGAAGTTCGGCCCAGCAAACTTCTCCCTTTCCAGTAGGGATCGCACATTGAAGCTCATGGTGTTCGTTGCTGCAGGAATCTACAACAATGCAAGAACAGCAAGGTCAGTATCAATGTTCAGAATCAATCCAGGACTTAAGAAAGATTCTTTTTCTCACTATTTTATCTGGCTGAAAAATCCAGCAAAAACAGCCCGAAAGAGTAGAACTCTTTTAGTGAGATGGGATCCAGATTTCATACTTGGTCTCCGCATCCCGCTCAGGCGAGATAAGATGCACAGAGAGTACAAGCACTAATCTCTGGTAGGCTGTCCCAGCCAATCGCCAACCTGTGCGATTCCCCTTCATCTGGGCAATCCAGCAGACTGTGCCAACTGAGTTGGTACAACACAGTCTCTGATCCCACAGATGGCTGCCTCCATGTGCTACCATATGCGCGACATATGTAGCCTACATGGTCAAGCTGACCCGACCTACTCCCTGGACCACCACGTGCTATGCTGAGCAACGAGAAGCGATAAATCCCTTCTCTGTAACACGCAGGTGTAATCCCGCACCGTCTGAAGATAGATGGACGTGCCCACTGAGTGGGTACAACACGGCTCCAACGATAATCAGAACAGTGAGGTTTCGCGTCAGAAGGCTTAACGTGCTTGATATTTCAGCGTTGGATTTTAACGGTCTTTTATCTTCTCAACTATCATGCAATTCCTATGGTGATAGCAGAAGATAAACTCATGCAATTCTAATTATAAAAGCAATAAATAGAAAGCATGCTGATCTTATGTGGTAAAAGCCCATTAAGCCTAAGTTAGACCTTAAATTAAACTTAAGTCTTCACTTGCTTTTCTTCATGGGGCTTTTGCTGCTCATCTGGCCCAAACCAGGGCCCAAGCGCCATCTGCAGCTCAGGTGCGCCTACCAGGGAAAATGCGCCTGGTCCCAGAGTCGAACCCTGGACCTCCCGTCTGGTCAAGCCTCTGCTGCATGCGCCTCTGCCAAGTGTGCTCTGTGCTCTTCTCTGATTAATTTACAAATTAATCTATCTAGACAAGATTGACTCGCAGGTCAATTACACTTTAATAAATTAAATAACATGTGATGCGTAGATCACATTGATTAATTTACATCTTTAAATTCCAGGCACGCAGGCCCCAGCACAGCACACATTAATTAGGCGTCCCACATAAGATGAAATAAACAAGCAGATGGCATCAATCAACATGTGATCCATAGATAAAATAAAATTTTTCAAAACCCCATTGAAATCCATTTTATTTTTCTTATGTGCCCTACTACCTTACAACGGTCCATTAATAGGGATCCACTCATCATATCTAGTCAGATCCACTGCCCTTGCATGCACCAAGTCCTAACTGACTTGAGTCGACCTAGTGGTCAACTGTGCATGCGCTAGGGCTGAACAACCTACATGAGTTTTGGCAAGCGGGTGTGACCCTGGGCCTAACTCATGCGTGTTCACTGGTTGTCTCAACCAGACCTCGCTACACGCCTTTGATGCAGTCGACCTATAGCCACCTTATGCTTGCGCATAGGTGCCATCTGGTCGACCCATCTAGGCTGTCAGATGATCTGATCAGACTGTTTGGATCTAACCTAAGGGATGACTTCAACCCTATCAACCCATCTAAGGGTTTAAAGTAGGCGCTCTTAGATCTAATGAAGGTCGCGCAAGTCATGAAGTGTTTGAGAAAAACAACTATGCGCCCACAAACATGCGCCAAGTAAACAAGAATCAAGTTTTCGCATATGCTACAACTTAACATGTAATTTTCGCATGTTATAGATCTAAGCATTCATTCACAAACAAGGATCACAAATCCTTTAAGCAATCATAAAAACATGCAAAAACCGGCTCTGATACCAATTGTAAGTCCCCTAAACCAGGGGAGGGCGAAACCCTAATAGGCGCATATGAAGGTTTTGATGCAGCGGAAGGGGTTTCTAGGATCTATGCATGTAATATGATCAACATAAATCGATTTCAAAGATCAGAGAAGAAATCATACCGATGCCATTGTATGGATGGCGACTTGGAAGCAGAGAGTGAAGTCGCTCTCCTCCAGAGAAGACGCACACAAGATGTGATCGCCTACTCCCTTAGTGCTCCTTGTGCTAGCAAGGTTCTAAGGAGTCCTTGTCGTATGGAAGGGAAGAGAATCCTTTGCTTGGCAATTTCTTCTTTCTCCTTTTTCGTCAACCTCTTCACCACACGAGAGAGAGCTTGTTGGCGACGAGAGAGGAGGAGAAGCGAGAGAGTAGAGCGTCTTAGGCGTGAACGTGAGTGGTGGTCACGTATGTGATCATGCTTTCTAAAAATAGAAAGCCACTTACTCACATGCGATCATGGGTTTACCCCAATCGCAAACTCCTCTCCATTTGAACCACACGCTCACTCAAAGAGCTGGTTTAATTTGGTTTGGTCCAAAGACCAATTAACCCAAGCGATATGGTCTAGATCACAATTAAACCCTAAGGTTCCAGATCTAACCGTTGATCTCTTGATGCTGCTGATCTCACTGATCTAGCATCCATTCTCTCAATCGAAGCTTACCGATCTCAAGCCCTAATCAATCAAACATGATCAGACTAGATCTCACTTACAATCAGAGACTAAATCCCTTTAAACTGAACCCAAACAATTCAGTCCATACGATCTGACTTAAGTAAGCCACATCATCAAATTGTGCGACCCTAAGGGTTTCCTTTAAATGTCGGTAACGATAACTCACGTTATCACGATCAGTGAGGGGTATCTAGCAACACATCACTGTCTCCCGATATAAAGAAAAGAGTCTTCCAAGACTACACCCAAACCACAGTACAAGTGTGAATCAACTCACTAGGCATACATGATTCCTTTGCCACTGGATGTTCTTATTGGACAAGCGTGTCAAGCCTGTAGCTCCAATATGATGAGCATGATTAGATCAGATGAACATAGTCACCTGGGTATGGCCATACACTTTCTCAATCATCTCATACAGAGGGGGCCCCTTTAGAACATCACACTCCAATTAAGGAGACGGCAATCCTTTATCTATCACTAGTGCCCTAACCTGACTCAAGCTCACCATCCAAGATAGTCTATAACCATTATGTTTCAAATGATATTGAACTACCTCAAAACAATGACAATCATCATTTAGAAACACAAGTGATCTCAAGTTAGAGGAAATGTGCCACTTGTTGCAATCAAGGATTATTCACATTGTGACAAGCAATTGAATATCCTAGTAGGGTCTGTCCAGTACATCCAATGTACCCATGAGTCTACATCTTATTCCATGCTCGAAGCATCCTATAAGATTAGAACACATATTAGTCTCAATCATATCAAGGCTGTCTCATGTTCACCAAGATATCTCGACTAAGGACATTACAGCATGTCAGCCTAGCTGAACAGCATTGAGACATTATTCAGAAGTACAATTATTGTTGCAGATAATGTAACAACTGAATAACAACCATTGCCTTTATAAACATAAGAGTTTATACATGATACTGTTACAATCCCAAGGCCTCAAACATTAGCCTTAAGGGCATACCCCAACACGCAGGTTGCTGCTAATTGATGGAGGGCCTAACACAGCTCCTAGAAGATCCACTAGGGCTCGGAGAAAGCCCATCAGGTATGGCTTCACTTAGAGTCCACTTTCCTTTTTAGTACTTTCCATATTTGCATTGCATGGCATGATAGGTTAGTTCCACCCAAAAGTCTACCATGTAGTTTATTTTTATGAATGTTGTTGGTAGGTTGTGCATTGTAATATCATGGTAGGTTAGTGCATGTAGTTTGGACATATTTAAAGATGGCTCAAGGGATACAAGTTAGCTAGCTCACTCTACTCCAAGAAGCTAGTTCCCATTTTGGAAGGTTCACTTCAAAGAGACTTCAAACTCAACTCAACACCAAGCTCCACTTCAATTACTCCCTTCCAATTGAAGAAAGGCCACATCATGGAATCAACTTGCGCCATCTACACCAATCAAGGAGGCGCTACAACAAGATCCACCAATCAAGGAGGCGCTCCATCAAGATCCATCATTCAAGGAAGCGCTCCATCTAGATCCACCAATCAAGGGTTTTAAAGTTGATCATATGAATATATCACAATGCTTCATGCACATGATGCGATGGGGACATATTTATAGGTAGCTAGGGATGAGGATAAGGTGAGGGCAAGGTGGTCATTGGCCCCTTGCGCCCCTTACATAAATGGGAGAAATCGAAAATTAATGACAAGGCAATTAATGGGATGTCCCTCACCTTATCCTCTTGAAAGTCCCCTTCAAGAGGGGGGCGAAACCCTAAAGTGGCGCATGTAAAACTTTCATAGCAGCGGAATTAGGGTTTCAAAAGGATCGCATGTGATATATTCATATGATCAACTTTAAAACCTTGTAAAGATCGAAAGATTCATACCAATGCCATTTGATGGATGGCGTCTTGGAAGCAGAGATCGAAAGGGCTCTCCTCCAAAGGTGCCGCACACAAGAAGAGAGATGGCTTCTCCTTGATGTTCTTTGTGCTAGCAAAGACCTTCAAGTCTCCTTGATCGCTTGAAGGGAATTGAGAGATGAACTCTTGCTTGGCTGAATTTTCTCCAAGGCGTTAACCTCTTCTTTTCACGAGAGTGTCGTCGAAAGGAGAAGAGAACGAGAGCAAGAGACGTTCCACACAAACGTGGGGCGTTACTTTCAAATTGGAAAACCGAATTTCCAAATATAGAAAGCCCTCAATGCTCATGCGTTCATACGTTCACCCAAGTGAACCGAACGCTCATCTCTTTCATTTGAACCAAGCGCTCACACATGAGCCGGTTCAATGACATTTGGTTCAAAGACCAATTAAGCCAAGCCTTTGATCTAGATCTCATTAAACCCAAAGGTTCAAGATCTAACCGTTGATCTCTCGATGCTCTTGATCTCACCAATCCAGCATCACTTCTCTCGATCGAAGCTTACCGATCTCAAGCCCTAATCAATCAAACATGATCAGACCAGATCTCACTTACAATCAGAGTTTAAATCCCTTTAAAATGAACCGAAACAATTCAGTCCACACGATCTGACATGAGTAAGCCATATCATCAAATTGTGCGACCCTAAGGGTTTCCTTTAAATGTCGGTAACGATAACTTACGTTATCACGATCAGTGAGGGGTATCTAGCAACACATCACTGTCTCCCGATATAAAGGAAAGAGTCTTCCAAGACTACACCCAAACCACAGCACAAGTGTGAATCCACTTCACTTGGCATACATGTTTCCTTTGCCACTGGATGTTCTTATTGGACAAGCGTGTCAAGCCTGTGACTCCAATATGATGAGAATGATTAGATCAGATGAACACAGTCATCTGGGTATGGCCATACACTTTCTCAATCATCTCATCCAGGGGGGCCCCTTTAGAACATCACACTCCTATTAAGGAGACGGCAATCCTATATCTATCACTAGTGTCCTAACCTGACTCTGAGCATTATCCAAGATAGTCTATAACCATTATGTTTCAAATGATATTGAACTACCTCAAAACAATGACAATCATCATTTAGAAACACAAGTGATCTCAAGTCAGAGGAAATATGCCACTTGTTGCATACAAGGATTATTCACATTGTGACAAGCAATTGAATATCCTAGTAGGGTCTGTCCAGTACATCCAATGTACCCATGAGTCTACATCTTATTCCATGCTCGAAGCATCCTATAAGATTAGAACACATATTAGTCTCAATCATATCTAGGCTGTCTCATGTTCACCAAGATATCTCGACTAAGGACTTAACTGCATGTCAGCCAAGCTGAACAGCATTGAGACATTATTCAGAAGTATACATATGACAGCAGATGATGTAACAACCTGAATAACAACCATTGCCTTTATAAACATTAGAGTTTATACATGATACTGATATAATCCCGAGGCCTCAAACATTAGCCTTAAGGGCATACCCCAACAGCCCTCACCTTATCCTCATCCCTAGCTACCTATAAATATGTCCCCATCGCATCATGTGCATGAAGCATTGTTGAAATAAATTGTTGACTAGTTTCCTAGCCAAAGCAAGGTGCTTGTGTCGCCTAGGGTGCTTGTGTCGCCCACCTCTCCTCCTTAGGGTGCTTGTGTCGCCCAAAGCCCCCCTCATCTTCCCCTTTCCCCCTCCAAGAGCCGAGACTCCCTTCCCCTTCTCCTCATCATCACTTCATCCAAGTCAAACCGAGAGCCTTCAACATCAAAGCAAGAACACAACAACCCAAGTGGCGCATAGAACATGGAAGCAATCCTTGATCTCTTCAAGGCGACTCTATAAGTTAAGTGTTCTAACCTCTTGTGTTCTTTCTTCATACAACTTAAGAGCATCTTACTACACTTCCCTCGCAATTGTAGGAGTTGGCGCAAGGAAAGGAGTTTGGCGCATCCCTCTTCCTTTTCTTCCCCCCCCCCTCTTAGTTAGTCCAATACTTGTGTTAGCAAGAGAATTTGGAGGACTAGCCTCCCTCTTGACTTTTGATTGTGTAGTTATTTAATCTGTTTTATAACTCACCCACGCCTGTGTGGGATTGCTGATTGCCCTGTGTGTAACCTGCACCTTCCATCAGAGTAGGACCGGTGAAGAACGGGAAGGACGGTCCTTCTATTCTCAAGGGCCGCACTGTAAGTCTTCTTTACAATTATTGTCATTTACTTTGAAGCAAGTAGTGTAGCAAGTAGTTTCTCGGATTTCTTATTAAAAAATACAAAACACTACTTTCAAACTTCGTTAGTTTAAATTCGGTTTTCTCTACTTTATAAAAATACAAAACACTATTTTTCGAAAATCGTTGTTTGCATGCTTTGTGAATTACCCCTACACCATCTTGGTATCAGAGCTTAGGCTCCTAGATTAGAAATTTCAAGCCTTCAAACTTATTTTCTAACTTCTATGCGATTTTTGGAACTAGGTTGTTTGAGACAAAGGATTTTCATAATTGGCTACTAGCTCTATTATTATTTTCTCTATAAAAATCCTCTTTTTCAAAAAGATCAAACATGCAGACTAGATCTGAGGCTCAAAGCTCCCAACCCATAACTTTGGAAACCTTAGCTGAATGATTGCAGCCTTAAACCATAGGATAGACGATGTGGACACAAATCTACACCAACTCAATGATAAGGTGCAAGAGATAGAAGAGTCTAATAGGACAAGATCTCATAGCCAACCCCCAAGTGAACATCACTCTAGGGAACCTGTGCAAAGGCAGCAAACCCCAAGGAACAACCCTAGGAACACTCCCCAAGACTTTGATTGGGAAGGACACCCTGTCCAAAATCATCACAACCCTCGACCTAGGGATGACTATGCCCATGTTGTGAAGCTTAACCCGCCCACTTTTAATGGATCCCTTGATCCTAGAGTTTACCTAGACTGGGCAACCAAACTCGAGCAATACTTCGAATGGAGTATGATGCCCGAGCACTCTAAGGTTAGGTTCACCAAATGCCTGCTTGAAGGTTCTGCTAGACTCTATTGGAGTAATGTAGAAAGAAGCCTACAAAGGTCTAGACAACCCCCCATTACAAGATGGGAAGAGATGAACACTAGACTGAGAGAAAAGTATGTTCCCCTGAACTTTCATAGTAAGCTTCTTGACCAAACTAGTGGCCTTACCCAAGGAAACTCAACCGTAGAAGAATATATGGTAGAGTTTGATGAACTGTTATTGAGGAGTGAAATGGATGAAACCCCAATGTTTACCCTGAGTAGGTTCAAGAATGGTCTCAAACCAGAAATTAAGAGAGGACTTGCCTTTTACCAAATAGATACCATAGAGGAAGCTTACCAAAGAGCCCTTGAAGTTCAACAACAACTTAAGATTAGAAAGGAAGCTCTGACCTCTAAACCAACCTATAGGCCCTCTCCTAGCAGTTCACACCCTAACTCCTCAACCCCTAAACCCAAGCCAATCCAAACCACAGTTGTCTGCCATAACTGTAAACAACCAGGTCACCTCATAAGGAACTGTCCTAAAAAGATAATGGTTATGACTGAGGAACATGTAGACCCAGAAGTAGAAACTGAGGAAAACTTAGATCAAGACCCTAACTGCTGTAATGTTGAGATTAATGACTGTGGTAGTGAAGAGGATTTTTTCCTCAACACTCTGGGAGTAGTCAGGTGCACCCTGATCAGCCCCACCCCTACTGAAGACTGGCGAAGAACCAGCATCTTCCACACTTACTCAAAATGCCATGGTCACATGTGCAAAGTAGTAATTGATGGAGGGAGCAGTTTGAATGCCGTCTCTCAAGTAGCAGTCACTAAACTCAACCTTAAGGCAGAACCTCACCCTAAGCCTTATAGTATTTCCTGGGTCAACCAGACAAGCGTTCCTGTCTCCCATAGGTGCCTTGTCCCACTCATATTTGGTGCCTACCAAGGATCAATATGGTGTGACGTCATCACAATGGATGTCGCCCAGATTCTCCTAGGCCGTCCTTGGATTTTTGACATGGATGTTGTCCACTACGGTAGGACAAACACTTATGTCTTCAATCACAATGGACAGAAAATTAGGCTTAAGCCATCCTTACCTAAGGAACTTAGAGCCTCCACTAGCAAAGGTAAGATAGAAGAACCCAAACAACCAAAGCCAACCATCCAACTTATCCAACCCCAAACCTTTGCTAAGGAATGCTTAGAAGACCAACCTCTCTATACCCTTATCATTAAGGAAACCACACCTGAAACTGAAACCAAAACCCCTCCTGAGGTAGAAAGCATCCTAGAAGACTATAATGAACTTATCCCAGAAGACTTACCCAATGGTCTACCTCCACTTAGGGATATCCAGCATGTTATAGATCTTGTCCCTGGATCCACTTTACCCAACCTTCCCCATTATAGGATGAACCCTACCGAGCACACTGAACTTAAGAGACAGGTAGATGATCTCTTAGCCAAGGGTTATATTAGGGAAAGTCTTAGTCCATGTGCTGTTCCAGCCCTCTTGACCCCCAAGTAGGATGGCAGCTGGCGCATGTGCATAGACTGCCGTGCCATCAATAAGATAACTGTAAAGTACAAATTCCCTATCCCTAGGCTGGATGATATGTTAGACATGCTAGTTGGGTCTAGATGGTTCACCAAACTTGATCTTAGGAGTGGATACCACCAAGTTAGTGTTAGAGAAGGGGATGAATGGAAAACCGCTTTCAAAACGAAAGATGGTTTATATGAGTGGTTAGTGATGCCCTTTGGCTTAACTAACGCCCCTTCCACTTTTATGAGGCTTATGACACAGGTCCTGAAACCTTACATAGGTAGATTCCTAGTTGTTTATTTCGATGATATCTTAATCTTTAGCAAAACTAAGGAAGCTCACCTAGATCATCTCAGGAGAACCCTTGAACTACTTAGGAAAGAGAAGCTTTATGTTAACTTAAAGAAATGTTCTTTCCTCTCTAGCAGTGTTGTCTTTTTAGGGTTCATAGTGTCTGAGCAGGGCCTTCAAGCTGACCCCTCTAAGGTCCAAGCTATCCTAGATTGGCCAGAACCCAAAACTCTAACTGAAGTTAGGAGCTTCCATGGCTTAGCTACCTTCTACCGAAGGTTTATTAGAAACTTCAGTACTATTGTTGCCCCTATTACTAGTTGCTTAAAACTAGGAGACTTTATTTGGACTAAATCTGCTAGCCGAGCTTTTAGTGAACTTAAAGTTAGAATGACCACAGCCCCAGTCCTCAGACTCCCTGACTTCAGCAAAGTCTTCGAGGTTAACTGTGATGCCTCTGGGATTGGCATAGGAGGGACCCTCAGTCAAGAAGGTCACCCTGTTGCCTTTTTCAGTGAAAAACTCAATGAGGCAAAACAGAAATATTCAACTTATGACAAGGAATTTTATGCTGTAGTTCAATCTCTTAGATATTGGAGGCACTACTTGATTCATAATGAGTTTATCCTTAATAGTGACCACCAGGCTTTGTCATACCTTAGTGCTAAAAAAAAGTTGAACTTTAGGCATGCCAAATGGGTAGAGTATATCCAGCAGTACACCTTTGTCCTAAAACACAAATCAGGAAAGGAAAACAAAGTAGCTGATGCTTTAAGTGAAGGACCCCTTTCAAGAGGGGGGCGAAACCCTAAACATGCACATATGGAAGCCTTTTGCATGGGCGGAAATAGGGCTTCAAGAATCGCATGCATCATATATGATCAACTTGAAATTGCATATATCTTAAATCGAATCATACCATAGCCATGAGGAAGATGGCGACTTGGAAGTAGAGAACAAAAATTGATCTCCTCCAAAAGGCGCGCACACAAGAAGAAGTTGGCTTTCTCCTTGTCGTCCTTTGTGCTAGCAAAGGGCTTCAAGAGTCCTAATCGCTTGAAGGAGAATCCTTGGATGTCTTCTTGGCTTGCCGAATACCTCCTCTTTTCTCTCGGTGATGAGACACACTCTAGAGCTCTACTTCGCCCAAGAGAGAAGCATTGAAGCAAAGGCGTTTTCTTGGCTTGTGGCGTTGAGGCGTTGAGGCTTCCAAATATGGTAAGCCTTCACTCTCGCGCGTTCACGCTTAGTGAACTAATCAAAACGCCTAATTACTTGAACCATGCGTTCACACTCTTGAACCGGTTCAATTGACTTTGGTTCAACGACCAAATCAAACCAAGACCAAACCAAGACATGCCATGGTCTAAATCTAATATGAACCAAGAAGGTTCAAGATCTAACCATTCATATCCAGATGCACTTGATCTCACCGATCTAGCATCAATACTCTCGATCGAAGCTTACCGATCTAAAGCTCTAATCAATCAAACATGATCAGACCAGATCTCACTTACAATCAGAGTCTAAACTCCTTTTAACTGAACCAAAACAATTCAGCCCACACGATCTGACATAAGAAAGCCAAATCATCAAATTGTGCGACCCTGAGGGTTTCCTTTAAATGTCGGTAACGATAACTTACGTTATCACGATCAGTGAGGGGTATCTAGCAACACATCACTGTCTCCCGATATAAAGGAAAGAGTCTTCCAAGACTACACCCAAACCATAGCACAAGTGTGAATCAACTTCACAAGGCATGCATGTATCCTTTGCCACTGGATGTTCTTATTGGACAAGCAGGTCAAGCTTGTAACTCCAATATGATGAGCATGATTAGATCAGATGAACATAGTCACCTGGGTATGGCCATACACTTTCTCAATCATCTCATCTAGGGGGCCCCTATAGAACATCACACTCCTTCAACAAGGAGACGGCAATCCTATATCTATCACTAGTGTCCCAACCTGACTCATGATCATTATCCAAGATAGTCTATAACCATTATGTTTCAAATGATATCGAACTACCTCAAAACAATGACAATCATCATTTAGAAACACAAGTGATCTCAAGTCAGAGGACATGTGCCATTTGATGCAAAACAAGGATTATTCACATTGTGACAAGCAATTGAATATCCTAGTAGGGTCTGTCCAGTACATCCAATGTACCCATGAGTCTACATCTTATTCCATGCTCGAAGCATCCTATAAGATTAGAACACATATTAGTCTCAATCATATCAAGGCTGTCTCATGTTCACCAAGATATCTCGACTAAGGACAATACAACATGTCAGCCTAGCTGAACAACATTGAGACATTATTCAGAAGTACACTTATTGCAGCAGACAATGTAACAAACTGAATAACAACCATTTCCTTTATAAACATAAGAGTTTATATACATGATACTGATAGAATCCCAAGGCCTCAAACATTAGCCTTAAGGGCATACCCCAACAATCTCCCACTTGCACTTAATCTAATGGTTGAGAAATCTCAAACCCATATTATTACAGTGCTTCTCATGCTTCTGCTGCGCCAGAGGCTTGGTAATCGGGTCAGCCAGATTGTCATCTGTATGAACCTTGCAGATTTTGATCTCGCCTCGATCAATGATCTCCCGGATCAAGTGAAACCGTCTTTGTATGTGCTTGAACTTCTGGTGCGACCGTGGTTCCTTTGCTTGTGCGATTGCTCCAGTGTTATCACAAAAGATAACCAAAGGATCTGCACTCGAAGGAACAACACCAAGTTCCTGAATGAACTTACGAATCCACACTGCCTCCTTGGATGCTTCCGAGGCTGCAACATACTCGGCTTCTGTTGTGGAATCAGCAACAGTTGACTGTTTGAAACTTTTCCACACCACTGCTCCTCCATTCAAGCTAAAAACATAGCCTGATTGCGATCGGAATTCATCCTGGTCCGACTGGAATGAAGCGTCAGTATATCCTTCTATACTGAGTTCTTCCTGACCACCATATATCAAGAACATATCTTTGGTCCTCCGCAGATATTTTAAAATGTTCTTGACTGCAATCCAGTGTGCCTAACCTGGATTACTTTGGAATCGACTGGTCACGCTTAACCCGTAAGCGACGTCTGGGCGAGTACACAACATCGCATACATAATGGACCCAATAGCCGAAGCATAAGGCATATTGTCCATTTCATCTTTCTCAGTCTGTGTTTGTGGACACTGACTCTTTGAAAGATTCAGACCATGTCTGACTGGAAGATATCCTCTTTTAGAATTCTCTAAATGAAATCTCTCCAGGACTTTATCGATGTAAGTACTCTGGCACAGCCCGAGAAGCCTCTTAGATCTATCCCTGTAGATCTTCACACCTAATACATAGGCTGCTTCTCCTAGATCTTTCATCTGGAAACATTTTCCTAACCATGCCTTAACAGCATGCAGTTCAGGAATATCGTTTCCAATGATTAAGATATCATCGACGTAGAGGACTAGGAAAGTAATCACGCTCCTACTAAACCTCTTATATACACACGGGTCATCTTCGTTCTTGATGAAACCAAACTCAGAGATTGATTCATCAAAACGAATATTCCAGCTTCTAGATGCTTGTTTAAGTCCATAAATGGACTTCTTTAACTTGCATATTTTATGACGATCTGATGGATTAGTAAAACCTTCAGGTTGTGTCATATACACATCCTCATCCAGTTTTCCATTAAGGAAAGTCGTCTTCACATCCATCTGCCAGATCTCATAATCGTAATATGCAGCTATCGCGAAAAGAATCCGAATAGACTTGAACATGGCTACAGGAGAGAAAGTTTCATCATAATCTATCCCGTAGATTTGTTTGAAACCTTTCGCAACTAGCCTGCCTTTATAGGTAACCACGTTACCATCCATGTCAATCTTCTTCTTGAAAATCCATTTGCAGCCTATAGGGATTACTCCCGGAGGCGGATCAACCAAATTCCAGACTTGGTTATCTGACATGGAGTCCATCTCGGCTCGCATAGCTTCAAGCCATCTAGCTGACTCCGGTCCACTGACCGCATCCGCATAAGTGAGGGGTTCATCATTTTCAATGATGTAGACTCCGTCATAGCGCTCAGGCTGTCGACGGATCCTTCCCGATCTTCGCGGTTCCCGTGATATCTGAGCCTCAGGTTGTTCAATAACCTGATCCACTGGCTCAGGCTCATCCAACTGTGCTTGATTACTATGTCCTTCGTCTGGATTCTCATCCAGCTTTATTTCTCTCCCACTGGCCCCTTGCAGAAGAAACTCCTTCTCAAGAAATATGGCTGTCCGAGCAACAAATACCTTGTTCTCATTGGGATCGTAGAAATAATAACCCTTAGTTTCCTTAGGGTAACCGACAAAGATACATTTCTCAGATCTGCTCTCTAGTTTCCCAGAGGCGAGCTTTTTGACATAAGCCTCGCAGCCCCAGATCCTAATAAATGTCAAGCTCGGCTGTTTCCCATACCATAACTCACATGGCGTCTTAGAAACTGCCTTGGATGGCACTCGGTTTAGTACCTTTGCAGCTGTCTCCAGTGCAAATCCCCAAAAGGAATATGGAAGAGTAGCCTGACTCATCATAGAACGAACCATATCAAGTAACGTTCTATTTCTCCTCTCGGACAAACCATTCCATTGCGGTGTTCCTGGCGGAGTGAGCTGTGAGATAATCCCACACTCCTTTAGATAGTCAGTAAACACATGACTCAAGTATTCTCCACCTCGGTCAGAACGAAGTGCCTTGATATTTCGGCCTAGCTGATTTTGTACTTCATTTTTGAACTCTTTGAACTTGTCAAAAGATTCACTCTTATGTCTCATAAGATAGACATAACCATACCTACTGAAATCATCAGTAAAGGTAATGAAGTACGAATAGCCACCTCTGGCATGTTTACTAAACGGCCCACACACATCAGTGTGTATAAGGTCAAGTAAACCTGAAGCCCTTTGACCTTTGTGAGAAAAAGTTGACTTCGTCATTTTACCCATTAAACAAGCTTTGCATGTATCAATCTCCTCATAGGAGAAAGATCCCAGCAGTCCATGATCATGCAACCGCTTAATGCATTTCTTGTTAATATGGCCTAAACGACTATGTCATAGCAAGGTGCTGTCATCAGCATACTTGGCTTTCTTATTATCAATATTTTGTATAGAACATTCCATGTCCAACATGAATAACCCATTGTTAATTGATCCAGAAGCATAAACAATATTATCATAAGATAGAATACACTTTGAAATATTACATTCAAAGGCAAATCCTTTCCTGACAAGAGCAGGAATCGAGATAATATTTTTAGTAATACTTGGAACAAAATAACAATTATCCAGTTCTAGTACAAATCCAGATGGTAATGAGATGTAATAAGTTCCTATAGCAACAGCAGCAACCCGTGCCCCGTTTCCAACTCGTAGGTCCACCTCATGCTGTACCACCTGTCTTCTTCTCTTGAGTTCCTGTACATTTGAACAAATGTGAACTCCACATGTAGTGTCCAACACCCATGAAATAGAAGAAGAAGAGATCATGACCTCAGTCACAAATATACCTGAGCCAGAAGCGATGCTTCCCTTCTTGTCTCCTTGGAGCGCTTTACAGTCCTTTTTCCAGTGACCCAGCTGGCCACAGTGGAAACACCTGTTGTCCTTCGACCGCTTCACCTTTTGTTTCAGAGCCTTACTGTAGTTCTTGACAGGGGCTTTGCCCTTCTTCCCCTTCTTCTTGTTCCTGGAAGGGAACATTAAGACAGAGGTTGAAGGCTTTCCCTTCAGAGTTTCCTCCGTAGTCAAGAGCATATTCAGCAGCTCTGCCGGAGTACAATCGATTTTGTTCATATTAAAGTTAATAATGAACGCATCGAAAGAGGGCGGGAGAGACTGCAGAATAATGTCTACAGCAAGCTCCTGATTGATGGTGTGCCCCAGTTTCTCCAGAGCCTCCTTGTGCCCAATCATCTTGAGCACGTGAGCTCCCACTGGGCTCCCTTCAGCCAGTTTGCTCTGAAAGAAAAGCTTTGTCAGATTATAGCGTTCTGTCCTCGCCTGTGCAGCATACAGCATCTTGAGGTTTGCTATAATCTCTATAGCCGACATATCCTCATGCTGACGCTGCAGCGGTGGCGTCATAGACGCTAGCATCAGGCAAGCGACATCAATGCTATCATTGACATGCTTTTCATAGGCATCCCGAACCGCCCTTGCGGCGTTCGCAGCGGGTTGAGGCGGTATAGCCGTCTCGAGGACATACAGTTTCCTCTCTGCCTTAAGAACGATCTTAAGGTGTCCGTACCAGTCTGAGAAGTTTAGCCCAGCAAACTTCTCCCTTTCCAGTAGGGATTGCACATTGAAGCTCATGGTGTTCGTTGCTGCAGGAATCTACAACAATGCAAGAACAGCAAGGTCAGTATCAATGTTAAGAATCAATCCAGGACTTAAGAAAGATTCTTTTTCTCACTATTTTATCTGACTGAAAAATCCATTAAAACAGTCCGAAAGAGTAACACTCTTTTAGTGAGATGGGATCCAGATTTCATACTTGGTCTCCGCGTCCCGCTCAGGCGAGATAAGATGCACAGAGAGTACAAGCACTAATCTCTGGTAGGCATTCCCTGCCAATCGCCAACCCGTGCGATTCCCCTTCATCCGGGCAATCCAGCAGACTGTGCCAACTGAGTTGGTACAACACAGTCTCTGACCCCACAGATGGCTGCCTCCATATAGCTACCATATGCCCCATATGTAGCCTACATGGTCAAGCTGACCTGACCTACTCCCTGGACCACCACGTGCTATGCTGAGCAACGAGAAGCGATAAATCCCTTCTCTGTAACACGCAGGTGAAATCACACACCGTCTGAAGATAGATGGACGTGCCCACTGAGTGGGTACAACACGGCTCCAACGATAGTCAGAACAGTGAGGTTTCGCGTCAGAAGACATTACGTGCTTGATATTTTAGCATTGGATTTTAATGGTCTTTTATCTTCTTAACTATCATGCAAATCCTATGGTGATAGCAGAAGATAAATAAATCATGCATTTCTAATTATTTAGAAAATAAAAGAAAGCATGGATCTTATGTGGTAAAAGCCCATAGAGCCTAAGTAAGACCTTAAATCAACTTAAGTCTTCACTTGCTCTTCTTGGGTCTTTTGCATCTCATCTGGTCCAACCCAGGGCCCTAGCGCTCAATGCAGCTCAGGTGCACCCACCAGCTGAATGCGCCTCTGCGATGTGTACTTTTGTGCTCTTGTCTAATTAAAATACATTTTAATCTATCTAGACAAGCTTGAATCGCAGGTCAATTATACAGTAAATTAATTAAAAATGTGATTCGCAGATCACAAAAATAATAGTTTACAATTTACCAGGCTCGCAGGCCCCAGCACAGCACACATTAAAAGGGCAACCCACATAAGATTAAATAAACAAGCATCATGGCATCATTCAATCAACATGTGATCCATTGCAAAGAAAATAAAATTTTGAAAACCCATTGGCATCAATTTTAATTTTCTTATGTGCCCTACAACCTTACAACGGTCCATTGATAGGGATCCACTCATCAATCTAGTTAGATCCATGCCCTTGCATGCACCAAGTCCTACCTGACTCGAGTTGACCTAATGGTCAACCATGCATGCGCCAAGGGCTGAACAACCAACATGAGTTCTGGCAAGCGGGTGTGACCCCGGGCCTAACTCATGTGTGTTCACTGGTTGTCTCAACCAGACCTCGCTACACGCCTGTGATGCAATCGACCTATAGCCACCTCGTGCTTGCGCACAGGTGCCATCTGGTCGATCCATCTAGGCTGTCAGATGGTCTGATCAGACTAATTGGATCTATACTAGATGATGCTTTCAACCCCATCAACCCGTCTAAGGGTTTATAGTAAGCGCCTCTTAGATCTAGTAAACGCGCAAGTCATCAAGTTTTGTGAAAACTTCAAGAACAACATGCGCAACTATCATACTAGCGCCAACATAAATAAATCTCATACATGCGCAACATGAACATACTATCAACTAGTATAATCGCATGAAGAGAAATCTTAGATCTAAGCATCAAGCATACATGGATCACACAAAGCAATCATATTAGCATGCATAAATCCTGCTCTGATACCAATTTGAAGGACCCCTTTCAAGAGGGGGGCGAAACCCTAAACATGTGCATATGGAAGCCTTTTGCATGGGCGGAAATAGGGCTTCAAGAATCGCATGCATCATATATGATCAACTTGAAATTGCATATATCTTAAATCGAATCATACCATAGCCATGAGGAAGATGGCGACTTGGAAGTAGAGAACAAAAATTGATCTCCTCCAAAAGGCGCGCACACAAGAAGAAGTTGGCTTTCTCCTTGTCGTCCTTTGTGCTAGCAAAGGGCTTCAAGAGTCCTAATCGCTTGAAGGAGAATCCTTGGATGTCTTCTTGGCTTGCCGAATACCTCCTCTTTTCTCTCGGCGATGAGACACACTCTAGAGCTCTACTTCGCCCAAGAGAGAAGCATTGAAGCAAAGGCGTTTTCTTGGCTTGTGGCGTTGAGGCGTTGAGGCTTCCAAATATGGTAAGCCTTCACTCTCGCGCGTTCACGCTTAGTGAACTAATCAAAACGCCTAATTACTTGAACCATGCGTTCACACTCTTGAACCGGTTCAATTGACTTTGGTTCAACGACCAAATCAAACCAAGACCAAACCAAGACATGCCATGGTCTAAATCTAATATGAACCAAGAAGGTTCAAGATCTAACCATTCATATCCAGATGCACTTCATCTCACCGATCTAGCATCAATACTCTCGATCGAAGCTTACCGATCTAAAGCTCTAATCAATCAAACATGATCAGACCAGATCTCACTTACAATCAGAGTCTAAACTCCTTTTAACTGAACCAAAACAATTCAGCCCACATGATCTGACATAAGAAAGCCATATCATCAAATTGTGCGACCCTGAGGGTTTCCTTTAAATGTCGGTAACGATAACTTACGTTATCACGATCAGTGAGGGGTATCTAGCAACACATCACTGTCTCCCGATATAAAGGAAAGAGTCTTCCAAGACTACACCCAAACCATAGCACAAGTGTGAATCAACTTCACAAGGCATGCATGTATCCTTTGCCACTGGATGTTCTTATTGGACAAGCAGGTCAAGCTTGTAACTCCAATATGATGAGCATGATTAGATCAGATGAACATAGTCACCTGGGTATGGCCATACACTTTCTCAATCATCTCATCTAGGGGGCCCCTATAGAACATCACACTCCTTCAACAAGGAGACGGCAATCCTATATCTATCACTAGTGTCCCAACCTGACTCATGATCATTATCCAAGATAGTCTATAACCATTATGTTTCAAATGATATCGAACTACCTCAAAACAATGACAATCATTATTTAGAAACACAAGTGATCTCAAGTCAGAGGACATGTGCCACTTGATGCAAAACAAGGATTATTCACATTGTGACAAGCAATTGAATATCCTAGTAGGGTCTGTCCAGTACATCCAATGTACCCATGAGTCTACATCTTATTCCATGCTCGAAGCATCCTATAAGATTAGAACACATATTAGTCTCAATCATATCAAGGCTGTCTCATGTTCACCAAGATATCTCGACTAAGGACAATACAACATGTCAGCCTAGCTGAACAGCATTGAGACATTATTCAGAAGTACACTTATTGCAGCAGACAATGTAACAA
This sequence comes from Costus lasius, assembly GCA_027563935.2. Lineage (NCBI taxonomy): Eukaryota > Viridiplantae > Streptophyta > Magnoliopsida > Zingiberales > Costaceae > Costus > Costus lasius. The sequence goes on along the minus strand of CM050446.2, from coordinate 64,497,788 downwards.
ACTGAATAACAACCATTGCCTTTATAAACATAAGAGTTTATATACATGATACTGATAGAATCCCAAGGCCTCAAACATTAGCCTTAAGGGCATACCCCAACATTAAGTAGGGTTACTTTACTTATGCAAACTTTACATGTTCAAGTTACTGGCTTTGAAAATATGAAAACTGCATATCTTGATTGTCCTGATTTTGCTTCTATACATTCTGAACTTAGTGTTGACCCCCTAAGTCATCCTTTGTACACCCTTAGGGATGGGTTCTTATTTCTTGGACCTATACTTTGTGTCCCTAAGACCTCAATTCGAGAATTCCTTATTTGGGAATTGCACGGAGGAGGGTCTGCAGGTCACCATGGTCGGGATAAAACCCAAACCTTGGTTGAGGAGAGGTTTTATTGGCCGAACCTCAACAGGGATGTTGCTAAGGTGGTTAGCCACTGTAGGACATGCCAGGTAACTAAGACCCATAAGCATAGTGCTGGACTCTACACCCCGCTACCCATTCCCCAAGCCCCATGGCAAGACTTGAGCATGGACTTTATCTTAGGGCTGCCCAGAACATCTAGCAAGCATGACTCCATCTTTGTAGTAGTAGATAGATTCACTAAGATGGCCCATTTCATCCCTTGCTATAAAACTTCTGATGCCTCTCACATAGCCAAGTTATTCTTTAAAGAAGTTGTTAGGCTACATGGTACCCCCTGTCACATCCCGTTATCTTAACCCAAACAAGCAACACAAGTCATAGAGGAACAGGAAGTTATCACACAGGATCGATGCACATGCTAAGTAAAACCAAGTTCAGGAAAGATCCGATCCGAAAATTTTCGAGAATCCACACATTGAATCTCCACGAAACACAATTTCACAAATGTACCTGCCACCACGAAATCCTTGCACTAGACATATGCAAGGCAACAGTATATCAAAGCCATATAAAATCCGTAAAATCCATAAATCACATAAGGGTACCTGCCACCAGGCAATACTTGCACTAGACATATGCAAGTTCACATTTATATCAAATCTGATCGCAAATACAATTCGACTCGAAATTCGAAGCAAAACCACAATATCGATTCTATAATTTCATAAAACTAACGTCAATGATACCAAACACCGAAACCAGGCCCAAGCCCTCGGTGACACAAAAATCAAAATCTCAAAAGTGCCATAAACGGCGACACGAGTTCACAAAGTTTGGCCATAACCGGCCCCAGTTAACTAAGCACAAAAGTCTTGTACATCAAACCAGCATAGTTGTAGGGAAAATCACAATATCCATATCAAACACTAACTCAGGCAGTGGGCTCCTGCTCTACACCTGTAAACAGTAAGGGGTGAGCTACACAGCCCAGTGAGTGGATAGTCTTAATCGACCATCCATAATATACACTTAAAGATACATGCAGATTATTTTAAAAACCTTTAACAGAACATCATGCCAACATATAACAAAAGCAAAGAAAGGAAATCATATAAACAATCAGATGAACACTGCTAAGGCATCACGCAATTGTCACCACAGAGTAACCAAGAATCTAGAGCCATACTCTAAACCAACTAAACACACCAACCACTTAGTTGTCCAGCATAAATCAAGAGTGACCCCTAGGGTCCAACCCGGCTCTGGCCTAAGCACTGGGAGAAGCCTGCAAATCGCATGCAACACAAACATGGACGGTGTGTAGACTCAAGAGGTGATCCCCATCCGGTCAAGATGTGATACCTTGATCTACACCACCCCATAACACAAGAATCTAAAAGTCTAAGAGTGATGAAATCAATGGGTGGCCCCTGTCCGACCAAGACATGGCACTTTGCATCAATCACTCGTTCTCCCAAAGGGTTCTTTACCTGAACAACCACTAGACACACCTTATATCTTATTTCACAAAAGTGGACTCCTAAGTGTCGACCAGACTCTAGGATAGTCACCTTCATCACAATATCACAACAGACAGGGCTGAAACATCAACCCCTCACATATCACAAACACAGGGCTGAAATTGTTGGATCCCCTTCAAGGGGGAGCGCATGGGGGTGAAACCCTAAAGGTGGCGCATGTCATTCTTTTGCAGCGGAAGTAGGGTTTCATGAAGATCGGAAGCTATACATTCATATGATCAACTTTCAAGAAGCATGAAGAAGCCATGTGTTGGATGGCGTCAAGGAAGAAGAGACTCGAATGAAACTCCTCCAAAAGGTGCGCACACAAGGTGATGCCGCCTACTCCTTGAGATCCTTGTGCTAGCAAGGTGCTTCAAGGGTCTTTGATCGATTCAAGAGGATGAGATGTTTTCTCCACTTGGTCGAGAGCTCTCCAAGTCGTGAAAAAAAAAAACTTTCACACGAGAGAAGGGCGTCGAGAGGAATGGATGAAGCGTTGAGGCGTTGAGAAGAGGTGGTGCATTACGGCTTTCCAAAAATAGCAAGCCATGAAGCCATGCGCCCACTTCTTCAAAAACCGACCAAAACGTTTCTTAGCATTGAACCATGCGTTCATTGTCTTGAACCGGTTCAATCTAATTGACCCAACCCAATTTGGTTCAAATACCAAATTAAAACAGCCCAAGCCATGGTCTAGATTCCTCTGAACCAAATGGTTCAAGATCTAACCGTTCATCTCTGGATGCTTCCGATCTCACCGATCTAGCATCAATACTCTCGATCGAAGCTTACCAATCTCAAGCCCTAATCAATCAAACATGATCAGACCAGATCTCACTTACAATCAGAGTTTAAACCCCTTTAAACTGAACTCAAACAATTCAGTCCACACGATCTGACTTAAGTAAGCCATATCATCAAATTGTGCGACCCTAAGGGTTTCCTTTGAACGTCGGTAACGATAACTTACGTTATCACGATCAGTGAGGGGTATCTAGCAACACATCACTGTCTCCCGATATAAAGGAAAGAGTCTTCCACGACTACACCCAAAACACAGCACAAGTGTGAATCCAATTCACAAGGCATACATGTTTCCTTTGCCACTGGATGTTCTTATTGGATAAGCATGTCAAGCCTATAACTCCAATACGATGAGCATGATTAGATCAGATGAACATAGTCACCTGGGTATGGCCATACTCTTTTCTCAATCATCTCATATAGGGGGGCCCTTTAGAACATCACACTCCTTAAACAAGGAGACGGCAATCCTATGTCTATCACTAGTGCCCTAACCTGACTCAAGCTCACCATCCAAGATAGTCTATAATCATTATGTTTCAAATGATATTGAACTACCTCAAAACAATGACAATCATCATTTAGAAACACAAGTGATCTCAAGTCAGAGGACATGTGCCACTTGTTGCAAACAAAGAATATTCACATTGTGACAAGCAACTGAATATCTTAGCAGGGTCTGTCCAGTACATCCAATGTACCCATGAGTCTACATCTTATTCCATGCTCAAAGCATCCTATAAGATTAGAACACATATTAGTCTCAATCATATCAAGGCTGTCCCATGTTCACCAAGATATCTCGACTAAGGACTTTATAACATGTCAGCCTAGCTGAACAGCTTTGAGACATTAATCAGAAGTACACTTATTGCAGCAGACAATGTAACTAACTGAATAACAACCATGCCTTTATAAACATAAGAGTTTATTACATGATACTGATACAAACCCAAGGCCTCAAACATTAGGCTTAAGGGCATACCCCAACAATCTCCCACTTGCACTTAATCTAATGGTTGAGAAATCTCAAACCCATATTGTTACAGTGCTTCTCATGCTTCTGCTGCGCCAGAGGCTTGGTAAGCGGGTCAGCCAGATTGTCATCTGTATGTACCTTGCAGATTTTGATCTCGCCTCGATCAATGATCTCCCGGATCAAGTGAAACCGTCTCTGTATGTGCTTGGACTTCTGGTGCGACCGTGGTTCCTTTGCTTGTGCGATGGCTCCAGTGTTATCACAGAAGATAACCAAAGGATCTGCACTCGAAGGAACGACACCAAGTTCTCTCACGAACTTACGAATCCACACTGCCTCCTTGGATGCTTCCGAGGCTGCAACATACTCGGCTTCTGTTGTGGAATCAGCAACAGTAGACTGTTTGAAACTCTTCCACACCACTGCTCCACCATTCAAGCTAAACACATAGCCTGATTGCGATCGGAAATCATCCTGGTCCGACTGGAACGAAGCGTCAGTATATCCTTCAATACTGAGTTCTTCCTGACCACCATATATCAAGAACATATCTTTGGTCCTCCGCAGATATTTTAAAATGTTCTTGACTGCAATCCAGTGTGCCTGTCCTGGATTACTTTGGAACCGACTGGTCACGCTTAACCCGTAAGCGACGTCTGGGCGAGTACACAACATCGCATACATAATGGACCCAATAGCCGAAGCATAAGGCATATTGTCCATCTCATCTTTCTCAGTCTGTGTTTGTGGACACTGACTCTTCGAAAGATTCAGACCATGTCTGACTGGAAGATACCCTCTTTTAGAATTCTCAAAATGGAATCTCTCCAGGACTTTATCGATGTAAGTACTCTGGCAGAGCCCGAGAAGCCTCTTAGATCTATCCCTGTAGATCTTTACACCTAACACATAGGCTGCTTCTCCAAGATCTTTCATCTGGAAACATTTCCTTAACCATGCCTTAACGGCATGCATTTCAGGAATATCGTTTCCTATGATTAAGATATCGTCGACGTAGAGGACCAGGAAGGTAATTACGCTCCCACTAAACCTCTTATATACACACGGGTCATCTTCGTTCTTGATGAAACCAAACTCAGAGATTGATTCATCAAAACGAATATTCCTGCTTCTAGATGCTTGTTTCAGTCCATAAATGGACTTCTTTAACTTGCATATCTTATGACGATCTGATGGATTAGTGAAACCTTCAGGTTGTGTCATATACACATCCTCATCGAGTTTTCCATTAAGGAAAGCGGTCTTCACATCCATCTGCCAGATCTCATAATCGTAATATGCTGCTATCGCGAAAAGAATCCGAATAGACTTGAACATGGCTACAGGTGAGAAAGTTTCATCATAATCTATCCCGTAGATTTGTTTGAAACCTTTCGCAACTAGCCTGCCTTTATAGGTAACCACGTTACCATCCATGTCAATCTTCTTCTTGAAGATCCATTTACAGCCTATAGGGATCACTCCCGGAGGCGGATCAACCAAATACCAGACTTGGTTATCTGACATGGAGTCCATTTCGGCGCGCATAGCTTCAAGCCATCTAGCTGACTCCGGTCCACTGACCGCATCCGCATAAGTGAGGGGTTCATCATTGTCAATGATGTAGACTCCGTCATAGCGCTCAGGCTGTCGACGGATCCTTCCCGATCTTCGCGGTTCCCGTGATATCTGAGCCTCAGGTTGTTCAGTAACCTGTTCTACCGGCTCAGGCTCATCCAACTGTGCTTGAGCACTTTGTCCTTCCTCTGGATTCTCATCCAGCTTTATTTCTCTCCCACTGGCCTCTTGCAGAAGAAACTCCTTCTCAAGAAATATGGCCGTCCGAGCAACAAAAACCTTGTTCTCTTTGGGATCGTAGAAATAATAACCCTTAGTTTACTTAGGGTAACCGACAAAGATGCATTTCTCAGATCTGCTCTCTAGTTTCCCAGAGGCGAGCTTTTTGACATAAGCCTCGCAACCCCAGATCCTGATAAATGTCAAGCTCGGCTGTTTTCCATTCCATAACTCGTATGGAGTCTTAGAAACAGCCTTGGATGGCACTCGGTTTAGTACCTTTGCAGCTGTTTCCAGTGCAAAACCCCAAAAGGAGTAAGGAAGAGTAGCCTGACTCATCATAGAACGAACCATATCAAGTAACGTTCTATTTCTCCTCTCGGACACACCATTCCATTGCGGTGTTCCTGGCGGAGTGAGCTGTGAGATAATCCCACACTCCTTCAGATAGTCAGTAAACGCATGACTTAGGTATTCTCCACCTCGATCAGAACGAAGTGCCTTGATATTTCGGCCTAGCTGATTTTGTACTTCATTCTTGAACTCTTTGAACTTGTCAAAAGATTCACTCTTATGTCTCATTAGATAGACATACCCATATCTACTGAAATCATCAGTAAAGGTAATGAAGTACTGATAGCCACCTCTAGCATGTTTACTAAATGGCCCACACACATCACTGTGTATAAGGTCAAGTAAACCTGAAGCCCTTTGACCTTTGTGGGAAAAAGGTGACTTCGTCATTTTACCCATTAAACAAGCTTTGCATGTATCAATCTCCTCGCAGGAGAATGATCCCAGCAGTCCATGCTCATGCAACCGCTTAATGCGTTTCTCGTTTATATGGCCTAAACGACTATGCCATAGCAAGGTGCTGTCATCAGCATACTTGGCTTTCTTATTATCAATATTTTGTATCGAACATTCTATGTCCAACATGAATAACCCATTGTTAACTAAACCAGTTGCATAAACAATATTATCATGAGATAAAACACACTTTGAAATATTGCATTCAAAGGAAAATCCCTTCCTGACAAGAGCAGGAATGGAGATAATATTTTTAGTAATACTGGGAACAAAATAACAACTGTTTAGTTCCAATACAAGTCCAGATGGTAAAGAGATGAAATAGTCTCCTACAGCAACAGCAGCAACCCGTGCCCCGTTTCCAACGCGTAGGTCCACCTCATGCTGTCCCACCTGTCTTCTTCTCTTGAGTTCCTGTACATTTGAACAAATGTGAACTCCACATGCAGTGTCCAACACCCATGATATAGAAGAAGATGAAAACATGACTTCAGTCACGAATATACCTGAGCCAGAAGCGATGCTTCCCCTCTTATCTCCTTGGAGCGCTTTACAGTCCTTTTTCCAGTGACCTAGCTGGCCACAGTGGAAACACCTGTATTCCTTGGACCGCTTAACCTTCTGCTTCAGAGCCTTGCTGTAGCTCTTGACAGGGGCTTTGCCCTTCTTCCCCTTCTTCTTGTTCCTGGAAGGAACCATTAAGACAGAGGTTGAAGGCTTTCCCTTCAGAGTTTCCTCAATAGTCAAGAGCATATTCAGCAGCTCTGCCGGAGTACAATCGATTTTGTTCATATTAAAATTAATAATGAACGCATCGAAAGAAGGCGGGAGAGACTGCAGAATAATATCTACAGCAAGCTCCTGGTTGATGGTATGCCCCAGTTTCTCCAGAGCCTCCTTGTGCCCAATCATCTTGAGCACGTGAGCTCCCACTGGGCTCCCTTCAGCCAGTTTGCTCTGAAAGAAAAGCTTTGTCAGATTATAGCGTTCTGTCCTCGCCTGTGCAGCATACAGCATCTTGAGGTTCGCTATAATCTCTATAGCCGACATATCCTCATGCTGACGCTGCAGCGGTGGCGTCATAGACGCTAGCATCAGGCAAGCGACATCAATGCTATCATTGACGTGCTTTTCATAGGCATCCCAAACCGCCCTTGCGGCGTTCGGAGCGGGCTGCGGCGGTATCGCCGTCTCGAGGACATACAGTTTCCTCTCTGCCTTAAGAACAATCTTAAGGTGTCCGTACCAGTCCGAGAAGTTCGGCCCAGCAAACTTCTCCCTTTCCAGTAGGGATCGCACATTGAAGCTCATGGTGTTCGTTGCTGCAGATATCTACAACAATGCAAGAACAGCAAGGTCAGTATCAATGTTAAGAATCAATCAGGACTTAAGAAAGATTCTTTTTCTCACTATTTTATCTGGCTGAAAAATCCAGCAAAACAGCCCGAAAGAGTAGAACTCTTTTAGTGAGATGGGATCCAGATTTCATACTTGGTCTCCGCGTCCCGCTCAGGCGAGATAAGATGCACAGAGAGTACAAGCACTAATCTCTGGTAGGCTGTCCCAGCCAATCGCCAACCCGTGCGATTCCCCTTCATCTGGGCAATCCAGCAGACTGTGCCAACTGAGTTGGTACAACACAGTCTCTGACCCCACAGATGGCTGCCTCCATGTGCTACCATATGCGCCACATATGTAGTCTACATGGTCAAGCTGACCCGACCTACTCCCTGGACCACCACGTGTTATGCTGAGCAACGAGAAGGGATAAATCCCTACTCTGTAACACGCAGGTGTAATCCAGCACCGTCTGAAGATAGATGGACATGCCCACTGAGTGGGTACAACACGGCTCCAACGATAATCAGAACAATGAGGTTTCGCGTCAGAAGGCTTACGAGCTTGATATTTTAGCGTTGGATTTTAACGGTCTTTTATCTTCTTATCTATCATACAAAACCTATGGTGATAGCAGAAGATAAATTCATGCAATTCTAATTATATGAGCAATAAAAAGAAAGCATGGTTCTTATGTGGTAAAAGCCCATAGCCTAAGTAAGACCTTAATATCACTTAAGTCTTCACTTGCTTTTCTGCATGGGTCTTTTGCTGCTCATCTGGCCCAACCCAGGGCCCAAGCGCCATCTGCAGCTCAGGTGCGCCTACCAGGGATAATGCGCCTGGTCCCAGAGTCGAACCCTGGACCTCCCACCTGGTCTAGCCACTGCTGCATGCGCCTCTGCCAAGTGTGCTCTGTGCTCTTGTCTGATTAATTTACAAATTAATCTATCTAGACAAGATTGACTCGCAGGTCAATAACATTTTATAAATTAAAAACAATGTGATGCGCAGATCACAATAATCAATTTACATTTTTAATACAGGCACGCAGGCCCCAGCACAGCACACAATTAACATGGGCAGCCCACATAAGAATAAATAAACGGGCATATGCTTCAATCAAACATGTGATCCATTCAAGAAAATTAAATTTCGAAAACCCCATAGGTATCAATTTTAATTTTCCTTATGTGCCCTACTACCTTACAACGGTCCATTACCAGGGATCCACTCATCCAACCCAGTCAGATCCATTGCCCACGCATGCACCAAGTCCTAACTGACTCGAGTTGACCCAATGGTCAACTATGCATGCGCTAGGGCTGAACAACCACAATGAGGTCTGGCGAGCGGGCGTGACCCCGGGCCTAACTCATGTGTGTTCACTAGTCGTCTCAACCAGACATCGCTACACGCCTGTCTGCAGTCGACCTATAGCCACCAAGTGCTTGCGCACAGGTGCTATCTAGTCAACCCATCAAGGCTGTCAGATGGTCTGATCAGACTGTTTGGATCTAACCCAGGGGATGATTTCAACCCTAATAACCCGTCTAAGGGTTTAAAGTAGAGCCTTAGATCTAGAGTGAGTCGCGCATGTCAAGTAGGTTTTTGAGAAAAACATGAAGCATGCACCAACAACATGCGCCAAGAAAATATACATCAAGTTTGCATGTACAACTACTCAAATGAAATTTTTTCGCATGTAACCCTAGATCTATAGATATGCGTAAGCATGTATCATGGATCACAAAGCAAAGCAATCATAATAACAATGCATAGAACCGCTCTGATACCAATTGTTGGATCCCCTTCAAGGGGGAGCGCATGGGGGTGAAACCCTAAAGGTGGCGCATGTCATTCTTTTGCAGCGGAAGTAGGGTTTCATGAAGATCGGAAGCTATACATTCATATGATCAACTTTCAAGAAGCATGAAGATCGAAAGATAATCATACCGAAGCCATGTGTTGGATGGCGTCAAGGAAGAAGAGACTCGAATGAAACTCCTCCAAAAGGTGCGCACACAAGGTGATGCCGCCTACTCCTTGAGATCCTTGTGCTAGCAAGGTGCTTCAAGGGTCTTTGATCGATTCAAGAGGATGAGATGTTTTCTCCACTTGGCCGAGAGCTCTCCAAGTCGAGAAAAAAAAAAACTTTCACACGAGAGAAGGGCGTCGAGAGGAATGGATGAAGCGTTGAGGCGTTGAGAAGAGGTGGCGCATTATGGCTTTCCAAAAATAGCAAGCCATGAAGCCATGCGCCCACTTCTTCAAAAACCGACCAAAACGTTTCTTAGCATTGAACCATGCGTTCATTGTCTTGAACCGGTTCAATCTAATTGACCCAACCCAATTTGGTTCAAATACCAAATTAAAACAGCCCAAGCCATGGTCTAGATTCCTCTGAACCAAATGGTTCAAGATCTAACCGTTCATCTCTGGATGCTTCCGATCTCACCGATCTAGCATCAATACTCTCGATCGAAGCTTACCAATCTCAAGCCCTAATCAATCAAACATGATCAGACCAGATCTCACTTACAATCAGAGTTTAAACCCCTTTAAACTGAACTCAAACAATTCAGTCCACACGATCTGACTTAAGTAAGCCATATCATCAAATTGTGCGACCCTAAGGGTTTCCTTTGAACGTCGGTAACGATAACTTACGTTATCACGATCAGTGAGGGGTATCTAGCAACACATCACTGTCTCCCGATATAAAGGAAAGAGTCTTCCACGACTACACCCAAAACACAGCACAAGTGTGAATCCAATTCACAAGGCATACATGTTTCCTTTGCCACTGGATGTTCTTATTGGATAAGCATGTCAAGCCTATAACTCCAATACGATGAGCATGATTAGATCAGATGAACATAGTCACCTGGGTATGGCCATACTCTTTTCTCAATCATCTCATATAGGGGGGCCCTTTAGAACATCACACTCCTTAAACAAGGAGACGGCAATCCTATGTCAATCACTAGTGCCCTAACCTGACTCAAGCTCACCATCCAAGATAGTCTATAATCATTATGTTTCAAATGATATTGAACTACCTCAAAACAATGACAATCATCATTTAGAAACACAAGTGATCTCAAGTCAGAGGACATGTGCCACTTGTTGCAAACAAAGAATATTCACATTGTGACAAGCAACTGAATATCTTAGCAGGGTCTGTCCAGTACATCCAATGTACCCATGAGTCTACATCTTATTCCATGCTCAAAGCATCCTATAAGATTAGAACACATATTAGTCTCAATCATATCAAGGCTGTCCCATGTTCACCAAGATATCTCGACTAAGGACTTTATAACATGTCAGCCTAGCTGAACAGCTTTGAGACATTAATCAGAAGTACACTTATTGCAGCAGACAATGTAACTAACTGAATAACAACCATGCCTTTATAAACATAAGAGTTTATTACATGATACTGATACAAACCCAAGGCCTCAAACATTAGTCTTAAGGGCATACCCCAACAGAAATCTCCAACCCCTAATCTATCACATATAGACTATCCCCTTGAGTACACAGTTACACTTAGCCTTAGTCCTATCCGTCCCATAACGGTACACAGCCCACAACACATAACATTCGAAACCACATAACCACATAATGTAGTGTAGAGTCCTTAGGTTTCATGCTGATCAGTTCAGTATAACCTTGCTAAGTTATCACCCAAGTTTCTCAATCAAGAATACATGGCCATAGATATATAAACATGCTGCTCATAGAGAAACGATCATGGATCCTATAACACTATTAGCATTTATCAGGGCATCCATAAAATCAACATAGGATTAAAATTTGTATTCTTACAATCTACTTTACATAATACCACATATAGCCCACGGTTTCTACAATTACTAGCATATTATCTACTCAAAAATCTAAACCTTAGTAATAAGAATTTCATGCTCAAGAATCACTGATTTAGAGCTACCTAAATTCCATATAAGAAATATCTTAAATTTCATGTTGCAAGATTTCGGTTTTCATGATAGATACACCTTGAGTTTCGGTTCTTAGCATGGTGAAATTTCCAAGCAATCAAACTTATCATCTAGCACAACCAAGTGGATAGAATTCGAATAAGACACCCCACTCACCTCTTATCTTGAACCGTGAACACCAAGGTGAAAATCTCTCCACAAAACTCGTCTAAGGGTCTTAAAGTTCCACCAATGTTCTTAGGTAGACGCCACCAAAGGAAGAGAAAACGCCACAAAGCACCAAGGAACGCCGGCCAAGGGAAAAAGGAAGAAGAAGAATTTCGTCCAAGCCTCCAAGGAATCGCCCAAGCCTTCAAACCGCCGCCCCTAAGGTTTTTTTGTTCTTTTCGCCCCAAAGTACCAAAATAGGGTTTATGAATTAATCCTCTAATTCAAATTTTAAACCCAATATCATTTAATTTAAGTGCAAACCCAATAACCCATAGCTAATTATTCCCTTAAGTGAAAATCCAATAAGGATTAAATTAACATCCAATAAGCTCTAATTAATTAATTACTAGAGTCAAAATCCGGTAAGGCTTAAATTTAAATTAATATCCACTAACCCATTTCCACTAATTTATAAATAACCCCTAAAGGTTTTAGGGATAAAATTCTCCCCCATCCTAGGGTTGACAAAATCAAAACATAGGACAAATATCACAGCCAAAGATTTAAATCAAGAATAGTACTTACAAGGACTTAAGTTCCTTGGATCTTACATTCCTCCCTCCTTATAAAGCTTTAGTCCTCTAAAGCTCAACATTCATATCATCAAAAAGATAAGCATACAACATCCTCATATCAGCTTTAGTCTCCCAGGTCGCCTCCTCAACCGAATGGTTTCCCCAGATAACCTTTACCAAAGGTATAGACTTGTTCCTCAGAACTTTATCCTTTCTATCCACAATCCGGAGAGGTCTTTCCTCAAAGGTCAAATCACTCTGAATCTGAAGAGGTTCCAACTCCAATACATGAGATGGATCAGGATGATATTTCCTCAAAGCAGAAACATGGAATACATTATGCAAATGTTCCAAAGCAGGAGGTAAAGCTAACCTGTAAGCCACTGGACCAACTCTCTCAATAATGTCAAAAGGTCCCACAAACCTCGGGCTTAGCTTTCCTTTCTTGCCAAACCGCATAACACCCTTAGTCGGTGGCACCTTTAAGAAAACATGATCCCCTACCATAAACTCTAGGGGACGACGACGGTCATCAGCATAACTCTTCTGTCTGTCCCGAGAAATCTTCAGTTTATCCTGAATCTCTTTGACTTTATCAGTAGTCTCCTGTACTGCATCAGATCTCAAAATCAATCTATCACCGGTTTCCTCCCAACACAAGGGAGTCCTACACCTTCTCCCATACAAAGCCTCATAAGGAGCCATCTGAATACTGGAGTGGAAGCTATTATTATAGGTGAACTCTATCAAAGGTAGATCCCGGTCCCACTCAGAACTCCAATCAACCACATAAGCTCTCAACAGGTCTTCTAGAGTCTGGATAGTACGCTCCGTCTGGCCATCAGACTGAGGATGGTATGCTGTACTAAAATTCAACTTAGTACCCAAACTCTCCTGTAAGCTCTTCCAAAACCTGGACAGAAACCGAGAGTCCCTATCAGACACAATATCAACCGGCACTCCATGCAGTCTGACTATCTCATCAATGTACAACCTAGCCAGTCTCTCTAAAGGATAAGTCATCTTGATCGGGAGAAAGTGGGCTGATTTAGTGAGTCTATCAACAATCACCCAAACAGCATCATGACCCAATCTGGTTCTGGGCAAACCACACACAAAGTCCATACTGATGCATTCCCACTTCCACTCAGGAATAGGAAGGGGCTGCAACAAACCACCAGGCTTCTGGTGTTCAGCCTTTACAGTCTGACAGGTTAAACACCTAGAGACAAAATCGATTACCTCTTTCTTCATACCCGGCCACCAAAAACTCTTCTTGAGGTCCTGATACATCTTAGTCACACCAGGGTGTAGAGAATATTTGGAGTTATGGCTATCCTCCAGTATTTCTTTCCTCAAGCTCGGTTCCTCAGGGACACACACCCTTCCACGGAACAGAAGAACACCATCATCAGACAAGCTAAAATCCTGAACTGTACCCGCAACCAAACTATCCCTGATCTGAGCTAACCTCGGATCCACAGACTGCTGATCTCTGATCTTCTGCAACAAAACAGACTGTACTCTGAGGAAAGCCACATAACCCGACTGAACTCTAGGAGAAACACTGATCCTGAGATCTCGGAACTCCTGCAGTAACTGCCACTCACTGACCCGTAGTGCCGCTACTGAAGTAACTGGATGTCTGCTCAGTGCATCAGCCACTACATTGGCCTTTCCAGCCTGATACTGAATAGCGAAGTCATAGTCTTTGATCAACTCCATCCATCTTCTCTGTCTCATGTTCAACTCCTTCTGAGTGAAGATGTACTTGAGACTCTGGTGGTCAGTGAACAGATCAAACTCCTGACCCAATAAATAGTGGCGCCATATCTTCAGAGCAAAGACTACGGCCGCCAACTCTAAGTCATGAGTAGGGTAGTTCAACTCATACTCCTTCAGTTGTCTCGAAGCATAGGCTACCACATTACCCTTCTGCATCAAGACACAACCCAACCCCTTGCCTGAAGCATCCGTATAGACGGTAAACCTTTCCCCATCACTAGGAATAATGAGGATCGGTGTACTAGTCAACCTTCTCTTCAGCTCCTGAAAGCTCTCCTCACACTTGTCATCCCAATTAAACTTGGCCTCCTTTCTGGTCAATTTATTTAAAGGACCCGCCAGCTTGGAGAATCCCTCAACAAACCTCCGGTAGTAACCTGCTAGACCCAGGAAACTTCTGATCTCAGTAGCACTAGTCGGTCTTCCCCAATTAAGGATGGCTTGCACCTTAACTGGATCCACAGACACCCCCTGACCAGAAATCACATGCCCAAGGAAGCTGATCTTTTCTAGCCAAAACTCACACTTACTGGCCTTGGCATATAATCGGTTTTTCCTCAGGATCTCCAGCACTCTGCGCAAGTCACTGACATGATCCGAAGTAGTCCGAGAGTACACCAAGATATCATCTATGAAGACTACCACACAAGAATCAAGCAATTCATGAAATACCCTGTTCATCAAATCCATGAAGACAGCAGGTGCATTCGTCAGTCCAAAAGGCATAACTAGAAATTCAAAATGCCCATACCTGGTCCTGAAAGCAGTCTTAAATATATCCTCATCCTTGACCCTAAGCTGGTAATACCCTGATCTCATATCTATCTTAGAGAACACTGTAGCTCCCTGTAATTGATCAAATAGATCATCAATTCTGGGGAGAGGATACCTATTCTTGATAGTCACTTGGTTCAGTTGCCTGTAGTCTATACACATCCTCAGGGTTCCATCCTTCTTCTTTACGAACAGCACTGGTGCTCCCCAGGGAGAAGCACTAGGCCGGATGTAACCTTTCTCCAGCAATTCCTCCAGTTGCTTCTTAAGCTCGGCCAACTCTGAGGTAGCCATTCGGTAAGGAGCTCTGGAGATAGGTGCAGTACCTGGCACCAACTCAATGCCAAACTCTACCTCTCGTATTGGTGGCAAGCCTGAAAATTCCTCAGAGAACACATCAAGAACTCTTGCACCACCGCCATCTGAGTCAAATCAGGAGTAGAATCATCCTGCACCTTAACATGTGCAATATAACCCTTACACCCACTAGCAAGTAACTTTCTGGCCTGCAGGAAAGATATCACATGTGGTCCTTGGTCTGACACTAGACCTCTCACAAAAAGCCGACTCCCATCTAGCAGATTCAAGGTGATTACTTTCTCAAAGCAATCCACAGTGGCATGATGCGAGGATAACCAATCCATACCTAGGATGACATCATAGTCTTGCATGTCTAAAAGGATTAGATCTACAAGAAACTCATAACCCTCTACATGCACTACACAATCAGCACAAACAGTGTCTGTAGATGATGATTTTCCTAAGGGAGTACTTACAGACACAACATAATCCAGCACCTTAGGTAATACAGGTAAACATGCAGCAAATCTAACAGATACAAAAGATAAATTTGCACCAGGGTCAAATAAGATGCGAGCTAACTGATCGAATACAAATAAAGTACCTTCCACGATAGATCGGGAAGCCCGTGTATCCTTCTCAGCCACGGCATAAACTCGAGTCTGGACTGTAGGCTTATCCGTGCCTCTCTGCTGCATCTCAGGCTCCTTGCAGTCCTTGATCATGTGTCCAGGTTTCTTACACCTGAAGCATACACCATTCTTCTTAAAACAGTCTCTCATCAGATGTCCCTTGAGCCCACAATAATGACAATTCCGATCCTCAGTGTTACCGTTCTTTGCATCCCTGGACTGCTACGGTACCTTGTGAGAGTAAGGCTTATACCTGCCCTTCTTGTAGTCCTTATGCTTAGGGTACTTCTTACCCTTGCCGCCATCACCATACTGAGGAGCTGCCGCCTCAGCTGCAGGAATCACAGTCATGGTAGTACTAGAACTCCTCTCAGATATGTATCTCTCGATGGTGCGTGCTCGCCCAACAGTCTCAATATAAGTCTCCAAGTGCTGAGCACCAACCTGTTCTCGAATGTCCCATCTGAGACCTCTGAGAAACTTGGTAGCCCTCCTCTTTTCAGTGTTTATCAGGTGAGGGGCATACTTTCCCAACTTAGTGAACTGCAACTCATACTGGTCCACAGTCATATCACCCTGCTCCAGGTGAATAAATTCCACCTCCCGGGCCTCCACTAAGCTATCGGGGAAGTACTTCTCATTAAATCGAGACAAGAAGTAGGGCCAATTTACTGTTTCATGTCTTTCCGCAGCTAGCCTCACCACGCCCTTCCACCACTCATCTGCGTCACCACGCATCATATAGGTGGTCAGACACAGCTTGTCCTCATCTGAGCAACGCATGACTTGAAAAATCTTTTCCAAGCACAACTGCCAGTTCTCTGCAGTACTTGATTCTGGGCCCCCATAAAAAGAGCTAGGACCCAGTTTCTGGAATTCACTCACAAGCGAGGCATAGCGCCTGTGAGCGTCTTCCTGAGAGTTATTCCCCACCACCCGAGTAGTAGTCTGGGATCTCTCCTGAGTCAATTGCTGCAAGAGCTGCTGTTGCGCTTCTTGATGCTGAGTCTGTTGCTGCTGCAGCATCTGAGCTTGCCTCTCTATCATGGCACCCTGTTGCCGTACCATGCCTGTCAGAGCCTCAATGGCTCTCATGAGATCTGAGGTCTGCTCACCCTCGCTGCTAGCATTTCCTCTAGATCGCACTATCTTAAATTCATACACACACACACCATAGTAATGAAAGCAAACATAAACCTATTAGGTGTCTAGCAATACACAAACATGTTTTCCCCCGAACTAAGTTTTAGCTAGCCAACTCCTCTGATACCATTCTGTCACATCCCGTTATCTTAACCCAAACAAGCAACACAAGTCATAGAGGAACAGGATGTTATCACATAGGATCGATGCACACGCTAAGAAAAACCAAGTTCAGGAAAGGTCCGATCCGAAAATTTTCGAGAATCCACACATTGAATCTCCACGAAACACAATTTCACAAATGTACCTGCCACCACGAAATCCTTGCACTAGACATATGCAAGGCAACAGTATATCAAAGCCATATAAAATCCATAAAATCCATAAATCACATAAGGGTACCTGCCACCAGGCAATACTTGCACTAGACATATGCAAGTTCACATTTATATCAAATCTGATCGCAAATACAATTTGACTCGAAATTCGAAGCAAAACCACAATATCGATTCTATAATTTCATAAAACTAACGTCAATGATACCAAACACCGAAACCAGGCCCAAGCCCTCGGTGACACAAAAATCAAAATCTCAAAAGTGCCATAAACGGCGACACGAGTTCACAAAGTTTGGCCATAACCGGCCCCAGTTAACTAAGCACAAAAGTCTTGTACATCAAACCAGCATAGTTGTAGGGAAAATCACAATATCCATATCAAACACTAACTCAGGCAGTGGGCTCCTGCTCTACACCTGTAAACAGTAAGGGGTGAGCTACACAGCCCAGTGAGTGGATAGTCTTAATCGACCATCCATAATATACACTTAAAGATACATGCAGATTATTTTAAAAACCTTTAATAGAACATCATGCCAACATATAACAAAAGCAAAGAAAGGAAATCATATAAACAATCAGATGAACACTGCTAAGGCATCACGCAATTGTCACCACAGAGTAACCAAGAATCTAGAGCCATACTCTAAACCAACTAAACACACCAACCACTTAGTTGTCCAGCATAAATCAAGAGTGACCCCTAGGGTCCAACCCGGCTCTGGCCTAAGCACTGGGAGAAGCCTACAAATCGCATGCAACACAAACATGGACGGTGTGTAGACTCAAGAGGTGATCCCCATCCGGTCAAGATGTGATACCTTGATCTACACCACCCCATAACACAAGAATCTAAAAGTCTAAGAGTGATGAAATCAATGGGTGGCCCCTGTCCGACCAAGACATGGCACTTTGCATCAATCACTCGTTCTCCCAAAGGGTTCTTTACCTGAACAACCACTAGACACACCTTATATCTTATTTCACAAAAGTGGACTCCTAAGTGTCGACCAGACTCTAGGATAGTCACCTTCATCACAATATCACAACAGACAGGGCTGAAACATCAACCCCTCACATATCACAAACACAGGGCTGAAATCTCCAACCCCTAATCTATCACATATAGACTATCCCCTTGAGTACACAGTTACACTTAGCCTTAGTCCTATCCGTCCCATAACGGTACACAGCCCACAACACATAACATTCGAAACCACATAACCACATAATGTAGTGTAGAGTCCTTAGGTTTCATGCTGATCAGTTCAGTATAACCTTGCTAAGTTATCACCCAAGTTTCTCAATCAAGAATACATGGCCATAGATATATAAACATGCTGCTCATAGAGAAACGATCATGGATCCTATAACACTATTAGCATTTATCAGGGCATCCATAAAATCAACATAGGATTAAAATTTGTATTCTTACAATCTACTTTACATAATACCACATATAGCCCACGGTTTCTACAATTACTAGCATATTATCTACTTAAAAATCTAAACCTTAGTAATAAGAATTTCATGCTCAAGAATCACTGATTTAGAGCTACCTAAATTCCATATAAGAAATATCTTAAATTTCATGTTGCAAGATTTCGGTTTTCATGATAGATACACCTTGAGTTTCGGTTCTTAGCATGGTGAAATTTCCAAGCAATCAAACTTATCATCTAGCACAACCAAGTGGATAGAATTCGAATAAGACACCCCACTCACCTCTTATCTTGAACCGTGAACACCATGGTGAAAATCTCTCCACAAAACTCGTCTAAGGGTCTTAAAGTTCCACCAATGTTCTTAGGTAGACGCCACCAAAGAAAGAGAAAACGCCACCAAGCACCAAGGAACGCCGGCCAAGGGAAAAAGGAAGAAGAAGAATTTCGTCCAAGCCTCCAAGGAATCGCCCAAGCCTTCAAACCGCCGCCCCTAAGGTTTTTTTTTTCTTTTCGCCCCAAAGTACCAAAATAGGGTTTATGAATTAATCCTCTAATTCAAATTTTAAACCCAATATCATTTAATTTAAGTGCAAACCCAATAACCCATAGCTAATTATTCCCTTAAGTGAAAATCCAATAAGGATTAAATTAACATCCAATAAGCTCTAATTAATTAATTACTAGAGTCAAAATCTGGTAAGGCTTAAATTTAAATTAATATCCACTAACCCATTTCCACTAATTTATAAATAACCCCTAAAGGTTTTAGGGATAAAATTCTCCCCCATCCTAGGGTTGACAAAATCAAAACATAGGACAAATATCACAGCCAAAGATTTAAATCAAGAATAGTACTTACAAGGACTTAAGATCCTTGGATCTTACATTCCTCCCTCCTTATAAAGCTTTAGTCCTCTAAAGCTCAACATTCATATCATCAAAAAGATAAGCATACAACATCCTCATATCAGCTTCAGTCTCCCAGGTCGCCTCCTCAACCGAATGGTTTCCCCAGATAACCTTTACCAAAGGTATAGACTTGTTCCTCAGAACTTTATCCTTTCTATCCACAATCCGGAGAGGACGGTGGGATTGCTGATTGCCCTGTGTGTAACCTGCACCTTCCATCAGAGTAGGACCGGTGAAGAACGGGAAGGACGGTCCTTCTATTCTCAAGGGCCGCACTGTAAGTCTTCTTTACAATTATTGTCATTTACTTTGAAGCAAGTAGTGTAGCTCTATCTTCTTTCTTGCAAGTAGTTTCTCGGATTTCTTATTAAAAAAATACAAAACACTACTTTCAAACTTCGTTAGTTTAAATTCGGTTTTCTCTACTTTATAAAAATACAAAACACTATTTTTTGAAAATCGTTGTTTGCATGCTTTGTGAATTACCCCTACACCACTAATGCTGTAGGAGTTTTGACTCTCTCCTTGCCTTTTGGACTTTAGTTAAAGTTAGATCATTGCTATTATGTACCTTCGCTTACTAAAAACATTGTATCTCTTCCTTGCTTAGCAAAGAAAGGATTTAAGTTTGAAATAAAAAAGAACTCCATTTGCAAATATGTGCTATGGGAAGAGTACTATATGCAATGGTTTATATGTCTTGGACATGGATAGCTCTTTTTGTAGCATAAATAGTAAGAGGACCAACTGAGTGGTTCAGTTGGTGCTTTCCTATGGCATTGTCGATTAGTCCATATAAACAATAATCACATTCAGCAACTCCATGCAAATGAGTTGTTAGATTCAAGTTCCTTGGAGAAATTCGATACTTGTGAGCCTTGTTTATTAGGGAAAATGACAAAGTGCCCTTCACTAAGACTGGTGAGAGGGCAAGAGGTTTATTGGGTCTCATACATAGTGATGTGTTGGGACATTCAAATAAGCTAGAAGAGGGTACAACTACTTGATCACATTTATTGATGATTTCAGTAGATATGATTTTGTCTATTTGATGAGACATAAGTTTGAATCCCTTGAGAAATTTAAGGAGTTCAGACATGAAGTAGAGAACCAACTTGGTAGATCCAACAAAACTCTTTGATCAGATCGTGGTGGAGAGTACTTGAGCGGTGAGTTCTTTGACTATCTTAGAGAGTATGAGATCTTATCCCAACTCACTCCTCCTGTAACACCTCAATGGAATGGTGTGTTTGAGAGGAGAAATCGAACCTTATTGGACATGGCTCGGTCTATGATGAGTCATGCAACTCTACCTCCCTCATTCTGGGGTTTTGCACTTGAGACAGCTTCAATTATACTGAATAACATTCTATCTAAGAGTCTCTCTAAAATACCATATGAGGTATGGAGTGGGAGATGCCCTAACCTCTCTTTTATCAGGATATGGGGATGTGAGGCTTATGTCAAACATGAGGATTCTAGCAAGCTAGAACCTATATCTGATGAATGTGTGTTTGTAGGGTATCCTAATGAAACTAAAGGATACTACTTCTATGTCCCTACCAAGAACAAAGTCTTTGTTACTCGGGGAGCTGTCTTTCTAGAGAAAGAATTTCTCTTGAAAGAAGTTAGTGGGAGGAAGTGTAAGATCCAAGGATCTTAAGTCCTGGTAAGCAGTATTTTTGATTTAAATAAAATTATTGACTGTGATATTTTCCTATGTATTGGTTGTTAATAGTTAATTAACTAGAGATTTTTGGTTGATAAATTATAGTTAATCAACTAGAGATTTTGGTTGTTAACTTATAGTTAATTAAATTAGAGATTATTGGATGTTAATTTTCAGTTAATTAATTAGAGTTTATTGGTTAATTAATTAGACCTTATTGGTTATTTAACTAGACCTTATTGGGTATTAATTAAATCCTTATTGGATTTGCGTTTAAGTGAATTCATTAAATGGATGTTAGTTTAAATTCTTATTGGATTTTCACTTAAACCATGGGTTATTGGGTTTGCACTAATTGGGTCTTAAAATTCGAATTTATTAGTTAAATGGGTTAAACCCTATTTGAATTAGTTGGTTAGCGGGTTAAAGAATTAAAAAACGAAAATTCAAATTAGTAATTCGGTTAGGGAAGGGAAAATTGGCGATTTTGGCTTGAGGAAACCTTGGGGCGGCTAGGGCAAAGAAGTTGGCGACTTCCTTGAAGGCTTTGGCGATTTCCTTGAAGGCTTGGACGAAAATTCTTCTTCCTTCTTCCTTTGGCCGGCATACCTTGGTGTTTGGTGGCGTCTTTCAAAGCTTTAGACGAATTTTTGGAAAGGTTTTTCATATTGGTGATCACGGTTAAGAGGTGAGTGGAGTGTCTATTCGATTCTATCTATTGTTTGTGTTAGATGATGTGTTAAATGATACCTTTGCTTGTTGGAATTTTTACCATGCTAAAACCGATACCTTCACCATGTTAAAACCGAATTTAGGACATGAAAACCGAAATTAATATGTACTTCATGAAAATCAAATCTAAGGTATTTTTCCATGAAATCGAATAGATATTCTTGTTCTTCATGAAAACCGAATTTAGGGTATTTTCCATGAAAACCTAAAAACCGAAATCTTGATGATCTTGATAATTGTTTATGAAAACCGAATTTTGATGTTTGTAGTTAACATGTTACATGTGGTAATTTGTAAAGTAGTTTATATGAATACTTGTTTTAAATTTTAAGTTGATTTTATGGATGCTTGATATGATTGTTTCTTGGTGTGTGTGACATGTTAAATATTTATGATTCTATATTTATGGCTATGTATTTGTATTTGAGAAACTTGGGTGATAACATAGCAAGGATTGACTGAACTAATCAGCATGAAATCTAAGGACTACACTATTAGGTGATTATGTGATTTTTGATTATTATGTGGTTATGTGATCCTTGATTATTATGTGGTTATGTGATTTTTTTTAAAATTATGTGGTTATGTGATTTTCGGTTATTATGTGTTATGAGATGGGTAGGACTAAGGCTAAGTGTAACTGTGCTGTGTACTCAATGGGATAGTTGATATGTGATATGTTAAGGGTTGGATATTTCAGCCCTGTATTGTGATATGTGAAGGGGGTTGATGTTCAGCCTGCCTGTTATGATTATTGTGATGGGGGTTGATGTTCAGCCTGCCCGATATGATTATTGTGATGACTATCCTAGAGTCTAGTTGACACTTAGAAGTCCACCGTTGTGAAATAAGATATAAGATGTGTCTGTTGTCCAGTAGGAACCTTTTGGGAGAACGGGTTTTGACGCAAAGTGCCATGTCTTGGTCGGACAGGGGCCACCTCTTGATGTCATCACTCTTTTTTTTGCGATATGGGGTGTCGTAGAGCAAAGTGCCACGTCGTGACCCGGCGGGGGCCACCTTTTGAATCTACACACTATCCATCGATGTGTTATGGGGTGTTTTAGAGCAAAGTGCCACGTCGTGACCTGGCGGGGGCCACCTCTTGATTCTACTCACTGTCCATGTTTATATGTTGCATGAAATTTTGCAGTCTCCCAGTGCTTAGGCCAAAGCCGGGTTAGACCATAATGGTCACTACTGAATATGCTGGACAACTAGGTTAATTAAGTGTTGGTGTGTACATCTGAGTTGGTTTAGAGTATAACTCTAGAACCTGAGTTTGTTATATGTTGGTGTGTACATCTGACTGTTTATATGACTTCTGTTTTCTTTATGTTGTTATATGTTGACATAATGTTCCTGTTAAAGATTTTTTAAAATAATCTGTCTATATTTTTGAGTGTATGTTATGGATGGTCGATTTAGACTATCCACTCACTGGGCTGTGTAGCTCACCCCTCCCTATTTTCAGGCATAGAGCAGGGGCACATTTCTTGAGTTAGCATTGGCATGGATATCGTTAGTTTGCTATTTAAGAACTTTTGTGCTTAATTATGTGGGGCCGGTTGTGGCCGAACTATATGAATGATATGAGCTATGTGAACCATGTGAACTATGTGAACTTGTGATGTCAGACTGTGGCTGTTAAATGAGTTTGATTTTTGTGTCACCGCAGGCTTCAGCCTGGTTTCGGTGTTTGGTATGAGTTTATAAAATCGATTTTGTGATTTTGTTTTGAATTTCGGTTTGTGGTGTATTCTTTGTAATCGGTTTTGATATACCTGTAACTTGCATATGTCTAGTGCAAGTATTGCGTGGTGGCAGGTACCTTTATGAAATTGTGTTTTTGTGGAGATTTGTGTGTATGGATTCTTGAAAATTTTCAGATCGGATTTCCTGGACTTGGTTTTACTTAGCATGTGCATCGATCCTGTGTGATAACATCCTGTTTTTATGTGAATTGTGTTGCTTGTTTGGGGTTAAGATAACGGGATGTTACAGGAAGTTTGACTTGGACGAGGTCCAAGTGCAACCACAATACACTAAGATGGAATCTAAGCCGCCTGCATTGGTTGCTAGGTTGCCTGAGGCTCAGACACAGCTCCCACGTAGGTTTGGGAGGATTCGTCATGCAATTGAGAGGTATGGGTCACTGTCAACCCAACACGACGGGATCTTCATCATTAAGAATGAGCTCAGGACCTATGATGATGCAGTCACTGGACCAGACTCCGAGATAGAGCTTGTGGCCATGCGATCCGAGATGGATTCCATGTCAGCTAACCAAGTCTGGGATTTAGTTGAGTTGCCTGATGGGGTAAAACCCATAGGCTGTAAATGGGTCTTCCATACTTACCTTTAAGGGTAGACTTGTGGCTAAAGGATTCTAGCAAGTCCATAGGGTGGACTATCATGAAACCTTTTCGCCAGTTGCCATGATCAAGTCAATTCGGATACCGCTTGCTATAGCTGCATATCATGACTATGAGATATGGCAGATGGATGTTAAGACAGCATTCCTTAATGGGAATCTGACAGAGGATGTGTCTATGACACAACCTGAAGGCTTCATCCATCCTGCAGATACCAATAATGTCTGTAGGCTAAAGAAATCCATCTATGGATTAAAGTAAGCATCTCGAAGTTAGAATCTTCTGTTTGATGAAGCTGTGAGATATAATGGCTTTATGAAAAGTGAAGATGACGCTTGTGTGTACAGAAAATTCAGTGGGAGCTTGGTGACTTTTTTGTTCTTGTATGTCGATGACATACTGCTCATTAGAAACGACATCCCTAGTCTTCAATCTGTGAAGACATGGTTAGGGAAGTGTTTTGAGATGAAAGACTTAGAGGGGGCCGCCTATATCCTAGGCGTGAGGATCTACCGGGATAGATCCAAGTGGCTCCTGGCCCTTAGTCCGAGTACCTACATTGATAAAGTCCTAGAGAGGTTCAACCTGGAGCAATCCAATAAGGTGTACCTTCTAGTGAGACATGGCCTTACTCTCTCAAAGAGCCAGTGTCCCACCACACAGGTTGAGAGGGATGACATGAGTCGAGTGCCCTATGCTTCCGCAGTAGGCTCGATCATGTATGCAATATTGTGTACTAGACCAGACATGGCTTATGCTTTGAGCATAACTAGTGGATATCAATCCAATTCAGGTCTGCAGCACTGGGTGGCTATAAAGAACATCCTGAAGTATCTGAGAAGAACTAAGGATTTGTTCTTTGTCTATGTGAGATAGGAAGAGCTCAGTGTTCAGGGCTACAATGACGCGTCATTCTAGTCTGACCCTGGCCACTTCAGATCGCAAGCAGGCTATGTGTTCAAGACGAATGGAGGCGCTGTTTGTTGGAAAAGCTTCAAGCAATCCAACATAGCCAATTCTACAACCGAGGCTAAGTATGTCGCCACTTCTGAGGTAGCCAACTAAGCCGTTTGTATGAGGAAGTTAATTTTTGATCTTCAGGTGGTTCCATCAGCTGTGGATCTCATTGAGCTCTATTGAGACAATAATGGGGCTATTGCACAGGCAAAGGAACCACGGTCTCATCAATGGTCCAAACACATACTCAGGAGATTTCAACTGATCAGACAGATCATTGACAGAGGTATGTCAAAATTAGCAGAGTTGACATAGAGAACAAGCTAGCAGACCCACTGACCAAGGCTTTGGCGCAGCAAAAGCATGATGGTCAAACTAGAGAAACGGGGTTGAGGTTCCTCAACCTATAGGTCTAAGTGCAAGTGGGAGATTGTTGGTGTTTATGGCATGAGACCTAGTTTTGGTCTATCTTTGTACTCCTTTATCTTGATATTTCTTATATATCATTATGGCATTGTCATTATCATGCTTAGTTTACATCTGCGATTATGTTCCTACATGATATTGTCCCTAGAGACAGATTGGATCTATGCTCAAACTCTTGTCCCCAGTCGATGTACCTTTGCGGATATGAGACAGTTATGGTACCTGTGATACTAGTATATGGGCTGGTTAGGCACGAGGTACTAACGCTGACATATGGGTATATCAGTGGTAGATATACTGGACTGCCCGCTGTGAGGCAATGACTTGGTGTCATGA
Organism: Costus lasius; assembly: GCA_027563935.2. NCBI lineage: Eukaryota > Viridiplantae > Streptophyta > Magnoliopsida > Zingiberales > Costaceae > Costus > Costus lasius. Next base: position 64,471,653 of record CM050446.2, on the reverse strand, counting down.
GTTATCCTCACTAGTGATAGGAGATGCATTGATCCCTTGACTTGAGGTCATTGACTCTTCTATATGGTTAGGAACATGCTTTGATACAACCTAACACCTCACCATAGTTGGGAGGTCATAACGGTGTCATTGAGCATGCAACGACCCATATGAGAAGGTCAATGAACAAATAGATGATTTGCCCCTTCCTAAGCGAAGCATGATAGCCATAGGGCCCCGCCTTTGGTTCTATGACTGAAAGTGTATGGCTATAATCAGGTGAGAACCTGATTTACTCATGACCATAAGTTTGCATTAAAACAAGTGGTGACACACTTGTCCAATCGGATGTTAGTTTGGAAAAAAGACTGTAATGCATCTATACCTAGTTGCAATGATGGGGATGTCGATATCCACTGCTAAGTGCCACTCACTACTTGTGATGACCTTAGGGCATCACTACCAACGTCAGAGGAACCTACAGAATGGCACACCTTGATACTTGAGTTCTCTTTTTGATTGGGAAGCCTAATGATCGAGTTATTGGATAACTCGAATCTATTTGAGAGATTTCATTAGCGCCAGTGGATAACTCGGATCGAGTTATTGCCATTCTGCCCTCTCCTTTGCGCAACATATAGTCAAGATTCACAATGAAATCAAGGACAACATTGCTAAACACACACTTAAGTATCAAGCTGTTGCTAATGTTCATAAGCGTTGTGTCTCTTTTAATGAAGGTGATTTGGTAATTTTTAGGAACAGGAAGAAAGGCAACAAGGCGGTAATCACAAACTGCAACCGAGGGGGATGGGACCTTTCCGAGTCATGAAGAAGATCAATGATAGTGCCTACACGTTGGACCTTCCACCAGCCCATGGGATTCACCCTATGGTGAATGTGGAGAACCTCACATTGTACAAGGAACCAGTACCCATTACTGCACCACCTATACTACCACAAGCATGCAAAATTCTTGAGGAACAGCAATGTCTCACCAATAGCGGAGTCCAGCATTATTATCTTATCAAATGGAGTGATCATACCGAGCATTGGGTACCCGAAGAGGAGGCGCATCAACTCTTACCGAAGGAGCTAGAGGACTTCAAGATTAATTCTCCAGTGGAGAATTCTGCAACCCCCGGGAAAGCTGATGCAAGAGCATTGCCAAGAAGATAAAAAAGAATCAAGAAGCTCCCGGTCCGTTATGGGATGAACACATGAAGAATCTTACTCAAGAACTTGTTATGTTAAATGAACTTGTTTCCATTGCTGCTTATCTTTAATTGTTCAAGTTTGATAAACTATTGATTAGTGGTCCAAGCTAGTCTTGATGGTTGTAAAATTAGTTGTTGGATAATTTTGTAACTTAAATACTTATGTTGTTATTGTTGTAGGTAGGACTTAGCCTGGGATTTACTTTCTAAGTCTTTATTCTATTTTGTAGTTGATGTAATAGGGTGTTTTAGCCTAGGCTTTATATCACCTGTAATGCACCTACATGGTACCTTTGTTTTCCCCAGCCTACATGGCAACCTCGCAGGCTACCTTCCACATCAAAGCAAGGAAATCAACATCTTCAACATCGTCAACATCAGTCAAGAAAGTCAACAAAGATCAGTCCACCTGAAATCAAACCAACAAGACATAATGATCAAGTACTGCAGTCCATTTTATCAAGCTGTCACCACTCTGCCAAATCAAATATCACCTCAAGATCAAGTTCAGATTATCAAGGTCAAGACCCAGTCAACAATCAATAAAAATCACCTAGCTCAGGCCACACGTTAACAGGCTGCATGCAAACCTAGCTTTTCCAGCATGCGCAAGGAACCTTTTCCAGCTTAGCTCGGTGTCGTCCATAGCTACGAATCAAATTATGTTGAAGCCAAGTTCTGGTGACGATGAAGGAAGGCCAAGAGTCACTACCAAATTGTAACATTGGGAAATAAGGTTTAAAATCCATGTAGTCCTTCATTTGCACTAGTTGATGAATTTTGAAAGAAAATACCTTGAGTTAGCAGATGCTACTTGTGAGGGAGTGCCTGAAGGCCCCTTTTGTGTGTTGAGGGTGAGCCAGAAGGCCCCTTGTGCTGCTTGAGGGTGAGCCGGAAGGCCCCTCACCTCTGCTACCTTCGATTTCCAATCTTCTGGTTTCCCGCCTGCTTGCCGAGCCCTTGTTCTTTAGAATTTGAAGTGTTGAACAACTTGCTGACAGTTGGAGTTAGAGAAACCTACGCATATTCTAGAACTTCTGCCTAATCAAGCCAACCGCAGCAAGCTGGTTAAGGCTTAGAAGGGGATTGGCCCCCTTCCTTCAAGGGGGCCTCAGGTGTTTCTAACCCAATATACTCCTCTAATCTGAAATCGCAAATGTAGGATCCGTAAAACATCTGCAAACTAATTTGACATTTAGTAATCAACACCATAATAGAGCTACATACTTAAGGGAACTTCTTGGGCTTAAATTCTATCCTTCATCAGTGGTATCAGAGCTTGACGATGCTCTGGCAATAGTATTCCGTAGTGGGTAATCTTGCCATCTTTACGACTGAAATATATCTGCTACTATACATAGCTGATATCTGCCGATTGTGTGATTTGCAATATTTATTGTAGCTTACCATCATATTTTTCTGATACTTGTTTAATTAGTGCCGCATAGTCATTGTGAGCTGAATACTCTGAATCCTACTGCGCTAGTATCTGGTAGTAGGTTAAAATCACCATCTGTTACTGCTAAATTACCATCAAACATCAATTGCTAATTGAATTCTGTGAAGTCTGAAAAACTGCATATTGTCGCATCCCAAATTTGTTGTACTGTAGCTTACCAGTTTGGATTATCTGTTAATATACTGAACATTGTGCTATGTGATATCTTGACTGCTTTACAATTTCTACTTGCTGCTAAACCTGCACATTAGTCACCTTATTAACAAAACTTGCGATCATCATCATCAATCTCTGATTTCAAGTTAGTTGTTTCCATTCACTCTAATTGCTTGCATTGGCTTTGCTGCTATTTCTTCCTGATATTAGAATTTTCTCACATGGTACCATATTGTGTAGACTTGACTTGACACCATGGTGTGCACTAGACACAACTGACTAGCTAGTGAACCCGAGCAAGACCCTGCCACTATGGCTGATGTGGTGGCCTTATTAACTGAACTGAAAAAATCCGTGGACACCTTGAACTTAAGAGTGGGACATTTGGAATATGCATCTAGGCACAATTCAACCCAGCCCGACCCTGAACTTAACTTGCCCATAGAGGAGACCCCCCAACAACCCATTCCCTCTCCTAGAAGAACAAATGAACAGCATTGGGGTGAGGGAACTAGTAGATCTAACCAAGGACATAGAACTTTCCAAAGACCTGAAATCCACCACTAAACCAATCCTAGGAGACCCACTTCCATTATTGATGACCCTCTAGTTGAAGAACCATTCGGTAGAACCTCTACCTATTATAGGGAGGATGATGAGATGACCAAGGCAATTAGGCTTAGCCCACCTATTTTTGAAGGTGGCTTGGTTACACAAGAGTTTCTGAACTGGCAGGCTAATGTCGAGCAATACTTTGAGTGGGGAAAGATATCTGATGCCAGAAAGGTTCAATGTGACAAGTTTCTCTTAAGAGGATATGCTCAAATGTATTAGAATAGTGTAGAGGTTAAGTTAGCTAAGAGTGGCATCCCACCCATTACCACATGGGATGATATGAAATGGAAATTAAGGGAAAAGTATGTCTCACCTAACTATAGACAAAGGATTTATGATCAACTCTCTAGATTGGTTCAAGGAAGTGATACCGCTGCTGGGTATGTAAGGAAATTTGAGGACCTCTTGATTAAATATGATTTACATGAGGATCAATGGTTGACATTGAACCGATTCAAAGGAGGGTAGAGGTCGGATATTAAGAGAGCCTTAATACAACATAGGTGTGAAACTCTACAAGAAGCCTATCATTTTGTTATGGACATAGAATATGACTTGCAACAGACAAGGGTCCCTCAACCTAAGGCTAACACCCCTACAGTTTTAGTCCCAACCAATCCCGGCCAAACAGCTCCTAAGGCATCCATTGTGGAAAGTTCTCCTAGAGATAGATGAGTTGCGAACCCACCCAGGAATAACGTTTAGTGTTACAAGTGCTCCCAACTGGGCCACGTAGCTATGGAATGCCCTAAGAAAAATCTTCTCATTGAAGAGGTGGAATAGGTTGAACCCGAGGGAGGAGAAGTAGAGTTAGTGGCCTATGCTCTGTTGTGTCCGCAAGTGCACGGATACTCGAAGTAATAAAATAGATATCGAACCACAGAGACCTTGTTGTCAAGTACTGAATAATCGATTTCTCACTAGCTAGGCAATTGGAAAATAGTGAATCAAACTATCGAAAAGAACATGGAGAAAATATCAGAGAGGAAATCGGGACTAGGGTTTCATCTACTTTAATTTCTAATGACTAGATTAAGATAAGTATTTGTCATTCTAATTCTATTATGGTAAAGGTAAAATTTACTTTATAAATAAATTGTCTCGCTCTCGCGCAGACAATCATACAAAGAACCGATCCCCACTCTCGCACAAGATCTATTCAATGCTGAAAATAAGTAAACCATCAGCTAAGAACTCAAGGATCACTCTCATGCATCCGAATTCTAGGTTGATCACCTCAAGTGGAAACTCAAAGATCACTCTCGTGCATCCGAGTCTCAACACTAGTTTTACTCAAGGGTTTCCAACGACTCGATACTCAATCTCTTGCAATATCAAATCAAGTCTACACATTAACTCAATCCAAAGTACCAGAGATTGAACATGGCAATGAAATCACTAAAAATCAGAATTCGAAGAACTACCTAATCTCTTACGATAGTTCCAAACTCAACAATTCCTAGGGTTTCGAATTTCAACAATCAACCTCTCAGTCTATTTCGCAAAACTCTAAAACATGCTGATATTTAAGATACAAAGGAGAATCAAAGAACTATCAATCACAAGAGTAAAATTATCATAAAGAAATTACTTTGACAAAGTTAAGATTTTCTAGTCATTAAGGAACAAAGAGATTACACCCCCATGTCCCAAAGAGATATTAAGCTACCATGATGAAGGAATTACAATAAAACATATTTTTGTATGAATAGGAATCAAAAAGAGGAGAAAAGAGTTATAAAACAGTGCTGTAATGAAATTACAGCACCGTATTTGCCTGGAATTAGCACTGTCACCGCTGTTTCATTGATTTCTCCTCCAATAGGAATCATTTTTCTTTGAAACTTTAGATGCACGTTCTCCTTCACCAGGTGAAGCTCTCTGTCAAATTTCGTGGCCGGAGGTGGTTTGTAGGTGGGGAACCGTTGATCCCTAGAAATTCTGCCTCTCCCTCAATTTCTCCATGGATTCGTGATAAAATTCATCCAATTATACTTTGTGTGTTTTCTCCTCTTCAAGATGAGTCCATCGCCTCTCTCCGATCTTAATTTGGAGGTCTTGATCAAAAGATATGGTCTTTGCAAGAATCGGGCGAAAAAATCAGAATTCTGAGTTCCAAAATACGGCACCGTGAATCTTCATACGGCAGTGCCGTATTTCATTCTGTGAGTTTTGGGAAAATAATACGGTGCCGTGAGAATGTTTCTCGTAAATACGGTAGTGCCATATTCTTGCCAAATCCTTCTGGTCAGAATTGATAGAAAATACGGCACCGTGAAGGTTCATACGGCAGTGCCGTATTTTTGTCAAAACTTTCTAGTTAAATTCGTCCAATTATACGGCCCCCATGTACACGTCCATGGCAGTGCCGTATTTCTGCTAAACTTTTCTGTTTTGGATCACCAAAAATTACGGTACCGTGTATCTTCATACGGCAGTGCCGTATTTCACATAAAACATCCCTTGCGAAATACGGTATCGTGACAGTTTTGCTCTAAAATACGGCAGTGCCGTATTTTTGCTAGAAGATCCCTTTTGAGTTGAAATTTGATGGGTAGACTCTTCTTGATGGTTAGAATTCATTCATACATTGAGATCGCTCGAAAACTGGTGATAATGATGCCTTTTTACCTGAAATTGATCAAAAACCAAAGATTGTGTAGATTCCGAAGTATTTGGTAAAAAAGGGTATAAAAGCAAAGTAAAAGAGTAAGACTATGGCTCAAAAGACTACCAAATAAGTATGAAAAACTCTATGAAATTTGGATTCATCAAACACATAAGCCTCAAATTTTGCTTGTCCTCAAGCAAATAAATAAATCAATACTGAGTATTGGAACATAAATTTTCATATGACGAATAAATTTCTATAATATAATCATCCATAGAGAATTTTATCAATTTCACACAAAATTTTCAAGTAAATACATTGTCTTCTGAAATTAATCTTTAAGCCTCAATAATTCAATTAAATAAAAGTTCGCAACATGCATGGTAATAGAATTTCAACTTCATGAATTAATCTTGTTTTTGAGATTTTCATCCAATATGTTTTTGTTTATAGGAATAAGATCTCCAAATCTTTTTCCACTCATTTTTTTTATTTGTCCTTGACATTCTCTAAATCGATTACCACCCTTTTTCCAATGACGAATTTAGAGTATGTTGGTCACATAACCACACATAATATAACTCATATCTCATAGGTAGAAAGAATTTTCTTGAGACAGAAGAGTCAATGTCAAAGGAGCTCTCTCTTAGCATGAATCTACATAGATACACACTTTTGCAATGAACTTCAACTCTTGGCTTAGGTACCATTGTAAACACAATGCCAAGAAGAGGAGTTATTCTTTTTCTTTTTGTGGACTTCAACCCATGTCTTTAGGTCCCACTATTAATTTTATACAGTGCCAAGTAGGGGAGTCATCCTTTCTCATGGATTTGGATCTCTTTTTCCCAACAAATAACATAAAAGATTATAAAGATTAACTAGATTAATCACTAGATATCAACTCAATAACATGTGCAAATATGCTCATTTTATTCAAAAGAATTATTTCACTTCAAGATTGCATTCACTAAACAATGCATTTACCTAGAATTTCATGCATCAATTAATGAAAAATTTCCAACAAATAGATTATATCAGAGAAATAAATTCAACATTTAAAATCTATTTCCAATTGCATGATAATTCATTAACAATTTTTTTGCATGGATTTGTAGTATTTTCAGAAAAATCCTTCTACACATCATTATCATATTATGTCAACAAAACCAAAATCAAAATATCTATCAATAAAATCAAAAGGTGAGGATCCGTGGCATGTGAGCACAAGAAGTTTGAAGTATTCATCTTCCACATGGATTATCAGAAAAATATAAAAGATGGAATGCGGATGAGTAGGAAGAAAAATACTCACAGAGCTCTACTAGTTTGTGTCAGACCCAATTATCTTCTTGTCTTCGGGTTCGAATCATCAGAGCCTTAGTTTGTGTTTTTTTTTTGACAAAAATTAATTTTCACCTACAAAAAGAAAAGAAAAATTAGTGCTAAAAAATAAATAAAAACAAAAATAAAGTAAAAAATAAGCTAGAGTAAAAGTGCTTAGGTTACCCCCTAAGAAGGGCTAATTTTCGGTCATTAGCTTGACCATTCAACACTCAGATTGGATCGTGCTTGTGTGTTTGGTCGCCATCCGGATTTCTCTATGTCTCGTTCAGGGTTCTCAAGAACATAAGGCTCAAACTTAAAACAGTGTCTAAATTTACTCATGAGCCTTTTTCCTTTCTCAAGCAACTTTGATTTTCCTCTCCTCCTTCGTCTCTTCCTCTTCTTCTTTGCTGCTCCTTCCTGAAATTCTTTATTAGCACACTTAGAAAATGTATCAGTTTCAAATTCAGAAGGTTTATCAAAAAAACTATGCATGTCATAAACAACCTCATCATCAATTATTTCTATGCTACAGCATATCCCTGAGTGTGATGCCCTTTTTAAAGAATCAATTAAATCAAATTCAATTTTATCACCACAAATATCAAAAGTCAATTTTCCCTTTCTTACATCAATTAATGCACCAGATGTAGCCAAGAAGGGTCTACCAAGTATAATAGGGTTTTTCAAATTTTCTTCCATCTCTAAAACTATAAAATCAACAGGTATGAAAAACTTACCAATTTGTACAGGAATATTTTCTAATATACCAACTGGATGCTTTATTGATGAGTCGGCGAGTTGCAAAGTCATTGAGGTTGGTTTGAGCTCTCCAACATCCAGTTTCCTGTAAAGGGAACAAGGTATTAGACTAACACTTGCACCGAGGTCACATAAGGCTCAGTCAAAAGCCATATCTCCAATAGAAATAAGAACAGAGAAACTACCTGGATCTTTTAGCTTAGGTGGCAATTTATTCTATATGATAGCACTACATTCCTCAGTGAGTGCTACAGTATCATGATCCTCAATCTTTCTCTTGTTAGATAAAATCTCTTTCAAAAATTTTGCATATGATGGCATTTGAGTCAGAACTTCAGTAAATGGAACATTAATATAAAGTTTTTTAAGAACATCTAAAAATTTGCCAAACTGTTTATCTAACTTTGTTTGAACAATCTTTTGGGGAAAAGGAATAGGTGGCTTATAGGGTGGTGGTGAACTAGTTTTATAATCATCAACCTTACATGGCAAATCACCGCCAGGTTCATCACCCTTGTGAGGTGACAAACTAGTTTGGGACTGCTTATGTGCAGGTTGTGATTCCAAAACTGGTTCACTCCTAAGTTCAAGTCTGGGCTCTACCTCATCATTATCAAGAGACTCCCTAGGATCATCCAATTGTTTTCCACTTCTAGTTATGATAGCATTGCAATATTCCCTAGGGTTGGGTTCAGGGTTGGCAGAAAATTTTCCTAGGGGTCTAGATGAAGTGCTAGCTTGCTGGGCAATTTGTGTCTCTAACATTTTACTGTGGGCAACAATACCATCCAACTTGGAATTGATTTGTTTAAGGGTTTCTTCAATCTCATCATTTTTGCTCATCTGCTTACCCATGAATTTCTCAAACATCTCTTCTAAACTAGATTTTTAGGGTTGACTCTGGTTTGACTGTCTCTGATTATACCCCATTTTCTCATTTTGCTCACTGGTGTGATTGTTACTCCTCCAAGACAAATTAGGATGGTTTCTCCAACCAGGGTTGTAGGTATTAGAGTAGGGGTCATTAGTTCTACCTTGATTGTAATCCCCTACTTCATTCACTTGTTCCTCACCTTTATCAATAATGATTTTACACTCTCTAGCATGGTGCCCATTGTTTCCACAAACCTCACAAACAACAGAAGATACAGCAGCGGTTTGCATTTGGAAAGAAACAAAACGGTTACATAACGAGTCTACCTTTTCTGCAAGAGAACGCCAACCATCACCATCGTTCTTACCCTGAGGAGGCCGATAAAGCACTCCTCTCTCAGAAGCCCACTGGTTGTGGTTTAACGCCATCTCCTCAATCAAGGCATGGGCTGCATCAACAGTCTTGTTCATCAAAGCTCCCCCTGCAGCAGCATCAACCGTTAAACGTGTGTTGTAAAGCAAACCATTATAGAAAGTCTGAATTAAAACCTAGTCTTCCACTCCATGGTGGGGGCACTTCCGTTGGAGCTCATTAAATCGCTCTCATGCTTCACTCATTGATTCACCATCTCTCTAGGCAAAGCCTGTGATTTGGTTCCTTAACTGGATCATTTTACTGGGAGGAAAATACTTCTGCAATAAGGCATTTGACAAGCTCTCCGAAGTAGTAAACGTCCCAATTGGATGTGCATGAAGTCATGCTTTTGCTCTGTCCCTGAGAGAAAAAGGAAGTAGTCTTAGTTTGAGGGCATCGTCAGATACACCATTAATCTTTATGGTGTCACATAATTTAAGGAAAAGGGATAAGTGTTGGTTTGGATCTTCCGTAGGAGATCCTCCAAACTGATTCTGTTGAATCATCGATAAGAACGCTGCCTTGATCTCAAAGTTGTTCTGATCTATAGCAGGCCTAGTGATGCTGGAATGAATTCCCTGTGTATTTGGGGCTGCATAGTCGCGCAATGTCCTTCTTTCAGCCATGATGGATTCTTATTCTCTTTCTTCTACAACTTGTGTCTCCTCAAATCTCAATCTCTTTCGCAGTCTCAGAGTCTTGTTTATCTCAGGATCAAAAGGTACAAGTGGTCCTGACCTAAGATTCCTGCGCATGCAAAGTAGATAGATCAAGTGATTCCAAGAAAATAGAAAATAAACAGAAAAAAAAACAAAACAGTAAATAAAACCTAGTATAGTAATAATCTCGATATCTTCAATATCGACAAAACCAAGGTCCCCGGCAACGACGCCAAAAACTAATTGTGTCCGCAAGTACACGGATACTCGAAGTAATAAAATAGATATCGAACCACAGAGACCTTGTTGTCAAGTACTGAATAATCGATTTCTCGCTAGCTAGGCAATCAGAAAATAGTGAATCAAACTATCGAAAAGAACACGGAGAAAATATCAGAGCGAAAATCGGGACTAGGGGTTCATCTACTTTAATTTCTAATGACTAGATTAAGATAAGTATTTGTCATTCTAATTCTATTATAGTAAAGGTAAAATTTACTTTATAAATAAATTTTCTCGCTCTCGCGCAGACAATCATACAAAGAACCGATTCCCACTCTCGCGCAAGATCTATTCAATGCTGAAAATAAGTAAACCATCAGCTAAGAACTCAAGGATCACTCTCGTGCATCTAAATTCTAGGTTGATCACCTCAAGTGGAAACTCAAAGATCACTCTTGTGCATCCGAGTATCGACACTAGTTTTACTCAAGGGTTTCCAACGACTCGATACTCAATCTCTTGCAATATCAAATCAAGTCTACACATTAACTCAATCCAAAGTATCAGAAATTCAACATGGCAATAAAATCACTAAAAATCAGAATTCGAAGAACTACCTAATCTCTTACGATAGTTCCAAACTCAACAATTCTTAGGGTTCTGAATTTCAACAATCAACCTCTCGGTCTATTTCGCAAAACTCTAAAATATGCTGATATTTAAGATACAAAGGACAATCAAAGAACTATCAATGACAAGAGTAAAATTATCATAAAGAAATTAGTTTGACAAAGTTAAGATTTTCTAGTCATTAAGGAACAAAGAGATTACACCCCCATGTCCCAAAGAGAGATTAAGCTACCATGATGAAGGAATTATAATAAAACATGTTTTTGTATGAATATGAATCAAAAAGAGGAGAAAAGAGTTACAAAACAGTGCTGTAATGAAAATACAGCAGGATATTTGTTTGGAATTAGCACTATCACCGCTGTTTCATTGATTTCTGCTCCAATAGGAATCCTTTTTCATTGAAACTTCAGATGCACGTTCTCGTTCACCAGGTGAAGCTCTTTGTCAAATTTCGTGGCCGGAGGTGGTTTGTAGGTGGGGAACCGTCGAACCCTAGCAATTCCACCTATCCCTCAATTTCTCCATGGATTCGTCATAAAATTTGTCCAATTATACTTTGTGTGTTTTCTCCTCTTCAAGATGAATCTGCTGCCTCTCTCCGATCTTAATTTGGAGGTCTGGATCAAAAGATATGGTCTTTGCTAGAATCGGGCGGAAAAATCAGAATTCTGAGTTCCAAAATACGGCACCGTGAATCTTCATACGGTAGTGTCGTATTTCATTCTATGAGTTCTGGGCAAATAATATGGTGCCGTGAGAATGTTTCTCGTGAATTTGGTAGCGTCGTATTCTTGCCAAATCCTTCTGGTTAGAATTGACAGAAAATACGGCACCGTGAAGGTTCATATGGCAGTGCGTATTTTTGTCAAAAGTTTCTGGTTAAATTCGTCCAATTATATGGCCCCGTGTACACGTCCACGGCAGTGCCGTATTTCTACTAAATTTTTCTGTTCTAGATCACCAAAAATTACGGTAACGTGTATCTTCATATGGCAGTGCCGTATTTCACCTAAAACATCCCTTGCGAAATACGGTACCGTGACAGTTTTGCTCCAAAATATGATGTGCCGTATTTTTGCTAGAAGATCCCTTTTTAGTTGAAATTTGATGGGTAGACTCCTCTTGATGGTTAGAATTCATTCATGCATTGAGATTGCTCGAAAACTGGTGATAATGATGCCTTTTTACCTAAAATTGATCAAAAACCAAAGATTGTGTAGATTTTGAAGTATTTGGTAACAAGGGTATAAAAGCAAAGTAAAAGAGTAAGACTATGGCTCAAAAGACTACCAAATAAGTATGAAAAACATTATGAAATTTGGAGTCATCATGCCCCTGGATACAATAGTGAAGAAGAAACCCCTTCTACTATGGCCATTATAAGGTGTACCTATATCAAGAATGTTCTTGCTGAGGATTGGAAAAGAACTAGCCTATTCTATACCTATACCCAATGCAATGGGAAGGTGTGTAAAATCATTATAGACAGCGGTAGTAGTCTCAATGTCATTTCAAAACAAGTTGTGAGTAAATTTGGGTTAGAGCTAGAAAAACATCAGAAACCTTATAGTATTTCTTGGTTTGATAAGACAAGCATTCCTGTGGCATTTAGATGTTTGGTACCCTTGAGATTAGCCAATTACCAAGGAAGTATTTGGTTTGATGTAACGGAGATGGATGTGGCTGATATTTTGCTTGGTCGGCCATGGTTATATGATCTTGATATTGTACACTATGGAAGGAGTAATACCTATGAGTTTATGGTTGGGAATAAGAAGATCGTGCTTATGCCTAGTTTACCCCGTGAACTTAGAGCCTCCCACAAGAAAGGTAAAATAATTGCTGAGAAGAAACCTATCACCCTCTTAAGGACCCATTCGTTCCTTCAAGCCACTAAGGAGACCAGTACTATTTATACCTTACTTGTGCAGTCCACTAGTCCTAAAATCTAGCAAGAACAGCCGGCCATCATAACTGAACTACTTAAGGATTATGTGTCCATTACCCCGTGTGAGCTACCAAATGAATTACCACCTGAAAGAAGTGTGCAGCATGCCATTGATTTAGTACCCGGTGCTACCTTACCACACATCACCCACTACCGCATGAGCCCTATTGAGCATGCCGAGCTGAAGAGACAGGTAGATGAGTTGTTAGAAAAGGGACTTATATGAGAGAGCCTCTGCCCATGTGTAGTTCTTGCACTTCTTACACCTAAGAAATATGGGACTTAGAGGATGTGCATAGACTGTAGAGCCATCAATAAGATCACTGTCAAATATAGATTCTCCATACCCCGACTTGATGATCTTCTAGACATGATTGTGGGCTTAGCTTGGTTTTCTAAGATTGATTTAAGAAGTGGCTACCACCAAGTTAGAATCTGAGAAGGGGACGAATGGAAAACAACCTTTAAGACTCAAGATGGATTGTATGAATGGATGGTTATGCCTTTTGGGCTGACCAATGCCCCTTCTACTTTTATGAGGCTAATGCATCAAGTTTTGAAATCATACATTGGTAAATTTTTGGGTGGTTTACTTTGATGATATCTTGATTTTTAGCAAGACAAGTGAAGAGCACCTTGAACATGTTAAGTCCACCCTTGATCTTTTAAAGAAGGAACAACTAATGTTGAATATTAAGAAGTGTGTTTTCTTAACACAAGAGGTGGAGTTCCATGGATTTATCATCAGTTATCAAGGGCTGAAGGCTGCCCCTTCTAAAATTGCTGCTATGTTCGATTGGCCATCTCCTACCACCCTAACCGAGGCTAGAAGTTTCCATGGGTTGGCCACTTTCTATAGGTGCTTCATTCATAATTTTAGCACACTAGTGGCTCCCATTACAAATTGTTTGCGCTAGGGGAAGTTTGAGTGGACATCTACAGCCGAGAAGGCCTTCCAAGAATTGAAAAGAAGAATTACTACTACCCCAATATTGAGGCTACCGGATTTTGGTAAACTTTTTGTGGTTGATTGTGATGCTTCCGGGGTAGGGATAGGTGGAACCCTTAGTCAAGATGGACATCCTATTGCTTTTTTCAATGAGAAATTGAATGACACTAGGCAAAAGTATTCCACCTATGATAAAGAGTTCTATGCGGTGGTTCAAGCATTGAAACATTGAAGACACTATTTGATACACAAAGAATTCATCCTTAATAGTGATCACCAAGCCTTAATATACCTTAATAGCCAAGTCAAGCTGAATCCTTGACATGCCAAGTGGATAGAATTCCTATAGCAGTATACCTTTGTCCTGAAGCATAAATCTGGGGTTCACAACAAAGTGGCTGATGCATTGAGCCGAAAGGTTATGATATTGAACACATTGCAGGTTTCGGTTGTTGGTTTTGACCGAATCAAGGATGACTATGCTTGCTGTCCAGATTTTAAAGGTATCTTCCATAATGCTAAGGAACTCTCAATGCCATCTACTACTTACTATTTTCATGATGGATTCTTATTCAAGGAGGGCAAATTGTGTATTCCTTGCACATCACTAAGGGATTTCCTTGTTTGGGAGTTACATGGAGGAGGAACCGCAGGTCATCATGGGATGGACAAAACTCAAGCATTAGTGGATGAAAGGTTCTATTGGCCCTCTATTTACAAAGATTTATCTAAGATCGTGAGCCATTGTCAAGTTTGCCAACTAGCTAAGACCCACAAGCATAATACCAAACTCTACATGCCTCTACCTATACCTGAAGGTCCTTGGCAAGACTTAAGCATGGACTTTGTGCTGGGTCTACCCAAAACTAGTGCTCATCATGATTCCATTTTTGTGGTCGTGGACTGGTTCTCTAAAATGGCACATTTCATACCTTGTAGCAAGACCACAAATTCCTCCCATGTTGCTAGACTATTTTTTAGAGAGGTGGTCCGTTTGCAAAGTTTACCACACACTATTGTTTCAGATCATGACACTAAATTCGTGGGACACTTTTGGGTGACTTTATGGAAGCACTTAGGGACAAAGCTGAACTTTTCCACTACATATCATCCACAATCTGATGGGCAAACTGAAGTGATAAATAGATGCTTAGGAAACATTCTTCATTGTCTTGATGGGGAACATCCGGGCACTTGGGATAAATTGTTACCCACAGCCGAATTCACATTTAATAGTGCTATTAATAGAACTACAGGGGCCAGCCCATTCCAAATCAATCAAGAATGCCAGCCCCAAAAACCTATAGATCTTGCACCTTTGCCATCAGCATTTAAGGCAAACCAATCTACCCTCTCCTTTGCGTAACAAGTAGTCAAGATTCACAATTAAATCAAGGACAACATTACTAAACACACTCTTAATTATCAAGCTGTTGCTAATGTTCATAAGCGTTGTGTCTATTTTAATGGAGGTGATTTGGTAATTTTCAAAAACAGGAAAGAAAGGCAACAAGGCGCCAATCACAAACTGCAACTGAGGGGGATGGGACCTTTCCGTGTCATGAAGAAGATCAATGATAATGCCTAAATGTTGGACCTTCCACCAGCCCTTGGGATTCACCCCACAGTGAATGTTGAGGACCTCACATTGTACAAGGTACCGGTACCCATCACTGCACCACCTATACCGCCACAAGCATGCAAAATTCTGGAGGAACAGCAATGTCTCACCAACAGTGGAGTCCAGCATTATTATCTTATCAAATGGAGGGATCATACCGAGCATTGGGTACCCGAAGAGGGGGCGCATCAACTCTTATCGAAGGAGCTATCAAAAAGAATCAAGAAGCCCCCGGTCCGTTACGGGATGAACACTTGAAGAATCTTACTCAAGAACTTGTTATATTAAATGAACTTGTTTCCATTGCTGCTTATCTTTAATTGTTCAAGTTTGATAAACTATTGATTTGTGGTCCAAGCTATTCTTGATGGTTGTAACACTAGTTGTTGGACAATTTTGTAACTTAAATACTTGTGTTGTTATTGTTGCAGGCAGGACATAGCCTAGGATTTACCTTCTAAGTCTTTATTCTATTTTGTAGTTGATGTAATAGGGTGTTGTAGCCTAGGTTTTATATCACTTGTAATGCACCTACATGGCACCTATGTTTTCCCCAACCTACATGGCAATCTCGCAGGCTAGCTTCCACACCAAAGCAAGGAAGTCAACATGATGAAGGATGAAAATCCTAAGCCCTAGATCACCTTAGGTATGTAGCTGTAAAACATGAGATAAATGCAAGATTAAGAGATGTCTAGGAGAGAATGTGATGACACCAAAATATATATTATATTTTGTATCATTTTATATATCTTTTCATGCTAAATTGAAGATCTTTTGCTTATTTTTTTGCTAAATTTATCAAATATTGCAAAATCTACTTCTGTTATGGTTTTTCATGATTTTCAGGTAAAAAGGCACTATTTTAAGGCATTTTCAAGCAAAATCGAAGACATGGAAGAGTTACCATCATCATGAGGAGATCACTTGACAAATTTCACGCAAGTTAGAGCAACACACCAAAATACGGTAGTGTCGTATTCTATATTACGGTACCGTATTTCCGTACGATACCGTAATATCAGAGCACTATCGTAAATTGGTGGAATTTTTGACCTGAAAGTTTAATGAAAAATACGTCACTGCCGTAAAACTTAACACTGCCGTATTTTGACACACATTTAGAACAGATATAATTCCTGATTTTATGGCACTACCGTGAACTTTGACACGGGCCGTATTCTCTAGACGATTTCGACCAGAGAGTTCAGCCAATTTTATGGCAGTGCCGTGAACCATTATATGGTGCCATATTTGCCAGACAATCCAGATCAAAGAACGCGAGCGACTTTACGGCACTGCCGTGAAATATTACACTATTGTATTTTCATGTTTGAACACGACTCCACAATCAATTTTGAACCCTAATTTTTGCGGAGAAGATTGCGGACGATCCAGACCTTTAAATTTGATGTCGTATGAAGAAGAGAGGGAGCTTTCAATGAGAGGATCAGGAAGACACCAAAAGCCCCAATTTTCATCAACTGTACATCGAGAAATCGAGTTACACGCCGCCGCCTAGGTTTTTACCGCTGCGACAAATCCAGAGCATCTCCGGCCGTGAAATTCATACTGAAGTTTCACCTGGAGAGGAGACAATGTACTAGAAGTTTCAGAACGAAAGAAGATCAATTGGAGGAGAAATCGATGAAGAAGGAGGCACCGACACTGTTCACAATGGCTGTAATTTACATTACAGCCGTGGTGTATTTTCCTAAAAGTTGTTTTCCTTAAATTTTTAATCTTCTATAACAATGGAATATTATATTTTCTTCACCATGCTAGCTTAAACATTCTTTGGGACATGGGGGAGTAATTCCCTTTGATTTTCTTAATGACTAGATACTTTTTGCTTTCGTCATGATTATTCTACTTTGATAATTTTACCTATGCGATTATTGCTCTAAGATTCTCCTTAGTTTACTTTTTGTCATCATAATTTAGAGTTCTCACAATAAGGACCGAAAGGTGACTTGCTTAAGAACTTGGAACCTAAAATTGATTAATAGGAACTCATCGTAAGAAATTAGGTTAAGTTCTTATTTCTTTATTTTAGTAAGTAGAATTGCCATGATGATAATTATGAACCTAGGATTGAGTTATTGTGTCAAACGTGGAGATCTTGCACGAAAGTGAGGATCAGAATGTTGGAGAACCATAGCTAGAACTTGTGTTGAGACTCGGATGCATGAAAGTGATCCTTGAGTTTCTACTCAAGGCGATCAACTTAGAACTCGGATGCACGAAAGTGATCCTCAAGTTCTTTGTTTGATGATTTACTTATCATTAGCTTGGGATAAATCTTGCGTGAAAGTGAAGATTGGTCTCTGCATTGTTATCTGCACGAAAGTGAGTTAATCTCTTTACAAAGTAAATTAGGCCTTTATTATAATAGAATTTGATTGATGAATATCCTTATATATCTAGTCATGAAAATTAAAGTGAATGAAACTCTAGTCCCAGTTTCTCTCTAATAGTATTTTCCCATGTGTTTTCGATCTTTACTTTGCTTTTATTTGATTGCCTAGATAGGAAGAAATCAATTATTTTGTACTTGACAACATTGGTCTCTGTGGGTTCGATATCTTTATTTATTACTTCGAGTATCTGTGCACTTGTGGAGATAACAACAAGTGTGGTAACTCAACAAGTTTTTGGAGCCATATTAGGGGGTGACAAGTCCCTGTGCACCATACGATAGGTTTTGGCTGCGACTTCTAAAATATGTTTTGTTTACCTACTTATTGGGATACAACAAGTTTTTGGCGCCGTTGCCGGGGACCTTAGTTTTGTCAATATTGAAGACATTGAGAGTATTGCTATACTAGGTTTTATTTACCCTTTTTTTTATTTCTGTTTGCTGATTTTACTAGGCTTTTATTCTCTGTTTATTTTCAGTTTTTCTTGAAATCACTTGATCTATCTACTTTGTATGCATATGAGTCTTAGGTCAGGACCTCTTGTTCCATTGGATCCTGAAATTAACAAAACTATTGGAGTGCGTAGGAAGGTGAGACTTGAAGAGGATTTACAAGAGACAGAGCAGGAGGAAGTTGTAGTTATGGCGAATAATCAGAAATCACTTAGGGACTATGCAGCCCCTAATCCACAAAAAATTCACTCAAGCATTTATAGACCAGCAATAGAGGCTAACAACTTTGAGATTATTTCCTTTTTCTCTTCCAACCAAGATCATGGCTTCAAGTACAACCAACTAGGACCTTCACAACATGGGATCAACTATCAAATTCCTTTCTGATGAAGTACTTTCCACCAAGCAAGACCATCCAGTTGAGGAATCAAATCACAAGCTTTCAACAAAAGGATGGAGAATCATACAGTGAGGCATGGGAGAGATTCAACGATCTACAACGGAAGTTGAAGGACCCCTTTTGTGAGGGGGGCGAAACCCATAGCCATGTAAATTTCTTTTTCGGCAGCGGAATTAGGGTTTCATAAGGATCGCATACATCATATATGATCAACTTAAAATTGCATAGATCTTAGATGGAATCATACCATAGCCATTGCTTGGATGGCGGCTTGGAAGAAGAAGGCGATAAGGCTTTCCTCCAAAGATGACGCACACAAGTTGAGTGGTCGGCTACTCCTTGTGACTCCTTGTGCTAGCAAGGATCTCCATGTGTCCTTTTTGTGTGTGGAAGAGAAGAGATGAATCTTCTATGCTGATTGAACCTTCTCCTTTGGCGTGAAGATCACCCAAGACGAGCGCAAGAGCACAAGTCGGCGAGAGAGAGCGAGAGAGTAACCCCCACATTCGAAAACGTTGGGGAATTAACCAAAGGAGGAAAAACGCCTTTCTAAAAATAGAAAGCACTAAGTCCTCATTCAATCCCACGTTACCTTCGAACGTCTCCCATTCGAACCAAGCGTTCACATAAGTGAACCGATTCAATTCATTCGGTTCAATGCATTTGGTTCAAAGACCAAATCAAATCAACATTGGTTCAGATCTCATTAAACCAAATGGTTCAAGATCTAACCGTTCATCTCTCGATGCTCTCGATCTCACCGATCTAGCATCCAATCTCTCGATCGAAGCTTACCGATCTCAAGCCCTAATCAATCAAACATGATCAGACCAGATCTCACTTACAATCAGAGTTTAAACTCCTTTAAACTGAACCAAAACAATTCAGTCCACACGATCTGACATAAGTAAGCCATATCATCAAATTGTGCGACCCTAAGGGTTTCCTTTAAATGTCGGTAACGATAACTTACGTTATCAAGATCAGTGAGGGGTATCTAGCAACACATCACTGTCTCCCGATATAAAGGAAAGAGTCTTCCAAGACTACACCCAAACCACAGCACAAGTGTGAATCCACTTCACTAGGCATACATGTTTCCTTTGCCACTGGATGTTCTTATTAGACAAGCGTGTCAAGCCTGTGACTCCAATATGATGAGAATGATTAGATCAGATGAACACAGTCATCTGGGTATGGCCATACACTTTCTCAATCATCTCATCCAGGGGGGGCCCCTTTAGAACATCACACTCCAAACTAGGAGACGGCAATCCTTTATCTATCACTAGTGCCCTAACATGACTCATGCTCATTATCCAAGATAGTCTATAACCATTATGTTTCAAATGATATTGAACTACCTCAAAACAATGACAATCATCATTTAGAAACACAAGTGATCTCAAGTCAGAGGACATATGCCACTTGTTGCATACAAGGATTATTCACATTGTGACAAGCAATTGAATATCCTAGTAGGGTCTGTCCAGTACATCCAATGTACCCATGAGTCTACATCTCATTCCATGCTCGAAGCATCCTATAAGATTAGAACACATATTAGTCTCAATCATATCAAGGCTGTCTCAAGTTCACCAAGATATCTCGACTAAGGACAATACAGCATGTCAGCCAAGCTGAACAGCATTGAGACATTATTCAGAAGTACACTTATTGCAGCAGACAATGTAACAAACTGAATAACAACCATTGCCTTTATAAACATAAGAGTTTATACATGATATTGAAAGAATCCCAAGGCCTCAAACATTAGCCTTAAGGGCATACCCCAACAGAAGTGTCCTCACCATGGCCTTGAAAACTAGGTCTTAATTCATACTTTCTATATGGTTTCCTTAATAATACCAGACTAACTGTGGATGCTGCTACAGGAGGAGCTCTGATGAGCAAAACCATTGATAATGCTTTCAAGTTGCTGGAGGAGATGACTCCCAATCATAATCTGTGGACTTCTGAGGGAGGAGTGCTTTACAGACCTTCTCAAGGTAAGGCTGAGAATGATGGATGGCATAATAAAAATAGGTGAATTTTCCTTACATGCAGATTTTGTAGTTTTAGATATGGAGGAAAATCATAAGAATCTCATAATTCTTGGTAGACCACTCTTTGCCACTGCAGGAGCACATATTGATGTTAAAGAAGGAAAAATTACTTTTAAAATTTGTGAAAACATTGTTGAATTTGATCTTAATGATTCTTTGAATAAACTTTCATACTCTAGATCATGTTGTAGTTTTGATATAATTGATAATGTTGTTTATGATGTTCAGAATTTATTTGATGAATCCTCAAATATTAAAACTAATAGTTCTTCTGAGGATGTTGATAAAGTATTACAGAAATGAAAAACAAAATTTCTGGAAGAAAGAGAAAAAGAAGAAGAAAATCTAGATTGTTTGACAAAGGAAAGAAGATTTGGAGCAAAATTGGAGATTGTTTCAAGGCTGAGCCTTATGTGGTTCAAAGTGATGCCCAACCTAAAGAAAGATCAGAAGGGCAATTGAGGAATTCACGATCAAATTCAAGTGCAAAAGGGTCAAGCTAATGACCTTTAAATTAGCGCTTATTGGGAGGCAACCCAAGCTTTCTAACCTCTATTTATTTTCTTTTGCCTCAATTTTTGCTTAAGACTAATTTTTTCTTTTATTTTTGTACGTAAAATGAGATTTGGTGCAAAATACGGCACTACCGTAAAGTATATTATGGTACCGTATTGTGTGGTCAAAATCAACCAGATAGTTTATTCATTTTTACTGTACCATCGTAAATTATTTCACGGGCCGTATTTTCGTGAGATTTTTCTGATGAAATTTCCGAACTTACCCCGATTTTACGGTAGTACCGCAATTTATTTTACGGACGTATAATTTTGCTGTCATAAAAAAAAATCGCTGATTCATTTTTACGACAGTACCGTAAAGGGTTACAAGGTACCGTAATTTTGAGTCATTTTTGAACAGAGGATTGCCGAGATTTTACGGCGGTACCATAAACTGTTACACGGTACCGTATTTTTTAACCTGTTTTGACCCAAGAGCTTCTATGATTTTATGGCACTGCCATAAAACTTTACACGGCCATATTTTGAATTCTGGCACGCGAGTCCTATGCCATTTTTAGGGTTTCACGGGCCATTTTTAGGGTTTTTCCACTCATTCTCTCTCGTTCTCACGCCATTCTCACGTCTCCGACCTTCTCCGACCATCAGTGGATGCCGATGACTCTTCTCATCTAGTCATTGCCGTCGATTGGGTACTCTTTTGCCTGATTTTATCGTTTTAGCGAGTTTACATGCAAGTTTCGCCCCTTTCACTTGTTCTTCCTCGTGTCTTAACCGTTTGAAGAGATATTTTGTTCGTAAATACTTCTTAGAGGATAGGTAACAATTTCTAGTTCAACTATGGAGTTTTTAAACCGATTTGGAGAGTGTATTGAGCGAGATTGAGCTTATATGCATGTTTTCCACTCTGTTTTCCACCTAGTTTTCCTCTATTTTGATTTTAAAATGAATTTTCAGGAGTGATAGCTATGATTGAACTGATGTTATCTGTGAACCTTGCTTAGAATGAAAAATCATGTCATTATATTGCTATATTTGCATTAAACATGTAGTTTGCAGCTTGATAGTTTGAAATGACACTAAGAACAAAGGCCATCTATCCAAGGAGGAAGGGAAAGCCCCAGCTGAACCTTCTCAACCTGAAAATCCACATGGGATAATTTTTAGAAATGAGATGCAGGAGACTAGATATAATCAGATTTTGGAGAGGAAGGTCATCAACACAAAATATGCTGATAGAAGGACTTTGGAATCCTTAGGACTGTATGAGGATGTGTTGTGGATGTTTGATAGGATAAAAGCCAAGGAATTTTTTCAGATGCATCCACCCACATATTTACCATTAGTTTTGGAATTTCTGAGTAGTTTGATCATTGACTTGAAAGAATACTCAAATGGCCCTGCTGAAGGGGAGATCACATTTAGACTGGCCAATGAAGAAAGGAAACTGACACTGCAGAAGATTAGAGATATTTTTGAGTTGAGCACAAGGGGATACACTCAGATACCCCTAGGATTGATGGAGGGAATTTTCTGGAATCAAATCACTGATGAAAGTCACTTTTATTCTGTTTTTGCAGGAGCTTCAAAGATCATGAACCCATGTATCAAGTATGCACATAGAGTGCTAGCACACACCGTGTTTGGATGAGGAGATAGCGACGGTATGGTTTGTCAACATGAGCTTTATTTTCTTTGGGGGTTGCTTAATGGTTTTGCTGTGGATGTTGCTTACTTTATGATGAAGCACATGGACAAGGTTGCTAGGGCAAAGAGAGGAGTTGTTGTGATAGGAGGATTGATAACTCCTATAGCCCAATATTTAAGAGTTGAGCCCTATGGAGTAGAATTGGCAAAGGGGAATGCAAGGCTTGATATTGAGTCTTGCATGGCTAAGAAAATGATCGTTAGAGCGGGGGATGCTTTTTGTTTGGTCCTTGGACCAAATGTCCCTACTCTACCTTTACCCCATCATGAAAAGACCACAATGAAGGATAGAGCAAATTGGACGTTATCTCCAAGTGTCGCCGAAGCAGCTTTCACACCGCCACTTAGCACCGTTCCACCACCACCCACATGGGGTGGAATAGCTGACCCCTTTGGCATGGAGTCACTCCATCATGATTCTTCACACTCTGCTGGTGATTCTTCACACACACCTAGAATAGGGTTTGCCAGCCACCATGATCTAGGATTTCAGGTACTATCAGAACAAATGTACAATCAAGAGCGTCGCATAGACAGAGTGATTGACTCCTTGGGGAGGGTGACTGAGTCTATTGGACACCTTCACCAGGATGTGGAGAGACTATGCGACCACATGGAAGATGTGGGAAACTTCCTCTACGATCGATTTGGATATGAAGACCAAAGGTATTCTGATTACTACGATGATCAAGCTGCGAGGGACACTGAGGCTAGACGACCTGATGATGAGGAGTAGATGTTTTGAGAGTATCATCTTCCCTTACTTTGCTAGACTTTATTTTCTATAACTTATTGATGTTTCATGTGATGAAGGGAAGGATGATGCTTCTACACATCTATGACCACTGACACTGCTATTTTGTTTCACATGCCTATCTTTCTTTTCAATGTGGTTGTATGATGATTATGATGATACTGATTTCTACTATTTCGATGGGGTTGTATTATGATATTTCGATATTCTGATGATTTATCTTCGATATGGTTGTTGTATACATGATGACATATTTTTCTATTTTTTTCATGATATGATATTGTGATATTTGATGATGATGATGAGTATACTCTTGATTTATATTGTTGATGACTTGATTGATTGATGATGAATAAATTTAAATTTATTATTAGAGACAAACCCTATCATGTTAGATTTATTTCTTCAATGCATATCTATTTTTGAAATTTGACATTAGTTGATGCATGAAATTTTAGGTAGATATATTATTTGAAGAATGAAATTTAAAAGTGAAACTATCCTTTTGAATAAAATGAGTATATGAGTATGATTTGATAATTGAGATCAATTGATCAACCTAGTAGATGTTTAGTCTATTTTCGCTATTTGTTGGGAAATGAGAATCCAAGATCCATAAAAATAGTAAGAGACTCCCCTACTTCGCACTGTGTAAAATTAATAGTGGTACCTAAGACATGGGTTGAAGTCTAGATAATGAGAGAGAAAAAGAATAAGACTCCTCTCCTTGCCACTATGCAAAATTGATAGTGGTACCGAAGAAAAGAGTTGAAGTCAAAATAAAAAAATATGTATCTAAGTGGGTACATGCCATCTATGCAAAAACAACAAAATACATGAAAAAGAAAAAAAAATGAATAAAAAAATATGTGTGGAAAAAGATCTTAGAAACTTAATTCCTGTAAACAAAAGTATGATAGATTTGAACTGAAAATTGGGTGAAATCATGAGATTGAAAATTCTATTTACTATACAAGTTGCAAAGTTTTATTTGATTGAGATGTAGATCTAGAGGGTTGAGTTCTAAGAATGATATGTTTATTTGAAGTTTTGTGAAACAATTGATGAAATTTTTCAATGATGATTGTATTTTAGAAATTTATTGAGCATGAAAAGATTTATCTTTTAATCAATTTTTTATTTTTGCTTGAGCACAAGCAAAGTTTGAGCCTTATGTATTTTGATGACACCAAAATATATAGTATATTTTGTATCATTTTATATATCTTTTCATGCTAAATTGAAGATCTTTTGCTTATTTTTATGCTAAATTTATCAAATATTGCAAAATCTACTTCACTTTTGGTTTTTCATGATTTACAAGCAAAATCGAAGACATGGAAGAGTTACCATCATCAAGTGGAGATCACCTGACAAATTTCACGCAAGTCAGAGCAACACACCAAAATATGGTAGTGCCGTATTCTATATTACAGTACCATATTTCCGTACGATACCGTAATATCAGAGCACTACCGTAAATTGGTGGAATTTCCGACCAGAAAATTTAATGAAAAATACGACACTGCTGTAAAACTTAACACTGCCATATTTAGATGTGCATTTAGAACATAGATAATTCTAGATTTTATGGCACTACCGTGAACTTCGACACGAGCCGTATTTTCCAAACGATTTCAACCGGAGAGTTCAGACAAATTTATGGCAGTGCCATGAACCATTATTCGGTGCCATATTTGCCAGACAATTCAGATCAGAAAACGCGAGCGATTTTACGGCACCGCCATGAAATATTACACTGTCATATTTTCATATTTGAACACAACTGCACAGTCAATTTTGAAGACCAATTTTTGCGAACAAGATTGCGGACGATCCAGACCTTTAAATTTGATGTCGTAAGAAGAAGAGAGGGAGCTTTTGACGAGAGGATCAGGAAGACACCAAAAGCCCTAATTTTCATCAACTGCACATCGAGAAATCGAGTTATACACCACCGCCTAGGGTTTCGCCACCGCGACAAATCCAGAGCATCTCCGGCCGTGAAATTCATACTAAAGCTTCGTCTGGAGGAGGAAACAACGTACCAGAAGTTTCAAAACGAAAGGAGATCAATTGGAGGAGAAATCGAGGAAGGAGGCGCTGACACTATTCATAGAACCCCCTCTGCACAATACGGCTGTAATTTATATTACAATAGTGGTGTATTTTCCTAAAACTTCTTTTCCTTTGATTTTTAATCTTCTAAAACAATGGAATATTGTATTTTCTTCACCATGCTAGCTCAAACACTCTTTGGGACATGGGGGAGTAATTCCCTTTGATTTTCTTAATGACTAAATACTTTTTGCTTTCATCATGATTATTCTACTTTGATAATTTTACCTATGCGATTATTGCTCTATGATTCTCCTTAGTTTACTTTTTCTCATCATAATTTAGAGTTCTCGCAATAAGGACCGAAAGGTGAATTGCTTGAGAACTTGGAACCCTAAAATTGATTAATAGGAATTCACCGTAAGAAATTAGGTTAAGTTCTTATTTCTTTATTTTAGTAAGTAGAATTGCCATGAACCTAAGATTGAGTTATTGTGTCAAATGTGGAGATCTTGCACGAAAGTGATCCTTGAGTTCTTTGTTTGATGATTTACTTGTCATTAGCTTGGGATAAATCTTGCACGAAAGAGAGGATTGGTCTCTGCATGGTTATCTGCATGAAAGTGAGTTAATCTCTTTACAAAATAAATTTGGCATTTATCATAATAGAATTTGATTGATGAATATCCTTATATATCTAGTCATAAAAATTAAAGTGAATGAAACCCTAGTCCCAGTTTCTCTCTGATAGTATTTTCCCGTGTGTTTTCGATCTTTACTTTGCTTTTATTCGATTGCCTAGATAGGAAGAAATCAATTATTTGGTACATGACAACATAGGTCTCTATGGGTTTGATATCTTTCTTTATTACTTCAAGTATCCGTGCACTTGCGGAGATAACAACAAGTGTGGTAACTCAACAAGTTTTTGGAGCCGTATCAGGGGGTGACAAGTCCCTGTGTGCCATACAATAGGTTTTGGCTGCGACTTCAGAAATATGTTTTGTTTACCTACTTGTTGGGATACAATAGAAAGCACCTAGGGCCCCCTTAAGGGAAGCGGGCCGACCCCTCCTGAGTCTTCCAATGCAAGGAGTTTCGGCTATTGGTTCCCACGAGTTGGTGAAGATGGTTGTAATGCAGTTCAGCTTCAGGCCAAGGTGTGGTTTGTTGACAAACTTGATCCCGGCAATGTAACAGTACTCAAAGAGATGGTGGGTGTGGATGATCTGCAGTGGAACGTTGGGGAATGATTGTAGGAGATGGTAACCGAAAGGGGAGCAAGCTCAACCCAATGAGGAGCAAGCTGAACTCAAGAGACACAACACATGGTTTTTAGAATTTCAGATTATCAAAAAACTGAGTGCAAAGGTGTACATGCGCAAGTTTAAAACCCTCCCCTCAACGACTCTTTCCTTACATGACTCTTGGCATTCCTCGACTGAGCTGGAGCTGGCTATTTGATTGTTATTTCCTGATTGTCTTGAGAAGATTTGATGCGTGTGCAGAGGTTCTTTAGTGACCGTTGGATAATGATAAATGGTATTGTCCCGAGTTGGTCTTGGGCTGCAATTTATCTTGGGTTGGCTATTGTAGTTGAGCTCGGACTGGAATTGTAACTTGATCTTGATTTTCATGGCTTTGATATTGGACTTGATCATGGCTTGATTTGAATTGGTAAGCTTGACCTCCAAAGGTTGGCTTTGAGCTTGATCATGGTTGGTCTTCAATTATAACGCGATCTTGATCTCATTTGTAGGTGGTTGACGTGGGCTGAGAATGGGCTTGATCTTTCATGCCAAGGTCCTTGAGGTTGAGGAGTTCGTACTTGCATGTGCAATACATGTGTGCATAAATCCTAAGCTATAGCAACCTAATACATCCACTAAAACAAAAACAAAGTCTTCAAAGTAAATCCTAGGCTAATCCTAGCTACAACATAAAATATCAAGTGCTGAAATTTAAATAATGTTTTGACAGACAAACATTAAACAAATCCCAAAATATCAAAATGCAACAATTTTCCAAAATAACATCATTCACAATTAAGTCCTTGAAGATGTCCCTACATCACATCATCTTCAACATCGTCAACATCAGTCAAGAAAGTCAACAAAGATCAGTCCACCTGAAATCAAACCAATAAGACATCATGATCAAGTACCGCAGTACATTTTATCAAGCTGTCACCACTCTACCGAATCAAATATCACCTCAAGATCAAGTTCAGATTATCATGGTCAAGACCCAGTCAACAATCAATACAAATCACCCAGCTCAAGCCACACGTTAATAGGCTGCACGCAAACCCATCTTTGCAAGCATGCGCAAGGAACCTTTACCAGCTCAGCTCATTGCCGTCCATAGCTGCCAATCAAATTATGTTGAAGCCAAGTTCTGGTGACGAAGAAGGAAGGCCAAGAGTCACTACCAAATTGTAACGTTGGGAAACAAGGTTTAAAGTCCATGTAGTTCTTCACTTGCACTAGTTGATGAATTTTGAAAGAAAATACCTTGAGTTAGCGGATGCTACTTGTGAGGGAGTGCCAAAAGGCCCCTTGTGTGTGTTGATGGTGAGCCGGAAGGCCCCTTGTGTTCCTTGAGGGTGAGCTAGAAGGCCCCTCACCTCTGCTACCTTCGATCTCCAATCATCTAGTTTCCCACCTGCTTGCCAAGCCCTTGATCTTTAGAATCTAAAGTGTTGAACAACTTGCTGACAGTTGGAGTTGAAGAAACCAGCGCATATTCCATAACTTCTGCATGAGCAAGCCAACCGCAGCTAGTTGGTTAAGGCCTAGAAGGGGATTGGCCCCCTTCCTTCAAGGGGGCATGAAGTCTTTCTAACCCAATATACTCCTCTAATCTGAAATCGCATATTTAGGATCCGTAAAACATCTACAAACTAATTTGACATTTAGTAATCAACACCATAATAGAGCTACATACTTAAGGGAACTTCTTGGGCTTAAAATCTATCCTTCATCAGATTTCTGAAGAACCTATAGGGTCACACACCTACACACTCGAGTTCTCATACTGATCGTTTAACCTTTAATCAAATCATTGTGTGATTCAGATTATTTTCGGAGAGTGATGCTTTGAGATTTCTTCTGAGGAGATAATGTTTTATTTAGTTTATGTTTGACCACTAGTTGACTTGTGTTGTCAAAATGAGATAAACAAGGGTCTTAGTGCAAGTTTGGATTGACACTTTAGTCACATAAATAAAATAAAGTTATTAATTGGCAAGAGAATTTTTCTCTTGGCTAATTAATATGCATAGGTGCATTTGCAATTAAATATTTAATTCTGGAATTTAAATAGGCGCCTAAACAAAGCCCCACATAGAAAAAATTCTCCGAGAATGGCTGGTTCATCTATTATAAATAGAGAGGCTCTCTTGGGAGATTTTTGCACTAGTTCTTTCTCTCATCTCCTGTTGTCACCTCCCCACTCCTCCTTGGAGTGAGGGTCTTGATGGTGATAACAAAAAAAGAATTTTTTTCTTCAAGGAAGGGACAAGTGGTAGTGCTGCCCACTCGTTGCCAATATACCCATTTCTCCTTAGCGCTGGATCAGCATGTATATCATCTCTCCGGGCTAGTGCCTAGCATAGAGGTTGGAGAGGACTCGACGAGCCCGTGTGTGCACGATTGCAGAGGACGTACACTTGTGATTCTGCGTTATCTACTCCTTCTAAAATTGCTTGACAAGGTACTACTCTGCACATCCTTTTGTTTTCTCTCATAAGTGATCCTGGTGTTTCTCAGAATTCTATTTTGAAACTTCGCTTCCACTGTATTTAAAGTTTTTATAAGGTCCGGGGATTCCCAATAGTGTATCAGAGCGATCTTATGAGGCCCGTAGGTGTCTTCTACATGCGCATACCCCATGACATGAAAACGATTTTTTAAATTTTTTATGCCAGGATTTTTCTGTTGAAAAATAATTTCTATTAATTTTTGCCTCTTAATCATCTTCTAGTTTTTGTTTTCTTTACATCTGGGATGCACCCTACGTGGAAGAATTTACTCCTCCTTGCACACATCGGATAGACCCATGGCACAAGACCCATAGGAGATTTTTGGGGCATGGTGATTGTCCTAATCTCCATGGGGTAAGGATTGCAAGGGGCAGCTACCCTTTGTAGACTCCTGAGAGGGGCGAAACAATATATAAGGATGATATAGAGTCGCTAAAAATTAATTGAAAGGGTTTTATGAAAAATTAAAAGTGATTACTTGTTGATTTTTTATAGCTTGTAGAATCGCATGTGTAGTTGATTTATGCATCGTGATGTATCATTCTGAGGCATGCATGTTGACTTTCAATTTTGAATTTCAATTCTATATTGCAATTAAATTGAAGATTTTGAAGACATCGTGGTGTTTCTCTCTCTCTCCCTTGGGCATCTTTCATGGTAGTGCAACCCATGATGTAGCCGAACCCTAGTGCAGCTTCTAAGGTTACCTAGAGGCGCATCTAAAGGGGTTGGTGGCTAGGGTTAGGCTTGCCACACCTCACCCTAAAGGTGGTGCATCCCTTCTTTGACCTAACCTTGAGTGGCTCCTAGGGTTACCTAGATGGTATACTTAAGGGATGATGGTTGGATGAGGTGATCGTGCAACCTAACCAAGTAAGGGGGCTGACCTTTGTCCTTAGCCGAACCATGAGGCCTTCTAGGGTTTCCTAATTGTGCATAAAGGGTTCAAGGGTTAATGATGAAGATGGCTCACCCTAAGGGGCTGACCTACATCAATAGCTGAATCTTGTTGACTTCTAGGGTCACCTAGTAGGACAACAATGGGTTCATGGGCTGATGGTGAAGGTCGAGCATCTTAAGGGGCTGATCAACTTCACTAGCCGAACTATTATCATATGGTTGAATAAAACAAAAGTAGTAAAGGCATGCTGGAGCAAAAATAGTAAACATGATATGATCAAAGCCCATAAGACAGGGTAACAAGCCCGAAGACATAGTCCTAGCCACCTAGCACTCCAAAGGGCTCTGAGCCATAGGCTCATGCCAATAAGTTCTTAGCTCATCCCTGAGTGCCCTAAGCACTCTACTCCAAGGCCCCAAGGTGCACCACCTAGGATTTCAGCTCCATGGGTCAGCTCACGAACCCTAAAGGCACCATCCAGGAAACCCTAAATGCCCTTTAGGTTTGACCAGCCCGAGTCTTCTCCACAAGCTAGCTCTCAAACCCTAGGCTTGTCCCGGGGTTCGGCCAACATAGAACTCCACTTGGAAGCTAGCTCGTAAACCCCAGACTCCTTCGATGGTATGGCCAATCATCCATGCGCCATCCATCTCTAGGTATCTCACCTCTTTACTTGTTAAGATACATCCCTTGCATGGTGTGCCACCAAGATGTGCGTGCCCTTTGCTTGGATGTGGCATCAAGCATCCTTGGTGTTGTATCTTCCTCCGTCAGCCCTTTAATTTAGGAAGCATCTAAAGAACCTTAAAGCTCTCGACTAATGATGGAAGATCAGCCCCTATGCAAGCTCAGAGCGCCAATCCTCTTTCTCAACCCTTGAACCTCAATACGCACCACCAGTGATGGAGCTACAATGGGTGGGTTAGTCCTTAGTGCCGTACTCTACGGTGTTTACACAATGCACAGAAAACGAGAGAATGTCTTGAGATGAGGGAAGATAAAACGCCCAGAAAATGTAGCAAGAAAACACGAGGAAACTAGCAATGAACTCATTTTGGGGCAACACGGATGCAAGAGAAACCAACGG
The DNA here is from genome assembly GCA_027563935.2 of Costus lasius. Lineage (NCBI taxonomy): Eukaryota > Viridiplantae > Streptophyta > Magnoliopsida > Zingiberales > Costaceae > Costus > Costus lasius. The sequence continues at coordinate 64,440,082 of CM050446.2, read as the reverse complement.
CACTCAGAACTATGAAATTACACACTAACCTCTTGGCAAATTTTAAGCACAGCACGTTTTAGGGGCAGCGATTTTCACGGGGTTCAACTCGCGCTCCTATGAACCTAGAAACACACCAAAGTACAGGAATTCGTCCACGCCTCCGACGTACGGATGCTCGTGGGAAATGGGTAAGCGAATAAGATGAAACCACAATGGAAAATACAATAGAATTATAAAAACAGGCGAACCTAACCTACCGGAAGCGGTGGGATTTACTTCTTGCAAAGTTGGAAACAAACTTCCGAGTCGAGGCACCGACCCAACTCTTACAAACACTGAAGTAGAAGCAACAACTACGACTTCTACAAACAGTGGAGGCACTCTACTTAGAGAACTCTACTCCTCTAGATAACTGAAGACTAATGCTAGCCCATCCTCCTCTTTTATAGAACAAGAGGGGAGGGAATAAGATAAAAGAGAAATCTCAATAACTGCATACTTTTGCAGCCCCAAAAGTCATCAAGCTGCTACATAAGACAAAAGGGAATAAAAATCCTAATAGCTACCAACTACGCTAAAGCTTTTGCACATGTCCTTGATTCTTCAGCGGCGGACGGTTGGCATGGCAACTATACGAGCTCGGAGCATGCCGCGATAAGGCAATAGTGTTGGGGTATGCCCTTAAGGCTAATGTTTGAGGCCTTGGGATTGTAACAGTATCATGTAATAAACTGTTATGTTTATAAAGGCATGGTTATTATTCAGTTAGCTACATTGTCTGCTGCAATATATGTTCTTCTGAATAATGTCTCAAAGCTGTTCAGCTAGGCTGACAGGCAATAAAGTCCTTAGTCGATATATCTTGGTGAACATGAGACAGCCTTGATATGGTTAAGACTAATATGTGTTCTAATCTTATAGGATGCTTCGAGCATGAAATAAGATGTAGACTCATGGGTACATTGGATGTACTGGACAGACCCTACTAGGATATTCAATTGTTTGTCACAATGTGAATAATCCTTGAATGTAACAAGTGGCACATTTCCTCTGACTTGAGATCACTTGTGTTTTCTAAATGATGATTGTCATTGTTTTGAGGTAGTTCAATATCATTTGAAACATAATGGTTGTAGACTATCTTGGATGATGAGCTTGAGTCAGGTTAGGGCACTAGTGATAGACATAGGATTGCCGTCTCCTTGTTTAAGGAGTGTGATGTTCTAAAGGGGCCCCCTGGATGAGATGATTGAGAAAGTGTATGGCCATACCCAGGTGACTATGTTCATCTGATCTAATCATGCTCATCATATTGGAGTTACAAGCTTGACACGCTTGTCCAATAAGAACATCCAGTGGCAAAGGAAATATGTATGCTTTGTGAGTTGATTCACACTTGTGTTGTTTTTGGGTGTAGTCTTGGAAGACTCTTTCCTTTATATTGGGAGACAGTGATGTGTTGCTAGATACCCCTCACTGATCGTGATGACGTGAGTTATCGTTACCGACATTTAAAGGAAACCCTCAGGGTCGCACAATTTGATGATATGGCTTACTTAAGTCAGATCGTGTGGACTGAATTGTTTGAGTTCAGTTTAAAGGGATTTAATCTCTGATTGTGAGTGAGATCTGGTCTGATCATGTTTGATTGATTAGGGCTTCAGATCGGTAAGCTTCGATCGAGAGATTGGATGCTAGATTGGTCAGATCAGGAGCATCAAGAGATTGACGGTCAGATCAAGAACCTAAGTGTTTATTATGGTCTGGACTGAATGCTTGGCTTATTTGGTTATTGAACCGAACCAAAGTGAACCGGCTCATGAATGAGCGCATGGTTCAAGGGTGAAGAGAAGTTTGCGCTTGGGGTAAACCCATGGTCGCATGAGTGCATGAACGTTGGAGTGTTTCTATTTTTAGAAACCATGACTCCTAAACGTGACATCGCCTCACGTTACTCCTCTCTCACGCCTATTGTCGCTCCTTCCTCTCGTCGCTTGCTCATTCGAGAGTGCATGTGGTGTTGACGAAAGGAGAAGGAAGTTTTTTCGCCAAGCCAAGAAGATCTCATCCCTTCCATACGAGAAGGATACTTGGACGATCCTTGCTAGCACAAGGGACGACAAGAAGAAGCTATACCTCATCTTGTGTGCGACAATTTGGAGGAGACCTCTCTTGTTCTCTAGCTTCCAAGACGCCATCTAGAAATGGCTATGGTATTGTTCTATCACTACTATACAATCGGTTTTGTTAATCATAATACCATGCAAGATCTAGAAACCCCCTTTCCGTTGCTTTCATTCTTCATATGCGCCTATGATTTAGGGTTTCGCCCCCTTGTGGGAACCTTTCAAATAGAATTTGGAGATGGTGGGCTGGTTCATCATGGTGCAGGCTTGCTCATGGGCCATGTTGTTCAGGTGGTTGTGGTACCTATCTTGAGTCGGGCCTTCGGTGGGTCAAGCTGTGAGGCCCATGGGCTGGAGAACCTCAATGTGGACCGAGAGTGGGCCGATGACCCCCATGTAGCGATCCAGTGGTTGACTTGAGCATTGGGATTGCTGGATTATCACCTTGTGAGGCTCTTTCGGGTCGTCTTGTGATGGAGGAATGTGGTACGGAGGGCGATGTACGTCGAAATGGAATCTTCACGGCAGATCTGTAGCTTTAGGGGTGATCACAGTCTGGCCATGATGTTGTTCGCAGTCGTGATCAATTCTGCCAGAGTTTGCTGAGGTGATCATGACCTGGCCATGATGGTGTTCACGGCCGTGATCAGGTGCTCCGGAATTTGCTGGGGTGTTCATGGCTTGGCCATGATGATGTTCACGGCTGTGGCCGTGTTCGCGTCTGCAATCACTGATTTTTTCATTTTTCGCCAAGGTGATCATGGCCTGCCTATGATCATGTTCACGGCTATGATCAGGTGCGTAGGATTTCGCCGAGCTGTTCACGGCCTACCCATGATGGCATGCATGGTCGTGCTTGTGTCTTGCATTATTTGCCAAGGCCATCACACCCGTGATGGGCTTCACATCCTGCCCTTGTTCAGCTCACATAAAGTTGTGGTGGGGATGTTTTCTTGTTTAATTTGTTGTCTTCTCCAGTGCTAGCTTCTCCTGCATCAGCTAAGAGACATAGAAGCCATCAAGGTTCAGTCACGGAAGAAGATCAACCCTTTTAGGTTGCTTTTCCTTCATCATCAGCACTTGAACTCATGCATGCACCACTAGGAAACCTAGAAGCCACGAAGGTTCAATTGAGGATGAAGGTCAGCCCCTTACTTGACTAGGCTGCACCATCACCTTATCCAACCATCATCCCTTGAGTAAACCATTTAGGTAACCCTATAACCCACTCAAGGTTTGGTCAAAGAAGGGGATGCGCCACCTTAAGAGGTGAGGTGTGCCAACCCTAACCCTAGCTGCCAACCCCCTTTGATGCGCCTCTATGTAACCCTAGAAGCCACCCTAGGGTTTGGCTAGGTCATGGGTTATGCCACCTTGAGAGATGCACAAGGGAGAGATATAGAGGAGAAAAATAGCAGCTTGATGTCTTCAATCCGATTTACAAAATTACACAACATAATTGAAATACGAAATTGAAAACTCAGCACACAGGCCTCATAATAATACATCATAGGCATGGTAATTTCAGGGCTTGTCATTGATCACATCACAATGCATAAATCAACTACTCATGTGATTCTACATGCTGTGAAAAATCAATAAGTAATCACTTTTAATTTTTCATAAAACCATTTCGATTATTTTATAGCGAATCTACATCATCCTTCTATATTGTTTCGCCTCTCTCAGGAGTCTACAAAGGGTAGCCGCCCCTTGCAAGCCTTACCCCAAAGAGATTAGGACAATCGCCCTGACCCAATAATCTCTTGTGGGTCATCCGCTATGGGTCTATCCCATGAGCACAAGGAGGAGTAAATTCTTCCACATAGGGTCTATCCCAGATGTGAAGAAAGCAAAAACTAGAAGACAAATTAAGAGGCAATAATTAAAAGAAATTAATTTCCAACAAAAAATTCATGACATAAAAATTTTGAAAATAATTTTCATGAGATGGGCTAGGTGCATGTAGAAAAGTACACCAACTGGCGTCATAAGATTCCTCTGATACCACTATTGGGAATCCCCAGACCTTATAAAAATTTAAACATAGCACAAGAGAATGTCCGAAAAAGAATTCCCATAAAACACCGGGATCGTCTTACGAAGTGAACACCGAAGGAAGTGAAGAGTAATACCTTTGTCTAGCAATTTTCTAGAGTGTTGCCGACGACAAAGACGTGCAAGTGCTTGTCCTCCACAATTGTGCACACACGGAGTCCTCGAAGTCTCTCCAACCTCCGCGCTTGGTGCTAGCCCTGGGAGGTGAGATCCACGCCTATAGGAAATTCTCAACTTGTGTGCCAATCACCAAGATCTAGTGCCAAGGAGAAAGGGGAGTATTGGTGATAAGGAGTGGGAAGCACTACCATTTGTCCCAACCTTAAAGCAAAATATTCTATTTGTTATCACCTTCAAGACCCTCACGCCAAGGAGGAGAGGGGAGGTGACAGCAGTAGATGAGACAAGAGAACTGGTGCAAAAATCTCACAAGAAAGCCTCTCTATTTATAATAGAGGTTCCAGCCCTTCTTCGAGATTATTTTTCATTAAATTTAATGTGTAAATATGTAAAATATAATGAAGAATGCACCTAGGCCAATATGATTTAAATCAATTAAATATATTAGCCAAATTGGTCAAGCATGAATAAAAATATTTGATTAAATTTGCTTAACCACAAATTAGCAAATCTATTAATTATTTTAATCATATATGTGCCTATTTACATTTTATAATTAAATATATAAACATGTTTAATGTAAAATTCACCTATGCCAATTAATTAGCCAAGAGAAATTCTGTTGCCAATTAATAAATTATATTTATTCATGTGACTTAAGTGTCAAATCCCAAACTTGTAGTAAGACCCTTGTTTGACTTATTTTGACAACATAGGTCAACAGAGGTCAAACATGGTCCACTAGAGGTCAACTAGCGGTCAAACATGAAGTAAATAAAATATCATCTCCATAGAAGAAATCTCAAAGCAACAGACTCCCAAAGTGATCCGAATCTCACAATGATTCGATCAAAGGCTATCCGATTAGTATGAGACCTTGAGTGTCTAGGTGTGCAACCCTATAGATTCTTCAAACGTTGGTAGTGAGGATCTACCGTGATAGATCCAAAAAGTTCCTTGCCCTGAGTCAGAGCACGTACATAAACAAGTTCTGGAGAGGTTTCACTTGGAGCAATCCAGGAATGGTTACCTTCTAATGAGGCATGGAATTACTCTTTTCAAGAGCCAGAGTCCCTCAACACTGGTTGATAAAGAGGAGATGAGTCGAATCCTTTATGCATTCGTAGTGGGATCCCTCATGTATGCCATGTTATGTATGAGACCTGACGTGGCTTATTGATGACTCCAAAATTCATAGAGTTTTTCATACTTATTTAGTAGTCTTTTTGAGCTGTAATCTTATTCTCTTGCTTTGTTTTTATACCTTTCTTGCCAAAAGCTTCGGAATCTTCACCATCTTTGGTTTTTAATCAATTTCAGGCAAAAAGGAATATTTTTTCACCGGTTTTCAAGCAATGCAAATGCATGAATGAGTTCTAACCATGAAGAGGAGTCTCCACATCAAATTTCAAGTCAAAAGGATGCTCCTAGCAAAAATACGGCACTGCCATGTAAATCTACATAGTACCGTATTTCACCGCTTTCAACCAGACGAAAATACGGTGCTGCCGTATTTTGCCCCAGAACATTCACGGTGCCGTATTTGGTGCTGATTTCATCCAGAAGACCTAAGCGAGAATACGGCACTGCCGTGTAGAAGTACACAGTACCGTAATTTTTGGCGATCCAGAACAGAAAGTTTCAACAGAAATATGGCACTACCGTATTTCACTCCGATTTTATCACGGTAACGTAATTTCCATCAATTTTGACCAGAGAGGTTTTGGCACAAATGCGGCACTGCCGTGCGAAAATACATGGTGCCGTGTTTTCTGCCCAGATTTCACAGAAAGAAATACGGCATTGCTGTATTCGGCATACGGTACCGTATTGTTGAACCCAGATTCCCGAGTTTTTCGTGGATTCATTGGAAACATGATTTCTGGAGATTTAGGAGGCTAAATTTAGATCCGAAAGAAGCTGTGGACTGGTCTTTAAGAGGAGAAAACACACGAAGCTAAAGGAATATTTTTTTTCACGATTTGGATAGAATTTGGGAGAATCACCGCCGCGCTAGGTTACACCACCGTTCATTGCACAGACCATCTCCGGCCACGATTTTTGGAAGAAAGCTTCGCTTGGGGAAGAAGAAGATGCCATAGAAGTTTCAGAGCAAGAGGAGATCAATCGAGGGCGAAATCATCAAAAGCGTGGTCGCGGCACTGTAAATCGCGACTACTAAGGCAATTTCGGGCTGTGATTCTGTTGCAACCCTATTTTGTAACTCTTCCTCCCTCCTCACTCTCTTTGATCACACTAAAACCATATGTCATTGTAATTCTTCCTCCATGCTAGCTTAATTTTCTCTAGGGACATGGGGGTGTGGTTCTCTTGATACTTCAATGACTAGATAACTTTTCTTACATCAATATATTCTTGGCTATGGTTATCTTACTCAAGTGATTTATGCCCTTTGATTGTTTTTAGTATCATGCATTAACATGTTTTGGAGTTTTATGCTATGGACTGAGAAGATGATATCATAGAACTTGGAACCCTAGGATTTATGATAAGAACCCTTCGCAAGAGATTGGTTGTGTTCTTACCATTAGATTTTAGAAGTTTAATCCTTGTTAATGTTATGGTCTAGAAATTGTTACCGTTTCAGATATGAAAGCATGCTAGAGATAGATGCTAGAATATTAGAAAACCTTGAGTAAAACTTGTGGAACTAAGGTCCGAGAGTGCTTAGTTTTGCTTGAGATCTTGATATTGAGATGGAATGCACGAGAGTGATTCTTAATCTCTTTGATCAAAGTTTACTTATTTCTAACATTGAATTGATCTTGCACGAGACTGAGGATCGTTCTTTGTAAGTTGATTGCGCGAGAGCAAGTTAACTTTTATATTAAGTAAGCTATATCTTTACTAAAACGAGAATAGATTGATTTTCGACCATATCTAGTCATAGTTATCAAGACGAATGAACCCCTAGTCCCGTTTCTCCTATTTTGATTTTTCTCCAATACTGTTTGATTGCTATTTTCACAATTTTCGATCTGCCTAGCTAGTGAGAACTCAATTAACCAGTACTTAACAACGAAGTCTCTGTGGTTCGATATCTTAAATAAATACTTCGAGTATCCGTGCACTTGCGGAGTACAACATGTTTTTGGCGCCGTTGCCGGGGACTTCGGTTTTGTTAATATTGGTTTAATTAGTAGTATTGCTAGACTAGGTTTTTATTTTTACTATTTTCTGTGATAGATTCTAACTTTCTTCTAAGTTCTACAATTTCTGAACTTTTCTGACTTTCTACGTGTTTATGCGCATAAATCTTAGGTCAGGACCGCTAGTTCCTTTTGATACTGAAATTAATAGAACTCTTAGATTGCATAGGAAGTTAAGGTTTGTAGAGAAAGAAGAAGAAGAATCCATCATGGCAGAAAGAAGAACACTCAGAGATTATGCAGCCCCAAATACACAGGGAATTCGTTCCAGCATCACCAGGCCTGCAATTGAAGCAAACAACTTCGAGATTAAGACAGCATTCATATCCATGATTCAACAGAATCAATTTGGGGGATCTCCTTTGGAAGATCCAAACCAACACTTATCTCTTTTTCTTGAATTTTGTGACACCATAAAAATTAATGGTGTATCTGATGATGCCCTTAGACTAAGGCTGTTTCCTTTCTCTCTCAGGGACAGAGCAAAAGCTTGGCTTCATTCACATTCAACTGGAACATTCACCACTTGGGAGCGGTTATCAAATGCCTTCTTGCAGAAGTACTTTCCTCCCAGTAAGATGATCCAGTTGAGAAACCAAATCACAATCTTTGCTCAGAGGGATGGTGAATCACTTAGTGAAGCGTGGGAGCGCTTCAATGAGCTACAACGGAAGTGCCCTCATCATGGATTTGAAGATTGGGTTTTGATTCAGACTTTCTATAATGGATTGCTTTACAACACACGCTTAACTGTTGATGCAGCTGCAGGGGGGGGGGCACTAATGAACAAGACTGTTGATGCAGCATATGCTTTGATTGAAGAAATGGCGCTAAAACACAGCCAGTGGGCTTCAGAGAGAGGAGTGCTTTATCAGCCTTCTCATGGTAAGAATGATGGTGATGGTTGGTGCTCCTTAGCAGAAAAGGTAGACTCATTATGCAATCGTTTTGATTCCTTTCAAATGCAAACTGCTTCTATTTCATCTATTGTTTGTGAAGTTTGTGGGAACCATGGGCACTATGCTGAGGAATGCAAAGTTATAGTTGATCAGGGGAGTGAGCAAGTCAATGCCGTAGGGGGTTGCAATCAAAGTAAACCTAATGACCCCTACTCTAGTTCTTACAACCCTGGTTGGAGGAACCATCCAAATTTGTCTTGGAAAAGTAACAATTACCAAAGGGGACAAAATGGGAATAGGGGGTTTAACCAGAGACAGTTAGACCAGAGTCAACCCCAAAAATCTAGTTTAGAACAGATGTTTGAGAAATTCATGGGTAAGCAGATGAGCAAAAATGATGAGATTCAAGAAACCCTTAAGGAAATCAAATCTAAGTTGGATGGTGTTGTTGCTCATAATAAGATGTTGGAAACACATATTGCACAACAGGCTAGTGGACCTTATAGACCCCCAGGGAAATTACCTGCCAAGCCTGAACCTAACCCTAGGGAACATTGTAATGCCATCACAACCAGGAGTGGGAAATAGTTGAAAGTGTTGGGGTATGCCCTTAAGGCTATGTTTGAGGCCTTGGGATTATTTTAGTATCATGTATAAACTCTATATTTATAAAGGCAATGGTTGTTATTCAGGTTGTTACATCATCTGCTGCAATATGTATACTTCTGAATAATGTCTCAATGCTGTTCAGCTTGGCTGACATGCAGTATAGTCCTTAGTCGAGATATCTTGGTGAACATGAGACAGCCTTGATATGATTGAGACTAATTTGTGTTCTAATCTTATAGGATGCTTCGAGCATGGAATAAGATGTAGACTCATGGGTACATTGGATGTACTGGACAGACCCTTCTAGGATATTCAATTGCTTGTCACAATGTGAATAATCCTTGTATGCAAACAAGTGGCATACTTCCTCTAACTTGAGATCACTTGTGTTTCTAAATGGTGATTGGCATTGTTTTGAGGTAGTTCAATATCATTTGAAATATAATGGTTATAGACTATCTTGGATAATGAGCTGAAGAGTCCCCCTTCAAGGGGGAGCGCAAGCGGATAAAACCCCTTTCAAGAGGGGGGCCGAAACCCTAAGGTAGGGGGCGCATGCAAGTTTGCTAGGGTTTCATCATATATGATCGCTTACATGCTCATATAATCAACTATGATAAATTGATTGAAGCAAGAGGGAGATTCATACCAACGCCATTGGCTTGGAGGTCGGCTTGGAAGAAGAGAGCAACTTAGATCTCCTCCAAAAGTTCACACACAAGATGAAGATCGCCTACCCCTTTTGATGCTTGTGCTAGCAAGAATCTTCAAGGGTCCTTGCCGTGTGTAAGGGGATGAAGAGATGATTTCCTTTTGGCCGAGAGCTCCACACGCAAAAACCACTTCTCCTCGTCAACCTCTTGCCCAACCAAGTTCAAGGCGTTGAAGTGAAGACAAGAACGCATATGCGTTTTGGCGTTCAAGAGAAACCGGCCTTGATGACTTTCCATAAATGGATGATCATCAAGCCATGCGCTTACTCCAACCCAAAACGCATATTAGCATTGAACCAAGCGTTCACCTTTGTGAACCGGTTCAAGCCAACATGTTCCAATCGCATTTGGTTCATGAACCAAACCGAAATAGCTCAAGCCATGTGGTCTAGACCATATTGAACCCTAAGGCTCAAGATCTCACCATTCATCTCCTGATGCTCCTGATCTCACCGATCTAGCATCATCTCTCTCGATCGAAGCTTACCGATCTCAAGTCCTAATCAATCAAACATGATCAGACCAGATCTCACTTACAATCAGAGATTAAATCCCTTTAAACTGAATCCAAACAATTCAGTCCACACGATCTGACTCAAGTAAGCCATATCATCAATTGTGCGACCCTGAGGGTTTCCTTTAAATGTCGGTAACGATAACTCACGTTATCACGATCAGTGAGGGGTATCTAGCAACACATCACTATCTCCCGATATAAAGGAAAGAGTCTTCCAAGACTACTCCCAAACCACAGCACAAGTGTGAATCTATTCACAAGGCATGCATGTGTCCCTTGCCACTGGATGTTCTTATTGGACAAGCGTGTCAAGCCTGTGACTCCAATATGATGAGCATGATTAGATCAGATGAACATAGTCATCTGGGTATGGCCATACACTATCTCAATCATCTCATCTAGGGGGGCCCTTATAGAACATCACACTCCTTCAACAAGGAGACGGCAATCCTCTATCTATCACTAGTGCCCTAACCTGACTCAAGCTCATTATCCAAGATAGTCTAAAACCATTATCTTTCAAATGATATTGAACTACCTCAAAACAATGACAATCATCATTCAGAGACACAAGTGATCTCTAGTCAAAGGACATGTGCCACTTGTAGCATACAAGGATTATTCACATTGTGACAAGCAATAAGAATATCCTAGTAGGGTCTGTCCAGTACATCCAATGTACCCATGAGTCTACATCTTATTCCATGTTCGAAGCATCCTATAAGATTAGAACACATATTAGTCTCAATCATATCAAGGCTGTCTCATGTTCACCAAGATATATCGACTAAGGACATTATAGCATGTCAGCCTAGCTGAACAGCTTTGAGACATTAATCAGAAGTACACTTATTACAGCAGACAAGGTAACAACCTGAATAATAACCATGCCTTTATAAACACAAGAGTTTATTACATGATACTGTTACAATCCCAAAGGCCTCAAACATTAGCCTTAAGGGCATACCCCAACAATCTCCCACTTGCACTTAATCTAATGGTTGAGAAACCTCAAACCCATATTATTACAGTGCTTCTCATGCTTCTGCTGCGCCAGAGGCTTAGTAAGCGGGTCTGCCAGATTGTCATCTGTATGAACCTTGCAGATTTTGATCTCGCCACGATCAATGATCTCCCGGATCAAGTGAAACCGTCTCTGTATGTGCTTGGACTTCTGGTGCGACCGTGGTTCCTTTGCTTGTGCGATGGCTCCAGTGTTATCACAGAAGATAACCAAAGGATCTGCACTCGAAGGAACAACAACAAGTTCTCTCACGAACTTACGAATCCACACTGCCTCCTTGGATGCTTCCGAGGCTGCAACATACTCTGCTTCTGTTGTGGAATCAGCAACAGTTGACTGTTTGAAACTTTTCCACACCACTGCTCCACCATTCAAGCTAAAAACATAGCCTGATTGCGATCGGAAATCATCCTGGTCCGACTGGAACGAAGCGTCAGTATATCCTTCAATACTGAGTTCTTCCTGACCACCATATATCAAGAACATATCTTTGGTCCTCCGCAGATATTTTAAAATGTTCTTGACCGCAATCCAGTGCGCCATACCTGGATTACTTTGGAACCGACTGGTCACGCTTAACCCGTAAGCGACGTCTGGGCGAGTACACAACATCGCATACATAATGGACCCAATAGCCGAAGCATAAGGCGTATTGTCCATTTCATCTTTCTCAGTCTGTGTTTGTGGACACTGACTCTTTGAAAGATTCAGACCATGTCTGACTGGCAGATATCCTCTTTTAGAATTCTCTAAATGGAATCTCTCCAGGACTTTATCGATGTACGTACTCTGGCACAGCCCGAGAAGCCTCTTAGATCTATCCCTGTAGATCTTCACACCTAACACATAGGCTGCTTCTCCTAGATCTTTCATCTGGAAACATTTTCCTAACCATGCTTTAACAGCATGCAGTTCAGGAATATCGTTTCCAATGATCAAGATATCGTCGACGTAGAGGACTAGGAAAGTAATCACGCTCCCACTAAACCTCTTATATACACACGGGTCATCTTCGTTCTTGATGAAACCAAACTCAGAGATTGATTCATCAAAACGAATATTCCAGCTTCTTGATGCTTGCTTAAGTCCATAAATAGACTTCTTTAACTTGCATATTTTATGACGATCTGATGGATTCGTGAAACCCTCAGGTTGTGTCATATACACATCCTCATCCAGATTTCCATTAAGGAAAGCTGTCTTCACATCCATCTGCCAGATCTCATAATCGTAATATGCAGCTATCGCGAAAAGAATCCGAATAGACTTAAACATAGCTACAGGTGAGAAAGTTTCATCATAATCTATCCCGTAGATTTGTTTGAAACCTTTCGCAACTAGCCTGCCTTTATAGGTAACTACGTTACCATCCATGTCAATCTTCTTCTTGAAGATCCATTTATAGCCTATAGGGATTACTCCCGGAGGCGGATCAACCAAATCCCAGACTTGGTTATCTGACATGGAGTCCATTTCGGCTCGCATAGCATCAAGCCATCTAGCTGACTCCGGTCCACTGACCGCATCCGCATAAGTGAGGGGTTCATCATTATCAATGATGTAGACTCCGTCATAGCGCTCAGGCTGTCGACGGATCCTTCCCGATCTTTGCGGTTCCCGTGATATTTGAGCCTCAGGTTGTTCAATAACCTGATCCACCGGCTCAGGCACATCCAACTGTGCTTGACTACTTTGTCCATCCTCTGGATTCTCATCCAGCTTTATTTCTCTCCCACTGGCCTCTTGCAGAAGAAACTCCTTCTCAAGAAATATGGCCGTCCGAGCAACAAATACTTTGTTCTCTTTGGGATCGTAGAAATAATAACCCTTAGTTTCCTTAGGGTAACCGACAAATATACATTTCTCAGATCTGCTCTCCAGTTTCCCAGAGGCGAGCTTTTTGACATAAGCCTCGCAACCCCAGATCCTGATAAATGTCAAGCTTGGCTGTTTCCCATACCATAACTCATATGGTGTCTTAGAAACTGCCTTGGATGGCACTCGGTTTAGTACCTTTGCAGCTGTTTCCAGTGCAAATCCCCAAAAGGAGTATGGAAGAGTAGCCTGACTCATCATAGAACGAACCATATCAAGTAACGTTCTATTTCTCCTCTCGGACACACCATTCCATTGCGGTGTTCCTGGCGGAGTGAGCTGTGAGATAATCCCACACTCTTTTAGATAGTCAGTAAACGCATGACTTAGGTATTCACCACCTCGATCAGAACGAAGTGCCTTGATATTTCGGCCTAACTGATTTTGTACTTCATTTTTGAACTCTTTGAACCTGTCAAAAGATTCACTTTTATGTCTCATAAGATAGACATAACCATACCTACTGAAATCATCAGTAAAGGTAATGAAGTACTGATAGCCACCTCTGGCATGTTTACTAAAAGGCCCACACACATCACTGTGTATAAGGTCAAGTAAACCTGAAGCCCTTTGACCTTTGTTAGGAAAAGGTGACTTCGTCATTTTACCCATCAAACAAGCTTTGCATGTATCAATCTCCTCATAGGAGAATGATCCCAGCAGTCCATGATCATGCAACCGCTTAATGCGCTTCTCGTTAATATGGCCTAAACGACTATGCCATAGCAAGGTGCTGTCATCAGCATACTTGGCTTTCTTAACATCAACACTTTGTATAGAACTTTCCATGTCCAACATGTATAACCCATTGTTAATTGAACCAGTTGCATAAACAATATTATCTAAAGATAAAACACACTTTGAAATATTGCATTCAAAGGCAAATCCTTTCCTGTCAAGAGCAGGAATAGAGACAATATTTTTAGTTATACTGGGTACAAAATAACAATTGTTTAATTCTAATACAATGCCAGATGGTAAAGAAATGAAATAGTCTCCTACAGCAACAGCAGCAACCCGTGCCCCGTTTCCAACGCGTAGGTCTACCTCATGCTGTCCCACCTGCCTTCTTCTCTTGAGTTCCTGTACATTTGAACAAATGTGAACTCCACATGCAGTGTCCAACACCCATGAAATAGAAGAAGATGAAACCATGACTTCCGTCACGTATATACCTGAGCCAGAAGCGATGCTTCCCCTCTTATCTCCTTGGAGCGCTTTACAGTCCTTTTTCCAGTGACCCAGCTGGCCACAGTGGAAACACCTGTTGTCCTTGGACCGCTTCACCTTCTATTTCAGAGCCTTACTGTAGTTCTTGACAGGGGCTTTGCCCTTCTTCCCCTTCTTCTTGTTCCTGGAAGGAACCATTAAGACAGAGGTTGAAGGCTTTCCCTTCAGAGTTTCCTCAGTAGTCAAGAGCATGTTCAACAGCTCTGCCGGTGTACAATCGATTTTGTTCATATTAAAGTTAATGATGAACGCATCGAAAGAGGGCGGAAGAGACTGCAGAATGATGTCTACAGCAAGCTCCTAGTTGACGATATGCCCCAGTTTCTCCAGAGCCTCCTTGTGCCCAATCATCTTGAGCACGTGAGCTCCCACTGGGCTCCCTTCAGCCAGTTTGCTCTGAAAGAAGAGCTTCGTCAGATTATAGCGTTCTGTCCTCGCCTGTGCAGCATACAGCATCTTGAGGTTCGCTATAATCTCTATAGCCGACATATCCTCATGCTGACGCTGCAGCGGTGGCGTCATAGACGCTAGCATCAGGCAAGCGACATCAATGCTATCATTGACGTGCTTTTCATAGGCTTCACGAACCGCCCTTGCGGCGTTCGCAGCGGGTTGAGGCGGCACAGCCGTCTCGAGGACATACAGTTTCCTCTCTGCCTTAAGAACGATCTTAAGGTGTCCGAACCAGTCAGAGAAGTTCGGCCCAGCAAACTTCTCCCTTTCCAGTAGGGATCGCACATTGAAGCTCATGGTGTTCGTTGCTGCAGGAATCTACAACAATGCAAGAACAGCAAGGTCAGTATCAATGTTTAGAATCAATCCAGGACTTAAGAAAGATTCTTTTTCTCACTATTTTGTCTGACTGAAAAATCCAGTAAACAGTCCAAAAGAGTAACACTCTTTTAGTGAGATGGGATCCAGATTTCATACTTGGTCTCCGCGTCCCGCTCAGGTGAGATAAGATGCACAGAGAGTACAAGCACTAATCTCTGGTAGGCAGTCCCTGCCAATCGCCAACCCGTGCGATTCCCCTTCATCTGGGCAATCCAGCAGACTGTGCCAACTGAGTTGGTACAACACAATCTCTGACCCCGCAGATGGCTGCCTCCATGTGCTACCATATGCTCCACATATGTAGCCTACATGGTCAAGCTGACCCGACCTACTCCCTGGACCACCACGTGCTATGCTGAGCAACGAGAAGCGATAAATCCCTTCTCTGTAACACGCAGGTGAAATCCCGCACCGTCTGAAGATAGATGGACGTGCCCACTGAGTGGGTACAACACGGCTCCAACGATAATCAGAACAGTGAGGTTTCGCGTCAGAAGGCTTACGAGCTTGATATGTTAGCGTTGGATTTTAACGGTCTTTTATCTTCTTACTATCAGGCAAATCCTATGGCTATAGCAGAAGATAAATAACTCATGCTGTTCTACTTATTTAAACAATAACAGAAAGCATGGATCTTATGTGGTAAAAGCCCATTGACCCTAAGTAAGACCTTAAGTTATCTTAAGTCTTCACTTGCTTCTTGGGTCTTGTTGCCTCTCATCTGGCCCAGACCAGGGCCTAAGCGCCCTCTGCAGCTCAGGTGCGCCCACCAGCTGCATGCGCCTTTGCAATTGTGTTCTGTGCTCTTGTCTAATCAAAATACATTTTGATCTATCTAGACAAGCTTGACTCGCAGGTCAATTATACAATTAATTAATTAAGAATGTGATTCGCAGATCACAAAAATAATAATTTACCAGGCTCGCAGGCCCCAGCACAGCACACATTAAGGGCAACCCACATAAGATTAAATAAACAGGCATCATGGCATCAATCAATTAACATGTGATCCATAGACAAAATAAAATTTTTCGAAATCCCATTGGAATCAATTTTACTTGTCTTATGTGCCCTACAACCTTACAACGGTCCATTGATAGGGATCCACTCATCGTATCTAGTTAGATCCATGCCCTTAGCATGCACCAAGTCTTAACTGACTTGCGTTGACCTAATGGTCAACCATGCATGCGCCAAGGGCTGAACAACCAACATGAGATCTGGCAAGCGGGTGTGACCCCGGGCCTAACTCATGTGTGTTCACAGGGTGTCTCAATGGGTTTTTTGAAACTTTTATTTTCTTATTATTGGATCACATGTTGATTGTATACCATGATCTGTGTTTATTTAATCTTATGTGGGCTGCCCATATTTAATGTGTGCTGTGCTGGGGCCTGGGTGCCTGGATTAATTGTAAATTATTTTTATTGTGATTTGCACATCACATTTTAATTAATTTATACAATGTAATTGACCTGCGTGTCAATCTTGTCTAGATAGATTAAATTGTATTTTAATCAGACAAGTGCACAGAGCACACATGGCAGAGGCGCATGCAGCTTGAGGCTTGACTAGGTGGAAGGTCTAGAGTTCGACTCTAGGACAGGCGCATTTACCTGGTGGGCGCACCTGAGCTGCAGTGGGCGCTTGGGCCCAGGTTGGGCCATATGGAGTTGCAAAAGACCCATGAAGAGCTCTTGTGAAGACTTAAGTTAAATTAAGGTCTTACTTAGGCTTAATGGGCTTTTACCACATAAGATCATCATGCTTTTAATTTACTATTTAAGTAATTTAGTAATTGCATGATTTATTCTTATGCTATCACCATAGGATTTGAATGATAGTAAGAAGATAAAAGGACCGTTAAAATCCAACGTTAAATATCAAGCACGATAGCCTTCTGACGCGAAACCTCACTGTTCTGACTATCGTTGGGGCCGTGTTGTACCCACTCAGTGGGCACGCCCATCTATCTTCAGACGGTGTGTGATTACACCTGCGTGTTACAGAGAAGGGATTTATCGCTTCTCGTTGCTCAGCATAGCACGTGGTGGTCCAGGGAGTAGGTCGGGTCAGCTTGACCGTATAGGCTACATATGTGGCGCATATGGTAGCCATATGGAGGCAGCCATCTGTGGGATCAGAGACTGTGTTGTACCAACTCAGTTGGCACAGTCTGCTGGATTGCCCAGATGAAGGGGAATCGCACGGGTTGGCGATTGGCAGGGATTGCCTACCAGAAATTAGTGCTTGTACTCTCTGTGCATCTTATCTCGCCGGAGCGGGACGCGGAGACCAAGTATGAAATCTGGATCCCATCTCACTAAAAGAGTTTCACTCTTTCGGACTGTTTTATTGGATTTTTCAGTCAGATAAAATAGTGAGAAAAGAATCATTCTTAAGTCCTGAATTGATTCTAACATTGATACTGACCTTGCTGTTCTTGCATTGTTGTAGATTACTGCAGCAACGAACACCACAGCGTTCAATGTGCGATCCCTACTGGAAAGGGAGAAGTTTGCTGGGCCAAACTTCTCAGACTGGTACGGACACCTTAAGATTGTTCTTAAGGCTGAGAGGAAACTGTATGTCCTCGAGACGGCTATACCGCCTCAACCCGCTCCGAACGCCGCAAGGGCGGTTCGGGAAGCTTATGAAAAGCACGTCAATGATAGCATTGATGTCGCTTGCCTGATGCTAGCGTCTATGACGCCACAGCTGCAGCGTCAACATGAAGATTTGTCTGCTATTGAAATAATAGCAAATCTCAAGTTGTTGTATGCTGCACAGGCAAGGACTAAACGCTACAATTTGACTAAACTTTTCTTTCAGAGCAAACTGGCTGAAGGGAGTCTAGTGGGAGCTCACGTACTCAAGATGATTGGGTACAAGGAGGCTCTAGAGAAACTGGGACACACCATCAATCAGGAGCTTGTTGTAGACATCATCCTTCAGTCTCTCCCGGCCTCTTTCGATCCATTCATTATTAATTTCAATATGAACAAGATCGACTGTACGCCGGCAGAGTTACTGAACATGCTCTTGACGACTGAGTAGACTCAGTCTCGTGAGAAGGGAACGCCTTCATCCTCTGTCCTAATGGTTCCTTCAAGGAACAAGAAGAAGGGGAAGAAGGGCAAAGCCCCTGTCAAGAGCTACAACAAGGCTCTAAAGCAAAAGATAAAGCGGTCAAAGGAATACAGATGCTTCCATTGTGGCCAGCTGGGTCACTGGAAGAAGGACTGTAAAGCGCTCCAAGGAGATAAGAAGGGAAGCAAGCCTTTCGCTTCTAGCTCAGGTATTTTTGTGACTGAGGTCATGTTTTCTTCTTCTATATCATGGGTGTTGGACACTGCATGTGGAGTTCACATTTGTTCAAATGTACAGGAACTCAAGAGAAGAAGACAGGTGGGACAGCATGAGGTGGACCTACGAGTTGGAAACGGGGCACGGGTTGCTGCTGTTGCTATAGGAGAATATCACATCTCATTACCATCTGGTCTTGTATTAGAACTGAACAATTGTTATTTTGTACCGAGCATAACCAAAAATATTATCTCTATTCCTGCTCTTGTCAGGAAAGGGTTTTCCTTTGAATGCAAATTTTCAAAGTGTTATATTTCTCTTGATAATATTGTTTATGCTACTGGGTCGATTAACAATGGGTTATTCATGTTGGACATGGAATGTTCTGTACAACAAATTGATAATAAGAAAGCCAAGTATGCTGATGACAGCACCTTGCTATGGCATAGTCGTTTAGGCCACATTAACAAGAAGCGCATTAAGCGGTTGCATGACCATGGACTGCTGGGATCATTCTCCTACGAGGAGCTTGATACATGCAAAGCTTGTTTAATGGGTAAAATGACGAAGTCTCCTTTTTCTAAGAAAGGTCAAATGGCTTCAGGTTTACTTGACCTCATTCACAGCGACGTGTGTGGGCCATTTAGTAAACATGCCAGAGGTGGCTATTCGTACTTCATTACCTTTACTAATGATTTCAGTAGGTATGGTTATGTCTATCTTATGAGACATAAGAGTGAATCTTTTGACAAGTTCAAAGAGTTCAAAGATGAAGCGCAAAATCAGCTGGGCCGAAATATCAAAGCACTTCATTCAGATCGAGGTGGTGAATACTTGAGTCGAGAGTTTACTGACTATCTGAAGGAGTGTGGGATTATCTCACAGCTCACTCCGCCAGGAACACCGCAATGGAATGGTGTGTCCGAGAGGAGAAATAGAACCTTACTAGATATGGTTCGTTCTATGATGAGTCAGGCTACTCTACCTTACTCCTTTTGGGGATTTGCACTGGAAACAGCTGCAAAGGTACTAAACCGAGTGCCATCCAAGGCCGTTTCTAAGACTCCATATGAGTTATGGTATGGGAAACAGCCAAGCTTGACATTTATTAAGATCTGGGGTTGCGAGGCTTATGTCAAAAAGCTCGCCTCCGGGAAACTGGAGAGCAGATATGAGAAATGTATCTTTGTTGGTTACCCTAAAGAAACTAAGGGTTATTATTTCTACGATCCCAAGGAGAACAAGGTATTTGTTGCTCGGACGGCTATTTTTCTTGAGAAGGAATTTCTTCTGCAAGAGGCCAGTGGGAGAGAAATAAAGCTGGATGAGAATCCAGAAGCAGCACAAAGTAGTCAAGCACAGTTGGATGAGCCTGAGCCAATAGAACAGGTTACTGAACAACCTGAGGCTCAGATATCACGGGAACCGCGAAGATCGGGAAGGATCCGTCGACAGCCTAAGCGCTATGATGGAGTCTACATCATTGATGATGAACCCCTCACTTATGCGGATGCGGTCAGTGGACCGGAATCAGCAAGATGGCTTGAAGCTATGCGAGCCGAGATGGACTCCATGTCAGATAACCAAGTCTGGGATTTGGTTGATCCGCCTCCGGGAGTAATCCCTATAGGCTGTAAGTGGATCTTCAAATAGGAAGATTGACATGGAAGGTAACGTGGTTACCTATAAAGGCAGGCTAGTTGCGAAAGGTTTCAAACAAATCTACGGGATAGATTATGATGAAACTTTCTCTCCTGTAGCCATGTTCAAGTCTATTCGGATTATTCTTGCGATAGCAGCATATTATGATTATGAGATCTGGCAGATGGATGTGAAGACCGCTTTCCTTAATGGAAAACTGGATGAGGATGTGTATATGACACAACCTGAAGGTTTCACCAATCCATCAGATCGTCAT
The DNA here is from genome assembly GCA_027563935.2 of Costus lasius. Lineage (NCBI taxonomy): Eukaryota > Viridiplantae > Streptophyta > Magnoliopsida > Zingiberales > Costaceae > Costus > Costus lasius. The sequence goes on along the minus strand of CM050446.2, from coordinate 64,419,701 downwards.
AAAATATGCAAGTTAAAGAAGTCCATTTATGGACTAAAACAAGCATCGCGAAGCTGGAATATTCGTTTTGATGAATCAATCTGTAAGTTTGGTTTCATCAAGAATGAAGATGACCCGTGTGTATATAAGAGGTTTAGTAGGAGCGTGATTACTTTCCTAGTCCTCTACGTCGATGATATCTTGATCATTGGAAACGATATTCCTGAACTGCATGCGGTTAAGGCATGGTTAAGAAAATGTTTCCAGATGAAAGATTTAGGAGAAGCAGCCTATGTATTAGGTGTGAAGATCTACAGAGATAGATCTAAGAGGCTTCTCGGGCTGTGCCAAAGTACTTACATCGATAAAGTCCTGGAGAGATTCCATTTAGAAAATTCTAAGAGAGGATATCTTCCTGTTGGGTCCCCTTCAAGGGGGAGCGCAAGCAGATGAAACCCTAATTTAGGGGGCGCATGCAATTTTGCTAGGGTTTCAACAACACAATCGCTTATATGCTCATATGATCAACTTTGATAGATTGATTAGATCAAGAAGGAGATCATACCAATGCCATCGAATTGGATGGTGCCTTGGAAGCAAAGACGCAAGTGCTCCTTCTCCAAAGGTGACGCACACAACAAATGAAGATGGCTTGCTCCTTTGAATCCTTTGTGCTAGCAAAGTGCTTCAAAGGGTCCTTGTCGCGTGAGGATGATGAGAGATCAAGCTTGGCTGAGACTTCCTTCTCTCCTCTTTTCGTCAAGTCTTCACACACCGAAAATGGAGAAGCCCCACAAGAGAGAGATCGGCGAGAGAGTTAACCTCCCACACTAATGTGGAGGCGTTACATACATTCGATTTGGAAACCGAATTCCCAAAATGGAAAGTAGTCAAGGCTCAAGCGTTCACCCTTAAGTGAACCAAGCGCTTAACTCATCTCCCATGAACCATGCGCTCATTCATGAGCCGGTTCAATGTCGGTTTGGTCCAAGACCAATTAACCCAAGCCATATGGTCTAGATCACAATAAACCCTAAAGGTTCAAGATCTAACCGTTCATTTCATGATGCTCCTGATCTCACCGATCTAGCATCAACTCTCTCGATCAAAGCTTACAGATCTCAAGCCCCAATCAATCAAACATGATCAGACCAGATCTCACTTATAATCAGAGATTAAATCCCATCAAACTGAACCCAAACAATTCAGTCCACACGATCTGACTCAAGTAAGCCATATCATCAAATTGTGCGACCCTGAGGGTTTCCTTTAAATGTCGGTAATGATAACTTTCGTTATCACGATCAGTGAGGGGTATCTAGCAACACATCACTGTCTCCCGATATAAAGGAAAGAGTCTTCCAAGACTACACCCAAAACACAGCACAAGTGTGAATCCACTTCACTAGGCATACATGTTTCCTTTGCCACTGGATGTTCTTATTGGACAAGCATGTCAAGCCTGTAGCTCCAATATGATGAGCATGATTAGATCAGATGAACATAGTCATCAGGGTATGGCCATACACTATTCTCAATCATCTCATTCAGGGGGGCCCCTTTAGAACATCACACTCCTTAAACAAGGAGACGGCAATCCTGTATCTATCACTAGTGCCCTAACCTGACTCATGATCATTATCCAAGATAGTCTATAATCATTATGTTTCAAATGATATTGAACTACCTCAAAACAATGACAATCATCATTTAGAAACACAAGTGATCTCAAGTCAGAGGACATGTGCCACTTGATGCAAACAAGGATTATTCACATTGTGACAAACAATTGAATATCCTAGTAGGGTCTGTCCAGTACATCCAATGTACCCATGAGTCTACATCTTATTCCATGCTCGAAGCATCCTATAAGATTAGAACACATATTAGTCTCAATCATATCAAGGCTGTCTCATGTTCACCAAGATATCTCGACTAAGGACATTACAGCATGTCAGCCTAGCTGAACAGCATTGAGACATTATTCAGAAGCACACTTATTGCAGCAGACAATGTAACATACTGAATAACAACCATTGCCTTAATAAACATCACAGTTTATACATGATACTCATAGAATCCTAAGGCCTCAAACATTAGCCTTAAGGGCATACCCCAACAATCTCCCACTTGCACTTAATCTAATGGTTGAGAAATCTCAAACCCATATTATTACAGTGCTTCTCATGCTTCTGCTGCGCCAGAGGCTTGGTAAGCGGGTCAGCCAGATTGTCGTCTGTATGAACCTTGCATATTTTGATCTCGCCACGATCAATGATCTCCCGGATCAAGTGAAACCGTCTCTGTATGTGCTTGGACTTCTGGTGCGACCGTGGTTCCTTTGCTTGTGCTATAGCTCCAGTGTTATCACAGAAGATAACCAAAGGATCTGCACTCGAAGGAACGACACCAAGTTCCTGAATGAACTTACGAATCCACACTGCCTCCTTGGATGCTTCCGAGGCTGCAACATACTCGGCTTCTGTTGTGGAATCAGCAACAGTAGACTGTTTGAAACTTTTCCACACCACTGCTCCACCATTCAAGCTAAAAACATAGCCTGATTGCGATCGGAAATCATCCTGGTCCGACTGGAACGAAGCATCAGTATATCCTTCTATACTGAGTTCTTCCTGACCACCATATATCAAGAACATATCTTTGGTCCTCCGCAGATATTTTAAAATGTTCTTGACCGCAATCCAGTGCGCCAAACCTGGATTACTTTGGAATCGACTGGTCACGCTTAACCCGTAAGCGACGTCTGGGCGAGTACACAACATCGCATACATAATGGACCCAATAGCCGAAGCATAAGGCGTATTGTCCATTTCATCTTTCTCAGTCTGTGTTTGTGGACACTGACTCTTTGAAAGATTCAGACCATGTCTGACTGGAAGATGTCCTCTTTTAGAATTCTCTAAATGAAATCTCTCCAGGACTTTATCGATGTAAGTACTCTGGCACAGCCCGAGAAGCCTCTTAGATCTATCCCTGTAGATCTTCACACCTAACACATAGGCTGCTTCTCCTAGATCTTTCATCTGGAAACATTTGCCTAACCATGCTTTAACAGCATGCAGTTCAGGAATATCGTTTCCAATGATTAAGATATCATCGACGTAGAGGACTAGGAATGTAATTACGCTCCCACTAAACCTCTTATATACACACGGGTCATCTTCGTTCTTGATGAAACCAAACTCAGAGATAGATTCATCAAAACGAATATTCCAGCTTCTTGATGCTTGTTTAAGTCCATAAATGGACTTCTTTAACTTGCATATTTTATGACGATCTGATGGATTAGTGAAACCTTCAGGTTGTGTCATATACACATCCTCATCTAGTTTTCCATTAAGGAAAGCGGTCTTCACATCCATCTGCCAGATCTCATAATTATAATATGCTGCTATCGCGAAAAGAATCCGAATAGACTTGAACATGGCTACAGGAGAGAAAGTTTCATCATAATCTATCCCGTAGATTTGTTTGAAACCTTTTGCAACTAGCCTGCCTTTATAGGTAACCACGTTACCATCCATGTCAATCTTCTTCTTGAAGATCCATTTACAGCCTATAGGGATTACTCCCGGAGGCGGATCAACCAAATCCCAGACTTGGTTATCTGACATGGAGTCCATTTCACTTCGCATAGCTTCAAGCCATCTTGCTGACTCCGGTCCACTGACCGCATCCGCATAAGTGAGGGGTTCATCATTATCAATGATGTAGACTCCGTCATAGCGCTCAGGCTGTCGACGGATCCTTCCCGATCTTCGCGGTTCCCGTGATATCTGAGCCTCAGGTTGTTCAGTAACCTGATCTACCGGCTCAGGCTCATCCAACTGTGCTTGACTACTTTGTCCTTCCTCTGGATTCTCATCCAGCTTTATTTCTCTCCCACTGGCCTCTTGCAGAAGAAACTCCTTCTCAAGAAATATGGCCGTCCGAGCAACAAATACCTTGTTCTCTTTGGGATCGTAGAAATAATAACCCTTAGTTTCCTTAGGGTAACCGACAAAGACACATTTCTCAGATCTGCTCTCTAGTTTCCCAGAGGCGAGCTTTTTGACATAAGCCTCGCAACCCCAGATCCTGATAAATGTCAAGCTAGGCTGTTTCCCATACCATAACTCATATGGAGCCTTTGAAACTGCCTTGGATGGCACTCGGTTTAGTACCTTTGCAGCTGTTTCTAGTGCAAAACCACAAAAGGAATATGGAAGAGTAGCCTGACTCATCATAGAACGAACCATATCAAGTAACGTTCTATTTCTCCTCTCGGACACACCATTCCATTGCGGTGTTCCTGGCGGAGTGAGCTGTGAGATAATCCCACACTCTTTTAGATAGTCAGTAAACGCATGACTCAAGTATTCTCCACCTCGATCAGAACGAAGTGCCTTGATATTTCGGCCAAGCTGATTCTGTACTTCATTTTTGAACTCTTTGAACTTGTCAAAAGATTCACTCTTATGTCTCATTAGATAGACATACCCATATCTACTGAAATCATCAGTAAAGGTAATGAAGTACTGATAGCCACCTCTGGCATGTTTACTAAATGGCCCACATACATCAGTGTGTATAAGGTCAAGTAAACCTGAAGCCCTTTGACCTTTGTTAGGAAAAGGAGACTTCGTCATTTTACCCATCAAACAAGCTTTGCATGTATCAATCTCCTCATAGGAGAATGATCCCAGCAGTCCATGATCATGCAACCGCTTAATGCGCTTCTTGTTAATATGGCCTAAACGACTATGCCATAACAAGGTGCTGTCATCAGCATACTTGGCTTTCTTATTATCAATATTTTGTATAGAATATTCCATGTCCAACATGAATAACCCATTGTTAATTGAACCAGTAGCATAAACAATATTATCAAGAGTAAGATAACACTTTGAAATCTTGCATTCAAAGGAAAACCCTTTCCTGACAAGAGTAGGAATAGAGATAATATTTTTGGTAATACTGGGTACAAAGTAACAATTGTTTAATTCTAATACAATGCCAGATGGTAATGAGATGTAATAATCCCCTACAGCAACAGCAGCAACCCATGCCCCGTTTCCAACGCGTAGGTCCACCTCATGCTGTCCCACCTGTCTTCTTCTCTTGAGTTCCTGTACATTTGAACAAATGTGAACTCCACATGCAGTGTCCAACACCCATGAAATAGAAGAAGATGAAACCATGACTTCCGTCACGTATATACCTGAGCCAGAAGCGATGCTTCCCCTCTTATCTCCTTGGAGCGCTTTACAGTCCTTTTTCCAGTGACCCAGCTGGCCACAGTGGAAACACCTGTTGTCCTTTGACCGCTTAACCTTCTGTTTCAGAGCCTTGCTGTAACTCTTGACAGGGGCCTTGCCCTTCTTCCCCTTCTCCTTGTTCCTTGAAGGAACCATTAAGACAGAGGTTGAAGGCTTTCCCTTCAGAGTTTCCTCAGTAGTCAAGAGCATATTCAGCAGCTCTGCCGGAGTACAATCGATTTTGTTCATATTAAAGTTAATAATGAACGCATCGAAAGAGGGCGGGAGAGACTGCAGAATAATGTCTACAGCAAGCTCCTGATTGATGGTATGCCCCAGTTTCTCCAGAGCCTCCTTGTGCCCAATCATCTTGAGCACGTGAGCTCCCACTGGGCTCCCTTCAGCCAGTTTGCTCTGAAAGAAAAGCTTGGTCAGATTATAGCGTTCAGTCCTCGCCTGTGCAGTATACAGCATCTTGAGGTTCGCTATAATCTCTATAGCCGACATATCCTCATGCTGACGCTGCAGCGGTGGCGTCATAGACGCTAGCATCAGGCAAGCAACATCAATGCTATCATTGACATGCTTTTCATAGGCATCGCGAACCGCCCTTGCGGCGTTCGCAGCGGGTTGAGGCGGCACAGCCGTCTCGAGGACATACAGTTTCCTCTCTGCCTTAAGAACGATCTTAAGGTGTCCGAACCAGTCTGAGAAGTTCGGCCCAGCAAACTTCTCCCTTTCCAGTAGGGATCGCACATTGAAGCTCATGGTGTTCGTTGCTGCAGGAATCTACAACAATGCAAGAACAGCAAGGTCAGTATCAATGTTTAGAATCAATCCAGGACTTAAGAAAGATTCTTTTCTCACTATTTTATCTGACTGAAAAATCCATTAAACAGTCCGAAAGAGTAACACTCTTTTAGTGAGATGGGATCCAGATTTCATACTTGGTCTCCGCGTCCCGCTCAGGCGAGATAAGATGCACAGAGAGTACAAGCACTAATCTCTGGTAGGCTGTCCCAGCCAATCGCCAACCCGTGCGATTCCCCTTCATCTGGGCAATCCAGCAGACTGTGCCAACTGAGTTGGTACAACACAATCTCTGACCCCACAGATGGCTGCCTCCATGTACTACCATATGCTCCACATATGTAGCCTACATGGTCAAGCTGACCCGACCTACTCCCTGGACCACCACGTGCTATGCTGAGCAACGAGAAGCGATAAATCCCTTCTCTGTAACACGCAGGTGTAATCCCGCACCGTCTGAAGATAGATGGACGTGCCCACTGAGTGGGTACAACACGGCTCCAACGATAGTCAGAACAGTGAGGTTTCGCGTCAGAAGGCTTACGAGCTTGATATGTTAGCGTTGGATTTTAACGGTCTTTTATCTTCTTGACTATCATGCAATTCCTATGGTGATAGCAGAAGATAAACTCATGCAATTCTAATTATAAAAGCAATAAATAGAAAGCATGCTGATCTTATGTGGTAAAAGCCCATTAACCCTAAGTAAGACCTTAAGTTATCTTAAGTCTTCACTTGCTTCTTGGGTCTTTTGCCTCTCATCTGGCCCAGACCAGGGCCCAAGCGCCCTCTGCAGCTCAGGTGCGCCCACCAGCTGCTTGCGCCTTGCTATGTGTGCTTTGAGCTCTTGTCAGATTAAAAGTACATTTTAATCTATCTAGACAAGTTTGACACGCAGGTCAATTATACAATAAATCAATTAAGAATGTGATTCGCAGATCACAAAAATAATAATTTACCAGGCTCGCAGGCCCCAGCACAGCACACATTAAAAGGGCAACCCACATAAGATTAAATAAACAAGCAGATGCTTACAATCAACATGTGATCCATTAAGAAAATAAAATTTTGAAAACCCATTGGCATCAATTTTAGTTTTCTTATATGCCCTACAACCTTACAACGGTCCATTAATAGGGATCCACTCATCAAACTAGTTAGATCCACTGCCCTTGCATGCACCAAGTCCTAACTGACTTGAGTTGACCTAATGGTCAACCATGCATGCGCAAAGGGCTGAACAACCCTCATGAGTTTTGGCAAGCGGGTGTGACCCCGGGCCTAACTCATGTGCGTTCATAGGTTGTCTCAACCAGACATCGCTACACGCCTTTGATGCAGTCGACCTATAGCCACCTAATGCATGCGCATAGGTGCCATCTGGTCGACCCATCTAGGCTGTCAGATGGTCTGATCAGACTAGTTGGATCTGAACTAGAGATGACTTCAACCCTACTAACCCGTCTAAGGGTTTATTGTAGGTGCGGCTTAGATCTAATGAAAGTCGCGCATGTCATTTAGGGTTTTAGAAAAACAACTACAACAACATGATAGAAGCGCAACCAACATACATGCGCCAAGGAAACATACAAGTTTCGGCATGTATAATATTTACATGTAAATCTCGCATGTAAGGAAGATCTAAGCATACAAGGATCACATAACATACATAGCAATCATATGAATCATATAAGATCCTAGCTCTGATACCAATTGTTGGGTCCCCTTCAAGGGGGAGCGCAAGCAGATGAAACCCTAATTTAGGGGGCGCATGCAATTTTGCTAGGGTTTCAACAACACAATCGCTTATATGCTCATATGATCAACTTTGATAGATTGATTAGATCAAGAAGGAGATCATACCAAAGCCATCGAATTGGATGGTGCCTTGGAAGCAAAGACGCAAGTGCTCCTTCTCCAAAGGTGACGCACACAACAAATGAAGATGGCTTGCTCCTTTGAATCCTTTGTGCTAGCAAAGTGCTTCAAAGGGTCCTTGTCGCGTGAGGATGATGAGAGATCAAGCTTGGCCGAGACTTCCTTCTCTCCTCTTTTCGTCAAGTCTTCACACACCGAAAATGGAGAAGCCCCACAAGAGAGAGATCGGCGAGAGAGTTAACCTCCCACACTAATGTGGAGGCGTTACATACATTCCATTTGGAAAACGAATTCCCAAAATGGAAAGTAGTCAAGGCTCAAGCGTTCACCCTTAAGTGAACCAAGCGCTTAACTCATCTCCCATGAACCATGCGCTCATTCATGAGCCGGTTCAATGTCGGTTTGGTCCAAGACCAATTAACCCAAGCCATATGGTCTAGATCACAATAAACCCTAAAGGTTCAAGATCTAACCGTTCATTTCATGATGCTCCTGATCTCACCGATCTAGCATCAACTCTCTCGATCAAAGCTTACCGATCTCAAGCCCTAATCAATCAAACATGATCAGACCAGATCTCACTTATAATCAGAGATTAAATCCCTTCAAACTGAACCCAAACAATTCAGTCCACACGATCTGACTCAAGTAAGCCATATCATCAAATTGTGCGACCCTGAGGGATTCCTTTAAATGTCGGTAACGATAACTTTCGTTATCACGATCAGTGAGGGGTATCTAGCAACACATCACTGTCTCCCGATATAAAGGAAAGAGTCTTCCAAGACTACACCCAAAACACAGCACAAGTGTGAATCCACTTCACTAGGCATACATGTTTCCTTTGCCACTGGATGTTCTTATTGGACAAGCATGTCAAGCCTGTAGCTCCAATATGATGAGCATGATTAGATCAGATGAACATAGTCATCAGGGTATGGCCATACACTATTCTCAATCATCTCATTCAGGGGGGCCCCTTTAGAACATCACACTCCTTAAACAAGGAGACGGCAATCCTGTATCTATCACTAGTGCCCTAACCTGACTCATGATCATTATCCAAGATAGTCTATAATCATTATGTTTCAAATGATATTGAACTACCTCAAAACAATGACAATCATCATTTAGAAACACAAGTGATCTCAAGTCAGAGGACATGTGCCACTTGATGCAAACAAGGATTATTCACATTGTGACAAACAATTGAATATCCTAGTAGGGTCTGTCCAGTACATCCAATGTACCCATGAGTCTACATCTTATTCCATGCTCGAAGCATCCTATAAGATTAGAACACATATTAGTCTCAATCATATCAAGGCTGTCTCATGTTCACCAAGATATCTCGACTAAGGACATTACAGCATGTCAGCCTAGCTGAACAGCATTGAGACATTATTCAGAAGCACACTTATTGTAGCAGACAATGTAACATACTGAATAACAACCATTGCCTTAATAAACATCACAGTTTATACATGATACTCATAGAATCCTAAGGCCTCAAACATTAGCCTTAAGGGCATACCCCAACACTTCCAGTCAGACATGGTCTGAATCTTTCAAAGAGTCAGTGTCCACAAACACAGACTGAGAAAGATGAAATGGACAATACGCCTTATGCTTCGGCTATTGGGTCCATTATGTATGCGATGTTGTGTACTCGCCCAGACGTCGCTTACGGGTTAAGCGTAACCAGTCGATTCCAAAGTAATCCAGGTCAGGCGCACTGGATTGCGGTCAAGAACATTTTGAAATATCTTCGGAGGACCAAAGATATGTTCTTGATTTATGGAGGTCAGGAAGAACTCAGTATTGAAGGATATACTGACGCTTCGTTCCAATCTGACCAGGATGATTTCCGATCACAATCAGGCTATGTTTTTAGCTTGAATGGAGGAGCGGTGGTGTGGAAAAGTTTCAAACAGTCAATTGTTGCTGATTCCACAACAGAAGCCGAGTATGTTGCAGCCTCGGAAGCATCCAAGGAGGCAGTGTGGATTCGTAAGTTCGTTCAGGAACTTGGTGTAGTTCCTTCGAGTGCAGATCCCTTGGTTATCTTCTGTGATAACACTGGAGCTATAGCACAAGCAAAGGAAACACGGTCGCACCAGAAGTCCAAGCACATACAGAGAAGGTTTCATTTGATCCGGGAGATCATTGATCGTGGCGAGATCAAAATCTGCAAGGTTCATACAGATGACAATCTAGCTGACCCGCTTACTAAGCCTCTGGCGCAGCAGAAGCATGAGAAGCACTGTAATAATATGGGTTTGTGATTTCTCAACCATTAGATTAAGTGCAAGTAGGAGATTGTTGGGGTATGCCCTTAAGGCTATGTTTGAGGCCTTGGGATTATTTCAGTATCATGTATAAACTCTATGTTTATAAAGGCAATGGTTGTTATTCAGGTTGTTACATCATCTGCTGCAATATGTATACTTCTGAATAATGTCTCAATGCTGTTCAGCTTGGCTGACATGCAGTATAGTCCTTAGTCGAGATATCTTGGTGAACATGAGACAGCCTTGATATGATTGAGACTAATTTGTGTTCTAATCTTATAGGATGCTTCGAGCATGGAATAAGATGTAGACTCATGGGTACATTGGATGTACTGGACAGACCCTTCTAGGATATTCAATTGCTTGTCACAATGTGAATAATCCTTGTATGCAAACAAGTGGCATACTTCCTCTGACTTGAGATCACTTGTGTTTCTAAATGGTGATTGGCATTGTTTTGAGGTAGTTCAATATCATTTGAAATATAATGGTTATAGACTATCTTGGATAATGAGCATGAGTCATGTTAGGGCGCTAGTGATAGATATAGGATTGCCGTCTCCTTGATTGGAGTGTGATGTTCTATAGGGGGCCCCTGTATGAGATGATTGAGAAAGTGTACGGCCATACCCAGATGACTATGTTCATCTGATCTAATCATTCTCATCATATTGGAATCACAGGCTTGACACGCTTGTCCAATAAGAACATCCAGTGGCAAAGGAAATATGTATGCCTAGTGAAGTGGATTCACACTTGTGCTGTGGTTTGGGTGTAGTCTTGGAAGACTCTTTCCTTTATATCGGGAGACAGTGATGTGTTGCTAGATACCCCTCACTGATCGTGATAACGTAAGTTATCGTTACCGACATTTAGAGGAACCCTTAGGGTCGCACAATTTGATGATATGGCTTACTTATGTCAGATCGTGTGGACTGAATTGTTTTGGTTCAGTTTAAAGGGAATTAAACTCTGATTGTAAGTGAGATCTGGTCTGATCATGTTTGATTGATTAGGGCTTGAGATCGGTAAGCTTCGATCGAGAGAGTTGATGCTAGATCGGTGAGATCAGGAGCATCAAGAGATTAACGGTTAGATCTTGAACCTTTAGGTTTAATGAGTTATACCAAAGGCTTGGGTTAATTGGTCTTTGAACCAAACCAACTTGAACCGGTTCACATGTGTGACCGCATGGTTCAAAGGGAGAAGAATGAGCGTTCGGTTCACTTGGAGTGAACACATAACGCATGAACGCATGAAGCTTGCTATTTTTGGAAGTTCCAAAATAGAAACGTCTCTACGTTCGTGGTTTCATTCTCCACTCTCGCTCGCCTCTTCCAAGTCGCCGCTTGCTCTCTCATGGGAAAGAGAAAGGTAGACGCCAAGAAGAGTTCGACCAAGCCAAGAGAGATCATCTCAATCCCCTTCACGCGACTAGGACTCTTGGAGATCCTTGCTAGCACAAGGAGAAACAAGAAGGAGCTATCTCTCATCTTGTGTGCGGTGCCTTTGGAGAAGAAGCACTCACATCTTTCCTTCCAAGTCGCCATCCTTGCAATGGCTATGGTATGAATCCTTTTCATCTATGCAATCTTTGAATAAGTTGATCTTATGTTCATATAAACGATCTATGAAACCCTAGCTTCCTTTGGGAAATTTTGATTTGCGCCCCCCTTTAGGGTTTCTGTCCCCCTTTATCGGGTTCTTACAGAAAGATCCAAGGGGATCATTAGATGATGATGAGGAAGAGTCTGATATTACACCTAGTGAGGAACCGGTTTTAGAACCTCAACCCACACAAGTGCAGCCCCACCCCAACTCTTCTCCTTCTAAAGAGAAAGAGCATCCACAAGGTGGTGACTTACCTTGTGAAGTTGAGATGCCTAGACCTAGTTCACCACCACCATATAGGACACCTATCCCATTTCCCCAGAGAATTGTGCAAGCCAAGTTAGATAAGCAGTTTATAAAATTTTTGGAAGTGTTGAAAAAGTTATATATTAATATTCCATTTACTGATGCTTTGTCCCAAATGCCTACCTATGCAAAATTTTTGAAAGAAATTTTAAGCAATAAAAGAAAAATAGAGGACTATGGTACTGTGGCACTAACTGAAGAATGTAGTGCTCTTATTCAAAACGATTTGCCACCAAAGCTAAATGATCCAGGTAGTTTCTCTATTCCTTGTTTAATTGGGAATGTTGCTTTTGAGCTAGCCTTATGTGATCTAGGAGCTAGTGTGAGCCTAATGCTTTTATCTGTGTGTAGGAAACTGGATATGGGAGCTCCAAAACCCACTTCAATATCTCTGCAGTTCGCCGATCGATCAGTGAAATATCCAGTAGGTATTTTAGAAGATGTTCCTATCCAAGTTGGTAAGTATTTTATACCTGCTGATTTTGTGGTACTTGAAATAGAAGATGATGCCAAAATCCCTATTATTCTGGGTAGACCATTCCTAGCCACTGCTGGAGCCCTTATTGATGTAAGGAATGGTAAACTTACTTTAAGAATTGGCAATGAAAAAATTGAGTTTGATTTGAATAGTTCATTGAAAAAACCTGCATATGCTAGTTCCTGTTGTACCATTCATGCTATTGATGACACAGTTTATGATCTTAGTTATTTGTTTGATGATTCTTCTATTGATGTTTCTATTTCTGACTCTATTTCTGATTCTTTAGAAAATGCTTGTGAAAAAATTGTTGAGTACGATTCAAATTCTGATTTTGATGATGATGAAGTGATTCATGATGATGTTTTAGATTGTGCTACATATAATGATGAAAAAGAAAAGATTCCTAAAGTTGAGTTGAAAACTTTGCCTAATAACCTTAGATATGAATTTCTTGGTCCTAACTCTACTTACCCTATGATTGTTGATGCTTAATTAAATGCCAGGGAAACTGATCTACTCTTAAAGGAATTGAGGATTCATAAAAAGGTAATTGGGTATACCATTGATGACTTGAAAGGAATTAATCCTTCATTTTGCATGCACAGGATTCACATGGAGGATGAGCATAAGCCACATGTAGATTTTCAGAAAAGGCTCAACCCATCTATGAATGAAGTGGTAAAAAAGGAAGTACTGAAATTACTAGATGCAGGTATTATCTACCCTATCTCTGATAGTAAGTGGGTAAGTCCTGTGCATTGTGTTCCTAAAAAGGGAGGTGTTACGGTTATGAAAAATAAGGATAATGAGTTAATACCTGTTAGAACAGTTACTAGTTGGCGTATGTATAGAAAATTAAATACTGCCACTAGGAAAGATCATTTTCCCTTGCCTTTTATTGATCAGATGGTTGAGAGACTTTCTAAACATTCATATTTTTTTTCCTTGATGGATATTCTGGATTTTTTCAAATTCCCATTCATCTAGATGACCAGGATAAGACCACTTTTACATGTCCATATGGTACTTTTGCTTATAGAAGAATGTCTTTTGGTTTGTGTAATGCACCTACCACTTTTTAGAGGTGCATGATGGCTATATTCTCTGAATTTATTGAAGATTTTATGGATGCTTTTATGGATGATTTTTCTGTTTATGGCTTCTCTTTTGATGACTGTTTGGCTAATCTATCTCGAGTTTTGCAGATGTGTGAAGAAACTAACTTTGTCCTGAACTAGGAAAAGTGTCACTTTATGGTTAGACAGAGAATAGTTTTGGGTCACCTTATTTCAGAAAGAGGGATTGAAGTGGACAAAGCCAAAATTGAAGTGATTGAGAAGCTAGAGCCACCTACCACTGTCAAGGAGATCAGAAGTTTTTTGGGGCACGCAGGGTTTTACAGGAGGTTTATTAGAGACTTCTCTAAACTTGCTAAACCACTTACTGATTACTTTGTAAAGATGCTAAATTCTGCTTTGATGAAAAATGTTTGGTTGCTTTTCAGGAATTGAAGAAGGCCTTGATATCAGCACCTATCATGCAACCACCTGACTGGAAGTTACCTTTTGAGATTATGTGTGATGCTAGTGACTTTGCTGTGGGAGCAGTTCTAGGCTAGAGGAAAGAAAAGAAACCTTATGTGATTTACTATGCTAGCAAGGCTTTGGATGAGACACAGAGAAACTACACTACTACTGAAAAAGATTTGTTAGCTATAGTTTTTACATTTGATAAGTTCAGATCTTATTTGATAAATTCAAAAGTTATAGTTTATACTGATCATGCTGCAGTTAAGTATTTGATGCAGAAGAAGGACAGCAAGCCACGGTTGTTAAGATGGATTTTGCTTCTACAAGAATTTGACCTGGAAATCAAAGACAATAAGGGAACTGAGAATTTAGTTGTAGATCACCTTTCAAGGATGATTGTAGAAGATGAAAAAGGTGATATTAATGATTCCTTTCCTGAGGAACAACTGATGAGGTTAGAACAAATTAAGGCTCCTTGGTACGCAGATATTGTTAATTATCTTGTTGCTCATATGTTTCCTATTGATTTGAACTACCAAAGCAAGAAAAGGTTTTTCGCATATGTTAAACATTATTTTTGGGATGAGCCTTATGTGTTTCGGGAGGGCATGCAGATGGAATATTTAGGAGATGTGCAGATGGAATATTTAGGAGGTGTATCCCCGAGGAAGAGATCAAAGACATATTATTACAGTGCCATGGATCATCATATGGAGGGCATGCCAGTGCTGAGAAGACAGTTTTTAAGGTATTACAATCTGGATTTTATTGGTCCACTTTATTTAAAGATGCAAGAAATTTTATAATGACCTGTGATAATTGTCAAAGGATAGGGAACATTAATAGAAGGAATGAAATGCCATTGTCCACTATACTTGAAGTTGAAATTTTTGATGTTTGGGGTGTTGATTTCATGGGACCGTTCCCATCATCTGGAGGAAATAAGTATATACTTGTGGCTGTAGATTATGTTTCCAAGTGGGTGGAAGTCATTGCTTCCCCTACTAATGATTCTAGGGTAGTGGTAAAACTGTTCAAAAGAATTATCTTCCCATGCTTCGGAGTGCCACTGGTCGTAATTAGTAATGGAGGGTCCCACTTTATTGAACATTAATTTTCAGCTCTACTTAGAAAATATGGGGTAAATCACAAGGTAGCAACACCTTACCATCCCCAGACAAGTGGACAAGTGGAGATATCTAACAGAGAAATAAAAGGGATATTAGAGAAGACAGTTTCAAGAACAAGGAAGGATTGGGCTTTCAAGCTTGATGATGCACTTTGGGCATACCGGACTGCTTTCAAGACACCAATAGGTATGTCACCTTTTCAATTGATTTATGGTAAATCATATCACCTTCCTGTAGAATTGGAGCATAAGGCGTTTTGGGCGATTAGAGCATTGAATTTTGATTCAAAGAGTGTAAGTGAAAAAAAGAAATTGCAACTGAATGAACTCGATGAGATTAGACTCTCTGCTTATGGGAATGCAAAGATCTACAAGGAGAGAACTAAAAGATGGCATGATCAACACATACTCAGAAAGGAATTTCAACCAGGTGACTTCGTTCTTCTGTTTAATTCTAGATTAAGGCTTTTCCCAGGTAAACTTAAGTCTCGATGGTCTGAACCTTTTCAGGTTAAGAAGACCTATCCATACGGAGCCGTCGACATATGGATTGAGGAGAAAGGGATATTCAAGGTCAATCGACAGAGATTGATGCATTACTATTATGAAGAGAAAGTTGAGGAAGGAGAGAATTTTCTACTCGATGAACCACGAACGAATCCAAGAGCAGAAGGGTCAAGCTAATGACCATTAAATTAGCGCTTCTTGGGAGGCAACCCAAGCATTTTGTTTTTGTTTGTTATCTTCGATTTTTTTTTTCTTGATTTTAGACTTAATTTACTTTGCTTAGGGTTAATTCCTGTTTTTCTCATTTTTTAGTAATTATTTTTCAATTTGATTTACAAAATATGGCAGTACCGTGAACATTTACACGGTACCGTATTTCGCAGTGATTTTTTACAACGGAAAAATGGAAAAATACGGCGGTACCGTATTTCGTCCCGAAACTCTCATGGTACCGTATTTTTGACGTTTTTGCATAGAAAGTTTTTGCAATTTTACGGCAGTGCTGTGTAAATCTACACGGTACCATATTTTTTGACGTTTTTGAACAAAAAGTTTTTGCAATTTTATGGTAGTGTTGTGTAAATCTACACGGTACCATATGCCAGCGGTCAGGTTAGACATATGTGCCACCGGCCATGCAAACAAAATGAGAAAATTCATAGTATGTTTTTTGGCACTGATAAAAATGATATAGAGGATGGAATCCAGGATAAATCTAAGAATTTTGTAGAGTTGGATCAATCATTAGTCATGACTCCAGTCACAGATTATGATTTACCTTCTTCAAATTTTGATGATTTTGAAAATTTTGATGATTGTGATTTACCTTCCTCTGCACTTTGTCAGCCATCTAGTCCCCTCTCACATAATGAAGTGTCTTGTAACACCAATACTTGGGACATGTTTGAAGAGAAATTCGAATTTTTGGAGTCTTGTGAAAAGAAAGATGAAGAAGAGGATCCTGAGCATATTACACTACCACCTCCATATGAACCATCAATCCCTTTTCTCCATGAAAAATCATTAGGGATTTGCATTATAGATGGTGAAGAGGATAATGATGATAAGGTAGATGAAATATTATTTGATTCAAATGCTACCACAGGTGCCCAAAAGATAATAACACATGAGATTCTTGATCACATTGACATTGATGTAAGAGAAAAACCAAATTTGAAGTTTGAAAACTTCTTGATCAATCCAGGGCATGAACTCTTTGATTTTAATTCTAATCTTCTTCCAGTTGCTAATGTAAATCTAAAGGAAGAATGCATGATATTACTCTTGGATAAATATAGGAAAATTATTGATTATTCTTTGCATGATTTTAACTCTTGTTTTTGTATGCATGTATTTGACAATGCAACATTGATCCACCTATTTGATTGGATTTATACTTTGGTGGGCACACTCATGAGACGAAGGAAAATAAGAAGATTATATGCTCTCTACTATGCCACAAACTCACCAACTGCACCATGACATGAAGCATTGGTCAAGCTAATGACCTTAAACAAGCGCTTTTTGGGAGGCAACCCAAATTTTTGATTTTTACCACTCTTAGTTTTAGTTTATAATTCTCTTTAAATTTTAATAAATTTTTGCATCATGTATTGATGAATTTTTATTGATAGAAAATATTTTAATAAGTGGTTTTATATGTAGGAAGTTTTAGAAGATTTTTACTTGAAAGATAGATGACGATCAAGACAACCACTGTAAGATCCAAGGATCTTAAGTTCTGGTAAGCATTATTTTCTATGATAAATTATGATAAATTATTTGGATTTAAATAAAATCATTAGCTGTGATATTGTATTATGATTTAAATAAAATTGTTGGGTGCTAATTAATTGGCTTATTGATTGTTAATTTGTAATTAATTGATTTGAGGTTATTTGGTTGTTAATTTATTGTAAATTAATTAGAGAGTATTTATTTATTTGTTGGCTGATATTTTATGATAAATTATTATTGGTTGTTCATGTTAAATTAATTAGGATTTATGGTTGTAAATTGTGAGTTAATTAATTAGAACTTATTGGTTAATTAATTAGACCTTATTGGTTAATTAATTTAATCCTTATTGGATGTTAACTTAAATCCTTATTGGATTTTCGGTTAAGTAATTGGTTATTGGATAAGTTAATTAAATTAATTGGTTAACTATGGGATATTGGAATAAAAATTCGAATTAGCTAATTGGGTTTGAAAATTTGAAATTATTAGTTAAGTGGGTTAAACCTATTGGAATTAATGGGTTGAAGGGTTTAAAATTTAGAAACCCAAAGTTTAAGTGGTAAATTCGACTAGGGTGAGATTATTGGCGATTTTGGAGTCTTGAGAAAATTAAGGTGGCGGCTTGGAAGAAATTGGCGACTCTTGGAAAGCTTGGAGACGATTTTTTTTGGTGTTCTTCCTTCATCTTCTTCCCTTGGCCGAAATTCTTGAGTGGGTGGTGGAGTTTCTTTGGCGTCTTCCTAGAAGAATTTCAAAGGCTTTGAACGATTTTGTTGAGGGGATTTTAACCTAAGTTTCAAGGTGAGTGGTGTGTCTTTTTGATTCCTATCAATTGGGTTGTGTTATTTGATGCTTTAGATGGATTAGAAATTTGTAATGTAAAAACCGAAAATTCAAGTCTTATTTTTGTTATAAACCGAAAGTTACAATGGTATGTTTGTTATGGAAAATCGAATTTAAGGATATGTCTTCATGAGATTTTTGTTAACTAGGGGTTTAATTTAAGTTGGAAAGTTTTATCATGCTAAGAAGCGAATTTGTGCTATTTATTTCTGAAAAACCGAAACTTGATTTTAATTTTGATATTGTGGTTAACATGTTTACATGTGAATTGAATCTTGATAATTCTCCATGAAAACATAGTTTAGGGGATTTTTCATGAAAACCGAATGTGAGGCATGTTTCCATGAAAACCGAATTTAGGGTACTTATTGTATGTGATTTTGGTAATATTAAATCAGTGATTTTGGTAATATTAAATCAGTGCTTTATTAGTATGAAATTTATGTTAATTGTTTGTGAAAACTGAATTTTGATGTTTGTAGTTACATGGAATAATGTGTAAAATTATATGGACATATGGTTTAGTTTTATGTAATTTTATGAATGCTTGAGGACATTGGGTGATGATTTAATTTTATGAATGCAATGTTATGTTATAAAACTCATGTTTATTTAATTAAGACCATGTATTCATGTTTGAGAACATTGGGTGATAATTTAGCAAAACTACACTGAACTGACCAGCCTGAAATTTAAGGACTACACTATGTTATGTGATTTTTCTATGTTATGTGATGGGTTTTGTGAATTTGGAAAATTATGGATTATGTGAATTTGGAAAATTAGGTGGTTATGTGATGGTTAGGACTAAGGCTAGGTGTAACTATGAACTCAAGGGGATAGTCCTTATGTGATATGTTAAGGGTTTGAATTTCAACCCTGTATTGTGATATGTGAGGGGGTTGATGATCAGCCTGCCTATTATGATTATTGTGATGGGGGTTGATGTTCAGCCTGCCCGATATGATTTGTGTGATGACTATCCTAGAGTCTAGTTTACACTTAGGAGTCCACCTTTGTGAAATATGTCCACCTTTGTGAAATATGAAATAAGATATGTCTGTTGTCCAGTAGTAACCTTTTGGGAGAACGGGTTTTGACCCAAAGTGCCATGTCTTGGTCAGACAGGGGCCACCTCTTGATGTCATTACTCTTTTATGTGTTGGGAATGATATAAGACCCAAAGTGCCATGTCTTGATCAGACAGGGGCCACCTCTTGATGTCATCATTCTCGTTTTATGTGTTGGGAATGATATAAGACCCAAAGTGCCATGTCCTGATCAGACAGGGGCCACCTCTTGATGTCTTCATTCTCGTTTTATGTTATGCGTGATAGACCAACGTGCCACGTCTTGACCAGGCGGGGGCCACCTCTTGTTTCTATTCACTGTCCATGTTTGTGTTGCATGTGATTTGCAGCTCCCAGTGCTTTGGCCAAGCCGGGTTAGACCATATTGGTCACTTTGTGAATATGCTGGACAACTAGGTTAAAAAAATGTGTTGGTATGTTTAGTTGGTTTAGAATATGTGTGTTCGGTTGGTTTAGAGTATAATTCCAGAACTTGAGGTTATTATATGTTGGTGTGTATATTTGACTGCTTATATGACTTTTGCATTGAATTTGTTATTATGTGTTGACATGATATCCTGTTAAAGATTTTTAAAATAATCTGCATATGTTTTTGAGAGTATGTTATGGATGGTCAATTAGACTATCCACTCATTGGGCTGTGTAGCTCACCCCTCACTATTTTCAAGTGTAGAGCAGGGGCGCAGTTAGCATTATATGGATGCTGTGAATTATGCTTATTGAATTTATGATGCCGGTTGTGGCCTTAATGTGTTTATGCTTATGATGCCGGTTGTGGCTAAACCCTACGAGTTATATGAACTTTGTGAACCATGTGAACTATGTGAAGTATGTTGCCAGTTATGGCAGTCTTATGAATTTGATTTTTGTGGCACCGCGGGCATCAGCCTGGTTTCGGTGTTTGGAGTCAGTTTATAAAATCGATTTTTGTGGATTTGTTTTGAGATTGAAGTTGATGTATATTTTTGCAATCGGTTTTGATACAACTGTAACTTGCATATGTCTAGTGCAAGTATTGCCTGGTGGCAGGTACCTTTATGGATTTTATGAATTGTAATCGGTTTTGATATAACTGTAACTTGCATATGTCTAGTGCAAGTATTGCGTGGTGGCAGGTACCCTTACGAGATTTATGAGATTTGAGTTTTGTGAATTTGTGTGTATGGATTTATGAGATTTTTCAGATCGTGTTTTCTTGAACTCGGTTTTACCTAGCATATGATCGATCTTATATGAAACATCCTGTATCAATTGTGAATTGTGCCATTTGTTTGGGGTTAAGAATGTGGGATGTTATAGAATGGTATCAGAGCAGTTGGCTAGCTAAAACTTAGTTTGGGGGAAAACATGTTTGTGTATTGCTAGACACCTAATAGGTTTATGATTGTTTGCCTGACTATGATATGTGTGTGACTATGATATGCGTGTGTAGGCATTTAAGATGGTGCGAACCAGAGGAAATGCTAGTGATGAGGGCGAGCAGACCCCGAACCTCACGAGAACTATTGAGGCTCTGACTGGCATGGTTCAGCAACAAGGTGCTATGATAGAGAGACAAGCTCAGATGCTGCAGCAGCAGCAGACTCAGCACCAAGAAGCACAACAGCAGCTTTTGCAGCAGCTGACTCGAGAGAGACCCCAGACTACTACTCGGGCAGTGGGGGATGACTCTCAGGAGGGCGCTCACAGGCGCTATGCTTCACTTGTGAGTGAATTCCAGAAACTGGGTCCTAGCTCATTTTATGGAGGCTCAGAATCCAGCACTGCTGAGAACTGGCAGTTGGTCTTGGAAAAGATTTTCCAAGTTATGCGCTGCTCAGATGAGGATAAGCTATGTCTGTCCACCTATATGATGCGTGGCGACGCAGATGAGTGGTGGAAAGGAGTTGTGAGACTAGCAGCAGAAAGACAGGAGACAGTAGATTGGCCTTACTTCCTATCTCAATTTAATGAGAAGTATTTTCCAGATAGCTTGGTAGAGGACCGAGAGGTGGCATTTATTCACCTGGAGCAGGGTGATATGACAGTGGACCAGTATGAGCTACAGTTCACGAAATTGGGAAAGTATGCTCCTCATCTGATAAACACTGAAAAGAGGAGAGCTACTAAGTTTCTCAGAGGTCTCAGATGGGACATTAGAGAGCAGGTTGGTGCTCAACATTTGGAGACCTATGTTGAGACTGTTGGGCGAGCACGCACCATTGAGAGATACATAGCTGGGAGGAATTCTCATGTTGCCGAGGCAGTGGTTCCTGCAGCTGAGGCGGCGGTTCCTCAGTATGGCAGTGGCGGCAAGGGTAAGAAGTACCCTAGGCATAAGGATTACAAGAAGAGCAGGTATAGGCCTTACTCTTACAAGGCACCACATGTTGGGGTATGCCCTTAAGGCTAATGTTTGAGGCCTTGGGATTGTATAAGTATCATGTAATAAACTCTTATGTTTATAAAAGGCATGGTTGTTATTCAGGTTGTTACCTTATCTGCTGTAATAAGTGTACTTCTGAATAATGTCTCAAAGCTGTTCAGCTAGGCTAACAGGCTATATGTCCTTAGTCGAGATATCTTGGTGAACATGAGACAGCCTTGATATGATTGAGACTAATATAAGTGCTAATCTTATAGGATGCTTCGAGCATGGAATAAGATGTAGACTCATGGGTACATTGGATGTACTGGACAGACCCTACTGGGATATTGCATTGCTTGTCACAATGTGAATGATCCCTGTAAGCAGCAAGTGGCACATGTCCTTTGACTTGAGATCACTTGTGTTTCTAAATGATGATTGTCATTGTTTTGAGGTAGTTCAATATCATTTGAAATATAATGATTATAGACTATCTTGGATGGTGAGCTTGAATCAGGTTAGGGCACTAGTGATAGACATAGGATTGCCGTCTCCTTGTTTAAGGAGTGTGGTGTTCTAAGGGCCCCCCCTATATGAGATGATTGAGATAGTGTATGGCCATACCCAGATGACTATGTGCATCTGATCTAATCATGCTCATCGTATTGGAGTTACAAGCTTGACCCGCTTGTCCAATAAGAACATCCAGTGGCAAAGGACACATGTATGCCTTGTGAATTGAGTCACACTTGTGCTATGGTTTGGGAGTAGTCTTGGAAGACTCTTTCCTTTATATCGGGAGACAGTGATGTGTTGCTAGATACCCCTCACTGATCGTGATAACGTAAGTTATCGTTACCGACATTTAGAGGAAACCCTCAGGGTCGCACAATTTGGTGATATGGCTTACTTGAGTCAGATCGTATGGACTGGATTCTTTGAGTTCAGATTAAAGGGATTTAATCTCTGATTGTAAGTGAGATCTGGTCTGATCATGTTTGATTGATTAGGACTTGAGATCGGTAAGCTTCGATCGAGAGAGGTGATGCTAGATCGGAGAGATCAAGGGCATCAGATGATGAATGGTTAGATCATGAGCCTTGGGGGTTCAATTTGGTCTAGACCAAGTGGCTAGAGCTATTTCGGTTTGGTTTGTTGAACCAAAGCCGATTTGACATTTTGGCTTGAACCGGTTCACAATGGTGAACGCATGGTTCAATCCTAAAATGCGTTTGGGTTGAGTTGAGCGCATGGACTTGATGAGCTTCCATTTATGGAAAGTCATCAAGGGCCGGTTTCACTCACTTCAATGCCAAAAACGCATATGCGTTTGCGCTCTTCTCTTCAACGCATTCGACTTTGGTTGGGCGGTGATTGACGAAGAGAAGGAGAGGTTGAGCAAGAGGAGCTCTCGGCCAAGAGGTTCATCATCCCCTTCCATTCGACACTTGAAGGCTTGGGTGTCTTGCTAGCACAAGAGACCGCAAGGAGTAAGCATCTTCACCTTGTGTGTGAACTTGTGGAGGAGATCTACTTTGTTCTCTTTATCCAAGCCGACTACCAAGCATATGGCGTTGGTATGATTTTTATCTCAATCTATTCAATCGATTATAGTTGAACATATGGCATGCAAATGATCTTGAACCCTTGCTTCCGCTCGCATATTACATTAGCGCCATGCTTAGGGTTTTGCCCCCTTATGATTAGGGGTTCCTGCAATTGGTATCAGAGGTAGGCTCTATGCATGCTATTATGTTTGCTGATGTGATCCTCATGTTGCGCTTACTTTTACTTGAGGCATGCTTTGCTTACATGAAGTTGCGCTTGTATCATGCTTTGCTTACATGAAGTTGCGCTTGTATCATGCTTTGCTTACATGAAGTTGCGCTTGTATCATGCTTTGCTTATATGAAGTATGCGCTCCCCCTTGAAGGGGACCCCCTAAAGTTTGCGCTCCCCCTTGAAGGGGACCCCCTTAGATCTAAGGGTTATATGCAAGCATGTTGTTTGTTTGTATGATTGCGCATGTTCTAAGGTTTTTCTAAAACTTACATCTTGCGCGCTTGATTAGATCTAAGGTGCCACTACATTAAACCCTTAGATGGGTTGATGGGGTTGAAGTCACCACTAGGTTAGATCCAAGTCTGATCAGACCATCTGACAGCTCAGATGGGTTAACCTGATAGCACCTATGCGCAAGCACAAGGTGGCTATAGGTTGACTGCATCTAGGGCGTGTAGCGAGGTCTGGTTGAGACACTACTGAACACACTTGAGTTAGGCCCGGGGTCACACCCGCTTGCCAAAACTCATGGGGGTAGTTCAGCCCTTGGCGCATGCATGGTTGACCATTAGGTCAACTCGGGTCAGTTAGGACTCGGTGCATGCAAGGGCAAAGGATCTAACTAGATGGATGAGTGGATCCCCATCAATGGACCATTGTAAGGTTGTAGGGCTCATAAGGAAATTAAAATTGATGCCATGGGGTTTTCAAAACTTTTAATTTCAAGATGATTGGATCACATGTTGATTGAACCATATGCTTGTTTATTTAGTCTTATGTGGGTTGCCCAATTGTGTGCTGTGCTGGGGCCTGCGTGCCTGGACTTAAAAAAATTGTAAATTAATTTGTGATCTGCGAATCACATTGTACTTAATTTATAATATGTTGTTGACCTGCGAGTCAACCTTGTCTAGATAGATCAAATGTACTTTGATTAGACAAGAACAAAGGCACACATCCAAGAGGGGCATTCACCTGGTGGTGCACCTGAGGTGCTCTTGGCGCTAGGGCACTGGGTTGGACCAGATGAGATGCAATGAAGCTCAAGTGAAGACTTAAGTTATATTAAGGTCTTACTAGGGTTCATGGGCTTTTACCACATAAGATCATGCTTTCTACTTATTGCTAATAATTAGAATTGCATATTTATGTTTATCTTCTGCTATAGCCATAGGACATGCCTGATAGTAAGAAGATAAAAGACCGTTAAAATCCAACGCTAACATATCAAGCTCGTAAGCCTTCTGACGCGAAACCTCACCTTTCTGACTATCGTTGGAGCCGTGTTGAACCCACTCAGTGGGCACGTCCATCTATCTTCAGACGGTGCTGGATTTCACCTGCGTGTTACAGAGTTGGGATTTATCCCCTCTCGTTGCTCAGCATAGCACGTGGTGGTCCAGGGAGTAGGTCAGGTCAGCTTGACCATGTAGACTACATATGTGGCGCATATGGTAGCACATGGAGGCAGCCATCTCTAGGATCAGAGACTGTGTTGTACCAACTCAGTTGGCACAGTCTGCTGGATTGCCAAGATGAAGGGGAATCGCACAGGTTGGCGATTGGCTGGGACAGCCTACCAGAAACTAGTGCTTGTCATCTCTGTGCATCTTATCTCGCCTGAGCGGGACGCGGAGACCAAGTATGAAATCTGGATCCCATCTCACTAAAAGAGTGTTTACTCTTTCGGACTGTTTACTGGATTTTTCAGTCAGACAAAATAGTGAGAAAAGAATCTTTCTTAAGTCCTGGATTGATTCTGAAACATTGATACTGACCTTGCTGTTCTTGCTTGTTGTAGATTCCTGCAGCAACGAACACCATGAGCTTCAATGTGCGATCCCTACTGGAAAGGGAGAAGTTTGCTGGGCCGAACTTCTCTGACTGGTTCGGACACCTTAAGATTGTTCTTAAGGCAGAGAGGAAACTGTATGTCCTCGAGACGGCGATACCGCCGCAGCCCGCTCCGAACGCCGCAAGGGCGGTTCGGGATGCCTACGAAAAGCACGTCAATGATAGCATTGATGTCGCTTGCCTGATGCTAGCGTCTATGACGCCACCGCTGCAGCGTCAGCATGAGGATATGTCGGCTATAGAAATTATAGCGAACCTCAAGATGCTGTATGCTGCACAGGCGAGGACTGAGCGCTATAATCTGACGAAGCTCTTCTTTCAGAGCAAACTGGCTGAGGGGAGCCCAGTGGGAGCTCATGTGCTCAAGATGATTGGGCACAAGGAGGCTCTAGAGAAACTGGGGCATACCGTCAACCAGGAGCTTGCTGTGGACATTATTCTACAGTCTCTTCCGCCTTCTTTCGATGCGTTCATTATTAACTTTAATATGAACAAGATCGATTGTACGCCGGCAGAGCTGCTGAATATGCTCTTGACCACTGAGGAAACTCTGAAGGGTAAGCCTTCAACCTCTGTCTTGATGGTTCCTTCAAGGAACAAGAAGAAGGGGAAGAAGGGCAAGGCCCCTGTCAAGAATTACAGCAAGGCCCTGAAACAGAAGGTGAAGCGGTCGAAGGACAACAGGTGTTTCCACTGTGGCCAGCTGGGTCACTGGAAAAAGGACTGTAAAGCGCTCCAAGGAGATAAGAGGGGAAGCATCGCTTCTGGCTCAGGTATATATGTGACTGAGGTCATGTTATCTTCTTCTACTATATCATGGGTGTTGGACACTGCATGTGGAGTTCACATTTGTTCAAATGTGCAGGAACTCAAGAGAAGAAGGCAGGTGGGACAGCATGAGGTAGACATACGAGTTGGAAACGGGGCACGGGTTGCTGCTGTTGCTGTAGGAGACTATTTCATTTCTTTACCATCTGGCGTTGTATTAGAATTAAACAATTGTTATTTTGTACCGAGTATTACCAAGAATATTATCTCTATTCCTGCTCTTGTCAGGAAAGGATTTGCCTTTGAATGCAATATTTCAAAGTGTGTTTTATCTCATGATAATATTGTGTATGCAACTGGTTCAATTAACAATGGGTTATACATGTTGGACATGGAAAATTCTATACAAAACATTGATAATAAGAAAGCCAAGTATGCTGATGACAGCACCTTGTTATGGCATAGTCGTTTAGGCCATATAAACGAGAAGCGCATTAAGCGGTTGCATGAACATGGACTGCTGGGATCATTCTCCTATGAGGAGATTGATACATGCAAAGCTTGTTTGATGGGTAAAATGACGAAGTCTCCTTTTCCTCACAAAGGTCAAAGGGCTTCGGGTTTACTTGACCTTATACACAGTGATGTGTGTGGGCCTTTTAGTAAACATGCCAGAGGTGGCTATCAGTACTTCATTACCTTTACTGATGATTTCAGTAGGTATGGGTATGTCTATTTAATGAGACATAAAAGTGAATCTTTTGACAAGTTCAAAGAGTTCAAAAATGAAGTACAAAATCAGCTAGGCCGAAATATCAAGGCACTTCGTTCTGATCGAGGTGGTGAATACCTGAGTCATGCATTTACCGACTATCTGAAGGAGTGTGGGATTATCTCACAGCTCACTCCGCCAGGAACACCGCAATGGAATGGTGTGTCCGAGAGGAGAAATAGAACGTTACTTGATATGGTTCGTTCTATGATGAGTCAGGCTACTCTTCCATATTCCTTTTGGGGTTTTGCACTGGAAACAGCTGCAAAGGTACTAAACCGAGTGCCATCCAAGGCAGTTTTAAAGACGCCATATGAGTTATGGTATGGAAAACAGCCTAGCTTGACATTTATCAGGATCTGGGGTTGCGAGGCTTATGTCAAAAAGCTCGCCTCTGGGAAACTGGAGAGCAGATCTGAGAAATGTATCTTTGTCGGTAACCCTAAGGAAACTAAGGGTTATTATTTCTACGATCCCAAAGAGAACAAGGTTTTTGTTGCTCGGACGGCCATATTTCTTGAGAAGGAGTTTCTTCTGCAAGAGGCCAGTGGGAGAGAAATAAAGCTGGATGAGAATTCAGAGGAAGGACAAAGTAGTCAAGCAGAGTTGGATGTGCCTGAGCTGGTAGATCAGGTTACTGAACAACCTGAGGCTCAGATATCACGGGAACCGCGAAGATCGGGTAGGATCCGTCGACAGCCTGAGCGCTATGACGGAGTCTACATCATTGATAATGATGAACCCCTAACTTATGCGGATGCGGTCAGTGGACCGGAATCAGCTAGATGGCTTGAAGCTATGCGAGCCGAGATGGACTCCATGTCAGATAACCAAGTCTGGGATTTGGTTGATCCGCCTCCGGGAGTAATCCCTATAGGCTGTAAATGGATCTTCAAGAAGAAGATTGACATGGATGGTAACGTGGTTACCTATAAAGGCAGGCTAGTTGCGAAAGGTTTCAAACAAATCTACGGGATAGATTATGATGAAACTTTCTCTCCTGTAGCCATGTTTAAGTCTATTCGGATTCTTTTCGCGATAGCAGCATATTACGACTATGAGATCTGGCAAATGGATGTGAAGACAGCTTTCCTTAATGGAAATCTGGATGAGGATGTGTATATGACACAACCGGAAGGTTTCACTAATCCAGCAGATCGTCATAAAATATGCAAGTTAAAGAAGTCCATTTATGGACTTAAACAAGCATCAAGAAGCTGGAATATTCGTTTTGATGAATCAATCTCTGAGTTTGGTTTCATCAAGAACGAGGATGACCCGTGTGTATATAAGAGGTTTAGTGGGAGCGTGATTACATTCCTAATCCTCTACGTCGATGATATCTTAATCATTGGAAATGATATTCCTGAACTGCATGCTGTTAAGGCATGGTTAGGAAAATGTTTCCAGATGAAAGATCTAGGAGAAGCAGCCTATGTATTAGGTGTCAAGATCTACCGGGATAGATCTAAGAGGCTTCTCGGGCTGTGCCAGAGTACTTACATCGATAAGGTCCTGGAGAGATTCCATTTAGAGAATTCTAAACGTGGATATCTTCCAGTCAGACATGGTCTGAATCTTTCAAAGAGTCAGTGTCCACAAACACAGACTGAGAAAGATGAAATGGACAATACGCCTTATGCTTCGGCTATTGGGTCCATTATGTATGCGATGTTGTGTACTCGCCCAGACGTCGCTTACGGGTTAAGCGTGACCAGTCGATTCCAAAGTAATCCAGGATTGGCGCACTGGATTGCAGTCAAGAACATCTTAAAATATCTGCGGAGGACCAAAGATATGTTCTTGATATATGGTGGTCAGGAAGAACTCAGTATAGAGGGATATACTGATGCTTCGTTCCAGTCGGACCAGGATGATTTCCGATCGCAATCAGGCTATGTTTTTAGCTTGAATGGTGGAGCAGTGGTGTGGAAGAGTTTCAAACAGTCTACTGTTGCTGATTCCACAACAGAAGCCGAGTATGTTGCAGCCTCGGAAGCATCCAAGGAGGCAGTGTGGATTCGTAAGTTCGTGAGAGAACTTGGTGTCGTTCCTTCGAGTGCAGATCCTTTGGTTATCTTCTGTGATAACACTGGTGCTATAGCACAAGCAAAGGAACCACGGTCGCACCAGAAGTCCAAGCACATACAGAGACGGTTTCACTTGATCCGGGAGATCATTGATCGTGGCGAGATCAAAATATGCAAGGTTCATACAGATGACAATCTGGCAGACCCGCTTACCAAGCCTCTGGCGCAGCAGAAGCATGAGAAGCACTGTAATAATATGGGTTTGAGATTTCTCAACCATTAGATTAAGTGCAAGTGGGAGATTGTTGGGGTATGCCCTTAAGGCTAATGTTTGAGGCCTTGGGATTGTATAAGTATCATGTAATAAACTCTTATGTTTATAAAAGGCATGGTTGTTATTCAGGTTGTTACCTTATCTGCTGTAATAAGTGTACTTCTGAATAATGTCTCAAAGCTGTTCAGCTAGGCTAACAGGCTATATGTCCTTAGTCGAGATATCTTGGTGAACATGAGACAGCCTTGATATGATTGAGACTAATATAAGTGCTAATCTTATAGGATGCTTCGAGCATGGAATAAGATGTAGACTCATGGGTACATTGGATGTACTGGACAGACCCTACTGGGATATTGCATTGCTTGTCACAATGTGAATGATCCCTGTAAGCAGCAAGTGGCACATGTCCTTTGACTTGAGATCACTTGTGTTTCTAAATGATGATTGTCATTGTTTTGAGGTAGTTCAATATCATTTGAAATATAATGATTATAGACTATCTTGGATGGTGAGCTTGAATCAGGTTAGGGCACTAGTGATAGACATAGGATTGCCGTCTCCTTGTTTAAGGAGTGTGGTGTTCTAAGGGCCCCCCTATATGAGATGATTGAGATAGTGTATGGCCATACCCAGATGACTATGTGCATCTGATCTAATCATGCTCATCGTATTGGAGTTACAAGCTTGACCCGCTTGTCCAATAAGAACATCCAGTGGCAAAGGACACATGTATGCCTTGTGAATTGAGTCACACTTGTGCTATGGTTTGGGAGTAGTCTTGGAAGACTCTTTCCTTTATATCGGGAGACAGTGATGTGTTGCTAGATACCCCTCACTGATCGTGATAACGTAAGTTATCGTTACCGACATTTAGAGGAAACCCTCAGGGTCGCACAATTTGGTGATATGGCTTACTTGAGTCAGATCGTATGGACTGGATTCTTTGAGTTCAGATTAAAGGGATTTAATCTCTGATTGTAAGTGAGATCTGGTCTGATCATGTTTGATTGATTAGGACTTGAGATCGGTAAGCTTCGATCGAGAGAGGTGATGCTAGATCGGAGAGATCAAGGGCATCAGATGATGAATGGTTAGATCATGAGCCTTGGGGGTTCAATTTGGTCTAGACCAAGTGGCTAGAGCTATTTCGGTTTGGTTTGTTGAACCAAAGCCGATTTGACATTTTGGCTTGAACCGGTTCACAATGGTGAACGCATGGTTCAATCCTAAAATGCGTTTGGGTTGAGTTGAGCGCATGGACTTGATGAGCTTCCATTTATGGAAAGTCATCAAGGGCCGGTTTCACTCACTTCAATGCCAAAAACGCATATGCGTTTGCGCTCTTCTCTTCAACGCATTCGACTTTGGTTGGGCGGTGATTGACGAAGAGAAGGAGAGGTTGAGCAAGAGGAGCTCTCGGCCAAGAGGTTCATCATCCCCTTCCATTCGACACTTGAAGGCTTGGGTGTCTTGCTAGCACAAGAGACCGCAAGGAGTAAGCATCTTCACCTTGTGTGTGAACTTGTGGAGGAGATCTACTTTGTTCTCTTTATCCAAGCCGACTACCAAGCATATGGCGTTGGTATGATTTTTATCTCAATCTATTCAATCGATTATAGTTGAACATATGGCATGCAAATGATCTTGAACCCTTGCTTCCGCTCGCATATTACATTAGCGCCATGCTTAGGGTTTTGCCCCCTTATGATTAGGGGTTCCTACACCACAGCAGTCCAGGGATGCACCGCAACAGTTCAGGGGTGCCAGGGATGTAAGAAACAGTAACACTGAGAACGGGACTTGCAGTTATTGTGGGCTCAGGGGACATCTGGTGAAAGACTGTCATAGGAAGAATGGTGTATGCTTCAGGTGTAAGAAACCAGGGCATATGGCTAAGGACTGCAAAGAACCTGAGATACAGCCTAGAGGCGCAGATAAGCCTACAGTCCAGACCCGAGTGTATGCTGTGGCTGAGAAGGATACACGAGCTTCCCGATCCGTTGTGGAAGGTACATTATTTGTATTTGATCAGTTAGCTCGCATATTATTTGACCCTGGTGCAAATTTATCTTTTGTATCTGTTAAGTTTGCTGCATGTTTACCTGTGATACCTAAGGTGATGAACTATGCTGTGTCTGTGAGTACTCCCTTAGGAAAGTCGTTATCTACAGATACTATTTGTACTGACTGTGTAGTACATGTAGAGGGTTATGAGTTTCTGGTAGATCTAATCCTCTTAAACATGCAAGATTATGATGTCATCCTAGGAATGGATTGGTTGTCTTCACATCATGCCTCTGTGGATTGCTTTGAGAAAGTGATCACTTTGAATATGCTTGATGGGAATCGGATTTTTGTGAGAGGTCTAGTGTCAGACCAAGGACCACATGTGATATCTTTCCTGCAGGCCAGGAAGTTACTTGCTAGTGGAT
Organism: Costus lasius; assembly: GCA_027563935.2. Lineage (NCBI taxonomy): Eukaryota > Viridiplantae > Streptophyta > Magnoliopsida > Zingiberales > Costaceae > Costus > Costus lasius. The sequence continues at coordinate 64,387,986 of CM050446.2, read as the reverse complement.
GCAAGGGGTATCTTGCACATGTTAAGGTGCAAGAGGATTCTACTTCTGATTTGACTCAGATGGCGGTGGTGAAAGAATTTCCTGATGTGTTCTCCGAAGAATTTTCAGGCTTGCCACCGATTCGAGAGGTAGAATTTGGCATTGAGTTGGCGCCAGGTACGGCACCTATCTCCAGAGCTCCTTATCGTATGGCTACTTCAGAGTTGGCCGAGCTTAAGAAACAACTGGAGGAATTGTTAGAGAAAGGGTATATTCGGCCTAGTGCTTCACCTTGGGGAGCGCCAGTGTTGTTTGTAAAGAAGAAAGATGGAACCCTAAGGATGTGTATAGACTACAGGCAGCTTAACCAAGTGACCATCAAGAATAAGTATCCTCTTCCCAGAATTGATGATCTATTTGATCAATTACAGGGAGCTACAGTGTTCTCTAAGATTGATCTGAGATCAGGGTATTATCAACTTAGAGTCAAGGATGAGGATATATTTAAGACTGCTTTCAGGACCAGGTATGGGCATTTCGAATTTTTAGTTATGCCTTTTGGACTGACAAATGCACCTGCTGTCTTCATGGATTTGATGAACAGGGTATTCCATGAGTTGCTTGACTCTTGTGTGGTGGTCTTTATAGACGATATATTGGTGTACTCTCAGACTACCTCAGATCATGTCAGTGATTTGCGCAGAGTACTGGAGATTCTGAGGAAGAATCGGTTATATGCCAAGGCTAGTAAGTGTGAGTTCTGGCTAGAGAAGATCAGTTTTCTTGGACATGTGATTTCTGGTCAGGGGGTGTCTGTGGATCCAGTTAAAGTGCAAGCCATTCTTGATTGGGGAAGACCGACTAGTGCTACTGAGATCAGGAGTTTTCTGGGTTTGGCAGGTTATTACCGGAGATTTGTTGAGGAATTCTCCAAGCTGACGGGTCCTTTAACTAAATTGACCAGAAAGGAAGCCAAGTTTATTTGGGATGATAAGTGTGAAGAGAGCTTTCAGGAGCTGAAGAGAAGGTTGACTAGTACACCGATCCTCATTATTCCTAGTGATGGGGAAAGGTTTACTGTTTATACAGATGCTTCAGGCAAAGGGTTGGGTTGTGTCTTGATGCAGAAGGGTTCTGTGGTAGCCTATGCCTCGAGACAATTGAAAGTATATGAACTGAACTACCCTACTCATGATTTAGAGTTGGCGGCTGTAGTCTTTGCTTTGAAGATATGGCGTCATTATTTGTTGGGTCAAGAGTTTGATCTGTTTACTGATCACCAGAGTCTTAAGTATATCTTCACTCAGAAGGACTTGAACATGAGACAGAGAAGATGGATGGAGTTGATCAAAGACTATGACTTCTCTATTCAGTATCAGGCTGGAAAGGCCAATGTGGTGGCGGATGCTCTGAGCAGACATCCAGTTACTTCAGTAGCTGCTTTACGAGTCAGTGAGTGGCGGTTACTGCAGGAGTTCAGCGATCTCAGGATCAGTGTTACTCCTAAAGTTCAGTCTGGTTATGTGGCTTTTCTCAGAGTACAGTCTGCTTTGTTGCAAAAGATCAGAGATCAGCAGTCTGTGGATCCGAGATTAGTTCAGATCAGGGATAGTCTGGTTGATGGCGCGGTTCAGGATTTTAGCCTGTCTGATGATGGTATTCTTCGGTTTCGTGGAAGGGTATGTGTCCCGGAGGAACCGAGCTTGAGGAACGAAATATTGGAGGACAGCCATAACTCCAAATATTCTCTACATCCTGGCGTGACAAAGATGTATCAGGACCTCAAGAAAAGTTTTTGGTGGCCGGGTATGAAGAAAGAAGTGCTTGATTTTGTCTCTAGGTGTTTGACCTGTCAGACTATAAAGGCCGAACACCAGAAGCCTGGGGGTTTGTTGCAGTCTCTTCCTATTCCTGAGTGGAAGTGGGAATGCATCAGTATGGATTTTGTGTGTGGTTTGCCTAGAACCAGATTGGGTCATGATGCTATTTGGGTGATTGTTGATAGACTTACTAAATCAGCCCATTTTCTTCCGATTAAAATGACTTATTCTTTAGAGAGACTGGCTAGATTATATATTGATGAGATAGTCAGACTGCATGGAGTGCCTGTTGATATCGTGTCTGATAGGGACTCTCGATTTCTGTCCAGATTTTGGAGGAGTTTACAAGAGGGTTTGGGTACTAAGTTGAGTTTTAGTACAGCATACCATCCTCAGTCTGATGGCCAGACAGAGCGTACTATACAGACTCTGTAAGATTTGTTGAGAGCCTATGTGGTTGATTGGAGTTCTGAGTGGAACCGGGATCTATCTTTGATAGAGTTTACTTATAATAATAGCTTCCACTCTAGTATTCAGATGGCTCCTTATGAGGCTTTGTATGGGAGAAGGTGTAGGACTCCCTTGTGTTGGGAAGAAACTGGTGACAGGATGATTTTGAGATCCGATGCAGTTCAAGAGACTACTGATAAAGTCAGAGAGATCCAGGATAAGCTGAAAATTGCTCGGGACAGACAGAAGAGCTATGCTGATGACCGTCGTCGTCCTTTGGAGTTTATGGTAGGAGACCATGTGTTCTTGAAGGTGTCGCTTACTAAGGGTGTTATGAGATTTGGCAAAAAGGGCAAATTGAGCCCTAGGTTTGTAGGCCCTTTTGATATTATTGAGAGAGTTGGTCCAGTGGCTTACCGATTGGCTTTACCTCCTGCTATGGATCATGTGCATAATGTATTCCATGTCTCTACTTTGAGGAAATATCATCCTGATCCATCTCATGTGTTGGAGTTGGAACCTCTTCAGATTCAGAGTGACTTGACTTTTGAGGAAAGACCTCTCCGGATTGTGGATAGAAAGGATAAAGTTCTGAGGAACAAGACTATACCTTTGGTAAAGGTTATCTGGGGAAATCAATCAGTTGAAGAAGCGACTTGGGAGACTGAAGCTGATATGAGGAAAAATTATGCTTACCTTTTTGATGATATGGATGCTGAGCTTTAGAGGACTAAAGCTTTATAAGGAGGGAGGAATGTAAGATCCAAGGATCTTAAGTTCTGGTAAGCATTATTTTCTATGATAAATTATGATAAATTATTTGGATTTAAATAAAATCATTAGCTGTGATATTGTATTATGATTTAAATAAAATTGTTGGGTGCTAATTAATTGGCTTATTGATTGTTAATTTGTAATTAATTGATTTGAGGTTATTTGGTTGTTAATTTATTGTAAATTAATTAGAGAGTATTTATTTATTTGTTGGCTGATATTTTATGATAAATTATTATTGGTTGTTCATGTTAAATTAATTAGGATTTATGGTTGTAAATTGTGAGTTAATTAATTAGAACTTATTGGTTAATTAATTAGACCTTATTGGTTAATTAATTTAATCCTTATTGGATGTTAACTTAAATCCTTATTGGATTTTCGGTTAAGTAATTGGTTATTGGATAAGTTAATTAAATTAATTGGTTAACTATGGGATATTGGAATAAAAATTCGAATTAGCTAATTGGGTTTGAAAATTCGAAATTATTAGTTAAGTGGGTTAAACCTATTGGAATTAATGGGTTGAAGGGTTTAAAATTTAGAAACCCAAAGTTTAAGTGGTAAATTCGACTAGGGTGAGATTATTGGCGATTTTGGAGTCTTGAGAAAATTAAGGTGGCGGCTTGGAAGAAATTGGCGACTCTTGGAAAGCTTGGAGACGATTTTTTTGGTGTTCTTCCTTCATCTTCTTCCCTTGGCCGAAATTCTTGAGTGGGTGGTGGAGTTTCTTTGGCGTCTTCCTAGAAGAATTTCAAAGGCTTTGAACGATTTTGTTGAGGGGATTTTAACCTAAGTTTCAAGGTGAGTGGTGTGTCTTTTTGATTCCTATCAATTGGGTTGTGTTATTTGATGCTTTAGATGGATTAGAAATTTGTAATGTAAAAACCGAAAATTCAAGTCTTATTTTTGTTATAAACCGAAAGTTACAATGGTATGTTTGTTATGGAAAATCGAATTTAAGGATATGTCTTCATGAGATTTTTGTTAACTAGGGGTTTAATTTAAGTTGGAAAGTTTTATCATGCTAAGAAGCGAATTTGTGCTATTTATTTCTGAAAAACCGAAACTTGATTTTAATTTTGATATTGTGGTTAACATGTTTACATGTGAATTGAATCTTGATAATTCTCCATGAAAACATAGTTTAGGGGATTTTTCATGAAAACCGAATGTGAGGCATGTTTCCATGAAAACCGAATTTAGGGTACTTATTGTATGTGATTTTGGTAATATTAAATCAGTGATTTTGGTAATATTAAATCAGTGCTTTATTAGTATGAAATTTATGTTAATTGTTTGTGAAAACTGAATTTTGATGTTTGTAGTTACATGGAATAATGTGTAAAATTATATGGACATATGGTTTAGTTTTATGTAATTTTATGAATGCTTGAGGACATTGGGTGATGATTTAATTTTATGAATGCAATGTTATGTTATAAAACTCATGTTTATTTAATTAAGACCATGTATTCATGTTTGAGAACATTGGGTGATAATTTAGCAAAACTACACTGAACTGACCAGCCTGAAATTTAAGGACTACACTATGTTATGTGATTTTCTATGTTATGTGATGGGTTTTGTGAATTTGGAAAATTATGGATTATGTGAATTTGGAAAATTAGGTGGTTATGTGATGGTTAGGACTAAGGCTAGGTGTAACTATGAACTCAAGGGGATAGTCCTTATGTGATATGTTAAGGGTTTGAATTTCAACCCTGTATTGTGATATGTGAGGGGGTTGATGATCAGCCTGCCTATTATGATTATTGTGATGGGGGTTGATGTTCAGCCTGCCCGATATGATTTGTGTGATGACTATCCTAGAGTCTAGTTTACACTTAGGAGTCCACCTTTGTGAAATATGTCCACCTTTGTGAAATATGAAATAAGATATGTCTGTTGTCCAGTAGTAACCTTTTGGGAGAACGGGTTTTGACCCAAAGTGCCATGTCTTGGTCAGACAGGGGCCACCTCTTGATGTCATTACTCTTTTATGTGTTGGGAATGATATAAGACCCAAAGTGCCATGTCTTGATCAGACAGGGGCCACCTCTTGATGTCATCATTCTCGTTTTATGTGTTGGGAATGATATAAGACCCAAAGTGCCATGTCCTGATCAGACAGGGGCCACCTCTTGATGTCTTCATTCTCGTTTTATGTTATGGCGTGATAGACCAACGTGCCACGTCTTGACCAGGCGGGGGCCACCTCTTGTTTCTATTCACTGTCCATGTTTGTGTTGCATGTGATTTGCAGCTCCCAGTGCTTTGGCCAAGCCGGGTTAGACCATATTGGTCACTTTGTGAATATGCTGGACAACTAGGTTAAAAAAATGTGTTGGTATGTTTAGTTGGTTTAGAATATGTGTGTTCGGTTGGTTTAGAGTATAATTCCAGAACTTGAGGTTATTATATGTTGGTGTGTATATTTGACTGCTTATATGACTTTTGCATTGAATTTGTTATTATGTGTTGACATGATATCCTGTTAAAGATTTTTAAAATAATCTGCATATGTTTTTGAGAGTATGTTATGGATGGTCAATTAGACTATCCACTCACTGGGCTGTGTAGCTCACCCCTCACTATTTTCAGGTGTAGAGCAGGGGCGCAGTTAGCATTATATGGATGCTGTGAATTATGCTTATTGAATTTATGATGCCGGTTGTGGCCTTAATGTGTTTATGCTTATGATGCCGGTTGTGGCTAAACCCTACGAGTTATATGAACTTTGTGAACCATGTGAACTATGTGAAGTATGTTGCCAGTTATGGCAGTCTTATGAATTTGATTTTTGTGGCACCGCGGGCATCAGCCTGGTTTCGGTGTTTGGAGTCAGTTTATAAAATCGATTTTTGTGGATTTGTTTTGAGATTGAAGTTGATGTATATTTTTGCAATCGGTTTTGATACAACTGTAACTTGCATATGTCTAGTGCAAGTATTGCCTGGTGGCAGGTACCTTTATGGATTTTATGAATTGTAATCGGTTTTGATATAACTGTAACTTGCATATGTCTAGTGCAAGTATTGCGTGGTGGCAGGTACCCTTACGAGATTTATGAGATTTGAGTTTTGTGAATTTGTGTGTATGGATTTATGAGATTTTTCAGATCGTGTTTTCTTGAACTCGGTTTTACCTAGCATATGATCGATCTTATATGAAACATCCTGTATCAATTGTGAATTGTGCCATTTGTTTGGGGTTAAGAATGTGGGATGTTATAACCACAGGTGCAGCCAAGAATCATATACCGACCGTGATAATGACATTTTCTTTGTGAGTATTGTGAAAATGATTTTGATAGTGAAGCATGATGATATTTAATGTTTGAAACTTGTTTACCATGTAAAATGCTCATATCTTTAATGTGATATAGTTTCTAGATCTTTTTGGTTCATGTTTCCATATTTTGATATAATTGCATAGGGAATCATTATATATTTTAAAGGGAATTCTTGCAAATTTTTTCTGAAATCTATCATTCATTGATTTTAATGCTTATGTATATGCAACAATTTAAGTCTAGGGTGTCTTCATGTATTCTGCTTTATTTCGAGCTTTATAGGTATGTATTTTGAATGTTTATGATTGTTAAGGATAATCAAATTTGTTTTATCCTTAATTTTAGACTTAGGAAACATTTTGAGTGATTAATTTGATGACTTAGGAATTTTTGAAATTTTATGTAGACTTAAATTGTTAAGTAATTTCAATTCTAGTATTGATAAAATACATATGTGAATTGTTATATGTTCATGCGACATATGCATAGTATATTTATACTTGAAGTTTAATTTATCTATTTATGCTTGATGAAAATTTTTGTGAAAATAAAATTAGTGATATATCATTAAATTGAGATTTGCTCCAACTCCTCTAGTTGCGAAATCTAAAGTCATGAGTTATATTATACCACGAGTCGGTATACTTTAAATCTGTTGCAATCAAGTATCGATAACAATTTAAGTACCATGCCACTGACCGGTTTTCTCCAGAAAAAAAAAGAAAAAAAAAAGAGAAAAGGCTCCTCTACTTGGCACTGCTAAATTTGGCAGTGGTACCTAAGACATGAATTGAAGTCTAATAATGAAAAAAAGGGAAAAAATAGAGAAAAAGAGAAAGCTGTAGGTTGAGTGGATAACTCCGCTGACTTTCATGATTGAGACTATGTGTTATATTATACTACTCTGTGGTATACTTTAAACAATGTTATGACACATAACAGTTTAATGTCCAAATTGCTTTAAAAATCTATTATTTTTAACATCACCAAGATTCTTGAAATAAATTTTTGTCTATTGAGTAAGATAGATTTATTAAATTGAAAGTATCTGATATTTAGTGTGTGAAGAATGAATATTATGACATGAATTATGAATTTTATCTTTCTTAGATTGTAGCCTCTTGGGAATTTATCTCTATTATGACTTTTCTTGAATTACTTGAGTTTGAAATATTGATTGCTTAATTTGTAAACTAAGGATATTATTAGGGGCAAAAACAATTGAGAAATCCTTATCTTTACATTATCTTTATACATATCGAGGTATTGCTTCAGGACAAGCAAAAATCTAAGTCTTGGGTATTTTGATGTGTTGCATTTACACCATGTTTTTGCCTATGTTTTAGATCATATTTTGAGCTTAATTGAGTAATTTTATGCAATTTTTAATGTTTTTACTTCAATTTGCATAGAATCTTCACTTTTTCTGATTTTTATGAAAATGTAGGTAAAATGGCGTAAAAATGATGAATTTCAAGAGTTTTGAGGCCATATTATGATTCCCGAGGAAATCACGAGCTTACACATCGAATTTGGAGTCAAAATAGTGAAGAACGCGAAAATTACGGCCTTGGCTGTAATTATGGGTCGGCCATAATCTTGAGTTCGAGTACACGGCGAAAAACGACTAAGTATAGAAGTTCATAGAAACTTTAACGGGCGAGGCTATAAATCCATTACCGGCCGTAAATATTTCTGTGACTTAAAATACTGTACACACAGAAGGATTTACAGTCGTGGCTGTGAACATGTTACGGACCGTGAAAACGTTCGCCCTTTCGATTTTTCACTCGATTCGACTCCAAATTAAACCAGATTTGAACCAAACTCTCCAAAAACCTTCCTATATGGCTTCTATACTGATTAGACTATAAAATGAAGGGTTTTGGAAGGGTTTCGGGGGCTTCTAGACATGAAAATGAAGGGCTGTAGCGGCGGCAGCGGAAATCAGTTTTAGGGCAAAATTCCGGCGAGAGATCACGCAAAGGAGGGGATTTGACACTTCATCTTCATCACCAGATCAAGGGGAAGAGTTCTAATTACTTTCCTTGTGTCTCTTTGCATCATTTTAGAGAGATTACATGTTAAATTCATCGTTGAACATGCTGTTTGCTTTGAATATGAACGTGTAAACTCTATTTTTGGGATTTGGGGAATAGCCCGTTGACGATTTATGAATTGAATATATTGTTTTAAATCTTTTACATGAATTTTATAGATTTGATTTGATAAGAATTGTGTTTATTCCGTAATTTACCTTGGCCACGTAATTTTACGTCTTAGACGTTGCGAGAAGGACCGAGAGGTGAATCACAACGTCAGATCTATTCTTTTCAATCCTGTGAATCCGATCACGAGAGTAGTTTGGATTTTCTTGAAGGATTCCATGATTTTTCACATAACTTAATGGATTTATTTATGTTAATTGTCACGAGAGTATGGAATTAATATAAATAGATACCGGATTACGCTTCGAGAGGAGGTAATCTGTACCCCTAGGAAAAATCCCTTTCAACTCTTTAATTTTCTGTCAAAGGTTTATTTTTATTAAATTCATAATCGTCAGCGTGGTGAAACTCTAGATCCTGATTTTATCTGAATTGATTTTTAGCCAAAACCCTAAAACCACCTTTTTGTTTTCTTGCATTAGAAGTTTTCAAAATAAAAATCACATTTTGAATCGTCTAGATATAGATCGATCATGTAATCGGTACTTGACTGCCAGATCCTCATTGGGAACGATAATCTTTTTATTACGTCGATAAAATCCGTGCACTTGCGAATTGCTATCATGGTCCCTGCCTCCATCAATTCTCCCCAGGTGAAAAGAATTCTTCCCCGAAGAATTGTTCTTGTGTAGGTGGAGAAGTTCTGGAGAGGCAAGAGTTAGTTGTTCCTTCAAGATCTGGATCTTCAAACTGTTGTCAGCATCACAGCATGTTGTCATGTTATTCAATATCCATAGTCCAAGCCGCAAGTCAAGGGCACCTGCATTGAATTCCCTTTCTCTGCCATGTTCATTAGTACACTTGCAATAAGGAATTATAGCAACTAAGTGGCTTGGATAATGAAATCAATATATTCAATTTCAAAAATAGACAAAGCACTCTTGTTTAAATGTTCAACTTGTGGGGTTTGTAAGGGTCCCTTAAAGGTGAGACAAGATGTAAGATCCAAGGATCTTAAGTCCTGGTAAGTATTATTTTGATTTAAATAAAATCATTGACTGTGGATATTACGTTAAGCAGTATTGGATGTTAATTAACTAGCTTATTGGATGTTAATTAACTGGCTTATTGATTGTTAATTTGTAATTAATTAATTAGACCTTATTGGATATTAATTAAATCCTTATTGGATTTTCGTTTAAGTGAATGGTTAATTGTTAGTTAATGGTTAAATTAATTAGTTAACTATGGGTTTTGGGTTTAAAATTTGAATTAATTAGTTAGTGGGTTAAACCCTTTTGGATTAATTGGTTAGCGGGTTTAAAATTTAAAAACCGAAAATTCAAGTTGGCGATTTTTGGCTTGAGGAAAACCTTGGACGACGGCTAGGGCAAGAGTTGGCGATTCTTGGAGGCTTGGAGACGATCCTCTTCTTCCTCTTCTTTTTGGCCGGCGTCTTTGGTGTTTGGAGGCGTTTCTTTTCCATTGTTGGCGTCTTTCTAGGATCACTTCAAGGCTTAGACGAAAATTTTGGAGAGATCTTCATCTTGGTATTCTCGGTTGAGGTGAGTCGAGTGTCTTATTAGATCTATCAATTTGGTTGTGTTTGTGTTACATGATACATTTGATTTCTTGGAAACTTTACCATGTTGAAAACCGAAATCTTGATATTCTTATGAAAACCGAAATCTTGATATTACTTATGAAAATCGAAATCTTGATATTACTTATGGAAACCGAAATCTTGATATTCTTATGAAAACCGAAATCTTGATATTACTTATGAAAACCGAAATCTTGATATTACTTATGAAAACCGAAATCTTGATATTCTTATGAAAACCGAAATCTTGATATTACTTATGGAAACCGAAATCTTGATATTACTTATGAAAACCGAAATTTTGATATTTCTTACATGGAATTTAAGTAGCTTGCATGAATCTCTTATTAATTATGGTTTTAAATTTTAAGTAGATATTCTTGAAATTCTTATTAACTAAGGTTTAAGATTTAGGTAGATAATATGTTGTAGAAACCGTGGGTTACATGTAGTAATTTGTAAAGTAGTTTGTAAGAATACATGTTTTAATTTTATGTTGATTTTATAGATGCTTGTTAAATGCAATCCATGAATGTTTCTTTATGTGTGTAGAATGTTATATATTTATGGTTATATATTTATGGCCATGTATCTTTGTTTGAGAAACTTGGGTGATAACATAGCAAGGTTAGACTGAACTAATCAGCATGAAACCTAAGGACTACACTACTATGTGATTATGTGATTTTTGAATATTATGTGATTATGTGATTTTTGAATATTATGTGATTATGTGATTTTTGAATATTATGTGGTTATGTGATTTTCGAATATTATGTGGTTATGTGATTTTCGAATAATATGTGTTGTGGTCATGGAATGGTTAGGACTAAGGCTAAGTGTAACTGTGTACTCAAGGGGATAGTCTATATGTGATATGTTAAGGGTTGGAGATTTCAGCCCTGTATTGTGATATGTGAGGGGGTTGTTGTTCAGCCTGCCTGATGTGATTATTGTGATAAAAATGACTATCCTAGAGTTTAGTTGACACTTAGGAGTCCACTTTTGTGAAATAAGATATAAGATGTGTCTGGTGTTGTCCAGTTAAGGAACCCTTTGGGAGAACGAGTGATATAAGACGCAAAGTGCCATGTCTTGGTCGGACAGGGGCCACCTCTTGATGTCATCACTCTTAGACGCTTAGATTTTTGTGCTTATGGGGTGGTGTAGATCAAGGTATCACATCTTGACCAGGTGGTGATTACCTCTTGAGTCTACACACTGTCCATGTATATATGTTGCATGTGATTTGCAGGCTTCTCCCAGTGCTTAGGCCAAAGCCGGGTTGGACCATAATGGTCACTCTTGAATATGCTGGACAACTAGGTCAATTAAGTCATTAGTTGGTTTAGAGTATAGCTCTAAAACCCTGGTTACTCTTTGGTGACAATGATGTCTTAGCAGTTTACACCTGATTGTTTTATATGAGTTCTGTCCTTTAATTTTGTTATATGTTGACACGATATTCTGTTAAATGTTTTTAAAATAATCTGCATGTATTTTTGAGTGTATGTTATGGATGGTCGTTTGAGACTATCCACTCACTGGGCTGTGTAGCTCACTCCCTCACTATTTTCAGGTGTAGAGCAAGGGCGCATTTCTTGAGTTAGCGTTGATATGGATATTATGCTGGTTAATGTATAAGACTTTTGTGCTTAATTAACTGGGGCCGGTTGTGGCCGAATTATGTGAACTTGTGTTGCCGGTTGTGGCAGTTTTAAGTTTTGAAGTTTTGATTTTTGTGTCACCGCGGGCTTTGGCCTGGTTTCGGTGTTTGGGATTATTCATGTTAGTTTCATGAGTTTATAGAATCGATTTTGTGGCTTTGCTTTGAATTTCGAGTCGACTTATGTTTTTGCAATCGGATTTGATATAAATGTGAACTTGCATATGTCTAGTGCAAGTATTGCGTGGTGGCAGGTACATTTGTGGAATTGTGTTTCATGGAAATTCTATGTATGGATTTTTCAAAAATTTTCAGATCGGGTTTTCCTGAACTTGGTTTTACTTAGCATGTGCATCGATCTTGTATGATCACATCCTGTTCCTTTGTGAATTGTGTTGCTTGTTTGGGGTTAAGATAACGGGATGTGACAGAATGGTATCAGAGGAGTTGGCTAGCTAAAACTTAGTTCGGGGGAAAACATGTTTGTGTATTGCTAGACACCTGATAGGTTTATGTTTGTTTTCCTTACTATGGTATGTGTGTGTAGGAATTTAAGATGGTGCGATCCAGAGGAAATGCTAGCAGCGAGGGTGAGCAGACCTCAGATCTCACGAGAACCATTGAGGCTCTGACAGGCATGGTACGGCAACAGGGTGCCATGATAGAGAGGCAAGCTCAGATGCTGCAGCAGTAACAGACTCAGCATCAAGAAGCGCAACAGCAGCTCTTGCAGCAATTGACTCAGGAGAGATCCCAGACTACTCTGGTGGTGGGGAATGACTCTCAGGAAGGCGCTCACAGGCGCTATGCCTCGCTTGTGAGTGAATTCCAGAAACTGGGTCCTAGCTCTTTTTATGGGGGCTCAGAATCAAGTACTTGTGAGAACTGGCAGTTGGTTTTGGACAAGATTTTTCAAGTCATGCGTTGCACAGATGAGGACAAGCTGTGTCTGGCCACCTATATGATGCGTGGTGACGCAGATGAGTGGTGGAAGGGCGTGGTGAGGTTAGCTGTGGAAAGACAAGAAACAGTAAATTGGACCTATTTCTTGTCTCAATTTAATGAGAAGTACTTCCCCGTAGCTTGGTGGAGGACCGAGAGGTGGAATTTATTCACCTGGAGCAGGGGGATATGACTGTGGACCAGTATGAGTTACGGTTCACCAAGTTGGGAAAGTATGCCCCTCACCTGATAAACACTGAAAAGAGGAGGGCTACCAAGTTTCTCAGAGGTCTCAGATGGGATATTCGAGAGCAGGTGGGTGCTCAGCACTTGGAGACTTATGTTGAGACTGTTGGGCGAGCACGCACCATCGAGAGATACATATCTGAGAGGAATTCTAGTGCTGCTATGACCGTGGTTCCTGCAGTTGAGGCGGCGGCTCCTCAGCATGGTGAGGGCGGCAAGGGTAAGAGGTACCCTAAGCATAAGGACTACAAGAAGAGCAGGTATAAGCCTTACTCTCACAAGGCACCGCAGCAGTCCAGGGATGCACCGCAGCAATCCAGGGATGCAAGGAACGGTAACACAGAGGATCGGATTTGTCATCATTGTGGGCTCAAGGGACATCTAATGAAAGACTGTTATAAGAAGAATGGTGTTTGCTTCAGGTGTAAGAAACCTGGGCACATGGTCAAGGACTGCAAAGAGCCTGAGATGCAGCATAGAGGCACAGATAAGCCTACAGTTCAGACCCGAGTTTATGCTGTGGCTGAGAAGGATACACGGGCTTCCCGATCCGTCGTGGAAGGTACCTTATTTGTATTTGATCAGTTAGCTCGCATCTTATTTGACCCTAGTGCAAATTTATCTTTTGTATCTGTTAGATTTGCTGCATGTTTACCTGTAATACCTAAGGTGCTAGATTATGTTGTGTCTGTAAGTACTCCCTTAGGAAAATCATTATCTATAGACACTGTTTGTGCTGATTGTGTAGTGCATGTAGAGGGTTATGAGTTTCTTGTAGATCTAATCCTCTTAGACATGCAAGACTATGATGTCATCCTAGGTATGGATTGGTTATCTTCCCATCATGCCACTGTGGATTGCTTTGAGAAAGTAATCACCTTGAATCTGCTAGATGGGAATCGGCTTTTTGTGAGAGGTCTAGTGTCAGACCAAGGACCGCATGTGATATCTTTCCTGCAGGCCAGGAAGTTACTTGCTAGTGGGTGCAAGGGTTATCTTGCGCATGTTAAGGTGCAGGATGATTCTACTCCTGATTTGACTCAGATGGCGGTGGTGAAAGAGTTTCCTGATGTGTTCTCTGAGGAATTTTCAGGCTTGCCACCAATACGAGAGGTAGAGTTTGGCATTGAGTTGGTGCCAGGTACTGTACCTATCTCCAGAGCTCCTTACCGCATGGCTACCTCAGAGTTGGCCGTGTTGGGGTATGCCCTTAAGGCTAATGTTTGAGGCCTGTGGGAATGTATCAGTATCATGTAATAAACTCTTATGTTTATAAAGGCATGGTTGTTATTCAGTTAGCTACATTGTCTGCTGCAATATATGTTCTTCTGAATAATGTCTCAAAGCTGTTCAGCTGGGCTGACATGCTATTAAGTCCTTAGTCGATGTATCTTGGTGAACATGAGACAGCCTTGATATGGTTAAGACTAATATGTGTTCTAATCTTATAGGATGCTTCGAGCATGGAATAAGATGTAGACTCATGGGTACATGGGATGTACTGGACAGACCCTACTAGGATGTTCAATTGTTTGTCACAATGTGAATATTCCTTGATTATGACAAGTGGCACATTTCCTCTGACTTGAGATCACTTGTGTTTTCTAAATGATGATTGTCATTGTTTTGAGATAGTTCAATATCGTTTGAAACATAATGATTATAGACTATCTTGGATGGTGAGCTTGAGTCAGGTTAGAGCATTAGTGATAGACAAAGGATTGCCGTCTCCTTGTTTAAGGAGTGTGATGTTCTAAAGGGGCCCCCTGGATGAGATGATTGAGAAAAGTGTATGGCCATACCCAGGTGACAGTGTTCATCTGATCTAATCATGCTCATCATATTGGAGTTACGAGCTTGACAGGCTTGTCCAATAAGAACATCCAGTGGCAAAGGAAATATGCATGCCTTGTGAATTGATTCACACTTGTGCTGTTTTTGGGTGTAGTCTTGGAAGACTCTTTCCTTTATATCGGGAGAAAGTGATGTGTTGCTAGATACCTCTCACTGGTCGTGATAACGTGAGTTATCGTTACCGACGCTTAAAGGAAACCCTCAGGGTCGCACAATTTGATGATATGGCTTACTTAAGTCAGATCGTGTGGACTGAATTGTTCGGGTTCAGTTTAAAGGGATTTAATCTCTGATTGTAAGTGAGATCTGGTCTGATCATGTTTGATTGATTAGGGCTTGAGATCGGTAAGCTTCGATCGAGAGAACGGATGCTAGATCGGTCAGATCAGAAGCATCAAGAGATCGACGGTCAGATCAAGCACCTTAGGGTTTTTAATGTGATCTGGACTAATTGCTTGGGTTATTTGGTTTATAGACCAGACCGAATTGAACCGGCTCTAGATGTGAGCGCTTGGTTCAAAGTAATGAGGAAAATGCGATTGGTTCATGAGGGCATGAACACATGATCGCATGTAAGAGAGGTTGGCTATTTTTAGCAACCACGCCCCCCCCCATGTTTACATGGAGCGCATCTCTTGTTGCCTAAACCTCTAATTTTTCTCGTCGCTCTCTCTGGTTAGAGACTTCTCTTTCACGTCTTGGAGACTCGAGAATCAAGCAAGGAAAGGCGATCTTCTTCCCTTCTCACGCGATCAAAGACACCTAGGAATCTTGCTAGCACAAGATATTCCGTAGGGAGTAAGCGCATCCTCATCTTGTGTGCGCGTCCTAAGGAGGAAATCTTCGTTGCTTTCTATCTTCCAAGGCGCCATCTTTAAATGGCATTGGTATGAATCGCATCTCCTTCTTTCATGTTTTAAAGGTTGATCATATATTGCATGTTTTCGATTCTTGAATCCGCTGCCTATCGAGTTTGCGCCAACTAGGGTTTCGCCCCCCCTCTAGAAAGGGGTTCCCTTCAATTGGTATCAGAGCGCAAGGTTTACATGCAAATTTATATGATTGCTTTGATTATGTGTTCCAAGTATTCTAGATCTTCACCATGCGAAATTCATCATGATAACATGTTTCATGCTGAAACTTATTTCATGTTTTACTTGCGCATGTATGTTGGCGCATGTAGTAGTTTTTTCTCAAAAATTATATCATTTGCGCGACTCATTGTAGATCTAAGATGCGCCTGCATTAAAACCCTTAGACGGGTTATTAGGGTTGAAGTCAACCCCTAAGTTAGATCCAAACATGTCTGATCAGATCATCTGACAGCCTGAATGGGTCGACCAGATAGCACCTTGGCGCAAGCCTATGGTGGCTATAGGTCGACTGCAGACAGGTGTGTAGCGATGTCTGATTGAGACGACTACTGAACGCACCTGAGTTAGGCCCGGGGTCACGCCCGCTTGCCACACCTCAGTGTGGTCGTTCAGCCCTGGCACATGCATAGTTGACCTTATGGTCGACGCAAGTCAGTTAGGACTTGGTGCATGCAAGGGCAGTGGATCTGACTAGGTTGGATGAGTGGATCCCTAGTAATGGACCGTTGTAAGGTTGTAGGGCAAATAAGGAAAATTAAAATTGATCCTATGGGGTTTTCGAAAATTTTAATTTTTATGGATCACATGGTTATTGATTGATGCATATGCTTGTTTATTTAGTCTTATGTGGGCTGCTCATATTATTTGTGTGCTGTGCTGGGGCCTGCGTGCCTGAATTAAAAAATTGTAAATTAATTATTGTGATCTGCGCATCACTGTGTTTTAATTTATAAATGTAAGTGACCTGCGTGTCACTCTTGTCTAGATAGTTAAATTTGTAATTTAATTAGACAAGAGCACAGAGCACACTTGGCAGAGGCGCTTGCAGCAGTGGCTGGACCAGGTGGGAGGTCTAGGGTTCGACCCTAGGACCTGGCGCAATTTCCTGGTGGGCGCATCAGAGCTGCTGATGGCGCTTGGGCCCAGGTTTGGGCCAGATGAGCAGCTAAAGACCCATGAAGAGCAAGTGAAGACTTAAGTTAGGTTAAGGTCTCACTAGGGCTATGGGCTTTTACCACATAAGATTCATGCTTTCTTTTATTGCTTAATATTAGAATTGCATGATTAAATTATCTTCTGCTATCACCATAGGAATTGCATGATAGGCAAGAAAATAAAAGACCGTTAAAATCCAACGCTTAAATATCAAGCTCGTAAGCCTTCTGACGCGAAACCTCACTGTTCTGATTATCGTTGGAGCCGTGTTGTACCCACTCAGTGGGCACGTCCATCCATCTTCAGACGGTGCGGGATTACACCTGTGTGTTACAGAGTAGGGATTTATCCCTTCTCGTTGCTCAGCATAGCACATGGTGGTCCAGGGAGTAGGTCGGGTCAGCTTGACCGTGTAGACTACATATGTGGCGCATATGGTAGCACATGGAGGCAGCCATCTGTGGAGTCAGAGATTGTGTTGTACCAACTCAGTTGGCACAGTCTGCTGGACTGCCCAGATGAAGGGGAATCGCACGGGTTGGCGATCGGCAGTGACTGCCTACCAGAAACTAGTGCTTGTACTCTCTGTGCATCTTATCTCGCCTGAGCGGGACGCGGAGACCAAGTATGAAATCTGGATCCCATCTCACTAAAAGAGTTCTACTCTTTCGGGCTGTTTTGCTGGATTTTTCACGCCTGATAAAATAGTGAGAAAAAGAATCTTTCTTAAGTCCTGATTGATTCTTATACATTGATACTGACCTTGCTGTTCTTGTATTGTTGTAGATACCTGCAGCAACGAACACCATGAACTTCAATGTGCGATCCCTACTGGAAAGGGAGAAGTTTGGTGGGCCGAACTTCTCTGACTGGTTTGGACACCTTAAGATCGTTCTTAAGGCAGAGAGGAAACTGTATGTCCTCGAGACGGCGATACCGCCGCAGCCCGCTCCGAACGCCGCAAGGGCGGTTCGGGAAGCCTATGAAAAGCACGTCAATGATAGCATTGATGTCGCTTGCCTGATGCTAGCGTCTATGACGCCACCGCTGCAGCGTCAGCATGAGGATATGTCTGCTATAGACATGATAGCGAACCTCAAGATGCTGTATGCTGCACAGGCGAGGACTGAACGCTATAATTTGACAAAGCTCTTCTTTCAGAGCAAACTGGCTGAAGGGAGCCCAGTGGGAGCTCACGTGCTCAAGATGATTGGGCACAAGGAGGCTCTAGAGAAACTGGGGCATACCATCAACCAGGAGCTTGCTGTGGACATTATTCTGCAGTCTCTCCCGCCTTCATTCGACGCGTTCATTATTAATTTTAATATGAACAAAATCGATTATACTCCGGCAGAGCTGCTGAATATGCTCTTGACCACTGAGGAGACTCTGAAGGGTAAGCCTTCAACCTCTGTCTTGATGGTTCCTTCTAGGAACAAGAAGAAGGGGAAGAAGGGCAAGGCCCCTGTCAAGAGTTACAGCAAGGCTCTGAAGCAGAAGGTCAAGCGGTCTAAGGAATACAGGTGTTTCCACTGTGGCCAGCTGGGTCACTGGAAAAAGGACTGTAAAGCGCTCCAAGGAGATAAGAGGGGAAGCTTTGCTTCTGGCTCAGGTATATTCGTGACTGAGGTCATGTTTTCTTCTTCTGTATCATGGGTGTTGGACACTGCATGTGGAGTTCACATTTGTTCAAATGTACAGGAACTCAAGAGAAGAAGGCAGGTGGGACAGCATGAGGTGGACCTACGAGTTGGAAACGGGGCACGGGTTGCTGCTGTTGCTGTAGGAGACTACTTTATTTCTTTACCATCTGGACTTGTATTGGAACTAAACAGTTGTTACTTTGTTCCCAGTATAACTAAAAATATTATCTCCATTCCTGCTCTTGTCAGGAAGGGGTTTTCCTTTGAATGCAATATTTCAAAGTGTATTTTGTCTTATGATAATATTGTTTATGCAACTGGTTCAATTAACAATGGGTTATTCATATTGGACATGGAATGTTCAATACAGCAAATTGATATTAAGAAAGCCAAGTATGCTGATGACAGCACCTTGCTATGGCATAGTCGTTTAGGCCATATTAACGAGAAACGCATTAAGCGGTTGCATGAAAATGGACTGCTGGGATCATTCTCCTATAAGGAGATTGATACATGCAAAGCTTGTTTGATGGGTAAAATGACGAAGTCACCTTTTCCTCACAAAGGTCAAAGGGCTTCAGGTTTACTTGACCTTATACACAGTGATGTGTGTGGGCCATTTAGTAAACATGCCAGAGGTGGCTATCAGTACTTCATTACCTTTACTGATGATTTCAGTAGATATGGTTATGTCTATCTGATGAGACATAAAAGTGAATCTTTTGACAAGTTCAAAGAGTTCAAAAATGAAGTACAGAATCAGCTAGGCCGTAATATCAAGGCACTTCGCTCAGATCGAGGTGGTGAATACCTAAGTCATGCATTTACTGACTATCTAAAGGAGTGTGGGATTATCTCACAGCTCACTCCACCAGGAACACCGCAATGGAATGGTGTGTCCGAGAGGAGAAATAGAACGCTACTTGATATGGTTCGTTCTATGATGAGTCAGGCTACTCTACCCTACTCCTTTTGGGGTTTTGCACTGGAAACAGCTGCAAAGGTACTAAACCGAGTGCCATCCAAGGCAGTTTCCAAGACGCCATATGAGTTATGGTATGGGAAACAGCCAAGCTTGACATTTATCAGGATCTGAGGTTGCGAAGCTTATGTAAAGAAGCTCGCCTCTGGGAAACTAGAGAGCAGATCTGACAAATGTATCTTTGTCGGTTACCCTAAGAAAACTAAGGGTTATTATTTCTTCGATCCCAAGGAGAACAAGGTTTTTGTTGCTCGGACGGCCATATTTCTTGAGAAGGAGTTTCTTCTGCAAGAGGCCAGTGGGAGAGAAATAAAACTGGATGAGAATCCAGAGGAAGGACAAAGTGCTCAAGCAGAGTTGGATGAGCCTGAGCCGGTAGAACAGGTTATTGAACAACCTGAGGCTCAGATATCACGGGAACCGTGAAGATCGGGTAGGATCCGTCGACAGCCTGAGCGCTATGACGGAGTCTACATCATTAACAATGATGAACCCCTCACTTATGCGGATGCGGTCAGTGGACCGGAGTCAGCGAGATGGCTTGAAGCTATGCGCGCCGAGATGGACTCCATGTCAGATAACCAAGTCTGGGATTTGGTTGATCCGCCTCCGGGAGTTATCCCTATAGGCTGTAAATGGATCTTCAAGAAGAAGATTGACATGGATGGTAACGTGGTTACCTATAAAGGCAGGCTAGTTGCGAAAGGTTTCAAACAAATCTACGGGATAGATTATGATGAAACTTTCTCACCTGTAGCCATGTTTAAGTCTATTCGGATTCTTTTCGCGATAGCTGCATATTATGATTATGAGATTTGGCAGATGGATGTGAAAACAGCTTTCCTTAATGGAAATCTGGATGAGGATGTGTATATGACACAACCAGAAGGTTTCACTAATCCAGCAGATCGTCATAAGATATGCAAGTTAAAGAAGTCTATTTATGGACTTAAACAAGCATCAAGAAGCTGGAATATTCGTTTTGATGAATCAGTCACTGAATTTGGTTTCATCAAGAACGAAGATGACCCGTGTGTATATAAGAGGTTTAGTGGGAGCGTGATTACTTTCCTAGTCCTCTACGTCGATGACATCTTGATCATTGGAAATGATATTCCTGAAATGCATGCTGTTAAAGCATGGCTAAGGAAATGTTTCCAGATGAAAGATCTAGGAGAAGCAGCCTATGTGTTAGGTGTGAAGATCTACAGGGATAGATCTAAGAGGCTTCTCGGGCTGTGCCAGAGTACTTACATCGAAAAGGTCCTGGAGAGATTTCATTTAGAGAATTCTAAACGAGGATATCTTCCAGTCAGACATGGTCTGAATCTTTCGAAGAGTCAGTGTCCACAAACACAGACTGAGAAAGATGAAATGGACAATACGCCTTATGCTTCGGCTATTGGTTCCATTATGTATGCGATGTTGTGTACTCGCCCAGACGTTGCTTACGGGTTAAGCGTAACCAGTCGTTTCCAAAGTAATCCAGGTGTGGCGCACTGGATTGCAGTCAAGAACATCTTAAAATATCTGCGGAGGACCAAAGATATGTTCTTGATATATGGTGGTCAGGAAGAACTCAGTATTGAAGGATATACTGACGCTTCGTTCCAGTCTGACCAGGATGATTTCCGATCGCAATCAGGCTATGTTTTTAGCTTGAATGGAGGTGCAGTGGTGTGGAAAAGTTTTAAACAGTCAACTGTTGCTGATTCTACAACAGAAGCCGAGTATGTTGCAGCCTCGGAAGCATCCAAGGAGGCAGTGTGGATTCGTAAGTTCGTGAGAGAACTTGGTGTCATTCCTTCGAGTGCAGATCCTTTGGTTATCTTTTGTGATAACACTGGAGCAATCGCACAAGCAAAGGAACCACGGTCGCACCAGAAGTCCAAGCACATACAGAGACGGTTTCACTTGATCCGGGAGATCATTAATCGTGGCGAGATCAAAATCTGCAAGGTACATACAGATGACAATCTGGCAGACCCGCTTACCAAGCCTCTGGCGCGGCAGAAGCATGAGAAGCACTGTAATAATATGGGTTTGAGATTTCTCAACCATTAGATTAAGTGCAAGTGGGAGATTGTTGGGGTATGCCCTTAAGGCTAATGTTTGAGGCCTGTGGGAATGTATCAGTATCATGTAATAAACTCTTATGTTTATAAAGGCATGGTTGTTATTCAGTTAGCTACATTGTCTGCTGCAATATATGTTCTTCTGAATAATGTCTCAAAGCTGTTCAGCTGGGCTGACATGCTATTAAGTCCTTAGTCGATGTATCTTGGTGAACATGAGACAGCCTTGATATGGTTAAGACTAATATGTGTTCTAATCTTATAGGATGCTTCGAGCATGGAATAAGATGTAGACTCATGGGTACATGGGATGTACTGGACAGACCCTACTAGGATGTTCAATTGTTTGTCACAATGTGAATATTCCTTGATTATGACAAGTGGCACATTTCCTCTGACTTGAGATCACTTGTGTTTTCTAAATGATGATTGTCATTGTTTTGAGATAGTTCAATATCGTTTGAAACATAATGATTATAGACTATCTTGGATGGTGAGCTTGAGTCAGGTTAGAGCATTAGTGATAGACAAAGGATTGCCGTCTCCTTGTTTAAGGAGTGTGATATTCTAAAGGGGCCCCCTGGATGAGATGATTGAGAAAAGTGTATGGCCATACCCAGGTGACAGTGTTCATCTGATCTAATCATGCTCATCATATTGGAGTTACGAGCTTGACAGGCTTGTCCAATAAGAACATCCAGTGGCAAAGGAAATATGCATGCCTTGTGAATTGATTCACACTTGTGCTGTTTTTGGGTGTAGTCTTGGAAGACTCTTTCCTTTATATCGGGAGACAGTGATGTGTTGCTAGATACCTCTCACTGGTCGTGATAACGTGAGTTATCGTTACCGACGCTTAAAGGAAACCCTCAGGGTCGCACAATTTGATGATATGGCTTACTTAAGTCAGATCGTGTGGACTGAATTGTTCGGGTTCAGTTTAAAGGGATTTAATCTCTGATTGTAAGTGAGATCTGGTCTGATCATGTTTGATTGATTAGGACTTGAGATCGGTAAGCTTCGATCGAGAGAACGGATGCTAGATCGGTCAGATCAGAAGCATCAAGAGATCGACGGTCAGATCAAGCACCTTAGGGTTTTTAATGTGATCTGGACTAATTGCTTGGGTTATTTGGTTTATAGACCAGACCGAATTGAACCGGCTCTAGATGTGAGCGCTTGGTTCAAAGTAATGAGGAAAATGCGATTGGTTCATGAGGGCATGAACACATGATCGCATGTAAGAGAGGTTGGCTATTTTTAGCAACCACGCCCCCCCCATGTTTACATGGAGCGCATCTCTTGTTGCCTAAACCTCTAATTTTTCTCGTCGCTCTCTCTGGTTAGAGACTTCTCTTTCACGTCTTGGAGACTCGAGAATCAAGCAAGGAAAGGCGATCTTCTTCCCTTCTCACGCGATCAAAGACACCTAGGAATCTTGCTAGCACAAGATATTCCGTAGGGAGTAAGCGCATCCTCATCTTGTGTGCGCGTCCTAAGGAGGAAATCTTCGTTGCTTTCTATCTTCCAAGGCGCCATCTTTAAATGGCATTGGTATGAATCGCATCTCCTTCTTTCATGTTTTAAAGGTTGATCATATATTGCATGTTTTCGATTCTTGAATCCGCTGCCTATCGAGTTTGCGCCAACTAGGGTTTCGCCCCCCCTCTAGAAAGGGGTTCCCTTCAGGCCGAACTTAAGAAACAACTGGAGGATTTGCTGGAGAAAGGTTACATCCGGCCTAGTGCTTCACCCTGGGGAGCACCAGTGCTGTTCGTAAAGAAGAAGGATGGAACCCTGAGGATGTGTATAGACTACAGGCAACTGAACCAAGTGACTATCAAGAATAAGTATCCTCTTCCCAGAATTGATGATCTATTTGATCAATTACAGGGAGCTACAGTGTTCTCTAAGATTGATCTGAAATCAGGATATTACCAGCTTAGGGTCAAGGATGAGGATATATGTAAGACTGCTTTCAGGACCAGGTATGGGCATTTCGAATTTCTAGTTATGCCTTTTGGACTGACGAATGCACTTGCTGTCTTCATGGATTTGATGAACAGGGTATTTCATGAATTACTTGATTCTTGTGTAGTAGTCTTCATAGATGATATCTTGGTGTACTCTCGGACTACTTCGGATCATGTCAGTGACTTGCGCAGAGTGCTGGAGATCCTGAGGAAAAACCGATTATATGCCAAGGCTAGTAAGTGTGAGTTTTGGCTAGAAAAGATCAGTTTCCTTGGGCATGTGATTTCTGGTCAGGGGGTGTCTGTGGACCCGGTTAAAGTGCAAGCCATCCTCAATTGGGGAAGACCGACTAGTGCTACTGAGATCAGAAGTTTCCTGGGATTAGCAGGTTACTACCGGAGATTTGTTGAGGGATTCTCCAAGCTGGCGGGTCCTTTAACTAAATTAACCAGAAAGGAGGCCAAGTTTAATTGGGATGACAAGTGTGAAGAGAGCTTTCAGGAACTGAAGAGAAGGTTGACTAGTACACCGATCCTCATTATTCCTAGTGATGGGGAAAGGTTTACTGTCTATACGGATGCTTCGGGCAAAGGGTTGGGTTGTGTCTTGATGCAGAAGAGTAATGTGGTAGCTTATGCTTCGAGACAACTGAAGGAGTATGAGTTGAACTACCCTACTCATGACTTAGAGTTGGCGGCCGTAGTCTTTGCTCTGAAGATATGGCGTCACTATTTGTTGGGTCAAGAGTTTGATCTGTTCACTGACCACCAGAGTCTCAAGTACATCTTCACTCAGAAGGAGTTGAACATGAGACAAAGAAGATGGATGGAGTTGATCAAAGACTATGACTTCTCTATTCAGTATCAGGCTGGAAAGGCCAATGTAGTGGCTGATGCACTGAGCAGACATCCAGTAACTTCAGTAGCGGCACTACGGGTCAGTGAGTGGCAGTTATTACAGGAGTTCAGCGATCTCAGGATCAGTGTTTCTCCTAGAGTTCAGTCGGGTTATGTGGCTTTCCTCAGAGTACAGTCTACTTTGTTGCAGAAAATCAGAGATCAGCAGTCAGTGGATCCGAAATTAGTTCAGATCAGGGATAGTTTGGTTGCGGGTACAGTTCAGGATTTTAGTTTGTCTGATGATGGTGTTCTTCGGTTTCGTGGAAGGGTGTGTGTCCCTGAGGAACCAAGCTTGAGAAAGGAAATATTGGAGGATACCCATAATTCCAAATATTCTCTACATCCTGGCGTGACTAAGATGTATCAGGACCTCAAGAAAAGCTTTTGGTGGCCGGGTGTGAAGAAAGAGGTAATTGATTTTGTCTCTAGGTGTTTAACCTGTCAGACGGTAAAGGCTGAACACCAGAAGCCTGGTGGTTTGTTGCAGCCCCTTCCTATTCCTGAGTGGAAGTGGGAATGCATCAGTATGGACTTTGTGTGTGGTTTGCCCAGAACCAGATTGGGTCATGATGCTATTTGGGTGATTGTTGATAGACTTACTAAATCAGCCCACTTTCTTCCGATCAAGATGACTTATCCTTTAGAGAGACTGGCTAGATTGTATATCGACGAGATAGTCAGACTGCATGGAGTGCCTGTTGATATTGTGTCTGATAGGGACTCTCGGTTTCTGTCCAGGTTTTGGAAGAGCTTACAGGAGGGTTTGGGTACTAAGTTGAGTTTTAGTACAGCATACCATCCTCAGTCTGATGGCCAGACGGAGCGTACTATCCAGACTTTGGAAGATCTGTTGAGAGCTTATGTGGTTGATTGGAGTTCCGAGTGGAACCGGGATCTATCTTTGATAGAGTTCACTTATAATAATAGCTTCCACTCCAGTATTCAGATGGCTCCATATGAGGCTTTGTATGGAAGAAGGTGTAGGACTCCTTTGTGTTGGGAGGAGACTGGTGATAGATTGATTTTGAGATCTGATGCAGTACAGGAAACTACTGATAAGGTCAGAGAGATTCAGGATAAACTGAGAATTTCTCGGGACAGGCAGAAGAGTTATGCTGATGACCATCGTCGTTCCCTGGAGTTTATGGTAGGGGATCATGTTTTCTTAAAGGTGTCGCCTACTAAGGGTGTTATGAGGTTTGGCAAAAAGGGCAAGCTAAGCCCTAGGTTTGTAGGCCCTTTTGATATTATTGAGAGAGTTGGTCCAGTGGCTTACAGGTTAGCTTTACCTCCTGCTATGGATCATGTGCATAATGTGTTCCATGTTTCTGCTTTGAGGAAATATCATCCTGATCCATCTCATGTATTGGAATTGGAACCTCTTCAGATTCAGAGTGATTTGACCTTTGAGGAAAAACCTCTCCGGATTGTGGATAGGAAGGATAAAGTTCTGAGGAACAAGTCTATACCTTTAGTAAAGGTTATCTGGGGAAATCAGTCGGTTGAGGAGGCGACCTGGGAGACTGAAGCGGATATGAGGAAATTTTATGCTTATCTTTTTGATGATATGAATGTTGAGCTTTAGAGGACTAAAGCTTTATAAGGAGGGAGGGATGTAAGATCCAAGGATCTTAAGTCCTGGTAAGTATTATTTTGATTTAAATAAAATCATTGACTGTGGATATTACGTTAAGCAGTATTGGATGTTAATTAACTAGCTTATTGGATGTTAATTAACTGGCTTATTGATTGTTAATTTGTAATTAATTAATTAGACCTTATTGGATATTAATTAAATCCTTATTGGATTTTCGTTTAAGTGAATGGTTAATTGTTAGTTAATGGTTAAATTAATTAGTTAACTATGGGTTTTGGGTTTAAAATTCGAATTAATTAGTTAGTGGGTTAAACCCTATTTGGATTAATTGGTTAGCGGGTTTAAAATTTAAAAACCGAAAATTCAAGTTGGTGATTTTTGGCTTGAGGAAAACCTTGGACGACGGCTAGGGCAAGAGTTGGCGATTCTTGGAGGCTTGGAGACGATCCTCTTCTTCCTCTTCTTTTTGGCCGGCGTCTTTGGTGTTTGGAGGCGTTTCTTTTCCATTGTTGGCGTCTTTCTAGGATCACTTCAAGGCTTAGACGAAAATTTTGGAGAGATCTTCATCTTGGTATTCTCGGTTGAGGTGAGTGGAGTGTCTTATTAGATCTATCAATTTGGTTGTGTTTGTGTTACATGATACATTTGATTTCTTGGAAACTTTACCATGTTGAAAACCGAAATCTTGATATTCTTATGAAAACCGAAATCTTGATATTACTTATGAAAACCGAAATCTTGATATTACTTATGGAAACCGAAATCTTGATATTCTTATGAAAACCGAAATCTTGATATTACTTATGAAAACCGAAATCTTGATATTACTTATGAAAACCGAAATCTTGATATTACTTATGAAAACCGAAATCTTGATATTACTTATGAAAACCGAAATTTTGATATTTCTTACATGGAATTTAAGTAGCTTGCATGAATCTCTTATTAATTATGGTTTTAAATTTTAAGTAGATATTCTTGAAATTCTTGTTAACTAAGGTTTAAGATTTAGGTAGATAATATGTTGTAGAAACCGTGGGTTACATGTAGTAATTTGTAAAGTAGTTTGTAAGAATACATGTTTTAATTTTATGTTGATTTTATGGATGCTTGTTAAATGCAATCCATGAATGTTTCTTTATGTGTGTAGAATGTTATATATTTATGGTTATATATTTATGGCCATGTATCTTTGTTTGAGAAACTTGGGTGATAACATAGCAAGGTTAGACTGAACTAATCAGCATGAAACCTAAGGACTACACTACTATGTGATTATGTGATTTTTGAATATTATGTGATTATGTGATTTTTGAATATTATGTGATTATGTGATTTTTGAATATTATGTGGTTATGTGATTTTCGAATATTATGTGGTTATGTGATTTTCGAATAATATGTGTTGTGGTCATGGAATGGTTAGGACTAAGGCTAAGTGTAACTGTGTACTCAAGGGGATAGTCTATATGTGATATGTTAAGGGTTGGAGATTTCAGCCCTGTATTGTGATATGTGAGGGGGTTGTTGTTCAGCCTGCCTGATGTGATTATTGTGATAAAAATGACTATCCTAGAGTTTAGTTGACACTTAGGAGTCCACTTTTGTGAAATAAGATATAAGATGTGTCTGGTGTTGTCCAGTTAAGGAACCCTTTGGGAGAACGAGTGATATAAGACGCAAAGTGCCATGTCTTGGTCGGACAGGGGCCACCTCTTGATGTCATCACTCTTAGACGCTTAGATTTTTGTGCTTATGGGGTGGTGTAGATCAAGGTATCACATCTTGACCAGGTGGTGATTACCTCTTGAGTCTACACACTGTCCATGTATATATGTTGCATGTGATTTGCAGGCTTCTCCCAGTGCTTAGGCCAAAGCCGGGTTGGACCATAATGGTCACTCTTGAATATGCTGGACAACTAGGTCAATTAAGTCATTAGTTGGTTTAGAGTATAGCTCTAAAACCCTGGTTACTCTTTGGTGACAATGATGTCTTAGCAGTTTACACCTGATTGTTTTATATGAGTTCTGTCCTTTAATTTTGTTATATGTTGACACGATATTCTGTTAAATGTTTTTAAAATAATCTGCATGTATTTTTGAGTGTATGTTATGGATGGTCGTTTGAGACTATCCACTCACTGGGCTGTGTAGCTCACTCCCTCACTATTTTCAGGTGTAGAGCAAGGGCGCATTTCTTGAGTTAGCGTTGATATGGATATTATGCTGGTTAATGTATAAGACTTTTGTGCTTAATTAACTGGGGCCGGTTGTGGCCGAATTATGTGAACTTGTGTTGCCGGTTGTGGCAGTTTTAAGTTTTGAAGTTTTGATTTTTGTGTCACCGCGGGCTTTGGCCTGGTTTCGGTGTTTGGGATTATTCATGTTAGTTTCATGAGTTTATAGAATCGATTTTGTGGCTTTGCTTTGAATTTCGAGTTGACTTATGTTTTTGCAATCGGATTTGATATAAATGTGAACTTGCATATGTCTAGTGCAAGTATTGCGTGGTGGCAGGTACATTTGTGGAATTGTGTTTCATGGAAATTCTATGTATGGATTTTTCGAAAATTTTCAGATCGGGTTTTCCTGAACTTGGTTTTACTTAGCATGTGCATCGATCTTGTATGATCACATCCTGTTCCTTTGTGAATTGTGTTGCTTGTTTGGGGTTAAGATAACGGGATGTGACACAAGACTCAAGGATCATAGGGTATTTTAATTCTAAGGTGATGTGGGACAGGAGCATGAGTATGGGCTAGCATGAAAATAAATCTATGGCCACGCAAAACTAATATGCAAGTTACAAATAACGAATTTTCAAAGATAGAATTTTGGTATTTTATGATAAAATCCAAAAATTAACATGCAAAAAAATAAAGGCTAACTATGAAGCTAGTTAACTAGTCATGGAGGTTAACGTTAAACTAATCTAATCTTGCATTTAGAAAACTAAATTAAGGCTAAACATGTGATTAAATATTAAGCATGCAATCCTAAAACTACTTTAAACTATGAATTGAAAACTAAGAGAGATACTCACAGTGCTGTCCTTGAGAGTAGAAGGACCATGACTTCCCGATCTTCAACGGTCTTACTCTGATGGAAGGAGTTGCTTCATTACAAACACTCCAACATAACAAACTCACACATGCGTGAGCATAAATTAAGATTCGAAAGTCCAAATTCCTTTACAATAAAAGAGATCAAGAGGGGAGGTTAAGCCGCCAAGTTCCTCTTGCTAACAATGACAACTATTATATTTAAAACTAACGATTAAAAGCTATAGTAGATACTAGTGGAAGGAGGGCGCCAAGTCATGGATGAAGGAGAGTCCTTTCAAGGATTCGGCCATGGATGGATCCTTGGGGTGAGATCTTATTGTGGATCCCTTGATGTTGCTGAGAGTTGTGCAACTTGTTGGATGAAGAAGATGGAGGTGCACCCCTTGTTGGTTGAAGAAGATGGAGATGCGCCACAAGAGGGTGTAGGGAAGGTATGCCACACTTGAAGATTGAAGAGGATGCTCCTTGCGCAAATTTGATGGAGAGATCATTGTAGAATAGGTTAGCAAGGGGAACCCTAGCCCTTGGGGAAGAAGGGAAGATACATGACACAAGCACCTCAGAGGAGAAGGGGAGAGGGAAGGGGGCGACACAAGCACCCAAGGGTTCCTAGGAAACTACTCAACATTTCATTATTCCAAAAAGCTAATCAACTTACATGCGATTACAAATTTTGCAAACACTTGCTCAACGTTACAAAAGAGCAAAAATAAGAAAGAAATTTGGGGCCTTCAATGCCTTGAGGTTGGCTCATACTTTCCTTCAAAATATTGACCACGGACTTAAGGAAATATTTTGATTTTTGAAGGCTTGGTTCGCTTGAACGATTAGGGATGAGCTTTGTTGCGTTAGCTTCTTTCCTTTGTTGGCTTTGGACGAATATGGAATCCTTGTGGTGGCTTTTGGTGCATTCTTCTTTGCTTGGGTTCCAAGAAAAGGTGAAATTGTTTCCTTCTTTGCCATGGGCGAAATGGCATTGGAGATCTTCCCTTAATCGGTTTCAAGAGCTGGCAAAGCTTCTTGAATTGGCATGGACTCCTTCCTTCCATGCTGTGAACGCAACTTGATTCCTTGATTTAAGGGATTTGATAGAGAGCCTTTGAGTGAGCACATATACCTTGAGGATTTGAGATTGGAATCACATTCTTGGATGCCAATGTGGCATTATACTTCTATGGAAAGGTGAGATGAACTGCTTCATCTCAAGTCTTCACTTTGAACTTGGCTTTGAAGTGACTTGCCATAATTGGAGCTAGCTTTGTTGAGTGAGCTTTGAGCTAGCCTTGAGCTTGTCCACAAGACTTGTAAATGCTATTACACTACTCCTACTATCATGCAACATAATGCCATGCACTAACCCTACCATGATGCAACATAATTTCCATAAAAGAAAAATTACAAAACAAAGTACAAAACCTACCATATGTAGCTACATGATGCATGCAATGCAAAGGTGCCTTAGGGTAGCCTTAAGCTCCATTTATATTTTCTTGGGTCATGGTCTCCACCCCCATCATAAGGTATCTCCTAAGAGTTGAGGATGAGGGTCTAAGTCAATTTCAAATGGATCTAACTTAGGTTCCATTTGAGGTTCAATAAGACCTATGGATTTGGGTTCATCTAGACATTTAGGCAAGTTATCTTTAGGTTCTCTGGTGGTAGTGCTAAGTTCAAGTTGAGAATCTGTGGGTATGGGTCCTAAAATTGAAGGTAAATGTATTGGATCTACCTGAAGGTTTGGCTCTTCATGTCTTGCTTCTTCAAATTCAGTGGTTGTTTGAGCTCTAGGAGGTAGCCTATCTTAATAGGTGTTGGGGATGACAGAGGGTTGAATAGGTCTAGGTATGTCAAGTTCTCTCCTATATGTTGCTTTAAGATTTTGTTTTACCTCACTAGCTATCTGGAAAGCATCTTCTATAGTGTCTATGAGGTAGTAGGTGAGATCTTTCCTAATCTCAAATCTAAGACCAATTATAAACCGGTCAAGCATAACCCTTGGAGTTTCTCTTGTTCTGCTCCTATGGTGAAGGGCATTAAACTTTAGTATGTATTCAGCCATAGTCATGTTCTCTTGTATAAGGCTACTAAATTGGTCAAGAAATTTATGATGAAGAGATGATGGATCATATTTTTTCTTTTAGTTTATATAGCATTTCATCCCATCTCTCAATTGGTAGTTTATTGTCTCTTTCCATGGTCTATTCAATGTTGGTCCAGTAATACCTAGCATGTCCTTCTAAAATGTATTTGGTGGACCTAACTTTTGATGGGGGGCCAAGACTAGCTCCGAGGAGGTCCACCAGGGTCCGTAGGAAACCTCTCAGGTATGGGTTTTCCTCATAGGATCATACTTTCCTTATTTGCATTGCATTGCATCATGATAGGTTAGCTCCACCTCCAATCTAACATGTAGTTACATGTAGGTTTGACTTTCCTGTTTAAATAAAATGTTGCATCATGGTTGGTTAGAAGCATAGCACGTGTATTTGCACCTACAATGCATAGGCAAAATTCAGCTTACAACTCACTCACCTAGTAAGCTCCAAGAAAGGAAAGTTCAGATTCAACTCATTTCAAACTTCCACTACTTTGAAGACTTGAGCCAAAGGGGTTTCATAAATTCTCACCTCCCTTGCCAAAATAAGCTTTGGGCGCCCACATCAACAAAGAAATCAACCACAAAATCGAGATCCACAATCATCTCCCCAAATCAAGGAATGAAGGAGTTGGCGCCTAGCACTTGAGGAAGGAATTCAAACTTCCCCCCACATATGGAAGCCTCATCAAAAGCCAACCGCCTACAATCAAATTCAAGCCTTATGCGCCAGCCCCCTTGAATTCAAATTCGAAATTCTTGCCTTGAAGGAGCCGGCCAAAGAAGGAAGGACAACTCCAAGCATTTGCGCCCATTCCATGTAGCCCCCTTGCAATTAATTGCTGAATTTTCTTTATTATCTTTGCTTAGGCGCCTAGGGGGGAAAAAGACTTATGTAACCCCTAGTTTCTTTGCCTATATATTATAGCCCTCATGCATCATTTGCATCAGCATAGTAATGAAAATTGTTGAGTAGTTGCCTAGCGAAATTCTGAGTGCTTGTGTCACTAAGTCTTCTTCTCTCCTTCTATCCACCACCATCACTTGTTCGCCCCTTTACTCTTGCCGTGACCATCCCTCCTCAAGTAAAGGCCGAGAGTTCCTCTTCAACAAAGCATGATGAAGATCTTCCTTAAGAGCGACTCCCAACTTGAAGAGATCCTTGATGCCGAGAGCCCCTTGAAGAAGCTTCTCTAAGATAAGTGTCCTCCCTCTTTCGGCTTTGTTCTCCTACTTTACAAGTTCAGATATATACTCCTTGTTTGGTTCTCTTGTAGGAAGGAAGGCGCTTGGAACTTGAAGACCCCTTAGGGGCGCAAGCCCCCTCTTCTCCACCCCTCCATAACTTAGTTTAATCTCTCTCATTGTTTTGGCAAGAGAACTTGGAGGCTTAACCTCCCTCTTGCACCTTTGCTTTGTAATCTTAGTATTTTAAACCAACTCCCCCACGCCTGTGTAGGTTGCTACATTGCCTGTGTGTAATCGACACCTTCCATCAGAGTTGGACCGATGAAGAATGAGAAGGTGACCCCTTCTATTCTTAAGGGGTCCACTGTAAGTCTTCTTTAGTTTTCCAGTCATTTCATTTCTGCATTTCATTCCTGCAAGTAGCTGTAATTCAGTTTTCCTATATAAAAATACAAAAACATTTATTTTCAAACCCGTTAGCCTATCTCGGTTTTCTTACTATTCTATTACAAAAGAAAAATCTTTCAAAAGCGTTGTTTGCATGTTGTGAGCCCACATCAGTTTGGTATCAGAGGAAGGCTCTAGAGTAGAATTTTTAAGCCCAAAACTTATTCTTTCTACTACTAGAATGATTCTTGTGGTTTAGGGTGTTTGACACAATTGATTCCATAACGCACTAGGGTTCATGCATTTTTTTTAAAAAAAATATACTCATTTCAAAACTGCATCATGCAAACTAGAGCTAGAGTCCAACAAGAAAACAATCAACCCATGGATCTTAATGAGGTTTTTAGACAACTTTCCCAACAAATGGCTGATATGAACGCTGGACTTACCCAACGTATGGATGCCATGAACGACAACTTTGATACTAGGATCCACAATCTTGAGACCCAACAATCGACCCCAAGTCAACCTCCTAGTGAGACAAACTTGGATCCTTTAGAAACCTTACACCACCAACCTTCTCCCAACCCTATGGTTACTCCACACACTGAGTGGAATGGTCAAACCCAACACAATCAAAGACCTAGGGAATTTGCTGTGCACCAAGCTGTCAAGATCAATCCACCTCCTTTTAGTGGATCTTTAGACCCTAGGGAATTCCTAGATTGGGTCCCCAAGATTGAGCAGTACTTTGAGTGGAGCCAAGTCCCAGAAAATGGCAAGGTAAGACTTGCCAAGTGTCTCTTAGAAGGACCAGATAGGTTATATTGGACCCACGTGGAAATGACCCTCTATTCAACTAAGAGATGGGAAGAGATGCGCTGTCAGTTAAGAGATAAGTACGTCCCTCCGTACTATCGAAACAAGCTTCTCGACCAACTTAGTAGTCACACCCAGGGTAGCCAAACTGTATCTGAGTACATGCTCAAACTAGAAGAACTTCTCCTTATAAGTGAGATCCCTGAGGACAAAAATGTCACCCTGAGTAGATTTAAGAATGACCTTAGACCTGACATCAAGAGAAACCTAACCTATTACCAGATAGATAGCATAGAGGTAGCTTACCAAAGAGCTTTAGAGGTTGAACAAGACATCAAGACTAGGAGAGAGTTCACACCTTCTAGACCCTCTTTTAGAACTTCCCAAACCAATTCCCCGAGCTCAAGCCTGCCTCGATCTAGGCCAACTCAGCCCATAGGATCAAGTAAACCCATCCAAACCCCAGGATCCAGTAGAATTGTCTGTCATAACTGCAAGCAACCTGGACACTTAGCTAGAGAATGCACCAAAAGGATCCTCCTCATAGAAGAAGACATAGAACCTGAGGCAACCCCTAAAACAGAATTAGATCAGGACCCCTGTCTAGAAAATGTAGAGTTTGAAGACCTTAACACAGATGAGTTCACCCAAAACACCTTAGGGGTAGTTAGATGCAACCTAGTCAAACATGTTCCTACTGAGGATTGGAGAAGAACAAGCATCTTCCAAACTTACACCAAATGCCATGGACACATATGCAAGGTTGTAATCGATGGAGGAAGCAGTGTCAATGCCGTCTCTCATGTAGCTGTGGTCAAGATTAAGCTGAAACTAGAACCACACCCAAACCCCTAAAGCATCTCCTGGGTCAACCAAAATAGTGTACCTATCACCCATAGATGCCTTGTGCCCCTCCAATTTGGAACCTATCAAGGACAGATCTGGTGTGATTTCATCACCATGGACGTCGCACAAGTCCTTCTAGGTCGCCCTTGGCTATATGACATGGATGTGATCCACTATGGTCGCACCAATACTTATTTCTTTAGCCAAGATGGGCAAAAGATTAGGTTGAAACCTACCCTACCCAAGGAGCTTAGAGCCTCGACCAATAAGGGTAAGATAGAGGAAACCAAGTCTAGTGGTTGCTAGCCCACCATTCAGCTCATCCGACCCCAAGCTTTGACTAAGGAAATCCAAGAGACCCAGCCTATCTACTACTTAGTCTTTAAGGAACCCAACCCTGACCAAGAGGGTAAGCCATCCCCTGAGATAGAAGCCCTCCTCTCTGACTATAGTGAGTTAACCCCAGAGGAGTTACCCATAGGCTTACCCCCTCTTAGGGATATCCAGCATAATATAGACCTTGTCCCCGGCTCAACCTTACCTAACCTTCCCCATTATAGGATGAGCCTCACTGAACATGAGGAACTTAAGAGACAGGTAGATGACCTCCTAACTAAGGGACACATTAGGGAAAGCCTAAGCCCTTTGTGCCGTCCCAGCTCTTCTTACCCCAAAGAAGGATGGTAGTTGGCGCATGTGTATTGACTGTAGGGCTTTCAATAAGATAACTGTAAAATATAGGTTCCCTATCCCGAGACTAGATGACATGCTAGACCTCCTTGTAGGATCCCACTGGTTTAGCAAACTTGACCTTAGGAGTGGTTATCACCAAGTCAGAATAAGGTTAGGGGATGAATGGAAGACCGCCTTCAAAACAAAGGATGGTCTATATGAGTGGTTGGTCATGCCCTTCAGGCTTACCAATGCCCATTCAACCTTTATGAGGCTTATGACCCAAGTGCTTAGACCATATATAGGTAAATTCCTAGTAGTCTACTTTGATGACATCCTGATATATAGTAAGACTAAGGAAGAACACCTAGAACATTTAAGGAAGACCCTTGACCTACTTAGGGTTGAGAAGCTATACATTTGTTGGGAAACCCCGGGGACATTTTATAATTTTCAGAGTCATAGACATACATTTTACGCAGCGGAAGAATGTCCTCGAAACAGGCCGGTCCCAAAAACCCAGTGAAGATCGCAAGCAAGGGAGTCGACACGATGAGTTAGGAAATACCTTAAGAGCAATTTGGAGTGATGCCGATGTAGGCGCCCAAGTGTGCGCCCTCTGCAGTCTCACACACACGGATCTCTTGAGTTCTCTTCTTCCACGCCCGGTGCTAGCCTCGGGAAGAAGATCCAAGCCTTACGGAGATGCTCTACTTCACTTGCGCCACCAAGATCAAAGATGCGCCAAGGGAAGAAGGAAACTACCCAAGC
The DNA here is from genome assembly GCA_027563935.2 of Costus lasius. Lineage (NCBI taxonomy): Eukaryota > Viridiplantae > Streptophyta > Magnoliopsida > Zingiberales > Costaceae > Costus > Costus lasius. Next base: position 64,352,145 of record CM050446.2, on the reverse strand, counting down.
TGCCAAGCACTAAGCTCCTTGCGCCAAGAGGAAAGGAGGGAGAGGCTTGCGGTTATGAAAGAAGGAAGATGCGCCCTTGCTCCTAGCACTCGCCCCTCTTCTTGTGTTCACGCCTTCAAGGATTGATCACCCACAAGAGGGCTCGGCTAGGTGCTCTTTTATAGGGCAAGAGGCAGTTTATGAAAGGCTAGGATGAAGACAAGTGGGTGGCTAGGATGAGAAGGTTTGAGACAAGGAAAGTCTCCAAGACATTTCCATAATTCTCATTCAACCATTTCTTTTAGAGCCCATGTCTTTCTTTGTGCGCCAAGGCCTTGCCTTGCGCCCCAAGTAATGCCATAGAGGCATTCATACCATAAGGGATTAAGGGGGAGGCGCCAATTGCTTCCTAATGAAGCAAATTGTGCCACTTCTCCCCATTATGCCCATAGGCGCCTAGGGGAGAAGATTTGTTCCCATTATACCCTTTTAGCCTTTCTCCTCTTCATAACAACTTATTATTGCGCCTCATTGGATAATGAGCTAGCCCAAACTTCATTACATGGGTTGATTAAGCACTTAGATCCAATCCAATGCAACCCTAATCCAAATGTGACCAACCATGGTCAAATACGGGTCAACCTGCCAAAAATGAAGTTTGGCTCCAATAATATTCTTCCATCTCATCAGGCCCATTGGCGCTTACGAAATCTCCCAATTAGATCCGAGTTATCCAATAACTCGATCATAAGGCTTCCCGATCAATACGAGAACTCAAGTATCAAGGTGTGCGACCCTGTAGGTTCCTCTGACGCTGGCAATGCTGACCAAAGGTCATCACAAGCAGTGACTGGCACCTAGCAGTGCATCGCTGCTACCCAGGTCATTGGAATGGATATCGACATCGACATCCCCATCATCGCAACTAGGTACAGATGCATTACAGTCTCTTTGCCGAACTGATATCCGATTGGACAAGTTTGTCACCACTTGTTTTCATCCAATCACATGGCTATGACTAAAACAGGTTCTCACCTGGGTATGGCCATACACTTTCAGTCATAGAACCATAGAGGAGCTCCATGGATATCATACTTCCCTAAGGAAGGGGCAAATCCTATGTCTGTCCATTGACCTTCTCATATGGGTCGTGACAAGCTCAATGACAACCGTTATGACCTCCCAACTACGGCAAGGTGTTAGGTTGCATCAAAGCAAGTCCCTAACCATATAGAATGATCAATGACCTCAAGTGAAGGGATCAATGCATCTCCTGTCACTTATGAGGATAACTCATGACACCAAGTCATAGCCTCATAGCGGGTCTATCTAGTATATCCTCCAAAGATATACCCATGTGTCTGCGTTAGCACCACGTGCCTAACCAGCCCACATACCAGTCTCTCAAGTACCAGAGCTGTCCCATATCCACTCAGGTACATCGACTGGGATAATTATTTGAGCACAGATCCAATCTGTCTCCAGGGACATTATCATGTAAGTACACAATCGCAGGTGTAGACAAACAATGATAACGACAATGCCAGAATGATATATATATATAAATATCAATGTGAAGTAGTACATAAGTTGACCAAAACTAGGTCCTAGGGCATATACACCAACAATCTCCCACTTGCACTAAGACCTAGAAGTTGAGGAATCTCAACCCCATATCTCTAACGTGACCATCATGCTTCTGCTGCGCCAAAGCCTTGGTCAATGGGTCTGCCAGATTGTTCTCTGTGTCTACTCTGCTAATCTTGACATCACCTCTGTCAATGATCTCTCTGATCAGGTGAAATCTTCTAGTATGTGTTTGGATCTTTGATGAGACCGTGGTTCCTTGGCTTGTGCAATTGCTCCATTGTTGTCACAGTAGAGTTCAATGGGATCCATTGCACTAGGTACCACTTGAAGATCACATAAGAACTTCTTTATCCAAACAGCTTCCTCGGCTGCCTCAGAAGTAGCCACATACTCAGCTTCGATTGTAGAATCTGCTATGGTGGATTGCTTGAAGCTCTTCCAACATACAGCGCCTCCATTTATCTTGAACACATAGTCAGCCTGCGATCTAAAGTCATCAGGGTCAGACTGGAACGATGCGTCAGTATAGCTCTGCATACTGAGCTCTTCCTGTCCCCCATAGACCAAGAACAAATCCTTAGTTCTTCTCAGATACTTTAGGATGTTCTTTACAGCCACCCAGTGCTGCAGACCTGGATTAGATTGGTATCGGCTGGTTATGCTCACAGCATATGCCACATCTGGTCTAGAACACAACATTGCATACATGATCGATCCTACTGCCGAAGCATAAGGAATTCGACTCATGTCATCCCTCTCAGCCTATGTTGTAGGACACTGGCTCTTTGAGAGAGTAAGGCCATGTCTCACTGGAAGGTATCCTTTCCTGGATTGCTCCTTGTAGAACCTCTCCAGTACCTTATCAATGTAAGTACTCTGACTAAGGGCTAGAAGCCTCTTGGATCTATCCCGGTAGATCCTTACGCCTAGAATATAGGCGGCTTCCCCTAAGTCTTTCATCTCAAAACACTTCCCCAACCATGTCTTCACAGCTTGAAGACTAGGGATGTCGTTTCCGATGAGCAGTATGTCATCAACATACAAGACCAGAAAAATCACCAAGCTCCCACTGAATTTTCTGTATACACAGGCGTCACTTTTGATAAAGCCAAAATCTCTCACAGCTTCATCAAACCAAAGATTCCAACTTTGAGATGTTTGCTTTAATCCATAGATGGATTTCTTTAGCCTGCAGACCTTGTTGGCTTATGCAGGATGGAAGAAGCCATCAGGCTGTGTCATATACACATCCTCTGTCAAGTAGACATAACCATGATCTGATCGAAGAGATTTAATGGATCTACCAAGCTTGTTCTCTACTTCATTTTCTGTATACACAGGCGTCATCTTCGCTTTTGATAAAGCCATAATCTCTCACGGCTTCCTCAAATCAAAGATTCCAACTTCGAGATGCTTGTTTTAATCCATAAATGGATTTCTTCAGCCTGCAGACCATATTAGCCTCTGCAGGATGGATGAAGCCATCAGGTTGTGACATATACACATCCTCAGTCAGCTTCCCATTAAGGAACGCTGTCTTCACATCCATCTGCCATATTGAAAGTCCCCACATGAAGGGGGGCGAAACCCTAATGGCGCATATAAGAGGTTTTGAAAGCAACGGAAGCTAGGGTTTCTAAACAAAATCGCATGCATATCATATGATTAACTTGTAAAGATTAGACGACTCATACCAGTGCCATTTCTCTGATGGCGTCTTGGAAGCAGAAACTGAAAAAGCTTTCCTCCAAAAGATGCGCACACAAGATGAAGATCGCCTACCCTTGTCGCTCCTTGTGCTAGCAAGGATCTCCAAGTGTCTTGATCGAATGGAAGGGAGTGAGATGACTTCCTTTTTCTTTTCGAATCCTCTCCAAGGCTTCAACCTTTCACCACGCGAGAGAGAGCGCAGCCATTCAGAGAGATGGGCGAGAGAGAGAGACAAGAATAGAATAATTCTATTCCTACATGAGGCGTGATCTCATTTGAGATCATGGTTTCTAAAAATAGAAACCCACACTCGCTCATGTGTTCACGCCAAGTGAACAAGTCGCAACCTCCTTTCCCCATGAACCATGCGCTCACTCAATGAGCGGTTCATTTTGGTTTGGTTCAAAGACCAATTAACCCAAGCGATTTGGTCTAGATCATATTAAACCCTAAAGGTTCAAGATTTAACCGTTCATCTCATGATGCTCCTGATCTCACTGATCTAGCATCCATTCTCTCGATCGAAGCTTACCGATCTCAAGCCCTAATCAATCAAACATGATTAGACCAGATCTCACTCACAATCAGAGATTAAATCCCCTTAAACTGAACCCAAACAATTCAGTCCACACGATCTGACTTAAGTAAGCCATAGCATCAAATTGTGCGACCCTAAGGGTTTCCTTTAACTGTCGGTAACGATAACTTACGTCATCACGATCAGTGAGGGGTATCTAGCAACACATCACTGTCTCCCGATATAAAGGAAAGAGTCTTCCAAGACTACACCCAAAACACAGCACAAGTGTGAATCCAGCTCACAAGGCATACATATTTTCTTTGCCACTGGATGTTCTTATTGGACAAGCGTGTCAAGCCTGTAGCTCCAATATGATGAGCATGATTAGATCAGATGAACATAGTCACCTGGGTATGGCCATACACTTTCTCAATCATCTCATCCAGTGGGGCCCCTTTAGAACATCACACTCCATAAACAAGGAGACGGCAATCCTATATCTATCTCTAGTGTCCTAACCTGACTCATGATCATTATCCAAGATAGTCTATAACCATTATGTTTCAAATGATATTGAACTATCTCAAAACAATGACAATCATCATTTAGATGTTGGGGTATGCCCTTAAGGCTAATGTTTGAGGCCTTGGGATTGTATAAGTATCATGTAATAAACTCTTATGTTTATAAAGGCATGGTTATTATTCAGGTTGCTACCTTGTCTGCTGTAATAAGTGTACTTCTGAATAATGTCTCAAAGCTGTTCAGCTAGGCTGACATGCATATGTCCTTAGTCGAGATATCTTGGTGAACATGAGACAGCCTTGATATGATTGAGACTAATATGTGTGCTAATCTTATAGGATGCTTCGAGCATGAAATAAGATGTAGACTCATGGGTACATTGGATGTACTGGACAGACCCTACTAGGATATTCAATTATTTGTCACAATGTGAATAATCCTTGAATGCAACAAGTGGCACATGTCCTCTGACTTGAGATCACTTGTGTTTCTAAATGATGAATGTCATTATTTTGAGGTAGTTCAATATCATTTGAAACATAATGATTATAGACTATCTTGGATAATGATCATGAGTCAGGTTAGGACACTAGTGATAGATAAAGGATTGCCGTCTCCTTGTTCAAGGAGTGTGATGTTCTAAAGGGGCCCCCTGTATGAGATGATTGAGATAGTGTATGGCCATACCCAGATGACTATGTTCATCTGATCTAATCATGCTCATTGTATTGGAGTTACAGGCTTGACATGCTTGTCCAATAAGAACATCCAGTGGCAAAGGAAACATGTATGCCTTGTGAAGTGGATTCACACTTGTGCTGTGGTTTGGGTGTAGTCTTGGAAGACTCTTTCCTTTATATCGGGAGACAGTGATGTGTTGCTAGATACCCCTCACTGATTGTGATGACGTGAGTTATCGTTACCGACATTTAAAGGAAACCCTTAGGGTCGCACAATTTGGTGATATGACTTACTTGAGTCAGATCGGGTGGACTGGATTGTTTTGATTCAGTTTAAAGGAGATTAAACTCTGATTGTAAGTGAGATCCAGTCTGATCATGTTTGATTGATTAGGGCTTGAGATCGGTAAGCTTTGATCGAGAGTGTGGATGCTAGATCTGGGAGATCAAGAGCATCAAAGGATGAACGGTCAGATCTTGAACCTTAGGGTTTATTTTGGTCTGGACCAATACTTGGGCTGATTTGGTTTGGTCATTGGACCAACTACATTGAACCGGCTCATATGTGAGCGCTTGGTTCATTTGTGAGATGAGATATGCGTTTGGTTCACTTCATGTGAACGCATAACGCATGTGTTGAAGACTTACCATTTATGGCATTTCGGTTTTGCCATAGTGATGAATGTCTCCACATTCGATCACAAGCTTGGAAAAACGCTCATCTCCCCTTTGGCTCTCGACGACACTCGAACTCTCGGGTGGTAGAGGTTGACGAGAAGAAGGATCGGCCAAGAAAGCTTTCATCATCTCCTTCCATTCGACAAGGAACCTTGGGTGCCTTGCTAGCACAAGTGACGCCAAGGAAGTAAGAGATCTTCACCTTGTGTGTGAACTTTTGGAGGAGATCAAAGTTGCTCTCTTCTTCCAAGCCGACATCCAACTTCATGGCGTTGGTATGATCCCTTTAAAGATCCTTTCGCTTATACATAAGTTAACCATATGATCTACATGCGATCATGAGGGTGACACCCCTAAAATTGCATTTGCGCCCCCCTCTATAAAGGGGCTTTATCCGCTTGCGATCCCTCTTGAAGGGGACCTAACATTAGAAACACAAGTGATCTCAAGTCAGAGGACATGTGCCACTTGTTGCAATCAAGGATTATTCACATTGTGACAAGCAATTGAATATCCTAGTAGGGTCTGTCCAGTACATCCAATGTACCCATGAGTCTACATCTTATTCCATGCTCGAAGCATCCTATAAGATTAGAACACATATTAGTCTCAATCATATCAAGGCTGTCTCATGTTCACCAAGATATTTTGACTAAGGACAAAACAGCATGTCAGCCAAGCTGAACAGCTTTGAGACATTATTCAGAAGCACACTTATTGCAGCAGACAATGTAACCAACTGAATAACAACCATTGCCTTTATAAACATAAGAGTTTATACATGATACTGTTACAATCCCAAGGCCTCAAACATTAGCCTTAAGGGCATACCCCAACAATCTCCCACTTGCACTTAATCTAATGGTTGAGAATGTTGGGGTATGCCCTTAAGGATAATGTTTGAGGCCTTTGGGATTGTAATAGTATCATGTAATAAACTCTTGTGTTTATAAAGGCATGGTTATTGTTCAGGTTGTTACCTTGTCTGCTGTAATAAGTGTACTTCTGAATAATGTCTCAAAGCTGTTCAGCTAGGCTGACATGCATATGTCCTTAGTCGATATATCTTGGTGAACATGAGACAGCCTTGATATGATTGAGACTAATATGTGTGCTAATCTTATAGGATGCTTCGAGCATGGAATAAGATGTAGACTCATGGGTACATTGGATGTACTGGACAGACCCTACTAGGATATTCAATTGCTTGTCACAATATGAATGATCCTTGTTTGCACTAAGTGGCACATGTCCTTTGACTTGAGATCACTTGTGTTACTAAATGATGATTGTCATTGTTTTGAGGTAGTTCAATATCATTTGAAACATAATGATTATAAACTATCTTGGATAATGATCATGAGTCAGGTTAGAACACTAGTGATAGATAAAGGATTGCCGTCTCCTTGTTCAAGGAGTGTGATGTTCTAAAGGGCCCCCCTGTATGAGATGGTTGAGATAGTGTATGGCCATACCCAGGTGACTATGTTCATCTGATCTAATCATGCTCATCATATTGGAGTTACAAGCTTGACACGCTTGTCCAATGAGAACATCTAGTGGCAAAGGACACATGCATGCCTTGTGAAGTTGCATTCACACTTGTGCTGTGTTTTGGGTGTAGTCTTGGAAGACTCTTTCCTTTATATCGGGAGACAGTGATGTTTTGCTAGATACCCCTCACTGATCGTGATAACGTGAGTTGTCGTTACCGACATTTAAAGGAAACCCTCAGGGTCGCACAATTTGATGATATGGCTTACTTGAGTCAGATCGTGTGGACTGAATCGTTTGGGTTCAGTTTAAAGGGATTTTATCTCTGATTGTAAGTGAGATCTGGTCTGATCATGTTTGATTGATTAGGGCTTGAGATCGGTAAGCTTCGATCGAGAGAGATGATGCTAGATCGGTGAGATCAGGAGCATCAAGAATTGAACGGTTAGATTTTGAACCTTTAGGGTTTAATCTAGACCATATGGCTTGGGTTAATTGGTCTTGGACCAAACCGAATAGAACAGGCTCATGATTGAGCGCATGGTTCATGGGAGATGAGTTAAGCGTTTGGTTCACTCAAGAGTGAACGCATGAGCTTTAACACCTTTCCATTTTTGGAATCGGTTTCGAAGTGGAAATGGTGTAACGCCTCCACATTAGTGTGGGAGGTTACTCTCTTGCCGAATTCTCTCGTGTGAAGGTTTCTCCAATTTTCGGTGGAGAGGACTTGACGAAAGCTACGAGAGGAAGTCTCGCCAAGCACAACCTAGAAGTTCCCTTCCCTTCCATTTTCGATCAAGGACATCTTGGAGATCCTTGCTAGCACAAGGAGCATCCAAGGAGCAAGTCATCACTCATTTTGTGTGCGACAATTTGGAGGAGACCTATCTTGATCTCTCGCTTCCAAGTCGCCATCCTCTTCATGGCATTGGTATGATTTCTCATAGCCTTAAGTTGATCATATGGTTATCATATGCGATCTTCTAGAAACCCTCTTTCCGCCATGCTTGCTAGATGCGCATGTTTAGGGTTTCACCCCCTTATATTAGGGACCCTTCAATTGGTATCAGAGCTAGGCTTTCGATATGATCTATATGATTGCTTTGAAGTGTTTGTGATCCATACATGATGCTATGTTGCGCTTACTTGATACTTTATTTACATGCGTTTACATGATGCAAGGTTTACATTGTCTAGTTTGCGCTTGTATCATTGTTACAAGAAGTTTGCGCTCCCCCTTGAAGGGGACCCCCTAGATCTAAGGGTTATCAACATGCTAGATATTGGGTGTATCTTGTTTTCTCATGTGAAGCATGTTGTTTGTTTGCGCATGTTCTAGATGTTTTATAAAAACTTATATCTTGCGCGCCTGATTAGATCTAAGGTGCCCCTACTATAAATCCTTAGATGGGTTGATGGGTTTGAAAGCATCTTCTAGGTCCGATCCAGAGAGTCTGATCAGACCATCTGACAGCCTAGATGGGTTGACCAGATAGCACCTGTGCGCAAGCACAAGGTGGCTATAGGTCGACTGCATCCAGGGCGTGTAGCGAGGTCTGGTTGAGACGACTACTGAACACACATGAGTTAGGCCCGGGGTCACACCCGCTTGCCGAAACTCATGAGGGTGGTTCAGCCCTTTCTACATGCATGGTTGACCATTAGGTCAACTCAAGTCAGTTAGGACTTGGTGCATGCAAGGGCAGAGGATCTGACTAGATGGATGAGTGGATCCCTATCAATGGACCATTGTAAGGTTGTAGGGCACATAAGGAAATTAAAATTGATACCATGGGGTTTTTCAAAATTTAATTTCATGGATGGATCACATGTTGATTTGATACCATATGCTTGTTTATTTAATCTTATGTGGGTTGCCCTAATGAGTGCTGTGCTGGGGCCTGCGTGCCTGGTTAATTATAAGTTAATATTATTTTGTGATCTGCGAGTCACATTTGTAATTAATTTATTGTATATTTGACCTGCGAGTCAAACTTGTCTAGATAGATCAAAATGTATTTTGATTAGACAAAAGCACAAAGGCACATATCCAAGAGGGGCATTCAGCTGGTGGCGCACCTGAGGTGCTCTTGGCGCTAGGGCCCTGGGTTGGACCAGATGAGATGCAAAAGTCCCAAGAAGAACAAGTGAAGACTTAAGTATCTTAAGGTCTTACTTAGGCTTTGGGCTTTTACCACATAAGATCATGCTTTCTATTTATTGTTGATATAATTAGAATTGCATGTGTTTATCTTCTGCTATAGCCATAGGATTAGCCTGATAGTAAGAAGATAAAAGACCGTTAAAATCCAACGCTAAAATATCAAGCGCGTAATGCCTTCTGACGCGAAACCTCACTGTTCTGACTATCGTTGGAGCCGTGTTGTACCCACTCAGTGGGCACGTCCATCTATCTTCAGACGGTGTGTGATTTCACCTGCGTGTTACAGAGAAGGGATTTATCGCTTCTCGTTGCTCAGCATAGCACGTGGTGGTCCAGGGAGTAGGTCAGGTCAGCTTGACCATGTAGGCTACATATGTGGCGCATATGGTAGCACATGGAGGCAGCCATCTGTGGGGTCAGAGATTGTGTTGTACCAACTCAGTTGGCACAGTCTGCTGGATTGCCCAGATGAAGGGGAATCACACGGGTTGGTGATTGGCAGGGACTGCCTACCAGAGATTAGTGCTTGTACTCTCTGTGCATCTTATCTCGCCTGAGCGGGACGCGGAGACCAAGTATGAAATCTGGATCCCATCTCACTAAAAGAGTGTTACTCTTTCGGACTGTTTACTGGATTTTTCAGTCAGACAAAATAGTGAGAAAAGAATCTTTCTTAAGTCCTGGATTGATTCTGAACATTGATACTGACCTTGCTGTTCTTGCATTGTTGTAGATACCTGCAGCAACGAACACCATGAGCTTCAATGTGCGATCCCTACTGGAAAGGGAGAAGTTTGCTGGGCCGAACTTCTCTGACTGGTTCGGACACCTTAAGATCGTTCTTAAGGCAGAGAGGAAACTGTATGTCCTCGAGACGGCAGTGCCGCCTCAACCCGCTGCGAACGCCGCAAGGGCGGTTCGCGATGCCTATGAAAAGCACGTCAATGATAGCATTGATGTCGCTTGCCTGATGCTAGCGTCTATGACGCCACCGCTGCAGCGTCAGCATGAGGATATGTCGGCTATAGAAATTATAGCGAACCTCAAGATGCTGTATGCTGCACAGGCGAGGACAGAACGCTATAATCTGACAAAGCTCTTCTTTCAGAGCAAACTGGCTGAAGGGAGCCCAGTGGGAGCTCATGTGCTCAAGATGATTGGGCACAAGGAGGCTCTGGAGAAACTGGGGCATACCATCAACCAGGAGCTTGCTGTGGATATTATTCTGCAGTCTCTCCCGCCCTCTTTCGATGCGTTCATCATTAACTTTAATATGAACAAAATCGATTGTACACCGGCAGAGCTGTTGAATATGCTCTTGACAACTGAGGAAACTCTGAAGGGAAAGCCTTCAACCTCTGTCTTAATGGTTCCTTCCAGGAACAAGAAGAAGGGGAAGAAGGGCAAAGCCCCTGTCAAGAATTATAGCAAGGCTCTGAAACAGAAGGTGAAGCGGTCAAAGGACAACAGGTGTTTCCACTGTGGCCAGCTGGGTCACTGGAAAAAGGACTGTAAAGCGCTCCAAGGAGATAAGAGGGGAAGCATCGCTTTTGGCTCAGGTATATATGTGACTGAGGTCATGTTATCTTCTTCTTCTATTTCATGGGTGTTGGACACTGCATGTGGAGTTCACATTTGTTCAAATGTACAGGAACTCAAGAGAAGAAGGCAGGTGGGACAGCATGAGGTAGACCTACGCGTTGGAAATGGGGCACGGGTTGCTGCTGTTGCTGTAGGAGACTATTTCATTTCTTTACCATCTGGCATTGTATTGGAATTAAACAATTGTTATTTTGTACCGAGTATCACCAAAAATATTATCTCTATTCCTGCTCTTGTCAGGAAAGGTTTTGCCTTTGAATGCAATATTTGAAAGTGTGTTTTATCGTATGATAATATTGTTTATGGAACTGGTTCAATTAACAATGGGTTATACATGTTGGACATGGAAAATTCTATACAAAACATTGATAATAAGAAAGCCAAGTATGCTGATGACAGCACCTTGCTATGGCATAGTCGTTTAGGCCATATAAACGAGAAACGCATTAAGCGGTTGCATGATCATGGACTGCTGGGATCTTTCTCCTATGAGGAGATTGATACATGCAAAGCTTGTTTGATGGGTAAAATGACGAAGTCTCCTTTTCCTAACAAAGGTCAAAGGGCTTCAGGTTTACTTGACCTTATACACAGTGATGTGTGTGGGCCTTTTAGTAAACATGCCAGAGGTGGCTATCAGTACTTCATTACCTTTACTGATGATTTCAGTAGGTATGGGTATGTCTATTTAATGAGACATAAAAGTGAATCTTATGACAAGTTCAAAGAGTTCAAAAATGAAGTACAAAATCAGTTAGGCCGAAATATCAAGGCACTTCGTTCTGATCGAGGTGGAGAATACCTAAGTCATGCATTTACTGACTATCTGAAGGAGTGTGGGATTATCTCACAGCTCACTCCGCCAGGAACACCGCAATGGAATGGTGTGTCCGAGAGGAGAAATAGAACGTTACTTGACATGGTTCGTTCTATGATGAGTCAGGCTACTCTTCCATACTCCTTTTGGGGTTTTGCACTGGAGACAGCTGCAAAGGTACTAAACCGAGTGCCATCCAAGGCAGTTTCAAAGACGCCATATGAGTTATGGTATGGGAAACAGCCTAGCTTGACATTTATCAGGATCTGGGGTTGCGAGGCTTATGTCAAAAAGCTCGCCTCTGGGAAACTGGAGAGCAGATCTGAGAAATGCATATTTGTCGGTTACCCTAAGGAAACTAAGGGTTATTATTTCTTCGATCCCAAAGAGAACAAGGTATTTGTTGCTCGGACGGCAATATTTCTTGAGAAGGAGTTTCTTCTGCAAGAAGCCAGTGGGAGAGAAATAAAGCTGGATGAGAATCCAGAGGAAGGACAAAGTAGTCAAGCGCAGTTGGATGAGCCTGAGCCGGTAGATCAGGTTATTGAACAACCTGAGGCTCAAACATCACGGGAACCGCGAAGATCGGGAAGGATCCGTCGACAGCCAGAGCGCTATGACGGAGTCTACATCATTGAAAATGATGAACCCCTCACTTATGCGGATGCGGTCAGTGGACCGGAGTCAGCTAGATGGCTTGAAGCTATGCGAGCCGAAATGGACTCCATGTCAGATAACCAAGTCTGGGATTTGGTTGATCCGCCTCCGGGAGTAATCCCTATAGGCTGTAAATGGATCTTCAAGAAGAAGATTGACATGGATGGTAACGTGGTTACCTATAAAGGCAGGCTAGTTGCGAAAGGTTTCAAACAAATCTACGGGATAGATTATGATGAAACTTTCTCACCTGTAGCCATGTTTAAGTCTATTCGGATTCTTTTCGCGATAGCTGCATATTACGATTATGAGATCTGGCAGATGGATGTGAAAACAGCTTTCCTTAATGGAAATCTGGATGAGGATGTGTATATGACACAACCTGAAGGTTTCACTAATCCATCAGATCGTCATAAAATATGCAAGTTAAAGAAGTCTATTTATGGACTGAAACAAGCATCTAGAAGCTGGAATATTCGTTTCGATGAATCAATCTCTGAGTTTGGTTTCATCAAGAACGAAGATGACCCGTGTGTATATAAAAGGTTTAGTGGGAGCGTGATTACATTCCTAATCCTCTACGTCGATGATATCTTGATCATTGGAAATGACATTCCTGAAATGCATGCTGTGAAGGCATGGTTAAGGAAATGTTTCCAGATGAAAGATTTAGGAGAAGCAGCCTATGTGTTAGGTGTGAAGATCTACAAGCCTAGATCTAAGAGGCTTCTCGGGCTGTGCCAGAGTACTTACATCGATAAGGTCCTGGAAAGATTCCATTTAGAGAATTCTAAAAGGGGACATCTTCCAGTCAGACATGGTCTGAATCTTTCGAAGAGTCAGTGTCCACGAACACAGACTGAGAAAGATGAAATGGACAATACACCTTATGCTTCGGCTATTGGATCCATAATGTATGCGATGTTGTGTACTCGCCCAGACGTTGCTTACGGGCTAAGCGTGACCAGTCGGTTCCAAAGTAATCCAGGTATGGCGCACTGGATTGCAGTCAAGAATATTTTAAAATATCTGCGGAGGACCAAAGATATGTTCTTGATATATGGTGGTCAGGAAGAACTCAGTATAGAAGGATATACTGACGCTTCGTTCCAGTCGGACCAGGATGATTTCCGATCGCAATCAGGCTATGTTTTTAGCTTGAATGGTGGAGCAGTGGTGTGGAAGAGTTTCAAACAGTCAACTGTTGCTGATTCCACAACAGAAGCTGAGTATGTTGCAGCCTCGGAAGCATCCAAGGAGGCAGTGTGGATTCGTAAGTTCGTGAGAGAACTTGGTGTTGTTCCTTCGAGTGCAGATCCTTTGGTTATCTTCTGTGATAACACTGGAGCAATCGCACAAGCAGAGGAACCATGGTCACACCAGAAGTCCAAGCACATACAGAGACGGTTTCACTTGATCCGGGAGATCATTGATCGTGGCGAGATCAAAATTTGCAAGGTTCATACAGACGACAATCTGGCTGACCCGCTTACCAAGCCTCTGGCGCAGCAGAAGCATGAGAAGCACTGTAATAATATGGGTTTGAGGTTTCTCAACCATTAGATTAAGTGCAAGTGGGAGATTGTTGGGGTATGCCCTTAAGGCTAATGTTTGAGGCCTTTGGGATTGTAATAGTATCATGTAATAAACTCTTGTGTTTATAAAGGCATGGTTATTGTTCAGGTTGTTACCTTGTCTGCTGTAATAAGTGTACTTCTGAATAATGTCTCAAAGCTGTTCAGCTAGGCTGACATGCATATGTCCTTAGTCGATATATCTTGGTGAACATGAGACAGCCTTGATATGATTGAGACTAATATGTGTGCTAATCTTATAGGATGCTTCGAGCATGGAATAAGATGTAGACTCATGGGTACATTGGATGTACTGGACAGACCCTACTAGGATATTCAATTGCTTGTCACAATATGAATGATCCTTGTTTGCACTAAGTGGCACATGTCCTTTGACTTGAGATCACTTGTGTTACTAAATGATGATTGTCATTGTTTTGAGGTAGTTCAATATCATTTGAAACATAATGATTATAAACTATCTTGGATAATGATCATGAGTCAGGTTAGAACACTAGTGATAGATAAAGGATTGCCGTCTCCTTGTTCAAGGAGTGTGATGTTCTAAAGGGCCCCCCTGTATGAGATGGTTGAGATAGTGTATGGCCATACCCAGGTGACTATGTTCATCTGATCTAATCATGCTCATCATATTGGAGTTACAAGCTTGACACGCTTGTCCAATGAGAACATCCAGTGGCAAAGGACACATGCATGCCTTGTGAAGTTGCATTCACACTTGTGCTGTGTTTTGGGTGTAGTCTTGGAAGACTCTTTCCTTTATATCGGGAGACAGTGATGTGTTGCTAGATACCCCTCACTGATCGTGATAACGTGAGTTGTCGTTACCGACATTTAAAGGAAACCCTCAGGGGCACAATTTGATGATATGGCTTACTTGAGTCAGATCGTGTGGACTGAATCGTTTGGGTTCAGTTTAAAGGGATTTTATCTCTGATTGTAAGTGAGATCTGGTCTGATCATGTTTGATTGATTAGGGCTTGAGATCGGTAAGCTTCGATCGAGAGAGATGATGCTTGATCGGTGAGATCAGGAGCATCAAGAATTGAACGGTTAGATTTTGAACCTTTAGGGTTTAATCTAGACCATATGGCTTGGGTTAATTGGTCTTGGACCAAACCGAATAGAACCGGCTCATGATTGAGCGCATGGTTCATGGGAGATGAGTTAAGCGTTTGGTTCACTCAAGAGTGAACGCATGAGCTTTAACACCTTTCCATTTTTGGAATCGGTTTCGAAGTGGAAATGGTGTAACGCCTCCACATTAGTGTGGGAGGTTACTCTCTTGCCGAATTCTCTCGTGTGAAGGTTTCTCCAATTTTCGGTGGAGAGGACTTGACGAAAGCTACGAGAGGAAGTCTCGCCAAGCACAACCTAGAAGTTCCCTTCCCTTCCATTTTTGATCAAGGACATCTTGGAGATCCTTGCTAGCACAAGGAGCATCCAAGGAGCAAGTCATCACTCATTTTGTGTGCGACAATTTGGAGGAGACCTATCTTGATCTCTCGCTTCCAAGTCGCCATCCTCTTCATGGCATTGGTATGATTTCTCATAGCCTTAAGTTGATCATATGGTTATCATATGCGATCTTCTAGAAACCCTCTTTCTGCCATGCTTGCTAGATGCGCATGTTTAGGGTTTCACCCCCTTATATTAGGGACCCTTCAGAGAAACCTCAAACCCATATTATTACAGTGCTTCTCATGCTTCTGCTGCGCCAGAGGCTTGGTAAGCGGGTCAGCCAGATTGTCATCTGTATGAACCTTGCAGACTTTGATCTCGCCACGATCAATGATCTCCCGGATCAAATGAAATTGTCTCTGTATGTGCTTGGACTTCTGGTGCGACCGTGGTTTCTTTGCCTGTGCGATTGCCCCAGTGTTATCACAGAAGATAACCAAAGGATCTGCACTCGAAGGAACAACACCAAGTTCCTGAATGAACTTGCGAATCCACACTGCCTCCTTGGATGCTTCAGAGGCTGCAACTTACTCGGCTTCTGTTGTGGAATCAGCAACGATAGACTGTATGAAACTCTTCCACACCACTGCTCCACCATTCAAGCTAAAAACATAGCCTGATTGCGATCGGAAATCATCCTGGTCAGATTGGAACGAAGCGTCAGTATATCCTTCAATACTGAGTTCTTCCTGACCTCCATATATCAAGAACATATCTTTGGTCCTCCGCAGATATTTTAAAATGTTCTTGACTGCAATCCAGTGCGCCTGACCTGGATTACTTTGGAATCGACTGGTCACGCTTAACCCATAAGCGACGTCTGGGCGAGTACACAACATCGCATACATAATGGACCCAATAGCCGAAGCATAAGGCGTATTGTCCATTTCATCTTTCTCAGTCTGTGTTTGTGGACACTGACTCTTTGAAAGATTCAGACCATGTCTGACTGGAAGATATCCTCTTTTAGAATTCTCTAAATGAAATCTCTCCAGGACTTTATCGATGTAAGTACTCTGGCACAGCCCGAGAAGCCTCTTAGATCTATCCCTGTAGATCTTCACACCTAATACATAGGCTGCTTCTCCCAAATCTTTCATCTGAAAACATTTCCTTAACCATGCCTTAACCGCATGCATTTTAGGAATATCGTTTCCAATGATCAAGATGTCATCGACGTAGAGGACTAGGAAAGTAATCACGCTCCCACTAAACCTCTTATATACACACGGGTCATCCTCGTTCTTGATGAAACCAAAATCACTGATTGATTCATCAAAACGAATATTCCAGCTTCTTGATGCTTGTTTAAGTCCATAAATGGACTTCTTTAACTTGCATATATTATGACGATCTGATGGATTAGTGAAACCTTCAGGTTGTGTCATATACACATCCTCATCCAGTTTTCCATTAAGGAAAGCCGTCTTCACATCCATTTGCCAGATCTCATAATCATAATATGCTGCTATCGCGAAAAGAATCCGAATAGACTTGAACATGGCCACAGGAGAGAAAGTTTCATCATAATCTATCCCGTAGATTTGTTTGAAACCTTTCGCAACTAGCCTGCCTTTATAGGTAACCACGTTACCATCCATGTCAATCTTCTTCTTGAAGATCCATTTACAGCCTATAGGGATCACTCCCGGAGGCGGATCAACCAAATCCCAAACTTGGTTATCTGACATGGAGTCCATCTCGGCTCGCATAGCTTCAAGCCATCTAGCTGAGTCCGGTCCACTGACCGCATCCGCATAAGTGAGGGGTTCATCATGATCAATGATGTAGACTCCGTCATAGCGCTCAGGCTGTCGACGGATCCTTCCCGATCTTCGCGGTTCCCGTGATATCTGAGCCTCAGATTGTTCAGTAACCTGTTCTACTGGCTCATGCTCATCCAACTGTGCTTGACTACTTTGTCCTTCCTCTGGATTCTCAGCCAGCTTTATTTCTCTCCCACTGGCCTCTTGCAGAAGAAACTCTGTCTCAAGAAAAATGGCCATCCGAGCAACAAATACCTTGTTCTCTTTGGGATCGTAGAAATAATAACCCTTAGTTTCCTTAGGGTAACCGACAAAGATACATTTGTCAGATCTGCTCTCTAGTTTCCCAGAGGCGAGCTTTTTGACATAAGCCTCGCAACCCCAGATCCTGATAAATGTCAAGCTCGGCTGTTTCCCATACCATAACTCATATGGGGTCTTTGAAACTGCCTTGGATGGCACTCGGTTTAGTACTTTTGCAACTGTTTCCAGTGCAAATCCCCAAAAGGAGTAAGATAGTGTAGCTTGACTCATCATAGAACGAACCATATCCAATAAGGTTCTGTTCCTCCTCTCAGACACACCATTCCATTGCGGTGTTCCTGGTGGAGTGAGCTGTGAGATAATCCCACACTCCTTCAGATAGTTAGTAAACTCTCGACTTAGGTATTCACCACCTCGATCAGAACGAAGTGCCTTGATATTTCGGCCTAGCTGATTCTGTACTTCATTTTTGAACTCTTTGAACTTGTCAAAAGATTCACTTTTATGTCTCATAAGATAGACATACCCATATCTACTGAAATCATCAGTAAAGGTAATGAAGTATTGATAGCCACCTCTGGCATGTTTACTAAATGGCCCACACACATCACTGTGTATAAGGTCAAGTAAACCTGAAGCCCTTTGACCTTTGTTAGGAAAAGGTGACTTCGTCATTTTGCCCATCAAACAAGCTTTGCATGTATCAGTCTCCTCATAGGAGAATGATCCCAGCAGTCCATGATCATGCAACCGCTTAATGCGTTTCTTGTTAATATGGCCTAAACGACTATGCCATAGCAAGGTGCTGTCATCAGCATACTTGGCTTTCTTATTATCAATATTTTGTATAGAACATTCCATGTCCAACATGAATAACCCATTGTTAATTGATCCAGTAGCATAAACAATATTATCAAGAGAAAGAACACACTTTGAAATATTGCATTCAAAGGAAAATCCTTTCCTGACAAGAGCAGGAATGGAGATAATATTCTTGGTAATGCTAGGTACAAAATAACAATTATGTAGTTCCAATACAAGTCCAGATGGTAATGAGATGTAATATTCTCCTACAGCAACAGCAGCAACCCGTGCCCCGTTTCCAACTCGTAGGTCCACCTCATGCTGTCCCACCTGTCTTCTTCTCTTGAGTTCCTGTACATTTGAACAAATGTGAACTCCACATGCAGTGTCCAACACCCATGATATAGAAGAAGAGGATATCATGACTTCAGTCACAAAAATACCTGAGCCAGAAGCGATGCTTCCCTTCTTATCTCCTTGGAGCGCTTTACAGTCCTTTTTCCAGTGACCCAGCTGGCCACAATGGAAACATCTGTATTCCTTCAACCGCTTAACCTTCTGCTTCAGAGCCTTGTTGTAGTTCTTGACTGGGGCTTTGCCCTTCTTCCCCTTCTTCTTGTTCCTTGAAGGAACCATTAAGACAGAGGTTGAAGGCTTTCCCTTCAGAGTCTCCTCAGTAGTCAAGAGCATATTCAGCAAGTCTGCCGGAGTACAATCGATTTTGTTCATATTAAAGTTAATGATGAACGCATCGAAAGAGGGCGGTAGAGACTGCAGAATAATATCTACAGCAAGCTCCTGATTGATGGTGTGTCCCAGTTTCTCTAGAGCCTCCTTGTGCCCAATCTTCTTGAGCACGTGAGCTCCCACTGGACTCCCTTCAGTCAGTTTGCTCTGAAAGAAAAGCTTGGTCAAGTTATAGCGTTCAGTCCTCGCCTGTGCAGCATACAGCATCTTGAGGTTTGCTATAATTTATATAGCAGACATATCCTCATGCTGATGCTGCAGCGGTGGCGTCATAGACTCTAGCATCAGGCAAGCGACATCAATGCTATCATTGACATGCTTTTCATAGGCATCCCGAACCGCCCTTGCGGCGTTCAGAGCGGGTTGAGGCGGTATTGCCGTCTCGAGGACATACAGTTTCCTCTCTGCCTTAAGAACAATCTTAAGGTGTCCGAACCAGTCTGAGAAGTTTGGCCTAGCAAACTTCTCCCTTTCCAGTAGGGATCGCACATTGAAGCTCATGGTGTTCGTTGCTGCAGGAATCTACAACAATGCAAGAACAGCAAGGTCAGTATCAATGTTAAGAATCAATTCAGGACTTAAGAATGATTTTTTTTCTCACTATTTTATCTGGCTGAAAAATCCAGCAAAACAGCCCGAAAGAGTGAGACTCTTTTAGTGAGATGGGATCCGGATTTCATACTTGGTCTCCGCGTCCCGCTCAGGCGAGATAAGTTGCACAGAGAGTACAAGCACTAGTTTCTGGTAGGCTATCCCAGCCAATCGCCAACCCGTGCGATTCCCCTTCATCTGGGCAATCCAGCAGACTGTGCCAACTGAGTTGGTACAACACAGTCTCTGATCCCACAGATGGCTGCCTCCATGTGCTACCATATGCGCCACATATGTAGCCTACATGGTCAAGCTGACCCGACCTACTCCCTGGACCACCACATGCTATGTTGAGCAACGAGAAGTGATAAATCCCTTCCCTGTAACACGCAGGTGTAATCCCGCACCGTCTGAAGATAGATGGACGTGCCCACTGAGTGGGTACAACACGGCTCCAACGATAGTCAGAACAGTGAGGTTTCGCGTCAGAAGGCTTACGAGCTTGATATTTCAACGTTGGATTTTAACAGTCTTTTATCTTCTCAACTATCATACAATTCCTATGGTGATAGCAGAAGATAAATAAATCATGCATTTCTAATTATATAATCGATAAAGAGAAAGCATGCTGATCTTATGTGGTAAAAGCCCATTAAGCCTAAGTAAGACCTTAACCTAACTTAAGTCTTCACTTGCTTTTCTTCATGGGGCTTTGCTCCTCATCTGGCCCAAACCAGGGCCCAAGCGCCCACTGCAGCTCAGGTGCGCCCACCAGGTAAATGCGCCTGTCCTAGGGTCGAACCCTAGACCTCCCACCTGGTCAAGCCACTGCTGCATGCGCCTCTGCCATGTGTGCTATGTGCTCTTGTCTGATCAAATTACAAATTAATCTATCTAGACAAGATTGACACGCAGGTCAATTACACTTTATAAATTAAATAACATGTGATTCGCAGATCACAATAAAAAATTAATTTACAAGTTAATTCTAGGCACGCAGGCCCCAGCACAGCACACATTAATCGGGCAGCCCACATAAGAGTAAATAAACTGGCATATGGTATTCAATCAACATGTGATCCATTTAAGAAAATAAAATATTTCAAAAACCCATTGGCATCTATTTTATTTTCCTTATGTGCCCTACTACCTTACAACGGTCCATTACTAGGGATCCACTCATCAGACCTAGTCAGATCCACTGCCCTTGCATGCACCAAGTCCTAACTGACTTGAGTCAACCAAATAGTCAACTATGCATGCGTCAAGGGCTGAACGACCACAATGAGGTCTGGCAAGCGGGTGTGACCCCGGGCCTAACCCATGTGCGTTCATCGATTGTCTCAATCAGACATCGCTACACGCCTGTCCGTAGTCGACCAATAGCAACCTCGTGCTTACGCACAGGTGCTATCTGGTCAACCCATCTAGGCTGTCAGATAGTCTGATAGACTGGTTGGATCTTGACTCGACTGTGACTTCAACCCTAATAACCCGTCTAAGGGTTTAAAGCAGGCGCCACTTAGATCTAATGGTAAGCGCGCAAGTTATTTTGTTTTACCGAAAAATATTGAACAACATGATGAAGCATGCGCCACCATGAAAAGACAACATGTAAGTTTCGCATGTCACATATAGATCTATCTAAGTTGCGCTAACAGGGATCACACAAGCATCAAGCAACCATAAAAACATGCATAAACCGCCTCTGATACCAATTGAAAGTCCCCACATGAAGGGGGGCGAAACCCTAATGGCACATATAAGAGGTTTTGAAAGCAACGGAAGCTAGGGTTTCTAAACAAAATCGCATGCATATCATATGATTAACTTGTAAAGATTAGACGACTCATACCAGTGCCATTTCTCTGATGGCGTCTTGGAAGCAGAAACCGAAAAAGCTTTCCTCCAAAAGATGCGCACACAAGATGAAGATCGCCTACCCTTGTCGCTCCTTGTGCTAGCAAGGATCTCCAAGTTTCTTGATCGAATGGAAGGGAGTGAGATGACTTCCTTTTTCTTTTCGAATCCTCTCCAAGGCTTCAACCTTTCACCACTCGAGAGAGAGCGTAGCCGTTCAGAGAGATGGGCGAGAGAGAGAGACAAGAATAGAATAATTCTATTCCTACATGAGGCGTGATCTCATTTGAGATCATGGTTTCTAAAAATAGAAACCCACACTCGCTCATGTGTTCACGCCAAGTGAACAAGTCGCAACCTCCTTTCCCCTTGAACCATGCGCTCACTCAATGAGCGGTTTATTTTGGTTTGGTTCAAAGACCAATTAACCCAAGCGATTTGGTCTAGATCATATTAAACCCTAAAGGTTCAAGATCTAACCGTTCATCTCATGATGCTCCTGATCTCACTGATCTAGCATCCATTCTCTCGATCGAAGCTTACCGATCTCAAGCCCTAATCAATCAAACATGATTAGACCAGATCTCACTCACAATCAGAGATTAAATCCCCTTAAACTGAACCCAAACAATTCAGTCCACACGATCTGACTTAAGTAAGCCATAGCATCAAATTGTGCGACCCTAAGGGTTTCCTTTAACTGTCGATAACGATAACTTACGTCATCACGATCAGTGAGGGGTATCTAGCAACAAATCACTGTCTCCCGATATAAAGGAAAGAGTCTTCCAAGACTACACCCAAAACACAGCACAAGTGTGAATCCAGCTTACAAGGCATACATATTTCCTTTGCCACTGGATGTTCTTATTGGACAAGCGTGTCAAGCCTGTAGCTCCAATATGACGAGCATGATTAGATCAGATGAACATAGTCACCTGGGTATGGCCATACACTTTCTCAATCATCTCATCCAGGGGGGCCCCTTTAGAACATCACACTCCTTAAACAAGGAGACGGCAATCCTATATCTATCACTAGTGTCCTAACCTGACTCATGATCATTATCCAAGATAGTCTATAACCATTATGTTTCAAATGATATTGAACTATCTCAAAACAATGACAATCATCATTTAGAAACACAAGTGATCTCAAGTCAGAGGACATGTGCCACTTGTTGCAATCAAGGATTATTCACATTGTGACAAGCAATTGAATATCCTAGTAGGGTCTGTCCAGTACATCCAATGTACCCATGAGTCTACATCTTATTCCATGCTCGAAGCATCCTATAAGATTAGAACACATATTAGTCTCAATCATATCAAGGCTGTCTCATGTTCACCAAGATATTTTGACTAAGGACAAAACAGCATGTCAGCCAAGCTGAACAGCTTTGAGACATTATTCAGAAGCACACTTATTGCAGCAGACAATGTAACCAACTGAATAACAACCATTGCCTTTATAAACATAAGAGTTTATACATGATACTGTTACAATCCCAAGGCCTCAAACATTAGCCTTAAGGGCATACCCCAACACATATCTCATAGTCATGATATGCAGCTATAGCAAGCAGAATCCGAATGGATTTAATCATGGCAACTGGCGAGAAGGTTTCATCATAGTCCACCCCGTGGACTTGTTTAAATCCTTTAGCCACTAGTCTACCCTTATAGGTAACTATTTTGCCATCCATGTCTGTCTTCCTCTTGAAGACCCATTTACACCCTATGGGTTTTACCCCATCAGGCAGCTCAACCAAATCCCAGACATGGTTAGCCAACAGGAATCCATCTCGGATCGCATGGCGTCAAGCCATCTCTCGGAGTCCGGTCCACTGACCGCCTCATCATAGGTTCTGGGTTCATCTTCAATGATGAAGATCCCATCGTGTTGGGTCGATAGCGACCCATACCTTTCAGGTGCACGACGAATTCTCCCTGACCTACGTGGGACCTGTGTCTGAGCCTCAGGCTGCCTAGCAACCATTGGAGGTGGCTCAGATTCCATCTCTTTGTCTTGTGCTTGCACTTGGACCTCATCCAAGTCAAACTTCCTCCCACTAACTTCTTTAATTGGAAATTCTTTCTCTAGAAAGACAGCACCCCGGGCAACAAAAACTTTATTCTCGGTTGGGACATAGAAGTAGTATCCTTTAGTTTCCTTAGGATACCCCACAAACACACACTTATCAGATCTAGGTTCTAGCTTACTAGAATCCTGACGTTTGACATAAGCCTCACATCCCCAAATCTTGATAAAAGTGAGATTAGGGCGTCTCCCACTCCACATCTCGTATGGTATTTTGGAGACACTATTAGATGGAACATTATTCAGTATCAGAGAAGCTGTTTCTAGTGCATGCCCCCAGAATGATGAAGGTAGAGTTGCATGACTCATCATAGATCGAACCATATCCAATAAAGTTTGATTTCTCCTTTCAGACACACCATTCTATTGAGGTGTTCCAGGAGGAGTGAGTTGGGATATGATCCCACACTCTCTCAGATAGTCAAAGAACTCACCGTTCAGGTACTCTCCACCTCGATCTGATCGAAGAGCTTTAATGGATCTTCCAAGCTGGATCTCTACTTCATTCTTGAACTCCTTGAATTTCTCAAAGGATTCAGATTTATGTCTCATTAGGTAGACATAGCCATAGCTACCGAAGTCATCAGTGAAGGTAATGAAGTAGTTGTACCCTCCTCTGGCTTGTTTATTGAAGGGCCCAGACACATCAGTATGTATGAGATCTAATAAACCTTCTGCCCTCTCACCAATCTTGGTGAAGGGCGCCTTTGTCATCTTCCCTAATAAACAATGTTCACAGGTATCAAATTCCTCCAAGGAACTTGAATCTAACAATCCATTTGCATGGAGTTGTTGGATGCGATTCTTGTTTATATGGGCTAATCGACAGTGCCATAGGAAAGCACCAACTGAACCACTCAGTTTGGTCCTTTTATTACTTATGTTACAAATAGAACTTTCCATATCCAAGATATATAGACCATTGCACAAAGTACCCTTCCCATAGAACATATTTGCAAATGAAAAAGAACAGGAGTTCTTATTTATTTCAAATTTAAATCCTTTCCTTGCTAAGCAATGAATGGATACAATGTTCTTTGTAAGTGAAGGTACACAAAAGCAATTATCTAGTTCTAATTGAAGTCCAGAAGGCAAGGAGAGAGTCAAAAACCTACAGCAACAGCAGCAACCTGTGCCCCATTTCCAACGCGTAGGTCAATCTCTCCAAGCCGCACCGATCTACTTTTCTTGAGCCCCTGCATATTTGTACAAATATGAGCTCCACATGCGGTATCCAATACCCATGACATAGAAGTAGAAAGATTGACTTATGTAACATAGATACCTGAGCTAGAAGTTAAGGCCAAGCCTTTCTTCTCCTCATTATGAAGCTGCTTGCAGTCCCTTCTCCAGTGACCCTGCTTGCCACAGTGAAAACACCTCTGGTCCTTTGACTTCCTTGCCTTTTTCTTCAGTGCTTTGGTAGGACCTCTGGCACTGCTCTTAGCACGTGCCTTACCCTTCTTCTTTATCTTCTTGGTCGCAGGGACCAAAAGAACATAATTGGGTTTGGTCTTACCCATCTCTCGCTCGGCTGTTTGGAGCATATTCATCAATTCCTCCCGTGTGCACTCAATCCGGTTCATGTTGAAGTTAATGATAAACGGACTAAAGCTAGGGGGCAGGGAATACAGAATAAGATCCACAACCAGCTCGTTGTCTATGGTGTGTCCCAGTCTCCTGAGATGATCCACGTTCCCAATGAGTTTGAGAACATGGGGTCTCACTGGTGCACCCTCAGACAACTTGCACCGAAAGACTGTTTTGGCGGTGTCAAATCTCTCAGTTCTAGCCTGAGCCTCGAACATCTGTTTCAGACGAGTGATCATCTAAAAAGCGTTCTGCTCCTCATATTGCACCTGCAGTTCAGGTGCCATGCTGGCTAGCATAAGACATGCAACCTCCAAAGAGTCATCCTGATGCTTTCTATAAGCATCTCTGTCTGCCGTACGGGCATTAGGCGGAGGAGCCGCAGGAAGAGGCTGTTCAAGGACATACAGCTTCTTCTCGAGCTTGAGGACTATCCTCAAGTTCCGATGCCAGTCCATAAAGTTAGTTCCAACTAACTTATCCTTATCAAGGAGTGATCGCAGTGATAATCCGCCTATGTTCGTAGCCATTGTTCTACAACACCCAAGAAGAACAGATCAGTACTACTTCGAATCATTTAAACTGGACTTGTTTTAAATGATTACTGCTCCCACTATTTTATATTCGAATTGACAACCCACAAAGTCAATCGGAAAGTTTAAGACTTCCTAGTGAGATGGGATCCTTATTTCACATGAGGCTTCGCATCCCACGAGGGTGGGATGAGATGCACAAAGTTACCCATGTTTCCTAAGGTGGGCGCGCCGGCCGGTTGCTCCTAGCAACTCCGCTTGTGGAGACAGTCTGGGCATTTCATGTCCAGCGAGGGCTGGATACAACATGAAACCTTTACCTGTCGACGATGCCTCTAGACTTTCACCATGTGCCCAGCACATGTGAACTTCTAGTCAAGTCCATTCCTAACCGTTATGCCCAGGGCCAACGAGTTTCCTTGCGAAGGCACGCCCAGGTTAAAACTGGACTAGGGAAACCATTGCACCATGCACTTTCTAAAGATAAGTGGGTGTGTCCCACGAGGGTGGGAAACAATTCACAACTCCACTGATCGATAGCTTAGTGAGGGCTACGCGTTAGAAGTCTACTAGACTTGATATTTTAATTGAGGGTTTTTGTTTAAGGTCTCATCATCTCAGTTTTATCTTATGTCTATCATTACAGGCATGCAATCCTATGGTGATAACATAACGATAAAACATTTCAGGCATGCTTCTGCAGATAATAATAAAAAGCAGTAAAGAATGATGTGATCATATCCTATTCAAGACATTGAACCAATCCATGCCATGAAATAGGTTCAACTCTTGTCCTAGAACTCAAGCCCCAAGAACTAGACCTAGTCTAGCCGACCTCTAGCTTGAACTTCAAGGTTGGCTCTAAGGTCCTTCTCTCTTGGTTTAGCTCTCAAACCCTAGAGGTACACTTTAAAAGTTCCCCATAGGTTCGGCCAATGCCATGGTCTTCCTCCAAGGAAGGTGCTGAAAGTACCCCTTAAGATTAAGGGGGGTCCCCTTCTAGGGGGAGCAAAAACCCTAGTCATGTGGCGCATAAAACTTTGCAGCGGAATAAAGGGTTTGAAAGAATCTATTGCATGATATATGATCAACTTAAGTAAACTTGAATTCATACCATAGCCATTTGCGTTGGATGAAGACTTGGAAGGAAAGGCGCAAGCGAGCCTTCTCCTAAGGTGACGCACACAATTGGTGTCGCCTACTTTCCTTGGTGCTCCTTGTGCTAGCAAGGTTCCAAGAAGCCTTTGTCGAATGGAAAGGGAAAGGAAAAAGATCGTCTTGCTTGAGTTTCCTTTTTTTCGTCCTCCTCTTCTCTAGCCGAGAGGTTGTCACGTCTAAGCCAAGCGTTGGCGACGAACAAAGAGAGAGGGAAGCGTGAAGTGTGGCAATCGTGAGTCATGGCCACGATTAGTAGAAGTGCTATCTAAAAATAGCATCCACTTCTCAACATGCGCTCTTGGGTTTACCCAATCGCTAATGCCACATCACTTGAACCATGCGCTCAACCAATGAGCGGGTTCACTTCGGTTTGGTCCAAGACCAATTAAACCAAGCAATATGGTCTAGATCTTAAATAAACCCTAAGGCTTCAGATCTAACCGTCAATCTCTTCGATGCCCCTGATCTGACCGATCTGGCATCTAATCTCTCGATCGAAGCTTACCGATCTAAAGCCCTAATCAATCAAACATGATCAGACTAGATCTCACTCACAATCAGAGATTAAATCCCTTTAAACTGAACCTAAACAATTCAGTCCACACGAACTGACTTAAGTAAGCCATATCATCAAATTGTGCGACCCTGAGGGTTTCCTTTAAATGTCGGTAACGATAATTCTCATTATCACGATCAGTGAGGGGTATCTAGCAACACATCACTGTCTCCCGATATAGAGGAAAGAGTCTTCCAAGACTACACCCAAAACATAGCACAAGTGTGAATCAATTCACAAGGCATGCATATTTCCTTTGCCACTGGATGTTCTTATTGGACAAGCCTGTCAAGCTCGTAACTCCAATATGATGAGCATGATTAGATCAGATGAACACTGTCACCTGGGTATGGCCATACTCTTTTCTCAATCATCTCATCCAGGGGGCCCCTTTAGAACATCACACTCCTTAAACAAGGAGACGGCAATCCTATGTCTATCATTAGTGCCCTAACCTGACTCAAGCTCATCATCCAAGATAGTCTATAATCATTATGTTTCAAATGATATTGAACTACCTCAAAACAATGACAATTATCATTTAGAAACACAAGTGATCTCAAGTCAGAGGAAATGTGCCACTTGTCTTAATCAAGGAATATTCACATTGTGACAAACAATTGAACATCCTAGTAGGGTCTGTCCAGTACATCCCATGTACCCATGAGTCTACATCTTATTCCATGCTCGAAGCATCCTATAAGATTAGAACACATATTAGTCTTAACCATATCAAGGCTGTCTCATGTTCACCAAGATATATCGACTAAGGACATAATAGCATGTCAGCCCAGCTGAATAGCTTTGAGACATTATTCAGAAGAACATATATTGCAGCAGACAATGTAGCTAACTGAATAACAACCATGCCTTTAAACATAACAGTTTATTACATGATACTGATACATTCCCATAGGCCTCAAACATTAGCCTTAAGGGCATACCCCAACAATCTCCCACTTGCACTTAATCTAATGGTTGAGAAATCTCAAACCCATATTATTACAGTGCTTCTCATGCTTCTGCTGCGCCAGAGGCTTGGTAAGCGGGTCTGCCAGATTGTCATCTGTATGAACCTTGCAGATTTTGATCTCGCCACGATCTATGATCTCCCTGATCAAATGAAACCGTCTCTGTATGTGCTTGGACTTCTGGTGCGACCGTGGTTCCTTTGCTTGTGCGATTGCTCCAGTGTTATCACAGAAGATAACCAAAGGATCTGCACTCGAAGGAACGACACCAAGTTCTCTCACGAACTTACGAATCCACACTGCCTCCTTGGATGCTTCCGAGGCTGCAACATACTCGGCTTCTGTTGTGGAATCAGCAACAGTTGACTGTTTGAAACTCTTCCACACCACTGCACCTCCATTCAAGCTAAAAACATAGCCTGATTGCGATCGGAAATCATCCTGGTCAGACTGGAACGAAGCGTCAGTATATCCTTCAATACTGAGTTCTTCCTGACCACCATATATCAAGAACATATCTTTGGTCCTCCGCAGATATTTTAAAATGTTCTTGACTGCAATCCAGTGCGCCATACCTGGATTACTCTGGTAACGACTGGTCACGCTTAACCCGTAAGCGACGTCTGGGCGAGTACACAACATCGCATACATAATGGATCCAATATCCGAAGCATAAGGCGTATTGTCCATTTCATCTTTCTCAGTCTGTGTTTGTGGACACTGACTCTTCGAAAGATTCAGACCATGTCTGACTGGAAGATATCCTTTCTTAGAATTCTCTAAGTGAAATCTCTCCAGGACCTTTTCGATGTAAGTACTCTGGCACAGCCCGAGAAGCCTCTTAGATCTATCCCTGTAGATCTTCACACCTAACACATAGGCTGCTTCTCCTAAATCTTTCATCTGGAAACATTTCCTCAGCCATGCCTTAACAGCATGCATTTCAGGAATGTCATTTCCAATGATCAAGATGTCATCGACGTAGAGGACTAGAAAAGTAATCACGCTCCCACTAAACCTCTTATATACGCACGGGTCATCCTCGTTCTTGATGAAACCAAATTCAGTAACTGATTCATCAAAACGAATATTCCAGCTTCTGGATGCTTGTATAAGTCCATAAATAGACTTCTTTAACTTGCATATCTTATGACGATCTGCTGGATTAGTGAAACCTTCTGGTTGTGTCATATACACATCCTCATCCAGATTTCCATTCAGGAAAGCTGTTTTCACATCCATCTGCCAGATCTCATAATCATAATATGCAGCTATCGCGAAAAGAATCCGAATAGACTTAAACATGGCTACAGGTGAGAAAGTTTCATCATAATCTATCCCGTAGATTTGTTTGAAACCTTTCGCAACTAGCCTGCCTTTATAGGTAATTACGTTACCATCCATGTCAATCTTCTTCTTGAAGATCCATTTACAGCCTATAGGGATAACTCCCGGAGGTGGATCAACCAAATCCCAAACTTGGTTATCTGACATGGAGTCCATCTCGGCGCGCATAGCTTCAAGCCATCTCGCTGATTCCGGTCCACTGACCGCATCCGCATAAGTAAGGGGTTCATCATTATCAATGATGTAGACTCCGTCATAGCGCTCAGGCTGTCGACGGATCCTACCCGATCTTCGCGGTTCCCGTGATATCTGAGCCTCAGGTTGTTCAATAACCTGTTCTACCGGCTCAGGCTCATCCAACTGTGCTTGGTCACTTTGTCCTTCTTCTGGATTCTCATCCAGTTTTATTTCTCTCCCACTGGCCTCTTGCAGAAGAAACTCCTTCTCAAGAAATATGGCCGTCCGAGCAACAAAAACCTTGTTCTCTTTGGGGTCGTAGAAATAATAACCCTTAGTTTCCTTAGGGTAACCGACAAAGATACATTTGTCAGATCTGCTCTCTAGTTTCCCAGAGGCGAGCTTTTTGACATAAGCCTCGCAGCCCCAGATCCTGATAAATGTCAAGCTTGGCTGTTTCCCATACCATAACTCATATGGCGTCTTTGAAACTGCCTTGGATGGCACTCGGTTTAGTACCTTTGCAGCTGTTTCCAGTGCAAAACCCCAAAAGGAGTAGGGTAGAGTAGCCTGACTCATCATAGAACGAACCATATCAAGTAGCGTTCTATTTCTCCTTTCGGACACACCATTCCATTGCGGTGTTCCTGGTGGAGTGAGCTGTGAGATAATCCCACACTCCTTTAGATAGTCAGTGAATGCATGACTTAGGTATTCACCACCTCGATCTGAGCGAAGTGCCTTGATATTTCGGCCTAGCTGATTCTGTACTTCATTTTTGAACTCTTTGAACTTGTCAAAAGATTCACTCTTATGTCTCATCAGATAGACATACCCATATCTACTGAAATCATCAGTAAAGGTAATGAAGTATTGATAGCCACCTCTGGCATGTTTACTAAAAGGCCCACACACATCACTGTGTATAAGGTCAAGTAAACCTGAAGCCCTTTGACCTTTGTGAGGAAAAGGTGACTTCGTCATTTTGCCCATCAAACAAGCTTTGCATGTATCAATCTCCCTATAGGAGAATGATCCCAGCAGCCCATTATCATGCAACCGCTTAATGCGTTTCTCGTTAATATGGCCCAAACGACTATGCCATAGCAAGGTGCTGTCATCAGCATACTTGGCTTTCTTAATATCAATTTGCTGTATCGAACATTCCATGTCCAACATGTATAACCCATTGTTAATTGAACCAGTTGCATAAACAATATTATCAAAAGATAAAATACACTTTGAAATATTGCATTCAAAGGAAAATCCCTTCCTGACAAGAGCAGGAATGGAGATAATATTTTTAGTTATACTGGGAACAAAATAACAACTGTTTAGTTCCAATACAAGTCCAGATGGTAAAGAAATAAAGTAGTCTCCTACAGCAACAGCAGCAACCCGTGCCCCGTTTCCAACGCGTAGGTCCACCTCATGCTGTCCCACCTGCCTTCTTCTCTTGAGTTCCTGTACATTTGAACAAATGTGAACTCCACATGCAGTGTCCAACACCCATGATATAGAAGAAGAAAACATGACTTCAGTCACGAATATACCTGAGCCAGAAGCAAAGCTTCCCCTCTTATCTCCTTGGAGCGCTTTACAGTCCTTTTTCCAGTGACCCAGCTGGCCACAGTGGAAACACCTGTATTCCTTGGACCGCTTCACCTTCTGCTTCAGAGCCTTGCTGTAATTCTTGACCGGGGCCTTGCCCTTCTTCCCCTTCTTCTTGTTCCTAGAAGGAACCATCAAGACAGAGGTTGAAGGCTTACCCTTCAGAGTCTCCTCAGTGGTCAAGAGCATATTCAGCAGCTCTGCCGGAGTACAATCGATTTTGTTCATATTAAAATTAATAATGAACGCGTCGAATGAAGGCGGGAGAGACTGTAGAATAATGTCCACAGCAAGCTCCTGGTTGATGGTATGCCCCAGTTTCTCTAGAGCCTCCTTGTGCCCAATCATCTTGAGCACGTGAGCTCCCACTGGGCTCCCTTCAGCCAGTTTGCTCTGAAAGAAGAGCTTTGTCAAATTATAGCGTTCAGTCCTCGCCTGTGCAGCATACAGCATCTTGAGGTTTGCTATCATGTCTATAGCAGACATATCCTCATGCTGACGCTGCAGCGGTGGCGTCATAGACGCTAGCATCAGGCAAGCGACATCAATGCTATCATTGACGTGCTTTTCATAGGCTTCCCGAACCGCCCTCGCGGCGTTCGGAGCGGGCTGCGGCGGTATCGCCGTCTCGAGGACATACAGTTTCCTCTCTGCCTTAAGAACGATCTTAAGGTGTCCAAACCAGTCAGAGAAGTTCGGCCCAGCAAACTTCTCCCTTTCCAGTAGGGATCGCACATTGAAGTTCATGGTGTTCGTTGCTGCAGGTATCTACAACAATGCAAGAACAGCAAGGTCAGTATCAATGTATAAGAATCAATCAGGACTTAAGAAAGATTCTTTTTCTCACTATTTTATCAGGCGTGAAAAATCCAGCAAAACAGCCCGAAAGAGTAATACTCTTTTAGTGAGATGGGATCCAGATTTCATACTTGGTCTCCGCGTCCCGCTCAGGCGAGATAAGATGCACAGAGAGTACAAGCACTAGTTTCTGGTAGGCAGTCCCTGCCGATCGCCAACCCGTGCGATTCCCCTTCATCTGGGCAGTCCAGCAGACTGTGCCAACTGAGTTGGTACAACACAATCTCTGACCCCACAGATGGCTGCCTCCATGTGCTACCATATGCTCCACATATGTAGCCAACACGGTCAAGCTGACCCGACCTACTCCCTGGACCACCGTGTGCTATGCTAAGCAACGAGAAGGGATAAATCCCTACTCTGTAACACACAGATGTAATCCCACACCCTCTGAAGATAGATGGACGTGCCCACTGAGTGGGTACAACACGGCTCCAACGATAATCAGAACAGTGAGGTTTCGCGTCAGAAGGCTTACGAGCTTGATATTAAAGCGTTGGATTTTAACGGTCCTTTTTATCTTCATGCCTATCATGCAATTCCTATGGTGATAGCAGAAGATAATTTAATCATGCAATTCTAATATTCATCAATAAAAGAAAGCATGAATCTTATGTGGTAAAAGCCCATAGCCCTAGTGAGATCTTAACCTAACTTAAGTCTTCACTTGCTCTTCATGGGTCTTTAGCTGCTCATCTGGCCCAAACCTGGGCCCAAGCGCCATCTGCAGCTCAGGTGCGCCTACCAGGGAAAATGCGCCTGGTCCCAGAGTCGAACCCTGGACCTCCCACCTGGTCAAGCCACTGCTGCATGCGCCTCTGCCAAGTGTGCTTTGTGCTCTTGTCTAATTAAATTACAAATTTAACTATCTAGACAAGAGTGACACGCAGGTCACTTACATTTATAAATTAATTAAACAGTGATTCGCAGATCACAAAATAAAATTAATTTACAATCAATATTCCCAGGCACGCAGGCCCCAGCACAGCACACAAATAATATGAGCAGCCCACATAAGACTAAATAAACAAGCAAATGCATCATTCAATAACCATGTGATCCATCAAAAAAAATTAAAATTTTTGAAAACCCCATAGGATCAATTTTAATTTTCCTTATTTGCCCTACAACCTTACAACGGTCCATTACTAGGGATCCACTCATCCAACCTAGTCAGATCCACTGCCCTTGCATGCACCAAGTCCTAACTGACTTGCGTCGACCATAAGGTCAACTATGCATGCGCCAGGGCTGAACATCCACACTGAGGTCTGGCAAACGGGCGTGACCCCGGGCCTAACTCAGGTGCGTTCATAAGTTGTCTCAATCAGACATCGCTACACACCTGTCTGCAGTCGACCTATAGCCACCATAGGCTTGCGCCAAGGTGCTAACTGGTCGACCCATTCAGGCTGTCAGATAGTCTGATCAGACTGTTGGATCCAACCTAGGGGATGACTTCAACCCTAGTAACCCGTCTAAGGGTTTAAAGTATGGGCTTAGATCTATTTGGAGCGCGCATGTAATAAGGATTTTTAATAAAACCTAGATGCGCCAACAAGCAAGATAACAAAAGCATGTTTCGGCATGAAACAATGTAACATGTAAATTCGCATGTTGTTAACTCTAGATCTATAGATTTAAAACATGGATCACACAACATGAAGCAATCATATAAGCAAGCATTAACGTTGGCTCTGATACCAATTGAAAGTACCCCTTAAGATTAAGGGGGGTCCCCTTCTAGGGGGAGCAAAAACCCTAGTCATGTGGCGCATAAAACTTTGCAGCGGAATAAAGGGTTTGAAAGAATCTATTGCATGATATATGATCAACTTAAGTAAACTTGAATTCATACCATAGCCATTTGCGTTGGATGAAGACTTGGAAGGAAAGGCGCAAGCGAGCCTTCTCCTAAGGTGACGCACACAATTGGTGTCGCCTACTTTCCTTGGTGCTCCTTGTGCTAGCAAGGTTCCAAGAAGCCTTTGTCGAATGGAAAGGGAAAGGAAAAAGATCGTCTTGCTTGAGTTTCCTTTTTTTCGTCCTCCTCTTCTCTAGCCGAGAGGTTGTCACGTCTAAGCCAAGCGTTGGCGACGAACAAAGAGAGAGGGAAGCGTGAAGTGTGGCAATCGTGAGTCATGGCCACGATTAGTAGAAGTGCTATCTAAAAATAGCATCCACTTCTCAACATGCGCTCTTGGGTTTACCCAATCGCTAATGCCACATCACTTGAACCATGCGCTCAACCAATGAGCGGGTTCACTTCGGTTTGGTCCAAGACCAATTAAACCAAGCAATATGGTCTAGATCTTAAATAAACCCTAAGGCTTCAGATCTAACCGTCAATCTCTTCGATGCCCCTGATCTGACCGATCTGGCATCTAATCTCTCGATCGAAGCTTACCGATCTAAAGCCCTAATCAATCAAACATGATCAGACTAGATCTCACTCACAATCAGAGATTAAATCCCTTTAAACTGAACCTAAACAATTCAGTCCACACGAACTGACTTAAGTAAGCCATATCATCAAATTGTGCGACCCTGAGGGTTTCCTTTAAATGTCGGTAACGATAATTCTCATTATCACGATCAGTGAGGGGTATCTAGCAACACATCACTGTCTCCCGATATAGAGGAAAGAGTCTTCCAAGACTACACCCAAAACATAGCACAAGTGTGAATCAATTCACAAGGCATGCATATTTCCTTTGCCACTGGATGTTCTTATTGGACAAGCCTGTCAAGCTCGTAACTCCAATATGATGAGCATGATTAGATCAGATGAACACTGTCACCTGGGTATGGCCATACTCTTTTCTCAATCATCTCATCCAGGGGGCCCCTTTAGAACATCACACTCCTTAAACAAGGAGACGGCAATCCTATGTCTATCATTAGTGCCCTAACCTGACTCAAGCTCATCATCCAAGATAGTCTATAATCATTATGTTTCAAATGATATTGAACTACCTCAAAACAATGACAATTATCATTTAGAAACACAAGTGATCTCAAGTCAGAGGAAATGTGCCACTTGTCTTAATCAAGGAATATTCACATTGTGACAAACAATTGAACATCCTAGTAGGGTCTGTCCAGTACATCCCATGTACCCATGAGTCTACATCTTATTCCATGCTCGAAGCATCCTATAAGATTAGAACACATATTAGTCTTAACCATATCAAGGCTGTCTCATGTTCACCAAGATATATCGACTAAGGACATAATAGCATGTCAGCCCAGCTGAATAGCTTTGAGACATTATTCAGAAGAACATATATTGCAGCAGACAATGTAGCTAACTGAATAACAACCATGCCTTTAAACATAACAGTTTATTACATGATACTGATACATTCCCATAGGCCTCAAACATTAGCCTTAAGGGCATACCCCAACAGGTGCGCCACTATGCAAGGGGCCAAGATGGCTAGCTTCTAAACCAAAAGAGGTTTGGCCAAGCTTTCTTGCGCCTCCAAGCAACCAAGCACCAACTTGCATGCGCCACCTTGCATGCTTGCGCCATCAAGCAAGATGCGAGCATCAAGGTCCAAGTACATGCGCCACCCTAATTTTCTTCTTAGCAAAAAGAAAAGCGGCACGTTGGCCTCACGAGGATACATCGCAGGCATGCTAAGGGGGCTTGACTAATGATCACAACATCATGCATAATCAAGGCATTTACTCATGCAATTCTACATGCTCATGAAAAACATAAAATCTGAAATTTTACTTTTTCATAAAACTAGTCTCTTTTTCTCATCTTCTTCTCACAAATCTTTTGGTTTATTGCGATTTATTTTTCATGATGATTTCAGAGAACCTTTCGGCTGCCAATTTTGTCAGATCAAGAGACTTGGCCAGTCCGAAGACACAATGCCCGTCCCACTTGACAAAATTACGTGCGTCATTGATCTTTAAATCAAACAAGAAAATTAGTCCAAAAATCCAAAAGAGATTGAGAGGATGATAGAAACAAGAAGCCCTAATTTTTCCTACTTAGAAAAATCGTTTGCCATGCATCATGCTATATACGAAAATAGAGATATGGCATGTGAGCATGAAAGAAAAGCATAAAACATCGTTCGAGTCTTGCAAGTCCCTCTGATACAACTGTTGGGAAACCCCGGGGACATTTTACAATTTTCAGAGTCATGGACAGACATTTTACGCAGCGGAAGAATGTCCCCGAAATAGGCCGGTCCCAAAAACCCAGTGAAGATCGCAAGCAAGGGAGTCGACACGATGAGTTAGGAAATACCTTAAGAGCAATTTGGAGTGATGCCGATGTAGGCGCCCAAGTGTGCGCCCTCTGCAGTCTCACACACACGGATCTCTTGAGTTCTTTTCTTCCACGCCCGGTGCTAGCCTCGGGAAGAAGATCCAAGCCTTAGGGAGATGCTCTACTTCACTTGCACCACCAAGATCAAAGATGCGCCAAGGGAAGAAGGAAACTACCCAAGCCGCCAAGCACTAAGCTCCTTGCGCCAAGAGGAAAGGAGGGAGAGGCTTGCGGTTATGAAAGAAGGAAGATGCGCCCTTGCTCCTAGCACTCGCCCCTCTTCTTGTGTTCATGCCTTCAAGGATTGATCACCCACAAGAGGGCTTGGCTAGGTGCTCTTTTATAGGGCAAGAGGCGGTTTATGAAAGGCTAGGATGAAGACAAGTGGGCGGCTAGGATGAGAAGGTTTGAGACAAGGAAAGTCTCCAAGACATTTCCATAATTCTCATTCAACCATTCCTTTTAGAGCTCATGTCTTTCTTTGTGCGCCAAGGCCTTGCCTTGCGCCCCAAGTAATGCCATAGAGGCATTCATACCATAAGGAATTAAGGGGGAGGCGCCAATTGCTTCCTAATGAAGCAAATTGCGCCACTTCTCCCCATTATGCCCATAGGCGCCTAGGGGAGAAGATTTGTCCCCATTATACCCTTTTAGCCTTTCTCCTCTTCATAACAACTTATTATTGCGCCTCATTGGATAATGAGCTAGCCCAAACTTCATTACATGGGTTGATTAAGCACTTGGATCCAATCCAATGCAACCCTAATCCAAATGTGACCAACCATGGTCAAATACGGGTCAACCTGCCAAAAATGAAGTTTGGCTCCAATAATATTCTTCCATCTCATCAGGCCTATTGGCGCTGACGAAATCTCCCAATTAGATCCGAGTTATCCAATAACTCGATCATAAGGCTTCCCGATGAATACGAGAACTCAAGTATCAAGGTGTGCGACCCTGTAGGTTCCTCTGACGCTGGCAGTGCTGACCAAAGGTCATCACAAGCAGTGAGTGGCACCTAGCAGTGCATCGCTGCTACCCAGGTCATTGGAATGGATATCGACATCGACATCCCCATCATCGCAACTAGGTACAGATGCATTACAGTCTCTTTGCCGAACTGATATCCGATTGGACAAGTGTGTTACCACTTGTTTTCATCCAATCACATGGCTATGACTAAAACAGGTCTCACCTGGGTATGGCCATACACTTTCAGTCATAGAACCATAGAGGAGCTCCATGGATATCATACTGCCCTAAGGAAGGGGCAAATCCTTTGTCTGTCCATTGACCTTCTCATATGGGTCGTGACATGCTTAATGACAACCGTTATGACCTCCCAACTACGGCAAGGTGTTAGGTTGCATCAAAGCAAGTCCCTAACCATATAGAATGATCAATGACCTCAAGTCAAGGGATTAATGCATCTCCTGTCACTTATGAGGATAACTCATGACACCAAGTCATAGCCTCATAGCAGGTCTATCCAGTATATCCTCCAATGATATACCCATGTGTCTGCGTTAGCACCACGTGCCTAACCAGCCCACATACCAGTCTCTCAAGTACCAGAGCTGTCCCATATCCACTCAGGTACATCAACTGGGGACAATTATTTGAGCATAGATCCAATCTGTCTCCAGGGACATTATCATGTAAGTACACAATTGTAGGTGTAGACAAACAATGATAACGACAATGCCAGAATGATATATATAAAAATATCAATGTGAAGTAGTACATAAGTTGACCAAAACTAGGTCCTAGGGCATATACACCAGCAACATTAACCTAAAGAAGTGCTCTTTCCTCTCTCATAAGGTTGTCTTCCTAGGTTTCATTGTTTCTGAGTTAGGTTTACAAGCTGATCTGCTAAGGTCCAAGCAATCTTAGACTGGCCTGAACCTAAAACCCTCACTGAAGTTAGGAGTTTCCATGGCCTAGCTACTTTCTACCGTAGGTTCATCAAAAACTTTAGCTCCATAGTTGCCCCAATCACCAGTTGCATGAAACAAGGTGATTTTGCCTGGACCAAGTCTGCTAGTAAAGCTTTTGTTGAGCTTAAGTCTAGGATGACTACTGCCCCAGTTCTTAGGCTCCCAGACTTTAGCAAAGTCTTTGAAGTTGATTGTGATGCCTCTGGCATAGGCATAGGTGGGACCCTCAACCAAGAAGGTCACCCTATTGCCTTCTTCAGTGAAAAGCTGAATGAGGCCAGGCAGAAATACTCGACTTACGATTAAGAGTTATATGCTGTAGTCTAGACCATTAGACACTTTAGGCACTACCATATCCATACTGAGTTCACCCTTCATAGTGATCATCAAGCCTTATCTTTCCTAAACGGCCAAAAGAAGCTCAACTTTAGGCATGCTAAGTGGGTAGAATATCTTCAGCAGTTTACCTTTGTGCTTAAACATAAATCTGGAATTGAAAATAAGGTAGCTGATGCCTTGAGTAGAGTTATTTTGCTTATTAATAAACTGCATGTTGAACTTATTGGCTTTGATCGCATGAAATCTGCTTATATTGATTGTCCTGATTTTTCTGCTATATATCATGATCTGAGTTTAGATGTCCATAGCCATTCTCTGTATACCCTTAGGGATGGATACCTATTTCTTGGTCTGACACTTTGTGTGCCCAAGACTTCTATCTGGGACTTCCTAGTTTGGGAAATCCATGGAGGGGGGTCTGCTGGACACCAAGGATGAGAGAAAACCCTAGCCTTGGTAGAGGAACGGTTCTATTGGCCGAACCTCCATAAAGATGTGGCCAAGGTAGTTAGACACTACAAGACTTGCCAAACCACTAAGGTTCAGAAACATAACTTTGGGCTTTACACACCCCTTCCTATCCCTATAGCCCCATGGCAAGATCTAAATATGGATTTCATCTTAGGTTTACCTAGAACCCCCTCTAAGTATGACTCCATCTTTGTGGTTGTAGATAGGTTTACCAAGATGGCCCATTTCCTACCTTGTAGGAAAACCTCTGATGCTTCCTCCATAGCTCACCTATTCTTTAAGGAAGTAGTTAGACTCCATGGTACCCCTCTTACTATTATGTCTGATAGGGATACTAGGTTTGTCAGCCACTTTCGGAGAACCCTGTGGAAACTTCTAGGCACCAACTTAAAATTCTCCACTGCCTATCATCCCCAGACGGATGGTCAGACAGAAGTGGTCAACAGATCACTTGGGAGTATCCTTAGGAGCCCAGTTGGAGAACACCCTGGTAATTGGGACAAGCTGCTACCCACAGCCGAGTTCTCTTATAACAGTGTGCCCAGCCGAACCACCGGCCTTTCCCCCTTTCAAGTTAATTTAGGGTACCAACCAAATAAACCCATAGACTTTTTCCCTACACCTAGGCATTTTCATGTTTCCATATCTGCTAGAGACTTAGATTTTCATGTTTCACAGCTTCATCATGAGATGTACAATACCATTTTAGAATCTGTTAATCGTTATCGTGATGATGCTAACAAAGTACGCTAAGAAAGGGCATTCTCTGTAGGTGATCAGGTGATACTATGAGTCCGCGAGGAGCGAGTACAAGGACCTGGACGCAAGCTAGACGCAAAGGGGATCGGACCATTCAAGATCACGGGGAAGATCAACGACAATGCCTACATTCTAGATCTACCACCCGATTTGGGGATCCCAGCCACTGTCAACATAGAGGATCTCACAATCTACCACGAGCCACTTCCCACCCCAGAGCCTGTTGATGCCCACGAGCTAGCCATTGACGCCATCTTGGAAGATCAGACTCGCCTCACACATGACGAGGTACAAATCTTTTACTGAGTCCATTACACATCTGGTGAGGAGGTTTGGCTTCTTAAGGCTGAGCATGTCCAAGCCAACCCTGAGTTACTCCAAGGGTACAAGGACAATTCTCCAGAGGAGAATATTTCCCACCTGGGGAGAAATGATGGGGGGCCAAGACCAGCTCCGAGGAGGTCCACCAGGGTTCGTAGGAAACCTCTTAGGTATGGGTTTTCCTCATAGAAAATCTGGAACAGGGAACGTCGCGCGATTTGACCAAAGTTCATCGTCGGACGGCCAGTGGAGCACAAACTCGAAACCTGCTACTACTGGAGGTTGCTGTGGTGATGGCAAAGAGGTGGTCGGATTTTTGGGGCGAGCTGTGGCCGGTCAGAGGAGGGTGACAATGAAAGGCGGAACTAGGGTGGAAGGCTGGCGAGAATAGGGGATTCGAATGGAAATTCAATTCGGGTGATCTGATAGGTGGATGGGCGGATGCCGGCGGCTGTGGCTTCAACTGGGGAGGATGATTGATGTCGGAAGTTTCATTAGGATTGGATCAGTAGATTGTCGGTGAAGAACTCACGAAATTTTAGAATTCTAGAAACTGGGAACTGTGACTGGTTGGCTTGGTTTCGGGGGGAAGAAGCTGGTAGAGAAGAGAGGAAGGGAGGAGGGGCTCAGCCCTAGAAGGAGAAGAGGAAGGAGAGCATCCGAAAGAGGAGGAAGATACTAGAAGAAAACTACTTCATTAAGCTAAATCATCAAATCTCTCTCTATTTTGTTGCAAAGATGCGAGCGAGATAAATAAGCAAAAGCTTGGATAGACGTTGTCGAATGTTTTCGTTTCCTTATCGGTAGCAGCGACCCATTGGAGAGATGTTAGAGAGATGTTGTCATTTCCTTCTATGGCAGCGGGGAGACATTGACGCTTCCAACTTTGGTCGAAGATGAATGTTGGCTGCAAACGTGCATTGCAAGGAGGCGTTGGAGATATGTTGGAGAGACGTTGCCATTTCCGTTAATGGCGGCGAGGAGACGTTGATGCTTCCAACTTTGGTCGAAGATGAACATTGGCTGCAAACGTGCGTTGCAATGAGGCGTTGAAGATGGGCTTTGACTCGGCCTTGAAGAGATCC
This sequence comes from Costus lasius, assembly GCA_027563935.2. NCBI lineage: Eukaryota > Viridiplantae > Streptophyta > Magnoliopsida > Zingiberales > Costaceae > Costus > Costus lasius. The sequence continues at coordinate 64,310,534 of CM050446.2, read as the reverse complement.
TTATTTGGTCCAAACACTACTTCATAGCTTGGTGGGTGTGGCTGAATTGGTTGCCACATATGCAAGTCCTAGGTTGATGCGGCAACTCCTTTGAATGTCGTGAGCTTGAGTGTCTTCACTTTTTTGGGTCGTTGAAATAGTTCTGTTCCAATTATTCTGCTAGCTTTTGTCATTGAGCTTGCTAGCTTATTCGCGACCTTCCAGGCCTTTGACTAGGGTACTCGTAGACTCCACTTGTAGCTTCTTGGACTGTTGTCCCTACCTCCATTAGTTCTCCCCGGGCGAAAAAAATTCTTCCCCGAAGAATTGTTCTTATGTAGGTGGAGGAGTTCAACAGTCAATATCCATAGTCCAAGTTGCAAGTCAGGGACACCTATAGAAAATTCCCTTTCTCGGCCATACACATTAGTAAGTTTGTGATAGGAAATCCTTGGGTTTAAGAAAGAACATGGAATGATGAAATCAATACACTCAATGTCATTAAGAGTAAAGTGCAAAACATGATTGAGTTTATTAAGTGTTGTTGATCCTAATGGTGGCTAAAGGGTGTGGGTAGATTGACCTAAAAGATAAGATTCAAGAATCATAGGGTCTTGGGATAAATTTTCTAAGCCTAGGTGTTGTTCCAAGGGTTGAGGATTAGGATGTAGGTCAATCTCAAAAGGCTCTAACTTAGGTTCAAAATGAGGTTCAAGAGGACCTATGGGTTTGGGTTCAGTTTTAGGTTCTCCTCTAATAGTAGTGCAATTTTGGGTTTGGGAACCTGTGGGTATGGGCCCTAAAATCGGATGTAAAAGTATGGGTTCTACCTCATGATTTGCCTCTTGAATTTCACATGTCTCATCTGGGCTTGTTTTAGTTTCTATGGTAGGCTATAAGGTTTGTATAGTCTCTTGATAGTTTGAGGAAGTAGCTACCTTAGGGGTTTTAGTTTTGGACCACGTGATCTTAATCTTTGGGTTTTGACACCTTAAGACATAAGAATCATCTTGCCTTTGGTAATACCCTTTGACATCATATAACCAAGGTTCTCCTAGGTGGACATGGTATGTACTTTCTATGGGTAAGACATCACACCAAACTTCTAATAAGAGGGTACTAAACAAAATAGGAACTAGGGACTTATGGTTCACTAAGGTGTTGGTTCCATCATCCCTACTATGGTGTAAGGGTCTGGGTTAGGCTCAGTGGGAAGGCTAAATCTATCAACGACACTAGGGGTTATGAAGTTGAAGCTTATGGATTCATCTATGGCTACCTTACACATCTTATTTTCACTTTGAAGTAGGTGTGGAAAAAATCATTTCTAAGAATGACCTTATATGTTGAAAGTTTCTCTAGATATTGCTTGTGTAGAATTTGTCTCATGTCTTCTATGCAGTTGTAACAGGTTTTGAGATTGTTGTCCATGGTCTTCAATTTGTCAAAAATCATGAGCATTTGTTCTTCATTGATAGTAGTGGCCATGGGATGCTTTGGAAAGACAATATAACTCTTCGAAAATAGAGCTCCCTAAGATGTCAAAAATGATATCAGCTAGTATGAAAAGATATATCTGAGAATAAACAAACTAGCATGCAAAACAATAAACAACTAGAAATGAACGCACATAGAAAATAACTTAACTAGCATGCAAAGTAAATACAAAGAATCATGAAAGCATGTATTTTTTTTATGCAATGAGCAAAGCAAATAGCAAAAGATGCAAAAGCAGTAAACACCAAAACACGAAAGCAACAAAAAAGCAAAAAAATAAAACGATGATTTTTTTTACGTAAAGAGTAAAGCAAGGATCGTGTGGCAGACAAGAGTTTCCCACTAACCTCGCTCTGTTACCAAGCCGATGTAGGATGGAGGCGTGTGAAAATGCAACTAAAAAAAATTAATTATTTTTTTTTGGGATTTTCAGAAAGAAATCAAATTGCAAGAAGCAACCAGAGATAATGCTACAAAGAATAATCGTTTATTAAAAGTAGCTATACGTTGCAGTAGGATCCCATGATCCAAAATTAGATCCAACTAAACCCGATCATAAAACAAACTTAGTTCTTTTCAGGTGTATCAAAAATAAAGAGTCATGATGTATCAGGTTTGCAGAGCATTCGCATCAATATATCTAATCAGATTAGAAAAATAAATTTGTGCAAAACTTTATCAGAGTTCAAATGTTGCCATGTCTGGTAGGAAGTTCTACTAATGCTTCAGTGGACCTAACAGATGTGAATGATAGAACAAAAGGATATTCTTCCTTTTTTGTTTCAAAGATCAGGGGTTCTATCACCTCCAGATATTTTAAATACCTGCACAAAGAAGACTAACCAGATTAGTCGAGGAAACAATTTCATAAGTTATTCAGTTAGCAAGAACTGCTATGACATTCAGGTTGATCCATTGTAGCTTGAGTTGGATGGACTTATGTGGCTATTGGAGCAAGTTTAGATCATTCGGTTGATACTGGGATTCAAGAGTTTAACTGCTCCATTTGCTTAAAACACCTGCAAGAAAAACACTAATTAGATTAGTGTATAAAAACAAATTACAGGTTTAATCAAATACCAAAAGTTGCTAGGTGTCGCAGGAAGATCTAATGATTCTGAATCTGATCAAACTAATCCATCCGTTAGAGCATGATTTGGTCTTCCTATTAGCACCAAAATCCAGAAGTGGAGGCTTGTCCGAGCGCATTAAAATCCTGCATCAAGAAGGCTAATCAAGTTGATTCGAAGAAGTAAAGACAAGCAAACTACAGAGGGGAAAATCTGGAACAGGGAACGTCGCGCGATTTGAGCAGAGTTCGTTGCCAGACAGCCGGTGGTGCACGAACTTGGAACTTGCTACTACTTGAGGTTGCTGTGGTGATGGCGAAGAGGTGGCTAGATTTTCGGGTCAAGCGATGGCCGGTCGGAGGAGAGTGATAATGAAAGGAAGAACTGGGGCGGAAGGCTGGCGAGAACAGGGGATTCAAACAGAAGTTTGATTCTGATGATCGGACGGCTGGATGGGCATATGCCAGCGGTTGTGGCTTCAACTTGGGGAGGATGAGTGATGACAGTAGTTTCATGAGGATTAGAGTGGTAGATCGTCGGCGGAGAACTCATGAAATTTTAGAATTCTAGAAACTGGGAACCGTGACTGGTTGGCTTGTTTTCGGGAGGAAGAAGCTGGTAGAGAAGAGAGGAAGGGAGGAGGGGCTCGGCCCTAGAAGGAGAAGAGGAAGGAGAGCATCCGATAGAGGAGGAAGATACTAGGAGAAAACTACTTCATTAAGCTAAATCATCAAATCTCTGTCTATTCTGTTACAAATATGCGAGCGAGATAAATAAGCAAAAGCTTGGGCAGACATTGCCGAACATTTTCATTTTCTTATCAGCAGCAGCGACCCATTGGGGAGAGATGTTGCAATTTCCTTCTATGGCAGCGGGGAGGCATTGATGCTTCCAACTTTGGTCAAAGATGAACGTTGCCTGCAAACGTGCATTGCAAGGAGCTGTTGAAGATGGGCTTTGACTCGGCCTTAAAGAGATCCTTATTTGGGCCAAACACTGCTTCATAGCTTGGTGGATGTGGCTGAATTGGTTGCCGCATATGCAAGTCCTAGGTTGATGCGGCAACTCCTTTGAATGTCATGAGCTTGAGTGTCTTCACTTTATTGGGTCGTTGAAATAGTTCTTTTCCAATTATTGTGCTAGCTTTTGTCAAGTGTTTGAATTATTTTATCAGATTGTCCATCATTTTGAGGATGATAAGTAGTGCTAAATTTTAGTTTAGTGTCTAATGCCTCTTGTAGTCTTTTCCATAATCATAAAGAAATCTAGGATCTCTATCTGATATAATTTGGTTTGGAACTCCATGAAGTCTTACAATCTCTTTAATGTAGAATTTCGCAAGCTTATCATGGGAATATGTCATATTAATTGGCAAGAAGTGTGCTGACTTAGTTAACCTATCAACAATTACCCAAATAGCATCATACTTCTTTGATGTTCTTGGCAAGCCTAAAACAAAATCCATAGTAACACTGTCCCATTTCCATTCTGGTAACTCTAATGGTTGCGATGGTCCTCCTGGCTTTTGATGTTATGTTTTTATGAGTTGGCAAGTTAAACATTTAGATACATAATTTGCAATATCTTTCTTCATGCCATTGCACCAGTAATTACATTTCAAGTCCCTATACATTTTGATACTATTGGTATATGCCCTTAGGACTAGATATTGATCAATTCTTTGTACTATTTGATAGTGATATTTTATATATATCATACTGGCATTGTCATTATTATGTTTTTGTTTACATCTGCGATTGTCTACTTACATAATAATATCCTTGGAGACAGATTATGTATGTGCTTGAACTCTATCCCCAGCCAAGTACCTGAGTTGATATAGGGATAGCTCTGGTAGATGTGAGACTGGTATATGGGCTGGTTAGGCATAAGGTGCTAACGCAAACATATGGGTATATTAGTGGAAGATATACTGAATAGACACACTATGAGGCTTGATGACATGCATTTATATAGTATTTTTAGTATAATCTTACAATCAATTATCTCTCTTTTCTATCATATTTTTACTCATTTTGGCTTAAATCCCTTTGTTTGTTTGGAATCTTCACCTTTCTTCACTTTTGACATATTTTTGGTGAAAACGCCCACAAATCGATGGATTTCGGTGAATCCAAGTGCATAGATGAATTCTACATATCAAGACGAAACTGTCCATAAAATTTCATACAAAGCGGAGCATGTTTAGAAAAATATGGCCTTCCCATTACAATTTTTACGGTCGTATTTTCTGAACATACAGAAGAAATTACGGCCCTACCCGTAATTTTCATCATGGCCATATCATAAATCCATAGAAGGTTTCACGGCCGGGTGTGAAATATTTCATGGCCGTAATTCTGTAAATCCAGAATTAAATAGAAAGTTTCATGGCCGGGTGTGCAATATTTCATGGCCGTAATTCTATCGGGTAAAAATTCTAGAATTAAACAGAGTGTTTCACAGGCCGGCCGTGAAATATTTCACAGCCATAATTTCGTCTACTAGTTTCGATTTTGACTCTGTTTATCATCCGATTTCATCTGCCAACTTTTGGGAAAACCGTAATTAGATGATGGGGAACTATTTAAGCAACATAAGGAGCAATTATTGTGGGCTTTTTGCAAGGATTTGATGCGAAATTGAAAAAGGGGCGAAATCAAGGGAGAACGGCGGCGGGAGGCGTTTCTTCATCAGATAAACACTATTTTTCTGGCCGATTGGATGGAGCATCATGAGGGAGCATCATACTACATCCTCCTTGTTGATTTTTATATTTCTTTGCCAATTTTGTAATCAAAATATGGATTTTTACAACATGAACATGAACACCATACTAGTGTAACTTTTTCTTCAGGACTAGGGCATAACCCTTTTTGTTTTCATGACTTAATCATTGATTTCTTTCTTATAAAGTAATTTACTTGTGTTATATTCAATTATTGTTATGCTTATTACATGTTGATTATTGGCCATAATTTGCATGCTTAGTGTCACGCCCTAAATTTCGTGCTAAATTTTTGCATTAGAAATTCTCGAGCGTGATGGCGCAATCTACACACCCTCTGTGTAAATTGCCAGCCAACAGTAAATATGCGGAAACTAACCAAGATCTTCAAGCACAATCTGAACCTCTCTGATCCACTGCGCTCTCAGGACTGAGCTCTGATGGAACTGAGCTCCAAGGCTGATCTGATGGAACTGAGCTCCAAGGCTGATCTGATGGAACTGAGTCCTAGCCTTCTCCTAGCCCTAGACCTAGGTCAATAAGTGGCGGGTGGCAAGCACATGTTGCTTCTCAACCCCATATGCACACTTAGAGACGGCCTTAAACCTAAGCGCTCTGTAAATGACACGCACACAACGCTGGCAGTTCACAAGATAAGGGCACTAGACATATGCCCAAACCCTAGTACAGATATCAACAACTACATAGCGAGCGAGTTCCTTGCACAAGCACGGCGCTTGCACAAGTCACAAGCTAAACACACCGAACGATGAAAACACTAACCCCTCCAAGGATACAACCTCGGGTATGAGCAGAATATCTCTTCCAATATGGATAGAGATACTAACAATGAGCTATAATAACAACTACACAATGTTCATACAATGGTTCTACAATGCTATGCAAAGTAAATAACACAATGTAAGTAAGGTATACCACTCCAACGCTAGTGGTGATGAAGTTCAGCCCGATGCTTCCTCGAGGTGGCCGAACTTTCTCCTTCAAGCTCCAAAACACTCCTCAAGCGCAAGCCCTTGAGGATCCACCCTAGAGTCGCCCCTCTAGGTGGTTGCAATGCTCCAAAGTATCCCTTAGCTCCAAGGATACTCTCAGCCCTCTATGGACAGTCCCTCAACCGCCCAAGTGTGGATGATGGAAAGGTGGCCGGTCAGCCCCCTTCTCCCCAAATCAGCCCCTTCTCCTCCAAAGGGACAATACACCAAACACCAAGGCTACACTCGCCTCCAAGCTCCAATGGACAGCAATGTAGCTCTCGGCTTCAGCTCCAAATGTCGCCTCTTCTCCAAGAAGACAACAAGGATGGATGGATGGATTCTTCTCAATCAGCCCGCCACCTCAAGAACTCCAAGTGCAGAATCGTGAGCTCCCTCAAGCTCACGCCAATACCATGAAGAACCTGCCCAAACGCCAAGGTAGAAAGTGGCCGGAACTCCCCTCCAAGCTGCCACCAAGATGGCCGGAGATAGGTGGAAGAAGGATGAGTGAGCTTCCCTCAAGCTCACACCCAAAGGCAAGGAAGAAGATGGCCGGATGAAGCTCTCTCCAATCGCCAATGTCCTCCAATCTCTCGGCTCCAAGAAGATGAAGATCCCCAAATCGCATCCAATTCCCATCAGCCCCAAAAAAACGAGATCCCCTTTTGCTAAAGTCATTTGGGCCATATGGATGAAGAAGCCCTTATCAAGATGGCGCCTCTTCTTTTTTCAGCTAATGACCCAAGCTCGGGTTGGTCCTCTCATGCAACATAAGTCTTGGTCTCTCCATAGGTCTTGGGTTCAAATCTTGCCCATGACATATTTTTTTGCCAATACTTGTACACCTCTATACAAGTCCAAATAATGCTCCAAGGTCCTTGTAGCCTCCTACATTGACCCAAACATTTTTGCAAGTGCATGCTCCTTGCCATGTACCTGAAAGTCCCCTAACCTAAGGGGGGGGGGGGGAAACCTAATGGTGGCGCATAACAATATTTTCGCATGGGAAGCTAGGGTTTCAAGGGATCTTTATATGTCACATAATTAACTTTTAAATGATTGAATGGATGAAGAAGAACTCATACCATAGCCATCGGTTTGATGGTGCCTTGGAAGCAAAGGCGCAAATGAACCTTCTCTCCAAAGTTGACGCACACAAGAAGATCGATGCGCTCACTCCTTTGAATCCTTTGTGCTAGCAAAGCCCTTCAAAGGGTCCTTGTCGAATGAAAGGGATGGAGATGTTGATCTTTCTTGGCCGAATCCTCCTCCTCAGTAGCTTCAAGCGCCGCCACACACAAAAGTGTCGAGAGAGAGAAGTCACGATAGGGATCCAAGCGAGAATAGGATTATCCCCTATTCGAACATGAGAGATCTCCAAGTGGAGATCATGGTTTCTAAAAATAGAAACCATAATTCGCTCACACGTTCACGCCAAGTGAACGAATCACCACGCCATCTCCCTTTGAACCATACGCTCATATAATGAGCCGGTTCAATTTGGTTCGGTTCAAGAACCAACCAAGCCAAGCGATCCAGTCTAGATCTTAATTAAACCCTAAGGCTCCAGATCTAACCGTTCATCTCTTGATGCTCCTGATCTCACCGATCTAGCATCCAATCTCTCGATCAAAGCTTACCGATCTCAAGCCCTAATCAATCAAACATGATCAGACCAGATCTCACTTACAATCAGAGATTAAATCCCTTTAAACTGAACCCAAATAATTCAGTCCACACGATCTGACTTAAGTAAGCCATATCATCAATTTGTGCGACCCTAAGGGTTTCCTTTAAATGTTGGTAACGATAACTTACGTCATCACGATCAGTGAGGGGTATCTAGCAACACATCACTGTCTCCCGATATAAAGGAAAGAGTCTTCCAAGACTACACCCAAACCACAGCACAAGTGTGAATCCAATTCACAAGGCATGCATATTTCCTTTGCCACTGGATGTTCTTATTGGACAAGCGTGTCAAGCTTGTAGCTCCAATATGATGAGCATGATTAGATCAGATGAACATAGTCATCTGGGTATGGCCATACCCTTTCTCAATCATCTCATCCAGGGGGGCCCTTTAGAACATCACACTCCACTTAAGGAGACGGCAATCCTATATCTATCACTAGTGCCCTAACCTGATTCAAGCTCACCATCCAAGATAGTCTATAATCATTATGTTTCAAATGATATTGAACTACCTCAAAACAATGACAATCATCATTTAGAAAACACAAGTGATCTCAAGTCAGAGGAAATGTGCCACTTGTCGCATTCAAGGATTATTCATATTGTGACAACCAATTGAATATCCTAGTAGGGTCTGTCCAGTACATCCAATGTACTCATGAGTCTACATCTTATTCCATGCTCGAAGCATCCTATAAGATTAGAGCACATATTAGTCTCAATCATATCAAGGCTGTCTCATGTTCACCAAGATATCTCGACTAAGGACATAACTGCATGTCAGCCTAGCTGAACACCATTGAGACATTATTCAGAAGTACAATTATTGCAGCAGACAATGTAACCAACTGAATAACAACCATGCCTTTATAAACATAAGAGTTTATTACATGATACTGATACATTCCCAAGGCCTCAAACATTAGCCTTAAGGGCATACCCCAACAATCTCCCACTTGCACTTAATCTAATGGTTGAGAAATCTTAAACCCATATTATTACAGTGCTTCTCATGCTTCTACTGCGCCAGAGGCTTAGTAAGCGGGTCTGCTAGATTGTCATCTGTATGAACCTTGTAGACTTTGATCTCGCCACAATCAATGATCTCCCGGATCAAATGAAACCGTCTCTGTATGTGCTTGGACTTCTGGTGCGACCGTGGTTCCTTTGCTTGTGCGATTGCTCCAGTGTTATCACAAAAGATAACCAAAGGATCTGCACTCGAAGGAACAACACCAAGTTCTCTCACGAACTTACGAATCCACACTGCCTCCTTGGATGCTTCCGAGGCTGCAACATACTCGGCTTCTGTTGTGGAATCAGCAACAGTTGACTGTTTGAAATTCTTCCACACCACCGCTCCTCCATTCAAGCTAAAAATATAGCCTGATTGCGATCGGAAATCATCCTGGTCAGACTGGAACGAAGCGTCAGTATATCCTTCTATACTGAGTTCTTCCTGACCACCATATATCAAGAACATATCTTTGGTCCTCCGCAGATATTTTAAAATGTTCTTGACTGCAATCCAGTGCGCCAGACCTGGATTACCTTGGAACCGACTGGTCACGCTTAACCCGTAAGTGACGTCTGGGCGAGTACACAACATCGCATACATAATGGATCCAATAGCCGAAGCATAAGGCGTATTGTCCATTTCATCTTTCTCAGTCTGTGTTTGTGGACATTGACTCTTCGAAAGATTCAGACCATGTCTGACTGGAAGATATCCTCTTTTAGAATTCTCTAAATGGAATCTCTCCAGGACTTTATCGATGTAAGTACTCTGGCACAACCCGAGAAGCCTCTTAGATCTATCCCTGTAGATCTTCACACCTAATACATAGGCTGCTTCTCCAAGATCTTTCATCTGGAAACATTTCCTTAGCCATGCCTTTACGGCATGCATTTCAGGAATGTCGTTTCCAATGATCAAGATATCATCGACGTAGAGGACTAGGAAAGTAATCACGCTCCCACTAAACCTCTTATATACACACGGGTCATCTTCGTTCTTGATGAAACCAAATTCAGTGACTGATTCATCAAAACGAATATTCCAGCTTCTTGATGCTTGCTTAAGTCCATAAATAGACTTCTTTAATTTGCATATTTTATGACGATCTGATGGATTAGTGAAACCCTCAGGTTGTGTCATATACACATCCTCATCCAGATTTCCATTAAGGAAAGCTGTTTTCACATCCATTTGCCAGATCTCATAATCATAATATGCTGCTATCGCGAAAAGAATCCGAATAGACTTAAACATGGCTACAGGTGAGAAAGTTTCATCATAATCTATCCCGTAGATTTGTTTGAAACCTTTCGCAACTAGCCTGCCTTTATAGGTAACCACATTACCATCCATGTCAATCTTCTTCTTGAAGATCCATTTACAGCCTATAGGGATTACTCCCGGAGGCGGATCAACCAAATCCCATACTTGGTTATCTGACATGGAGTCCATCTCGGCGCGCATAGCTTCAAGCCATCTAGCTGACTCCGGTCCACTGACCGTATCCGCATAAGTGAGGGGTTCATCATTATCAATGATGTAGACTCCGTCATAGCGCTCAGGCTGTCGACGGATCCTTCCCGATCTTCGCGGTTCCCGTGATATCTGAGCCTCAGGTTGTTCAATAACCTGTTCTACTGGCTCAGGCTCATCCAAATTTGCTTGACTACTTTGTCCTTCCTCTGGATTCTCATCCAGCTTTATCTCTCTCCCAATGGCCTCTTGCAGAAGAAACTCCTTCTCAAGAAATATGGCCGTCCGAGCAACAAACACCTTGTTCTCTTTGGGATCGTAGAAATAATAACCCTTAGTTTCCTTAGGGTAACCGACAAAGATACATTTCTCAGATCTGCTCTCTAGTTTCCCAGAGGCGAGCTCTTTGACATAAGCCTCGCAGCCCCAGATCCTGATAAATGTCAAGCTCGGCTGTTTCCCATACCATAACTCATATGGCGTCTTTGAAACGGCCTTGGATGGCACTCGGTTTACTACCTTTGCAGCTGTTTCCAGTGCAAATCCCTAAAAGGAGTAAGGTAGAGTAGCCTGACTCATCATAGAACGAACCATATCAAGTAGGGTTCGGTTCCTCCTTTCGGACACACCATTCCATTGCGGTGTTCCTGGCGGAGTGAGCTGTGAGATAATCCCACACTCCTTCAGATAGTCAGTAAACGCATGACTCAAGTATTCTCCACCTCGATCAGAACGAAGTGCCTTGATATTTCGGCCTAACTGATTCTGTACTTCATTCTTGAACTCTTTGAACTTGTCAAAAGATTCACTCTTATGTCTCATCAGATAGACATAACCATACCTACTGAAATCATCAGTAAAGGTAATGAAGTACTGATAGCCACCTCTGGCATGTTTACTAAATGGCCCACACACATCACTGTGTATAAGGTCAAGTAAACCTGAAGCCCTTTGACCCTTGTGAGGAAAAGGTGACTTCGTCATTTTACACATTAAACAAGCTTTGCATGTATCAATCCCCTCATAGGAGAATGATCCCAGCAGTCCATTATCATGCAACCGCTTAATGCGTTTCTCGTTAATATGGCCTAAACGACTATGCCATAGCAAGGTGCTGTCATCAGCATACTTGGCTTTCTTAATATCAATATTTTGTATAGAACATTCCATGTCTAACATGAATAACCCATTGTTAATTGAACCAGTAGCATAAACAATATTATCAAGAGAAAGAACACACTTTGAAATATTGCATTCAAAGGAAAATCCCTTCCTAACAAGAGCAGGAATGGAGATAATATTTTTAGTAATGCTGGGAACAAAGTAACAATTGTTCAGGTCTAATACAAGCCCAGATGGCAAAGAGATGAAATAGTCTCCTACAGCAACAGCAGCAACCCGTGCCCCGTTTCCAACTCGTAGGTCCACCTCATGCTGTCCCACCTGTCTTCTTCTCTTGAGTTCCTGTACATTTGAACAAATGTGAACTCCACATGCAGTGTCCAACACCCATGAAATAGAAGAAGAAGATATCATGACTTCAGTCACAAATATACCTGAGCCAGAAGCGATGCTTCCCTTCTTGTCTCCTTGGAGCGCTTTACAGTCCTTTTTCCAGTGACCCAGCTGGCCACAGTGGAAACATCTGTATTCCTTCGACCGCTTAACTTTTTGCTTCAGAGCCTTGCTGTCACTCTTGACAGGGGCCTTGCCCTTCTTCCCCTTCTTCTTGTTCCTAGAAGGAACCATTAAGACAGAGGTCGAAGGCTTTCCCTTCAGAGTCTCCTCAGTAGTCAAGAGCATATTTAGCAGCTCTGCCGGAGTACAATCGATTTTGTTCATATTAAAGTTAATAATGAACGCATCGAAAGAGGGCGGGAGAGACTGCAGAATAATGTCTACAGCAAGCTCCTGATTGATGGTATGCCCCAGTTTCTCTAGAGCCTCCTTGTGCCCAATCATCTTGAGCACGTGAGCTCCCACTGGGCTCCCTTCAGCCAGTTTGCTCTGAAAGAACAGCTTAGTCAAATTATAGCGCTCAGTCCTCGCCTGTGCAGCATACAGCATCTTGAGGTTTGCTATAATTTGTATAGCAGACATATCCTCATGCTGACGCTGCAGCGGTGGCATCATAGACGCTAGCATCAGGCAAGCGACATCAATGCTATCATTGACATGCTTTTCATAGGCATCCCGAACCCCCCTTGCGGCGTTCGGAGCGGGTTGAGGCGGTATCGCCGTCTCGAGGACATACAGTTTCCTCTCTGCCTTAAGAACAATCTTAAGGTGTCCGTACCAGTCTGAGAAGTTCGGCCCAGCAAACTTCTCCCTTTCCAGTAGGGATCGCACATTGAAGCTCATGGTGTTCGTTGCTGCAGGAATCTACAACAATGCAAGAACAGCAAGGTCAGTATCAATGTAGAGAATCAATCCAGGACTTAAGAAAGATTCTTTTCTCACTATTTTATCTGGCTGAAAAATCCAGCAAAAACAGCCCGAAAGAGTAGAACTCTTTTAGTGAGATGGGATCCAGATTTCATACTTGGTCTCCGCGTCCCGCTCAGGCGAGATAAGATGCACAGAGAGTACAAGCACTAATCTCTGGTAGGCTGTCCCAGCCAATCGCCAACCCGTGCGATTCCCCTTCATCTGGGCAATCCAGCAGACTGTGCCAACTGAGTTGGTACAACACAGTCTCTGACCCCACAGATGGCTGCCTCCATGTGCTACCATATGCGCCACATATGTAGCCTACATGGTCAAGCTGACCCGACCTACTCCCTGGACCACCACGTGCTATGCTGAGTAACGAGAAGCGATAAATCCCTTCTCTGTAACACGCAGGTGTAATCCAGCACCGTCTGAAGATAGATGGACGTGCCCACTGAGTGGGTACAACACGGCTCCAACGATAGTCAGAACAGTGAGGTTTCGCGTCAGAAGGCTTACGAGCTTGATATTTTAGCGTTGGATTTTAACGGTCTTTTATCTTCTTCACTATCATGCAATTCCTATGGTGATAGCAGAAGATAAATTAATCATGCTGTTCTACTTATATAAACAATAAAAGAAAGCATGGATCTTATGTGGTAAAAGCCCATAGCCTAAGTAAGACCTTAATTAACTTAAGTCTTCACTTGCTTTTCTTCATGGGACTTCTGCTGCTCATCTGGCCCAACCCAGGGCCCAAGCGCCATCTGCAGCTCAGGTGCGCCTACCAGGGAAAATGCGCCTGGTCCCAGAGTCGAACCCTGGACTTCCAACCTGGTCTAGCCACTGCTGCATGCGCCTCTGCCAAGTGTGCTCTGTGCTCTTGTCTGATTAACTTACAAATTAATCTATCTAGACAAGATTGACACGCAGGTCAATTACACTTTATAAATTTAAATACAATGTGATACGCAGATCACAATAATTAATTTACAACTTTAATACAGGCACGCAGGCCCCAGCACAACACACATTTAACATGGGCAGCCCACATAAGAATAAATAAACATACATATGGCATCAATCAACATGCGATCCAACCATGAAAATAAAATTTTTTGAAAAACCCCATTGGCATCAATTTTATTTTCCTTATATGCCCTTACTACCTTACAACGGTCCATTACTAGGGATCCACTCATCATTTCTAGTTAGATCCACTGCCCTTACATGCACCAAGTCCTAACTGACTTGAGTCGACCAAATGGTCAACTATGCATGCGCTAGGGCTGAACGACCACAATGAGGTCTGGCAAGCGGGTGTGACCCCGGGCCTAACTCATGTGCGTTCGTGGTTGTCTCAATCAGACATCGCTACACGCCTGTCTGCAGTCGACCTATAGCCACCTCATGCTTGCGCACAGGTGCTATCTGGTCAACCCATCTAGGCTGTCAGATGGTCTGATCAGACTGTTTGGATCTAACCTAGATGATGACTTCAACCCTAATAACCCGTCTAAGGGTTTACAGTAAGGCCTTAGATCTAATGAGAGGCGCGCATGTGAAGTAGTTTTTGAAGAAAACAACTATGCGCCAATCAACAACAAACAAATACAAGTATTTTCGCATATGAAAACTTATCATGTATTTTACGCATGTTATGAAGATCTAAGCATACATGGATCACAAAGCAATCATATGAACATATAAAACCGGCTCTGATACCAATTGAAAGTCCCCTAACCTAAGGGGGGGGGGAAACCTAATGGTGGCGCATAACAATATTTTCGCATGGGAAGCTAGGGTTTCAAGAGATCTTTATATGTCACATAATTAACTTTTAAATGATTGAATGGATGAAGAAGAACTCATACCATAGCCATCGGTTTGATGGTGCCTTGGAAGCAAAGGCGCAAATGAACCTTCTCCAAAGTTGACGCACACAAGAAGATCGATGCGCTCACTCCTTTGAATCCTTTGTGCTAGCAAAGCCCTTCAAAGGGTCCTTGTCGAATGAAAGGGATGGACATGTTGATCTTTCTTGGCCGAATCCTCCTCCTCAGTAGCTTCAAGCGCCGCCACACACAAAAGTGTCGAGAGAGAGAAGTCACGATAGGGATCCAAGCGAGAATAGGATTATCCCCTATTCGAACATGAGAGATCTCCAAGTGGAGATCATGGTTTCTAAAAATAGAAACCATAATTCGCTCACACGTTCACGCCAAGTGAACGAATCACCACGCCATCTCCCTTTGAACCATGCACTCATATAATGAGCCGGTTCAATTTGGTTCGGTTCAAGAACCAACCAAGCCAAGCGATCTAGTCTAGATCTTAATTAAACCCTAAGGCTCCAGATCTAACCGTTCATCTCTTGATGCTCCTGATCTCACCGATCTAGCATCCAATCTCTCGATCAAAGCTTACCGATCTCAAGCCCTAATCAATCAAACATGATCAGACCAGATCTCACTTACAATCAGAGATTAAATCCCTTTAAACTGAACCCAAATAATTCAGTCCACACGATCTGACTTAAGTAAGCCATATCATCAATTTGTGCGACCCTAAGGGTTTCCTTTAAATGTCGGTAACGATAACTTACGTCATCACGATCAGTGAGGGGTATCTAGCAACACATCACTGTCTCCCGATATAAAGGAAAGAGTCTTCCAAGACTACACCCAAACCACAGCACAAGTGTGAATCCAATTCACAAGGCATGCATATTTCCTTTGCCACTGGATGTTCTTATTGGACAAGCGTGTCAAGCTTGTAGCTCCAATATGATGAGCATGATTAGATCAGATGAACATAGTCATCTGGGTATGGCCATACACTTTCTCAATCATCTCATCCAGGGGGGCCCTTTAGAACATCACACTCCACTTAAGGAGACGGCAATCCTATATCTATCACTAGTGCCCTAACCTGATTCAAGCTCACCATCCAAGATAGTCTATAATCATTATGTTTCAAATGATATTGAACTACCTCAAAATGATGACAATCATCATTTAGAAAACACAAGTGATCTCAAGTCAGAGGAAATGTGCCACTTGTCGCATTCAAGGATTATTCATATTGTGACAACCAATTGAATATCCTAGTAGGGTCTGTCCAGTACATCCAATGTACTCATGAGTCTACATCTTATTCCATGCTCGAAGCATCCTATAAGATTAGAGCACATATTAGTCTCAATCATATCAAGGCTGTCTCATGTTCACCAAGATATCTCGACTAAGGACATAACTGCATGTCAGCCTAGCTGAACACCATTGAGACATTATTCAGAAGTACAATTATTGCAGCAGACAATGTAACCAACTGAATAACAACCATGCCTTTATAAACATAAGAGTTTATTACATGATACTGATACATTCCCAAGGCCTCAAACATTAGCCTTAAGGGCATACCCCAACAGTACCTACAAAACATCATAACACAAGAATTAGCATCCTAGCTTCACTACTTCTCATGTTCATTTTCAGCTTTACCCCCTTCATCCCTACTCATAACCTCCATGAGTCCATGGGATAGGCGGGGTAGTACCCCAAAGTACCCCGGGTGTCACAATTCTCCCCCAGCTGAATTAGCATTCGCCCTCGATGCTTGGTACTTCTCGTACTATCTTAACAATCCTTCATATTGTTCCAAATCCGTGGCTTTCTCCCAAGTTGCATCTTCAACTGACTCGTCCAACCACTAGACTAAAAACTCAGTCTTTCGCCCACTGGGCCCACTAGATGCATAGACTCTATGATCTAGAATCTTCAATGGTCTCCTGCCATACTCAACTTTCCCTTGGGATGGTTGCCTTCTTTCTACTCCACGGTCTGGATGTCTTTCATCTGGATGGTACTTCTTCAACAGACTAACATGGAATGTGGGATAAAACTGTAGCCATGGTGGTAACTGAAGTCTGTAAGCAACAGCTCCAACCCTCTTGATGATCTTAAAAGGCCCTTCATACCTTCTCACAAGACCTCTATGATAAGTACGTGCTTCAGTCTTTCACCACATCTGTGGGGTGAGTTTTAGTAACACAAGATCCCCCACATCAAACTCAAGATGCCTCCTGTCTCTATTAGCATATTGTACCATCCTATTTCTTGCTTCCTGCAAGCTATCACGAGCTTCCTGCCATAGCTCGGTTCTATCCTCAACAAATTTTGTAGCCGCTTGGCATTTCCCTTCTAATGTCCTATTCAGTGTATCCACGGGTGTCATAGGCTGCCACCCTAACACTAACTCAAATGGACTTTTTCCTGTGGCAGAAGAAACTTGAATATTGTATGCAAACTGGGCTGTATCTAGCAATCTGATCCAATTCTTCTGAGTCGAAGAAACAAAGTGTCTAAGATACCCCTCTAGCAAAGCATTAATCCTCTCTGTCTGCCCATCAGTCTGTGGATGGTATGCTGTTGACATTTTGAGATCTGTACCCAACTTTTTAAACAGTGAAGACCAGAACTTCCCAGTGAATCTCGGGTCTCTATCACTAATGATCTCTCTGGGTAAACCAAAATGTTTAACCACATGTGTCATAAACAGATTAGCCGTCACCTCCGCTGTACACGGCTCCGGTGCAGGTGCAAACACAGCATATTTTGAACATCTGTCCACTACCACGAACACAGATGCCATTCCCTCCACACGGGGAAAATGGGTGATGAAATCCATAGAAACTGAAACAAATGGTTTCTCTGGGATAGGCAAGGGCTGCAACTGTCCTGCCTCCTTTCTCCTCTCAATTTTGTCTTGCTGGCAGACAAGACAAGTCCTCACATAGTGTTCTATGTCCTCTTTTATCCCCGGCCAGTACCAAGCTCTACTCAGCAAAGCAAACATGCGCTTCCCTCCTGGGTGACCAGCCCAGACTGTATCATGATACTCACGCATGAGGCCAAATCTGACATTCCCAGATGAATGTACAAACGGCCTATCACCTCGTGCCATGATCAATCCATCCTCACTCAAGTAGAAGCGATGGGTTACACCCTCTCTTATCTTCGCTACTAGCTTCATATAGGATTGATCTGAACCCATAGTGTCTCTGATCAACTGAATGACCTTACTCACGGCATATGACATAGCAGAACAATAAGAAATGGAAGTCACTCTGCTCAATGCATCTGGAACCTGATGAATGCGCCCTGGCTTGTGTTCCCAACAGAAATCAAACTCAGCTAATTGCTCTTGCCATCTGGCCTGTCTGGCAGATAATTTCTTCTGAGTTTGAAAGAAAGTATTGGCCACATTATCAGTTTTCACTGTGAATTTGTTCCCTAACAAATATACCCTCCATAGTTTCAAATAATGTACCACTGCTAGCATTTCTTTCTCGTGAGCTAAATAGTTCATTTCGGCACTTTTAACTTTCTACTTTCGAAAGCTACTGGTCTCCCATCCTGTACCAACACTCCTCCCAATGCTCTATCAGATGCATCTGTATGTACCTCAAAAGCTAAGGAAAAGTCTGGTAACCTCAGGACTGGTTCTGAAGTCACCTGTAACTTCAGTCTATCAAAAGCAGTTTGGTGCTTGGCCTCCCAAGCCCAAATGACGTCCTTCCTCAAAAGGTCAGTCAAAGGCGCTGCTATCTTGGAATAATCCTTGATAAATCGCCTATAAAAGTTAGCTAGTCCCAAAAATGACCTTAATGTGCTAACTGAAGTAGGTGCAGGCCACTCCTCAATGGCTCTAATCTTGCCAGAGTCCATGTGAACCTGACCTCCACCGACAACATGCCCCAGAAATTCTATTTCACTGCACGCAAATTCACATTTTTCCAGCTTCAGATACAACTGATTCTGCCTTAGCACTGTTAAGACCTCTCTTAAGTGCTCTCTATGTTCCTCCATACTGGCAGAATAGATAACAATATCATCTAGATAAACAACAACAAATTTGTCCAAGAATGGATGCAGAATGTTGTTCATCAAATTGCAGAAAGTAGCTGGTGCATTGGTCAGCCCAAATGGCATGACCAAGAACTCATAAGATCCATATCTTGTTACGCAAGTAATCTTAGGCTCATCTCCTTCAGCTATTCTCACCTGCCAATAACCTGATCGAAGGTCCAATTTAGTAAACACCTTTGCATGCACAAAGCGGTCTATCAAATCCTGGATCAATGGAATAGGATATGCATTCTTCACCGTTACTTTGTTCAAAGCTCTATAGTCAACACACATCCTTAAACTTCCATCCTTCTTCTTTTGAAACAGAACAGGTGCTCCATATGGTGCTTTCGAAGGCTGAATAAACCCTGACTCAATTAATTCATCTAGCTGCTTCCTTAACTCAGCTAGTTCTGCAGGTGGCATTCTGTATGGTGACTGTGCTGGCGGGACTGCCCCTAGCACTAATTCAATAGCATGGTCGATGTCTCTCATAGGTGGTAACACCTTAGGCATCTCAGGGGGAATCACATCTCTAAATTCATGTAACAGGCCCCCAATCGGTGCAGGTAGCTGACTGATCCGTTCACCCAAAGTAAGACTCGCCGCTCCTATCTCAACTCCATGACCTCCACGGCTACAGGAACTAGGAAGGTTGATCAGGTCTCCCACATGTCCCCTCGACTGCATCAGTCTAGAATCAATAACAGGAAAGGATTCTACCACTCTGACATGTGCCAAATAGGTAGTCTCGCCACGTCGTATCCCCTTTGCAAGGACTGAGGCTGCAATCACCTCCTTGCCCTTGTTGCTCCTCTCTACCTTACCCATCGAATGACAAGGAAGAAAGCAAGGTGCCTTCTCATCCAGTATCTGCAACCCATTCAAGTGAGGCATGGGGATTACATTGACCCTCCTAAGCAAATCCATCCCTATGATGACATCAAAATCATCCAACGCTGTCACCATAGTATGTACTCTCCCTGCCCATGGTCCCAATTTCACAGGCACGTCATAACTAACTCTGAATGCTTTCCTCGGGTCTGCGTTAACAATTTTCACACTGGTATCACACTGGCTAGTCTTAAGTCTCAACTGATCCTTCACTCTGTCTGAGACAAACACATGTGTAGCTCCAGTGTCTACCATAGCCGCTATAGATGTACCATTCAACTCCACATCCACATACATCAGGGGTGAGGACTTTGCACTGACATTGGCAATCACTAAAGGATTGACAGAAACTCCAGAGCACCCCTGCTCCTTCTGTGCTTTCTCTCCCTCTACTGTCACCAATGAACTGATTATCTTCCTGGTAGGACAGTCCCTCATCATATGTGGTCCCTCACAGATAAAGCATGCTATCTTCTTCTTTGTGCTAGGCTCAGCAGCCCTCTTCTGCTGAGGCTGATAGTGCTTCTTTTGTGGTCTTTTCTGCTGGTACACTATTCCGTTTCCTTTATTTTTCCAATTTTGCACACTCTTCTTCTGTGGCTGTCTATTCTGGACTGGTGGTTTGTTTTGGGTAGCTAGTCTAGCTCCCTGAGCTGTCATAGTGGGACGTGAACCTCTCATGTCCACTAATCCATCAGCTGCTGTGACTGCCTCCCTATAGGTAGTCACTGACTGTCGCCTAACCTCTGCAAGTGCCCACGGCTGTAATCCTCCTAGGAAGTCGTGGAACTTCTCTTCTTCAGTCTTGTTAGGAATTTCAAGCAATAAGGTAGCAAATTGCTTGACATAGTCTCTAACTGAGCCAGTCTGCCTCAAATACCTCAAAGTCATCCTAGCATCATGTAAGGTATTAACTGGTCTAAACTGAGCCCTCATCTCAGTTTTCAGATCTTCCCATGAGGCTATCTCTGGATTATCTCCCTCTGTCCTGGGAGCGATAGAAGTTCTCCACCATAGTTTGGCATCCCCACACAAGTAGGATGCACAGACCTCTATCCTATCCTCATCAACGACTCCCGCTGCTCTAAAATAATGTTCCATGTCAAAGATGAAGTTGTCTAGCTCTTTTGCCACTCTAGCCCCTGCAAAAGTGACTGGATCTGGAATATGGCATCTGGCAGGCTGCATAAACTGTGGTGCAGGTGGAGTAGATGGGTGGGAAGCCACCCGTGCCACCAACAATCTCAATGCAGTAACCTCTGTGGTAGCTGTCGCTAAGTCCTGCGCTAGAGTACTAATCCTCCCATCAGTGTAATTTCTATACTGATGGAACATCTCCATCTAGTTAGATCCATGCCCTTGCATGCACCAAGTCCTAACTGACTCGTGTTGACCTAATGGTCAACCATGCATGCGCCAAGGGCTGAACAACCTTCAAGAGTTCTGGCAAGCGGGTGTGACCCCGGGCCTAACTCAAGAGTGTTCACTGGTTGTCTCAACCAGACCTCGCTACACGCCTTTAATGCAGTCGACCTATAGCCACCTCGTGCTTGCGCACAGGTGCCATCTGGTCGACCCATCTAGGCTGTCAGATGGTCTGATCAGACTAGTTTGATCTATACTAGTTGATGCTTTCAACCCCATCAACCCGTCTAAGGGTTTACAATAGGTGCATCTTAGATCTAATGGGGTGCGCAAGTGATATTTGTTTTGACAAACACAAACACAATAACAAGCGCCAACTTACATGCGCCAACATAACAAAATATTCTCATGTGAAGTTTCGGCATGCAACTAAGATCTAAGCATACATTTACATGCGCATGTTGGGTCCCCTTCTAGGGGGAGCGCAAGCGGATAAAACCCCTTTCAAGAGGGGGGGCCGAAAACCCTAAGAGTGGGTGGCGCATATTTCATTCAATCCATGAAGATGCTAGGGTTTCAACTAATCGCATGTTACATGTTCTCACGATCAACTTTGAACGATTGAATGGATAAGAGAGAATTCATACCATTGCCATGAGGATTGGACTCGGCTTGGAAGCTAGAGAACGATAGGGTTCTCCTCCAAAGTGTGCCACACACAAGAAGAAATTGGCCTACACCTTGTCGTCCTTGTGCTAGCAAGGCTTCAAGGTTCCTTTTCGTATGGAAGGGAAGGGAAAATCTTGCTTGGCGAGACTCCTTTCTCTTGTTTTTCGTCCAGTCGTCTCTTCACCGAATTGGAGAAGCCTTCACAAGAGAATTCGACAAGTGAGTAACCTCCCACACTAATGTGGAGGCGTTACACACAATCCACTTGAAACCAAATTCCAAAGATGGAAAGTATTGAAGGCTTAAGCGTTCACCCAAAGTGAACCAAGCCCTTAACTCACCTCCCATGAACCATGCGCTCATCCATGAGCCGGTTCAATGTCGGTTTGGTCCAAGACCAATTAACCCAAGCCATATGGTCTAGATCACAATAAACCCTAAAGGTTCAAGATCCAACCGTTCATTTCTTGATGCTCCTGATCTCACCGATCTAGCATCATTTCTCTCGATCGAAGCTTACCGATCTCAAGCCCTAATCAATCAAACATGATCAGACCAGATCTCACTTACAATCAGAGATTAAATCCCTTTAAACTGAACCCAAACAATTCAGTCCACACGATCTGACTCAAGTAAGCCATATCATCAAATTGTGCGACCCTGAGGGTTTCCTTTAAATGTCGGTAACGATAACTCACGTTATCACGATCAGTGAGGGGTATCTAGCAACACATCACTGTCTCCCGATATAAAGGAAAGAGTCTTCCAAGACTACTCCCAAATCACAGCACAAGTGTGAATCTTCTTCACAAGGCATACATGTGTCCTTTGCCACTGGATGTTCTTATTGGACAAGCCTGTCAAGCTTGTAACTCCAATATGATGAGCATGATTAGATCAGACGAACATAGTCACCTGGGTATGGCCATACACTATCTCAATCATCTCATCTAGGGGGGCCCTTTAGAACATCACACTCCTTAAACAAGGAGACGGCAATTCTATATCTATCACTAGTGTCCTAACCTGACTCATGATCATTATCCAAGATAGTCTATAATCATTATATTTCAAATGATATTGAAATACCTCAAAATAATGACATTCATCATTTAGAAACACAAGTGATCTCAAGTCAAAGGACATGTGCCACTTGGTGCTTACAAGGAATATTCACATTGTGACAACCAACTGAATATCCTAGTAGGGTCTGTCCAGTACATCCAATGTACCCATGAGTCTACATCTTATTCCATGCTCGAAGCATCCTATAAGATTAGAACACATATTAGTCTCAATCATATCAAGGCTGTCTCAAGTTCACCAAGATATCTCGACTAAGGACATATGCATGTCAGCCTAGCTGAACAGCTTTGAGACATTATTCAGTAGTACACTTATTACAGCAGACAAGGTAACAACCTGAATAATAACCATGCCTTTATAAACTCAAGAGTTTATTACATGATACTTATACAATCCCAAGGCCTCAAACATTAGCCTTAAGGGCATACCCCAACAATCTTCCACTTGCACTTAATCTAATGGTTGAGAAATCTCAAACCCATATTATTACAGTGCTTCTCATGCTTCTGCTGCGCCAGAGGCTTGGTAAGCGGGTCTGCCAGATTGTCATCTGTATGAACTTTGCAGATTTTGATCTCGCCTCGATCAATGATCTCCCGGATCAAGTGAAACCGTCTCTGTATGTGCTTGGACTTCTGGTGCGACCGTGGTTCCTTTGCTTGTGCGATTGCTCCAGTGTTATCACAGAAGATAACCAAAGGATCTGCACTCGAAGGAACAACACCAAGTTCTCTCACGAACTTGCGAATCCAAACTGCCTCCTTGGATGCTTCCGAGGCTGCAACATACTCGGCTTCTGTTGTGGAATCAGCAACAGTTGACTGTTTGAAACTCTTCCACACCACTGCTCCACCATTCAAGCTAAAAACATAGCCTGATTGCGATCGGAAATCATCCTGGTCCGACTGGAACGAAGCGTCAGTATATCACTCTATACTGAGTTCTTCCTGACCACCATATATCAAGAACATATCTTTGGTCCTCCGCAGATATTTTATAATGTTCTTGACTGCAATCCAGTGCGCCAAACCTGGATTACTTTGGAACCGACTGGTCACGCTTAACCCGTAAGCGACGTCTGGGCGAGTACACAACATCGCATACATAATGGACCCAATAGCCGAAGCATAAGGCGTATTGTCCATTTCATCTTTCTCAGTCTGTGTTTGTGGACACTGACTCTACGAAAGATTCAGACCATGTCTGACTGGAAGATATCCACGTTTAGAATTCTCTAAATGGAATCTCTCCAGGACTTTATCGATGTAAGTACTCTGGCACAGCCCGAGAAGCCTCTTAGATCTATCCCGGTAGATCTTCACACCTAACACATAGGCTGCTTCTCCTAGATCTTTCATCTGGAAACATTTTCTTAACCATGCTTTAACAGCATGCAGTTCAGGAATATCATTTCCAATGATCAAGATATCATCGACGTAGAGGATTAGGAATGTAATCACGCTCCCACTAAACCTCTTATATACACACGGGTCGTCCTCGTTCTTGATGAAACCAAACTCAGAGATTGATTCATCAAAACGAATATTCCAGCTTCTTGATGCTTGTTTAAGTCCATAAATAGACTTCTTTAACTTGCATATTTTATGACGATCGGCTGGATTAGTGAAACCTTCAGGTTGTGTCATATACACATCCTCATCAAGATTTCCATTAAGGAAAGCTGTCTTCACATCCATCTGCCAGATCTCATAATCGTAATATGCAGCTATCGCGAAAAGAATCCGAATAGACTTAAACATGGCTACAGGAGAGAAAGTTTCATCATAATCTATCCCGTAGATTTGTTTGAAACCTTTCGCTACTAGCCTGCCTTTATAGGTAACCACGTTACCATCCATGTCAATCTTCTTCTTGAAGATCCATTTACAGCCTATAGGGATTACTCCCGAAGGCGGATCAACCAAATCCCAGACTTGGTTATCTGACATGGAGTCCATCTCGGCTCGCATAGCTTCAAGCCATCTAGCTGACTCCGGTCCACTGACCGCATCCGCATAGGTGAGGGGTTCATCATTATCAATGATGTAGACTCCGTCATAGCGCTCAGGCTGTCGACGGATCCTTCCCGATCTTCGCGGTTCCCGTGATATCTGAGCCTCAGGTTGTTCAATAACCTGATCTACCGGCTCAGGCTCATCCAACTGTGCTTGACTACTTTGTCCTTCATCTGGATTCTCATCCAGTTTTATTTCTCTCCCACTGGCCTCTTGCAGAAGAAATTCCTTCTCAAGAAATATGGCAGTCCGAGCAACAAATACCTTGTTCTCCTTGGGATCGTAGAAATAATAACCCTTAGTTTCCTTAGGGTAACCGACAAAGATACATTTCTCAGATCTGCTCTCCAGTTTCCCAGAGGAGCCTCGCAACCCCAGATCCTGATAAATGTCAAGCCAGGCTGTTTCCCATACCATAACTCATATGGCGTCTTAGAAACTGCCTTGGATGGCACTCGGTTTAGTACCTTTGCAGCTGTTTCCAGTGCAAAACCCCAAAAGGAGTATGGAAGAGTGGCCTGACTCATCATAGAACGAACCATATCAAGTAACGTTCTATTTCTCCTCTCAGACACACCATTCCATTGCGGTGTTCCTGGCGGAGTGAGCTGTGAGATAATCCCACACTCTTTCAGATAGTCAGTAAACGCATGACTCAAGTATTCTCCACCTCGATCAGAACGAAGTGCCTTGATATTTCGGCCTAACTGATTTTGTACTTCATTTTTGAACTCTTTGAACTTGTCAAAAGATTCACTTTTATGTCTCATTAGATAGACATATCCATACCTACTGAAATCATCAGTAAAAGTAATGAAGTACTGATAGCCACCTCTGGCATGTTTACTAAATGGCCCACACACATCACTGTGTATGAGGTCAAGTAAACCTGAAGCCCTTTGACCTTTGTTAGGAAAAGGTGACTTCGTCATTTTACCCATTAAACAAGCTTTGCATGTATCAAACTCCTTGTAGGAGAATGATCCCAGCAGTCCATGATCATGCAACCGCTTAATGCGCTTCTCGTTTATATGGCCTAAACGACTATGCCATAGCAAGGTGCTCTCATCAGCATACTTGGCTTTCTTATTATCAATGTTTTGTATAGAACATTCCATGTCCAACATGAATAACCCATTGTTAATTGAACCAGTTGCATACACAATATTATCATAAGTTAAAACACACTTTGAAGTCTTGCATTCAAAGGAAAAACCCTTCCTGACAAGAGCAGGAATGGAGATAATATTCTTGGTAATACTGGGTACAAAATAACAATTGTTTAATTCCAATACAATGCCAGATGGTAAAGAAATGAAATAGTCTCCTACAGCAACAGCAGCAACCCGTGCCCCGTTTCCAACGCGTAGGTCTACCTCATGCTGTCCCACCTGTCTTCTTCTCTTGAGTTCCTGTACATTTGAACAAATGTAAACTCCACATGCAGTGTCCAACACCCATGAAATAGAAGAAGAAGATAACATGACCTCAGTCACATATATACCTGAGCCAGAAGCGATGCTTCCCCTCTTATCTCCTTGGAGCGCTTTGCAGTCCTTTTTCCAGTGACCCAGCTGGCCACAGTGGAAACACCTGTTGTCCTTTGACCGCTTAACCTTTTGCTTCAGAGCCTTACTGTAGTTCTTGACTGGGGCTTTGCCCTTCTTCCCCTTCTTCTTGTTCCTGGAAGGAACCATCAAGACAGAGGTTGAAGGCTTTCCCTTCAGAGTTTCCTCAGTAGTCAAGAGCATATTCAGCAGCTCTGCCGGAGTACAATCGATCTTGTTCATATTAAAGTTAATAATGAACGCATCGAAAGAGGGCGGGAGAGACTGCAGAATTATGTCTACAGCAAGCTCCTGGTTGACGGTATGCCCCAGTTTCTCTAGAGCCTCCTTGTGCCCAATCATCTTGAGCACGTGAGCTCCCACTGGGCTCCCTTCAGCCAGTTTGCTCTGAAAGAAGAGCTTCGTCAGATTATAGCGTTCTGTCCTCGCCTGTGCAGCATACAGCATCTTGAGGTTCGCTATAATCTCTATAGCCGACATATCCTCATGCTGACGCTGCAGCGGTGGCGTCATAGACGCTAGCATCAGGCAAGCGACATCAATGCTATCATTGACGTGCTTTTCATAGGCATCGCGAACCGCCCTTGCGGCGTTCGCAGCGGGTTGAGGCGGCACAGCCGTCTCGAGGACATACAGTTTCCTCTCTGCCTTAAGAACGATCTTAAGGTGTCCGAACCAGTCAGAGAAGTTTGGCCCTGCAAACTTCTCCCTTTCTAGTAGGGATCGCACATTGAAGCTCATGGTGTTCGTTGCTGCAGGTATCTACAACAATGCAAGAACAGCAAGGTTAGTATCAATGTTTAGAATCTATCCAGGACTTAAGAAAGATTCTTTTCTCACTATTTTGTCTGACTGAAAAATCCAGTAAACAGTCCGAAAGAGTAACACTCTTTTAGTGAGATGGGATCCAGATTTCATACTTGGTCTCCGCGTCCCGCTCAGGCGAGATAAGATGCACAGAGATGACAAGCATTAATTTCTAGTAGGCTGTCCCAGCCAATCGCCAACCCGTGCGATTCCCCTTCATCTGGGCAATCCAGCAGACTGTGCCAACTGAGTTGGTACAACACAGTCTCTGATCCCTCAGATGGCTGCCTCCATGTGCTACCATATGCGCCACATATGTAGTCTACATGGTCAAGCTGACCCGACCTACTCCCTGGACCACCACGTGCTATGCTGAGCAACGAGAAGCGATAAATCCCTTCTCTGTAACATGCAGGTGTAATCCAGCACCGTCTGAAGATAGATGGACGTGCCCACTGAGTGGGTACAACACGGCTCCAACGATAGTCAGAACGGTGAGGTTTCGCGTCAGAAGGCTTTCCGAGCTTGATATGTTAGCGTTGGATTTTACCGGTCTTTTATCTTCTTCACTATCATTCAAGTCCTATGGTGATAGCAGAAGATAAACACATGCAATTCTAATTATATAAGCAATAAATAGAAAGCATGATCTTATGTGGTAAAAGCCCATGAACCCTAGTAAGACCTTAATTTTACTTAAGTCTTCACTTGAGCTCTTTTGCATCTCATCTGGTCCAACCCAGGGCCCTAGCGCCAAGAGCACCTCAGGTGCGCCACCAGCTGAATGCCCCTCTTGGATGTGTGCCTTTATGCTCTTGTCTAATCAAAATACATTTTGATCTATCTAGACAAGCTTTGACTCGCAGGTCAATTATACAATAGATTAACAAAAATGTGATTCGCAGATCACAATAATATTAACTTATAATTAACCAGGCACGCAGGCCCCAGCACAGCACA
Source organism: Costus lasius (assembly GCA_027563935.2). NCBI lineage: Eukaryota > Viridiplantae > Streptophyta > Magnoliopsida > Zingiberales > Costaceae > Costus > Costus lasius. The sequence continues at coordinate 64,282,376 of CM050446.2, read as the reverse complement.
CAATAGGGCAACCCACATAAGATTAAATAAACAAGCATCATGGCATCATTCAATCAATCATGTGATCCATAGACAAAATAAAAATTTTCAAATCCCATTGGAATCAATTTTACTTGTCTTATGTGCCCTACTACCTTACAATGGTCCATTGATAGGGATCCACTCATCAATCTAGTTAGATCCAAGCCCTTGCATGCACCAAGTCCTAACTGACTCGAGTTGACCTAATGGTCAACCATGCATGCCCCTAGGGCTGAACAACCAACATGAGTTCTGGCAAGCGGGTGTGACCCCGGGCCTAACTCATGTGTGTTCACTGGTTGTCTCAACCAAACCTCGCTACACGCCATTGATGCAGTCAACCTATAGCCACCTCGTGCTTGCGCACAGGTGCTATCTGGTCGACCCATCTAGGCTGTCAGATGGTCTGATCAGACTAGCTTGATCTATACAAGATGATGCTTTCAACCCCATCAACCCATCTAAGGGTTTACAATAGGTGCAACTTAGATCTAGTTGGGCGCGCATGTCATTTAGGGTTTGAAAAACACAATTACAACAACATGAACCGCAACCAACATACATGCGCCAATCATCTAGCGCCAAGATAACTCTTATACATGCGCAAATCTAAACATACTATCAACTAGTATACTCGCATGAAGAGAAAAAACATAGATCTAAGCAACAAACATACATGGATCACTCAAAGCAATCAAAAGAACATATAAGACCGGCTCTGATACCAATTGTTGGGTCCCCTTCTAGGGGGAGCGCAAGCGGATAAAACCCCTTTCAAGAGGGGGGGCCGAAAACCCTAAGAGTGGGTGGCGCATATTTCATTCAATCCATGAAGATGCTAGGGTTTCAACTAATCGCATGTTACATGTTCTCACGATCAACTTTGAACGATTGAATGGATAAGAGAGAATTCATACCATTGCCATGAGGATTGGACTCGGCTTGGAAGCTAGAGAACGATAGGGTTCTCCTCCAAAGTGTGCCACACACAAGAAGAAATTGGCCTACACCTTGTCGTCCTTGTGCTAGCAAGGCTTCAAGGTTCCTTTTCGTATGGAAGGGAAGGGAAAATCTTGCTTGGCGAGACTCCTTTCTCTTGTTTTTCGTCCAGTCGTCTCTTCACCGAATTGGAGAAGCCTTCACAAGAGAATTCGACAAGTGAGTAACCTCCCACACTAATGTGGAGGCGTTACACACAATCCACTTGAAACCGAATTCCAAAGATGGAAAGTATTGAAGGCTTAAGCGTTCACCCAAAGTGAACCAAGCCCTTAACTCACCTCCCATGAACCATGCGCTCATCCACGAGCCGGTTCAATGTCGGTTTGGTCCAAGACCAATTAACCCAAGCCATATGGTCTAGATCACAATAAACCCTAAAGGTTCAAGATCCAACCGTTCATTTCTTGATGCTCCTGATCTCACCGATCTAGCATCATTTCTCTCGATCGAAGCTTACCGATCTCAAGCCCTAATCAATCAAACATGATCAGACCAGATCTCACTTACAATCAGAGATTAAATCCCTTTAAACTGAACCCAAACAATTCAGTCCACACGATCTGACTCAAGTAAGCCATATCATCAAATTGTGCGACCCTGAGGGTTTCCTTTAAATGTCAGTAACGATAACTCACGTTATCACGATCAGTGAGGGGTATCTAGCAACACATCACTGTCTCCCGATATAAAGGAAAGAGTCTTCCAAGACTACTCCCAAATCACAGCACAAGTGTGAATCTTCTTCACAAGGCATACATGTGTCCTTTGCCACTGGATGTTCTTATTGGACAAGCCTGTCAAGCTTGTAACTCCAATATGATGAGCATGATTAGATCAGATGAACATAGTCACCTGGGTATGGCCATACACTATCTCAATCATCTCATCTAGGGGGGCCCTTTAGAACATCACACTCCTTAAACAAGGAGACGGCAATTCTATATCTATCACTAGTGTCCTAACCTGACTCATGATCATTATCCAAGATAGTCTATAATCATTATATTTTAAATGATATTGAAATACCTCAAAATAATGACATTCATCATTTAGAAACACAAGTGATCTCAAGTCAAAGGACATGTGCCACTTGGTGCTTATAAGGAATATTCACATTGTGACAACCAACTGAATATCCTAGTAGGGTCTGTCCAGTACATCCAATGTACCCATGAGTCTACATCTTATTCCATGCTCGAAGCATCCTATAAGATTAGAACACATATTAGTCTCAATCATATCAAGGCTGTCTCAAGTTCACCAAGATATCTCGACTAAGGACATATGCATGTCAGCCTAGCTGAACAGCTTTGAGACATTATTCAGTAGTACACTTATTACAGCAGACAAGGTAACAACCTGAATAATAACCATGCCTTTATAAACTCAAGAGTTTATTACATGATACTTATACAATCCCAAGGCCTCAAACATTAGCCTTAAGGGCATACCCCAACAGCGCAAACATGGATCACAAAAATATATCAAGCAATCATATTAACATGCTGTAACCGCATGCTCTGATACCAATTGTTGGGTCCCTTTCAAGAGGGAGCGAAACCCTAATAGGTCCCCTTCAAGGGGGAGCGAAAACCCTAAATGGTGGCGCATAAATCTTTGCAAGCGGAAGCAAGGGTTTTCATAGATCTTTCGCAAGAACATATGATCAACTTGATGAAGTTTAGATCCATACCATAGCCATGAAGAAGATGGCGACTTGGAAGCGAGAGAACAAGAGAGGTCTCCTCCAAATTGTCGCACACAAAAGGATTGATGACTTGCTCCTTGGATGCTCCTTGTGCTAGCAAGGATCTCCAAGATGTCCTTGATCGAATGAAGGAAAAAGATGGTGTCTTGCTTGGCCGAACTTCTCGTCGTCAACACCTTCAACCCCTTGCGTCTCGTCGAGAGAGAGGAGCCGAATGTTGAATGAGGCGTTAAACCACACATTGAACGTGGAGACGTTTTTCATTTTTGGACTTTCCAAAAATAGCAACCGAAACCGTTGAAGCGTTTTGCGTTCACATCAAGTGAACCAAACGATCATCCCACTCCATGTGGACCATGCGCTCACACTTGAGCCGGTTCACATGTCAATGGTTCATTGGTCAAACCAAATCAGCCCAAGCAATAGTCTAGACATTATCAAACCCAATGGTTCAATGATCTAACCGTCCATCCCTCGATGCTCTTGATCTCACCGATCTAGCATCAATACTCTCGATCGAAGCTTACCGATCTCAAGCCCTAATCAATCAAACATGATCAGACTAGATCTCACTTACAATCAGAGTTTAAACTCCTTTAAACTGAACCAAAACAAATCAGTCCACACGATCTGACTTAAGTAAGTCATATCATCAAATTGTGCGACCCTGAGGGTTTCCTTTAAATGTCGGTAACGATGACTTGCGTCATCACGATCAGTGAGGGGTATCTAGCAACACATCACTGTCTCCCGATATAAAGAAAAGAGTCTTCCAAGACTACACCCAAACCACAGCACAAGTGTGAATCAAACTCACAAGGCATACATGTTTCCTTTGCCACTGGATGTCCTTATTGGACAAGCGTGTGAAGCCTGTATCTCCAATATGATGAGCATGATTAGATCAGATGAACATAGTCACCTGGGTATGGCCATACACTTTCTCAATCATCTCATAGGGGGGGCCCCATTAGAACATCACACTCCTTAAACAAGGAGACGGCAATCCTTTATCTATCACTAGTGCCCTACCCTGACTCAAGCTCACCATCCAAGATAATCTATAATCATTTTATTTCAAATGATATTGAACTACCTCAAAACAATGACAATCATCATTTAGAAACACAAGTGATCTCAAGTCAAAGGACATGTGCCACTTGCAGCATTCAAGGATTATTCACATTGTGACAAACAATTGAATATCCTAGTAGGGTCTGTCCAGTACATCCAATGTACCCATGAGTCTACATCTTATTCCATTCTCGAAGCATCCTATAAGATTAGAACACATATTAGTCTTAACCATATCAAGGCTGTCTCATGTTCACCAAGATATCTCGACTAAGGACATATAGCATGTCAGCCTAGCTGAACAGCTTTGAGACATTATTCAGAAGTACACTTATTACAGCAGACAAGGTAACAAACTGAATAACAACCATTGCCTTTATAAACATAAAAGTTTATTACACAATACTGATACAATCCCAAGGCCTCAAACATTAGCCTTAAGGGCATACCCCAACAATCTCCCACTTGCACTTAATCTAATGGTTGAGAAATCTCAAACCCATATTATTACAGTGCTTTTCATGCTTCTGCTGCGTCAGAGGCTTGGTAAGCGGGTCTGCTAGATTGTCATCTGTGTGAACCTTGCAGATTTTGATCTCGCCACGATCTATGATCTCCCTGATCAAATGAAACCGTCTCTGTATGTGCTTGGACTTCTGGTGCGACCGTGGTTCCTTTGCTTGTGCGATTGCTCCAGTGTTATCACAGAAGATAACCAAAGGATCTGCACTCGAAGGAACAACACCAAGTTCTCTCATGAACTTACGAATCCACACTGCCTCCTTGGATGCTTCCGAGGCTGCAACATACTCGGCTTCTGTTGTGGAATCAGCAACAGTTGACTGTTTGAAACTCTTCCACACCACTGCTCCACCATTCAAGCTAAAAACATAGCCTGATTGCGATCGGAAATCATCCTGGTCAGACTGGAACGAAGCGTCAGTATATCCTTCAATACTGAGTTCTTCCTGACCACCATACATCAAGAACATATCTTTGGTCCTCCGCAAATATTTTAAAATGTTCTTGACTGCAATCCAGTGTGCCTGACCTGGATTACTTTGGAACCGACTGGTCACGCTTAACCCGTAAGCGACGTCTGGGCGAGTACACAACATCGCATACATAATGGATCCAATAGCCGAAGCATAAGGCGTATTGTCCATTTCATCTTTCTCAGTCTGTGTTTGTGGACACTGACTCTTTGAAAGATTTAGACCATGTCTGACTGGAAGATATCCTCTTTTAGAATTCTCTAAATGGAATCTCTCCAGGACTTTATCGATGTAAGTACTCTGGCACAGCCCGAGAAGCCTCTTAGATCTATCCCTGTAGATCTTCACACCTAATACATAGGCTGCTTCTCCCAAATCTTTCATCTGGAAACATTTCCTTAGCCATGCTTTAACAGCATGCATCTCAGGAATATCGTTTCCAATGATTAAGATATCATCGACGTAGAGGACTAGGAAAGTAATTACGCTCCCACTAAACCTCTTATATACACACGGGTCATCTTCGTTCTTGATGAAACCAAACTCAGTGATTGATTCATCAAAACGAATATTCCAGCTTCTCGATGCTTGTTTGAGTCCATAAATGGACTTCTTTAACTTGCATATCTTATGACGATCTGATGGATTAGTGAAACCTTCAGGTTGTGTCATATACACATCCTCATCCAGATTTTCGTTAAGGAAAGCTGTCTTCACATCCATCTGCCAGATCTCATAATCATAATATGCAGCTGTCGCGAGAAGAATCCGAATAGACTTGAACATGGCTACAGGAGAGAAAGTTTCATCATAATCTATCCCGTAGATTTGTCTGAAACCTTTCGCAACTAGCCTGCCTTTATAGGTAACTATGTTACCATCCATGTCAATCTTCTTCTTGAAGATCCATTTACAGCCTATAGGGATTACTCCCGAAGGCGGATCAACCAAATCCCAGACTTGGTTATCTGACATGAAGTCCATCTCGGCTCGCATAGCTTCAAGCCATCTAGCTGACTCCGGTCCACTGACCGCATCCGCATAAGTGAGGGGTTCATCATTATTAATGATGTAGACTCCGTCATAGCGCTCAGGCTGTCGACGGATCCTTCCCGATCTTCGCGGTTACCGTGATGTCTGAGCCTCAGGTTGTTCAATAACCTGCTCTACTGGCTCAGGCTCATCCAACTGTGCTTGATTACTTTGTCCTTCCTCTGGATTCTCATCCAGCTTTATTTCTCTCCCACTGGCCTCTTGCAGAAGAAACTCCTTCTCAAGAAATTTGGCCGTCCGAGGAACAAACACCTTGTTCTCTTTGGGATCGAAGAAATAATAACCCTTAGTTTCCTTAGGGTAACCGACAAAAATACATTTCTCAGATCTGCTCTCCAGTTTCCTAGAGGCGAGCTTTTTGACATAAGCCTCACAACCCCAGATCCTGATAAACGTCAAGCTCGGCTGTTTCCCATACCATAACTCATATGGAGTCTTTGAAACTGCCTTGGATGGCACTCGGTTTAGTACCTTTGCAGCTGTTTCCAGTGCAAATCCCCAAAAGGAATATGGAAGAGTAGCCAGACTCATCATAGAACGAACCATATCAAGTAACGTTCTATTTCTCCTCTCGGACACACCATTCCATTGCGGTGTTCCTGGCGGAGTGAGCTGTGAGATAATCCCACACTCCTTTAGATAGTCAGTAAACGCATGACTCAAGTATTCTCCACCTCGATCAGAACGAAGTGCCTTGATATTTCGGCCTAGCTGATTCTGTACTTCATTCTTGAACTCTTTGAACTTGTCAAAAGATTCACTCTTATGTCTCATCAGATAGACATAGCCATACCTACTGAAATCATCAGTAAAGGTAATGAAGTACTGATAGCCACCTCTGGCATGTTTACTAAATGGCCCACACACATCACTGTGTATAAGGTCAAGTAAACCTGAAGCACTTTGACCTTTGTTAAGAAAAGGAGACTTCGTCATTTTACCCATTAAACAAGCTTTGCATGTATCAATCTCCTCATAGGAGAATGATCCCAGCAGTCCATGATCATGCAACCGCTTAATGCGCTTCTTGTTAATATGGCCTAAACGACTATGCCATAGCAAGGTGCTGTCATCAGCCTACTTGGCTTTCTTATTATCAATGTTTTGTATAGAATATTCCATGTCCAACATGAATAACCCATTGTTAATTGAACCAGTAGCATAAACAATATTATCATAAGATAAAATACACTTTGAAATATTGCATTCAAAGGAAAATCCTTTCCTGACAAGAGCAGGAATAGAGATAAAATTTTTAGTAATACTGGGAACAAAATAACAACTGTTTAATTCTAATACAACGCCAGATGGTAATGAGATGTAATAATCCCCTACAGCAACAGCAGCAACCCGTGCCCCGTTTCCAACTCGTAGGTCCACCTCATGCTGTCCCACCTGCCTTCTTCTCTTGAGTTCCTGTACATTTGAACAAATGTGAACTCCACATGCAGTGTCCAACACCCATGATATAGAAGAAGAAGATATCATGACTTCAGTCACAAATATACCTGAGCCAGAAGCGATGCTTCCCCTCTTATCTCCTTGGAGTGCTTTACAGTCCTTTTTCCAGTGACCCAGCTGGCCACAGTGGAAACACCTGTATTCCTTTGACCGCTTAACCTTTTGTTTCAGAGCCTTGTTGTAGTTCTTGACTGGGGCTTTGCCCTTCTTCCCCTTCTTCTTGTTCTTGGAAGGAACCATTAAGACAGAGGTTGAAGGCTTTCCCTTCAGAGTCTCCTCCGTAGTCAAGAGCATATTCAGCAGCTCTGCCGGAGTACAATCGATTTTGTTCATATTAAAGTTAATTATGAACGCATCGAAAGAGGGCGGGAGAGACTGGAGAATAATGTCTACAGCAAGCTCCTGATTGATGGTATGCCCCAGTTTCTCTAGAGCCTCCTTGTGCCCAATCATCTTGAGCACGTGAGCTCCCACTGGGCTCCCCTCAGCCAGTTTGCTCTGAAAGAAAAGCTTTGTCAGATTATAGTGTTCTGTCCTCGCTTGTGCAGCATACAGCATCTTGAGGTTTGCTATAATTTCTATAGCAGACATATCCTCATGCTGGCGCTGCAGCGGTGGCGTCATAGACGCTAGCATCAGGCAAGCGACGTCAATGCTATCATTGACATGCTTTTCATAGGCATCACGAACCGCCCTTGCGGCGTTCGCAGCGGGTTGAGGCGGCACTGCCGTCTCGAGGACATACAGTTTCCTCTCTGCCTTAAGAACAATCTTAAGGTGTCTGTACCAGTCTGAGAAGTTTGGCCCAGCAAACTTCTCCCTTTCCAGTAGGGATCGCACATTGAAGCTCATGGTGTTCGTTGCTGCAGGAATCTACAACAATGCAAGAACAGCAAGGTCAGTATCAATGTCTAGAATCAATCCAGGACTTAAGAAAGATTCTTTTCTCACTATTTTATCTGACTGAAAAATCCATTAAAACAGTCCGAAAGAGTAGCACTCTTTTAGTGAGATGGGATCCAGATTTCATACTTGGTCTCCGCGTCCCGCTCAGGCGAGATAAGATGCACAGAGAGTACAAGCACTAATTTCTGGTAGGCAGTCCCTGCCAATCACCAACCCGTGTGATTCCCCTTCATCTGGGCAATCCAGCAGACTGTGCCAACTGAGTTGGTACAACACAGTCTCTGATCCCACAGATGGCTGCCTCCATATAGCTAACATATGCCCCCATATGTAGCCTACATGGTCAAGCTGACCCGACCTACTCCCTGGACCACCACGTGCTATGCTGAGCAACGAGAAGCGATAAATCCCTTCTCTGTAACACGCAGGTGTAATCCCGCACCGTCTGAAGATAGATGGACGTGCCCACTGAGTGGGTACAACACGGCTCCAACGATAGTCAGAACAGTGAGGTTTCGCGTCAGAAGGCTTTACGAGCTTGATATTTTAGCGTTGGATTTTAACGGTCTTTTATCTTCTTAACTATCATGCAATTCCTATGGTGATAGCAGAAGATAAACTCATGCAGTTCTAATTATATAAGCAATAAAAAGAAAGCATGGATCTTATGTGGTAAAAGCCCATAGCCAAAGTAAGACCTTAACCTAACTTAAGTCTTCACTTGCTTTTCTTGGGTCTTTTGCCTCTCATCTGGTCCAACCCAGGGCCCTAGCGCCAAGAGCAGCTCAGGTGCGCCACCAGCTGAATGCGCTTCATTGCCATGTGTGCATTGAATACTTGTCTGATTAAATTACAATTCAATCTATCTAGACAAGATTGACTCGCAGGTCAATTACATTTTAAAAATTAAATACAATGTGATTCGCAGATCACAAATAAATTTTAATTTATAACTAACCAGGCTCGCAGGCCCCAGCACAGCACACATTAAAGGGCAACCCACATAAGATGAAATAAACAGGCATATGGCATCAATCAACATGTGATCCATTACAAAGAAAATAAACTTTTGAAAACCCATTGGCATCAATTTTACTTTTCTTATCTGCCCTACAACCTTACAACGGTCCATTGATGGGGATCCACTCATCTTATCTAGTTAGATCCATGCCCTTGCATGCACCAAGTCCTAACTGACTCGTGTTGACCTAATGGTCAACCATGCATGCGCCAAGGGCTGAACAACCTTCAAGAGTTCTGGCAAGCGGGTGTGACCCCGGGCCTAACTCAAGAGTGTTCACTGGTTGTCTCAACCAGACCTCGCTACACGCCTTTGATGCAGTCGACCTATAGCCACCTCGTGCTTGCCCACAGGTGCCATCTGGTCGACCCATCTAGGCTGTCAGATGGTCTGATCAGACTAGTTTGATCTATACTAGTTGATGCTTTCAACCCCATCAACCCGTCTAAGGGTTTACAATAGGTGCATCTTAGATCTAATGGGGTGCGCAAGTGATATTTGTTTTGACAAACACAAACACAATAACAAGCGCCAACTTACATGTGCCAACATAACAAAATATTCTCATGTGAAGTTTCGGCATGCAACTAAGATCTAAGCATACATTTACATGCGCAAACATGGATCACAAAAATATATCAAGCAATCATATTAACATGCTGTAACCGCATGCTCTGATACCAATTGTTGGGTCCCTTTCAAGAGGGAGCGAAACCCTAATAGGTCCCCTTCAAGGGGGAGCGAAAACCCTAAATGGTGGCGCATAAATCTTTGCAAGCGGAAGCAAGGGTTTTCATAGATCTTTCGCAAGAACATATGATCAACTTGATGAAGTTTAGATCCATACCATAGCCATGAAGAAGATGGCGACTTGGAAGCGAGAGAACAAGAGAGGTCTCCTCCAAATTGTCGCACACAAAAGGATTGATGACTTGCTCCTTGGATGCTCCTTGTGCTAGCAAGGATCTCCAAGATGTCCTTGATCAAATGAAGGAAAAAGATGGTGTCTTGCTTGGCCGAACTTCTCGTCGTCAACACCTTCAACCCCTTGCGTCTCGTCGAGAGAGAGGAGCCGAATGTTGAATGAGGCGTTAAACCACACATTGAACGTGGAGACGTTTTTCATTTTTGGACTTTCCAAAAATAGCAACCGAAACCGTTGAAGCGTCTTGCGTTCACATCAAGTGAACCAAACGATCATCCCACTCCATGTGGACCATGCGCTCACACTTGAGCCGGTTCACATGTCAATGGTTCATTGGTCAAACCAAATCAGCCCAAGCAATAGTCTAGACATTATCAAACCCAATGGTTCAATGATCTAACCATCCATCCCTCGATGCTCTTGATCTCACCGATCTAGCATCAATACTCTCGATCGAAGCTTACCGATCTCAAGCCCTAATCAATCAAACATGATCAGACTAGATCTCACTTACAATCAGAGTTTAAACTCCTTTAAACTGAACCAAAACAAATCAGTCCACACGATCTGACTTAAGTAAGTCATATCATCAAATTGTGCGACCCTGAGGGTTTCCTTTAAATGTCGGTAATGATGACTTGCGTCATCACGATCAGTGAGGGGTATCTAGCAACACATCACTGTCTCCCGATATAAAGAAAAGAGTCTTCCAAGACTACACCCAAACCACAGCACAAGTGTGAATCAAACTCACAAGGCATACATGTTTCCTTTGCCACTGGATGTCCTTATTGGACAAGCGTGTCAAGCCTGTATCTCCAATATGATGAGCATGATTAGATCAGATGAACATAGTCACCTGGGTATGGCCATACACTTTCTCAATCATCTCATAGGGGGGCCCCATTAGAACATCACACTCCTTAAACAAGGAGACGGCAATCCTTTATCTATCACTAGTGCCCTAACCTGACTCAAGCTCACCATCCAAGATAATCTATAATCATTTTATTTCAAATGATATTGAACTACCTCAAAACAATGACAATCATCATTTAGAAACACAAGTGATCTCAAGTCAAAGGACATGTGCCACTTGCAGCATTCAAGGATTATTCACATTGTGACAAACAATTGAATATCCTAGTAGGGTCTGTCCAGTACATCCAATGTACCCATGAGTCTACATCTTATTCCATGCTCGAAGCATCCTATAAGATTAGAACACATATTAGTCTTAACCATATCAAGGCTGTCTCATGTTCACCAAGATATCTCGACTAAGGACATATAGCATGTCAGCCTAGCTGAACAGCTTTGAGACATTATTCAGAAGTACACTTATTACAGCAGACAAGGTAACAAACTGAATAACAACCATTGCCTTTATAAACATAAAAGTTTATTACACAATACCGATACAATCCCAAGGCCTCAAACATTAGCCTTAAGGGCATACCCTAACATTGCAATGCTCCAAAGTATCCCTTAGCTCCAAGGATACTCTCAGCCCTCTATGGATAGTCCCTCAACCGCCCAAGTGTGGATGATGGAAAGGTGGCCGGTCAGCCCCCTTCTCCCCAAATCAGCCCCTTCTCCTCCAAAGGGACAATACACCAAACACCAAGGCTACACTCGCCCCCAAGCTCCAATGGACAGCAATGTAGCTCTCGGCTTCAGCTCCAAATGTCGCCTCTTCTCCAAGAAGACAACAAGGATGGATGGATGGATTCTTCTCAATCAGCCCGCCACCTCAAGAACTCCAAGTGCAGAATCGTGAGCTCCCTCAAGCTCACGCCAATACCATGAAGAACCTGCCCAAACGCCAAGGTAGAAAGTGGCCGGAACTCCCCTCCAAGCTGCCACCAAGATGGCCGGAGATAGGTGGAAGAAGGATGAGTGAGCTTCCCTCAAGCTCACACCCAAAGGCAAGGAAGCAGATGGCCGGATGAAGCTCTCTCCAATCGCCAATGTCCTCCAAGCTCTCGGCTCCAAGAAGATGAAGATCCCCAAATCGCATCCAATTCCCATCAGCCCCAAAAAAACGAGATCCCCTTTTGCTTAAGTCATTTGGGCCATATGGATGAAAAAGCCCTTATCAAGATGGCGCCTCCTCTTCTTTCAGCTAATGATCCAAGCTCGGGTTGGTCCTCTCATGCAACATAAGTCTTGGTCTCTCCATAGGTCTTGGGTTCAAATCTTGCCCATGACATATTTTTTTGCCAATACTTGTACACCTCTATACAAGTCCAAATAATGCTCCAAGGTCCTTGTAGCCTCCTACATTGACCCAAACATTTTTGCAAGTGCATACTCCTTGCCATGTACCTACAAAACATCATAACACAAGAATTAGCATCGTAGCTTCACTACTTCTCATGTTCATTTTCAGCTTTACCACCTTCATCCCTACTCATAACCTCGATGAGTCCATGGGATAGGCGGGGTAGTACCCCAAAGTACCCCGGGTGTCACACTTAGGGACGTCGCAAGAAGTGCTGAGAAGTGAATTGTGACATCGGATCTACAGTTTTTGGACAAGTTGATTTGAACACGAGAGTAGTACGAATCGGCTTGAGGGATTTCTTAGATTTATCAAGAATCCATTGTGTTTATCTTGAGTTAACAACCACGAGAGTAGGGGGCTAATTCAGATAAACATCGGATTATCCTACTGAGAATGGTCTATTTGCCCACTTGTTCGTGTCTCGTCTGTAGTAAGGGGTTGCTCTTCCCCTCTTATCACAATAGCTCTTTTCCCACTAGGCTCCCCCATCACGGGTATTGTCCTCGTGTAATTGCCTTGAACTCTGGCTCTGATACCACTTGTCACGGACGCACTTTCACTAGTGCCTGGTGTCCGTGCGGCACACTACTTGGAGTAGTGCTAAGCCTTCTTCCCACATGCACGTACACACTAGCTTATGGCAACCGAATGAACCGAGGCAACAGAATCCGAAGGCAACACAATGGCACAATGATTCGAATAAGGCACTAGCGAGTTACTTGAAAACGGCGAGTAAAATGCTTGGGGAAGGATTTAGCCAAGCACCCCGCCGGTATATTATTAATAAAGCAAGAGAACACATACAATACAAAGACACTAAATAAACATTAAGTGGACCCTAGACCTAGAGACTTGGTGGAGAGGGCAGGTGTGTGGAACCTTGCAATTTTATACTTGCATGGGATCACAAGTGTGATGCCCTGGGTACTATGGGGTACTACCCCGCCTTTCCCATGGACTCATAGAGGTTATGAGTAGGGATTAAGGGGGTAAAATTGATGGAGCATACACATGCAAAAAGGTAAGGTTCATTGGAGGAGGATACATGAACCTTAGTGCATAATTTGAGCTTGTATAGAGGTGTACAAGTGCTTGCAAAAAAATATGTCATGGGTGAGATTTGAACCCAAGACCTATGAGAGAGCCTAGTCCTTATGTTGCATGAGGTAACCAACCCAAGCGTGGGTCATTAGCTGAAAGGAAGAGGAGGCGACTTCATCTTAAAGGCTTCTTCATCTAAAGGCCCAAATCACTTAAGCAAAAGAGGGCAAATCGATTTGGGGATCTCACACACTCAAGAGACATTCGGCTGAACTTGGTGAGGAGGAGAACCGAGCTTGGAAGAGGGCGACAACCTCATCCCTTCTTCCCCATTTTGGATCTAGCTTGGTGGCGCTTGCTTGGAGGGAGCTCACGCCACCTTCTTCTTCATCCCATCTCCACCTTGGCGAGTTGGGGAGAGCTAGAGGAGCTCACGGTTCCATTGGTTCAGCCACCTTGTTGGGCGAAACAAGGGGACTCTCGGCTACATTCTCCTTGAGGGAAGGAGACCGGATCTAGGAGGAGAAGACACCCATATCTTCATCCTTTCATCCATCTTGATAGTGGCGCACTTTGGAGGGGCTGAAGCTTGCAGCCACATAGCTCTTGAGACTTGGCCGAGAGTGCACATTTTGTGTTTGATACATTGTCCCTTTGGAGGAAAGGGGCTGAATTGGGTGAAGGGGGCTGACCGGCCACTTGCCCTTCATCCACATTGAAGGAGTCTACTTGCTGTCCACTAAGGGGCTGAGGGAGTCCCTTGGAGCATTTGGAGCATTTGGAGCTTTACAACCACCTAGGAGGGCGATCCTAGGGTGGTGCCTCAAGTGCTTGCACTTGAGGAGTATTCTTGGAGCTTGGAGGAGAAAACCGGCCACCTTGGAGGAGTTGGAGGTTGATCTTCATCCACATCCAGCATTGCGTAGGAGTGGTATACATTCCTTCCCTGTGTTATTTACATTGCACTAGTATTGTGTAAGAACTTGTGTAGAACCCTTGTGTAAGAACTCTATGCTATCTTGAGTAGTTGATAGGGTTTGCTTTTATCGATCGGTGTGATTATCGCTGTGTAGTTGTCGATACTTGTATTAGGGTTTGGGCATATGTCTAGTGCCCGTATTCTGTGAACTGCCAGCGATTGTGTGAATTATCATTTGCAGGGCGCTTAAGTTTAAGACTGTCATTAAGGGTGCATATGGGGTTGAGAAGCAACATGTGCTTGCCACCCGCCCCTTATTGACCTAGGTCTAGGGCTAGGAGAAGGCTAGGACTCAGTTCCATCAGCACAGCCTTGGAGCTCAGTTCCATCAGAGCCAGCCCTGAGAGCGCAGAGGACCAGAGGAGTACTGATCTTGCTTGGGAGACGGTCTTGGATAGCTTCCGCAAATTGAATATAGGCTGGCAATCTACACAGAGGGTGTGTAGATTGCGCCATCACATTCTAGATTTAAGCAAAAAAATTTAGCACAGAAATTGGGGCGTGACAACTGGTATCAGAGGCCACTTCCAGCACAGATCAGCAGGAGTTTACTGGGATTTCCTGAGTTGGGACGAGTGAGTCAGGGATATAGACGTTAGTACAGTTACTGTTTGGGGGTTGCGTACGTCGGAGCCTAGTGCCCGGGGCGTAATTCCTCAGTGACTATGCTAATCGGTCAGTTCCGACCACTCTGAGACTTTTCCCAGTATTTCCTACAGTTCCACAGTTCACACCGTGATCCAGAGATAGCGCCATTTACCAGGAGTATGGCGGCACAAGCACAGCTCGAGGAGAGGTTCTCGAGGCTGGAGGCAGCAGTAGCGAGCATACGTCAGTCCATAGGACTTGAGGACGATGAGTGGCAGGGAGATCCACTTGGCGAGCGTGTAGCGGCACTGCATGGTATCATTCATGAGACACAGCAGGAGACCGAGGCTCAGATTGCTAGTATGACTCATGCTTTTGAGAGTCAGATGGCCGAGATGTCCCAGGGGATGGAGAATCTCATGGTAGACCTGAACTTGGTGAAGATAGGTCTGGCGCACGTGTCAGCTCACCCACCTGCACCCACAGCGCCAGCACCAGTTCAGACTACCCGGCGCCATGTTCCAGAGCCCACTACCTTTGCGGGGGTGCGGGTAGCGAAGGAAGTGGAGAACTTCCTATTTGACATGGAACACTACTTCATAGCGGCTGGTATCCCAGCAGCGGAGCGTATAGAGGTTTGCGCGGCCTATCTGAGAGGCGACGCAAAGTTGTGGTGGAGGACACACATTGCCCCACGTACTGAGGGGGACGCTCCTGAGATCCCAGATTGGGATGCTCTTAAGGCTGAAATGAGGGCACATTTCAGACCAGCTGATACACTACACAGTGCGAGGATGGCACTGAGATATCTGAAGCACACTAGTAACATTAGGGAATATGTTAAGCAGTTTGGCACTCTACTGCTAGAGGTGCCAAACAAGAGCGAAGAAGAGAAATTCCATGACTTTATTGGTGGATTGCAAGATTAGGCATATAGAGAGCTCCAGAGGAAGGGAGTCTCTACTTATAGAGAAGCTGTAGCTGCAGCAGATGCATTAGTAGACATGGCAGGGGCCAAGACTACAGCAGCTAAAACCACTTCATCACCACCTAGGAGGCCTACAGGGCAGAATCAGGTAAAGAAGTGGGTGCCAAATTGGAAAAAAGGAAAGGGCGTGGCACATCAGCCACAGGCTCAGTATAGAAAGCCACAGACTCAGCAGAGGAATCCACAGCCAGTGCAACAGAGACCCCAGCCACAGCAGGGGAAAGCTTCTACTTCTGGCGCTAGTACTAGCAAAACTAGGCCTGGATGCTATATTTGCAACGGTCCTCATATGATGAGAGACTGTCCTAGGAAGCAGGGGATAGCTTCCTTAGCTATTGGCGACATGTCAGAGGGCAAGAACGACCAAGGATGCACCGGGGCTTTTGTTAACCCCTTAGTTATTGCTAATATCAGTGCTAGGTCTAGTCCTCTCATGTATGTTGATGTGGTGATCAACGACATTCAGATAGCAGCCATGGTTGACACAGGGGCCACCCATCTGTTTGTCTCAGATAGGGTGAAGGAAAGATTGAAGTTGAAAACAATGCCTTGTGCCAACAGTGTCAAGACTGTCAACACAGACCCGAAGAAGGCTACTGGCGTATCATACGATGTTCCTGTGAGGTTGGGAACCTGGTCTGGTAGGGTACATGCTATGGTTATTGCCCTGGATGACTTCGATGTGATAGTGGGCATGGATTTGCTTCGGCGTGCTAAAGCATTTCTAATGCCTCACTTGAATGGTATGCAGATTACTGATGAGCGGTCACCTTGCTTTATACCTTGCCACACTGGGGCAAAGGTAGAGAAGAGCAGCAAAGGCAAGGAGGTTATGGCAGCCTCAGTCGTTGCTAGAGGACTTTGTTGGGGTATGCCCTTAAGGCTAATGTTTGAGGCCTTGGGATTGTAACAGTATCATGTATAAACTCTTATGTTTATAAAGGCAATGGTTGTTATTCAGTTGGTTACATTATCTGCTGCAATAATTGTACTTCTAAATAATGTCTCAATGCTGTTCAGCTGGGCTGACATGCAGTAATGTCCTTAGTCGAGATATCTTGGTGAACATGAGACAGCCTTGATATGATTGAGACTAATATGTGTTCTAATCTTATAGGATGCTTCGAGCATGGAATAAGATGTAGACTCATGGGTACATTGGATGTACTGGACAGACCCTACTAGGATATTCAATTGCTTGTCACAATGTGAATAATCCTTGATTGCAACAAGTGGCACATTTCCTCTGACTTGAGATCACTTGTGTTTCTAAATGATGATTGTCATTGTTTTGAGGTAGTTCAATATCATTTGAAACATAATGGTTATAGACTATCTTGGATGGTGAGCTTGAGTCATGTTAGGGCACTAGTAATAGATACAGGATTGCCGTCTCCTTGTTTAAGGAGTGTGATGTTCTAAAGGGGCCCCCTGGATGAGATGATTGAGAAAGTGTATGGCCATACCCAGGTGACTATGTTCATCTGATCTAATCATGCTCATCATATTGGAGCTACAAGCTTGACACGCTTGTCCAATAAGAACATCCAGTGGCAAAGGAAATATGTATGCCTCGTGTAGTGGATTCACACTTGTGCTGTGGTTTGGGTGTAGTCTTGGAAGACTCTTTTCTTTATATCGGGAGACAGTGATGTGTTACTAGATACCCCTCACTGATCGTGATAACGTGAGTTATCGTTACCGACATTTAAAGGAAACCCTTAGGGTCGCACAATTTGATGATATGGCTTACTTAAGTCAGATCGTGTGGACTGAATTGTCTGGATTCAGTTTAAAGGGATTTAGTCTCTGATTGTAAGTGAGATCTAGTCTGATCATGTTTGATTGATTAGGGCTTGAGATCGGTAAGCTTCGATCGAGGGAATGGATGCTAGATCAGTGAGATCAGCAGCATCAAGAGATCAACGGTTAGATCTGGAACCTTAGGGTTTAATTGTGATCTAGACCATATCGCTTGGGTTAATTGGTCTTTGGACCAAACCAAATTGAACCAGCTCATTGAGTGAGCGTGTGGTTCAAATGGAGAGGAGTTTGCGATTGGGGTAAACCCATGATCGCATGTGAGTAAGTGGCTTTCTATTTTTAGAAAGCATGATCACATACGTGACCACCACTCACGTTCACGCCTAAGACGCTCTACTCTCTCGCTTCTCCTCCTCTCTCGTCGCCAACAAGCTCTCTCTCGTGAGGTGAAGAGGTTGACGAAAAAGGAGAAGGAAGAAATCGCCAAGCAAAGGATTCTCTTCCCTTCCATTCGACAAGGACTCCTTAGAACCTTGCTAGCACAAGGAGCACTAAGGGAGTAGGCGATCACATCTTGTGTGCGTCTTCTCTGGAGGAGAGCGACTTCACTCTCTGCTTCCAAGTCGCCATCCATACAATGGCATCGGTATGATTTCTTCTCTGATCTTTGAAATCTATTTATGTTGATCATATTACATGCATAGATCCTAGAAACCCCTTCCGCTGCATCAAAACCTTCATATGCGCCTATTAGGGTTTCGCCCTCCCCTTGTTTAGGGGACTTTCAATTGGTATCAGAGCTGGTTTTGCATGTTTTTATGATTGCTTAAAGGCTTTGTGATCCTTGTTTGTGAATGAATGCTTAGATCTATAACATGCGAAAATTACATGTTAAGTTGTTGCATATGCGAAAACTTGATTCTTGTTTACTTGGCGCATGTTTGTGGGCGCATAGTTGTTTTTCTTAAACACTTCATGACTTGCGCGACCTTCATTAGATCTAAGAGCGCCTACTATAAACCCTTAGACGGGTTGATAGGGTTGAAGTCATCCCCTAGGTTAGATCCAAACAGTCTGATCAGATCATCTGACAGCCTAGATGGGTCGACCAGATGGCACCTATGCGGAAGCATAAGGTGGCTATAGGTCGACTGCATCAAAGGCGTGTAGCGAGGTCTGGTTGAGACAACCAGTGAACATGCATGACTTAGGCCCGGGGTCACACCCGCTTGCCAAAACTCATGTAGGTTGTTCAGCCCTAGCGCATGCATAGTTGACCACTGGGTCGACTCAAGTCAGTTAGGACTTGGTGCATGCAAGGGCAGTGGATCTGACTAGGTCTGATGAGTGGATCCCTATTAATGGACCGTTGTAAGGTAGTAGGGCACATAAGGAAAATAAAATTGAAGCCAATGGGTTTTTCAAAAATTTTATTTTCATGAATGGATCACATGTTGTTTGTAAGCATATGTTTGTTTATTTAATCTTGTGTGGGCTGCCCATGTTTAATGTGTGCTGTGCTGGGGCCTGCGTGCCTGGAATTTAAATGTAAATAAATATTTTTATTGTGATCTGCGCATCACTTTTCATTTAAATTATAAAGTGTAATTGACCTGCGAGTCAATCTTGTCTAGATAGATTAATTTGTAAATTAATCAGACAAGAGCACAGAGCACACTTGGCAGAGGCGCATGCAGCAGAGGCTTGACCAGGTGGGAGGTCCAGGGTTCGACTCTGGGACCAGGCGCATTTTCCCTGGTAGGTGCACCTGAGCTGCAGATGGCGCTTGGGCCCTGGTTTGGGCCAGATGAGCAGCAAAAGACCCATGAAGAAAAGCAAGTGAAGACTTAAGTTTAATTTAAGGTCTAACTTAGGCTTAATGGGCTTTTACCACATAAGATCAGCATGCTTTCTATTTATTGCTTTTATAATTGGAATTGCAAGAATTGCATGAGTTTATCTTCTGCTATCACCATAGGAATTGCATGATAGTCAAGAAGATAAAAGACCGTTAAAATCCAACGCTAAAATATCAAGCTCGTAAGCCTTCTGACGCGAAACCTCACTGTTCTGATTATCGTTGGAGCCGTGTTGTACCCACTTAGTGGGCACGTCCATCTATCTTCAGACGGTGCGGGATTACACCTGCGTGTTACAGAGAAGGGATTTATCGCTTCTCGTTGCTCAGCATAGCACGTGGTGGTCCAGGGAGTAGGTCGGGTCAGCTTGACCATGTAGGCTACATATGTGGCGCATATGGTAGCACATGGAGGCAGCCATCTGTGGGATCAGAGACTGTGTTGTACCAACTCAGTTGGCACAGTCAGCTGGATTGCCCAGATGAAGGGGAATCGCACGGGTTGGCGATTGGCTGGGACAGCCTACCAGAGACTAGTGCTTGTACTCTCTGTGCATCTTATCTCGCCTGAGCGGGACGCGGAGACCAAGTATGAAATCTGGATCCCATCTCACTAAAAGAGTTGTACTCTTTCGGGCTGCTTTTGCTGGATTTTTCAGCCAGATAAAATAGTGAGAAAAAAAATCATTCTTAAGTCCTGAATTGATTCTTAACATTGATACTGACCTTGCTGTTCTTGCATTGTTGTAGATTCCTGCAGCAACGAACACCATGAGCTTCAATGTGCGATCCCTACTGGAAAGGGAGAAGTTTGCTGGGCCGAACTTCTCAGACTGGTACGGACACCTTAAGATTGTTCTTAAGGCAGAGAGGAAACTGTATGTCCTCGAGATGGCTATACCGCCTCAGCCCGCTCCGAACGCCGCAAGGGCGGTTCGGGATGCCTATGAAAAGCATGTCAATGATAGCATTGATGTCGCTTGCCTGATGCTAGCGTCTATGACGCCACCGCTGCAGCGTCAGCATGAGGATATGTCGGCTATAGAAATTATAGCAAACCTCAAGATGTTGTATGCTGCGCAGGCGAGGACTGAGCGCTATAATTTGACTAAGCTGTTCTTTCAGAGCAAACTGGCTGAAGGGAGCCCAGTGGGAGCTCACGTGCTCAAGATGATTGGGCACAAGGAGGCTCTAGAGAAACTGGGGCATACCATCAATCAGGAGCTTGCTGTAGACATTATTCTGCAGTCTCTCCCGCCCTCTTTCGATGCGTTCATCATTAACTTTAATATGAACAAAATCGATTGTACTCCGGCAGAGCTGCTGAATATGCTCTTGATGTTGGGGTATGCCCTTAAGGCTAATGTTTGAGGCCTTGGGATTCTATCAGTATCATGTATATAAACTCTTATGTTTATAAAGGCAATGGTTGTTATTCAGTTTGTTACATTGTCTGCTGCAATAAGTGTACTTCTGAATAATGTCTCAATGCTGTTCAGCTAGGCTGACATGTTGTATTGTCCTTAGTCGAGATATCTTGGTGAACATGAGACAGCCTTGATATGATTGAGACTAATATGTGTTCTAATCTTATAGGATGCTTCGAGCATGGAATAAGATGTAGACTCATGGGTACATTGGATGTACTGGACAGACCCTACTAGGATATTCAATTGCTTGTCACAATGTGAATAATCCTTGTTTTGCATCAAGTGGCACATGTCCTTTGACTTGAGATCACTTGTGTTTCTAAATGATGATTGTCATTGTTTTGAGGTAGTTCGATATCATTTGAAACATAATGGTTATAGACTATCTTGGATAATGATCATGAGTCAGGTTGGGACACTAGTGATAGATATAGGATTGCCGTCTCCTTGTTGAAGGAGTGTGATGTTCTATAGGGGCCCCCTAGATGAGATGATTAAGAAAGTGTATGGCCATACCCAGGTGACTATGTTCATCTGATCTAATCATGCTCATCATATTGGAGTTACAAGCTTGACCTGCTTGTCCAATAAGAACATCCAGTGGCAAAGGATACATGCATGCCTTGTGAAGTTGATTCACACTTGTGCTTTGGTTTGGGTGTAGTCTTGGAAGACTCTTTCCTTTATATCGGGAGACAGTGATGTGTTGCTAGATACCCCTCACTGATCGTGATAACGTAAGTTATCGTTACCGACATTTAAAGGAAACCCTCAGGGTCGCACAATTTGATGATATGGCTTTCTTATGTCAGATCGTGTGGACTGAATTGTTTTGGTTCAGTTAAAAGGAGTTTAGACTCTGATTGTAAGTGAGATCTGGTCTGATCATGTTTGATTGATTAGAGCTTTAGATCGGTAAGCTTCGATCGAGAGTATTGATGCTAGATCGGTGAGATCAAGTGCATCTGGATATGAATGGTTAGATCTTGAACCTTCTTGGTTCATATTAGATTTAGACCATGGCATGTCTTGGTTTGGTCTTGGTTTGATTTGGTCGTTGAACCAAAGTCAATTGAACCGGTTCAAGAGTGTGAACGCATGGTTCAAGTAATTAGGCGTTTTGATTAGTTCACTAAGCGTGAACGCGCGAGAGTGAAGGCTTACCATATTTGGAAGCCTCAACGCCTCAACGCCACAAGCCAAGAAAACGCCTTTGCTTCAATGCTTCTCTCTTGGGCGAAGTAGAGCTCTTGAGTGTGTCTCATCGCCGAGAGTGAAGAGGAGGTATTCGGCAAGCCAAGAAGAGATCCAAGGATTCTCCTTCAAGCGATTAGGACTCTTGAAGCCCTTTGCTAGCACAAAGGACGACAAGGAGAAAGCCAACTTCTTCTTGTGTGCGCGCCTTTTGGAGGAGATCAATTTTTGTTCTCTACTTCCAAGTCGCCATCTTCCTCATGGCTATGGTATGATTCGATTTAAGATATATGCAATTTCAATTTGATCATACATGATGCATGCGATTCTTGAAGCCCTATTTCCGCCCATGCAAAAGGCTTCCATATGCGCATGTTTAGGGTTTCGCCCCCCCCTCTTGAAAGGGGTCCTTCAAATTGGTATCAGAGCAGGATTTATGCATGCTAATATGATTGCTTTGTGTGATCCATGTATGCTTGATGCTTAGATCTAAGATTTCTCTTCATGCGATTATACTAGTTGATAGTATGTTCATGTTGCGCATGTATGAGATTTATTTATGTTGGCGCTAGTATGATAGTTGCGCATGTTGTTCTTGAAGTTTTCACAAAACTTGATGACTTGCGCGTTTACTAGATCTAAGAGGCGCTTACTATAAACCCTTAGACGGGTTGATGGGGTTGAAAGCATCATCTAGTATAGATCCAATTAGTCTAATCAGACCATCTGACAGCCTTGATGGATCGACCAGATGGCACCTGTGCGCATGCACGAGGTGGCTATAGGTCGATTGCATCACAGGCGTGTAGCGAGGTCTGGTTGAGACAACCAGTGAACACACATGAGTTAGGCCCGGGGTCACACCCGCTTGCCAGAACTCATGTTGGTTGTTCAGCCCTTGGCGCATGCATGGTTGACCATTAGGTCAACTCGAGTCAGTTACGACTTGGTGCATGCAAGGGCATGGATCTAACTAGATTGATGAGTGGATCCCTATCAATGGACCGTTGTAAGGTTGTAGGGCACATAAGAAAATTAAAATTGATGCCAATGGGTTTTCAAAATTTTATTTTCTTTGCAATGGATCACATGTTGATTGAATGATGCCATGATGCTTGTTTATTTAATCTTATGTGGGTTGCCCTTTTAATGTGTGCTGTGCTGGGGCCTGCGAGCCTGGTAAATTGTAAACTATTATTTTTGTGATCTGCGAATCACATTTTTAATTTATTTACTGTATAATTGACCTGCGAGTCAAGCTTGTCTAGATAGATTAAAATGTATTTTAATTAGACAAGAGCACAAAAGTACACATCGCAGAGGCGCATTCACCTGGTGGGCGCACCTGAGCTGCCATGAGCGCTAGGGCCCTGGGTTGGACCAGATGAGATGCAAAAGACCCAAGAAGAGCAAGTGAAGACTTAAGTTGATTTAAGGTCTTACTTAGGCTCTATGGGCTTTTACCACATAAGATCCATGCTTTCTTTTATTTTCTAAATAATTAGAAATGCATGATTTATTTATCTTCTGCTATAGCCATAGGATTTGCCTGATAGTAAGAAGATAAAAGACCGTTAAAATCCAACGCTAAAATATCAAGCACGTAATGCCTTCTGGCGCGAAACCTCACTGTTCTGACTATCGTTGGGGCCGTGTTGTACCCACTCAGTGGGTATGCCCATCTATCTTCAGACGGTGTGTGATTTCACCTGCGTGTTACAGAGAAGGGATTTATCGCTTCTCATTGCTCAGCATAGCACGTGGTGGTCCAGGGAGTAGGTCAGGTCAGCTTGACCATGTAGGCTACATATGGGGCATATGGTAGCTATATGGAGGCAGCCATCTGTGGGGTCAGAGACTGTGTTGTACCAACTCAGTTGGCACAGTCTGCTGGATTGCCCGGATGAAGGGGAATCGCACGGGTTGGCGATTGGCAGGGAATGCCTACCAGAGATTAGTGCTTGTACTCTCTGTGCATCTTATCTCGCCTGAGCGGGACGCGGAGACCAAGTATGAAATCTGGATCCCATCTCACTAAAAGAGTGTTACTCTTTCGGACTGTTTTAATGGATTTTTCAGTCAGATAAAATAGTGAGAAAAAGAATCTTTCTTAAGTCCTGGATTGATTCTTAACATTGATACTGACCTTGCTGTTCTTGCATTGTTGTAGATTCCTGCAGCAACGAACACCATGAGCTTCAATGTGCGATCCCTACTAGAAAGGGAGAAGTTTGCTGGGCCAAACTTCTCAGACTGGTACGGACACCTTAAGATCGTTCTTAAGGCAGAGAGGAAACTGTATGTCCTCGAGACGGCTATACCGCCTCAACCCGCTGCGAACGCCGCAAGGGCGGTTCGTGAAGCCTATGAAAAGCATGTCAATGATAGCATTGATGTCGCTTGCCTGATGCTAGCGTCTATGACGCCACCGCTGCAGCGTCAGCATGAGGATATGTCGGCTATAGAGATTATAGCGAACCTCAAGATGCTGTATGCTGCACAGGCGAGGACAGAACGCTATAATCTGACAAAGCTTTTCTTTCAGAGCAAACTGGCTGAAGGGAGCCCAGTGGGAGCTCACGTGCTCAAGATGATTGGGCACAAGGAGGCTCTGGAGAAACTGGGGCACACCATCAATCAGGAGCTTGCTGTAGACATTATTCTGCAGTCTCTCCCGCCCTCTTTCGATGCGTTCATTATTAACTTTAATATGAACAAAATCGATTGTACTCCGGCAGAGCTGCTGAATATGCTCTTGACTACTGAGGAGACTCTGAAGGGAAAGCCTTCAACCTCTGTCTTAATGGTTCCTTCTAGGAACAAGAAGAAGGGGAAGAAGGGCAAAGCCCCTGTCAAGAACTACAGTAAGGCTCTGAAACAAAAGGTGAAGCGGTCGAAGGACAACAGGTGTTTCCACTGTGGCCAGCTGGGTCACTGGAAAAAGGACTGTAAAGCGCTCCAAGGAGACAAGAAGGGAAGCATCGCTTCTGGCTCAGGTATATTTGTGACTGAGGTCATGATCTCTTCTTCTTCTATTTCATGGGTGTTGGACACTGCATGTGGAGTTCACATTTGTTCAAATGTACAGGAACTCAAGAGAAGAAGGCAGGTGGGACAGCATGAGGTGGACCTACGAGTTGGAAACGGGGCACGGGTTGCTGCTGTTGCTGTAGGAACTTATTTCATCTCATTACCATCTGGATTTGTACTAGAACTGGATAATTGTTATTTCGTTCCAAGTATTACTAAAAATATTATCTCGATTCCTGCTCTTGTTAGGAAAGGATTTTCCTTTGAATGCAATATTTCAAAGTGTGTAATTTCTTATGATAATATTGTTTATGCTACTGGTTCAATTAACAATGGGTTATTCATGTTGGACATGGAATGTTCTATACAAAATATTGATAATAAGAAAGCCAAGTATGCTGATGACGGCACCTTGCTATGGCATAGTCGTTTAGGCCATATTAACAAGAAATGCATTAAGCGGTTGCATGATCATGGACTGCTGGGATCTTTCTCCTATGAGGAGATTGATACATGCAAAGCTTGTTTAATGGGTAAAATGACGAAGGCTCCTTTTCCTAATAAAGGCCAAAGGGCTTCAGGTTTACTTGACCTTATACACACTGATGTGTGTGGGCCGTTTAGTAAACATGCCAGAGGTGGCTATTCGTACTTCATTACCTTTACTGATGATTTCAGTAGATATGGTTATGTCTATCTTATGAGACATAATAGTGAATCTTTTGACAAGTTCAAAGAGTTCAAGAATGAAGTACAGAATCAGCTAGGCCGAAATATCAAGACACTTCGTTCTGATCGAGGTGGAGAATACTTGAGTCTTGCGTTTACTGACTATCTAAAGGAGTGTGGGATTATCTCACAGCTCACTCCGCCAGGAACACCGCAATGGAATGGTGTGTCCGAGAGGAGAAATAGAACGTTACTTGATATGGTTCGTTCTATGATGAGTCAGGCTACACTTCCATATTCCTTTTGGGATTTGCGCTGGAGACAACTGCAAAGGTACTAAACCGAGTGCCATCCAAGGCAGTTTCAAAGACTCCATATGAGTTATGGTATGGGAAACAGCCTAGCTTGACATTTATTAAGATCTGGGGTTGCGAGGCTTATGTCAAAAAGCTCGCCTCTGGGAAACTAGAGAGCAGATCTGAGAAATGCATCTTTGTCGGTTACCCTAAGGAAACTAAGGGTTATTATTTCTACGATCCCAAAGAGAACAAAGTATTTGTGGCTCGGACGGCCATATTTCTTGAGAAGGAGTTTCTTCTGCAAGAGGCCAGTGGGAGAGAAATAAAGCTGGATGAGAATCCAGACGAAGGACATAGTAATCAAGCACAGTTGGATGAGCCTGAGCCAGTGGATCAGGTTATTGAACAACCTGAGGCTCAGATATCACGGGAACCGCGAAGATCGGGAAGGATCCGTCGACAGCCTGAGCGCTATGACGGAGTCTACATCATTGAAAATGATGAACCCCTCACTTATGCGGATGCAGTCAGTGGACCGGAGTCAGCGAGATGGCTTGAAGCTATGCGAGCCGAGATGGACTCCATGTCAGATAACCAAGTCTGGGATTTGGTTGATCCGCCTCCGGGAGTAATCCCTATAGGCTGCAAATGGATCTTCAAGAAGAAGATTGACATGGATGGTAACGTGGTTACCTATAAAGGCAGGCTAGTTGCGAAAGGTTTCAAACAAATCTACGGGATAGATTATGATGAAACTTTCTCTCCTGTAGCCATGTTCAAGTCTATTCGGATTCTTTTCGCGATAGCAGCATATTATGATTATGAGATCTGGCAGATGGATGTGAAGACCGCTTTCCTTAATGGAAAACTGGATGAGGATGTGTATATGACACAACCTGAAGGTTTCACTAATCCATCAGATCGTCATAAAATATGCAAGTTAAAGAAGTCCATTTATGGACTTAAACAAGCATCTAGATGCTGGAATATTCGTTTTGATGAATCAATCTCTGAGTTTGGTTTCATCAAGAACGAAGATGACCCGTGTGTATATAAGAGGTTTAGTGGGAGCGTGATTACTTTCCTAGTCCTCTACGTCGATGATATCTTAATCATTGGAAACGATATTCCTGAACTGCATGCTGTTAAGGCATGGTTAGGAAAATGTTTCCAGATGAAAGATCTAGGAGAAGCAGCCTATGTATTAGGTGTGAAGATCTACAGGGATAGATCTAAGAGGCTTCTCGGGCTGTGCCAGAGTACTTACATCGATAAAGTCCTGGAGAGATTTCATTTAGAGAATTCTAAAAGAGGATATCTTCCAGTTAGACATGGTCTGAATCTTTCAAAGAGTCAGTGTCCACAAACACAGACTGAGAAAGATGAAATGGACAATATGCCTTATGCTTCGGCTATTGGGTCCATTATGTATGCGATGTTGTGTACTCGCCCAGACGTCGCTTACGGGTTAAGCGTGACCAGTCGATTCCAAAGTAATCCAGGTCAGGCACACTGGATTGCAGTCAAGAACATTTTAAAATATCTGCGGAGGACCAAAGATATGTTCTTGATATATGGTGGTCAGGAAGAACTCAGTATAGAAGGATATACTGACGTTTCGTTCTAGTCGGACCAGGATGATTTCCGATCACAATCAGGCTATGTTTTTAGCTTGAATGGAGGAGCGGTGGTGTGGAAGAGTTTCAAACAGTCAACTGTTGCTGATTCCACAACAGAAGCCGAGTATGTTGTAGCCTCGGAAGCATCCAAGGAGGCAGTGTGGATTCGAAAGTTCGTGAGAGAACTTGGTGTTGTTCCTTCGAGTGCAGATCCTTTGGTTATCTTCTGTGATAACACTGGAGCTATAGCACAAGCAAAGGAACCACGGTCGCACCAGAAGTCCAAGTACATACAGAGACGGTTTCACTTGATCCGGGAGATCATTGATCGTGGCGAGATCAAAATCTGCAAGGCTCATACAGATGACAATCTGGCTGACCCGCTTACCAAGCCTCTGGCGCAGCAGAAGCATGAGAAGCACTGTAATAATATGGGTTTGAGATTTCTCAACCATTAGATTAAGTGCAAGTGGGAGATTGTTGGGGTATGCCCTTAAGGCTAATGTTTGAGGCCTTGGGATTCTATCAGTATCATGTATATAAACTCTTATGTTTATAAAGGCAATGGTTGTTATTCAGTTTGTTACATTGTCTGCTGCAACAAGTGTACTTCTGAATAATGTCTCAATGCTGTTCAGCTAGGCTGACATGTTGTATTGTCCTTAGTCGAGATATCTTGGTGAACATGAGACAGCCTTGATATGATTGAGACTAATATGTGTTCTAATCTTATAGGATGCTTCGAGCATGGAATAAGATGTAGACTCATGGGTACATTGGATGTACTGGACAGACCCTACTAGGATATTCAATTGCTTGTCACAATGTGAATAATCCTTGTTTTGCATCAAGTGGCACATGTCCTTTGACTTGAGATCACTTGTGTTTCTAAATGATGATTGTCATTGTTTTGAGGTAGTTCGATATCATTTGAAACATAATGGTTATAGACTATCTTGGATAATGATCATGAGTCAGGTTGGGACACTAGTGATAGATATAGGATTGCCGTCTCCTTGTTGAAGGAGTGTGATGTTCTATAGGGGCCCCCTAGATGAGATGATTGAGAAAGTGTATGGCCATACCCAGGTGACTATGTTCATCTGATCTAATCATGCTCATCATATTGGAGTTACAAGCTTGACCTGCTTGTCCAATAAGAACATCCAGTGGCAAAGGATACATGCATGCCTTGTGAAGTTGATTCACACTTGTGCTATGGTTTGGGTGTAGTCTTGGAAGACTCTTTCCTTTATATCGGGAGACAGTGATGTGTTGCTAGATACCCCTCACTGATCGTGATAACGTAAGTTATCGTTACCGACATTTAAAGGAAACCCTCAGGGTCGCACAATTTGATGATATGGCTTTCTTATGTCAGATCGTGTGGACTGAATTGTTTTGGTTTAGTTAAAAGGAGTTTAGACTCTGATTGTAAGTGAGATCTGGTCTGATCATGTTTGATTGATTAGAGCTTTAGATCGGTAAGCTTCGATCGAGAGTATTGATGCTAGATCGGTGAGAACAAGTGCATCTGGATATGAATGGTTAGATCTTGAACCTTCTTGGTTCATATTAGATTTAGACCATGGCATGTCTTGGTTTGGTCTTGGTTTGATTTGGTCGTTGAACCAAAGTCAATTGAACCGGTTCAAGAGTGTGAACGCATGGTTCAAGTAATTAGGCGTTTTGATTAGTTCACTAAGCGTGAACGCGCGAGAGTGAAGGCTTACCATATTTGGAAGCCTCAACGCCTCAACGCCACAAGCCAAGAAAACGCCTTTGCTTCAATGCTTCTCTCTTGGGCGAAGTAGAGCTCTTGAGTGTGTCTCATCGCCGAGAGTGAAGAGGAGGTATTCGGCAAGCCAAGAAGAGATCCAAGGATTCTCCTTCAAGCGATTAGGACTCTTGTAGCCCTTTGCTAGCACAAAGGACGACAAGGAGAAAGCCAACTTCTTCTTGTGTGCGCGCCTTTTGGAGGAGATCAATTTTTGTTCTCTACTTCCAAGTCGCCATCTTCCTCATGGCTATGGTATGATTCGATTTAAGATATATGCAATTTCAAGTTGATCATACATGATGCTTGCGATTCTTGAAGCCATATTTCCGCCCATGCAAAAGGCTTCCATATGCGCATGTTTAGGGTTTCGCCCCCCCCCCCCCCCTCTTGAAAGGGGTCCTTCACTTGACTACTGAGGAGACTCTGAAGGGAAAGCCTTCAACCTCTGTCTTGATGTTTCCTTCTAGGAACAAGAAGAAGGGGAAGAAGGGCAAGACCCCTGTCAAGAGCTACAGCAAGGCTCTGAAGCAAAAGGTCAAGCGGTCGAAGGAATACAGATGTTTCCACTGTGGCCAGCTGGGTCACTGGAAAAAGGACTGTAAAGCGCTCCAAGGAGACAAGAGGGGAAGCATCGCTTCTGGCTCAGGTATATACGTGACGGAAGTCATGGTTTCATCTTCTTCTATTTCATGGGTGTTGGACACTGCATGTGGAGTTCACATTTGTTCAAATGTACAGGTACTCAAGAGAAGAAGACAGGTGGGACAGCATGAGGTGGACCTACGAGTTGGAAACGGGGCACGGGTTGCTGCTGTTGCTGTAGGAGAATATTACATCTCATTACCATCTGGACTTGTATTAGAACTGAACAATTGTTACTTTGTTCCCAGCATTACTAAAAAATATTATCTCCATTCCTGCTCTTGTCAGGAAGGGGTTTTCCTTTGAATGCAATATTTCAAAGTGTATTCTTTCTTTAGATAATATTTTTTATGCTACTGGTTCAATTAACAATGGGTTATTCATGTTGGACATGGAATGTTCTATACACAATATTGATAATAAGAAAGCCAAGTATGCTGATAACAGCACCTTGCTATGGCATAGTCGTTTAGGCCATATTAACAAGAAACGCATTAAGCGGTTGCATGACTATGGACTGCTGGGATCATTCTCCTATGAGGAGATTGATACATGCAAAGCTTGTTTGATGGGCAAAATGACGAAGTCACCTTTTCCTCATAAAGGTCAAAGGACTTTAGGTTTACTTGACCTTATACACAGTGATGTGTGTGGGCCTTTTAGTAAACATGCCAGAGGTGGCTATCAGTACTTCATTACCTTCACTGATGATTTCAGTAGATATGGGTATGTCTATCTTATGAGACATAAAAGTGAATCTTTTGACAAGTTCAAAGAGTTCAAGAATGAAGTACAGAATCAGCTTGGCCGAAATATCAAGGCACTTCGTTCTGATCGAGGTGGAGAATACCTAAGTCGAGAGTTTACTGACTATCTGAAGGAGTGTGGGATTATCTCACAGCTCACTCCGCCAGGAACACCGCAATGGAATGGTGTGTCCGAGAGGAGAAATAGAACGTTACTTGATATGGTTCATTCTATGATGAGTCAGGCTACTCTACCTTACTCCTTTTGGGGATTTGCACTGGAGACAGCTGCAAAGGTACTAAACCGAGTGCCATCCAAAGCAGTTTCAAAGACCCCATATGAATTATGGTATGGGAAACAGCCTAGCTTGACATTCATCAGGATCTGGGGCTGCGAGGCTTATGTCAAAAAGCTCGCCTCTGGGAAACTAGAGAGCAGATCTGACAAATGTATCTTTGTCGGTTACCCTAAGGAAACTAAGGGTTATTATTTCTACGATCCCAAAGAGAACAAGGTGTTTGTTGCTCGGACGGCCATTTTTCTTGAGAAGGAGTTTCTTCTGCAAGAGGCCAGTGGGAGAGAAATAAAGCTGGATGAGAATCCAGAGGAAGGACAAAGTGGTCAAGCACAGTTGGATGAGCCTGAGCCGGTAGAACAGGTTACTGAACAACCTGAGGCTCAGATATCACGGGAACCGCGAAGATCGGGAAGGATCCGTCGACAGCCTGAGCGCTATGACGGAGTCTACATCATTGATAATGATGAACCCCTCACTTATGCGGATGCGGTCAGTGGACCGGACTCAGCTAGATGGCTTGAAGCTATGCGAGCCGAGATGGACTCCATGTCAGATAACCAAGTCTGGGATTTGGTTGATCCGCCTCCGGGAGTAATCCCTATAGGCTGTAAATGGATCTTTAAGAAGAAGATTGACATGGATGGTAACGTGGTTACCTATAAAGGCAGGCTAGTTGCGAAAGGTTTCAAACAAATCTACGGGATAGATTATGATGAAACTTTCTCACCTGTAGCTATGTTTAAGTCTATTCGGATTCTTTTAGCGATAGCTGCATATTATGATTATGAGATCTGGCAAATGGATGTGAAGACTGCTTTCCTTAATGGAAATTTGCAGGAGGATGTGTATATGATACAACCTGAAGGTTTCACTAATCCATCATATCGTCATAAAATATGCAAGTTAAAGAAGTCTATTTATGGACTTAAACAAGCATCGAGAAGCTAGAATATTCGTTTTGATGAATCAATCTCTGAATTTGGTTTCATCAAGAACGAGGATGACCCGTGTGTATATAAGAGGTTTAGTGGGAGCGTGATTACTTTCCTAGTCCTCTACGTCGATGATATCTTGATCATTGGAAACGATATTCCTGAAATGCATGCGGTTAAGGCATGGTTAAGGAAATGTTTTCAGATGAAAGATTTGGGAGAAGCAGCCTATGTATTAGGTGTGAAGATCTACAGGGATAGATCTAAGAGGCTTCTCGGGCTGTGCCAGAGTACTTACATCGATAAAGTCCTGGAAAGATTTCATTTAGAGAATTCTAAAAGAGGATATCTTCCAGTCAGACATGGTCTGAATCTTTCGAAGAGTCAGTGTCCTCAAACACAGACTGAGAAAGATGAAATGGACAATACGCTTTATGCTTCGGCTATTGGGTCCATTATGTATGCGATGTTGTGTACTCGCCCAGACGTCGCTTACGGGATAAGCGTGACCAGTCGATTCCAAAGTAATCCAGGTATGGCGCACTGGATTGCAGTCAAGAACATTTTAAAATATCTTCGGAGGACCAAAGATATGTTCTTGATATATGGTGGTCAGGAAGAACTCAGTATTGAAGGATATACTGACGCTTCGTTCCAATCTGACCAGGATGATTTCCGATCGCAATCAGGCTATGTTTTTAGCTTGAATGGAGGAGCAGTGGTGTGGAAAAGTTTCAAACAGTCTATCGTTGCTGATTCCACAATAGAAGCCGAGTATGTTGCAGCCTCGGAAGCATCCAAGGAGGCAGTGTGGATTCGTAAGTTCGTGAGAGAACTTGGTGTTGTTCCTTCGAGTGCAGATCCTTTGGTTATCTTCTGTGATAACACTGGAGCAATTGCATAAGCAAAGGAACCACGGTCGCACCAGAAGTCCAAGCACATACAGAGACGGTTTCACTTGATCAGGGAGATCATAGATCGTGGCGAGATCTAAGTCTGCAAGGTTCATACAGATGACAATCTGGCTGACCCGCTTACCGAGCCTCTGGCGCAGCAGAAGCATGAGAAGCACTGTAATAATATGGGTTTGAGATTTCTCAACCATTAGATTAAGTGCAAGTGGGAGATTGTTGGGGTATGCCCTTAAGGCTAATGTTTGAGGCCTTGGGATTGTAACAGTATCATGTATAAACTCTTATGTTTATAAAGGCAATGGTTGTTATTCAGTTGGTTACATTGTCTGCTGCAATAATTGTACTTCTGAATAATGTCTCAATGCTGTTCAGCTGGGCTGACATGCAGTAATGTCCTTAGTCGTGATATCTTGGTGAACATGAGACAGCCTTGATATGATTGAGACTAATATGTGTTCTAATCTTATAGGATGCTTCGAGCATGGAATAAGATGTAGACTCATGGGTACATTGGATGTACTGGACAGACCCTACTAGGATATTCAATTGCTTGTCACAATGTGAATAATCCTTGATTGCAACAAGTGGCACATTTCCTCTGACTTGAGATCACTTGTGTTTCTAAATGATGATTGTCATTGTTTTGAGGTAGTTCAATATCATTTGAAACATAATGGTTATAGACTATCTTGGATGGTGAGCTTGAGTCATGTTAGGGCACTAGTAATAGATACAGGATTGCCGTCTCCTTGTTTAAGGAGTGTGATGTTCTAAAGGGGCCCCCTGGATGAGATGATTGAGAAAGTGTATGGCCATACCCAGGTGACTATGTTCA
The DNA here is from genome assembly GCA_027563935.2 of Costus lasius. NCBI lineage: Eukaryota > Viridiplantae > Streptophyta > Magnoliopsida > Zingiberales > Costaceae > Costus > Costus lasius. The sequence continues at coordinate 64,248,316 of CM050446.2, read as the reverse complement.
TCTGATCTAATCATGCTCATCATATTGGAGCTACAAGCTTGACACGCTTGTCCAATAAGAACATCCAGTGGCAAAGGAAATATGTATGCCTCGTGAAGTGGATTCACACTTGTGCTGTGGTTTGGGTGTAGTCTTGGAAGACTCTTTTCTTTATATCGGGAGACAGTGATGTGTTGCTAGATACCCCTCACTGATCGTGATAACGTGAGTTATCGTTACCGACATTTAAAGGAAACCCTTAGGGTCGCACAATTTGATGATATGGCTTACTTAAGTCAGATCGTGTGGACTGAATTGTCTGGATTCAGTTTAAAGGGATTTAGTCTCTGATTGTAAGTGAGATCTAGTCTGATCATGTTTGATTGATTAGGGCTTGAGATCGGTAAGCTTCGATCGAGAGAATGGATGCTAGATCAGTGAGATCAGCAGCATCAAGAGATCAACGGTTAGATCTGGAACCTTAGGGTTTAATTGTGATCTAGACCATATCGCTTGGGTTAATTGGTCTTTGGACCAAACCAAATTGAACCAGCTCATTGAGTGAGCGTGTGGTTCAAATGGAGAGGAGTTTGCGATTGGGGTAAACCCATGATCGCATGTGAGTAAGTGGCTTTCTATTTTTAGAAAGCATGATCACATACGTGACCACCACTCACGTTCACGCCTAAGACGCTCTACTCTCTCGCTTCTCCTCCTCTCTCGTCGCCAACAACCTCTCTCTCGTGAGGTGAAGAGGTTGACGAAAAAGGAGAAGGAAGAAATCGCCAAGCAAAGGATTCTCTTCCCTTCCATTCGACAAGGACTCCTTAGAACCTTGCTAGCACAAGGAGCACTAAGGGAGTAGGCGATCACATCTTGTGTGCGTCTTCTCTGGAGGAGAGCGACTTCACTCTCTGCTTCCAAGTCGCCATCCATACAATGGCATCGGTATGATTTCTTCTCTGATCTTTGAAATCGATTTATGTTGATCATATTACATGCATAGATCCTAGAAACCCCTTCCGCTGCATCAAAACCTTCATATGCGCCTATTAGGGTTTCGCCCTCCCCTTGTTTAGGGGACTTTCAGACTTCGGCGTGGAGAGACCACCTATCTGGCACATGTTAGGTTGGTGGAGGATCTTCCTCAGATCAGTTCAGCATCCGAGCAGAGAGGACATAGGGGAGACTTGATCACCCTTCCCAGTTCTAGCCGTGAGGGAGTTGAGATGAGTTTGAGGGCGGCGGAGATGACTCTGGGTGATCGAGTTCAGCAGTTACCTGCACCGATAGCAGAGTTATTACAGGAGTTTAGTGATGTGATACCCCCAGAGATGCCGAAGGTGTTACCACCTAGGCGGGATATCGATCATGCCATAGAGCTGATCCCAGGTGCTGTCCCACCGGCACAGGCGCCATATAGAATGCCACCAGCAGAGCTAGCTGAGTTGAGGAAACAGCTAGATGAGCTTATAGAGTCTGGGTTTATTCAACCATCGAAGGCACCGTACGGAGCACCAGTTTTGTTCCAAAGGAAGAAAGATGGGTCTATGCGGATGTGTGTAGACTACAGAGCTCTTAACAAAGTGACTGTTAAGAACTCTTATCCTATTCCACTTATTCAAGACTTGATTGACCGGCTTGTGCATGCCAAGGTGTTCAGCAAGCTTGATTTGAGATCTGGATACTGGCAGGTGAGAATTGCAGAGGGAGATGAGCCCAAGACAACCTGCGTTACACGTTATGGGTCTTATGAATTTTTGGTCATGCCATTTGGGCTGACCAATGCTCCAGCCACATTCTGTAACTTGATGAACAACATACTTCATCCATTCTTGGATAAGTTTGTTGTTGTGTATTTGGATGACATTGTCATATACTCTGGCAGCTTAGAGGAGCATGAGGAACACTTGAGACAGGTTTTGATGGTTCTGAGGGAGAACCAGCTATATCTGAAGCTTGAAAAGTGCGATTTTGCCAAGTCAGAGATTGAGTTTCTCGGACATATTGTTGGGTCAGTACAAGTCAGAATGGATGAAAGAAAGGTGGAGGCAATCAGGGATTGGCCGGCCCCTACATCTGTTAGCACCCTGAGGTCTTTCCTAGGGTTGGCTAACTTCTATAGGAGGTTCATCCAGGGCTACTCCAGGGTAGTAGCGCCACTGACAGATTTGTTGAGGAAAGATGTTTCCTGGTGTTGGGAGGATAGACACCAGAGGGCATTTGATGATCTGAAGAATAGGGTTACTTCAGAACCCATTCTCAGACTTCCTGATTTCACTTTACCTTTTGAGGTGCATACGGATGCTAGTGATAGAGCCTTGGGTGGGGTTCTTATTCAGGAAGGTAGGCCGATTGCCTACGAGAGCAGAAAACTGAAGAATGCTGAGGTAAATTATTCTGCTCACAAAAAAGAAATGTTAGCAGTTGTGCATTGTCTGAAGCTATGGAGAGTGTACTTGCTGGGGAGCAAGTTTACAGTGAAGACAGACAATGTAGCAAATACCTTCTTCCAGACCCAGAAGAAGCTATCTGCTAGACAGGCCAGATTGCAGGAGCAGCTGGCCGAGTTTGATTTTACTTGGGAGCACAAACCAGGGAGGATACATCAGGTCCCTGACGCATTGAGTAGGATTGTGGAGATCACTCAGTGTTGTGCTATGTCTTACTCTGAGAGTAAGATAATTGGGTTGATTAGAGATTTTGCTATGGCAGACCGTGCCTATGAGAAGCTTGTATCTCAGATTCGCATGGGAGTAGTGAGGAGATACTATCTTAGCGATGATGGGTTAATTATGGCACGAGGAGACAGACCCTATGTTCCATCTACTGGGAACATTAGATTTGGTCTGATGCGTGAGTACCACGATACGGTGTGGGCAGGACACCCGGGTGGTAGACGCATGTATGCACTTATTGCGAGAGCTTGGTACTGGCCGGGTATGAAGGAAGATATAGAGCACTATACGAAGACATGTCTTGTATGCCAGCAGGATAAGGTAGAAAGGAAGAAGGAAGCAGGGCTTCTACAGCCTTTACCTGTTCCTGAGAGAACTTTTGTCTCGTTATCGATGGACTTCATTACCCATTTTCCCAGAGTGGATGGGATGGGATCGGTATTCGTGGTGGTAGACCGATACTCAAAGTATGCTACTTTTGTTGCAGCACCAGAGGTGTGCACTGCAGAGGTCACTGCAAATTTGTTTATGACTCATGTAGTCAAACATTTTGGATTACCCAGAGAGATTATCAGTGACAGAGACCCGAGATTTACTGGAAAATTCTGGTCTTCTTTATTTCAGAAGCTGGGTACAGACCTAAAAATGAGTACAGCATACCATCCACAGACAGATGGACAGACAGAGAGAGTTAATGCCCCACTGGAGGAGTATCTTAGGCATTATGTCTCTGCCACACAGAAAAATTGGATTAGGCTACTGGATACTGCACAGTTCGCCTATAATATTCAGAAGTCATCTGCTACTGGAAAAAGCCCTTTTGAGTTGGTGTTGGGGTGGCAACCACTGACACCTATGGATACATTGAATAGGGGCGCAGGGGGAAAGTGCCAGGCAGCTATTGAGTTTGTGCATGACAGATCCGAGCTATGGGAGGAAGCTCAGGATTCTCTGAGGGAGGCTAGAGATAGGATGAAGCTCTATGCCGACAGAGACAGGAGGCATGTTGAGTTTGAGGTAGGAGAGTGGGTCCTTCTCAAACTCACACCTCAGATGTGGAGGAAGACTGAAGCCAGAACCTATCATAGAGGCCTTGTAAGGAGATATGAAGGTCCTTTCAAGATTATCAAGAGAGTTGGTCCAGTGTCTTACAGGCTTGATTTACCGAGTTGGCTACAGTTCTATCCTACTTTCCACACCAGTCTTCTGAAGAAATACCATGGAGATGATAGGCATCCCGACCGTGGACAGGTGAGAAGACAACCTGCGAGGGGCAGAGTTGATTATGGAAAGAGACCCGTGAAGATTCTAGACCACAGGGTCTATGGTTCGGGTTCACCTGGAGGTCGACGTTCTGAGTTTCTTATTCAGTGGACTGATGAAACTGAGGAGGATGCGACATGGGAGAAGACTGAGGATATAGCTCACTTTGAGGAGTTAGCTAGAGCGTACCAGGCACACATGGACTCGAGGGCGAGTGCCATCTCAGGTGGGGGAGAGTTGTGATGCCCTGGGTACTATGGGGTACTACCCCGCCTTTCCCATGGACTCATAGAGGTTATGAGTAGGGATTAAGGGGGTAAAATTGATGGAGCATACACATGCAAAAAGGTAAGGTTCATTGGAGGAGGATACATGAACCTTAGTGCATAATTTGAGCTTGTATAGAGGTGTACAAGTGCTTGCAAAAAAATATGTCATGGGTGAGATTTGAACCCAAGACCTATGAGAGAGCCTAGTCCTTATGTTGCATGAGGTAACCAACCCAAGCGTGGGTCATTAGCTGAAAGGAAGAGGAGGCGACTTCATCTTAAAGGCTTCTTCATCTAAAGGCCCAAATCACTTAAGCAAAAGAGGGCAAATCGATTTGGGGATCTCACACACTCAAGAGACATTCGGCTGAACTTGGTGAGGAGGAGAACCGAGCTTGGAAGAGGGCGACAACCTCATCCCTTCTTCCCCATTTTGGATCTAGCTTGGTGGCGCTTGCTTGGAGGGAGCTCACGCCACCTTCTTCTTCATCCCATCTCCACCTTGGCGAGTTGGGGAGAGCTAGAGGAGCTCATGGTTCCATTGGTTCAGCCACCTTGTTGGGCGAAACAAGGGGACTCTCGGCTGCATTCTCCTTGAGGGAAGGAGACCGGATCTAGGAGGAGAAGACACCCATATCTTCATCCTTTCATCCATCTTGATAGTGGCGCACTTTGGAGGGGCTAAAGCTTGCAGCCACATAGCTCTTGAGACTTGGCCGAGAGTGCACATTTTGTGTTTGATACATTGTCCCTTTGGAGGAAAGGGGCTGAATTGGGTGAAGGGGGCTGACCGGCCACTTGCCCTTCATCCACATTGAAGGAGTCTACTTGCTGTCCACTAAGGGGCTGAGGGAGTCCCTTGGAGCATTTGGAGCATTTGGAGCTTTACAACCACCTAGGAGGGCGATCCTAGGGTGGTGCCTCAAGTGCTTGCACTTGAGGAGTATTCTTGGAGCTTGGAGGAGAAAACCGGCCACCTTGGAGGAGTTGGAGGTTGATCTTCATCCACATCCAGCATTGCGTAGGAGTGGTATACATTCCTTCCCTGTGTTATTTACATTGCACTAGTATTGTGTAAGAACTTGTGTAGAACCCTTGTGTAAGAACTCTATGCTATCTTGAGTAGTTGATAGGGTTTGCTTTTATCGATCGGTGTGATTATCGCTGTGTAGTTGTCGATACTTGTATTAGGGTTTGGGCATATGTCTAGTGCCCGTATTCTGTGAACTGCCAGCGATTGTGTGAATTATCATTTGCAGGGCGCTTAGGTTTAAGACTGTCATTAAGGGTGCATATGGGGTTGAGAAGCAACATGTGCTTGCCACCCGCCCCTTATTGACCTAGGTCTAGGGCTAGGAGAAGGCTAGGACTCAGTTCCATCAGCACAGCCTTGGAGCTCAGTTCCATCAGAGCCAGCCCTGAGAGCGCAGAGGACCAGAGGAGTACTGATCTTGCTTGGGAGACGGTCTTGGATAGCTTCCGCAAATTGAGTATAGGCTGGCAATCTACACAGAGGGTGTGTAGATTGCGCCATCATGTTCTAGATTTAAGCAAAAAAATTTAGCACAGAAATTGGGGCGTGACAACAAGTCTGCATTTAACCAAGCACTACCACCCCTCTCAATACTATCCTACATACACAAACTAGGGGGTGTGAATAGAAGTCTTCACAAGGCTTGAGGAGGCTAATTTTACACATTTGAGCCCCCCATCCTGGGGTACTTGTGAAACCATAGTCCCCCACGCGCGCGTACATGCCCCCAGGACAGACGCCCAAGTGCATCGCGACCCCAATGACCAAAATGCATGGCACACAAGTGCCAATGCTTGTTTTTAACATAGAATTGCCCTAAATACATAGTACAAAGACAAAAGACACATTGTCAAGGTCGGGTAACAAAGTTTTACACCGAACATCCTTCGAACCCTGACATACTCCCCCACTTAAGACGCCTCATCGACTCATTGAACTCTTCAACTTTATCTTGTGCATGCTTCAGTGTGTCTTCTGGCTCCCAACTACATTCGGACATTGGTAGTGCCTTCCAGATCACCAAATACTCTACTTGTTTCTTGCCAGAGTCCAAGGTCCTCTTTCGTCTTCTTAGTATAGTTTGCACTTGTTTCTACACCGCTGAAATGGTTGGTGGGGCGCGAGTTGACATATTGCAATCTACGTCTTCAGAATCAGCATGATATGGCTTCAAGCAACTAGCATGGAAGACAGGGTGAATCTTGAGCATGGGCGAAAGTTGCACCCGGTATGATACGTTTCCAACTCGCTCCAGGATTGGGAAAGGTCCTTTATATTTTTGAACTAACCCTCTGTGAATGGGTCTTCGAAAAACCTTAAGGGTACCTAGTTGGAGTTTTACAAGAAGTTGGTCACCTTTCTTGAAAAACCTTAAGAGTTCTAAAACGTCTGGCACGTTGTCTCCTCCTTCAGACGAAGCTTCAGTATGAAAATCACGGCCGGAGATCGTCTGGATTGAACGCGGCGATGAAACCCTAGGTGGCGGTGTGGATCGAAATTTCTCCCTCGACAGTGCACGAAATTTGGGCTTTCGGTCTCCCCCTGATCCTCTAGTCCAAAACTCTCCTTTTGCTTCTTACGGTATCCAATTTGGAGTTCTGGATCGCTCGCAATCCTCTCCGCAAGATTTGGGCGTTGAAGTTGACCTGGGCGTCGCATTCAAAACAGGGATTACGGCAGTGGAATTGTTTACGGCACTGCCGTAAAATCGCTTGAGTCTTCTATTCTGATGTCGTCCGGGCATTACGGCACCGTAATCTAGTTTACGGAGTGCCGTAAAATCGGCTGAACTCTCTGTTCATGAACGTCTAGCAATTACGGCCCATGTAGTTTCTTACGGTAGTGCCGTAATATTGAGCGAAGTTTCTGTTCTGAAGCGTTTTAAAATATGGTACCGTAATATTGTTTACGGCGGTGCCGTAAAATCTGAAAAAATTTCAGTTCGGAAATTCTTCAAAATACGACAAGGCTCGGATTTTACGGTACTATCTGAATATACGATACCATAAAATGGATTACGGCACTGCCGTAATTTGCTGACTTGCTCCGTTTTGCATGAAATTTCTTGGGTGACCTCCTCTTGATGATGGGAATCCTGCTATGTATTTGATTTTGCTTGAAAATGCCTAAAAATAGTACCTTTTTACATGAAAATCATAAAAAATAGAAAAGAGTGTAGATTCCGTAGATATTGATAAAATATGGCATAAAAACAAGTAGAGTCTATGAATATGACATATAAATTTCAATAAAATGGCTTAGAAATCACGATGAATTTCGGTGTCATCAAACACATAAGGCTCAAACTTTGCTTGTCCTCAAGCAAAAACCTAGAAAATTCAAAAATTGATCATAGGCATAGACTTTCTCATGGAAAATAAATTTCTAACATACAATCACCAATGAAAATTCTTCATTAATTGCATCATAAAACTTTAATACAGATATATCGTCTTCTAAATCTAATTCTCAAGATTCACAACTTAGTCAAATAAAACTTTGAAATTTGCATAAAAGAAAGAATTTCAATCTCAAGACTTTATCCAATTTTCAGTTTAGGTTTATCATACTTTTGCTTACAGGAATAGGATATCCAAAATCTTTTTCCACTCGTATTTTTCTTTTTCTTTTTGTTTTTAGATGGTATGTACCTACATAGATACATACATTTTGTTTCTTTTTGCATCAATCACATTCTCTAATTCGATTACCACCTTTTTTCTGGTGATGTAATCGGAGTAAACTGACCACATAGTCAGTGTAATAGAACTCACGTCTTTTTAGTATTGGGAATCTTTACCAAAGACAGCGGAGTTAATGTGAATAGATTCCTCTCATTTCTTTTTAGACTTCAACCCCTGTCGTTCGGTACGACTGTCAATTTTACATAGTGCCAAGTAGGGGAGTCTCTCACTATTTTTGTGGATTTTGGATTCTTTTTCCCAACAAATAGTAAAATAAATAAAACCTCAATTAGACTAGTCAGTCAATATCAATTCAAGTATTCATACTCATATGCTGATTTTATTCAAGAAGTAGTTTCACTTCTTAAATCAAATTTTCAAACAACATATCACCCTAAAATTTTACTCCTCAACCAATGAATAATTTCAAAAGTAGATATGTATAAGAGAAATAAATTTGACATGATAGGCCTTATTCTAGTCTCAATTTTGGATTCACTCATCAACATCAAACATCAATCAAGCCATATACAATAATCCCAAAGGTAGATCAAGGCCACAAATCAATCATCTAAATCAAAAGATTATCATGTAGATGAAGTAGTGGTGGTAGATACAAAAACATGAGTCAATGATGAAACCCAAAAGGTGAACGGGAGTGGATACTTACAAAACCTTTTGTGCCGAGTTTTCTTTTTCTTCTCTTCTCTGTGCTTCTTTTTCAGAAATAAAAATTAATTCTAAGATAAAACTAAAATAAAAGTAAATAAAAGGAAGTGAACTAAAGTTAGAAAGCTTGGGTTGCCTCCCAAGAAGCGCTAATTTAAAAGTCTTTAGCTTGACCCTTTAACACTCAGAGTTGATCGTGGTTCATCTAAATAAAAACTCTCTTTTTCTTCAATTAGCTCTTCTTGATAATAGTGCTTAAGTCTCTGACCATTAACCTTGAATTCTCCTATTTCTTCACTCCATACATCCACGGCTCCGTAAGGATAAGCTTTCTTTACCTGAAAAGGACTAGACCATCGAGACTTAAGTTTTCCAGGAAAAAGTCTCAATCTAGAATTGAATAAAAGAACAAAGTCACCTAGTTGGAAATCTCTCCTGAAAATATGTCGATCGTGCCATCTTTTTGTCCTCTCCTTGTAAATCTTTGCATTCTCATATGCAGAGAGTCTAATCTCATCTAGCTCATTCAATTGTAATTTCCGTTTTTCCCCCGCACTCTTTAAATCAAAATTTAGCATCTTGATCTGATGGAGGGGCCAGCCCTGCCCCAAGAAGGTCTGGAAGGAGTAGGAGGAAGCCCCTCAGATATGGCTTTTCATCCTAGGTCACCTTTCTTTCCTTATTTGTAGTTTCCTTATTTGCCTTGAATAAAAGCCCTAGTGCATTGTGTAGTTTCCTTATTAGGTCATGCATTACTTCCTAGAATAGTCTACTGGCTTTTGTGTCAATAATTGGGCAGGTTATAGCCCAGCTCAAGGGAAGCTAGGAAGCTCAAGCCAAGTCACTCAAGTAGAGCTCCAAATATGGAAGGAGGCACTTCAACTAGAGACTTCAAGTTGAAGGGGCTTACATTGAATGCAACCCCACCTTCCAAATCAACCAAGGCGCCACCCAACATGATGAAGAATTCGAATGATATAAACCAGCCCACAAATTGCCAAGTGAAGAGCCATCAATGCGCCTAGCCATCAAGAATCAATTTAGATCCACAAATCAAGGGATCACCATCTAGATCCCCAATTTGTGGAATCACCTTTGGAAGCCTCTTAGCCGCCCATGCATCTTGAAGGAAGGTTTTCGAATTCAAATGAGTCCAATGCAAGAAGCGCCATCTCATCCAAGCAAAGAAGGAAGGAGCCCAAGAGAATTCGGCTACAAGAAAGAAAGAAATTGAAATTCAAAATTGAGGATGGAATTGTATTAATTGAGCATTAATTTCCTCCATAATGTTGTGATTTGCGCCTAGGGTGAATTGTCACCCTTGCCCATGGCTTGTTGAGCCTATAAATTGTAACCTCCCCTCTCTTTGTCTATTAGTTGCCTAGTGAAAAAAATCCTTGTGTTAGCATTGGTGCTTGTGTCGCCTAAAGAAGTTTTCTACCTCCCCTCTCCTCTAAAGGGCCGAGCCCTTTCCCTTCTCCCCCCCTTCTTCTCAAGCTCTCAACGCATCCAACCTTTGAAGGACTTTGCTTCCTCTTGGCGAGGCTCTAAGGGAACTCATCCACCTTGATCTCGGCAAGCAACAAAGACTCTTCATGGTTCTTTCACTTTCGGCTAGCATGAAGGCAACACCAACAAGACTTCAATATCGGCTAAGTTCTTTCCCCTCTTCCTTCTATAGTTTCTAGAACTTGTCCCTACACTAATCTGAATTTTATTTGAAGGTGACGCAAGGAGTTGGAGGAATCTTTCCCTAAGCGCAAGGCTTCCTTCTTTCCCCCTCTTTCTCTTTAGTTAAAGTGTTAAGGGAACTTGTGAGGCTTAACCTCCCCCTTAGTTTGGCTTTGTAATATGAATCCGTGGTGTGTGCGGATCTCGTTTGTCTGTGTTTGTTTGTAATGATGCAATACCTTCCATCAGAGTAGGACCGTTGAAGATCGGGACGATATGATCCTTCTATGCTCAAGGATCGCACTGTGAGTATTCCTACTAGTCTTTCAATTTGTAGTTTAATTGCTATTTCTTTTGGTAGTCTAAATAGTTTAGTGTCGTTTTCTTCTATTTTATAAAATACAAAAAAAATATTTTACAACTTCGTTAGAGTAAATTCGGGTTTTATCTAAAATACAAAAAAATTATTTTCCTAAAGTCGTTGTTTGAATGCACCCTTACTTGTGAGTGATCCCACCTCCATCAGTTTGGTATCAGAGCCTATCTTAGAATAGAATTTTAGCCTCAAAACTATTTTTCAACTTCTAAGACTTTTCTTGGACCTAGGTGTTTTAAAGAAGTGGTTCTTCATAATCTGCTACTATACTTATCATACTACTTTTAGTAGCCTTATTTTTCAAAACTACTCTTTTCAAAACTACTACCACCATGACTACTAGATCAGGAGCAAATTATAATAACCACCCTGAATCCAATGATATTACTAGACAAGCTGAACCTAATGACATGGCTAGACTCTTTAACATGATAGCATCCTTCCAAGAGGAACTTAGGGATATTAGAGCTAGGCTCCCAAATCCTGAAAATCTTAGGGATGATAGACCCCCTAGTCGGCCCTCAAGTGAACCCATCCTAGGTGAACATCCCCAAAACAATAGGAACCATAATAGGAGAGTCCAAGAACCTGAATGGGAAGAGCCACATGCTCGACCTTATCAAAGACCTAGGGAGGACCAAGAACCTGAGTGGAATGAGCCACGTGCTCAACCCTACCACAGACCTAGGGAGGATGAAGTGCAACGCAACATCAAACTTTCACCCCCAACCTTTAGTGGTTCCCTTGACCCGAGAGAGTTCCTAGATTGGGTAGACAAACTTGAACGGTATTTTGACTGGAGCATGATGCCAAGTCAATCCAAGGTTAGGTTCACCCGATGTCTCCTAGAAGGTACTGCTAGGTTATACTGGACAAGCATAGAGAAGAACATAGAGTTGTTTAGGCGCCCTCCTATTGAGAGATGGGAAGACATGCGAGACAAACTTAGGGAAAAATATGTCCCTCCCTATTTCCAACTTAAGATTATTGATGAAGCCATGAGCCTAGTCCAGGGTAGCCTAAATGTCACCGAATACACCACTAGGTTTGATGAACTCCTTTTGAGGAGTGGCATCCATGAGGAACCCCATGTCTCCCTTAGTAGGTACAAGAATGGACTTAGACCCGAGATCAAAAGGGGAATGACCTATTTCCAAATGGAGTCTAGGGAAGTCACCTACCAAAGAGCCTTAGAGGTAGAGGAAAACATAAAGAGAGCCTTTAGGAGAGAGTTAAGTTCCCCTAGAACTTACCCTAAGGCGCCCTCCTCAAGTCCCTCTAGCTCTCAACCCAAAGCCCCAACACCAACACCCTCTAGACCTAGGACTATCCAAGAACCTAGAGTCACTTGCCATGCTTGCAACCAAGTAGGACACTATATGAAAGACTGCCCCAAGAGAGTCCTGTACTTAGGTGAGGAAAAACGTGAAGAAACCTATGAGGAAAACCATGAGGAAATCCATAACCCTGACTCTGGTTGTACGGTTTGGGAAGAACTAGCTTATGATAGTGGTGAAGAACAAACCCACGACACATTAGGAGTGGTTAGGTGCACCCTAATCAAACCTACCCCAACCGAGGACTGGCGTAGGACCAGTATTTTCCACACCTACACGAAATGCAATGGCAACATGTGCAAAGTAGTGATAGATGGGGGAAGTAGTCTGAACGTGGTGTCTCACACAGCCTTAGTAAAATTCAACCTTAAGGCAGAACCGCACCCCAATCCCTATAGCATATCCTGGGTCAATCAATCTAGTGTCCCAGTCACCCATAGGTGCTTAGTGCCCCTTCAGTTTGCCATCTACCAAGGCAAGATTTGGTGTGACGTCATAACCATGGATGTCGCCCAAGTCTTACTCGGTCGCCCGTGGTTATACGATATGGATGTTATCCACTACGGTCGGACTAACACCTATGTCTTTAGCCATGACGGGCAAAAGATCAAACTGAAGCCTTCCATGCCTAAGGAACTTAAGGCTGCCACCAACAAGGGTAGGATAGAGGAACCTAAGGAGCCTAAACCGACCATCCAACTCATAAGGTCCCATGCCTTTACTCAAGACTGCTTAGAGTCCAAGCAAGTGTACTCCTTAGTCATTAAGGAAACCAACCCAGATGAGGAGTCACCCATACCCAAAGAAGTTGAGACCCTACTCTCAGGGTACTCTGAGCTCACCAGGGAAGAACTTCCCAATGGATTACCACCCCTTAGAGAAATCCAACATGCCATAGACCTTGTCCCGGGTTCTACTCTCCCACACTTACCCCACTATAGGATGAACCCTACTGAGCATCAAGAGCTCAAAAGACAAGTAGATGAACTGTTAGACAAGGGTTTCATTAGGGAAAGCCTTAGCCCGTGTGCAGTGCCCGCCCTTCTTACCCCAAAGAAGGATGGAAGCTGGCGCATGTGCATAGACTGTAGGGCCATGAACAGAATAACCATCAAGTATAGATTTCCCATCCCAAGATTAGATGACATGCTTGACATGCTGGTAGGTTCTAAGTGGTTTAGCAAACTAGACCTTAGAAGTGGATACCACCAAGTTAGGATCAGACTTGGGGATGAGTGGAAGACTGCCTTTAAAACCAAGGATGGTTTATATGAGTGGCTAGTCATGCCCTTTGGTCTCTCTAATGCCCCCTCAACCTTTATGAGGTTGATGAACCAAGTCTTGAAGCCTTACATAGGAAGATTCTTAGTAGTTTACTTTGATGATATCCTAATCTATAGCAAGACCCGAGAAGAACACATGGAACACCTTAGAAAAATCCTAGACTTACTTCAGGAAGAAAAGCTATACCTAAACCTGAAAAAGTGTTCTTTCCTTTCCCCTAGGGTTGTCTTTTTAGGCTTCATAGTTTCAGACCAAGGACTTCAAGCTGACCCTAGCAAGATCCAAGCCATCTTAGACTGGCCTGAACCCAAGACTTTGACTGAGATTAGGAGCTTCCATGGTCTAGCTGCCTTTTATAGGAGATTCATTAGAAACTTTAGCACCATAGTAGCCCCTATAACTAACTGTATGAAACAAGGTGAGTTTAGTTGGCCTAAGTCTGCTGGTAGAGCTTTTGTGGAGCTTAAGTCTAGAATGACCACTGCCCCTGTCCTAAAATTACCTGACTTCTCTAAAGTTTTCATAGTGGACTGTGATGCCTCAGGAGTAGGAATAGGAGGTACCCTTAGTCAGGAAGGTCACCCCATAGCCTACTTTAGTGAGAAGTTAAATGAGGCTAAACAAAGATATACTACCTATGATAAGGAATTCTATGCCGTAGTTCAATCCCTAAGGCACTGGAGACACTATCTGATACATAACGAATTCATTCTAAATAGTGATCACCAAGCTTTATCTTTTCTAAATGCTCAAAAGAAATTAAATGCTAGGCATGCTAAATGGGTAGAGTACCTTCAACAGTATACTTTTGTTTTGAAACATAAATCTGGAACTGAAAATAAAGTTGCTGATGCTTTGAGTAGAGTAGTTTTACTTATGCAAACTTTATCTGTTGGAGTAGTTGGATTTGATCGTATGAAGCATGAATACCTAGGATGTCCTGATTTTTCAAGCATTTATTCTGAGCTTAGCATAGATCCTTTGAGTCATCCCCTCTATACCCTAAGGGATGAGTTTCTGTTTCTTGGGCCAAAGTTGTGCATTCCCAAGACCTCAATCCGAGACTTCCTTGTTTGGGAGATCCACGGAGGAGGGTCTGCCGGGCACCATGGCCGGGACAAGACTCAAGCCTTAGTGGAGGAACGGTTCTTCTGGCCGAACCTCAATAGGGATGTAGCTAAGATTGTCAAACATTGTAGGACCTGCCAGACCAGAAAAACTCAGAAACATAACTATGGTCTATACACACCCCTACCCATCCCTCAAGTACCTTGGCAAGATCTTAGCATGGACTTCATCTTAGGTTTACCAAGGACTCCCTCCAGACATGACTCTATTTTTGTCGTAGTGGATAGGTTTACCAAGATGGCACACTTTATACCTTGCTACAAAACCACAGATGCATCACATGTAGCTAGGTTGTTTTTTAAAGAGGTTGTTAAACATAGAGGTACCCCTCTGACTATAGTTTCTGATAGGGATTCCAGGTTTGTTGGACATTTCTGGAAAACCCTGTGGGCTATGTTGGGAACCAAACTCAAATTCTCCACGGCCTATCATCCTCAGACGGATGGGCAGACCGAAGTGGTCAATCGATCACTGGGGAGCATTTTGAGGAGTTTGGAAGGACAGCACCCAGGCACATGGGATAAGCTGTTGCCCATTGCCGAGTTCTCCTATAATAGTGTTGTCAACAAAACTACAGGATTGTCCCCTTTTCAGGCCAACTTAGGGTACCAACCCAGAAAACCTGTTGATTTATTTCCTTTACCTAGGCACTCTCATATTTCTATGTCTGCTAAAGATTTTGCTACTCACATGTCCCATTTACATCATGAAATACATTGTCAAATGCTTGATGCTGTAAATTCCTATCGCAAGAGTGCTAACAAGAAACGCCGAGAAAGGAAATTCTCTGTAGGTGAACAGGTTATATTGCGGGTCAGGGAGGAGCGCATCCATGGATCTGGCCGCAAGTTGGACGCTAAGGGACTCGGACCATACACCATCATAGAAAAGATCAATGATAACGCTTACATCTTGGATCTACCGCCGGACTTGGGGATCCCCACCATTGTCAATGTGGAGGATCTCACGCACTATGAGGAGCCGGTGCACATCGAGGAGTTAACTGACAGGCCTGAGTTACAGAGCATACTTGAAGATCAGACCCGACTCACCCCAGACAAGGTACAAGTGTTTTACCGTGTTAAATTTACGTCGGGTGAGGAGGCTTGGCTTCCCGAAGAAGAGTTGGCACAGGCCGCTCCGGAATTACTCCAAGGGTACAAGGATAATTCTCCAGAGGAGAATTCTTCCCACCCGGGGAGAAATGATGGAGGGGCCAGCCCTGCCCCAAGAAGGTCTGGAAGGACTAGGAGGAAGCCCCTCAGATATGGCTTTTCATCCTAGGTCACCTTTCTTTCCTTATTTGTAGTTTCCTTATTTGCCTTGAATAAAAGCCCTAGTGCATTGTGTAGTTTCCTTATTTGGTCATGCATTACTTCCTAGAATAGTCTACTGGCTTTTGTGTCAATAATTGGGCAGGTTATAGCCCAGCTCAAGGGAAGCTAGGAAGCTCAAGCCAAGTCACTCAAGTAGAGCTCCAAATATGGAAGGAGGCACTTCAACTAGAGACTTCAAGTTGAAGGGGCTTACATTGAATGCAACCCCACCTTCCAAATCAACCAAGGCGCCACCCAACATGATGAAGAATTCGAATGATATAAACCAGCCCACAAATTGCCAAGTGAAGAGCCATCAATGCGCCTAGCCATCAAGAATCAATCTAGATCCACAAATCAAGGGATCACCATCTAGATCCCCAATTTGTGGAATCACCTTTGGAAGCCTCTTAGCCACCCATGCATCTTGAAGGAAGGTTTTCGAATTCAAATGAGTCCAATGCAAGAAGCGCCATCTCATCCAAGCAAAGAAGGAAGGAGCCCAAGAGAATTCGGCTACAAGAAAGAAAGAAATTGAAATTCAAAATTGAGGATGGAATTGTATTAATTGAGCATTAATTTCCTCCATAATGTTGTGATTTGCGCCTAGGGTGAATTGTCACCCTTGCCCATGGCTTGTTGAGCCTATAAATTGTAACCTCCCCTCTCTTTGTCTATTAGTTGCCTAGTGAAAAAAATCCTTGTGTTAGCATTGGTGCTTGTGTCGCCTAAAGAAGTTTTCTACCTCCTCCCTTCTCCCCCCTTCTTCTCAAGCTCTCAACGCATCCAACCTTTGAAGGACTTTGCTTACTCTTGGCGAGGCTCTAAGGGATCTCATCCACCTTGATCTCGGCAAGCAACAAAGACTCTTCATGGTTCTTTCACTTTCGGCTAGCATGAAGGCAACACCAACAAGACTTCAATATCGGCTAAGTTCTTTCCCCTCTTCCTTCTATAGTTTCTAGAACTTGTCCCTACACTAATCTGAATTTTATTTGAAGGTGACGCAAGGAGTTGGAGGAATCTTTCCCTAAGCGCAAGGCTTCCTTCTTTCCCCCTCTTTCTCTTTAGTTAAAGTGTTAAGGGAACTTGTGAGGCTTAACCTCCCCCTTAGTTTGGCTTTGTAATATGAATCCGTGGTGTGTGCGGATCTCGTTTGTCTGTGTTTGTTTGTAATGATGCAATACCTTCCATCAGAGTAGGACCGTTGAAGATCGGGACGATACGATCCTTCTATGCTCAAGGATCGCACTGTGAGTATGTTGGGGTATGCCCTTAAGGCTAATGTTTGAGGCCTTGGGATTGTATAAGTATCATGTAATAAACTCTTGAGTTTATAAAGGCATGGTTATTATTCAGGTTGTTACCTTGTCTGCTGTAATAAGTGTACTTCTGAATAATGTCTCAAAGCTGTTCAGCTAGGCTGACATGCATATGTCCTTAGTCGAGATATCTTGGTGAACTTGAGACAGCCTTGATATGATTGAGACTAATATGTGTTCTAATCTTATAGGATGCTTCGAGCATGGAATAAGATGTAGACTCATGGGTACATTGGATGTACTGGACAGACCCTACTAGGATATTCAGTTGGTTGTCACAATGTGAATATTCCTTGTAAGCACCAAGTGGCACATGTCCTTTGACTTGAGATCACTTGTGTTTCTAAATGATGAATGTCATTATTTTGAGGTATTTCAATATCATTTGAAATATAATGATTATAGACTATCTTGGATAATGATCATGAGTCAGGTTAGGACACTAGTGATAGATATAGGATTGCCGTCTCCTTGTTTAAGGAGTGTGATGTTCTAAAGGGCCCCCCTAGATGAGATGATTGAGATAGTGTATGGCCATACCCAGGTGACTATGTTCATCTGATCTAATCATGCTCATCATATTGGAGTTACAAGCTTGACAGGCTTGTCCAATAAGAACATCCAGTGGCAAAGGACACATGTATGCCTTGTGAAGAAGATTCACACTTGTGCTGTGATTTGGGAGTAGTCTTGGAAGACTCTTTCCTTTATATCGGGAGACAGTGATGTGTTGCTAGATACCCCTCACTGATCGTGATAACGTGAGTTATCGTTACCGACATTTAAAGGAAACCCTCAGGGTCGCACAATTTGATGATATGGCTTACTTGAGTCAGATCGTGTGGACTGAATTGTTTGGGTTCAGTTTAAAGGGATTTAATCTCTGATTGTAAGTGAGATCTGGTCTGATCATGTTTGATTGATTAGGGCTTGAGATCGGTAAGCTTCGATCGAGAGAAATGATGCTAGATCGGTGAGATCAGGAGCATCAAGAAATGAACGGTTGGATCTTGAACCTTTAGGGTTTATTGTGATCTAGACCATATGGCTTGGGTTAATTGGTCTTGGACCAAACCGACATTGAACCGGCTCATGGATGAGCGCATGGTTCATGGGAGGTGAGTTAAGGGCTTGGTTCACTTTGGGTGAACGCTTAAGCCTTCAATACTTTCCATCTTTGGAATTCGGTTTCAAGTGGATTGTGTGTAACGCCTCCACATTAGTGTGGGAGGTTACTCACTTGTCGAATTCTCTTGTGAAGGCTTCTCCAATTCGGTGAAGAAAGGACTTGACGAAAAACAAGAGAAAGGAGTCTCGCCAAGCAAGATTTTCCCTTCCCTTCCATACGAAAAGGAACCTTGAAGCCTTGCTAGCACAAGGACGACAAGGTGTAGGCCAATTTCTTCTTGTGTGTGGCACACTTTGGAGGAGAACCCTATCGTTCTCTAGCTTCCAAGCCGAGTCCAATCCTCATGGCAATGGTATGAATTCTCTCTTATCCATTCAATCGTTCAAAGTTGATCATGAGAACATGTAACATGCGATTAGTTGAAACCCTAGCATCTTCATGGATTGAATGAAATATGCGCCACCCACTCTTAGGGTTTTCGGCCCCCCTCTTGAAAGGGGTTTTATCCGCTTGCGCTCCCCCTAGAACATGATGTAAGTTTTATAAAACATCTAGAACATGCGCGCAAGATGTAAGTTTTATAAAACATCTAGAACATGCGCAAACAAACAAAACAACATGCTTCACTTGAGAACCTAAGATATATCTCATATCTAGCATATTGAAAACCCTTAGATCTAAGGGGAGTCCCCTTCAAGGGGGAGCGCAAACTTTAGGGGGTCCCCTTCAAGGGGGAGCGCAAACTTCATGTAACCATGATACAAGCGCAAACATAGCCAATGTAAACCATGCATCATGAAAACAAAGCATCAAGTAAGCGCAACATGTATGGATCACAAACACTTCAAAGCAATCATATAGATCATATCGAAAGCCTAGCTCTGATACCAATTGAAAGAAACCCTTATTTAAGGGGGTGAAACCCTAAACATGCGCCACTAGCAAGCATGACGGAAAGAGGGTTTCGAAAAGATCGTATATGACAACCATATGATCAACTTGAAGCTATGAGTTTAGATCTATACCATAGCCATAGATTGGAGGTCGGCTTGGAAGAAGAGAGCAACTTTGATCTCCTCCAAAAGTTCACACACAAAGGCGATGAAGACTCCCAACTTGCGCACCTCTTGTGCTAGCAAAAGTGCCAAGATGTCAATGATCGAGTGTAGGGAAGAGATGAAGACTTCCTTTTGCTTGGCCGGTTCCTCCTCTTCTCGTCAACACCCTCACTTGCTCGAGAGCAAAAAATCGTTTCCACCAAGCAACAAGAGAGAGATGTAACCGAAAAACATTAGGGAGACTTCAAGCCATGAACGCATATGCGTTTTCATTTTGGAACTTTCCAAAAATGGCAACCATTAAGAGTATGCGTTCATGCGTTCATGTCTCCATGAACCAAACGCAACTCCTTCTCCCTCTTGAACCATGCGCTCAACCCATGAGCCGGTTCAATACCCTTGGTTCAATAGCGAAACCAAATCAGCCCAAGCATTAAGTCTAGATCAAATTAGACCCCAAAGTCCAAGATCTGACCATTCATCATCTGACGCTTCTGATCGCATCGATCTAGCATCATCTCTCTCGATCGAAGCTTACCGATCTAAAGCCCTAATCAATCAAACATGATCAGACCAGATCTCACTTACAATCAGAGATTAAATCCCTTTAAACTGAACCGAAACAATTCAGTCCACACGATCTGACTTAAGCAAGCCATATCACCAAATTGTGCGACCCTAAGGGTTTCCTTTAAATGTCGGTAACGATAACTTTCGTTATCACGATCAGTGAGGGGTATCTAGCAACACATCACTGTCTCCCGATATAAAGGAAAGAGTCTTCCAAGACTACACCCAAACCATGGCACAAGTGTGAATCAAACTCACGAGGCATGCATGTTTCCTTTGCCACTGGATGTTCTTATTGGACAAGCATGTCAAGCCTGTAACTCCAATACGATGAGCATGATTAGATCAGATGAACACAGTCATCTGGGTATGGCCATACACTATCTCAATCATCTCATATAGGGGGGGCCCTTTAGAACATCACACTCCTTAAACAAGGAGACGGCAATCCTTTATCTATCACAAGTGCCCTAACCTGACTCAAGCTCACCATCCAAGATAGTCTATAATCATTATGTTTCAAATGATATTGAACTACCTCAAAACTGTTGGTCCCTTTCATGAGGGAGCGAATCCCAAATAGGTCCCCTTCAAGGGGGAGCGCAAAGAGGGTGAAACCCTAAAGGGGCGCATATCACCCTTTCATAGCGGAAGCAAGGGTTTCCATGGATCGTTTGAAGAATCATATGATCAACATGTTAACGATATGCAAGTATGAATGGAAGATCATACCATAGCCATTGTGTGAGACGTATCTTGGAGTCAAGAGAACAAAAGAGGTCTCCTCCTTGTCGTCGCACACAAGATGATCAACGGCCACTTCTTTGAGATCCTTGTGCTAGCAAGGTTCTTCAAAGCACTTGTCGTATGGAAGGGATGATGAACCTCCTTTTTGGCCGAGAGCTCTTCCTGCCCAACCTCTCCTTCTCGTCGTCTACCACACCTCAACGAAAGTCCAAGGCGTTGAAGAGAAGAGAGCAAACGCATATACGTTTAGGCGTTGAAGTGAAACCGGCCTTGATGACTTTCCATAAATGGAAGCTCATCAAGCCATGCGCTCAAGCCAACCCAAACGCATTTTAGCATTGAACCATGCGTTCACAATTGTGAACCGGTTCAAGCTAAAAGCATTCCAATCGACTTTGGTTCATGAACCAAACCGAAATAGCTCAAGCCATGTGGTCTAGACCATATCAAACCCTAGGGTTTCAGATCTGACCGTTCATCTCACGATGCTCTTGATCTCACCGATCTAGCATCCATACTCTCGATCGTAGCTTACCGATCTAAGGTCTTCACCAATCAAACATGATCAGACCAGATCTCACATACGATCAGAGTTCAAAACCCCTTAAACTGAACTCAAAGAATTCAGTTCACACGATCTGACTTAAGTAAGCCATATCATCAAATTGTGCGACCCTAAGGGTTTCCTTTAAATGTCGGTAACGATAACTTACGTTATCACGATCAGTGAGGGGTATCTAGCAACACATCACTGTCTCCCGATATAAAGGAAAGAGTCTTCCAAGACTACTCCCAAACCATAGCACAAGTGTGAATCATTTCACAAGGCATGCATGTTTCCTTTGCCACTGGATGTTCTTATTGGACTAGCATGTCAAGCCTGTAACTCCAATACGATGAGCATGATTAGATCAGATGAACACAGTCATCTGGGTATGGCCATACACTATCTCAATCATCTCATATAGGGGGCCCTTCAGAACATCACACTCCTTGAACAAGGAGACGGCAATCCTTTATCTATCACTAGTGCCCTAACCTGACTCATGCTCACCATCCAAGATAGTCTATAATCATTATATTTCAAATGATATTGAACTACCTCAAAACAATGACAATCATCATTTAGACACACAAGTGATCTCAAGTCAAAGGAAATGTGCCACTTGCTGCTTACAAGGATTATTCACATTGTGACAAGCAATGTAATATCCCAGTAGGGTCTGTCCAGTACATCCAATGTACCCATGAGTCTACATCTTATTCCATGCTCGAAGCATCCTATAAGATTAGCACTCATATTAGTCTCAATCATATCAAGGCTGTCTCATGTTCACCAAGATATCTCGACTAAGGACATAGAGCATGTCAGCCAAGCTGAACAGCTTTGAGACATTATTCAGTAGTACACTTATTACAGCAGACAAGGTAACACCCTGAATAATAACCATGCCTATATAAGCACAAAAGTTTATTACATGATACTTATACAATCCCAAGGCCTCAAACATTAGCCTTAAGGGCATACCCTAACAATCTCCCACTTGCACTTAATCTAATGGTTGAGAAACCTCAAACCCATATTATTACAGTGCT
Organism: Costus lasius; assembly: GCA_027563935.2. Lineage (NCBI taxonomy): Eukaryota > Viridiplantae > Streptophyta > Magnoliopsida > Zingiberales > Costaceae > Costus > Costus lasius. The sequence goes on along the minus strand of CM050446.2, from coordinate 64,226,207 downwards.
TCTCATGCTTCTGCTGCGCCAGAGGCTTGGTAAGTGGGTCTGCCAGATTGTCATCTGTATGAACCTTGCAAATTTTGATCTCCCCTCGATCAATGATCTCCCGGATCAAGTGAAACCGTCTCTGTATGTGCTTGGACTTCTGGTGCGACCGTGGTTCCTTTGCTTGTGCGATGGCTCCAGTGTTATCACAGAAGATAACCAAAGGATCAGCACTCGAAGGAACGACACCAAGTTCTCTCACGAACTTACGAATCCACACTGCCTCCTTGGATGCTTCCGAGGCTGCAACATACTCGGCTTCTGTTGTGGAATCAGCAACAGTTGACTGTTTGAAACTCTTCCACACCACTGCTCCACCATTCAAGCTAAAAACATAGCCTGATTGCGATCGGAAATCATCCTGGTCCGACTGGAACGAAGCGTCAGTATATCCCTCTATACTGAGTTCTTCCTGACCACCATATATCAAGAACATATCTTTGGTCCTCCGCAGATATTTTAAGATGTTCTTGACCGCAATCCAGTGCGCCACACCTGGATTACTTTGGAATCGACTGGTCACGCTTAACCCGTAAGCGACGTCTGGGCGAGTACACAACATCGCATACATAATGGACCCAATAGCCGAAGCATAAGGCCTATTGTCCATTTCATCTTTCGCAGTCTGTGTTTGTGGACACTGACTCTTTGAAAGACTCAGACCATGTCTGACTGGAAGATATCCACGTTTAGAATTCTCTAAATGGAATCTCTCCAGGACCTTATCGATGTAAGTACTCTGGCATAGCCCGAGAAGCCTCTTAGATCTATCCCGGTAGATCTTCACACCTAACACATAGGCTGCTTCTCCTAGATCTTTCATCTGGAAACATTTTCCTAACCATGCTTTAACCGCATGTAGTTCAGGAATATCATTTCCAATGATCAAGATATCATCGACGTAGAGGATTAGGAATGTAATCACGCTCCCACTAAACCTCTTATATACACACGGGTCATCCTCGTTCTTGATGAAACCAAACTCAGAGATTGATTCATCAAAACGAATATTCCAGCTTCTTGATGCTTGCTTAAGTCCATAAATGGACTTCTTTAACTTGCATATCTTATGACGATCTGATGGATTAGTGAAACCCTCAGGTTGTGTCATATACACATCCTCATCCAGATTTCCATTAAGGAAAGCTGTCTTCACATCCATCTGCCAGATCTCATAATCGTAATATGCAGCTATCGCGAAAAGAATCCGAATAGACTTAAACATGGCTACAGGAGAGAAAGTTTCATCATAATCTATCCCGTAGATTTGTTTGAAACCTTTCGCAACTAGCCTGCCTTTATAGGTAACCACGTTACCATCCATGTCAATCTTCTTCTTGAAGATCCATTTACAGCCTATAGGGATTACTCCCGGAGGCGGATCAACCAAATCCCAGACTTGGTTATCTGACATGGAGTCCATCTCGGCTCGCATAGCTTCAAGCCATCTAGCTGACTCCGGTCCACTGACCGCATCCGCATAAGTAAGGAGTTCATCATTGTTAATGATGTAGATTCCGTCATAGCGCTCAGGCTGTCGACGGATCCTTCCCGATCTTCGCGGTTCCCGTGATATCTGAGCCTCAGGTTGTTCAATAACCGGCTCTGGGACATCCAACTGCGCTTGACCACTTTGTCCTTCCTCTGGATTCTCATCCAGCTTTATTTCTCTCCCACTGGCCTCTTGCAGAAGAAACTCCTTCTCAAGAAATATGGCCGTCCGAGCAACAAATACCTTGTTCTCTTTGGGATCGTAGAAATAATAACCCTTAGTTTCCTTAGGGTAACCGACAAAGACACATTTCTCAGATCTGCTCTCCAGTTTCCCAGAGGCGAGCTTTTTGACATAAGCCTCGCAACCCCAGATCCTGATAAATGTCAAGCTAGGCTGTTTCCCATACCATAACTCATATGGCGTCTTTGAAACTGCCTTGGATGGCACTCGGTTTAGTACCTTTGCAGCTGTTTCCAGTGCAAAACCCCAAAAGGAATATGGAAGAGTAGCCTGACTCATCATAGAACGAACCATATCAAGTAACGTTCTATTTCTCCTCTCGGACACACCATTCCATTGCGGTGTTCCTGGCGGAGTGAGCTGTGAGATAATCCCATACTCCTTTAGATAGTCAGTAAATTCTCGACTTAGGTATTCACCACCTCGATCAGAACGAAGTGCCTTGATATTTCGGCCTAGCTGATTTTGTACTTCATTTTTGAACTCTTTGAACTTGTCAAAAGATTCACTTTTATGTCTCATTAGATAGACATACCCATACCTACTGAAATTATCAGTAAAGGTAATGAAGTACAGATAGCCACCTCTGGCATGTTTACTAAATGGCCCACACACATCACTGTGTATAAGGTCAAGTAAACCTGAAGCCCTTTGACCTTTGTTAGGAAAAGGAGACTTCGTCATTTTACCCATCAAACAAGCTTTGCATGTATCAATCTCCTCATAGGAGAATGATCCCAGCAGTCCATGATCATGCAACCGCTTAATGCGCTTCTCGTTTATATGGCCTAAACGACTATGCCATAACAAGGTGCTGTCATCAGCATACTTGGCTTTCTTATTATCAATGTTTTGTACAGAACTTTCCATGTCCAACATGAATAACCCATTGTTAATTGAACCAGTTGCATACACAATATTATCATAAGATAAAACACACTTTGAAGTCTTGCATTCAAAGGCAAATCCTTTCCTGACAAGAGCAGGAATAGAGATAATATTCTTGGTAATACTGGGTACAAAATAACAATTGTTTAACTCTAATACAATGCCAGATGGTAAAGAAATGAAATAGTCTCCTACAGCAACAGCAGCAACCCGTGCCCCGTTTCCAACGCGTAGGTCTACCTCATGCTGTCCCACCTGCCTTCTTCTCTTGAGTTCCTGCACATTTGAACAAATGTGAACTCCACATGCGGTGTCCAACACCCATGAAATGGTAGAAGAAGATAACATGACCTCAGTCACATATATACCTGAGCCAGAAGCGATGCTTCCCCTCTTATCTCCTTGGAGCGCTTTACAGTCCTTTTTCCAGTGACCTAGCTGGCCACAGTGGAAACACCTGTTATCCTTCGACCGCTTCACCTTCTGTTTCAGCGCCTTACTGTAGTTCTTGACAGGGGCCTTGCCCTTCTTCCCCTTCTTCTTGTTCCTGGAAGGAACCATTAAGACAGAGGTTGAAGGCTTTCCCTTCAAAGTTTCCTCAGTAGTCAAGAGCATATTCAGCAGCTCTGCCGGCGTACAATCGATTTTGTTCATATTAAAGTTAATGATGAACGCATCGAAAGAAGGCGGAAGAGACTGCAGAATAATATCTACAGCAAGCTCCTGGTTGACGGTATGCCCCAGTTTCTCTAGAGCCTCCTTGTGCCCAATCATCTTGAGCACGTGAGCTCCCACTGGGCTCCCCTCAGCCAGTTTGCTCTGAAAGAAGAGCTTCGTCAGATTATAGCGTTCTGTCCTCGCCTGCGCAGCATACAGCATCTTGAGGTTCGCTATAATTTCTATAGCCGACATATCCTCATGCTGACGCTGCAGCGGTGGCGTCATAGACGCTAGCATCAGGCAAGCGACATCAATGCTATCATTGACGTGCTTTTCGTAGGCATCCCGAACCGCCCTTGCGGCGTTCGGAGCGGGCTGCGGCGGTATCGCCGTCTCGAGGACATACAGTTTCCTCTCTGCCTTAAGAACGATCTTAAGGTGTCCGAACCAGTCAGAGAAGTTCGGCCCAGCAAACTTCTCCCTTTCCAGTAGGGATCGCACATTGAAGCTCATGGTGTTCGTTGCTGCAGGAATCTACAACAATACAAGAATAGCAAGGTCAGTATCAATGTTTAGAATCAATCCAGGACTTAAGAAAGATTCTTTTTCTCACTATTTTGTCTGACTGAAAAATCCAGTAAACAGTCCGAAAGAGTAACACTCTTTTAGTGAGATGGGATCCAGATTTCATACTTGGTCTCCGCGTCCCGCTCAGGCGAGATAAGATGCACAGAGATGACAAGCATTAATTTCTGGTAGGCTGTCCCAGCCAATCGCCAACCCGTGCGATTCCCCTTCATCTTGGCAATCCAGCAGACTGTGCCAACTGAGTTGGTACAACACAGTCTCTGATCCCAGAGATGGCTGCCTCCATGTGCTACCATATGCGCCACATATGTAGCCTACATGGTCAAGCTGACCTGACCTACTCCCTGGACCACCACGTGCTATGCTGAGCAACGAGAAGGGATAAATCCCTACTCTGTAACACGCAGGTGAAATCCAGCACCGTCTGAAGATAGATGGACGTGCCCACTGAGTGGGTACAACACGGCTCCAACGATAATCAGAAAGGTGAGGTTTCGCGTCAGAAGGCTTTACGAGCTTGATATTTTAGCGTTGGATTTTAACGGCCTTTTTATCTTCTTGACTATCATGCAAGTCCTATGGTGATAGCAGAAGATAAACACATGCAATTCTACTTATATAAGCAATAAAAGAAAGCATGCTCTTATGTGGTAAAAGCCCATGAACCCTAGTAAGACCTTAACTTTACTTAAGTCTTCACTTGAGCTCTTTGGCATCTCATCTGGTCCTACCCAGGGCCCTAGCGCCAAAAGCACCTCAGGTGCGCCACCAGATGAATGCCCCTCTTGGATGTGTGCCTTTATGCTCTTGTCTAAAATCAAAATACATTTTGATCTATCTAGACAAGGTTTGACTCGCAGGTCAATTATACAATAAATTAATGAAAAAGTGATACGCAGATCACAATAATATTAACTTATAATTAACCAGGCACGCAGGCCCCAGCACAGCACACAATAGGGCAACCCACATAAGATTAAATAGACAAGCATCATGGCATCAATTATCATGTGATCCAATCATGAAATTAAAATTTTGAAAACCCCATGGCATCAATTTTAATTTCCTTATGTGCCCTATAACCTTACAATGGTCCATTGATAGGGATCCACTCATCCATCTGGTCAGATCCTGTGCCCTTGCATGCACCGAGTCCTAACTGACCCGAGTTGACCTAATGGTCAACCATGCATGCGCCAAGGGCTGAACAACCCCAGGAGTTTTGGCAAGCGGGTGTGACCCCGGGCCTAACCCATGTGTGTTCACTGGTTGTCTCAACCAGACCTCGCTACACGCCTAAGATGCAATCGACCTATGGCCACCTCGTGCTTGCGCACAGGTGCCATCTGGTCGATCCAGCTAGGCTGTCAGATGGTCTGATCAGACTAATGGATCTACACTAGAGGTGATTTCAACCCCATCAACCCATCTAAGGGTTTATTATAGGCGGCACTTTAGATCTAGTTAGGCGTGCAAGTCCTTTTGATTTGTAGAAAAACTACACAAGCGCCAACACATGCGCAACAAGGAAACGTGCATGAAAACCATAGCAAGCGCCAACACATGCGCAAAGGAGACATACATCAAGTTTCGGATATGCAAACTTAATATGTAACTCTCGCATGTAGTTTAGATCTAAGCATATCATACAAACAAGGATCACAAACAAGCAATCATGTGAATCAAGCAATTCCTGCTCTGATACCAATTGTTGGTCCCTTTCATGAGGGAGCGAATCCCAAATAGGTCCCCTTCAAGGGGGAGCGCAAAGAGGGTGAAACCCTAAAGGGGCGCATATCACCCTTTCATAGCGGAAGCAAGGGTTTCCATGGATCGTTTGAAGAATCATATGATCAACATGTTAACGATATGCAAGTATGAATGGAAGATCATACCATAGCCATTGTGTGAGACGTATCTTGGAGTCAAGAGAACAAAAGAGGTCTCCTCCTTGTCGTCGCACACAAGATGATCAACGGCCACTTCTTTGAGATCCTTGTGCTAGCAAGGTTCTTCAAAGCACTTGTCGTATGGAAGGGATGATGAACCTCCTTTTTGGCCGAGAGCTCTTCCTGCCCAACCTCTCCTTCTCGTCGTCTACCACACCTCAACGAAAGTCCAAGGCGTTGAAGAGAAGAGAGCAAACGCATATACGTTTAGGCGTTGAAGTGAAACCGGCCTTGATGACTTTCCATAAATGGAAGCTCATCAAGCCATGCGCTCAAGCCAACCCAAACGCATTTTAGCATTGAACCATGCGTTCACAATTGTGAACCGGTTCAAGCTAAAAACATTCCAATCGACTTTGGTTCATGAACCAAACCGAAATAGCTCAAGCCATGTGGTCTAGACCATATCAAACCCTAGGGTTTCAGATCTGACCGTTCATCTCACGATGCTCTTGATCTCACCGATCTAGCATCCATACTCTCGATCGTAGCTTACCGATCTAAGGTCTTCACCAATCAAACATGATCAGACCAGATCTCACATACGATCAGAGTTCAAAACCCCTTAAACTGAACTCAAAGAATTCAGTTCACACGATCTGACTTAAGTAAGCCATATCATCAAATTGTGCGACCCTAAGGGTTTCCTTTAAATGTCGGTAACGATAACTTACGTTATCACGATCAGTGAGGGGTATCTAGCAACACATCACTGTCTCCCGATATAAAGGAAAGAGTCTTCCAAGACTACTCCCAAACCATAGCACAAGTGTGAATCATTTCACAAGGCATGCATGTTTCCTTTGCCACTGGATGTTCTTATTGGACTAGCATGTCAAGCCTGTAACTCCAATACGATGAGCATGATTAGATCAGATGAACACAGTCATCTGGGTATGGCCATACACTATCTCAATCATCTCATATAGGGGGCCCTTCAGAACATCACACTCCTTGAACAAGGAGACGGCAATCCTTTATCTATCACTAGTGCCCTAACCTGACTCATGCTCACCATCCAAGATAGTCTATAATCATTATATTTCAAATGATATTGAACTACCTCAAAACAATGACAATCATCATTTAGACACACAAGTGATCTCAAGTCAAAGGAAATGTGCCACTTGCTGCTTACAAGGATTATTCACATTGTGACAAGCAATGTAATATCCCAGTAGGGTCTGTCCAGTACATCCAATGTACCCATGAGTCTACATCTTATTCCATGCTCGAAGCATCCTATAAGATTAGCACTCATATTAGTCTCAATCATATCAAGGCTGTCTCATGTTCACCAAGATATCTCGACTAAGGACATAGAGCATGTCAGCCAAGCTGAACAGCTTTGAGACATTATTCAGTAGTACACTTATTACAGCAGACAAGGTAACAACCTGAATAATAACCATGCCTATATAAGCACAAAAGTTTATTACATGATACTTATACAATCCCAAGGCCTCAAACATTAGCCTTAAGGGCATACCCTAACAAAAACAATGACAATCATCATTTAGAAACACAAGTGATCTCAAGTCAAAGGACATGTGCCACTTGCTGCTTACGAGGATCATTCACATTGTGACAAGCAATGGAATATCCCAGTAGGGTCTGTCCAGTACATCCAATGTACCCATGAGTCTACATCTTATTCCATGCTCGAAGCATCCTATAAGATTAGCACACATATTAGTCTCAATCATATCAAGGCTGTCTCATGTTCACCAAGATATCTCGACTAAGGACATATAGCCTGTCAGCCTAGCTGAACAGCTTTGAGACATTATTCAGAAGTACACTTATTATAGCAGACAAGGTAACAACCTGAATAATAACCATGCCTTTATAAACACAAGAGTTTATTACATGATACTTATTACAATCCCAAAGGCCTCAAACATTAGCCTTAAGGGCATACCCCAACACAGTGGGCACGTCCATCTATCTTCAGACGGTGCTGGATTTCACCTGCGTGTTACAGAGAAGGGATTTATTGCTTCTCGTTGCTCAGCATAGCACGTGGTGGTCCAGGGAGTAGGTCGGGTCAGCTTGACCATGTAGACTACATATGTGGCGCATATGGTAGCACATGGAGGCAGCCATCTGAGGAATCAGAGACTGTGTTGTACCAACTCAGTTGGCACAGTCTGCTGGATTGCCCAGATGAAGGGGAATCGCACGGGTTGGCGATTGGCTGGGACAGCCTACTAGAAATTAATGCTTGTCATCTCTGTGCATCTTATCTCGCCTGAGCGGGACGCGGAGACCAAGTATGAAATCTGGATCCCATCTCACTAAAAGAGTGTTACTCTTTCGGACTGTTTACTGGATTTTTCAGTCAGACAAAATAGTGAGAAAAGAATCTTTCTTAAGTCCTGGATAGATTCTAAACATTGATACTAACCTTGCTGTTCTTGCATTGTTGTAGATACCTGCAGCAACGAACACCATGAGCTTCAATGTGCGATCCCTACTGGAAAGGGAGAAGTTTGCTGGGCCAAACTTCTCTGACTGGTTTGGACACCTTAAGATCGTTCTTAAGGCAGAGAGGAAACTGTATGTCCTCGAGACGGCTGTGCCGCCTCAACCCGCTGCGAACGCCACAAGGGCGGTTCGCGATGCCTATGAAAAGCACGTCAATGATAGCATTGATGTCGCTTGCCTGATGCTAGCGTCTATGACGCCACCGCTGCAGCGTCAGCATGAGGATATGTCGGCTATAGAGATTATAGCGAACCTCAAGATGCTGTATGCTGCACAGGCAAGGACAGAACGCTATAATCTGACGAAGCTCTTCTTTTAGAGCAAACTGGCTGAAGGGAGCCCAGTGGGAGCTCACGTGCTCAAGATGATTGGGCACAAGGAGGCTCTAGAGAAACTGGGGCATACCGTCAACCAGGAGCTTGCTGTAGACATAATTCTGCAGTCTCTCCCGCCCTCTTTCGATGCGTTCATTATTAACTTTAATATGAACAAGATCGATTGTACTCCGGCAGAGCTGCTGAATATGCTCTTGACTACTGAGGAAACTCTGAAGGGAAAGCCTTCAACCTCTGTCTTGATGGTTCCTTCCAGGAACAAGAAGAAGGGGAAGAAGGGCAAAGCCCCAGTCAAGAACTACAGTAAGGCTCTGAAGCAAAAGGTTAAGCGGTCGAAGGACAACAGGTGTTTCCATTGTGGCCAGCTGGGTCACTGGAAAAAGGACTGTAAAGCGCTCCAAGGAGATAAGAGGGGAAGCATCGCTTCTGGCTCAGGTATATATGTGACTGAGGTCATGTTATCATCTTCTTCTATTTCATGGGTGTTGGACACTGCATGTGGAGTTCACATTTGTTCAAATGTACAGGAACTCAAGAGAAGAAGACAGGTGGGACAGCATGAGGTAGACCTACGCGTTGGAAACGGGGCACGGGTTGCTGCTGTTGCTGTAGGAGACTATTTCATTTCTTTACCATCTGGCATTGTATTGGAATTAAACCATTGTTATTTTGTACCCAGTATTACCAAGAATATTATCTCCATTCCTGCTCTTGTTAGGAAGGGTTTTTCCTTTGAATGCAAGACTTCAAAGTGTGTTTTAACTTATGATAATATTGTGTATGCAACTGGTTCAATTAACAATGGGTTATTCATGTTGGACATGGAATGTTCTATACAAAACATTGATAATAAGAAAGCCAAGTATGCTGATGACAGCACCTTGCTATGGCATAGTCGTTTAGGCCATATAAACGAGAAGCGCATTAAGCGGTTGCATGATAATGGACTGCTGGGATCTTTCTCCTATGAGGAGATTGATACATGCAAAGCTTGTTTGATGGGTAAAATGACGAAGTCTCCTTTTTCTAATAAAGGTCAAAGGGCTTCAGGTTTACTTGACCTTATACACAGTGATGTGTGTGGGCCATTTAGTAAACATGCTAGAGGTGGCTATCAGTACTTCATTACCTTTACTGATGATTTCAGTAGGTATGGGTATGTCTATTTGATGAGACATAAAAGTGAATCTTTTGACAAGTTCAAAGAGTTCAAAAATGAAGTACAAAATCAGTTAGGCCGAAATATCAAGGCACTTCGTTCTGATCGAGGTGGAGAATACTTGAGTCATGCGTTTACTGACTATCTGAAAGAGTGTGGGATTATCTCACAGCTCACTCCGCCAGGAACACCGCAATGGAATGGTGTGTCCGAGAGGAGAAATAGAACGTTACTTGATATGGTTCGTTCTATGATGAGTCAGGCCACTCTTCCATACTCCTTTTGGGGTTTTGCACTGGAAACAGCTGCAAAGGTACTAAACCGAGTGCCATCCAAGGCAGTTTCTAAGACGCCATATGAGTTATGGTATGGGAAACAGCCTGGCTTGACATTTATCAGGATCTGGGGTTGCGAGGCTTATGTCAAAAAGCTCGCCTCTGGGAAACTGGAGAGCAGATCTGAGAAATGTATCTTTGTCGGTTACCCTAAGGAAACTAAGGGTTATTATTTCTACGATCCCAAAGAGAACAAGGTATTTGTTGCTCGGACTGCCATATTTCTTGAGAAGGAATTTCTTCTGCAAGAGGCCAGTGGGAGAGAAATAAAACTGGATGAGAATCCAGAAGAAGGACAAAGTAGTCAAGCACAGTTGGATGAGCCTGAGCCGGTAGATCAGGTTATTGAACAACCTGAGGCTCAGATATCACGGGAACCGCGAAGATCGGGAAGGATCCGTCGACAGCCTGAGCGCTATGACGGAGTCTACATCATTGATAATGATGAACCCTTCACCTATGCGGATGCGGTCAGTGGACCGGAGTCAGCTAGATGGCTTGAAGCTATGCGAGCCGAGATGGACTCCATGTCAGACAACCAAGTCTGGGATTTGGTTGATCCGCCTTCGGGAGTAATCCCTATAGGCTGTAAATGGATCTTCAAGAAGAAGATTGACATGGATGGTAACGTGGTTACCTATAAAGGCAGGCTAGTAGCGAAAGGTTTCAAACAAATCTACGGGATAGATTATGATGAAACTTTCTCTCCTGTAGCCATGTTTAAGTCTATTCGGATTCTTTTCGCGATAGCTGCATATTACGATTATGAGATCTGGCAGATGGATGTGAAGACAGCTTTCCTTAATGGAAATCTTGATGAGGATGTGTATATGACACAACCTGAAGGTTTCACTAATCCAGCCGATCGTCATAAAATATGCAAGTTAAAGAAGTCTATTTATGGACTTAAACAAGCATCAAGAAGCTGGAATATTCGTTTTGATGAATCAATCTCTGAGTTTGGTTTCATCAAGAACGAGGACGACCCGTGTGTATATAAGAGGTTTAGTGGGAGCGTGATTACATTCCTAATCCTCTACGTCGATGATATCTTGATCATTGGAAATGATATTCCTGAACTGCATGCTGTTAAAGCATGGTTAAGAAAATGTTTCCAGATGAAAGATCTAGGAGAAGCAGCCTATGTGTTAGGTGTGAAGATCTACCGGGATAGATCTAAGAGGCTTCTCGGGCTGTGCCAGAGTACTTACATCGATAAAGTCCTGGAGAGATTCCATTTAGAGAATTCTAAACGTTGATATCTTCCAGTCAGACATGGTCTGAATCTTTCGAAGAGTCAGTGTCCACAAACACAGACTGAGAAAGATGAAATGGACAATACGCCTTATGCTTCGGCTATTGGGTCCATTATGTATGCGATGTTGTGTACTCGCCCTGACGTCGCTTACGGGTTAAGCGTGACTAGTCGGTTCCAAAGTAATCCAGGTTTGGCGCACTGGATTGCAGTCAAGAACATTATAAAATATCTGCGGAGGACCAAAGATATGTTCTTGATATATGGTGGTCAGGAAGAACTCAGTATAGAGGGATATACTGACGCTTCGTTCCAGTCGGACCAGGATGATTTCCGATCGCAATCAGGCTATGTTTTTAGCTTGAATGGTGGAGCAGTGGTGTGGAAGAGTTTCAAACAGTCAACTGTTGCTGATTCCACAACAGAAGCCGAGTATGTTGCAGCCTCGGAAGCATCCAAGGAGGCAGTTTGGATTCGCAAGTTCGTGAGAGAACTTGGTGTCGTTCCTTCGAGTGCAGATCCTTTGGTTATCTTCTGTGATAACACTGGAGCAATCGCACAAGCAAAGGAACCATGGTCGCACCAGAAGTCCAAGCACATACAGAGACGGTTTCACTTGATCCGGGAGATCATTGATCGAGGCGAGATCAAAATCTGCAAAGTTCATACAGATGACAATCTGGCAGACCCGCTTACCAAGCCTCTGGCGCAGCAGAAGCATGAGAAGCACTGTAATAATATGGGTTTGAGATTTCTCAACCATTAGATTAAGTGCAAGTGGGAGATTGTTGGGGTATGCCCTTAAGGCTAATGTTTGAGGCCTTGGGATTGTATAAGTATCATGTAATAAACTCTTGAGTTTATAAAGGCATGGTTATTATTCAGGTTGTTACCTTGTCTGCTGTAATAAGTGTACTTCTGAATAATGTCTCAAAGCTGTTCAGCTAGGCTGACATGCATATGTCCTTAGTCGAGATATCTTGGTGAAATTGAGACAGCCTTGATATGATTGAGACTAATATGTGTTCTAATCTTATAGGATGCTTCGAGCATGGAATAAGATGTAGACTCATGGGTACATTGGATGTACTGGACAGACCCTACTAGGATATTCAGTTGGTTGTCACAATGTGAATATTCCTTGTAAGCACCAAGTGGCACATGTCCTTTGACTTGAGATCACTTGTGTTTCTAAATGATGAATGTCATTATTTTGAGGTATTTCAATATCATTTGAAATATAATGATTATAGACTATCTTGGATAATGATCATGCGTCAGGTTAGGACACTAGTGATAGATATAGGATTGCCGTCTCCTTGTTTAAGGAGTGTGATGTTCTAAAGGGCCCCCCTAGATGAGATGATTGAGATAGTGTATGGCCATACCCAGGTGACTATGTTCATCTGATCTAATCATGCTCATCATATTGGAGTTACAAGCTTGACAGGCTTGTCCAATAAGAACATCCAGTGGCAAAGGACACATGTATGCCTTGTGAAGAAGATTCACACTTGTGCTGTGATTTGGGAGTAGTCTTGGAAGACTCTTTCCTTTATATCGGGAGACAGTGATGTGTTGCTAGATACCCCTCACTGATCGTGATAACGTGAGTTATCGTTACCGACATTTAAAGGAAACCCTCAGGGTCGCACAATTTGATGATATGGCTTACTTGAGTCAGATCGTGTGGACTGAATTGTTTGGGTTCAGTTTAAAGGGATTTAATCTCTGATTGTAAGTGAGATCTGGTCTGATCATGTTTGATTGATTAGGGCTTGAGATCGGTAAGCTTCGATCGAGAGAAATGATGCTAGATCGGTGAGATCAGGAGCATCAAGAAATGAACGGTTGGATCTTGAACCTTTAGGGTTTATTGTGATCTAGACCATATGGCTTGGGTTAATTGGTCTTGGACCAAACCGACATTGAACCGGCTCATGGATGAGCGCATGGTTCATGGGAGGTGAGTTAAGGGCTTGGTTCACTTTGGGTGAACGCTTAAGCCTTCAATACTTTCCATCTTTGGAATTCGGTTTCAAGTGGATTGTGTGTAACGCCTCCACATTAGTGTGGGAGGTTACTCACTTGTCGAATTCTCTTGTGAAGGCTTCTCCAATTCGGTGAAGAAAGGACTTGACGAAAAACAAGAGAAAGGAGTCTCGCCAAGCAAGATTTTCCCTTCCCTTCCATACGAAAAGGAACCTTGAAGCCTTGCTAGCACAAGGACGACAAGGTGTAGGCCAATTTCTTCTTGTGTGTGGCACACTTTGGAGGAGAACCCTATCGTTCTCTAGCTTCCAAGCCGAGTCCAATCCTCATGGCAATGGTATGAATTCTCTCTTATCCATTCAATCGTTCAAAGTTGATCATGAGAACATGTAACATGCGATTAGTTGAAACCCTAGCATCTTCATGGATTGAATGAAATATGCGCCACCCACTCTTAGGGTTTTCGGCCCCCCTCTTGAAAGGGGTTTTATCCGCTTGCGCTCCCCCTAGAAGGGGACCCAACAGAGTATTCCTACTAGTCTTTCAATTTGTAGTTTAATTGCTATTTCTTTTGGTAGTCTAAATAGTTTAGTGTCGTTTTCTTCTATTTTATAAAATACAAAAAAAATATTTTACAACTTCGTTAGAGTAAATTCGGGTTTTATCTAAAATACAAAAAAATTATTTTCCTAAAGTCGTTGTTTGAATGCACCCTTACTTGTGAGTGATTCCACCTCCATCATGATCGCCCAGTATGCTTTGTGTTCAAGTTCCACAAGCAGGTGACATGATTTTCCATAAATCAATTGAAACGGAGACATACCTATTGGTGTTTTGAAAGTAGTCCGGTATGCCCACAAGGCATCATCAAGTTTGAATGCCCAATCTTTCCTAGTGCTTGACACGGTCTTTTCTAAAATTCCCTTGATTTCTCTGTTTGATATTTCCACTTGTCCACTTGTTTGAGGATGATAAGGTGTTGCCACTCTATGATTCACTCCATATTTTCTAAGTAAGGTTGAAAATTTGTGTTCTATGAAATGTGAGCCTCCATCACTGATTACTACCTGCGGGGTCCCATACCGTGGAAATATGATATTTTTGAAAAATTTAGCAACAACTCTTGAATCATTGGTTGGTGAAGCAAGAGCTTCAACCCATTTTGAAACATAGTCAACTACTACCAGAATGTACTTGTTACCTCCTGAAGATGGGAAAGGTCCCATAAAGTCTATCCCCCAAACATCAAATATTTCAACTTCAAGAATGTTGGACAATGGCATCTCATGTTTTCTATTAATGTTACCCGTTCTTTGACATCTATCACAAGATAACACAAAGTTTCTAGCATCTTTGAAAATGGTAGGCCAATAAAATCCTGATTGTAACACTTTATAAGTAGTCTTTTCAGTACCGGCATGACCACCATAAGAGGATCTGTAACATCCCTCAGATCACACCCCACACGCATACAAGTAAAAATTATGGGGTTTTAAATTTTTTTTTTTTTTACTCTTCCATTAAAACACAAGAAGAAAGCGGCATCGAAGGACATTACTACGGAACTGAAAACCGCACAGAACTGAGTAGGATCGATTACTAGGAAATAGAAATCCGGAAATCCAAAAGAAATCCGGCAGCAAGTATACTAAATTACTGCTGCACAGACCCACATATCCTGGAACAAAACAGATGTCCACACTACACATATGTGGAGAACACAAACTTCAGAAATATTGCAGAAACTGATTATTCAGATACCAAATACAACAAAAACTCGGTCACACATCTCAAAGTATTTCGACTACAATAAATCTCAAATCGGACATTTCAGAATAATAACAATTTCAATTCTCATGAATCCAAAACTCGTATCCAACAATTAAAACGAGACAACTATAACATATTATAATATCCTGAAAACAGGCATAAGCCCTCAGGAGATAAAACGTGTCATATAATTAAGTTAGGCACGCAGGCAAGACAATTCTTAGAAATTATATAAAACATAGCATCATCACAAATTAAGTAGCTATAGCAATCACTGTCTTGATGTCTCACCTGAAAATATTTAAACAACGGGGGTGAGCTAAAAAGCTCAGTGAGTAAAAGACACTAAAAGCCATCCATAGTACACATCAAAAAATATCATGCTTAACAAATAAGATACTTAACATGTACACTCATATCAGCAACAAAACATACTCAAATACAGATACTTATAACAATAGGCATCAAACATGAGGTAGGATATAAGTATACCAACCTATTCCAACTAATCACTCCAACTAATCACATCTATAATACAGATCGAAACAGAACTACAGAAATCAGAGTTGACAGACAGAAAGTCAGAATTTTCAGAATCCAAACGGATAGTCTACATCGGAAACAGAAAGGCCACAGAAGGCCTGAAGACCACAGAAGGTCTGATGACCACAGAAGGTCTGACCCCACCTCTGCCGAGGACGAGACATGCATGCATATCAGAAACAGAATGGTAGAGGAGGTATCAGTGGGTGGCCCCCGTCCCGTCAGGACGTGGCACTCTGGCTTCCAATACCCAGAACAGAACAGAAATAGTGGAGGGAGAACGGAAAGTGAGACCAGCTCACATCTACCCTTCACTAGTGTCTCATGGGTCGTAGTAGACTATCAGCACCATTACAGCGCCACAGAAGGAGGGTAAGGACACGGAAGAGTGCTACACTAGGGTATAATTTTTACAGAACAGGTCATGCTGAAACGGAGGAGTAGGACTAACCATTACTCAATTCTCACATCATGCCCAAAGTGTCTCACAAACCAGAAAATGACACACCCCAATATCCAGTCCTTAACAAAATTACAATTTGCAGAAAATCAAAGCTGAACACACTTCATAATTTTTACCATTAACCAGAAGTAATATATGAGTGAATTCCTTGAATTCCTTAGATTTCATGCAACTATCCTTAATTCATGTCAAACCATTCTATGTTCTCACAAAGGTTATAACAAATTCAAAGTTTCAGAAAATTCACAACATATATACAGAATAGAAATTTTTCACATAACAAACAATTAAACAAGCCTAGGAATTATATGAAAATATACACAAATATTCATTGCAATATTCTTCCCCAAAATTCCTAAAAAAACCGTGAGCCATAAAATCACTGCAAGGGGCGAAATTTTCAGAATCCTTGCAGAACATACAAATTTCATGAAAATAATTTCAGTCCCCCACTACAGATAATTTTAATTGCACGTTTGTGAAGGAAAATGGCAAAAGCCCCAAAATTGGCCCGAACCATGATTTTCGAAAATCCCTAAGTTCTTAGTTAAATCCTCAAATTTGTTTTCTCTAAAATTTCTCATCAAGCAATTTAATTTTAGAAGAACTACAGACCACAATTTAAGAGATTAAACCATACAGGATAAATTTTTCTCACAAAGGAATTTTCGTCCGGCACAGGTAAATTTTTGAATTTCACATATGCACAAATTTACTTGTAGATTTTTGGTTCATACAGATAATCATTGCAAATAACAATTTTAATTGACTGATAATCTACAATTTAGCGGATTAAACTTCTTAGGATCGAATTACTCACAAAAAAATTGTCCACAGAGAAAAACGCCAAGACAGAGGATCAAAGATCACCAGGAAATTCGTCCACCACCAGTCTGCCACCACCAGCGTCAGGAATTTCAGGAGGCGCCAAGCACAGTGAGAGGCGACAACCACAGGCGGCTAGGGCAAGAAAACCAACAAAAGTCGTGAGGGAGAGGAGCCCTCACGCAATTCCTCTTTTTTTTTTCTCCCACCCCAAACGGATCCAAGATCCAATAACCCAGTTAACTTAAGTGAAAAATCGGTTTTATGGGCTTACCTGGGCTTAACCACCCTGCGCCACTCCAATAACATCAGAAATATGCGCCACCATGGTGGAAGAAATTCCAGGAGCAAAGAATCAAGGTTGAGGGTTCAAATCCCCAACCAAAATAATTATTTTTGCCCTGTAGGAAAAATTCCTACACTTAGGCAAAAATCCCAAAATTTTAACAGATAAAAATACAGAAGCAGAATTTCTAACCTTAAATCATAATTCAGAAAAATCGAGGGCGTTACAGGATCCATCACATTGGCACAAAATATCTGTGATTTCTTCTTCAGGTACACATCTTCTAAAAATACCATCTGTACATCTTCTAAATACATAAGGCTCATCCCAAAAATAGTGTTTTACCTCAGCCAAGAACTTCTTCCTTTTTTCGTAGTTCAAATCAGGAGGAAAAACATTAGCAACAAGGTAATTTACTATATCAGCATACCAGGGAGCTCTGATCTGTTCAATGGTTAAAAGTTGTTCTTCAGGGAAGGAATCATTGATCTCATTATTTTTTTCAGTGTCTACCATTATTCTTGAGAGATGATCTGCAACAAGGTTTTCTGATCCCTTTTTGTCTTTAATCTCCAAATCAAATTCTTGCAGAAGTAAAATCCATCTGAGTAATCGTGGTTTGCTGTCTTTTTTCTGCATTAAGTATTTCACAGCTATATGGTCAGTGTACACTACCACTTTGGAGTTAATTAAGTATGACCTAAATTTATCAAAAGCAAATACTATGGCCAATAGTTCTTTCTCAGTGGTGGTGTAATTTTTCTGTGTCTCATCCAAAGTCTTGCTGGCATAGTGAATAACATGAGGTTTCTTATCTTTTCTCTGTCCTAAGATTGCTCCCACTTCATAATCACTGGCGTCGCACATGAGTTTAAAGGGCAAGTCCCAATCTGGGGGCTGAATGATGGGTGCTGAAACCAAAGCTTTCTTTAACTCCTGAAAAGCAAATAGACATTTCTCATCAAAGCATAATTTGGCGTCTTTACAAAGTAAATCAGTTAAAGGTTTAGCAAGTCTAGAGAAGTCCCTAATGAATCTCCTGTAAAACCCTACATGTCCCAAAAAGCTCCTGATCTCCTTGACAGTGGTGGGTGGTGCTAACTTCTCAATCACTTCTATCTTGGCCTTGTCCACTTCAATCCCTCTTTCTGAAACAAGATGGCCCAAAACTATCCCCTGTCTAACCATAAAGTGACACTTTTCCTAATTCAAGACAAGGTTAGTCTCTTCGCATCTCTGTAAAACTCTAGAGCGATTAGCTAAGCAGTCATCACGGAAAATACGGCTGTAATTTATATTACAGCAATATTGTGAAGTTGTTTTCTTCCCCTTCTTCAATTTCTTACCCTTTGAAATTATGGTTGATTGTAATTCTTTTTCCACGCAAGCTTAACATATTTTTGGGACATAGGGTTTAATCCCTTTGATTTTTAATAATTAGATAAGTTTTTATTTCGTCATGATAATCTTCGTTGTGATAATTCTACTTATGTGAATGTCTTGTCCTTCATTTTCCATAGATCTATGTTATTATCCATGTTTTAGAGTTTTCGCAATGAGATAGAAAGGTGATTTGCTTGAGAGCTTGGAACCCTAGAATTGCATGTTAGGATCCCTTCCTTAGGTTAGAGCCAACTTGATCTGTTCTAGTAGATAAATTGTCATGTTTGATAATATTGATCTAGGATTTAATTATTGTTATAAACATTGATTGATCTTGCACGAAAGTGAAGATCGGTCTGTTGGAAAACCATAGGTAGAACCTGTGTTGAGTCTCGGATGCACGAAAGTGATCCTTGAGATTCCACTTGAGACTATCAATCAAATTAGAATCCGAATGCACGAAAGTGATCCTTGTGATCTTTGATTGATGATTTACTTATCTACAGCATTGAAAATAGATCTTGCACGAAAGTGAGGATCAGTTTTTTTTTTGCATGGTTGTCTGCACGAAAGTGAGACAATACCTTTATCAAGTAAATTAGGTCTTTATCTTAACAAGATTTGATTGACGACCTTTTATTATATCTAATCATTGAAATTAAGGTGGATAAAACCCTAGTCTCATGTTTACCTCTCTGATTATCTTTAGCGTTATTTCTATTACTTATTTGCATCATATGTGGTTTACTTAGCTAGCGAGAAAATAATTATTTGGTAATTAACAATAAGGTCTCTGTGGATTGATATTTTTATTACTTCGATAATTCCGTGCACTTGCGGAAACCTATCATGGCACTACCGTAAAATCGCTCAAGTCTTCTGTTCTGATGTCGTCCGGGCATTACGGCCCCGTAATCTAGTTTACGGTAGTGCGGTAAAATCGGCTGAACTCTCTGTTCGCGAACGTCTGGCAATTACGACCCGTGTAGTTTCTTACGGTAGTGCCGTAATGTTGAGCGAAGTTTCTGTTCTGAAGCGTTCTAAAATACGGTACCATAATATTCTTTACGGCGGTGCCGTAAAATCTAAAAAACTTTATGTTCGAAAAATCTTCAAAATATAGCAGGGCTCGGATTTTACGGTACAGTCTGAATATACGGTACCGTAAAATGGATTATGGCACTGCCGTAATTTTCTGACTTGCTCCGTTTTGCGTGAAATTTCTTGGGTGACCTCCTCTTGATGATGGGAATCCTTCTATGTATTTGATTTCGCTTGAAAATGCCTAAAAATAGTACCTTTTTACCTGAAAATTATCAAAAACAGAAAAGAGTGTAGATTCCGTAGATATTGATAAAATATGGCATAAAAACAAGCAGAGTTTATGAATATGACATATAAATATCAATAAAATGGCATAGAAATCACGATGAATTTCGGTGTCATCATGTCTCAAGTATTGTTCTAGAAGGGCATTTATCATTTCAGTTTGGCCGTCAGTCTGGGGGTGAAGACTCATGGAGAAATGCAACTTTGACCCGAGTAATTTGAACAATTCAGTCCAAAACTTTCCTAGAAATCTTGAGTCTCTATCACTGACAATATTGTGAGGCACACCCCAATACTTGACAATGTTCTTCATAAAAGCTTTGGCTGCTTGTTCCGCCGAGCAGTGAAGGGGAGTCGCAATAAAGGTCGCATATTTTGAAAACCGATCGACCACCACTAAAATCGAGCCTAGCTCCCCCCCACTTTTGGTAATGCTGAGATGAAATCCAAAGAAATACTCTCCCATGGACGTTCAGGTATAGGTAACGGCTCTAGAAGTCCTATGGGTTTTTTTCTTTCCACCTTATCTTGTTGACAAATGAGGCAGGTACGAACATAGTCATTGACATCTTCTCCCATACTTGGCCAATAAAATGCCCTTTCAACAAGGGCAAGAGTTCGGTGAGTACCTGGGTGTCCTGCCCATAGAGTATCATGACATTCCTTCAAGATTTCCCTTCGTAAGTTATCAGCTCGTGGTACAAACACCCGATTTCCTTTAGTTAAAATGAGCTCTCCATCTGTTGGAGTATGCCCTTAAGGCTAATGTTTGAGGCCTTTGGGATTGTAATAGTATCATGTAATAAACTCTTATGTTTATAAAAGGCATGGTTATTATTCAGCTTGTTACCTTGTCTGCTGTAATAAGTGTACTTCTGAATAATGTCTCAAAGCTGTTCAGCTAGGCTGACAGGCTATAAGTCCTTAGTCGAGATATCTTGGAGAACATGAGACAGCCTTGATATGATAGAGACTAATATGAGTGCTAATCTTATAGGATGCTTCGAGCATGGAATAAGATGTAGACTCATGGGTACATTGGATGTACTGGACAGACCCTACTGGGATATTCCATTGCTTGTCACAATGTGAATGATCCTTGTAAGCAACAAGTGGCACATGTCCTCTGACTTGAGATCACTTGTGTTTCTAAATGAGGATTGTCATTGTCTTGAGCTAGTTCAATATCATTTGAGATATAATGATTATAGACTATCTTGGATGGTGAGCTTGAATCAGGTTAGGGCACTTGTGATAGATAAAGGATTGCCGTCTCCTTGTTTAAGGAGTGTGATGTTCTATAGGGCCACACTATATGAGATGATTGAGGAAGTGTATGGCCATACCCAGATGACTATGTTCATCTGATCTAATCATGCTCATCGTATTGGAGTTACAAGCTTGACATGCTTGTCCAATAAGAACATCCAGTGGCAAAGGACACATGTATGCCTTGTGAATTGAGTCACACTTGTGCTGTGTTTTGGGTGCAGTCTTGGAAGACTCTTTCCTTTATATCGGGAGACAGTGATGTGTTGCTAGATACCCCTCACTGATCGTGATAACGTAAGTTATCGTTACCGACATTTAAAGGAAACCCTCAGGGTCGCACAATTTGGTGATATGGCTTCCTTAAGTCAGATCGTGTGGACTGAATTGTTTTGGTTCAGTTTAAAGAGATTTAATCTCTGATTGTAAGTGAGATCTGGTCTGATCATGTTTGATTGATTAGAGCTTTAGATCGGTAAGCTTCGATCGAGAGAGATGATGCTAGATCGGTGCGATCAGAAGCGTCAGATGATGAAGGGTCAGATCTAGGACCTTGTGGTCTAATTTGGTCTAGACTTAATTCTGGGCTGATTTGGTTTCGAAATTGAACCAATGAAATTGAACCGGCTCATGGGTTGAGCGCTTGGTTCAAGAGGGAGAAGAGGTTGCGTTTGGTTCATGGAAACATGAACCATGAACGCCAACTCTTAATCGTTGCCATTTATGGAAAGTTCCATAAGCTAAACGCATATGCGTTCATGGCTTGATTACTCTCTAATGCTTTCGGTTTTGCTCTTTGGGCGTGGAGAAAACGGCTTGCTCTTGGAGAAGGCGTTGTTCTTGCGAAAAGAAGGAAGAGCTCTCGAAAAGAAGGCAGCCCTTTTCATCTAATCTCCTACACACGGTTGAAAGAGCTTGCCAATCTTGCTAGCACAAGACTTGCGCAAGGAGGAAGCTTTCATCCCTTGTGTGTGATTTCTTTGGAGAAGATCCCTTCGGTCTTTCTTCTTCCAAGCCGCACCATCTACATGGCTATGGTATGATCTTGTTCTTATCAATCTTTGATAGTTGAACAATTGGCATGCAAACGATTTTAAAACCCTTGCTTCCGCTTGCATCATTTTTCATTAGCGCCATGCTTAGGGTTTTTGCCCCCTTTATCTTTGGGGTTCCTTCAATTGGTATCAAAGCTTGGCTCTTTGCATGCTATTTTGTTTGCTAATGTGATCCATACTTGTTGCGCCTACTTTGTTTACATGTTGGATGCGCTTACCTTGGTTTGGTTTCATGAAAGTTGCGCTTGTATCATGGCTTCATGAAGGTTGCGCATGTATCATTTGATGACATGTAGTTTGCGCTCCCCCTTGAAGGGGACTCCCTGAAGTTTGCGCTCCCCCTTGAAGGGGACTCCCTGAAGTTTGCGCTCCCCCTTGAAGGGGACCCCCTTAGATCTAAGGGTTATCAAGCATGTTGTTTGTTTGTTTGCGCATGTACTAGATGTTTTTAAAAACAAACTTACATCTTGCGCGCATGATTAGATCTAAGGTGTCCCTACAATAAACCCTTAGATGGGTTGATGGGGTTGAAGTCACCACTAGGTTAGATCCAAGTCTGATCAGACCATCTGACAGCTCAGATGGGTTGACCCAATAGCACCTATGCGCAAGCACAAGGTGGCTATAGGTTGACTGCATCTAGGGCGTGTAGCGAGGTCTGGTTGAGACAACTACTGAGCACACTTGAGTTAGGCCCGGGGTCACACCCGCTTGCCAAAACTCATGGGGTGGTTCAGCCCTTGGGGCATGCATGGTTGACCATTAGGTCAACTCGGGTCAGTTAGGACTCGGTGCATGCAAGGGCAAAGGATCTAGCTAGATGGATGAGTGGATCCCCATCAATGGACCATTGTAAGGTTATAGGGATCATAAGGAAATTAAAATTGATGCCATGGGGTTTTTCAAAACTTTTAATTTCAAGATGATTGGATCACATGTTGATTGAACCATTTGCTTGTTTATTTAGTCTTATGTGGGTTGCCCTATTGTGTGCTGTGCTGGGGCCTGCGTGCCTGGATTTAAAATTGTAAATTAATTTGTGATCTGCGAATCACATTGTACTTAATTTATAATATGTAGTTGACCTGCGAGTCAACCTTGTCTAGATAGATCAAATGTATTTGATTAGACAAGAGCAAAGGCACACATCCCAAAGGGGCATTCAGCTGGTAACGCACCTGAGGTGCTCTTGGCGCTAGGGCCCTAGGTTGGACCAGATGAGATGCCAAGGAGCTCAAGTGAAGACTTAAGTAAATTAAGGTCTTACTAGGGTTCATGGGCTTTTACCACATAAGATCATGCTTTCT
The DNA here is from genome assembly GCA_027563935.2 of Costus lasius. Classification (NCBI taxonomy): domain Eukaryota; kingdom Viridiplantae; phylum Streptophyta; class Magnoliopsida; order Zingiberales; family Costaceae; genus Costus; species Costus lasius. The sequence continues at coordinate 64,202,555 of CM050446.2, read as the reverse complement.
TCTTATTGCTTATAATTAGAATTGCATGTTTAAGTTTATCTTCTGCTATCACCATAGGACTTGCATGATAGTTAAGAAGATAAAAGACCGATAAAATCCAACGCTAATATATCAAGCTCGTAAGCCTTCTGACGCGAAACCTCACCTTTCTGATTATCGTTGGAGCCGTGTTGAACCCACTCAGTGGGCACGTCCATCTATCTTCAGACGGTGCTGGATTTCACCTGCGTGTTACAGAGTTGGGATTTATCCCCTCTCGTTGCTCAGCATAGCACGTGGTGGTCCAGGGAGTAGGTCAGGTCAGCTTGACCATGTTGGCTACATATGTGGCGCATATGGTAGCACATGGAGGCAGCCATCTCTGGGATCAGAGACTGTGTTGTACCAACTCAGTTGGCACAGTCTGCTGGATTGCCAAGATGAAGGGGAATCGCACGGGTTGGCGATTGGCTGGGACAGCCTACCAGAAATTAGTGCTTGTTATCTCTGTGCATCTTATCTCGCCTGAGCGGGACGCGGAGACCAAGTATGAAATCTGGATCCCATCTCACTAAAAGAGTATTACTCTTTCGGACTGTTTACTGGATTTTTCAGTCAGACAAAATAGTGAGAAAAGAATCTTTCTTAAGTCCTGGATTGATTCTAAACAGTGATACTGACCTTGCTGTTCTTGCTTGTTGTAGATTCCTGCAGCAACGAACACCATGAGCTTCAATGTGCGATCCCTACTGGAAAGGGAGAAGTTTGCTGGGCCGAACTTCTCTGACTGGTTCGGACACCTTAAGATTGTTCTTAAGGCAGAGAGGAAACTGTATGTCCTCGAGACGGCGATACCGCCGCAGCCCGCTCCGAACGCCGCAAGGGCGGTTCGGGAAGCCTACGAAAAGCACGTCAATGATAGCATTGATGTCGCTTGCCTGATGCTAGCGTCTATGACGCCACCGCTGCAGCGTCAGCATGAGGATATGTCAGCTATAGAGATTATAGCGAACCTCAAAATGCTGTATGCTGCACAGGCGAGGACTGAGCGCTATAATCTGACGAAGCTCTTCTTTCAGAGCAAACTGGCTGAGGGGAGCCCAGTGGGAGCTCACGTGCTCAAGATGATTGGGCACAAGGAGGCTCTAGATAAACTGGGGCATACCATCAACCAGGAGCTTGCTGTAGACATAATTCTACAGTCTCTTCCGCCTTCTTTCGATGCGTTCATCATTAACTATAATATGAACAAAATCGATTGTACGCCGGCAGAGCTGTTGAATATGCTCTTGACAACTGAGGAAACTCTGAAGGGTAAGCCTTCAACCTCTGTCTTAATGGTTCCTTCTAGGAACAAGAAGAAGGGGAAGAAGGGCAAGGCCCCTGTCAAGAATTACAGCAAGGCCCTGAAACAGAAGGTGAAGCGGTCGAAGGACAACAGGTGTTTCCACTGTGGCCAGCTGGGTCACTGGAAAAAGGACTGTAAAGCGCTCCAAGGAGATAAGAGGGGAAGCATCGCTTCTGGCTCAGGTATATATGTGACTGAGGTCATGTTATCTTCTTCTACTATATCATGGGTGTTGGACACCGCATGTGGAGTTCACATTTGTTCAAATGTGCAGGAACTCAAGAGAAGAAGGCAGGTGGGACAGCATGAGGTAGACCTACGAGTTGGAAACGGGGCACGGGTTGCTGCTGTTGCTGTAGGAGACTATTTCATTACTTTACCATCTGGCATTGTATTAGAATTAAACAATTGTTACTTTGTACCCAGTATTACCAAGAATATTATCTCTATTCCTGCTCTTGTCAGGAAAGGATTTGCCTTTGAATGCAAGATTTCAAAGTGTGTTTTGACTTATGATAATATTGTGTATGCGACTGGTTCAATTAACAATGGGTTATACATGTTGGACATGGAAAATTCTATACAAAACATTGATAATAAGAAAGCCAAGTATGCTGATGACAGCACCTTGTTATGGCATAGTCGTTTAGGCCATATAAACGAGAAGCGCATTAAGCGGTTGCATAATCATGGACTGCTGGGATCTTTCTCCTATGAGGAGATTGATACATGCAAAGCTTGTTTGAAGGGTAAAATGACGAAGTCACCTTTTCTTCACAAAGGTCAAAGGGCTTCAGGTTTACTGGACCTTATACACAGTGATGTGTGTGGGCCTTTTAGTAAACAAGCCAGAGGTGGCTATCAGTACTTCATTACCTTTACTGATGATTTCAGTAGGTATGGGTATGTCTATTTAATGAGACATAAAAATGAATCTTTTGACAAGTTCAAAGAGTTCAAAAATGAAGTACAAAATCAGTTAGGCCGAAATATCAAGACACTTCGTTCTGATCGAGGTGGTGAATACCTGAGTCATGCGTTTACTGACTATCTGAAAGAGTGTGGGATTATCTCACAGCTCACTCCGCCAGGAACACCGCAGTGGAATGGTGTGTCCGAGAGGAGAAATAGAACGTTACTTGATATGGTTCGTTCTATGATGAGTCAGGCTACTCTTCCATACTCCTTTTGGGGTTTTGCACTGGAAACAGCTGCAAAGGTACTAAACCGAGTGCCATCCAAGGCAGTTTCAAAGACGCCACATGAGTTATGGTATGGGAAACAGCCTAGCTTGACATTTATCAAGATCTGGGGTTGCGAGGCTTATGTCAAAAAGCTCGCCTCTGGGAAACTAGAGAGCAGATCTGACAAATGCATCTTTGTCGGTTACCCTAAGGAAACTAAGGGTTATTATTTCTTCGATCCCAAGGAGAACAAGGTTTTTGTTGCTCGGACGGCCATATTTCTTGAGAAGGAATTTCTTCTGCAAGAGGCCAGTGGGAGAGAAATAAAGCTGGATGAGAATCCAGAAGAAGGACAAAGTAGTCAAGCACAGTTGGATGAGCCTGAGCCGGTAGATCAGGTTATTGAACAACCTGAGGCTCAAATATCACGGGAACCGCGAAGATCGGGTAGGATCCGTCGACAGCCTGAGCGCTATGACGGAGTCTACATCATTGATAATGATGAACCCCTAACTTATGCGGATGCGGTCAGTGGACCGGAGTCAGCTAGATGGCTTGAAGCTATGCGAGCCGAGATGGACTCCATGTCAGATAACCAAGTCTGGGATTTGGTTGATCCGCCTCCGGGAGTAATCCCTATAGGCTGTAAATGGATCTTCAAGAAGAAGATTGACATGGATGGTAACGTGGTTACCTATAAAGGCAGGCTAGTTGCGAAAGGTTTCAAACAAATCTACGGGTTAGATTATGATGAAACTTTCTCACCAGTAGCCATGTTTAAGTCTATTCGGATTCTTTTCGCGATAGCTGCATATTACGATTATGAGATCTGGCAGATGGATGTGAAGACAGCTTTCCTCAATGGAAATCTGGATGAGGATGTGTATATGACACAACCGGAAGGTTTCACTAGTCCATCAGATCGTCATAAAATATGCAAGTTAAAGAAGTCCATTTATGGACTGAAACAAGCATCAAGAAGCTGGAACATTCGTTTTGATGAATCAATCTCTGAGTTTGGTTTCATCAAGAACGAAGATGACCCGTGTGTATATAAGAGGTTTAGTGGGAGCGTGATTACATTCCTAATCCTCTACGTCGATGATATCTTGATCATTGGAAACGATATTCCTGAACTGCATGCTGTTAAGGCATGGTTAGGAAAATGTTTCCAGATGAAAGATCTAGGAGAAGCAGCCTATGTATTAGGTGTGAAGATCTACCGGGATAGATCTAAGAGGCTTCTCGGGCTGTGCCAGAGTACCTACATCGATAAGGTCCTGGAGAGATTCCATTTAGAGAATTCTAAACGTGGATATCTTCCAGTCAGACATGGTCTGAATCTTTCGAAGAGTCAGTGTCCACAAACACAGACTGAGAAAGATGAAATGGACAATACGCCTTATGCTTCGGCTATTGGGTCCATAATGTATGCGATGTTGTGTACTCGCCCAGACGTCGCTTACGGGTTAAGCGTGACCAGTCGATTCCAAAGTAATCCAGGTTTGGCGCACTGGATTGCGGTCAAGAACATTTTAAAATATCTGCGGAGGACCAAAGATATGTTCTTGATATATGGTGGTCAGGAAGAACTCAGTATAGAGGGATATACTGACGCTTCGTTCCAGTCAGACCAGGATGATTTCCGATCGCAATCAGGCTATGTTTTTAGCTTGAATGGTGGAGCAGTGGTGTGGAAAAGCTTCAAACAGTCTACTGTTGCTGATTCCACAACAGAAGCCGAGTATGTTGCAGCCTCGGAAGCATCCAAGGAGGCAGTGTGGATTCGTAAGTTCGTGAGAGAACTTGGTGTCGTTCCTTCGAGTGCAGATCCTTTGGTTATCTTCTGTGATAACACTGGAGCTATAGCACAAGCAAAGGAACCTCGGTCGCACCAGAAGTCCAAGCACATACAGAGACGGTTTCACTTGATCCGGGAGATCATTGATCGTGGCGAGATCAAGATTTGCAAGGTTCATACAGATGACAATCTGGCAGACCCGCTTACCAAGCCTCTGGCGCAGCAGAAGCATGAGAAGCACTGTAATAATATGGGTTTGAGATTTCTCAACCATTAGATTAAGTGCAAGTGGGAGATTGTTGGAGTATGCCCTTAAGGCTAATGTTTGAGGCCTTTGGGATTGTAATAGTATCATGTAATAAACTCTTATGTTTATAAAAGGCATGGTTATTATTCAGCTTGTTACCTTGTCTGCTGTAATAAGTGTACTTCTGAATAATGTCTCAAAGCTGTTCAGCTAGGCTGACAGGCTATAAGTCCTTAGTCGAGATATCTTGGAGAACATGAGACAGCCTTGATATGATAGAGACTAATATGAGTGCTAATCTTATAGGATGCTTCGAGCATGGAATAAGATGTAGACTCATGGGTACATTGGATGTACTGGACAGACCCTACTGGGATATTCCATTGCTTGTCACAATGTGAATGATCCTTGTAAGCAACAAGTGGCACATGTCCTCTGACTTGAGATCACTTGTGTTTCTAAATGAGGATTGTCATTGTCTTGAGCTAGTTCAATATCATTTGAGATATAATGATTATAGACTATCTTGGATGGTGAGCTTGAATCAGGTTAGGGCACTTGTGATAGATAAAGGATTGCCGTCTCCTTGTTTAAGGAGTGTGATGTTCTATAGGGCCACACTATATGAGATGATTGAGGAAGTGTATGGCCATACCCAGATGACTATGTTCATCTGATCTAATCATGCTCATCGTATTGGAGTTACAAGCTTGACATGCTTGTCCAATAAGAACATCCAGTGGCAAAGGACACATGTATGCCTTGTGAATTGAGTCACACTTGTGCTGTGTTTTGGGTGCAGTCTTGGAAGACTCTTTCCTTTATATCGGGAGACAGTGATGTGTTGCTAGATACCCCTCACTGATCGTGATAACGTAAGTTATCGTTACCGACATTTAAAGGAAACCCTCAGGGTCGCACAATTTGGTGATATGGCTTCCTTAAGTCAGATCGTGTGGACTGAATTGTTTTGGTTCAGTTTAAAGAGATTTAATCTCTGATTGTAAGTGAGATCTGGTCTGATCATGTTTGATTGATTAGAGCTTTAGATCGGTAAGCTTCGATCGAGAGAGATGATGCTAGATCGGTGCGATCAGAAGCGTCAGATGATGAAGGGTCAGATCTAGGACCTTGTGGTCTAATTTGGTCTAGACTTAATTCTGGGCTGATTTGGTTTCGAAATTGAACCAATGAAATTGAACCGGCTCATGGGTTGAGCGCTTGGTTCAAGAGGGAGAAGAGGTTGCGTTTGGTTCATGGAAACATGAACCATGAACGCCAACTCTTAATCGTTGCCATTTATGGAAAGTTCCATAAGCTAAACGCATATGCGTTCATGGCTTGATTACTCTCTAATGCTTTCGGTTTTGCTCTTTGGGCGTGGAGAAAACGGCTTGCTCTTGGAGAAGGCGTTGTTCTTGCGAAAAGAAGGAAGAGCTCTCGAAAAGAAGGCAGCCCTTTTCATCTAATCTCCTACACACGGTTGAAAGAGCTTGCCAATCTTGCTAGCACAAGACTTGCGCAAGGAGGAAGCTTTCATCCCTTGTGTGTGATTTCTTTGGAGAAGATCCCTTCGGTCTTTCTTCTTCCAAGCCGCACCATCTACATGGCTATGGTATGATCTTGTTCTTATCAATCTTTGATAGTTGAACAATTGGCATGCAAACGATTTTAAAACCCTTGCTTCCGCTTGCATCATTTTTCATTAGCGCCATGCTTAGGGTTTTTGCCCCCTTTATCTTTGGGGTTCCTTCACCATCTCCCCAGAATCATCATGTCTTGCCTTGTTTGATTAATTCCTTCAAGTTCATAGCTTGAGTATCCTTAGGCATCCCAACCCGAATTCTTTCTAGTATATTAGATTGTACTTGAGTAGTATGGTTCTCCGTAGTCTGAAGGCTTGCCAATTCCATCTTTCTACTTAGTGTGTCGGCTACTATGTTGGACTTTCCCGGCTTGTATTCCCAAATCATATCAAATTCTGCCAAGAAGTCTTGCCATCAAGCTTGCTTCGAAGATAACTTCTTTTGCGTCTGGAAATAACTTCTTTTGCGTCGGCTACTATGGGTGGGATATCTTCTTTCTGTGTCATTAAGTTTTCAACTCTCATAAGCCACAGGGTGTTGATCTTGCATTAGCACACCCCTGATGGCATAGTCGGATGTGTCTGTATGAACTTCAAAAGGTTTCTCATAGTCTGGAAGTCCAAGTACGTGTTCACTAGTCACTGCCGTCTTGAGGTCTTCAAAAGCACCTTGGCAATTTGGGGACCACTTCCAATGGTGCTCCTTTTCGAGTAAATCTGTCAATGGGGCTGCTCTTCGTGAGTAGCCCTCGATGAATCGCTGATAATAGTTCACAAAACCTAAGAAAGATCTTAGTTCTGTGACTCTTGAATGAGTGGTCCAGTTTGCTATAGCTTCTACTTTTGCTTTATCCATTTGAATTTTTTCCTTTGCCGATGCGGTGCCCTAGGAACATGATCTCCTCTTGAGCAAAGTAGCACTTTTCTTCCTTTACATATAATTCATTCTTTTGCAGGATATTAAAACAGTGTGAAGATGCTCAATATGTTCTTCTAGAGTCTGACTGTAGACTACGATGTCGTCAAGGTACACCACTACAAATTTATCCAAATGCTCGTTGAAAAGTTGGTTCATCATAGTGCAGAAAGTTGCCGGTGCATTGGTTAGCCCAAAGGGCATAACTAAGAACTCGAAAGAATCATAACGAGTGACACATGCTGTTTTTTCTATATCTTCTTCTGCTACTCGAACTTGCCAGTATCCTGAGCGAAGATCAAGTTTAGAGAAAAACTTTGCTTTGCCAAGTTGATCAAACAAGTCTGCGGCCAAAGGAATTGGGTATCCATTCCTTATAGTTATCTTGTTGAGAGCCCGATAGTCGACACATAGTCGTAGACTTCCATCCTGCTTCTTTTGAAATAGCACTAGTGCATCAAATGGTGATTTTGATCTTTGGATAAGACCCCCACTAAGTAGTTCATTCAATTGTTTACGCAACTCCACACGTTCTGGGGGAGTTAGACGGTAGGGGGATCGAACTGGTGGTTTAGGCCCTGGTTCCAACTCAATTCGATGGTCCACGTCTCTTCGTGCAGGTAGCTTTTTCGGCAATTCTGAAGGCATTACATCCTCAAACTCTTTGAGGACTGCCTTGATATCATTAGGGTATGATGCAACTCTTGGCACTGAGTTTTCTAGTTTCATTGCTGCAACTAAAGTTAGTTCTCCCCGACGAACACCCTTTTTGAGTTGCATTGCTGATAACAACTTCTGTTTATCCTTAGGTTCATCCCGTACTGCCAACACAATGCAAGGATTTCCTTCCGCCAACACCCACAAGGTCTTCATGAAAGGCATCGGTATGGCATGTGCAGAACGAAGGAATTCCATCCCTAAGATGATTTTGAAGTCATCTAAGGGTACCACCACGAAGGTGGTTTGGCCACTCCAATCTCCAATTCTAAGAGGGACGTTTTTGGCCACACCCTTAATTCGTTGAGCTTCTGAATTCACGGCTTTTACATGACTGTGGCATTTCTCATATTTGAGATCGAGTTTGCTGGCTTCACTTATGGATATAAAATTGTGAGTTGCACTAGAATCAATCATAGCTCTTGCCCTCACGTCATTTACTTCGACGTCAACATACATCTGCTCGTTCAGATTTCCTCCTTGCTTCTTCTACTTTGGAGTTCCCCCTAGCGCTTTCGTGGCATTGAGTAATCGTACTGCTCCCATGTGATGTTTTCGCGAGGCGTTGTCCTTCCCACTGTGACAACTTTCATCGGAGTGTTGGGGTATGCCCTTAAGGCTAATGTTTGAGGCCTTGGGATTCTTTCAGTATCATGTATAAACTCTTATGTTTATAAAGGCAATGGTTGTTATTCAGTTTGTTACATTGTCTGCTGCAATAAGTGTACTTCTGAATAATGTCTCAATACTGTTCAGCTAGGCTAACATGATGTAATGTCCTTAGTCGAGATATCTTGGTGAACATGAGACAGCCTTGATATGATTGAGACTAATATGTGTTCTAATCTTATAGGATGCTTCGAGCATGGAATAAGATGTAGACTCATGGGTACATTGGATGTACTGGACAGACCCTACTAGGATATTCAATTGCTTGTCACAATGTGAATAATCCTTGTTTGCAACAAGTGGCACATGTCCTCTGACTTGAGATCACTTGTGTTTCTAAATGATGATTGTCATTGTTTTGAGGTAGTTCAATATCATTTGAAACATAATGGTTATAGACTATCTTGGATAATGATCGTGAGTCATGTTAGGGCACTAGTGATAGATATAGGATTGCCGTCTCCTTGATTGGAGTGTGATGTTCTAAAGGGGCCCCCCTGAATGAGATGATTGAGAAAGTGTATGGCCATACCCAGGTGACTATGTTCATCTGATCTAATCATGCTCATCATATTGGAGTTACAGGCTTGACATGCTTGTCCAATAAGAACATCCAGTGGCAAAGGAAACATGTATGCCTAGTGAAGTGGATTCACACTTGTGCTGTGGTTTGGGTGTAGTCTTGGAAGACTCTTTCCTTTATATCGGAAGACAGTGATGTGTTGCTAGATACCCCTCACTGATCGTGATAACGTAAGTTATCGTTACCGACATTTAAAGGAAACCCTCAGGGTCGCACAATTTGATGATATGGCTTACTTAAGTTAGATCGTGTGGACTGAATTGTTTTGGTTCAGTTTAAAGGAGTTTAAACTCTGATTGTAAGTGAGATCTGGTCTGATCATGTTTGATTGATTAGGGCTTGAGATCGGTAAGCTTCGATCGAGAGATTTGATGCTAGATCAGTGAGATCAAGAGCATCGAGAGATCAACGGTTAGATCTTGAACCTTTAGGTTCAATGAGATCGACCATGGCTTGGGCTGATTTAATTTGGTCTTGAACCAAATTCAATTGAACCGGCTCATCATGTGATCGCTTGGTTCAAAGGTTCAAAGGGTGAAGAGGAGTTGCGTTTGGTTCACTTGAAGTGAACGCATAACGCTTGAGAAATAATGGGTTGCTATTTTTGGAAAGTTTTTTGCAACGCCTCCACGTTCATGAGGAACGTTTTCTCTTATCGCCTCTCATCACCTCTTGACGCTTCTTGCTCTCGTGTGACGACTCTCTCGACGAGTGTAGAGAAGGCTTTCGGCAAGCACCAAGAGATCTCATCTCCTCCACGCAAAGAACTCCTTAGAACCTTGCTAGCACAAGGAGCACTAAGGGAGTAGGCGACATCATTTTGTGTGCGTGCCATTTGGAGGAGAAGCGCTTGAGTCTCTTCTTCCTAGACGCCATCCAAGCAATGGCTTTGGTAAGAATCGATTTCTTGATTCTTGTTTGCAATTGCATATAAGTTGATCATATAATATGTAAAGATCCTAGAAACCCCCTTCCGCTGCATGAAAAACTCCATCTGCGCCTATCTAGGGTTTCGCTCCCCCTTGAAGGGGACCTTCAATTGGTATCAGAGCTGCGGTTTTATGCATGTTTTATGATTGCTTTAGCCTTTTGTGATCCTTGTATGCTTAGATCTTCATTACATGCGAGATTTACATGTAACTTATTCATGCCGAAACTTGATATATGTTTCCTTAGCGCATGGTTGTTTGCGCTTTGTTGTTTTTCTCAAAAAACTTCATGACATGCGCGACTACAATTAGATCTAAGCGGCGCCTACTATAAACCCTTAGACGGGTTAGTAGGGTTGAAGTCATCTTCTAGGAAGGATCCAATCAGTCTGATCAGACCATCTGACAGCCTAGATGGGTCGACCAGATGGCACCTATGCGCATGCATAAGGTGGCTATAGGTCGACTGCATCAAGGGCGTGTAGCGAGGTCTGGTTGAGACAACCATTGAACGCGCATGAGTTAGGCCCGGGGTCACACCCGCTTGCCAGAACTCATGAAGGCTGTTCAGCCCTTGGCGCATGCATGGTTGACCATTAGGTCAACTCAAGTCAGTTAGGACTTGGTGCATGCAAGGGCAGTGGATCTGACTAGTCATGATGAGTGGATCCCTATTAATGGACCGTTGTAAGGTGGTAGGGCACATAAGAAAAATAAAATTGATTTCAATGGGATTTTGAAAAATTTTATTTTGTCTATGGATCACATGTTGATTGTAAGCATATGCTTGTTTATTTAATCTTATGTGGGATGCCCAATTTAATGTGTGCTGCGCTGGGGCCTGCGTGCCTGGAATAAATTGTAAATTAATATTTATTGTGATCTGCGCATCACATTTCATTTAATTTATAAAGTGTAATTGACCTGCGAGTCAATCATGTCTAGATAGATTAAATTGGAAGTTTAATCAGACATGAGCACAGAACACACTTGGCAAAGGCGCATGCAGCAGAGGCTTGACCAAGTGGGAGGTCTAGGGTTCGACCCTATGACAGGCGCATCTACCTGGTGGGCGCACCTGAGCCGCAGAGGGCGCTTGGGCCCTGGTCTGGGCCAGATGAGATGCAAAAGACCCATGGAGATCTCAAGTGAAGACATAAGTTAAAAATTAAGGTCTTACTTAGGGTTAATGGGCTTTTACCACATAAGATCAGCATGCTTTCTACTTATCGTTTTTATAATTAGAAGTGCATGATTTGTTTATCTTCTGCTATCACCATAGGGTTTGCATGATAGTTAAGAAGATAAAAGACCGTTAAAATCCAACGCTACAAATATCAAGCACGTAAGCCTTCTGACGCGAAACCTCACTGTTCTGACTATCGTTGGGGCCGTGTTGTACCCACTCAGTGGGCACGCCCATCTATCTTCAGACGGTGTGCGATTACACCTGCGTGTTACAGAGAAGGGATTTATCGCTTCTCATTGCTCAGCATAGCACGTGGTGGTCCAGGGAGTAGGTCAGGTCAGCTTGACCATGTAGGCTACATACTGAGCATATGTGATGGGGGCAGAGATCACAGGCCAAGAAGGTACAAATGGAGTTTACGATTGCCATAGACAAAGGCTCAGAGTCTTGCGAATAAGCTAGCAAACTCACTGATAAAGCTAGCTCAATAATTAGTAGAGGACTACTTCAACCACTCAATAAACTCAAGACATTCAAGCTCAATAAGTTGCGCGAATCAATTCCAAAACGTGACCTGCATCAACGGCAAACCAAACAAATCATGCATCAGCCAGCTAAAGCTCTCGTGACACGCCAGCCAGTGTCATCTTCAGTCAACACTCAACGCTGCAAATATGGAAGCTGCAGCGAAGGAAATCTTCAACGTTTCCCCCCCTTGCTGCTCAAGATGGAAGCTGCAACGTTCACATCTCTCCAACGTCTTCCCTTGGCACCTCACAAAGGAAGGTGTAATAACGTCTCTCAAGAAATCGACGGAAGGAAAAACTTCAATGCCAATCTCACATAGGAACCGTGCCACGCTTGCAGCCAACAAAGGAAATACCAATCTCTTTGCACAACACTCATCTTCTTCAACACTGGAACCTTGCGATGCTCACTCACAGCCAACAATGGAAACTTCTCCAACGTCTCTTTCCTGCTGAAGATGGAAACTTCAACGTCTCTGTCGCCTACAACATCTCAGCAACATCGCTCCTTCTCCTATATGTATCAAAGCTTCAACCTTGTAAAGACAGAATGTTTTTGAATGAATGGAAATGGTTTTTCTTCCGATGAATCGGATGTCTCCTTCTTCCTTCTCTGAGGTGCTTGTCACCTAGTCTCCTCTTCTCCTCCTTCTAGGGCTGAGCCCCTCCCTCTTCCTTTCTTCTCCAATCTCTCCTTTTCCCCCCAATTCTCCTGCTCCGCTGCCAACATCGCACACCCAGCAAACCTGCAGATTTTCCGTCATTTCGAGAGCTCGCCGCCAGCAATCCCACCGTCGGATCTTCACGAAACTTCGGATGTCACTTCGCCTCCCATAGTCGAAACTTCAACCGCCGGCATCCGCCCATCTGCCACGCCGATCACCGGAATCGAAACACAGACGTGTTCCCCTGTTTCCGCCCAGTTTCTGCCCGACTCCCACCTTTCACCGTCGTCCTCCTCCGACCGGCCACCGTACGCCCCGAAACTCCGGCCACGTCGTCACCACAACCATACCAACCTCCAGTAGTAGCAGTTTTTGATTTGGTCAACCACTGGCCGGCCGGCAACAAATCCTTCTCCGGCACGAGATCCCCTGTTTCTGCCCTGCCCGCGACCTAGCTCCGCCCTTCCGCATCGTGTTCCTCCGACCAGCCACCGCCCGTCACCAAACTCCGGCCACCTCTTCGCCATCATCATAGTGACTCCCCGTCGTAGCAGGTCCGGCGAACGTGCACCACCGGACGACCGCCGACCAACCCTGCTCCAGACGCGCCATTTCCCCTGTTCCACATCTATTTGTCTCTTATTTCAGTTTTCCTACATTGCTAATCTGATTAAGCTATTTCTTGCAGGGATTTTAAGAATTTGGCGCAACAACAATCTTGACATTTGGCACGGATATGAAGTGCAAATGTTGTTCTATCATTTGGACCAGTTGGGGAAGATTCAAATTGAGCATATCAGCCTACATGACACCGCAACTTTTGATAAATGATCAAATCCTGCATCTATTTTCTCAACTAATCTGATTAGTATGTTTTGTGCAGGTACTTTGAGCAATCTTTGCAACAAAGATCTTGGACTTTGGTCAGATAATGAAGCACACATCTTGTACTTTCATTTGGGTTAGTTGATGCGAACCCGGGTTCAACGGGTCAATCTAACAAGCATTGCAAAATTTGTAATCTGAAACATTTCTGTGCAGTTTTAACTTACCGATCTGACTAGCTATATTGGTTGCACTAAATCTATATGCTCGAGTAGGAGTCTACTCTCCATTTTGATACGCATGTAAAGAACTAATTTAGTTCCACAATGCAGTTCATTTAGTTTGAATATTGAATGATTGGAACCCCCTCTATGACATTGCCACATTTGCTAAATAATAATTTTCTAAACTGGAATTCTAGCTGCTTTCATGAATATGCTGTTTTCTGAAAATTCAAAAAATAAATAACTAAATTTTAATTTAGTAGTTTGTTGTCACACGCTTCCCCCCTACATCAGTTTGGTATCAGAGGAGGTTCGTTGGCAACTCTTGTCTGCCTACACGATCCTTGCTTCTCTCTCTGCACAAAAAAAAAAAAAAAAATTCTTCATGTTTATTTATATTTAGTTTTGCATTCTAGTTTCATGTTTCATTGATAAATTGATTGAAAAAAAAAAAATTTGATTGCTTTCATGTTTCATTGTTCATATCATTTAGTTTGCATATTTTGCTATTTGATAAAAAAAAAAAAATATTATGTGCTTATTGTTTGCATGCTAGTTTGTTTATTCTGAGATAAATTTTTCATACTAGCTGAAATCATTTTTGACATCTTAGGGAGCTCTATTTTCAAAGGATTATATTGTGTTTTCAAAACATCCCATGGCCACTAGACTCCAACCGCCTACCTTTAGTGGTTCTCTTAACCCTATGGATTTTAGTGATTGGATAACAAAACTTGAGCATTATTTTTATTCAACTGCCATGCCCGAACATTGCAAAGTTAGGTTCACCCGATGTCTCCTAGAAGGCACAGCTAAATTATACTGGACCAGTGTAGAAAGAAACCTAGAAATGTTTAGACGCCCCCCTATTGAAAAATGGGATGAGATGCTTTATAAACTAGAAGAAAAATATGATTCTCCATTTCTCCATAAAACTTTTTGTGACCAATTTATTAGCCTTACACAAAAAAATATGACAGTGCTGTTGGGGTATGCCCTTAAGGCTAATGTTTGAGGCCTTGGGATTGTAACAGTATCATGTATAAACTCTTATGTTTATAAAGGCATGGTTGTTATTCAGGTTGTTACCTTGTCTGCTGTAATAAGTGTACTTCTGAATAATGTCTCAAAGCTGTTCAGCTAGGCTGACATGCTGTAATGTCCTTAGTCGATGTATCTTGGTGAACATGAGACATCCTTGATATGATTGAGACTAATATGTGTTCTAATCTTATAGGATGCTTCGAGCATGGAATAAGATGTAGACTCATGGGTACATTGGATGTACTGGACAGACCCTACTAGGATATTCAATTGCTTGTCACAATGTGAATAATCCTTGAATGCGACAAGTGGCACATTTCCTCTGACTTGAGATCGCTTGTGTTTTCTAAATGATGATTGTCATTGTTTTGAGGTAGTTCAATATCATTTGAAACATAATGATTATAGACTATCTTGGATGGTGAGCTTGAGTCAGGTTAGGGCACTAGTGATAGACATAGGATTGCCGTCTCCTTGTTTAAGGAGTGTGATGTTCTAAAGGGGCCCCCTGGATGAGATGATTGAGAAAAGAGTATGGCCATACCCAGGTGACAGTGTTCATCTGATCTAATCATGCTCGTCATATTGGAGTTACAAGCTTGACACGCTTGTCCAATAAGAACATCCAGTGGCAAAGGAAATATGCATGCCTAGTGAAGTTGATTCACACTTGTGCTATTTTTGGGTGTAGTCTTGGAAGACTCTTTTCTTTATATCGGGAGACAGTGATGTGTTGCTAGATACCCCTCACTGATCGTGATGACGTGAGTTATCGTTACCGACATTTAAAGGAAACCCTCAGGGTCGCACAATTTGATGATATGGCTTACTTGAGTCAGATCGTGTGGACTGAATTGTTCAGGTTCAGTTTAAAGGGATTTAATCTCTGATTGTAAGTGAGATCTAGTCTAATCATGTTTGATTGATTAGGGCTTAAGATCGGTAAGCTTCGATTGAGAGAATGGATGCTGGATCGGTGAGATCAGGAGCATCAGGAGATGAACGGTCAGATCAAGTACCTTAGGGTTTTAATGTGATCTGGACTTATGGCTTGGTTTATTTGGTTATTGAACCAAATTCAAGTGAACCGGCTCATGAATGAGCGCATGGTTAAAGGGTGAAGTGGAGTTTTCGATTGGGGTAAACCCAAGATCGCATGTGGAGAAGTTATATGCTATTTTTGGATAGCACTTCTCAACGTGACCACGTTTCACGTTTTTCCTCTTCATGCCTTCACGCTTTGTCGCCAATTTGTTTTTGGCTCTTGGGGCATTCTTGCGTGGAGGAGAGGAATAGACGATAAGGAAAAATCGCCAAGCCAAGAAGTTCTTTTTCCCTTTCACTCGACAAAGACATCTTTGGACCTTGCTAGCACAAGGATTGCCAAAGGGAGTAGGCGACATCAACTGTGTGCGTTACCTCTGGAGAAGATCCAGTTTGATCTTTGCTTCCAAGGCGCCATCTAGAAATAGCTATGGTATGATCCTTCTCTATATGCAATCGGGTTCTTTTTGTTAATAATATAGCATGCAAGATCTAGAAACCCCCTTTCCGCTGCTTGCATCTTCCATATGCGCCAATGCTTTAGGGTTTCGCCCCCTTGTGGGGACTTTCAATTGGTATCAGAGCCTAGGTTTCATGCATGTTTTATGATTGCAAGCCATTTTGTGATCCTTGTTTGCGAACAATGCTTAGATCTTTTTTACATGCGAAAATACATGTTAAGTTATCATAGGCGAAACTTGTATTTTGTTTAAGGCGCATGTATGAGGTTACCTTTTGTTGGCGCTTGTATGTTGTTGGTTTTCTTAAAACTTAAATACTTGCGCGACTAACACTAGATCTAAGGCCTTACTGTAAACCCTTAGACGGGTTACTAGGGTTGAAGTCATCCCCTAGGTTAGATCCAGACAGTCTGATCAGACCATCTGACAGCCTTGATGGGTTGACCAGATAGCACCTGTGTGCAAGCACCTGGTGGCTATAGGTCGACTGCAGACAGGCGTGTAGCGATGTCTGATTGAGACAACCTATGAACGCACATGAGTTAGGCCCGGGGTCACACCCGTTTGCCAGACCTCATTGTGGTTGTTCAGCCCTGGCGCATGCATGGTTGACCTTTTGGTCGACTCAAGTCAGTTAGGACTTGGTGCATGCAAGGGCAGTGGATCTGACTAGGTTGGATGAGTGGATCCCTAGTAATGGACCGTTGTAAGGATGTAGGGCAAATAAGGAAATTAAAATTGATGCCTATGGGGTTTTCGAAATTTAATTTTCATGATTGGATCACATGTTGATTGATGCCTATGTTTGTTTATTTATTCTTATGTGGGCTGCCCATGTTAAATGTGTGCTGTGCTGGGGCCTGCGTGCCTGGAAATTATTTTGTAAATTACTTTAATTGTGATCTGCGTATCACTATGTACTTAATTTATAAAATGTAATTGACCTGCGCGTCAATCTTGTCTAGATAGATTAATTTGTAAATTAATCAGACAAGAGCTCAAAGCACACATGGCAGAGGCGCTTGCAGCAGAGGCTTGACCAGGTGGGAGGTCCAGGGTTCGACTCTGGGACAGGCGCATTTTCCCTGGTGGGCGCACCTTAGCTGCAATTGGCACTTGGGCCCTGGTTTGGGCCAGATGAGCAGCAAAAGACCCATCAAGAAAAGCAAGTGAAGACTTAAGTTAATTAAGGTCTTACTAGGGCTATGGGCTTTTACCACATAAGATCCATGCTTTCTTTTATTGTTTAATAAGTAGAACAGCATGATTTATTTATCTTCTGCTATCACCATAGAAATTGCATGATAGTGAAGAAGATAAAAGACCGTTAAAATCCAACGCTAAAATATCAAGCTCGTAAGCCTTCTGACGCGAAACCTCACTGTTCTGATTATCGTTGGAGCCGTGTTGTACCCACTCAGTGGGCACGTCCATCTATCTTCAGACGGTGCGGGATTACACCTGCGTGTTACAGAGAAGGGATTTATCGCTTCTCGTTGCTCAGCATAGCACGTGGTGGTCCAGGGAGTAGGTCGGGTCAGCTTGACCATGTAGGCTACATGTGTGGCGCATATGGTAGCACATGGAGGCAGCCATCTGTGGGGTTAGAGACTGTGTTGTACCAACTCACTTGGCACAGTCTGCTGGATTGCCCAGATAAAGGGGAATCGCACGGGTTGGCGATTGGCTGGGACAGCCTACCAGAGATTAGTGCTTGTACTCTCTGTGCATCTTATCTCGCCTGAGCGGGACGCGGAGACCAAGTATGAAATCTGGATCCCATCTCACTAAAAGAGTTCTACTCTTTCGGGCTGTTTTGCTGGATTTTTCAGCCAGATAAAATAGTGAGAAAAAGAATCTTTCTTAAGTCCTGATTGATTCTTAACATTGATACTGACCTTGCTGTTCTTGCATTATTGTAGATACCTGCAGCAACGAACACCATGAACTTCAATGTGCGATCCCTACTGGAAAGGGAGAAATTTGCTGGGCCAAACTTCTCAGACTGGTTTGGACACCTTAAGATCGTTCTTAAGGCAGAGAGGAAACTGTATGTCCTCGAGACGGCAATACCGCCTCAGCCCGCTCCGAACGCCGCAAGGGCGGTTCGGGAAGCCTATGAAAAGCACGTCAATGATAGCATTGATGTCGCTTGCCTGATGCTAGCGTCTATGACGCCACCGCTGCAGCGTCAGCATGAGGATATGTCTGCAATAGACATGATAGCAAACCTCAAGATGCTGTATGCTGCACAGGCGAGGACAGAACGCTATAATCTGACAAAGCTTTTCTTTCAGAGCAAACTGGCTGAAGGGAGCCCAGTGGGAGCTCACGTGCTCAAGATGATTGGGCACAAGGAGGCTCTAGAAAAACTGGGGCATACCATCAATCAGGAGCTTGCTGTAGACATTATTCTGCAGTCTCTCCCGCCCTCTTTCGATGCGTTCATTATTAATTTTAATATGAACAAAATCGACTGTACTCCGGCAGAGCTGCTGAATATGCTCTTGACTACTGAGGAAACTCTGAAGGGTAAGCCTTCAACCTCTGTCTTGATGGTTCCTTCGAGGAACAAGAAGCAGGGGAAGAAGGGCAAGGCCCCTGTCAAGAATTACAGCAAGGCTCTGAAGCAAAAGGTGAAGCGGTCCAAGGAATACAGATGTTTCCACTGTGGCCAGTTGGGTCACTGGAAAAAGGACTGTAAAGCGCTCCAAGGAGACAAGAGGGGAAGCTTTGCTTCTGGCTCAGGTATATACGTGACGGAAGTCATGGTTTCATCTTCTTCTATATCATGGGTGTTGGACACTGCATGTGGAGTTCACATTTGTTCAAATGTACAGGAACTCAAGAGAAGAAGACAGGTGGGACAGCATGAGGTGAACCTACGCGTTGGAAACGGGGCACGGGTTGCTGCTGTTGCTGTAGGAGACTATTTCATTTCTTTACCATCTGGACTTGTATTGGAACTAAACAGTTGTTACTTTGTTCCCAGTATTACTAAAAATATTATCTCTATTCCTGCTCTTGTCAGGAAGGGATTTTCCTTTGAATGCAATATTTCAAAGTGTGTTTTGTCTCTAGATAATATTATTTATGCAACTGGTTCAATTAACAATGGGTTATTCATGTTGGACATGGAATGTTCTATACAAAATGTTGATATTAAGAAAGCCAAGTATGCTGATGACAGCACCTTGCTATGGCATAGTCGTTTAGGCCATATTAACAAGAAACGCATTAAGCGGTTGCATGATCATGGACTGCTGGGATCATTCTCCTATGAGGAGATTGATACATGCAAGGCTTGTTTAATGGGTAAAATGACGAAGTCACCTTTTCCTCACAAAGGTCAAAGGGCTTCAGGTTTGCTTGACCTTATACACAGTGATGTGTGTGGGCCATTTAGTAAACATGCCAGAGGTGGCTATCAGTACTTCATTACCTTTACTGATGATTTCAGTAGATATGGGTATGTCTATCTGATGAGACATAAAAGTGAATCTTTTGACAAGTTCAAATAGTTCAAGAATGAAGTACAAAATCAGCTAGGCCGAAATATCAAGGCACTTCGTTCTGATCGATGTGGAGAATACCTAAGTCGAGAATTTACTGACTATCTGAAGGAGTGTGGGATTATCTCACAGCTCACTCCACCAGGAACACCGCAATGGAATGGTGTGTCCGAAAGGAGAAATAGAACGTTACTTGATATGGTTCGTTCTATGATGAGTCAGGCTACTCTTCCATATTCCTTTTGGGGTTTTGCACTGGAAACAGCTGCAAAGGTACTAAACCGAGTGCCATCCAAGGCCGTTTCAAAGACTCCATATGAGTTATGGTATGGGAAACAGCCTAGCTTGACATTTATCAGGATCTGGGGCTGTGAGGCTTATGTCAAAAAGCCCGCCTCTGGGAAACTAGAGAACAGATCTGACAAATGCATCTTTGTCGGTTACCCTAAGGAAACTAAGGGTTATTATTTCTTCGATCCCAAAGAGAACAAGGTATTTGTTGCTCGGACGGCCATATTTCTTGAGAAGGAGTTTCTTCTGCAAGAGGCCAGTGGGAGAGAAATAAAGCTGGATGAGAATCCAGAGGAAGGACAAAGTAGTCAAGCACAGTTGGATGAGCCTGAGCCGGTGGATCAGGTTATTGAACAACCTGAGGCTCAGATATCACGGGAACCACGAAGATCTGGAAGGATCCGTCGATAGCCTGAGCGCTATGACAGAGTCTACATCATTGATAATGATGAACCCCTCACTTATGCGGATGCGGTCAGTGGACCGGAGTCAGCGAGATGGCTTGAAGCTATGCGCGCCGAGATGGACTCCATGTCAGATAACCAAGTCTGGGATTTGGTTGATCCGCCTCCGGGAGTTATCCCTATAGGCTGTAAATGGATCTTCAAGAAGAAGATTGACATGGATGGTAACGTGGTTACCTATAAAGGCAGGCTAGTTGCGAAAGGTTTCAAACAAATCTACGGGATAGATTATGATGAAACGTTCTCACCTGTAGCCATGTTTAAGTCTATTCGGATTCTTTTCGCGATAGCAGCATATTACGATTATGAGATTTGGCAAATGGATGTGAAGACAGCTTTCCTTAATGGAAATCTGGATGAGGATGTGTATATGACACAACCAGAAGGTTTCACTAATCCATCAGATCGTCATAAGATATGCAAGTTAAAGAAGTCCATTTATGGACTTAAACAAGCATCTAGAAGCTGGAATATTCGTTTTGATGAATCAATCAGTGAATTTGGTTTCATCAAGAACGAAGATGACCCGTGTGTATATAAGAGGTTTGGTGGGAGCGTGATTACATTCCTAGTCCTCTACGTCGATGACATCTTGATCATTGGAAATGACATTCCTGAAATGCATGCGGTTAAGGCATGGTTAAGGAAATGTTTCCAGATGAAAGATCTTGGAGAAGCAGCCTATGTGTTAGGTGTGAAGATCTACAGGGATAGATCTAAGAGGCTTCTCGGGCTATGCTAGAGTACTTACATCGATAAAGTCCTGGAGAGATTTCATTTAGAGAATTCTAAACGAGGATATCTTCCAGTCAGACATGGTCTGAATCTTTCGAAGAGTCAGTGTCCACAAACACAGACTGAGAAAGATGAAATGGACAATACGCCTTATGCTTCGGCTATTGGGTCCATTATGTATGCGATGTTGTGTACTCGCCCAGACGTTGCTTACGGGTTAAGCGTGACCAGTCGGTTCCAAAGTAATCCAGGTCAGGCACACTGGATTGCAGTCAAGAACATCTTAAAATATCTGCGGAGGACCAAAGATATGTTCTTGATATATGGTGGTCAGGAAGAACTCAGTATTGAAGGATATACTGACGCTTCGTTCCAATCGGACCAGGATGATTTCCGATCGCAATCAGGCTATGTTTTTAGCTTGAATGGAGGAGCAGTGGTGTGGAAGAGTTTCAAACAGTCAACTGTTGCTGATTCCACAACAGAAGCCGAGTATGTTGCAGCCTCGGAAGCATCCAAGGAGGCAGTGTGGATTCGTAAGTTCGTGAGAGAACTTGGTGTTGTTCCTTCGAGGGCAGATCCTTTGGTTATCTTCTGTGATGACACTGGAGCAATCGCTCAAGCAAAGGAACCACGGTCGCACCAGAAGTCCAAGCACATACAGAGACGGTTTCATTTGATCAGGGAGATCATAGATCGTGGCGAGATCAAAGTCTGCAAGGTACATACAGATGACAATCTGGCAGACCCGCTTACTAAGCCTCTGGCGCAGCAGAAGCATGAGAAGCACTGTAATAATATGGGTTTGAGATTTCTCAACCCTTAGATTAAGTGCAAGTGGGAGATTGTTGGGGTATGCCCTTAAGGCTAATGTTTGAGGCCTTGGGATTGTAACAGTATCATGTATAAACTCTTATGTTTATAAAGGCATGGTTGTTATTCAGGTTGTTACCTTGTCTGCTGTAATAAGTGTACTTCTGAATAATGTCTCAAAGCTGTTCAGCTAGGCTGACATGCTGTAATGTCCTTAGTCGATGTATCTTGGTGAACATGAGACAACCTTGATATGATTGAGACTAATATGTGTTCTAATCTTATAGGATGCTTCGAGCATGGAATAAGATGTAGACTCATGGGTACATTGGATGTACTGGACAGACCCTACTAGGATATTCAATTGCTTGTCACAATGTGAATAATCCTTGATAGCCACCTCTGGCATGTTTACTAAAAGGCCCACACACATCACTGTGTATAAGGTCAAGTAAACCTGAAGCCCTTTGACCTTTGTTAGGAAAAGGTGACTTCGTCATTTTACCCATCAAACAAGCTTTGCATGTATCAATCTCCTCATAGGAGAATGATCCCAGCAGTCCATGATCATGCAACCGCTTAATGCGCTTCTCGTTAATATGGCCTAAACGACTATGCCATAGCAAGGTGCTGTCATCAGCATACTTGGCTTTCTTAACATCAACACTTTGTATATAACTTTCCATGTCCAACATGTATAACCCATTGTTAATTGAA
Organism: Costus lasius; assembly: GCA_027563935.2. Taxonomy (NCBI): domain Eukaryota; kingdom Viridiplantae; phylum Streptophyta; class Magnoliopsida; order Zingiberales; family Costaceae; genus Costus; species Costus lasius. The sequence continues at coordinate 64,180,086 of CM050446.2, read as the reverse complement.
CCAGTTGCATAAACAATATTATCTAAAGATAAAACACACTTTGAAATATTGCATTCAAAGGCAAATCCTTTCCTGACAAGAGCAGGAATAGAGACAATATTTTTAGTTATACTGGGTACAAAATAACAATTGTTTAATTCTAATACAATGCCAGATGGTAAAGAAATGAAATAGTCTCCTACAGCAACAGCAGCAACCCGTGCCCCGTTTCCAACGCGTAGGTCTACCTCATGCTGTCCCACCTGCCTTCTTCTCTTGAGTTCCTGTACATTTAAACAAATGTGAACTCCACATGCAGTGTCCAACACCCATGAAATAGAAGAAGATGAAACCATGACTTCCGTCACGTATATACCTGAGCCAGAAGCGATGCTTCCCCTCTTATCTCCTTGGAGCGCTTTACAGTCCTTTTTCCAGTGACCCAGCTGGCCACAGTGGAAACACCTGTTGTCTTTGGACCGCTTCACCTTCTGTTTCAGAGCCTTACTGTAGTTCTTGACAGGGGCTTTGCCCTTCTTCCCCTTCTTCTTGTTCCTGGAAGGAACCATTAAGACAGAGGTTGAAGGCTTTCCCTTCAGAGTTTCCTCAGTAGTCAAGAGCATGTTCAACAGCTCTGCCGGTGTACAATCGATTTTGTTCATATTAAAGTTAATGATGAACGCATCGAAAGAGGGCGGAAGAGACTGCAGAATGATATCTACAGCAAGCTCCTGGTTGACGGTATGCCCCAGTTTCTCCAGAGCCTCCTTGTGCCCAATCATCTTGAGCACGTGAGCTCCCACTGGGCTCCCTTCAGCCAGTTTGCTCTGAAAGAAGAGCTTCGTCAGATTATAGCGTTCTGTCCTCGCCTGTGCAGCATACAGCATCTTGAGGTTCGCTATAATCTCTATAGCCGACATATCCTCATGCTGACGCTGCAGCGGTGGCGTCATAGACGCTAGCATCAGGCAAGCGACATCAATGCTATCATTGACGTGCTTTTCATAGGCTTCACGAACCGCCCTTGCGGCGTTCGCAGCGGGTTGAGGCGGCACAGCCGTCTCGAGGACATACAGTTTCCTCTCTGCCTTAAGAACGATCTTAAGGTGTCCGAACCAGTCAGAGAAGTTCGGCCCAGCAAACTTCTCCCTTTCCAGTAGGGATCGCACATTGAAGCTCATGGTGTTCGTTGCTGCAGGAATCTACAACAATGCAAGAACAGCAAGGTCAGTATCAATGTTTAGAATCAATCCAGGACTTAAGAAAGATTCTTTTTCTCACTATTTTGTCTGACTGAAAAATCCAGTAAACAGTCCGAAAGAGTAACACTCTTTTAGTGAGATGGGATCCAGATTTCATACTTGGTCTCCGCGTCCCGCTCAGGCGAGATAAGATGCACAGAGAGTACAAGCACTAATCTCTGGTAGGCAGTCCCTGCCAATCGCCAACCCGTGCGATTCCCCTTCATCTGGGCAATCCAGCAGACTGTGCCAACTGAGTTGGTACAACACAATCTCTGACCCCGCAGATGGCTGCCTCCATGTGCTACCATATGCTCCACATATGTAGCCTACATGGTCAAGCTGACCCGACCTACTCCCTGGACCACCACGTGCTATGCTGAGCAACGAGAAGCGATAAATCCCTTCTCTGTAACACGCAGGTGAAATCCCGCACCGTCTGAAGATAGATGGACGTGCCCACTGAGTGGGTACAACACGGCTCCAACGATAATCAGAACAGTGAGGTTTCGCGTCAGAAGGCTTACGAGCTTGATATGTTAGCGTTGGATTTTAACGGTCTTTTATCTTCTTACTATCAGGCAAATCCTATGGCTATAGCAGAAGATAAATAACTCATGCTGTTCTACTTATTTAAACAATAACAGAAAGCATGGATCTTATGTGGTAAAAGCCCATTGACCCTAAGTAAGACCTTAAGTTATCTTAAGTCTTCACTTGCTTCTTGGGTCTTGTTGCCTCTCATCTGGCCCAGACCAGGGCCTAAGCGCCCTCTGCAGCTCAGGTGCGCCCACCAGCTGCATGCGCCTTTGCAATTGTGTTCTGTGCTCTTGTCTAATCAAAATACATTTTGATCTATCTAGACAAGCTTGACTCGCAGGTCAATTATACAATTAATTAATTAAGAATGTGATTCGCAGATCACAAAAATAATAATTTACCAGGCTCGCAGGCCCCAGCACAGCACACATTAAGGGCAACCCACATAAGATTAAATAAACAGGCATCATGGCATCAATCAATTAACATGTGATCCATAGACAAAATAAAATTTTTTTTTTCGAAATCCCATTGGAATCAATTTTACTTGTCTTATGTGCCCTACAACCTTACAACGGTCCATTGATAGGGATCCACTCATCGTATCTAGTTAGATCCATGCCCTTTGCATGCACCAAGTCTTAACTGACTTGCGTTGACCTAATGGTCAACCATGCATGCGCCAAGGGCTGAACAACCAACATGAGATCTGGCAAGCGGGTGTGACCCCGGGCCTAACTCATGTGTGTTCACAGGGTGTCTCAACCAGACCTCGCTACACGCCTTTGATGCAATCGACCTATAGCCACCACGTGCATGCGCACAGGTGCTATCTGGTCGACCCATCTAGGCTGTCAGATGGTCTGATCAGACTAAGTTGATCTAAACTAGATGATGCTTTCAACCCTAGCAACCCGTCTAAGGGTTTATTGCAGGTGCGGCTTAGATCTAGTTAGAGGCGCGCAAGTAAAGTTTTGATGAAACAAAAACATGTAACATGCGCAACAATGTAAGCAATATACATGCATCAACAAAATTAACCTTACACATGCGCCACCAAAAACATCTCATATATGCGCCTCCAAAATACTTTCAACTAGTATTATCGCTGTTGGGGTATGCCCTTAAGGCTAATGTTTAAGGCCTTTGGGATTGTATAAGTATCATGTAATAAACTCTTGTGTTTATAAAAGGCATGGTTGTTATTCAGTTTGTTACCTTGTCTGCTGTAATAAGTGTACTTCTGAATAATGTCTCAAAGCTGTTCAGCTAGGCTGACAGTCAATATGTCCTTAGACGAGATATCTTGGTGAACTTGAGACAGCCTTGATATGGTTAAGACTAATATGTGTTCTAATCTTATAGGATGCTTCGAGCATGGAATAAGATGTAGACTCATGGGTACATTGGATGTACTGGACAGACCCTACTAGGATATTCAATTGCTTGTCACAATGTGAATGATCCTTGTAAGCAGCAAGTGGCACATGTCCTCTGACTTGAGATCACTTGTGTTTCTAAATGATGATTGTCATTGTCTTGAGGTAGTTCAATATCATTTGAAACATAATGATTATAGACTATCTTGGATGGTGAGCTTGAATCAGGTTAGGGCACTAGTGATAGACAAAGGATTGCCGTCTCCTTGTTTAAGGAGTGTGATGTTCTAAAGGGCCCCCCTATATGAGATGATTGAGAAAGTGTATGGCCATACCCAGATGACTATGTTCATCTGATCTAATCATGCTCATCATATTGGAGTTACAAGCTTGACATGCTTGTCCAATAAGAACATCCAGTGGCAAAGGAAACATGTATGCCTTGTGAAGTGGGTTCACACTTGTGCTGTGGTTTGGGCGAAGTCTTGGAAGACTCTTTCCTTTAAATCGGGAGACAGTGATGTGTTGCTAGATACCCCTCACTGATCGTGATAACGAAAGTTATCGTTACCCGACATATAAAGGAAACCCTCAGGGTCGCACAATATGGTGATATGGCTTACTTAAGTCAGATCGTGTGGACTGAATTATTTGGGTTCAGTTTAAAGGGCTTTAGTCTCTGATTGTAAGTGAGATCTGGACTGATCATGTTTGATTGATTAGGGCTTGAGATCGGTAAGCTTCGATCGAGAGATTGGATGCTGGATCGTGAGATCTAGAGCATCGGAAGATGAACGGTTAGATCATGAGCCATTTGGTTCATAGAAGGTCTAGATCGTAGCTTGGCTTGATTTGATTTGGTGATTGAACAAAATTCGATTGAACCAAATCAAAGAACCGGTTCAACACTTGGTTCAAAGAGGAGATTCGATGGTTCACTTGGTGTGAACGCATGAGGCTTTGAATACTTACCTTTTTGGGAAATCGGTTTCAAAGATTGAATGCATGTAACGCCTCCACATTAGTGTGGAAGGTTACACACTCACCTCTAGCGAAACTCTCTTTGGTGTCGTGGTGAATTGACGACAAGGTGAAGAGAAGAAAACTCTCTCGCCAAGCAAGAAGTTCTTCCCCTTTTCTCATACGGCAAAGACCCTTGAAGAGGCTTGCTAGCACAAGATTCACAAGGGGTAAGCAACATCACTTTGTGTGCGTCGCTTGTGGAGAAGATCTCGTTTGGTCTTTTGCTTCCAAACCGACATCCACTCTAATGGCATCGGTATGACACCTTGTGATCTCTTTTTTGTTCACATAAGTTAATCATATGACTACATGCGATCTTGATGATGAATCCCCTAAAAACATCTACATGCGCCCCCACCCCCTTATTTAGGGCTTCATCTTGTTTCCGCTCCCCCTTGAAGGGGACTTTGAAATTGCGCTCCCCCCTTGAAGGGGACTTTCAATCGCATGATGAGAAAACTTAGATCATAAGCGCAAACAAGGATCACCAAACATAGCAATCATATGACCATATGAGATCCTACCTCTGATACCAATTGAAGAGTCCCCTTCAAGGGGGAGCGCAAGCGGATAAAACCCCTTTCAAGAGGGGGGCCGAAACCCTAAGGTAGGGGGCGCATGCAAGTTTGCTAGGGTTTCATCATATATGATCGCTTACATGCTCATATAATCAACTATGATAAATTGATTGAAGCAAGAGGGAGATTCATACCAACGCCATTGGCTTGGAGGTCGGCTTGGAAGAAGAGAGCAACTTAGATCTCCTCCAAAAGTTCACACACAAGATGAAGATCGCCTACCCCTTGTGATGCTTGTGCTAGCAAGAATCTTCAAGGGTCCTTGCCGTGTGTAAGGGGATGAAGAGACGATTTCCTTTTTGGCCGAGAGCTCCACACGCAAAACCACTTCTCCTCGTCAACCTCTTGCCCAACCAAGTTCAAGGCGTTGAAGTGAAGACAAGAACGCATATGCGTTTTGGCGTTCAAGAGAAACCGGCCTTGATGACTTTCCATAAATGGATGATCATCAAGCCATGCGCTTACTCCAACCCAAAACGCATATTAGCATTGAACCAAGCGTTCACCTTTGTGAACCGGTTCAAGCCAACATGTTCCAATCGCATTAGGTTCATGAACCAAACCGAAATAGCTCAAGCCATGTGGTCTAGACCATATTGAACCCTAAGGCTCAAGATCTCACCATTCATCTCCTGATGCTCCTGATCTCACCGATCTAGCATCATCTCTCTCGATCGAAGCTTACCGATCTCAAGTCCTAATCAATCAAACATGATCAGACCAGATCTCACTTACAATCAGAGATTAAATCCCTTTAAACTGAATCCAAACAATTCAGTCCACACGATCTGACTCAAGTAAGCCATATCATCAATTGTGCGACCCTGAGGGTTTCCTTTAAATGTCGTAACGATAACTCACGTTATCACGATCAGTGAGGGGTATCTAGCAACACATCACTATCTCCCGATATAAAGGAAAGAGTCTTCCAAGACTACTCCCAAACCACAGCACAAGTGTGAATCTATTCACAAGGCATGCATGTGTCCCTTGCCACTGGATGTTCTTATTGGACAAGCGTGTCAAGCCTGTGACTCCAATATGATGAGCATGATTAGATCAGATGAACATAGTCATCTGGGTATGGCCATACACTATCTCAATCATCTCATCTAGGGGGGCCCTTATAGAACATCACACTCCTTCAACAAGGAGACGGCAATCCTCTATCTATCACTAGTGCCCTAACCTGACTCAAGCTCATTATCCAAGATAGTCTATAACCATTATCTTTCAAATGATATTGAACTACCTCAAAACAATGACAATCATCATTCAGAGACACAAGTGATCTCAAGTCAAAGGACATGTGCCACTTGTAGCATACAAGGATTATTCACATTGTGACAAGCAATAAGAATATCCTAGTAGGGTCTGTCCAGTACATCCAATGTACCCATGAGTCTACATCTTATTCCATGCTCGAAGCATCCTATAAGATTAGAACACATATTAGTCTCAATCATATCAAGGCTGTCTCATGTTCACCAAGATATATCGACTAAGGACATTATAGCATGTCAGCCTAGCTGAACAGCTTTGAGACATTAATCAGAAGTACACTTATTACAGCAGACAAGGTAACAACCTGAATAATAACCATGCCTTTATAAACACAAGAGTTTATTACATGATACTGTTACAATCCCAAAGGCCTCAAACATTAGCCTTAAGGGCATACCCCAACATGCGTTACCTCTGGAGAAGATCCAGTTTGATCTTTGCTTCCAAGGCGCCATCTAGAAATGGCTATGGTATGATCCTTCTCTATATGCAATCGGGTTCTTTTTGTTAATCATATAGCATGCAAGATCTAGAAACCCCCTTTCCGCTGCTTGCATCTTCCATATGCGCCAATGCTTTAGGGTTTCGCCCCCTTGTGGGGACTTCAAGTGCCTGAATATATATTCAACTTTAATGATCTCCGCTATAGGAGTAGAATTAGAGAAACTCATAGGGTTATACTTAATCGGTTTATGAATGGTCTTAGATTTGATATTTGGAAAGGTCTCACCTACTACCCCATACACACTTTAGAAGAAGCTTTCAAAATAGCTACTGAGGTAGAGCAGAATCTTAAAGCAACACATAGGAGGAAACTTGACCTACCTACAACCATTCTAAACATACCCCTAGATGAGTGTAAATCCAATACTAGGGAACCTTTAGTTGACTTATCTGATAGTCAACCTAACCCTAAGTCACCTTTAGAGACCCCTTTAGAACTTGAACAAACTTTGGAGCCTACTTTAGAACCTAACTCATGTCTTGATGAAACTAGTGAACTTGAAGAAGTAAAACATGAAGAACCAAACCTTCCAGTAGAACCAATACCTTCACCCTCAATTTTAGGGCCAAAACTTTTACCCTCAATTTTAGGGCCCACACCCACAGGTTCTCAACTTGACCTTAGCACTACCTCTAGCAAACCTAAAGATGACTTGCCTAAAAATCCAGTTGAACCCAAACCCATAGGTCTTCTTGAACCTCACATGGAACCTAAGTTAGATCCTTTTGAGCTTGACCTAGACCCTAATCCTCAACCTTTAGGTCAACCCCTAGACTTAGAAAATCTCTTCCAGGACCCTATGATCCTTGAATCTTGTCTCTTAAGTCCTTCTACCCATACCCTTAAGCCACCTTTGGAACCAACAAAACACAATGAACTCAAACATGCTTTGCACTCTGCTCTTATTGAAATTGAGTATATTGATTTCATCATTCCTTGTTCTTTTCAAAGTCTTGTGATTTTCGATGACAATTTTACTAATGAGTACGGCCAAGAAAGGGAATTCAATGCAGGTACCCTTGATATGCAGTTTGGACCGTGGACAAAAAGCAACAAGACAATATGTTGTGATGCTGACAACAATTTGAAGATTCAAATCCTGGAGGAACAATTAGCTCTTGCCTCTCCAAAATTTCTCCATCGCCACAAGAACAATTCTTCGGGGAAGAATTTTTTTCACCCGGGGAGAAATGATGGGGGCAGAGATCACAGGCCAAGAAGGTACAAATGGAGTTTACGATTGCCATAGACAAAGGCTCAGAGTCTTGCGAATAAGCTAGCAAACTCACTGATAAAGCTAGCTCAATAATTAGTAGAGGACTACTTCAACCACTCAATAAACTCAAGACATTCAAGCTCAATAAGTTGCGCGAATCAATTCCAAAACGTGACCTGCATCAACAGCAAACCAAACAAATCATGCATCAGCCAGCTAAAGCTCTCGTGACACGCCAGCCAGTGTCATCTTCAGTCAACACTCAACGCTGCAAATATGGAAGCTGCAGCGAAGGAAATCTTCAACGTTTCCCCCCCTTGCTGCTCAAGATGGAAGCTGCAACGTTCACATCTCTCCAACGTCTTCCCTTGGCACCTCACAAAGGAAGGTGTAATAACGTCTCTCAAGAAATCGACGGAAGGAAAAACTTCAATGCCAATCTCACGTAGGAACCGTGCCACGCTTGCAGCCAACAAAGGAAATACCAATCTCTTTGCACAACACTCATCTTCTTCAACGCTGGAACCTTGTGATGCTCACTCACAGCCAACAATGGAAACTTCTCCAACGTCTCTTTCCTGCTGAAGATGGAAACTTCAACGTCTCTGTCGCCTACAACATCTCAGCAACATCGCTCCTTCTCCTATATGTATCAAAGCTTCAACCTTGTAAAGACAGAATGTTTTTGAATGAATGGAAATGGTTTTTCTTCCGATGAATCGGATGTCTCCTTCTTCCTTCTCTGAGGTGCTTGTCACCTAGTCTCCTCTTCTCCTCCTTCTAGGGCTGAGCCCCTCCCTCTTCCTTTCTTCTCCAATCTCTCCTTTTCCCCCCAATTCTCCTGCTCCGCTGCCAACATCGCACACCCAGCAAACCTGCAGATTTTTCATCATTTCGAGAGCTCGCCGCCGGCAATCCCACCGTCGGATCTTCACGAAACTTCGGATGTCACTTCGCCTCCCATAGTCGAACCTTCAACCGCCGGCATCCGCCCATCTGCCACGCCGATCACCGGAATCGAAACACAGACGTGTTCCCCTGTTTCCGCCCAGTTTCTGCCCGACTCCCGCCTTTCACCGTCGTCCTCCTCCGACCGGCCACCGTACGCCCCGAAACTCCGGCCACGTCGTCACCACAACCATACCAACCTCCAGTAGTAGCAGTTTTTGATTTGGTCAACCACTGGCCGGCCGGCAACAAATCCTTCTCCAACGCGAGATCCCCTGTTTCTGCCCTGCCCGCAACCTAGCTCCGCCCTTCCGCATCGTGTTCCTCCGACCAGCCACCGCCCGTCACCAAACTCCGGCCACCTCTTCGCCATCATCATAGTGACTCCCCGTCGTAGCAGGTCCGGCGAACGTGCACCACCGGACGACCGCCGACCAACCCTGCTCCAGACGCGTCATTTCCCCTGTTCCACATCTATTTGTCTCTTATTTCAGTTTTCCTACATTGCTAATCTGATTAAGCTATTTCTTGCAGGGATTTTAAGAATTTGGCGCAACAACAATCTTGACATTTGGCACGGATATGAAGTGCAAATGTTGTTCTATCATTTGGACCAGTTGGGGAAGATTCAAATTGAGCATATCAGCCTACATGACACCGCAACTTTTGATAAATGATCAAATCCTGCATCTATTTTCTCAACTAATCTGATTAGTATGTTTTGTGCAGGTACTTTGAGCAATCTTTGCAACAAAGATCTTGGACTTTGGTCAGATAATGAAGCACACATCTTGTACTTTCATTTGGGTTAGTTGATGCGAACCCGGGTTCAACGGGTCAATCTAACAAGCATTGCAAAATTTGCAATCTGAAACATTTCAGTGCAGTTTTAACTTACCGATCTGACTAGCTATATTGGTTGCACTAAATCTATATGCTCGAGTAGGAGTCTACTCTCCATTTTGATACGCATGTAAAGAACTAATTTAGTTCCACAATGCAGTTCATTTAGTTTGAATATTGAATGATTGGAACCCCCTCTATGACATTGCCACATTTGCTAAATAATAATTTTCTGAACTGGAATTCTAGCTGCTTTCATGAATATGCTATTTTCTGAAAATTCAAAAAATAAATAACTGAATTTTAATTTAGTAGTTTGTTGTCACACGCTTCCCCCCTACATCAATATGTTAGCTATATGGAGGCAGCCATCTGTGGGATCAGAGACTGTGTTGTACCAACTCAGTTGGCACAGTCTGCTGGATTGCCCAGATGAAGGGGAATCGCACGGGTTGGCGATTGGCAGGGACTGCCTACCAGAAATTAGTGCTTGTACTCTCTGTGCATCTTATCTCGCCTGAGCGGGACGCGGAGACCAAGTATGAAATCTGGATCCCATCTCACTAAAAGAGTTTTACTCTTTCGGGCTGTTTTGCTGGATTTTTCAGTCAGATAAAATAGTGAGAAAAGAATCTTTCTTAAGTCCTGGATTGATTCTAAACATTGATACTGACCTTGCTGTTCTTGCATTGTTGTAGATTCCTGCAGCAACGAACACCATGAGCTTCAATGTGCGATCCCTACTGGAAAGGGAGAAGTTTGCTGGGCCAAACTTCTCAGACTGGTACGGATACCTTAAGATTGTTCTTAAGGCTGAGAGGAAACTGTATGTCCTCGAGATGGCTATACCGCCTCAACCCGCTCCGAACGCCGCAAGGGCGGTTCGGGAAGCCTATGAAAAGCATGTCAATGATAGCATTGATGTTGCTTGCATGATGCTAGCGTCTATGACGCCACAGCTGCAGCGTCAGCATGAGGATATGTCTGCTATAGAAATTATAGCAAACCTCAAGATGCTATATGCTGCACAGGCGAGGACTGAACGCTATAATTTGACCAAGCTTTTCTTTCAGAGCAAACTGGCTGAAGGGAGTCTAGTGGGAGCTCATGTGCTCAAGATGATTGGGCACAGAGAGGCTCTAGAGAAACTGGGGCATACCATCAATCAGGAGCTTGCTGTAGATATTATTCTGCAGTCTCTCCCGGCCTCTTTCGATCCGTTCATTATTAATTTTAATATGAACAAGATCGACTGTACACCGGCAGAATTGCTGAATATGCTCTTGACTACAGAGGAAACTCTAAAGGGAAAGCCTTCAACCTCTGTCTTGATGTTTCCTTCAAGGAACAAGAAGAAGGGGAAGAAGGGCAAAGCCCCTGTCAAGAACTACAACAAGGCTCTGAAACAAAAGGTTAAGCGGTCGAAGGAATACAGATGTTTCCATTGTGGCCAGCTGGGTCACTGGAAAAAGGACTGTAAAGCGCTCCAAGGAGACAAGAAGGGAAGCATCGCTTCTGGCTCAGGTATTTTTGTGACTGAGGTCATGTTTTCTTCTTCTATTTCATGGGTGTTGGACACTGCATGTGGAGTTCACATTTGTTCAAATGTACAGGAACTCAAGAGAAGAAGACAGGTGGGACAGCATGAGGTGGACCTACGAGTTGGAAACGGGGCACGGGTTGCTGCTGTTGCTGTAGGGGTTTATTACATCTCATTACCATCTGGACTTGTATTAGAACTGGACAATTGTTATTTTGTTCTGAGTATTACGAAAAATATTATCTCTATTCCTGCTCTTGTCAGGAAAGGATTTTCCTTTGAATGCAATATTTCAAAGTGTGTTCTTACTTATGATAATATTGTTTATGCTACTGGATCAATTAACAATGGGTTATTCATGTTGGACATGGAATGTTCTATACAAAACATTGATAATATTGTTTATGCTACTGGATCAATTAACAATGGGTTATTCATGTTGGACATGGAATGTTCTATACAAAACATTGATAATAAGAAAGCCAAGTATGCTGATGACAGCACCTTGTTATGGCATAGTCGTTTAGGCCATATTAACAAGAAACGCATTAAGCGGTTGCATGATCATGGACTGCTGGGATCATTCTCCTATGAGGAGATTGATACATGCAAAGCTTGTTTATTGGGTAAAATGACGAAGTCTCCTTTTCCTAACAAAGGTCAAAGGGCTTCAGGTTTACTTGACCTTATACACAGTGATGTGTGTGGGCCATTTAGTAAACATGCCAGAGGTGGCTATTCATACTTCATTACCTTTACTGATGATTTCAGTAGATATGGGTATGTCTATCTAATGTGACATAAGAGTGAATCTTTTGACAAGTTCAAAGAGTTCAAAAATGAAGTACAGAATCAGCTAGGCCGAAATATCAAGGCACTTCGCTCAGATCGAGGTGGTGAATACCTAAGTCGAGAGTTTACTGACTATCTGAAGGAGTGTGGGATTATCTCACAGCTCACTCCGCCAGGAACACCGCAATGGAATGGTGTGTCCGAGAGGAGGAACAGAACCTTACTGGATATGGTTCGTTCAATGATGAGTCAGGCTGCTCTACCTTACTCCTTTTGGGGATTTGCACTGGAAACAGCTGCAAAGGTACTAAACCGAGTGCCATCCAAGGCAGTTTCAAAAACTCTATATGAGTTATGGTATGGGAAACAGCCGAGCATGACATTTATTAAGATCTGGGGTTGCGAGGCTTATGTCAAAAAGCTCGCCTCTGGGAAACTAGAGAGCAGATCTGAGAAATGTATCTTTGTCGGATACCCTAAGGAAACTAAGGGTTATTATTTCTACAATCCCAAAGAGAACAAGGTATTTGTTGCTCGGACGGCCATTTTTCTTGAGAAGGAGTTTCTTCTGCAAGAGGCCAGTGGGAGAGAAATAAAGTTGGATGAGAGTCCACAGGAAGGACAAAGTAGTCAAGCACAGTTGGATGAGCATGAGCCAGTAGAACAGGTGATTGAACAACCTGAGGCTCAGATATCACGGGAACCGCGAAGATCGGGAAGGATCCGTCGACAGCCTGAGCGCTATGACGGAGTCTACATCATTGATCATGATGAACCCCTCACTTATGCGGATGCGGTCAGTGGACCGGAGTCAGCTAGATGGCTTGAAGCTATGCGAACCGAGATGGACTCCATGTCAGATAACCAAGTCCGGGATTTGGTTGATCCGCCTCCGGGAGTAATCCCTATAGGCTGTAAATGGATCTTCAAGAAGAAGATTGACATGGATGGTAACGTGGTTACCTATAAAGGCAGGCTAGTTGCGAAAGGTTTCAAACAAATCTACGGGATAGATTATGATGAAACTTTCTCTCCTGTAGCCATGTTCAAGTCTATTCGGATTCTTTTCGCGATAGCAGCATATTATGATTATGAGATCTGGCAAATGGATGTGAAGACCGCTTTCCTTAATGGAAAACTGGATGAGGATGTGTATATGACACAACCTGAAGGATTCACTAACCCATCAGATCGTCATAAAATATGCAAGTTAAAGAAGTCTATTTATGGACTTAAGCAAGCATCTATAAGCTGGAATATTCGTTTTGATGAATCAATATGTGAATTTGGTTTCATCAAGAATGAAGATGACCCGTGTGTATATAAGAGGTTTAGTGGGAGCGTGATTACTTTCCTAGTCCTCTACGTCGATGATATCTTAATCATTGGAAACGATATTCCTGAACTGCATGCTGTCAAAGCATGGTTAAGAAAATGTTTCCAGATGAAAGATCTAGGAGAACCAGCCTATGTATTAGGTGTGAAGATCTACAGAGATAGATCTAAGAGGCTTCTCGGACTGTGCCAGAGTACTTACATCGATAAAGTCCTGGAGAGATTCCATTTAGAGAATTCTAAAAGAGGATATCTTCCAGTCAGACATGGTCTGAATCTTTCAAAGAGTCAGTGTCCACAAACACAGACTGAGAAAGATGAAATGGACAATACGCCTTATGCTTCGGCTATTGGGTCCATTATGTATGCGATGTTGTGTACTCGCCCAGACGTCGCTTACGGGTTAAGCGTGACCAGTCGATTCCAAAGTAATCCAGGTCAGGCGCACTGGATTGCGGTCAAGAACATTTTAAAATATATGCGGAGGACCAAAGATATGTTCTTGGTATATGGTGGTCAGGAAGAACTCAGTATAGAAGGATATACTGACGCTTCGTTCCAATCGGACCAGGATGATTTTCGATCGCAATCAGGCTATGTTTTTAGCTTGAATGGTGGAGCAGTGGTGTGGAAAAGTTTCAAACAGTCTATTGTTGCTGATTCCACAACAGAAGCCGAGTATGTTGCAGCCTCAGAAGCATCTAAGGAGGCAGTATGGATTCGTAAGTTCATTCAGGAACTTGGTGTTGTTCCTTCGAGTGCAGATCCTTTGGTTATCTTCTGTGATAACACTGGAGCAATCGCACAAGCAAAGGAACCACGGTCGCACCAGAAGTCCAAGCACATACAGAGACGGTTTCACTTAATCCGGGAGATCATTGATCGTGGTGAGATCAAAATCTGCAAGGTTCATACAGATGACAATCTGGCTGACCCGCTTACCAAGCCTCTGGCGCAGCAGAAGCATGAGAAGCACTGTAATAACATGGGTTTGAGATTTCTCAACCATTAGATTAAGTGCAAGTGGGAGATTGTTGGGGTATGCCCTTAAGGCTAATGTTTGAGGCCTTGGGATTCTTTCAGTATCATGTATAAACTCTTATGTTTATAAAGGCAATGGTTGTTATTCAGTTTGTTACATTGTCTGCTGCAATAAGTGTACTTCTGAATAATGTCTCAATACTGTTCAGCTAGGCTGACATGATGTAATGTCCTTAGTCGAGATATCTTGGTGAACATGAGACAGCCTTGATATGATTGAGACTAATATGTGTTCTAATCTTATAGGATACTTCGAGCATGGAATAAGATGTAGACTCATGGGTACATTGGATGTACTGGACAGACCCTACTAGGATATTCAATTGCTTGTCACAATGTGAATAATCCTTGTTTGCAACAAGTGGCACATGTCCTCTTGAAAGTCCCCACAAGGGGGGGCGAAACCCTAAGACATGCGCAGATATGAATTTGCATGGGCGGAATCTAGGGTTTCCTAGGATCGCATAGCATGTATTATATGATCAACTTAGAACAACAATGATCATACCATGGCCATTGTTTGTATGATGTCGAGGAAGAAGAGATCGACAGGGGTCTCCTCCAGAGGATGCGCACACAAGATGAAGAAGCCGCCTACTCCCTTGGTGCTCCTTGTGCTAGCAAGGTTCCAAGAGGTTCTTGTCGTATGAAAAAGGAAGATGATCTCCTTGCTTGGCGAAAAAAAAAAAAAATTTCTCCTCTTGTCGTCCACTCTTTTTCACGAGAATGCAAAAGCTCTCGAAATCACAAGAGGCGACAAAGGCGTGAAGAGGCGAGCAACATGAGGTGTGGTCACGTAAGTGATCATGCTTTCTAAAAATAGAAATCCACTCCCTCACATGCGATCATGGGTTTACCCCAATCGCAAACTCCTCTCCATTTGAACCACACGCTCACTTGATGAGTTGGTTCATTTCGCTTTGGCCCAAGACCAATTAACCCAAGCAATCCAGTCTAGATCTCAATTAAACCCTAAGGCTCCAGATCTAACCGTTGATCTCTTGATGCTTCTGATCTCACTGATCTAGCATCCAATCTCTCGATCGAAGCTTACCGATCTCAAGCTCTAATCAATCAAACATGATCAGACCAGATCTCACTCACAATCAGAGATTAATTCCCTTTAAACTGAACCCAAAACAATTCAGTCCACACGATCTGACTTAAGTAAGCCATATCATCAAATTGTGCGACCCTGAGGGTTTCCTTTAAATGTCGGTAACGATAACTTACGTTATCACGATCAGAGAGGGGTATCTAGCAACACATCACTGTCTCCCGATATAAAGGAAAGAGTCTTCCAAGACTACACCCAAACAACAGCACAAGTGTGAATCAACTCACTAGGCATACATGATTCCTTTGCCACTGGATGTTCTTTATTGGACAAGCCTGCCAAGCTTGTAACTCCAATATGATGAGCATGATTAGATCAGATGAACATAGTCATCTGGGTATGGCCATACACTTTCTCAATCATCTCATCCAGGGGGCCCCTTTAGAACATCACACTCCAATGAAGGAGACGGCAATCCTATATCTATCACTAGTGACCTAACATGACTCAAGCTCACCATCCAAGATAGTCTATAACCATTATGTTTCAAACGATATTGAACTACCTCAAAACAATGACAATCATCATTTAGAAACACAAGTGATCTCAAGTCAGAGGACATGTGCCACTTGTTGCAATCAAGGATTATTCACATTGTGACAAGCAATTGAATAACCTAGTAGGGTCTGTCCAGTACATCCAATGTACCCATGAGTCTACATCTTATTCCATGCTCGAAGCATCCTATAAGATTAGAATACATATTAGTCTCAATCATATCAGGGCTGTCTCATGTTCACCAAGATATCTCGACTAAGGACTTTACTGCATGTCAGCCTAGCTGAACATCATAGAGACATCATTCAGAAGTACATTCATTGCAGCAGACAATGTAACAACCTGAATAACAACCATTGCCTTTATAAACATAAGAGTTTATACATGATACTGTTACAATCCCAAGGCCTCAAACATTAGCCTTAAGGGCATACCCCAACACCTCTGACTTGAGATCACTTGTGTTTCTAAATGATGATTGTCATTGTTTTGAGGTAGTTCAATATCATTTGAAACATAATGGTTATAGACTATCTTGGATAATGATCATGAGTCATGTTAGGGCACTAGTGATAGATATAGGATTGCCGTCTCCTTGTTTGGAGTGTGATGTTCTAAAGGGGCCCCCCTGAATGAGATGATTGAGAAAGTGTATGGCCATACCCAGGTGACTATGTTCATCTGATCTAATCATGCTCATCATATTGGAGTTACAGGCTTGACATGCTTGTCCAATAAGAACATCCAGTGGCAAAGGAAACATGTATGCCTAGTGAAGTGGATTCACACTTGTGCTGTGGTTTGGGTGTAGTCTTGGAAGACTCTTTCCTTTATATCGGGAGACAGTGATGTGTTGCTAGATACCCCTCACTGATCGTGATAACGTAAGTTATCGTTACCGACATTTAAAGGAAACCCTCAGGGTCGCACAATTTGATGATATGGCTTACTTAAGTCAGATCGTGTGGACTGAATTGTTTTGGTTCAGTTTAAAGGAGTTTAAACTCTGATTGTAAGTGAGATCTGGTTTGATCATGTTTGATTGATTAGGGCTTGAGATCGGTAAGCTTCGATCGAGAGATTTGATGCTAGATCAGTGAGATCAAGAGCATCGAGAGATCAACGGTTAGATCTTGAACCTTTAGGTTCAATGAGATCGACCATGGCTTGGGCTGATTTAATTTGGTCTTGAACCAAATTCAATTGAACCGGCTCATCATGTGAGAGCTTGGTTCAAAGGTTCAAAGGGTGAAGAGAAGTTGCGTTCGGTTCACTTGAAGTGAACGCATAACGCTTGAGAAATAATGGGTTGCTATTTTTGGAAAGTTTTTTGCAACGCCTCCACGTTCATGAGGAACGTTTTCTCTTATCGCCTCTCATCACCTCTTGACGCTTCTTGCTCTCGTGTGACGACTCTCTCGACGAGTGTAGAGAAGGCTTTCGGCAAGCACCAAGAGATCTCATCTCCTCCACGCAAAGAACTCCTTAGAACCTTGCTAGCACAAGGAGCACTAAGGGAGTAGGCGACATCATTTTGTGTGCGTGCCATTTGGAGGAGAAGCGCTTGAGTCTCTTCTTCCTAGACGCCATCCAAGCAATGGCTTTGGTAAGAATCGATTTCTTGATTCTTGTTTGCAATTGCATATAAGTTGATCATATAATATGTAAAGATCCTAGAAACCCCCTTCCGCTGCATGAAAAACTCCATCTGCACCTATCTAGGGTTTCGCTCCCCCTTGAAGGGGACCTTCACGGAGTCACTATCACTTTGTGTTGAGGAATGATTTTTCTTCCTCGGTTCATAATTTGCAGATTCTTTAGCCATAATTGCATGTAAAGTCTGCTTTTGTTTGTAAGTTTTAGCCCAATGGTTTCCTCCACAGAGGATGCACTCAGCTCTTGGAGCAAATCGGTTTGGCCTACTTCCCGGAGGACTCCTATGACTGTCCCTTGCCAGTTCTTTCCCCTTAGATTGAAATGGATGAGAGGTTTGCGGCAATCTTCTTCTCTCGGTCCTTTCTGGGGTCACATAGTCAGTAAGACGTTCAGCAGCTGCACGAGTAGAGGTGAAATCTGTCACATTGTGCCGCTGTAGTTCTTGTTGGGCCCATGGTTTCAAGTCATCCATAAAGGCAAAGAATAGTTCTTGCTCTGAAAACTTAACTCCAAGAGTTATAGCCAGAAATTGTTTCACATACTCCTGGATGTTATTTCCATGATGAAGATTTCGCAACTTCTTTCTAGCTGCAAACTCAATATTTTCAGTGAGGAACTGGATCTTCAACTCATGCTTCAAATCGTCCCAAGTTCCCGAGTTGTCAATTCCAATTTGCACCCTTGTACGCCACCATAATTTAACATCCCCTGCCAAGAACCAAGTCTCTGTTGCCACTTTTACTTGTTCGACGCTTGGATGGGTGATGATACCTCGCATTTATATAGAGTTTTCGATTATATTTTTGTTGGTATTCAGTAGGAATCGAGGTATTTTTATCTTGTTTGCCCAATTTTTGTGCTTATCTCTCAATTTGCTTCGGAATCTTCACCATTTCCTGTTTTAACTGATTTTTAGGTTAAATCACCCTATTATGTCACATATTTGGCGATTCTGAGGTTACCGGGTGATTCAGAAGGCGAAAACAAGTCAGCACACCAAATTTCGGCTTGATTGGAGTCTTCCATGAGTTTCACGGGTGACCCAGTGATGAAAACCACACCCATGGAGCTCTCTGTGGTCTGCGCAAGCACAATCTAGTTTTTCCACAGAAACTTCCTCGGGTGACCCAACGATGCGAACCTCACCCCGAGGAACGCTCTGGAGGCAGCCAGCTTCGCAAGACAACTTTTCCATAGAAACTTCCTCGGGGGACCTAGTGACGAGAACCTCGCCCGAGGAACCTTCGGTAAGCAGCGCAGTCCAACTCAGTTTCTCCACAGTATCTTCCATGGGGCACCTAGCGACGCAAACCTCGCCCGTGGAACTTGCGCTGCTTTCTCCAGCCATTGTGAGACCCCCCTGCACTAAAAAGGGCATAACTTACTCATTTCTTAACGGATTCGAGCGAAACCAGTGCCGTTGGATCCGTGATTTGAAGAGGCATCTGATGGTCAGGATTGGAGAGGGTTTCGAAAGAGAGAAAGAGGACAAATAGGGCAAAAATCGGATGGGCGATCGCAGAGGGGGCGGACGGCTTGTTCTTGGTGTGGCGGCGACTGGCGATCAGGGAGGAGACGATTTTGTAGGAACCCCTAATCATAAGGGGGCAAAACCCTAAGCATGGCGCTAATGTAAAATATGCAAGCGGAAGCAAGGGTTCAAGATCATTTGCATGCCATATGTTCAACTATAATCGATTGAATAGATTGAGATAAAAATCATACCAACGCCATATGCTTGGTAGTCGGCTTGGATAAAGAGAACAAAGTAGATCTCCTCCACAAGTTCACACACAAGGTGAAGATGCTTACTCCTTGCGGTCTCTTGTGCTAGCAAGACACCCAAGCCTTCAAGTGTCGAATGGAAGGGGATGATGAACCTCTTGGCCGAGAGCTCCTCTTGCTCAACCTCTCCTTCTCTTCGTCAATCACCGCCCAACCAAAGTCGAATGCGTTGAAGAGAAGAGCGCAAACGCATATGCGTTTTTGGCATTGAAGTGAGTGAAACCGGCCCTTGATGACTTTCCATAAATGGAAGCTCATCGAGTCCATGCGCTCAACTCAACCCAAACGCATTTTAGGATTGAACCATGCGTTCACCATTGTGAACCGGTTCAAGCCAAAATGTCAAATCGGCTTTGGTTCAACAAACCAAACCGAAATAGCTCTAGCCACTTGGTCTAGACCAAATTGAACCCCCAAGGCTCATGATCTAACCATTCATCATCTGATGCCCTTGATCTCTCCGATCTAGCATCACCTCTCTCGATCGAAGCTTACCGATCTCAAGTCCTAATCAATCAAACATGATCAGACCAGATCTCACTTACAATCAGAGATTAAATCCCTTTAATCTGAACTCAAAGAATCCAGTCCATACGATCTGACTCAAGTAAGCCATATCACCAAATTGTGCGACCCTGAGGGTTTCCTCTAAATGTCGGTAACGATAACTTACGTTATCACGATTAGTGAGGGGTATCTAGCAACACATCACTGTCTCCCGATATAAAGGAAAGAGTCTTCCAAGACTACTCCCAAACCATAGCACAAGTGTGACTCAATTCACAAGGCATACATGTGTCCTTTGCCACTGGATGTTCTTATTGGACAAGCGGGTCAAGCTTGTAACTCCAATACGATGAGCATGATTAGATCAGATGCACATAGTCATCTGGGTATGGCCATACACTATCTCAATCATCTCATATAGGGGGGCCCTTAGAACACCACACTCCTTAAACAAGGAGACGGCAATCCTTTATCTATCACTAGTGCCCTAACCTGATTCAAGCTCACCATCCAAGATAGTCTATAATCATTATATTTCAAATGATATTGAACTACCTCAAGACAATGACAATCATCATTTAGAAACACAAGTGATCTCAAGTCAAAGGACATGTGCCACTTGCTGCTTACAAGGATCATTCACATTGTGACAAGCAATGGAATATCCCAGTAGGGTCTGTCCAGTACATCCAATGTACCCATGAGTCTACATCTTATTCCATGCTCGAAGCATCCTATAAGATTAGCACTCATATTAGTCTCCATCATATCAAGGCTGTCTCATGTTCACCAAGATATCTCGACTAAGGACATATAGCCTGTTAGCCTAGCTGAACAGCTTTGAGACATTATTCAGAAGTACACTTATTACAGCAGATAAGGTAACAACCTGAATAACAACCATGCCTTTTATAAACATAAGAGTTTATTACATGATACTTATACAATCCCAAGGCCTCAAACATTAGCCTTAAGGGCATACCCCAACAGATTTGGGGGAGGCGACCAGCATCCTTAGAGGCTTCTATCTGGATCGACAGTGAAGGAGAAGGGCTATCTTTGAGTTTGGATTCGATTCTAACCCTTTTTCCCCTTCTTCCTGATGTACTTTCTTGAAATATCTTTGTGTAAAACCATGATAATGATAGCTTAAACTTTTTAGTCGGAGATCAGGGTGTAGCCCTCTCTTAGATTTCTGGATTGTGATGATAAAAAAATATTTATGATATTATATTTTGGCATCTATTCGACTCCTTGGAGATTTATATGCATGTTGTTTTGAATTAATCACTCAAATGACATTAGAGTAATGTGTGAAGAATCACTATTACAGACATTCCTTGGAGTGATCGTGTAGGGTTTTCAGCGAGAGCTAGGATCCTACATGAAGAAAAGGCCATGGTTGCTTGAACCCATCTATGCTATAGTTGCGCGTTGAGAGGCGGCAACTATACTAGATGTGGGTTATTTTCACACGCTGAGAAGCGGTGATTGCTTTCTAAGCATTTTTCTTTAGATCATGAGTAGTGATTATCAGGTATTTATCGCACATCCTTTAATTTAATTGAGTGGTGAAACCATGATCTCCGATGTCTTTTAATCATTATCAATCGTCTTTTGTCGTACATCATTAGAATTTTCTTAGATTACTGCTTGTTATTTCACTGATTTCCCTTAGTTTATAATATTTACCCGAACTTGATTGTCTAGCTTTTGATCGATAAAATTGTCAATACTCGATTCTCCGTCCCTATGGGAACGATACTCTTACTGCACCGATATAGCCGTGCGTTTGCGGTGACAGCACCAAGTTTTTGGCGCCGTTGCCGGGGACGACAGTCAATTGATATTGATCTAATTCTAGAATCAATAGACTAGACCTTTTATTTTCTTTTACTGCTTTTAGTTTACTTTCACTAGTTATAATCATATTATTTTTTCTTTTCCATTCTATACCTTGTTTTGTTAACAAATACTCGCCTCTACTGATTCCTTTTTTGTTATATGCAAAGAGATACTATACTTGGTGATCCACAGGAATCAGAACCACAAATTGAAAGGACTTATCAGTGGTTGAGAAAAGGAGGGAGGTTACAGAGAGAAGAAATATCGATAGATATTGATCCAATACTACTTGATCTCACAATGGCTGAGGGAAACAACAACAGAGCTTTGAGGGAATTTGCAACATCGAATGCACAAGGGTGGCACACTGGCATCACACGCCCACCTATATCTGCAAATAATTTTGAGTTGAAGCCATCACTCAAAGGAATGGTACAACAACACCAATTTGGGGGATCGCCGACTGAAGATCCAAATGAACACCTATCCATCTTCTTGAAGTATTGTGACACCTTAAAGATGAATGGAGTTACCAATGATGCAGTTAGGATGCGACTCTTCCCATTCTCCCTTAGAGATAGAGCGGGAAGTTGGATGCACAGTCTCAATCCAGCGAACATAACCACTTGGGAGGAACTATCACGGGCTTTCCTAGCGAAATACTTCCCTCCCAGTAAGACAGTGCAATTAAGGAACCAAATTACTAGCTTCACACAACGAGACGGTGAATCATTGTATGAAGCATGGGAGAGATTTAAGGAGCTGCAAAGGCTATGCCCTCACCACGGCCTAGAGAGATGGGTCCTCATACACACTTTTTATAATGGACTCAGTTACAATACTAGACTTACGGTAGATGCAGCCGCAGGGGGGGCACTTATGAACAGGACCTTGGAAGAAGCCACTGAATTACTAGAAGATATGTCCATGAATCATTGCTCTTGGTCAAGAGAAATGGGCAACACGTCTAGGGCTTTGGCACCAGAGAAGTATGAGATAGATTCTCTTACCAGTTTAGCAGCAAAAGTAAACTCCCTATCGAAAAAGCTTGATTCTTTTGGATTACAATCTACTGAACCTATTAATGTCGTCTGTGAGATATGTGGATTCATTGGGCATAATATGAATGAATGATAGATTTTGATGCCTCAAGGGAATGATCCACAGATAGAACAAGTCCAAGCATTGGGAAGCTACAATCAAAGGCCACAATTTGATCCTTCTTCTACTACATACAATCCGGGATGGAGGAGCCATCCAAATTTCTCTTATAGAACAAGTCTCAATCAAACTTAGAATCAATTTCAAAATAAGAATTTGGGACAGCCACAGAATTACAGGGCAACTCAACCACCTGGATTCCGACCGAGGCCTTTTGCTCCACAAAGTCAACCATCTGCTTCACAACCACCACAACCACATAAATCTTCTTTGGAGCTAACCTTGGAAAAGTTTCTCAATGCCCAAGAGAAGGCCAATGAGAATTTTGGAAGCTCTATAAGTCGACTTGACTCGAGAATAGATGTTATGGAAGCTCACAACAGGATGGTGGAAAGTCAACTAGCCCACCTCACGTCCACTTACGGGAGACACCCTGGGCAACTACCATCTCAACCCGAGGCGAATCCCAAAGAGAGTTACAATGCAATAATCACTAGGAGTGGAAAGCAACTACAAGAGCCCGCTAGACCGGAAATAGAAATTGAGGGAAGGGTATCAACTCAAGCTACAAGTGAGAGACCTACTGAAGACAAAGTAGAGGAGAAGAGTGATGAGCAACTGACACCCATACAAGCACCACTTCCGGTTTACAAGCCGGCCATACCATACCCACAGAGATTGATGAAGGCTAAACTAGATCAACAATTCGGAAAATTCTTAGAGGTCTTGAAGAAATTGTTCATAAACATACCATTTACCGAAGACCTATCTCAAATGCCAACATATTCTAAATTCTTGAAAGATATTCTCTCCAATCGTAGGAAGATTGAAGAGCATGGGACAGTTGCACTCACGGAGGAGTGTAGTGCAATAACTCAAAACAAGCTTCCGCAAAAGCTTAAGGATCTAGGGAGTTTTACTATCCCTTGTCAAATTGGTGATACAATTTTTAATCATTCTCTATGTGATTTAGGTGCATTAGTGAGTTTAATGCCTTCTTCTTTATGCAGGAAACTAGAATTAGGAGACTTGCAGAACACAGCTATATCTCTACAACTGGCCGACCGTTCAATCCGCAAGCCGGTTGGAATTCTCGAAGATATCCCCATCAAAGTTGGAAAATTTTTTACCCCAGTTGATTTTATGGTGTTAGAGATGGAAGAGGACACCAAGTTTCCATTGATTCTTGGAAGGCCATTCTTAGCTACGGCAGGAGCAATCATTGACGTCAAGAAAGGAAGATTAGCGTTGAATGTTGGAGAAGAAGCAATAGAGTTTGACCTTGCCTCCACACTCCAGAATCCCTCTCTTTCAAGATGTCGTAGTATAGATGCTTTTGTGGATGAAGAATTGAAAATGGCAAGCACACAGGATGTTGATAAATTTGATTGCCACTCCTTATCTATTAAGTGTGAGGAAGATGATACTTCAGAAATGAAAAGGATGATGGGGGTGTGAATTTTTATATAGCGGACTCTCATGGTTTGAATCTTGAAATGGTATTGGGCACTCAAGAAGAAAAGAAGCCCGAGTTGAAGTCTTTCCAACTGGTTTGAGGTATGAATTTCTTGGTAACAATTCCACTTTGCCCGTTATTATTAATTCTGATTTGAATGATGAACAAGTGAGGCTTTTGTGTGATGAACTTAGATTACATAGAAAAGTTATTGGATATTCTTCTGATGACATAAAAGGAATTAATCTTGCAATCTGTATGCATAGAATTCATTTGGAACCTAACAGCAAGCCTACTATAGAATTTCAATGGAGGCTAAATCCTAATTTAAAGGAAGTTGTAAAGGCTAAAATTTTGAAGTTGCTAGATGCTGGGGTTATTTACCCCATTTCTGATAGTCCATGGATTAGTCCTATACATGTAGTCCCTAAGAAGGGAGGTTTCACTGTTGTTAAGAATGTGGCTAATGATTTAGTGCCAATGAGGACTGTGACAGGATGGAGGATGTGCGTAGACTATCGAAAACTCAACAAGGCAACAAGGAAAGACCATTTTCCCCTACCATTCATTGATCAAATGTTGGAGCGCCTTGCACATAAACCTTACTTTTGCTTTCTTGATGGCTACTCTAGATTTTTACAGATTCCCATACACCCTGAGGACCAAGAAAAGACTACGTTCACTTGCCCTTACGGAACTTTTGCCTATAAGAGAATGCCATTTGGTCTTTGTAATGCTCCAGCCACTTTTCAACGTTGTATGATGGCTATCTTTTCTGATTTTAACGAGGTTTTCATGGATATATTTATGGATGACTTTTCAGTCTATGGAAGTTCATTTCAGGATTGTTTATCTAATCTTTCAAAAGTCTTGCAGAGATGTGAGGAAGTTGACCTCGTTCTAAATTGGGAGAAATATCATTTTATGGCGCGTGAAGGGATAGTCTTGGGACATTTGGTTTCAGAGAGAGGCATTGAGGTGGACAGAGCAAAGGTGGAAGTAATAGAGAAGATGAAGCTGCCCACTAATGTTAAGGAGATAAGGGGATTCTTGGGACACGTAGGATTTTACCGTCGTTTCATCAAGGATTTTTCCAAACTTGCTAGACCCCTGACTCTTTTACTTTGTAAGGATACTGACTTTTTGTTTGATCCGGATTGCATGGTAGCTTTTGAGAAATTGAAGGAAGCTCTGATCACCGCCCCAATCATGCAACTGCCGGATTGGTCCTTACCATTCGAGCTCATGTGCGACACTAGTGACTACGCCATTGGAGCGGTCCTTGGACAACGGAAGGACAAGAAACTTCATGCCATATACTACGCTAGCCGCACCCTCGATGAAGCCCAGATCAATTATGCCACTACAGAGAAGGAGCTTCTTTCCATTGTTTTTGCATTTGATAAATTTGGATCTTATTTGATCAACTCTAAAGTCATTGTATATTCTGACCACACAGCCATAAAATACTTGATGGCCAAAAAGGATGCTAAACCAAGACTCATCCGATGGGTTCTTCTACTACAAGAGTTTGATTTTGAGATAAAAGACAAAAGAGGAGCCGACAATGTGGTAGCCGATCACCTCTCTCGCCTTACGCACGAGAATGACACGGAAGCACAAGGAGACATTAACGAACTCTTCCCATATGAGAGGTTGATGGCAGTTCTTTCGCACGATGTCCCTTGGTTTGCAGACATTATTAACTACTTAGCTGCTGGAGTTATCCCTCATGATCTCACTTACCAACAAAGGAGGAAATTTCTACATAATATGCGATACTACTATTGGGAGGAGCCATTGTTGTTCAAACGGGGGCCCGACTCTATTTACAGGAGGTGCTTACCGGAGGAGGAACACTCAGAGGTGCTTTCCCACTGTCACATGTCTCTATATGGAGGACATCACGGTGCTTCGAAGACCGCACACAAGGTACTGCAATCAGGATTCTACTGGCCGACCCTATTTAGAGACTCAAGGCTTTTTGTTATGACATGCGACCAATGCCAGAGGAGTGGGAATATTTCAAGGAAGGATGAGATGCCCCTCACCAACATTCAGAGCCTGGAGATATTTGATTTATTGGGTATGGACTTCATGGGACCCTTTCCCTCTTCATATGGAAACAAATTTATACTTGTCGTAGTGGACTATCTATCTAAGTGGGCAGAGGCGATTGCCACACCCACTAATGACTCTACAATTGTTATGAGGATGTTCAAGAAAATCATTTTTCCAAGATTTGGAGTACCTCGTGCAGTAATTAGTGATGGAGGTTCTCATTTCATAGAGAGGACGTTTGGAGTTATGTTGAAGAAATATGGGGTGAACCACAAGATAGCTACCCCGTATCATCCACAAACAAGTGGGCAGGCTGAGATAACCAACAGAGAGATTAAGAGGATCCTAGAGAGGACAGTTTCTAACTCATGAACAGATTGGTCTGCAAAACTAGATGATGCATTATGGGCCTATCGCACTGCTTACAAAACGCCAATAGGGATGTCCTCCTATCAACTTGTCTACGGAAAATCTTGTCACTTACCGGTAGAGCTTGAGCATAAAGCCTTTTGGGCAGTTAAGGCTATAAACTATGATTTCCAATCTGCAGGGGAGCAAAGGAAATTGGATTTAAATCAACTAGATGAGATTCGGCTTGAGGCATATGAGAATGCCAAGATCTACAAGGTGCACACCAAGAGATTTCATGACAAACATATAGTGCGCAAGGAATTCAAAGAAAGAGACCGGGTTTTGCTCTTTAACTCTAGATTAAGATTGTTCCCTGGGAAACTAAAGTCAAGATGGTCCGGTCCCTTTGTCATAGAGAAAGTATACTCGCATGGGGCAGTGGACATCCGCAAGGAAGGAGATGGAATTGTTTTCAAAGTCAATGGCCAGAGATTGAAGAGATACTATCAAGATGAATCACAAGATAGAGTCATCTTGACTCTAACTGAACCACCTCCACTCTGATACACTAGGGTCAAGCCTAAGACCTTAAAATGACGCTTCTTGGGAGGCAACCCAAGTCTTCTTCCTTATCTTACTAGTTCCTTTGGTAGTTTACTTACCGGTATTCTCATTAGTTTTGTTGGGGTGTATTTTGGTTAGTCGATCACCTGCTTACTTTTCTTCCCACTATGTTGTCTCCTTCACCATGTGTTTGCTTTGCCAACTCTTCGGTGGTTTACTTCAGGGAATTTCCATTTATGGTTTTTATGTCTTGTGTGTTGATGGTACAGGTGGGATGGAAATTTTCCCTTTGTAGATCACCTGCTAATCCTTTTAGGTAGATCACTTGATGGCAGTCTTCTAGAGCCGGCTCCTCTGTGTTTTCTATTGCGGTTTTCATGTGTTACGTTATGATAACATTTTAATGGTATTGCGATAATGTTGACGTGGTATTTTGAACTTGGAGCTGCTCAGTTTTGATTTATTGCCACCTTACTTGATTTTACCCTTTCCATGTATTTTACTTGACTATGTCATCGCCTTGCTAATCCTTTTTGTAGACTACTCCATGGTATTTTTACTTGGCATTTTCACTTGATGGTGTTTTGCTGATATTGTGATGGTATCTGCCTTTACGCTATTATGATTACTTGTTGGAGATTGATTTTGTGTTCATTATGTTAGTTTACCTAGTTAACAAGCGACTAAAACAAACTTGCATCGAAAAACTAGGAATCCCAAGAATCGCTTATCACGAGCATATGATCAACCTTTTTGCCTTGTATAGAACAAGTAAAAGCATTACCTGTGCCATGATATGAGAGGCGGCTTGGAAGAAAAAGGGGCGAGTGCCTCTTCTCCAAAGAAATCACACACAAGATGAAGTAGACTTCCTCCCTTGCGTCCCTTGTGCTAGCAAAGATACCAAGGAGTCCTGATCGTCCCTTGCAAGGAAGATGTGCGTCTTGGCTCGAGTTTTGGATGGAGACGATCCACTTAAGAGGAAGAAGACGAGTCCTCTCTTACTCTCTTGAATCCGTGGGTGATTAAGGAGAGGTATATTCGGCCACGAAAATAGAAAACCGAAAAACATAACTACCTCCATGTAACATCCCACATTCTTAACCCCAAATCAAGCTATACAATTCATAAAAGAACCAGGATGTCTCATATAAGATCGATCATATGCTAGGTAAAACCGAGTTCAAGAAAAAACACGATCTGAAAATTTCCAAAAACCCATACATAAATATCCACAAAACCCAATTATCATAAATCACATAAGGGTACCTGCCACCACGCAATCCTTGCACTAGACATATGCAAGGCAACAGTTATATCAAATCCGATTCAAATTCATAAAATCCATAAAGGTACCTGCCACCAGGCAATACTTGCACTAGACATATGCAAGTTACAGGGTCTATCAAAACCGATTTCATAGAATATAGAACAAGCCGAAATTCAAAACAAAATCACAAAATCGATTTTATAAACTCATACCAAACACCGAAACCAGGCTGAAGCCCGCGGTGACACAAAAATCAAAATCATTTAACTGCCACAGTCTGGCAACACAAATTCACACAATTCACATGACTCACAAAGATCATATAACTCATAGGGTTTAGCCACAACCGGCATCATAAGCATAAACACATTAAGGCCACAACCGGCATCATAAATTCATTAAGCATAATTCACAGCATCCATATAATGCTAACTGCGCCCCTGCTCTACACCTGAAAATAGTGAGGGGTGAGCTACCCAGCCCAGTGAGTGGATAGTCTAATTGACCATCCAGAACATACACTCAAAAATATAGGCAAATTATTTTTAAAAATCTTTAACAGGATATCATGTCAACATATAACAACAATTCAATGCAAAAGTCATATAAGCAGTCAAATGTACACACTAACATATAATAACCTCAGGTTCTAGAGTTATACTCTAAACCAACCGAACACACATATTCTAACCCAACTAAACATACCAACACATATTTAACCTAGTTGTCCAGCATATTCAGTAGTGACCAATATGGTCTAACCCGGCTTGGCCAAAGCACTGGGAGCTGCAAATCACATGCAACACAAACATGGACAGTGAATAGAATCAAGAGGTGGCCCCCGCCAGGTCACGACGTGGCACGTTGGTCTATCACGCCATAACACAAAACGAGAATGATGACATCAAGAGGTGGCCCCTGTCTGATCAAGACATGGCACTTTGGGTCTTATATCATTCCCAACACATAAAAGAGTAATGACATCAAGAGGTGGCCCCTGTCCGACCAAGACATGGCACTTTGGGTCAAAACCCGTTCTCCCAAAAGGTTCCTACTGGACAACAGACATATCTTATTTCATATTTCACAAAGGTGGACTCCTAAGTGTCAACTAGACTCTAGGATAGTCATCACAAAAATCATATCGGGCAGGCTGAACATCAACCCCCATCACAATAATCATAATAGGCAGGCTGAACATCAACCCCCTCACATATCACAATACAGGGCTGAAATTCAAACCCTTAACATATCACATAACAGGGCTGAAATTCCAACCCTTAACATATCACATAAGGACTATCCCCTTGAGTTCATAGTTACACCTAGCCTTAGTCCTAACCATCACATAACCACATAATATCCGAAATCACATAATCACATAATGATCAAAAATCACATAATCACATAATGAAGATCATATAGTGTAGTCCTTATATTTCATGCTGATTAGTTCAGTGTAATCTTACTATGTTATCACCCAATTTTTCTCAAACAAGAATACATGCTACACCCATAAAGAAACATAAAATTAAAACAAGCAATCATAAAATCAACATAAAATATAAAACATGTATTCTTATAAATTACTTTACAAATTACCACAAATTACCACAAGTAAACATGTTAACTACAATTATAAAGATTTCGGTTTAACTACAATTATCAAGGTTTCGGTTTTCATACATGCTATAAAAAAATCCTTGATTTTATGTTACCAAAATTTCCTATAAAATACCTAGTTAACAAGAATTTTCATACTCAAAATTCCATGATTTAGTGTTACCAAAAAAATCCCTAAATATCATACAAATTTCGGTTAAACAATCCTCAAGATTAATTCGGTTTTTACAACAAATTTTCAAGATTATTTCGGTTCTCATAGTTAATACCAAAATTCGGTTTTCACAACAATCATCATAATTTTCTTGCAATTTTCGATTTTTCACAAGATATATACATCCTTGAAATTTTCGGTTTTTCTCATGAAGAAACATCAAGGTTTCGGTTTTACACATAGTAATTTTTTTATGCAATCAAATTTATTATTTACCACAACTATTTGATAGAGTTCGAATAGGACACATATGGAAGGAATTAAGACACCCCACTCACCTCTTAAACCGTGAACAACAAGATGAAACTCCACAACAAAATCGTCCAAAGCCTTTGAAGTCACCCAAAGGCCTCCAAGAAATCGCCAAGAAAGTTTCACCTCAAGGAAAATTCGCTAAGGGGAAGAATATGAAGAAAGAACACCAAAAATCGCCTCCAAGCTTTCCAAGAGTCGCCAAGTTCTTTCAAGCCGCCACCTTAATTTTCTCAAGACTCCAAAATCGCCAATAATCTCACCCTAGTCGATATTACCACTTAAACTTTGGGTTTTTAAATTTTAAACCCATTAACCAATTAATTCCAATAGGGTTTAACCCATATAATTCATAATTTCGAATTTTCAAACCCAATAACCCATAGTTAACCAATTAATTTAATTAACTTACAAATAACCAATCACTTAACCGAAATCCAATAAGGATTTAATTAACCAATAAGGTCTAATTAATTAACCAATAAGGTCTAATTAATTAACCAACAAACTGTAATTAATTAACTTACAATTTACAACCCATAAATCCTAATTAATTTATTATGAACAACCAATAATAATTCATCATAAATTAACAGCCAATAATCAAATAAATAATCTCTAATTAATTTACAATAAATTAACAACCAAATAAACTCAAATCAAATAATTACAAATTAACAATCAAATAAACTCAAATCAAATAATTACAAATTAACAATCAATAAGCCAGTTAATTAGCATCCAATAATTTTATTTAAATCATAATAAAATATCACAGCTAATGATTTTATTTAAATCCAAATAATGCTTACCAGGACTTAAGATCCTTGGATCTTACATCCCTCCCTCCTTATAAAGCTTTAGTCCTCTAAAGCTCAGCATCCATATCATCAAAGAGGTAAGCATAAAATTTCCTCATATCAGCTTCAGTCTCCCATGTCGCCTCCTCAACTGACTGATTTCCCCAGATAACCTTTACCAAAGGTATAGTCTTGTTTCTCAGAACTTTATCCTTTCTATCAACAATCCGGAGGGGTCTTTCCTCGAAAGTCAAATCACTCTGAATCTGAAGAGGTTCCAACTCTAATACATGAGATGGATCAGGATGATATTTCCTCAAAGCAGAGACATGGAACACATTATGCACATGATCCATAGCAGGAGGTAAAGCTAACCGGTAAGCCACTGGACCAATTCTCTCAATAATGTCAAAAGGTCCTACAAACCTAGGGCTCAACTTGCCCTTTTTGCCAAACCTCATAACACCCTTAGTAGGTGACACCTTTAAGAAAACATGATCCCCTACCATAAACTCCAGGGAACGACGACGGTCATCAGCATAACTCTTCTGTCTGTCCCGAGCAATCTTCAATTTATCCTGAATCTCTCTGACCTTATCAGTAGTCTCTTGTACTGCATCAGATCTCAAAATCATTCTGTCACCAGTTTCCTCCCAACACAAGGGAGTCCTACACCTTCTTCCATACAAAGCTTCATAAGGAGCCATCTGAATACTGGAGTGGAAACTATTATTATAAGTGAACTCTATCAAAGATAGATCCCGGTTCCACTCAGAACTCCAATCAACCACATACGCTCTCAACAAGTCTTCTAGAGTCTGTATAGTACGCTCCGTCTGGCCATCAGACTGAGGATGGTATGCTGTACTAAAACTCAACTTAGTACCCAAACCCTCCTGTAAGCTCTTCCAAAATCTGGACAAAAACCGAGAGTCCCTATCAGACACAATATCAACAGGAACTCCATGTAGTCTGACTATCTCATCAATGTACAATCTGGCCAGCCTCTCTAAGAATAAGTCATCTTAATCGGAAGGAAATGGGCTGATTTAGTGAGTCTATCAACAATCACCCAAATAGCATCATGACCCAATCTGGTTCTGGGCAAACCACACACAAAATCCATACTGATGCATTCCCACTTCCACTCAGGAATAGGAAGAGACTGTAACAAACCACCAGGCTTCTGGTGTTCAGCCTTTACAGTCTGACAGGTCAAACACCTAGAGACAAAATCAAGCACTTCTTTCTTCATACCCGGCCACCAAAAACTTTTCTTGAGGTCTTGATACATCTTAGTCACGCCAGGATGTAGAGAATATTTGGAGTTATGGCTGTCCTCCAATATTTCTTTCCTCAAGCTCGGTTCCTCAGGGACACATACCCTTCCACGAAACCGAAGAATACCATCATCAGACAGGCTAAAATCCTGAACTGCGCCATCAACCAGACTATCCCTGATCTGAACTAATCTCGGATCCACAGACTGCTGATCTCTGATCTTCTGCAACAAAGCAGACTGTACTCTGAGAAAAGCCACATAACCAGACTGAACTTTAGGAGAAACACTGATCCTGAGATCGCTGAACTCCTGCAGTAACCGCCACTCACTAACCCGTAAAGCAGCTACTGAAGTAACTGGATGCCTGCTCAGTGCATCCGCCACCACATTGGCCTTTCCAGCCTGATACTGAATAGAGAAGTCATAATCTTTGATCAACTCCATCCATCTTCTCTGTCTCATGTTCAACTCCTTCTGAGTGAAGATATACTTGAGACTTTGGTGATCAGTAAACAGATCAAACTCTTGACCCAACAAATAGTGACGCCATATCTTCAAAGCAAAGACTACAGCCGCCAACTCTAAATCATGAGTAGGGTAGTTCAATTCATACTGCTTCAGTTGTCTCGAAGCATAGGCTACCACAGAACCATTCTGCATCAAGACACAACCCAACCCTTTGCCTGAAGCATCCGTATAAACAGTAAACCTTTCCCCATCACTAGGAATAATGAGGATCGGTGTACTAGTCAACCTTCTCTTCAGCTCCTGGAAGCTCTCTTCACACTTATCATCCCAAATAAACTTGGCCTCCTTTCTGGTCAATTTAGTTAAAGGACCTGCCAGCTTGGAGAATCCCTCAACAAATCTCCGGTAATAACCTGCCAAACCCAGAAAACTCCTAATCTCAGTAGCACTAGTCGGTCTTCCCCAATCAAGGATAGCTTGCACTTTAACTGGATCCACAGACACCCCCTGACCAGAAATCACATGTCCCAGAAAACTGATCTTTTCCAGCCAGAATTCACACTTACTAGCCTTGGCATACAACCGATTCTTCCTCAGAACCTCCAGCACTCTGCGCAAGTCACTGACATGATCTGAAATAGTCTGAGAGTATACCAAAATATCGTCTATGAAGACTACCACACAAGAATCAAGCAGCTCATGGAATACCCTGTTCATCAAATCCATGAAAATAGCAGGTGCATTTGTCAGTCCAAAAGGCATAACCAAGAATTCGAAATGCCCATACCTGGTCCTGAAAGCAGTCTTAAATATATCCTCATCCTTGACTCTAAGCTGATAATACCCTGATCTCAGATCAATCTTAGAGAACACTGTAGCTCCCTGTAACTGATCAAATAGATCATCAATTCTGGGAAGAGGATACTTATTCTTGATAGTCACTTGGTTCAATTGCCTGTAGTCTATACACATCCTCAGGGTTCCATCTTTCTTCTTTACAAATAGCACTGGCGCTCCCCAAGGTGAAGCACTAGGCCGAATGTACCCTTTCTCTAACAATTCCTCCAGCTGTTTATTAAGCTCGGCCAGCTCTGAGGTAGCCATACGATAAGGAGCTCTGGAGATGGGTGCCGTACCTGGCGCCAACTCAATGCCAAATTCCACTTCTCTAATCGGTGGCAAGCCTGAAAATTCTTCAGAGAACACATCAGGAAATTCTTTCACCACCGCCATCTGAGTCAAATCAGAAGTAGGATCATCCTGCACCTTAACATGCGCAAGATAACCCTTGCATCCACTAGCCAGTAATTTCCTGGCCTGCAGGAAAGATATTACATGCGGTCCTTGGTCTGACACTAGACCTTTCACAAACAGTCGATTCCCATCTAACAAATTCAAAGTGATTACTTTCTCAAAGCAATCCACAGAGGCATGATGGGAAGACAACCAATCCATTCCTAAGATGATATCATAATCTTGCATGTCTAAGAGGATTAAATCTACCAGAAACTCATAACCCTCTACATGTACTACACAGTCAGCACAAACAGTATCTGTAGATAACGATTTTCCTAAGGGAGTACTCACAGACACAGCATAATTCATCACCTTAGGTAACACAGGTAAACATGCAGCAAACTTAACAGATACAAAAGATAAATTTGCACCAGGGTCAAATAATATGCGGGCTAACTGATCAAATACGAATAAAGTACCTTCCACGACGGATCGGGAAGCTCGTGTATCCTTCTCAGCCACAGCATACACTCTAGTCTGGACTGTAGGCTTATCTGCGCCTCTAGGTTGTACCTCAGGTTCTTTGCAGTCCTTAGCCATGTGTCCTGGTTTCTTACACCTGAAGCATATACCATTCTTTCTATGACAGTCTTTCACTAAATGTCCCCTGAGCCCACAATGACTACAAGTGATACCGTTTCTTGCATCCCTGGCATCCCTGAACTGCTGCGGTGCATCACTGGACTGCTGCGGTGTCTTGTAGGAGTAAGGCTTATACCTGCTCCTCTTATAATCTTTATGCCTAGGGTACTTCTTACCCTTGCCGCCACTGCCATGCTGAGGAACCGCCGCCTCAGCTGCAGGAACTACTGTCACGGCAACATGAGAACTCCTCTCAGATATATACCTCTCAATGGTGCGCGCTCGCCCAACAGTTTCAACATAGGTCTCCAAGTGTTGAGCACCAACCTGCTCTCTAATGTCCCATCTGAGACCTCTGAGAAACTTAGTAGCTCTCCTCTTTTCAGTGTTTATCAGATGAGGAGCATACTTTCCCAATTTCGTGAACTGTAATTCATACTGGTCCACTGTCATATCACCCTGCTCCAGGTGAATAAATTCCACCTCTCGGTCCTCAACCAAGCTATCTGGGAAGTACTTCTCGTTGAATCGAGACAAGAAGTAAGGCCAATCTACAGTCTCATGTCTTTCTTCGGCAAGTCTCACCACGCCTCTCCACCACTCATCTGCGTCAGCACGCATCATATAGGTGGCCAGACATAACTTATCCTCGTCCGAGCAACGCATAACTTGGAAAATCTTTTCCAAGCACAACTGCCAATTCTCGGCATTACTGGATTCTGAGCCCCCATAAAAAGAGCTCGGACCCAGTTTCTGGAATTCACTCACAAGTGAAGCATAGCGCCTGTGAGCGCCCTCCTGAGAGTCATCCCCCACTGCCCGAGTAGTAGTCTGGGGTCTCTCTCGAGTCAGCTGCTGCAAAAGCTGCTGTTGTGCTTCTTGGTGCTGAGTCTGCTGCTGCTGCAGCATCTGAGCTTGCCTTTCTATCATAGCACCTTGTTGCTGAACCATGCCAGTCAGAGCCTCAATAGTTCTCGTGAGGTTCGGGGTCTGCTCGCCCTCATCACTAGCATTTCCTCTGGTTCGCACCATCTTAAATTCAAATTCCTACACGCACATATCATAGTCACACACATATCATAGTCAGGAAAACAATCATAAACCTATTAGGTGTCTAGCAATACACAAACATGTTTTCCCCCAAACTAAGTTTTAGCTAGCCAACGCCTCTGATACCATTCTGTAACATCCCACATTCTTAACCCCAAATCAAGCTATACAATTCATAAAAGAACCAGGATGTCTCATATAAGATCGATCATATGCTAGGTAAAACCGAGTTCAAGAAAAAACACGATCTGAAAATTTCCAAAAACCCATACATAAATATCCACAAAACCCAATTATCATAAATCACATAAGGGTACCTGCCACCACGCAATCCTTGCACTAGACATATGCAAGGCAACAGTTATATCAAATCCGATTCAAATTCATAAAATCCATAAAGGTACCTGCCACCAGGCAATACTTGCACTAGACATATGCAAGTTACAGGGTCTATCAAAACCGATTTCATAGAATATACAACAAGCCGAAATTCAAAACAAAATCACAAAATCGATTTTATAAACTCATACCAAACACCGAAACCAGGCTGAAGCCCGCGGTGACACAAAAATCAAAATCATTTAACTGCCACAGTCTGGCAACACAAATTCACACAATTCACATGACTCACAAAGTTCATATAACTCATAGGGTTTAGCCACAACCGGCATCATAAGCATAAACACATTAAGGCCACAACCGGCATCATAAATTCATTAAGCATAATTCACAGCATCCATATAATGCTAACTGCGCCCCTGCTCTACACCTGAAAATAGTGAGGGGTGAGCTACACAGCCCAGTGAGTGGATAGTCTAATTGACCATCCAGAACATACACTCAAAAATATAGGCAAATTATTTTTAAAAATCTTTAACAGGATATCATGTCAACATATAACAACAATTCAATGCAAAAGTCATATAAGCAGTCAAATGTACACACTAACATATAATAACCTCAGGTTCTAGAGTTATACTCTAAACCAACCGAACACACATATTCTAACCCAACTAAACATACCAACACATATTTAACCTAGTTGTCCAGCATATTCAGTAGTGACCAATATGGTCTAACCCGGCTTGGCCAAAGCACTGGGAGCTGCAAATCACATGCAACACAAACATGGACAGTGAATAGAATCAAGAGGTGGCCCCCGCCAGGTCACGACGTGGCACGTTGGTCTATCATGCCATAACACAAAACGAGAATGATGACATCAAGAGGTGGCCCCTGTCTGATCAAGACATGGCACTTTGGGTCTTATATCATTCCCAACACATAAAAGAGTAATGACATCAAGAGGTGGCCCCTGTCCGACCAAGACATGGCACTTTGGGTCAAAACCCGTTCTCCCAAAAGGTTCCTACTGGACAACAGACATATCTTATTTCATATTTCACAAAGGTGGACTCCTAAGTGTCAACTAGACTCTAGGATAGTCATCACAAAAATCATATCGGGCAGGCTGAACATCAACCCCCATCACAATAATCATAATAGGCAGGCTGAACATCAACCCCCTCACATATCACAATACAGGGCTGAAATTCAAACCCTTAACATATCACATAACAGGGCTGAAATTCCAACCCTTAACATATCACATAAGGACTATCCCCTTGAGTTCATAGTTACACCTAGCCTTAGTCCTAACCATCACATAACCACATAATATCCGAAATCACATAATCACATAATGATCAAAAATCACATAATCACATAATGAAGATCATATAGTGTAGTCCTTATATTTCATGCTGATTAGTTCAGTGTAATCTTACTATGTTATCACCCAATTTTTCTCAAACAAGAATACATGCTACACCCATAAAGAAACATAAAATTAAAACAAGCAATCATAAAATCAACATAAAATATAAAACATGTATTCTTATAAATTACTTTACAAATTACCACAAATTACCACAAGTAAACATGTTAACTACAATTATAAAGATTTCGGTTTAACTACAATTATCAAGGTTTCGGTTTTCATACATGCTATAAAAAATCCTTGATTTTATGTTACCAAAATTTCCTATAAAATACCTAGTTAACAAGAATTTTCATACTCAAAATTCCATGATTTAGTGTTACCAAAAAAATCCCTAAATATCATACAAATTTCGGTTAAACAATCCTCAAGATTAATTCGGTTTTTACAACAAATTTTCAAGATTATTTCGGTTCTCATAGTTAATACCAAAATTCGGTTTTCACAACAATCATCATAATTTTCTTGCAATTTTCGATTTTTCACAAGATATATACATCCTTGAAATTTTCGGTTTTTCTCATGAAGAAACATCAAGGTTTCGGTTTTACACATAGTAATTTTTTTATGCAATCAAATTTATTATTTACCACAACTATTTGATAGAGTTCGAATAGGACACATATGGAAGGAATTAAGACACCCCACTCACCTCTTAAACCGTGAACAACAAGATGAAACTCCACAACAAAATCGTCCAAAGCCTTTGAAGTCACCCAAAGGCCTCCAAGAAATCGCCAAGAAAGTTTCACCTCAAGGAAAATTCGCTAAGGGGAAGAATATGAAGAAAGAACACCAAAAATCGCCTCCAAGCTTTCCAAGAGTCGCCAAGTTCTTTCAAGCCGCCACCTTAATTTTCTCAAGACTCCAAAATCGCCAATAATCTCACCCTAGTCGATATTACCACTTAAACTTTGGGTTTTTAAATTTTAAACCCATTAACCAATTAATTCCAATAGGGTTTAACCCATATAATTCATAATTTCGAATTTTCAAACCCAATAACCCATAGTTAACCAATTAATTTAATTAACTTACAAATAACCAATCACTTAACCGAAATCCAATAAGGATTTAATTAATATCCAATAAGGATTTAATTAACCAATAAGGTCTAATTAATTAACCAATAAGGTCTAATTAATTAACCAACAAACTGTAATTAATTAACTTACAATTTACAACCCATAAATCCTAATTAATTTATTATGAACAACCAATAATAATTCATCATAAATTAACAGCCAATAATCAAATAAATAATCTCTAATTAATTTACAATAAATTAACAACCAAATAAACTCAAATCAAATAATTACAAATTAACAATCAAATAAACTCAAATCAAATAATTACAAATTAACAATCAATAAGCCAGTTAATTAGCATCCAATAATTTTATTTAAATCATAATAAAATATCACAGCTAATGATTTTATTTAAATCCAAATAATGCTTACCAGGACTTAAGATCCTTGGATCTTACACTCCATAACTCCCACTTAAACCATCGAAACCTCCATCTTAAATTGAACCATGCATTCACAAGTGAACCGGTTCAAACACCATTTGGTCCAAACACAAAATTGAACCAACCCTGGCTAAAATCTCTTTGAACCGAATGGCTCAAGATCTAACCACACATCACATTGAACCCCTGATCAACACGATCAAGAATCAATCCTCTAATCAAAGCTTACCGATCAAATGCCCTAATCAATCAAATATGATTAGACTAGATCTCACTTTCAATCAGAGTTTAAATTCCTTTAAACTGAACTAGAATAATTCCAGTCCACACGATCTGACATAAGTAAGCCATATCATCAAATTGTGCGACCCTAAGGGTTTCCTTCAATGTCGGTAACGATAACTTACGTTATCACGATCAGAGAGAGGTATCTAGCAACACATCACTGTCTCCCGATATGAAGGAAAGAGTCTTCCAAGACTACTCCCAAACCACAGCACAAGTGCGAATCTAATTCACTTGGTATACATGTTTCCCTTTACCACTGGATGTTCCCGTTGGACAAGTGTGTCAAGCCTGCGATTCCAACATGATGAAAATGGTTAGATTAGATGAACATAGTCGTCTGGGTATGGCCATACACATTCTCAACCATTTCATCCAAGGGCCCCCTTAGAACATCACACTCCAATCAGGAGAGGCAATCCTATATCTATCACAAGTGCCCTAGCATGACTCATGCCCACTATCCAAGATAATCTTTAACCATTATCTTTCAAATGATATTGAACTACCTCAAGACAATGCCAATCATCACTTAGAAACACAAGTGATCTCAAGTCAGAGGGAATATACCACTTGCTTGCATACAAGGATTATTCACATTGTGATAAACAATTGAATATCCACAGAAGGGCCAGTCCAGTACATCCGATGCACCTATGTGTCTTATCTTATTCCACGCTCGAAGCATCCCACAAGATTAGAACACACATTAGTCTCAATCATATCAAGGCTGTCTCATGTTCACCGAGATATCTCGACTAAGGACAATACTGAATGTCAGCTAAGCTGAACATCATTGAGACATTACTCAGAAGTATACATACAGCAGCAGATAATGTAACAATCTGAATAATAACAATTGCCTTTATAAAACATATATATATTTATACATGATACTGAAAATAGCCCAAAGCCTCAAACATTGGCCTTAAGGGCATACCCCAACAATCTCCCACTTGCACTTAAACTAATAGTTGAGGTATCTCAAACCCATATTGTTACAGTGCTTCTCATGCTTCTGCTGCGCCAGAGGCTTTGTAAGCGGGTCAGCTAGATTGTCATCTATATAAACCTTGCAGAGCTTGATGTCTCCTCGATTACTGATCTCACGAATCAGGTGAAACCTTCTCTGTATGTGCTTGGACTTCTGGTGTGACCGTGGTTCCTTCGCTTGTGCAATCGCTCCAGTGTTATCACAGAAGATAACCAATGGATCTGCACTCGAAGGAACAACACCAAGTTCCTGAACGAATTTACGAATCCAAACTGCCTCCTTTGATGCCTCTGAGGCTGCAACATACTCGGCTTCTGTTGTGGAATCAGCAACAGTTGATTGCTTGAAACTCTTCCACACCACTGCTCCTCCATTCAAGCTAAAAACATAGCCTGATTGCGATCGGAAATCATCTTGGTCAGACTGGAACGAAGCATCATTATATCCTTTGATACTCAGCTCTTCCTGACCTCCATAAATCAAGAACATATTTTTGGTTCTGCGAAGATATTTCAAAATGTTCTTGACTGCAATCCAGTGTGCCTTCCCTGGATTACCTTGGAACCGACTGGTCACGCTTAACCCGTAAGCGACGTCTGGGCGAGTACACAACATCGCATACATGATGGACCCAATAGCCGAAGCATAAGGCGTATTGTCCATCTCATCTTTCTCATACTGTCTTTGAGGACACTGGCTCTTTGAAAGATTCAGACCATGTCTGACTGGAAGATAACCTCTTTTAGAATTTTGTAAATGGAATCTTTCCAGGACCTTATCGATGTAAGTACGCTGGCACAGCCCGAGAAACCTATTAGATCTGTCTCTATAGATCTCCACGCCTAGTATATATGCTGCTTCTCCCAAATCTTTCATTTGGAAACATTTTCTTAACCATGCCTTGACTGCATGCAGTTCAGGAATATCGTTTCCAATGATTAATATATCATCGACGTAGAGGACTAGGAAAGTAATCACGCTCCCACTAAACCTTTTATATACACACGGGTCATCTTCATTTTTGATGAAACCAAATTCAGAAACTGATTCATCAAAACGAATATTCCAGCTTCTCGATGCTTGTATTAGTCCATAAATGGACTTCTTTAATTTGCATATTTTATGACCTTCTGACGGGTTGATGAAACCTTCAGGTTGCGTCATATACACATCCTCTTCCAGTTTTCCGTTAATGAAAGAGGTTTTCACATCCATTTGCCAGATCTCATAATTAAAATATGCTGCTATCGCGAGAATAATTCGAATGGACTTGAACATGGCTACAGGAGAGAAAGTTTCATCATAATCTATCCCGTAGATTTGTTTGAAACCTTTCGCAACTAGTCTGCCCTTATAGGTAACTACGTTACCATCCATGTCTTTCTTCTTTTTGAAGATCCACTTACAGCCTACAGGGATTACTCCCGGAGGCGGATCAACCAAATCCCAAACTTGGTTATCTGACATGGAGTCCATCTCGTCTCGCATAGCTTCAATCCATTTTGTTGACTCCGGTCCACTGACCGCATCCGCATAGGTGAGGGGTTCATCATTAATGATGTAGACTCCGTCATAGCGCTCAGGCTGACGACGAATCCTTCCCGATCTATGCGGTTCCCGTGATGTCTGTGAAAGTTCCCTAAAGGGGGCGAAACCCTAAAGCATGCGCATATAAAAATTGGCATGGGCGGAATCTAGGGTTTCCTAGGATCGCATGTATGAACATAGATTAACTTAATCAATTTGTATAGATCAACACAAGGATCATACCATTGCCATTGCTTGGATGGCGACTTGGAAGCAAGAGGGCGAGCGGCTCTCCTCCAAAGGTGACACACACAAGGTGAAGATGACTACTCCCTTGGCGTTCCTTGTGCTAGCAAAGCTCCAAGGTCTCCTGATCGCGTGAAGGAGATTGAGATGATCTCTTGGCTTTGTTCTCTTTTCCTTTGCGTGAAGACTCCCCAAAACGAGAGAGAGGCGTCGAGAGGAAGAGGCGAGAGGCAAAAGAGATGCACCCACGAATGTAGAGGCGTGCACTAATTTGGAAAGCATGACTTCCAAAAATAGTAAGCCACTAACATCATGCGTTCATGCGTTCACTCCAAGTGAACCATCGCATTTTTCTCTTCCCTTTGAACCAAGCGCTCACTTGATGAGCCGGTTCAATTACATTTGGTTCAAAGACCAAATCAAGCCAAGCCTTGGTCTAGATCAAATTAAACCATAAGGATCAAGATCTAACCATTCATCTCTTGATGCTCTTGATCTCACCGATCTAGCATCAATTCTCTCGATCAAAGCTTACCGATCTCAAGCCCTAATCAATCAAACATGATCAGACCAGATCTCACTTACAATCAGAGTTTAAACTCCTTTAAATTGAACCAAAACAATTTAGTCCACACGATCTGACATAAGTAAGCCATATCATCAAATTGTGCGACCCTAAGGGTTTCCTTTAAATGTCGGTAACGATAACTTACGTTATCACGATCAGTGAGGGGTATCTAGCAACACATCACTGTCTCCCGATATAAAGGAAAGAGTCTTCCAAGACTACACCCAAACCACAGCACAAGTGTGAGCCCAAGTCACTTGACATATGTGTTTCCTTTGCCACTGGATGTTCTTATTGGACAAGCGTGTCAAGCCTGTAATTCCAATATGATGAGAATGATTAGATCAGATGAAACATAGTCATCTGGGTATGGCCATACACTTTCTCAATCATCTCATCCAGGGGGCCCCTATAGAACATCACAATCCATTCAAGGAGACGGCAATCCTATATCTATCACTAGTGCCCTAACATGACTCATGCTCATTATCCAAGATAGTCTATAACCATTATGTTTCAAATGATATTGAACTACCTCAAAACAATGCCAATCATCATTTAGAAACACAAGTGATCTCAAGTCAGAGGAAATATGCCACTTGTTTGCATACAAGGATTATTCACATTGT
Source organism: Costus lasius (assembly GCA_027563935.2). Classification (NCBI taxonomy): domain Eukaryota; kingdom Viridiplantae; phylum Streptophyta; class Magnoliopsida; order Zingiberales; family Costaceae; genus Costus; species Costus lasius. The sequence goes on along the minus strand of CM050446.2, from coordinate 64,136,504 downwards.
GACAATCAATTGAATATCCTAAGTAGGGTCTGTCCAGTACATCCAATGTACCCATGAGTCTACATCTTATTCCATGCTCGAAGCATCCTATAAGATTAGAACACATATTAGTCTCAATCATATCAAGGCTGTCTCATGTTCACCAAGATATCTAGACTAAGGACAAAACTGCATGTCAGCCAAGCTGAACAGCATTGAGACATTATTCAGAAGTATACATATTGCAGCAGATGATGTAACAACCTGAATAACAACCATTTCCTTTATAAACATAGAGTTTATACATGATACTGAAATAATCCCAAGGCCTCAAACATTAGCCTTAAGGGCATACCCCAACAATCTCCCACTTGCACTTAATCTAATGGTTGAGAAATCTCAAACCCATATTATTACAGTGCTTCTCATGCTTCTGCTGCGCCAGAGGCTTTGTAAGCGGGTCAGCTAGATTGTCATCTGTATGAACCTTGCAGGCTTTGATCTTGCCACGATCAATGATCTCCTGGATCAAGTGAAACCTTCTCTGTATGTGCTTGGACTTCTGGTGCGACCGTGGTTCCTTTGCTTGTGCTATTGCTCCAGTGTTATCACAAAAGATAACCAAAGGATCTGCACTCGAAGGAACAACACCAAGTTTCCTGAACGAACTTACGAATCCACACTGCCTCCTTGGATGCTTCTGAGGCTGCAACATACTCGGCCTCTGTTATGGAATCAGCAACAATTGACTGTTTGAAACTTTTCCACACCACTGCTCCTCGATTCAAGCTAAAAACATAGCCTGATTGTGATCGGAAATCATCCTGGTCAGATTGGAACGAAGCGTCAGTATATCCTTCAATACTGAGTTCTTCCTGACCTCTATATATCAAGAACATATCTTTGGTCCTCCGAAGATATTTCAAAATGTTCTTGACCGCAATCCAGTGTGCCTTCCCTGGATTACTTTGGAATCGACTGGTCATGCTTAACCCGTAAGCGACGTCTGGGCGAGTACACAACATCGCATACATAATGGACCCAATAGCCGAAGCATAAGGCGTATTGTCCATTTCATCTTTCTCAGTCTGTGTTTGTGGACACTGACTCTTTGAAAGATTCAGACCATGTCTGACTGGAAGATACCCTCTTTTAGAATTTTCTAAATGGAATCTCTCCAGGACTTTATCGATGTAAGTACTTTGGCACAGCCCGAGAAGCCTCTTAGATCTATCTCTGTAGATCTTCACACCTAATACATAGGCTGCTTCTCCTAAATCTTTCATCTGGAAACATTTTCTTAACCTTGCCTTAACCGCATGTAGTTCAGGAATATCGTTTCCAATGATCAAGATATCATCGACGTAGAGGACTAGGAAAGTAATCACGCTCCCACTAAACCTCTTATATACACACGGGTCATCTTCATTCTTGATAAAACCAAACTTACAGATTGATTCATCAAAACGAATATTCCAGCTTCTTAATGCTTGTTTAAGTCCATAAATGGACTTTTTCAATTTGCATATTTTATGACGATCCGATGGATTAGTGAAACCTTCAGGTTGTGTCATATACACATCCTCTTCTAGTTTTCCATTAAGGAAAGCGGTCTTCACATCCATTTGCCAGATCTCATAATCATAATATGCCGCTATCGCGACAATAATCCGAATAGACTTGAACATAGCTACAGGAGAGAAAGTTTCATCATAATCTATCCCGTATATTTGTTTGAAACCTTTCGCAACTAGCCTGCCTTTATAGGTAACCACGTTACCATCCATGTCAATCTTCTTCTTGAAGATCCACTTACAGCCTATAGGGATTACTCCCGGAGGCGGATCAACCAAATCCCAAACTTGGTTATCTGACATGGAGTCCATCTCGGCTCGCATAGCTTCAAGCCATCTCGCTGATTCCGGTCCACTGACCGCATCCGCATAAGTGAGGGGTTCATCATCAATGATGTAGACTCCATCATAGCGTTCAGGTTGTCGACGGATCCTTCCCGATCTTCGTGGTTCCCGTGATATCTGAGCCTCAGGTTGTTCAGTAACCTGATCTACTGGCTCAGGCTCATCCAACTGTGCTTGACTACTTTGTCCTACTTCTGGATTCTCATCCAGCTTTATTTCTCTCCCACTGGCCTCTTGCAGAAGAAATTCTTTCTCAAGAAAAATAGCCGTCCGAGCAACAAATACTTTGTTCTCTTTGGGATCGTAGAAATAATAACCCTTAGTTTATTTAGGGTAACCGACAAAGATACATTTCTCAGATCTGCTCTCTAGTTTCCCAGAGGCGAGCTTTTTGACATAAGCCTCGCAACCCCAGATCTTAATAAATGTCAAGCTCGGCTGTTTCCCATACCATAACTCATATGGAGTCTTTGAAACGGCCTTGGATGGCACTCGGTTTAGTACATTTGCAGCTGTTTCCCGTGCAAATCCCCAAAAGGAGTAAGGTAGAGTAGCCTGACTCATCATAGAACGAACCATATCCAGTAATGTTCTATTTCTCCTCTCGGACACACCATTCCATTGCGGTGTTCCTGGCAGAGTGAGCTGTGAGATAATCCCACACTCCTTCAGATAGTCAGTAAACTCATGACTCAAGTATTCTCCACCTCGATCTGAACGAAGTGCCTTGATATTTCGGCCCAGCTGATTCTGTACTTCATTTTTGAACTCTTTGAACTTGTCAAAAGATTCACTCTTATGTCTCAATAGATAGACATAACCATACCTACTGAAATCATCAGTAAAGGTAATGAAGTATGAATAGCCACCTCTGGCATGTTTACTAAATGGCCCACACACATCACTGTGAATGAGGTCAAGTAAACCTGAAGCCCTTTGGCCTTTGTTTGAAAAAGGAGACTTCGTCATTTTCCCCATTAAACAAGCTTTGCATGTATCAAGCTCCTCATAGGAGAATGATCCCAGCAGTCCATGATCATGCAACCGCTTAATGCGCTTCTTGTTAATATGGCCTAAACGACTATGCCATAGCAAGGTGCTGTCATCAGCATACTTGGCTTTCTTAATATCAATCTGTTGTATAGAACATTCCATGTCAAACATGAATAACCATTGTTAATTGACCCAGTAGCATAAACAATATTATCAAAAGAAATATAACACTTTGAAATCTTGCATTCAAAGGAAAACCCTTTCCTGACAAGAGCAGGAATAGAGATAATATTCTTAGTTATGCTCGGTACAAAATAACAATTGTCCAGTTCTAATACAAGACCAGATGGTAAAGAGATGTGATAAACTCCTACAGCAACAGCAGCAACCCGTGCCCCGTTTCCTACTCGTAGGTCCACCTCATGCTGTCCCACCTGTCTTCTTCTCTTGAGTTCCTGTACATTTGAACAAATGTGAACTCCACATGCAGTGTCCAACACCCATGAAATAGAAGAAGAAACCATGACTTCAGTCACGTAAATACCTGAGCCAGAAGTGAAAGGGTTGCTTCCCTTCTTATCTCCTTGGAGCGCTTTACAGTCCTTTTTCCAGTGACCCAGCTGGCCACAATGGAAACATCTGTATTCCTTTGACCGCTTTACCTTTTGTTTCAGAGCCTTGTTGTAGCTCTTGATAGGGGCTTTGCCCTTCTTCCCCTTCTTCTTGTTCCTAGAAGGAACCATTAGGACAGAGGATGAAGGCGTTCCCTTCTCACGAGACTGAGTCTGCTCTGTAGTCAAGAGCATGTTCAGTAACTCTCCCGGCGTACAGTCGGTCTTGTTCATATTAAAATTAATGATGAACGGATCGAAAGAGGCCGGGAGAGACTGCATAATGATGTCTACAACAAGCTCCTGATTGATGGTGTGTCCCAGTTTCTCTAGAGCCTCCTTGTACCCAATCATCTTGAGTACGTGAGCTCCCACTGGACTCCCTTCAGTCAGTTTGCTCTGAAAGAAAAGTTTCGTCAAGTTGTAGCGTTCAGTCCTTGCCTGTGCAGCATACAGCATCTTGAGGTTTGCTATAATTTCTATTGCAGATAAATCCTCATGCTGACGCTGCAGCTGTGGCGTCATAGACGCTAACATAAGGCAAGCGACATCAATGCTATCATTGACATGCTTTTCATAAGCTTCCCGAACCGCCCTTGCGGCGTTCGCAGCGGGTTGAGGCGGTATAGCCGTCTCGAGGACATACAGTTTCCTCTCAGCCTTAAGAACAATCTTAAGGTGTCCGTACCAGTCCGAGAAGTTTGGCCCAGCAAACTTCTCCCTTTCCAGTAGGGATCGCACATTGAACGCTGTGGTGTTCGTTGCTGCAGTAATCTACAACAATGCAAGAACAGCAAGGTCAGTATCAATGTTAGAATCAATTCAGGACTTAAGAATGATTCTTTTCTCACTATTTTGTCTGACTGAAAAATCCAGCAAAACAGTCCGAAAGAGTGAAACTCTTTTAGTGAGATGGGATCCAGATTTCATACTTGGTCTCCGCGTCCCGCTCAGGCGAGATAAGATGCACAGAGAGTACAAGCACTAATTTCTGGTAGGCAATCCCTGCCAATCGCCAACCCGTGCGATTCCCCTTCATCCGGGCAATCCAGCAGACTGTGCCAACTGAGTTGGTACAACACAGTCTCTGATCCCACAGATGGCTGCCTCCATATAGCTACCATATGCTCAATATGTAGCCTACATGGTCAAGCTGACCCGACCTACTCCCTGGACCACCACGTGCTATGCTGAGCAACGAGAAGCGATAAATCCCTTCTTTGTAACACGCAGGTGTAATCACACACCGTCTGAAGATAGATGGGCGTGCCCACTGAGTGGGTACAACACGGCCCCAACGATAGTCAGAACAGTGAGGTTTCGCGTCAGAAGGCTTACGTGCTTGATATTTAACGTTGGATTTTAACGGTCCTTTTATCTTCTTACTATCATTCAAATCCTATGGTGATAGCAGAAAAATAAATCATGCAGTTACTAAATTACTGGAACAGTAAATTAAAAGCATGATGATCTTATGTGGTAAAAGCCCATTAAGCCTAAGTAAGACCTTAATTAACTTAAGTCTTCACTTGAGCTCTTCATGGGTCTTTAGCATTTCCTCTGGCCCAACCCGGGCCCAAGCGCCTTTTGCAGCTCAGATGCGCCCACCAGGTAAAATTCGCCTGTCCTAGAGTCGAACCCTAGACCTCCCACTGGTGAAGCCACTTGCTGCATGCGCCTCTGCCATGTGTGCTCAGTGCTCATGTCTGATTATATTACAAATTAATCTATCTAGACATGATTGACTCGCAGGTCAATTACACTTTATAAATTAATTAAAATGTGATGCGCAGATCACAATAATAATTTACAATAAACATCCAGGCACGCAGGCCCCAGCACAGCACACATTAAATTTAGGCAGCCCACATAAGATTAAATAGACAATCATTCATGTTATACAAACATCACGTGATCCAATCAAGAAAATAAAATTTTTCAAAAAACCCATTGGCTTCATTTTATTTCCTTATGTGCCCTATTACCTTACAACGGTCCTTTAATAGGGATCCACTCATCAGACCTAGTCAGACCCATTGCCCTTGCATGCACCAAGTCAAAACCGACTTGAGTCGACCTCATGGTCAACAATGCATGCGTGAAGGGCTGAACGTCCCTCATGAATTCTGGCAAGCGGGTGTGACCCTGGGCCTTAATCATGAGCGTTCACTGGTTGTCTCAATCATACATCGCTACACGCCTTTCTGCAGTCGACCAATAGCCACCACATGCTTGCGCATAGGTGCCATCTGGTCGACCCATCTAGGCTGTCAGATGGTCTGATCAGACTGTTGGGTCTAGACTGGACGATGACTTCAACCCTAATAACCCATCTAAGTTTTTGAAGTAGGCGCTTAGATCTAATGAGGGGCGCGCAAGTAATGTTTTGAGACAAAAACTACAACAAGCGCCAACATGAAACATGCGCCTCCATAAAACAAACATACAAGCATGTAGGTTTCGGCATGATCATTATCTTAGATCTACTTATCAGCGCAAACAAGGATCACAATAAGCAATCATATGAATCATACAAGGAACCTCCCTCTGATACCAATTGAAAGTTCCCTAAAGGGGGCGAAACCCTAAAGCATGCGCATATAAAAATTGGCATGGGCGGAATCTAGGGTTTCCTAGGATCGCATGTATGAACATAGATTAACTTAATCAATTTGTATAGATCAACACAAGGATCATACCATTGCCATTGCTTGGATGGCGACTTGGAAGCAAGAGGGCGAGCGGCTCTCCTCCAAAGGTGATGCACACAAGGTGAAGATGACTACTCCCTTGGCGTTCCTTGTGCTAGCAAAGCTCCAAGGTCTCCTGATCGCGTGAAGGAGATTGAGATGATCTATTGGCTTTGTTCTCTTCTCCTTTGCGTGAAGACTCCCCAAAACGAGAGAGAGGCGTCGAGAGGAAGAGGCGAGAGGCAAAAGAGATGCACCCACGAATGTAGAGGCGTGCACTAATTTGGAAAGCATGACTTCCAAAAATAGTAAGCCACTAACATCATGCGTTCATGCGTTCACTCCAAGTGAACCATCGCATTTTTCTCTTCCCTTTGAACCAAGCGCTCACTTGATGAGCCGGTTCAATTACATTTGGTTCAAAGACCAAATCAAGCCAAGCCTTGGTCTAGATCAAATTAAACCATAAGGATCAAGATCTAACCATTCATCTCTTGATGCTCTTGATCTCACCGATCTAGCATCAATTCTCTCGATCAAAGCTTACCGATCTCAAGCCCTAATCAATCAAACATGATCAGACCAGATCTCACTTACAATCAGAGTTTAAACTCCTTTAAACTGAACCAAAACAATTCAGTCCACACGATCTGACATAAGTAAGCCATATCATCAAATTGTGCGACCCTAAGGGTTTCCTTTAAATGTCGGTAACGATAACTTACGTTATCACGATCAGTGAGGGGTATCTAGCAACACATCACTGTCTCCCGATATAAAGGAAAGAGTCTTCCAAGACTACACCCAAACCACAGCACAAGTGTGAACCCAAGTCACTTGACATATGTGTTTCCTTTGCCACTGGATGTTCTTATTGGACAAGCGTGTCAAGCCTGTAATTCCAATATGATGAGAATGATTAGATCTGATGAAACATAGTCATCTGGGTATGGGCATACACTTTCTCAATCATCTCATCCAGGGGGCCCCTATAGAACATCACACTCCATTCAAGGAGACGGCAATCCTATATCTATCACTAGTGCCCTAACATGACTCATGCTCATTATCCAAGATAGTCTATAACCATTATGTTTCAAATGATATTGAACTACCTCAAAACAATGCCAATCATCATTTAGAAACACAAGTGATCTCAAGTCAGAGGAAATATGCCACTTGTTTGCATACAAGGATTATTCACATTGTGACAAGCAATTGAATATCCTAAGTAGGGTCTATCCAGTACATCCAATGTACCCATGAGTCTACATCTTATTCCATGCTCGAAGCATCCTATAAGATTAGAACACATATTAGTCTCAATCATATCAAGGCTGTCTCATGTTCACCAAGATATCTCGACTAAGGACAAAACTGCATGTCAGCCAAGCTGAACAGCATTGAGACATTATTCAGAAGTATACATATTGCAGCAGATGATGTAACAACCTGAATAACAACCATTGCCTTTATAAACATAGAGTTTATACATGATACTGAAATAATCCCAAGGCCTCAAACATTAGCCTTAAGGGCATACCCCAACAGTCTGAGCCTCAGGTTGAACATTAACCTGATCTATTGGCTCAGGCTTATCCAAGTGTGCTTGACTATTTTGTCCCTCTTCTGGAATTTCATCCAGTTTTATTTCTCTCCCACTGGCCTCTTGTAGAAGGAACTCCTTCTCAAGAAAAATAGCCGTTCGAGCAATAAATACTTTATTCTCCTTGGGATTGTAGAAATAATAACCCTTAGTTTCTTTAGGGTATCCGACAAATATGCATTTATCAGATCTGCTGTCCAGTTTCCCTGAGGCGAACTTTTTGACATAAGCCTCGCAACCCCAGATTTTGATAAATGTCAAGCTCGGCTGTTTCCCATACCATAACTCATATGGCGTCTTTGAAACGGCTTTGGATGGCACTCGGTTTAGTATCTTTGCAGCTGTTTCCAGTGCAAATCCCCAAAAGGAGTAAGGTAGAGTAGCCTGACTCATCATAGAACGAACCATATCCAATAAGGTTCGATTCCTCCTCTCGGACACACCATTCCATTGCGGTGTTACTGGCGGAGTGAGCTGTGAGATAATCCCACACTCCTTCTGTAAGATCCAAGGATCTTAAGTCCTGGTAAGCATTATTTGGATTTAAATAAAATCATTAGCTGTGATATTTTATTATGATTTAAATAAAATTATTGGATGCTAATTAACTGGCTTATTGATTGTTAATTTGTAATTATTTGATTTGAGTTTATTTGGTTGTTAATTTATTGTAAATTAATTAGAGATTATTTATTTGATTATTGGCTGTTAATTTATGATGAATTATTATTGGTTGTTCATAATAAATTAATTAGGATTTATGGGTTGTAAATTGTAAGTTAATTAATTACAGTTTGTTGGTTAATTAATTAGACCTTATTGGTTAATTAATTAGACCTTATTGGTTAATTAAATCCTTATTGGATATTAATTAAATCCTTATTGGATTTCGGTTAAGTGATTGGTTATTTGTAAGTTAATTAAATTAATTGGTTAACTATGGGTTATTGGGTTTGAAAATTCGAAATTATGAATTATATGGGTTAAACCCTATTGGAATTAATTGGTTAATGGGTTTAAAATTTAAAAACCCAAAGTTTAAGTGGTAATATCGACTAGGGTGAGATTATTGGCGATTTTTGGAGTCTTGAGAAAAATTAGGGTGGCGGCTTGAAGAAGTGGCGATTATTGAAGAGTTTTGAGGCGATTTTTCTCCATCTTCTTGCCTTGGCGAATTTCCCTTGAGGTGAAACTTTCTTGGCGATTTCTTGGGGATCCTTTGGGTGACTTCAAAGGCTTTGGACGATTTTTGTTGGGGAGATTTTTAACCTAAGTTTCAAGGTGAGTGGGTTGTCTTAATTGATTCCTAACAATTGGGTTGTGTTATTGATGCATGAGATTGATTAGAGATTTGCAATGTTAAAAACCGAAAATTCAAGACTTCTTCTTGTGATAACCGAAAGTTATAATGGTATAATTGTCATGGAAACCGAATATTTATATATCCTTATTATTCATGAAACCGAATTTAAGATCTTCTTGTATTTTCATGAAAACCGAAATTTTGTAAAAGGTATGTATCTCATGAAAACCGAAAATTGTGGCATGAAATTTAAGGTATTTTTATAGGGATTTTTGGTAGCTTTAGATCATTGAATTTTGAGCATGAAATTCTTGTTAACTAGGTATTTTATAGGGAATTTTGGTAACATTAGATCAATGATTTTTATAGCATGTATGAAAACCGATACCTTTATAATTGTAGTTAAACCGAAATTTTTATAGTTGTAGTTAACATGTTTACATGTGGTAATTTGTGGTAATTTGTAAAGTGATTTATAAGAATACATGTTTTACAATTTATGTTGATTTTATGGATGCTTTATAAATGCTGTTAACGCTACCTTGGTTATTTCTTTATGTGTGTAACATATTATATGTTTATGGTCATGTATTTTGTTTGAGAAAATTTGGGTGAAAACATAGCAAAATTTGATTAAACTAATCAGCATGAAATTTAAGGACTACACTATATTCGGTGATATTCGAATATAAAATATTATGTGTTATGTTATGTGAATTTTGAACAATATGTGTGATTATGTGAATTTGGAAAATTATGGGTTATGTAAATTTGGAAAATTATGTGATTATGTGATGGTTAGGACTAAGGCTAGGTGTAACTATGAACTCAAGGGGATAGTCCTTATGTGTTATGTCAAGGGTTTGAATTTCAGCCCTGTATTGTGATATGTGAGGAGGTTGATGTTCAGCCTGCCTATTATGATTATTGTGATGGGGGTTGATGCCTGCCCGATATGATTTTTGTGATGACTATCCTAGAGTCTAGTTGACACTTAGGAGTCCACCTTTGTGAAATATGTTTACCTATGTGAAATATGAAATAAGATGTGTCTGTTGTCCAGTAGGAACCTTTTGGGAGAACGGGTTTTGACGCAAAGTGCCATGTCTTGGTCGGACAGGGGCCACCTCTTGATGTCATTACTCTTTTATGTTATGGGGTGATATAAGACGCAAAGTGCCATGTCTTGATCAGATAGGGGCCACCTCTTGATGTCATCACTCTCATTTTGTGATATGGGGTGTCGTAGAGCAAAGTGCCACATCATGACCTGGCGGGGGCCACCTCTTGAATCTACACACAATCCATCGATGTGTTATGGGGTGATAGAGCAAAGTGCCACGTCGTGACCTGGCGGGGGCCACCTCTTGATTCTACTCACTATCCATGTTTATGTGTTGCACGAGATTTTGCAGCTCCCAGTGCTTTGGCCAAGCTGGGTTAGACCATATTGGTCACTACTGATTATGCTGGACAACTAGGTTAATTAAGTATGGTGTGTTTAGTTGGTTTAGAATATATGTGTTTAATTGGGTTAGAGTAAAACTCTAGAACCTGAATTTGTAATATGCTAGTGTGTACATTTAACTGTCTATATGACTTCTGTTTCTTTATTTTGTTATATGTTGACATAATGTTCCTGTTAAAGATTTTTAAAATAATCTGCCTATATTTTTGAATGTATGTTCTGGATGGTCGATTTAGACTATCCACTCACTAGGCTGTGTAGCTCACCCCTCATTAATTTCAGGCATAGAGCAGGGGCGCATTTCTTGAGTGCATTGGCGTGGATAATTATGCTAATTGCTGTTTTAAGAACTTTTGTGCTTAATTCTTGGGGGCTGGTTGTGGCCTTAACATGAATTATATGAACTATGTGAACCATGTGAATTATGTGAATTGTGTTGCCAGCTATGGCAGTCTTATGAGTTTGATTTTTGTGTCACCGCGGGCTTCAGCCTGGTTTCGGTGTATGGTATGAGTTTATAAAATCGACTTTGTGGCTTTGTTTTGAATTTCGAATCGAATTGTATTTATGCCATCGGATTTGATATAACTGTTGCCTTGCATATGTCTAGTGCAAGGATTGCGTGGTGGCAGGTACCCTTATGTGATTTATGAGATTTGTGTTTTGTGAATTTGTATGTATGGATTTATGGAAATTTTCAGATCGTGTTTTTCTTGAACTCGGTTTTACCTAACATATGAATCGATCTTATATGAAACATCCTGTATCATTTGTGAATTGTGCCATTTGTTTGGGGTTAAGAATGTGGGATGTTACAGAATGGTATCAGAGGAGTTGGCTAGCTAAAACTTAGTTCGGGGGAAAACATGTTTGTGTATTGCTAGACACCTGATAGGTTTATGTTTGATTTCCTTACTGTGGTTGTGAGTGAATTCCAGAAACTGGGTCCTAGTTCTTTTTATGGGGGCTCAGAATCCAGTACTGCCGAGAACTGGCCGTTGTGCTTGGAAAAGATTTTCTAAGTCATGCGCTGCTCAGATGAGGATAAGTTATGTCTGACCACCTATATGATGCGTGGGGACGCAGATGAGTGGTGGAAAGGCGTGGTGAGACTCGCCGAAGAAAGACATGAGACTATAGATTGGCCTTACTTCTTGTCTCGATTTAACGAGAAGTACTTCCTGATGGAGGCAGAGACCACCGACCTCGAAGATACAAATGGAGTTTACGAGTACCATAGACAAAGGCTCAGAGACTCATGAATAAGCTAGCAAAGCTTCACTTATAAAGCTAGCTCAAATAATAGGAGGAACTACTTCAAGGATAAAAGAGGCCCAAGCCCATCTCCAACGCTGCACCTTGCAACCCACATTTGCAGCGAACGCATCATCTTCAACAAAGCAAAAAAGGAAGCTCCAACGTTACATTCGCTCAGCCAAGAAAAAAGGGAAACTCCAACGTCACTTGGCTGCCATCTTCGCTCAAAGCTCCTCAACGTCTCTTGGTGCCGAATAAAGAAGTTCTCCAACGTTTCCTTGCTGCCGACATTCATCTTCAACCAAAATGGAAGCTTCAACGTCTACACCAGCTGCTCACGTGGAAGCCTCAAATGGAAATCGCAACGTCCCTCTGCAGCAACGTCTCTCCCAATCTTCTCCTATATGTATCAAAGCTTGAACCTTGTAACAGACAGAATTTGTTGAAATTGAATCTAATGAAGTAGTTTTCTAGTAATCTTCCTCCTTATCGGATGCTCTCCTTCTCCTTCTCCTTCTAGGGCCGAGCCCTCTTCCCTTCTCTTCCCCTCTCTTCCATTCTCTTTTCCTCACGAAACCAAATCAAACAACCACGCATTCCCTGTTTCCAGATTTTTGAAAGATTGTGAGCACGCCGCCGACGATCCGCCGGTCTGATCCTCACAAAACTTCGGGCATCCCTCCTCCTCCCAAAGACGAAGCCATAGCCACCGGCATCCATCCATCCGATTCTCCGATCACCCGAATCGAACTTCCGTTCGAATCCTCTGTTCTCGCCAGGCTTTCCGCCCTAGTTCCGTCTTCCAGCACCTTTCTCCTCCGACCAGCCACCAATCGATCTCAAACTCTGTCCATCACTTAGCCATCGTCAGAGGGACCTCCAACCGTAACAGGTCCGGCAATCGTGGACCACCGGACGAACGCCGGTCAACTCTGCTCTGCGCTCGTGTTTCCCCTGCTTCCGCCATACTCCCGCCTCAGCTCCGCCTTTCATCGTCGCCCTCCTCCGTCCGGCCACCATTCGTCTCCAAACTCCGGCCATGTCCTCTCGTCAGCCACAGCATCCTCCAGTAGTAGTAGGTTTGGATTTGGTCCATCACCGGACGTCCGGCGACGCCCCCTGTTCTGTCCGCGCGCTTCCCCTGTTCTGCTGAGCAGCGCATCTCCGCCTTTCGACGCTGTCCTCCTCCGACCAGCCACCGTCCGTCTCAAAACTCCGGCCACCCCTCCAACACCTTCACAAGGACTTCCAGTTGCAGCAGGTCCGGCGATCGTGCACCACCGGACGAGCGCCGACGATCCCAGCCTTCTTGCGCAACTTCCCCTGTTTCTGAATCCATTGCGTGCTGCATTTTGTTTTGGTCAAAATAATAATCTGACTAAGCCTTTTCTTGCAGATATCTTAAGCAATCAGGCTCAACAAAAGTCTTCAACTTTGGCACGTCCAGAAAGAACTAGTTTAGGTCTTCCTCTCAGAATAGTCGGTTCCATTGAAGGCTTGGCAGATCAACTTGGGAAGTATAGCAAAATATCATGACTGATAAAATTCTGCACTGTTCTTTATTTGGCCTATTATTGCAAACATTATAAATTGTTGTCAACTCTTCTTCATCTATTTTTCATGTCATTCAAAAGAACTAGTGTGTTCTACTTGCTGGTATAATCAGTTCGAGTTTTGGGCATATGGATTTTTCTACAGGGTATAGCAATTTTCCTAAATGACTATTTTATTGCCCTGGATTTTTGGTTATTTTTCTGAATTTTGATTTTTCTGAAATTAAAAATATATAAAAAAAAAATGTTTTAATAAGTAGAATAACTCCCACGTTTCCCCCCTACATCAGCTTGGTATCAGAGGAGGTTTGTGAGCAACTCTTGTCTGCCCACACGATCCTTGCTTTGTTCTTTGCATAAAAAAAAAAAAAAAAATTGTTAGTTCTTGATTTCATGTTTTATTGCTTATTGCTTTTGCATGTTTTGCTAATTACTTGCATTTAAAAAAAAAAAATCCTTCATGTTTCTTTATATTTAGTTTGCATACTTTTGTTATTTGATAAAAAAAAAAAATTATTATGTGCTTATTGTTTGGATGCTAGTTTGTTTATTCTGAGATAAATTTTATCATACTAGCTGAAATCATTTTTGACATCTTAGGGAGATCTATTTTCAAAGGACTATATTGTGTTTTCAAATATTCCATGGCCACTAGACTCCAACCCCCTACCTTTAGCGGGTCTCTTAACCCTAAGGATTTTAATGACTGGACAACAAAACTTGAGCATTACTTCTATTTTACTGCCATGCCTGAACATTGCAAAGTTAGGTTTACCAAGTTACTTTTACAAAAATCTGCTAGATATTACTGGACCACTGTTGAACAAACCTTGGAAAGAGACAATCTGCTACCCATTGAGAGATGGGATGACATGCTTCATAAACTCAGAGAAAAATATGATCCTTCCTCTCTCCCTGAAAGATTTCTTACACAAAAGAACATGACTGTAGCTGAATACATTCTAAAGTTTAAGACCCTCAACCATAGGAGTAGAGCTAGAGAACATCCTTGGGTTGTGCGTAACAGGTTTATAGATGGTCTTAACTTTGAGATTAAAAGAGGTCTCACCTACTACCCCATACACACAATAGAAGAAGCTTTCCAAATAGCTAGTATGGTAGAACAACATATTAAGGCAACAGATAGGAAAGGACTTGACCAACCTAGAACACAAAGCCAACCACTCCAACAAAAACTTGTTCAAACCTCAGAGTCTACCTTAGGAACTAAAACGAGTCAAGAAGAGACATGTGAAACTCAAGAGGCAAACCATGAGGTAGAACCCATACCTCAACCTTCAATTTTAGGGCCCATACCCATAGGTCCTCAACCTGAGTCTAGCAATCCAGCTAAAGAAACCATAGTTGACTTGTCTGAGAGTCAAACTACACTTGAGTTGCCCATAGAGACCACAGTAGGCTTGTCTCAACCTAAGTGTCAAATAGGGCAATTACCTTCAATTTTAGGGCCCATACCCATAGGTTCTCAACTTGAGCTTAGCACTACTAGAGAGCCTAAAGTTGAACCCAAACCCATAGGTCTTCTTGAACCTCACATGGAACCTAAGTTAGATCCCTTTGAGCTTGACCTGGATCCTAATCCTCAACCTTTAGGTCAACCCCTAGAATTAGAAAATCTTTTTCAGGACCCTATGATCCTTGAATCTTGTCTTTTAGGTCCTTCTACTCACACTGTTAAACCACCATTAGGGTCAACTCAAATAATTGAAAACAAATTTGCTTTGTCTACTTTCCAAGTTATTGAATATGTTGATTTCATTATTCCGAGCTACTTACATGTTAGAATTCCTTATAGCAAACTTACTAATGAATATGGCCGGGAAAGGGAATTCAATGCAGGTATCCCTCACTTGCAGCTTGGACTATGGAGATTGACTCATACCCCTCCAGAACTTCAGCGCAATAACAATTCTTCGGAGAAGAATTTTTTTCACGCGGGGAGAACTGATGGAGGCAGAGACCACCGACCTCGAAGATACAAATGGAGTTTACGAGTACCATAGACAAAGGCTCAGAGACTCATGAATAAGCTAGCAAAGCTTCACTTATAAAGCTAGCTCAAATAATAGGAGGAACTACTTCAAGGATAAAAGAGGCCCAAGCCCATCTCCAACGCTGCACCTTGCAACCCACATTTGCAGCGAACGCATCATCTTCAACAAAGCAAAAAAGGAAGCTCCAACGTTACATTCGCTCAGCCAAGAAAAAAGGGAAACTCCAACGTCACTTGGCTGCCATCTTCGCTCAAAGCTCCTCAACGTCTCTTGGTGCCGAATAAAGAAGTTCTCCAACGTTTCCTTGCTGCCGACATTCATCTTCAACCAAAATGGAAGCTTCAACGTCTACACCAGCTGCTCACGTGGAAGCCTCAAATGGAAATCGCAACGTCCCTCTGCAGCAACGTCTCTCCCAATCTTCTCCTATATGTATCAAAGCTTGAACCTTGTAACAGACAGAATTTGTTGAAATTGAATCTAATGAAGTAGTTTTCTAGTAATCTTCCTCCTTATCGGATGCTCTCCTTCTCCTTCTCCTTCTAGGGCCGAGCCCTCTTCCCTTCTCTTCCCCTCTCTTCCATTCTCTTTTCCTCACGAAACCAAATCAAACAACCACGCATTCCCTGTTTCCAGATTTTTGAAAGATTGTGAGCACGCCGCCGACGATCCGCCGGTCTGATCCTCACAAAACTTCGGGCATCCCTCCTCCTCCCAAAGACGAAGCCATAGCCACCGGCATCCATCCATCCGATTCTCCGATCACCCGAATCGAACTTCCGTTCGAATCCTCTGTTCTCGCCAGGCTTTCCGCCCTAGTTCCGTCTTCCAGCACCTTTCTCCTCCGACCAGCCACCAATCGATCTCAAACTCTGTCCATCACTTAGCCATCGTCAGAGGGACCTCCAACCGTAACAGGTCCGGCAATCGTGGACCACCGGACGAACGCCGGTCAACTCTGCTCTGCGCTCGTGTTTCCCCTGCTTCCGCCATACTCCCGCCTCAGCTCCGCCTTTCATCGTCGCCCTCCTCCGTCCGGCCACCATTCGTCTCCAAACTCCGGCCATGTCCTCTCGTCAGCCACAGCATCCTCCAGTAGTAGCAGGTTTGGATTTGGTCCATCACCGGACGTCCGGCGACGCCCCCTGTTCTGTCCGCGCGCTTCCCCTGTTCTGCTGAGCAGCGCATCTCCGCCTTTCGACGCTGTCCTCCTCCGACCAGCCAGCGTCCGTCTCAAAACTCCAGCCACCCCTCCAACACCTTCACAAGGACTTCCAGTTGCAGCAGGTCCGGCGATCGTGCACCACCGGACGAGCGCCGACGATCCCAGCCTTCTTGCGCAACTTCCCCTGTTTCTGAATCCATTGCGTGCTGCATTTTGTTTTGGTCAAAATAATAATCTGACTAAGCCTTTTCTTGCAGATATCTTAAGCAATCAGGCTCAACAAAAGTCTTCAACTTTGGCACGTCCAGAAAGAACTAGTTTAGGTCTTCCTCTCAGAATAGTCGGTTTCATTGAAGGCTTGGCAGATCAACTTGGGAAGTATAGCAAAATATCATGACTGATAAAATTCTGCACTGTTCTTTATTTGGCCTATTATTGCAAACATTATAAATTGTTGACAACTCTTCTTCATCTATTTTTCATGTCATTCAAAAGAACTAGTGTGTTCTACTTGCTGGTATAATCAGTTCGAGTTTTGGGCATATGGATTTTTCTACAGGGTATAGCAATTTTCCTAAATGACTATTTTATTGCCCTGGATTTTTGGTTATTTTTCTGAATTTTGATTTTTCTGAAATTAAAAATATAAAAAAAAAAAATGTTTTAATAAGTAGAATAACTCCCACGTTTCCCCCCTACATCACTTCCCAGATAGTTTGGTGGAGGACCGAGAAGTGGCGTTTATTCACCTGGAGCAGGGTGATATGACTGTGGACCAGTATGAATTACAGTTCACGAAATTGGGAAAGTATGCTCCTCACCTGATAAACACTGAAAAGAGGAGAGCTACCAAGTTTCTCAGAGGTCTCAGATGGGACATTAGAGAGCAGGTTGGTGCTCAGCATTTGGAGACCTATGTTGAGACTGTTGGGCGAGCACGCACCATTGAGAGATACATAGCTGAGAGGAGTTCTCATGTTGCCGTGGCAGTGGTTCCTGCAGCTGAGGCGGCGGTTCCTCAGTATGGCAGTGGCGGCAAGGGTAAAAAGTACCCTAAGCATAAGGACTACAAAAAGAGCAGGTATAAGCCTTACTCCTACAAGGCACCGCAGCAGTCCAGGGATGTACCGCAGCAGTTCAGAGATGCCAGGGATGTAAGAAACGGTATCACTTGTAGTTATTGTGGGCTCAAGGGACACCTAGTGAAAGACTGTCATAAGAAGAATGGCATGTGCTTCAGGTGTAAGAAACCTGGGCACATGGCCAGGGACTGCAAAGAGCCTGAGATGCAACCTAGAGGCGCAGATAAGCCTACAGTCCAGACTAGAGTGTATGCTGTGGCTGAGAAGGATACACGAGCTTCCCGATCCGTCGTGGAAGGTACTTTATTCGTATTTGATCAGTTAGCCCGCATATTATTTGACCCTGGTGCAAATTTATCTTTTGTATCTGTTAAGTTTGCTGCATGTTTACCTGTTGTACCTAAGATGCTAGATTATGTTGTGTCTGTCAGTACTCCCTTAGGAAAATCGTTATCTACAGATACTGTTTGTGCTGACTGTGTAGTACATGTAGAGGGTTATGAGTTTCTGGTAGATCTAATCCTCTTAGACATGCAAGATTATGATATCATCTTAGGAATGGATTGGTTGTCTTCCCATCATGCCTTTGTGGATTGCTTTGAGAAAGTAATCACTTTGAATTTGTTAGATGGGAATCGACTGTTTGTGAGAGGTCTAGTGTCAGACCAAGGACCGCATGTGATATCTTTCCTGCAGGCCAGGAAATTACTGGCTAGTGGATGCAAGGGTTATCTTGCGCATGTTAAGGTGCAGGATGATTCTACTTCTGATTTGACTCAGATGGCGGTGGTGAAAGAATTTCCTGATGTGTTCTCTGAAGAATTTTCAGGCTTGCCACCGATTAGAGAAGTAGAGTTTGGCATTGAGTTGGCGCCAGGTACGGCACCTATCTCCAGAGCTCCTTATCGTATGGCTACCTCAGAGCTGGCCGAGCTTAAGAAACAACTGGAGGAATTGCTAGAGAAAGGGTACATTCGGCCTAGTGCTTCTCCCTGGGGAGCGCCAGTGTTATTTGTGAAGAAGAAAGATGGAACCCTGAGAATGTGTATAGACTACAGGCAATTGAACCAAGTGACTATCAAGAATAAGTATCCTCTTCCCAGAATTGATGATCTATTTGATCAATTACAGGGAGCTACAGTGTTCTCTAAGATTGATCTGAGATCAGGGTATTATCAGCTTAGGGTCAAGGATGAGGATATATTTAAGACTGCTTTCAGGACCAGGTATGGGCATTTCGAATTTTTAGTTATGCCTTTTGGACTGACGAATGCACCTGCTGTTTTCATGGATTTGATGAACAGGGTATTCCATGAATTGCTTGACTCTTGTGTGGTAGTCTTTATAGACGATATTTTGGTATACTCACGGACTACTTCAGATCATGTCAGTGACTTGCGCAGAGTGCTGGAGGTTCTGAGGAAGAACCGGTTATATGCCAAGGCTAGTAAGTGTGAGTTCTGGCTAGAGAAGATCAGTTTCCTTGGACATGTGATTTCTGGTCAGGGGGTGTCTGTGGATCCAGTTAAAGTGCAAGCTATCCTTAATTGGGGAAGACCGACTAGTGCTACTGAGATCAGGAGTTTCCTGGGTTTAGCAGGTTACTACCGGAGATTTGTTGAGGGATTCTCCAAGTTGGCGGGTCCTTTAACTAAATTAACCAGAAAGGAGGCCAAGTTTATTTGGGATGATAAGTGTGAAGAGAGCTTCCAAGAGCTGAAGAGAAGGTTGACTAGTACACCGATCCTCATTATTCCTAGTGATGGGGAAAGGTTTACTGTATATACGGATGCTTCAGGCAAAGGGTTGGGTTGTGTCTTGATGCAGAAGGGTTCTGTAGTAGCCTATGCTTCGAGACAACTGAAGGAGTATGAATTGAACTACCCTACTCATGATTTAGAGTTGGCGGCCGTAGTCTTTGCTTTGAAGATATGGCGTCACTATTTGCTGGGCCAGGAGTTTGATCTGTTCACTGATCACCAGAGTCTCAAGTATATCTTCACTCAGAAGGAGTTGAACATGAGACAGAGAAGATGGATGGAGTTGATCAAAGACTATGACTTCTCCATTCAGTATCAGGCTGGAAAGGCCAATGTAGTGGCGGATGCGCTGAGCAGACATCCAGTTACTTCAGTAGCTACTTTACGGGTTAGTGAGTGGCAGTTACTGCAGGAGTTCAGAGATCTCAGGATCAGTGTTTCTCCTAAAGTTCAGACTGGTTACGTGGCTTTTCTCAGAGTACAGTCTGCTTTGTTGCAGAAGATCAGAGATCAGCAGTCTATGGATCCGAAATTAGTTCAGATCAGGGATAGTCTGGTTGATGGCGCAGTTCAGGATTTTAGCCTGTCTGATGATGGTATTTGTAAGACCCGAGAATTTTGATGTATTAAACCCCGGTATGTGACTCATTTTAATTACCTATAATCAGGTATTTATTAACCTTGTGGTGGGATTGTTGGCTAAGGGGAAAATTATTCTCCTATAGGGCAAAAATAAGTTGCTGTGGAGGAGTCTTGAACCTGAGACCTCTCCTGTGCATGTTGTCCTGGCTACCAGAGTTCCAGCCCAATCTTTGTGTTATGTATGTGGGCGCCTACTTATTATGTAAGTATGCAAATTAAATTTCAGATTTCACTTAAGTGATTTGGCTCCACTTAGGAAGTTTCGAAAATTCACCCAACCCTAGCCGCCCCTCACGTTTCTTCCTCTCCCTCTCGTGGACGATTGTGGCCGCGCCTTCCCCTTCGTCCAGCTCCTCTTCCGGCGAGTTTCCGGCGGTGGCGCTTGGTCTTCCGGCGTGGTGGACGGCGGCGACGTGTGGAAGCTTCAAACAACCCTTCTTGCTCACGGTTTGCTTGCAAATCATTCCCAAGGCGAGTGGAAACCTTATGTTACCTCTATTCCAAGTTTATGATCTTTCCTTGACATGTTTCCTTGCTTAATGATGGGAAAAACGAGTAGGTTTGAATGTTCCCTTACCATGAAACCATGAACACCATTTGATGTTTCGAAAATCAGATTTAGGGGCTCTAATCATAGGGCTTTTCGTTCTTTACTTGATTAAATGTCTTAGGAGGATGAGTTATCATGATCTTGATCTTCAATTTGATTGTATAATGTATTCATGAAAAACCCTAGAGCTTGACATGCGCCCATGCCCTAAATTGATGAAATTTCATGCTAACTTTTGGGGAAAACTTAGGATTCATGAAATTAGAAGTATAAGGGAATTTATCATGAATTTTATACTATTTTTGGAGCCTTGATTCATGCTGGCCGAAATTTACCCTAGGGGCATTTTGGTCAATGTTCAGTTAACTTTTGGGGCAAAGCTGTTATTCATGTAATTGAGTTCATAGAGTACTTAAATATGATTTTTGCCTAATTTTAGGAATATTCTATGCATAGTTATATGTGTTATCGTTCTCTTGAAATTAAGTGATGATATTGTTGTGTAATGCTTGTAATTAATCTGTTTGAGTGGAAATTTTGTTTGATAACCTAGAATGGAGATGTTACAATCTAATTGCATGAAATCTAGGATTAACACATTATACCTGCATGGGAACAATTTGTTGAGAACTTTGCATGGTATCTTCCTAACCTGATTGCATGAAACTTAAGGACTACCCTGTCTATGCTGTCTAATTGATTGAGAGTGGTGAATTCGATAAGTTAGATATCCGGGTATTAGTCTTTTGCTATCTGTGTGTGGTGTAAGTCATATCCATTATGTGTGACCCTGGAGATATTGTGAAGTGGGGCAAAGTGCCACGCCTTGGTCAGGCGGGGGCCACCACTTGATCTTCCTTCACAGATATGATTAGTTTAGCATAAGAGAAACAAAGTGCCACGCTACTGGTAAGCGAGGGCCACCTCTTGAACTCTCTGACTGCTGTGTGACCAATGTGGGGAAACAAAGTGCCACGCCGTGACTTGGCGGGGGCCACCTCTTGATTTACCACATTGTCTGAGTGGGTAGATGGAGATCAGCGTGCCACGTCTTAGCTAGACGGGGGCCACCTCCTGATTTCTCCCCTACTGTTTGGCATGCATGCATTCTCTGAGCCCTGACGAGGGAAGGGTCGGACCTTTGTGGTCATTTCGTTCTGTTCTGGATTTGGATATGTTAGGATGGGATGTGCATCTACGTATGTGTTCTGTTTTGCCATATGATGTGTAAGTCTCTATTTTGGTTTTGTTGTATTATGATTGGATTTCGCCATGAGGATTATTTTGTAAGTTTGTATTCTTATCTGTATTTGATTTGATATTTGATAATCGCATTTGGTAAATGTTTTGAAAAACCTTGCATGCTATTTTTGAATGTATTAATGGAGGGGTTTCATAAGGTTCTCACTTGCGGAGCTGTTAGCTCACCCCCTCTAAAATCTACAGGTGAGAGGCAGTGATTGATACGGCGTTATGCACCTTTGAGATATACTGAGTAGCTTGATGAAGCTTTGGGTTTTGTGATATGGACCTTGTAAACGATTTTGGTATTTGAATACTTGTATCTTGATTTTGTTATCTGGGGCCTGCGTGCCTGTATTAGTAGTATTCTGTTTTGGATGATGAAGGCTGTATTTGGGTTACATGTGAGGGCTTAGGCCCATTTTGTTACAAGATTTCGGTTGTGGTATCTTGTCAGCGTTTTGATAAGATTTTATGTTCAATCTGTTCTGTGATGTGTGATTTTGTCTCCGTATAAGTATAGTACGGAGTTGTGATCTGATTCGATTATGTTCAGTATTTTATGAGTTGAAATTACTTGTTGTTATGAATCAGTAAAGCATGTGCCTGTAAGGGAATTTTCCCGAACCTAGTATGTACGTATACATGCTGCCGGATTTTTGTATAAGTTTTCAGATCTTTTATTCCCTAGCTTTGTTCGTAGTAAGATCTTGGCTTTGGCTTTCTTTTGTTTTTCTCTCGTGACGTTCCTCGTGTGATTTCCGCGTGAAATTCGGGGTTAAGTATCGAGGGGCGTTACATATGGTATCAGAGCAGTTTCTAGCGAGTATTAGATCTGGGTATTAAAACATTGTTTGTGTATTGCATAGAATCAGATCTGGGTGGTAAAACATTGTTTGTGTATTGCATAGAAATAAACCCAGTAAGGAATTGGTTGCTAGTAAGATAAGGAAATTATTGTTTATCTTGTCTTGCAAGGTGCAGGAAGGTGAGAATGGTTCGACCCAGGGGTAATGCTGATGATCAGATGGCTGGCTTTATGAGGGCTTTAGAGTCTATGAGTAGTATGATTCAACAACAGGGTGCCCTCATCCAGCAGCAGGCTCAGGCTATGCAAGAACAGCAACAGATGATGAGGGAACAGCGTGAGCAGCATCATGAGTTTCAGCAGCAACTCCTGCAGCAGAACCGCGATCAGCAACAAGAATTTCACCAGCAGATGCAGCAGCAGATGCAGTCCCAGTCTCATTCCTAGCCACAGTCGGCTGAGAAGGAGAATGTGGGGAGTTCTCAGGAGAATGGGCATAAGAGGTATGCACAACTGGTGAAGGAATTTCAGCGTATGAACCCTCCAGCTTTTTATGGGAGCCCAGGGCCTAGAGCAGCTGAGGACTGGCTTGCTGACTTAGATAAGATTTTTGCGGTGATGCGATGTAGCGAAGAAGATAAACTGTGCCTGTCAGTATATATGCTGAAGGGGAATGCTGAGATATGGTGGAAAGGAGTTGAGAGGCTAGCAACTGAAAAAGGGGATAATGTAGACTGGGTTTACTTCATGAGGAAATTTAATGACAAGTACTTTCCACCTAGCATGAATGAAGAGAAGGAGGTGGAGTTTATCCACCTGGTGCAGGGTGACCTTTCTGTGGCTCAATATGATATCATGTTCACCCAGTTGTCCAAGTATGCTCCCCATTTGGTCAGCACTGAGGAACTAAGGGCCAGGAAGTTTCAGAGGGGTTTGAGAAAAGATATCAGAGATCGGATTGTGGCATTACATCTAGAGACCTATGCTGAGGTTTTAGAGAGGGCTCTCACAGTGGAGAGATCAATTTCTGAGCAGGCAGTGGTGATT
Organism: Costus lasius; assembly: GCA_027563935.2. Taxonomy (NCBI): domain Eukaryota; kingdom Viridiplantae; phylum Streptophyta; class Magnoliopsida; order Zingiberales; family Costaceae; genus Costus; species Costus lasius. Next base: position 64,112,814 of record CM050446.2, on the reverse strand, counting down.
GCCCCAACCCCTGTTGTGGAGACTGCTGCTCCAGTTCCCCAGAGTCATGAAAAGAAACAATATAAACACAAGGATAAGAAAGGTAGGCATCCTCCCTACCAGAAGAATTTTAAATCTGCCCGAGGTGATACCGTGGAAGGCAGAAAGTGCTATCATTGTGGAAGCAGTGGTCACGAGATCAAGGACTGCTATAAGAAGTCAGGGGCTTGTTTCAGGTGTGGTAAGGCCGGACACCGTATCAAAGACTGCCCACAGCTGAAGTCTTCATCTCAGGGTACCGATAAGCCCACAGTGCAGACTCGAGTATATGCTATTGCTGAGAAGGACGCCAGGGCTTCTAAGTCAGTTGTGGAAGGTACTCTTTTTGTTTTCGATCAGTTAGCACGTGTTTTATTTGATCCTGGTGCCAATCTCTCTTTCGTATCAGTTCATTTTGTTCGTTATATGCCTGTGGCACCTGAGACTCTTGATTGTGCTATATCTGTCTGCACCCCTATGGGTGATTCCCTGGTAACAGATGTGCTTTATCCTGATTGCATGCTTAGGATAGAGGAATATGACTTGTTTGTTGATTTGATATTGCTTGACATGCTTGACTATGATGTGATATTAGGGATGGACTGGTTGTCCTCTTACCATGCCACCCTAGATTGTTTTGAAAAATTGGTGACTCTGAATTTGAGTGATGGTCATCAATTGCATATCAAAGGTTTGATTGCAGATCAGGGGTTACATGTGATCTCTTTCCTACATGCTCAAAGGTTATTAGCTGGCGGCTGTAAAGGCTACTTGGCACATGTAAAGGTTCAGGATGAACCTGTATCTGATTTGGCTTATATACCTGTGGTGAATGAATTCTCAGATGTATTTTCTGATGAGTTATCTGGTTTACCACCTGACCGGGAAGTGGAATTCAGTATCGACTTGATACGTGGCACTGCCCCAATCTCTAAAGCCCCGTACCGCATGGCCACCTCTGAATTGGCTGAGTTGAAGAAACAGCTGGAAGAATTGCTAGAAAAAGGGTACATCAGGCCTAGCGCGTCTCCTTGGGGAGCGCCTGTGTTGTTTGTAAAGAAGAAGGACGGATCACTGAGAATGTGCATCGATTACCGTCAGCTGAACCAGGTAACAGTTAAGAACAAGTACCCTCTGCCCCGTATTGATGATCTCTTCGATCAGTTACAGGGCGCTACTGTCTTCTCCAAGATTGACTTAAGGTCTGGGTATTATCAGCTGAAGGTCAGAGAGGAGGATGTAGTTAAGACAGCATTCAGGACAAGGTATGGGCATTATGAATTTTTAGTTATGCCTTTTGGACTAACGAATGCCCCTGCTGTCTTTATGGATCTTATGAATAGGATGTTTCACCATCTCCTGGATAAATGCGTGGTTGTATTTATCGATGACATTTTGGTTTACTCGCGGAGTGCTCAAGATCACGCACAGGACTTACGCAAGGTGATGGAAATTCTGAGAAGTAAAAGGTTGTATGCCAAGGCTAGTAAATGCGAGTTCTGGTTGGAGAAGATTAACTTTTTGGGACATGTGATATCTGGACAGGGTGTGTCTGTGGATCCAGCTAAGGTAGAGGCTATTATTAGCTGGGGAAGACCAACAAATACATTTGAGATTCGAAGTTTCTTGGGCTTAGCAGGTTACTACCGCAGATTTGTTGAAGGGTTTTCCAAGCTGGCGGGCCCTTTAACAAAGTTGACCAGGAAGAATGCTGATTTCATCTGGGATGTCAAGTGCGAGGAAAGTTTCCTCGAGCTGAAGAAGCGTTTGACTAGTGCACCGATTCTCACTATACCTAGTGGCGGTGAAGGTTTCACTGTGTACACGGACGCCTCTGGCAAAGGTTTGGGCTGTGTACTCATGCAGCATGGTAAGGTGGTTGCCTATGCTTCCAGGCAGCTAAAGGAATACGAGTCCAACTACCCTACCCATGACTTGGAGTTGGCTGCAGTGGTGTTTGCATTGAAGATTTGGCGTCATTATCTGCTGGGTCAGACTTTCGATTTGTACACCGACCATCAGAGCCTTAAATACATATTTACCTAGAAAGAACTCAACATGCGGCAGCGGCGGTGGATGGAACTGATCAAAGATTATGATTTTACTATTCACTATCAGGAGGGTAAGGCAAATGTGGTTGCGGACGCATTGAGCAGGCGGCCTGTGACCTCTATGGCTGCACTTCTTGTGCAGGAGTGGCGCTTACTTGATGAGTTCAGTAGACTTCGATTGGATGTGACACCTCGTGGTAATAAGTGTTTTGTTGCTGCACTTAGAGTTGAGTCTGATATTTTGCAAAAGTTGAGCAAAGCACAGTTGGTTGATCCTGAAATTTTGAAATGGAAAGAAAAACTGGAGATGGGATTGATTGAGGATTTCAACCTATCCACAGATGGTTTGCTTAGGTTCCATGGAAGGGTCTGTGTCCCTGAGGACCCTAAGTTGAGACAGGAGATTTTAGCTGAAGGCCACAGTTCTAAGTATTCTATTCACCCTGGTAGTACCAGAATGTATCAGGACCTGAAGAAAAGTTTCTGGTGGCAAGGGATGAAGAATGATGTGGCGCAGTATGTGGCAAGATGTTTGACATGCCAGACGGTTAAAGCCGAGCATCAGAGACCGGGTGGATCCCTCCAACCACTTCAGATTCCTCTGTGGAAATGGGAAAATATCAGCATGGACTTTGTCTGTGGATTACCCCGGACCAGAAAAGGGCACGATGCTATTTGGGTTATCGTGGATAGACTTACTAAGTCCGCCCACTTTTTGCCTATCAAGATGACTTATCCTTTGGAGAGGCTTGCCAGGTTATACATTGACGAGATTGTGAGATTGCATGGTGTTCCGGTGGATATTGTATCTGACCGCGATTCCAGGTTCTTATCTCGGTTTTGGAAGAAGCTTCAGGAAGATTTGGGCACCAAGCTCAGTTTTAGCACTGCATATCACCCGCAGTCTGATGGGCAGACTGAGAGAACCATACAGACATTGGAGGACTTGCTGAGATCTTACATCGTTGATTGGCATGATGAGTGGGATAGAGACTTAGCCCTGATTGAGTTTACCTACAACAATAGTTACCACTCTAGTATCCAGATGGCCCCGTACGAGGCATTGTACGGAAGAAGATGCAGAACTCCCTTGAGTTGGGAGGAGGTAGGTGATAGGACCTTGCTCCAGTCTGATGCTGTGCAGGAAGCCACAGATAAGGTAAAGATTATTCAAGAAAAGCTAAAGGCTGCGCAGGATAGACAGAAAAGCTACGCTGATGTGAGAAGGAGACCTCTGGAATTCATGGTGGGAGAACATGTATTTGTTAAGGTTTCTCCTACAAAAGGTGTGATGCGATTTGGAAAGAAAGGGAAATTAAGCCCTAGATATGTGGGTCCGTTTGATATCATCGAGAGGGTTGGACCTGTTGCTTACCGATTAGCCTTACCGCCATCCTTGGAGCATCTGCACAGTGTGTTTCACGTATCCGTGCTTAGGAAGTATTGTCATGACCCGTCACATATCTTGGATTCAACACCTTTGCAAATTGATGGAAATCTGACTTATGTTGAAAGGCCACTTAAGATTGTGGATAGAAAGGAGAGAGTCCTTCGAGGCAAGGTGATACCTCTAGTGAAAGTTATTTGGGGAAATCAGTCCGTGGAAGAAGCTACTTGGGAGTTGGAAACCGATATGAGAAAGGATTACCCACATTTGTTTGAACCTGCTCCCGATTTGCTTTAGAGGACTAAAGCCTTTTAAGGAGGAGAGGATGTAAGACCCGAGAATTTTGATGTATTAAACCCCGGTATGTGACTCATTTTAATTACCTATAATCAGGTATTTATTAACCTTGTGGTGGGATTGTTGGCTAAGGGGAAAATTATTCTCCTGTAGGGCAAAAATAAGTTGCTGTGGAGGAGTCTTGAACCTGAGACCTCTCCTGTGCATGTTGTCCTGGCTACCAGAGTTCCAGCCCAATCTTTGTGTTATGTATGTGGGCGCCTACTTATTATGTAAGTATGCAAATTAAATTTCAGATTTCACTTAAGTGATTTGGCTCCACTTAGGAAGTTTCGAAAATTCACCCAACCCTAGCCGCCCCTCACGTTTCTTCCTCTCCCTCTCGTGGACGATTGTGGCCGCGCCTTCCCCTTCGTCCAGCTCCTCTTCCGGCGAGTTTCCGGCGGTGGCGCTTGGTCTTCCGGCGTGGTGGACGGCGGCGACGTGTGGAAGCTTCAAACAACCCTTCTTGCTCACGGTTTGCTTGCAAATCATTCCCAAGGCGAGTGGAAACCTTATGTTACCTCTATTCCAAGTTTATGATCTTTCCTTGACATGTTTCCTTGCTTAATGATGGGAAAAACGAGTAGGTTTGAATGTTCCCTTACCATGAAACCATGAACACCATTTGATGTTTCGAAAATCAGATTTAGGGGCTCTAATCATAGGGCTTTTCGTTCTTTACTTGATTAAATGTCTTAGGAGGATGAGTTATCATGATCTTGATCTTCAATTTGATTGTATAATGTATTCATGAAAAACCCTAGAGCTTGACATGCGCCCATGCCCTAAATTGATGAAATTTCATGCTAACTTTTGGGGAAAACTTAGGATTCATGAAATTAGAAGTATAAGGGAATTTATCATGAATTTTATACTATTTTTGGAGCCTTGATTCATGCTGGCCGAAATTTACCCTAGGGGCATTTTGGTCAATGTTCAGTTAACTTTTGGGGCAAAGCTGTTATTCATGTAATTGAGTTCATAGAGTACTTAAATATGATTTTTGCCTAATTTTAGGAATATTCTATGCATAGTTATATGTGTTATCGTTCTCTTGAAATTAAGTGATGATATTGTTGTGTAATGCTTGTAATTAATCTGTTTGAGTGGAAATTTTGTTTGATAACCTAGAATGGAGATGTTACAATCTAATTGCATGAAATCTAGGATTAACACATTATACCTGCATGGGAACAATTTGTTGAGAACTTAGCATGGTATCTTCCTAACCTGATTGCATGAAACTTAAGGACTACCCTGTCTATGCTGTCTAATTGATTGAGAGTGGTGAATTCGATAAGTTAGATATCCGGGTATTAGTCTTTTGCTATCTGTGTGTGGTGTAAGTCATATCCATTATGTGTGACCCTGGAGATATTGTGAAGTGGGGCAAAGTGCCACGCCTTGGTCAGGCGGGGGCCACCACTTGATCTTCCTTCACAGATATGATTAGTTTAGCATAAGAGAAACAAAGTGCCACGCTACTGGTAAGCGAGGGCCACCTCTTGAACTCTCTGACTGCTGTGTGACCAATGTGGGGAAACAAAGTGCCACGCCGTGACTTGGCGGGGGCCACCTCTTGATTTACCACATTGTCTGAGTGGGTAGATGGAGATCAGCGTGCCACGTCTTAGCTAGACGGGGGCCACCTCCTGATTTCTCCCCTACTGTTTGGCATGCATGCATTCTCTGAGCCCTGACGAGGGAAGGGTCGGACCTTTGTGGTCATTTCGTTCTGTTCTGGATTTGGATATGTTAGGATGGGATGTGCATCTACGTATGTGTTCTGTTTTGCCATATGATGTGTAAGTCTCTATTTTGGTTTTGTTGTATTATGATTGGATTTCGCCATGAGGATTATTTTGTAAGTTTGTATTCTTATCTGTATTTGATTTGATATTTGATAATCGCATTTGGTAAATGTTTTGAAAAACCTTGCATGCTATTTTTGAATGTATTAATGGAGGGGTTTCATAAGGTTCTCACTTGCGGAGCTGTTAGCTCACCCCCTCTAAAATCTACAGGTGAGAGGCAGTGATTGATACGGCGTTATGCACCTTTGAGATATACTGAGTAGCTTGATGAAGCTTTGGGTTTTGTGATATGGACCTTGTAAACGATTTTGGTATTTGAATACTTGTATCTTGATTTTGTTATCTGGGGCCTGCGTGCCTGTATTAGTAGTATTCTGTTTTGGATGATGAAGGCTGTATTTGGGTTACATGTGAGGGCTTAGGCCCATTTTGTTACAAGATTTCGGTTGTGGTATCTTGTCAGCGTTTTGATAAGATTTTATGTTCAGTCTGTTCTGTGATGTGTGATTTTGTCTCCGTATAAGTATAGTACGGAGTTGTGATCTGATTCGATTATGTTCAGTATTTTATGAGTTGAAATTACTTGTTGTTATGAATCAGTAAAGCATGTGCCTGTAAGGGAATTTTCCCGAACCTAGTATGTACGTATACATGCTGCCGGATTTTTGTATAAGTTTTCAGATCTTTTATTCCCTAGCTTTGTTCGTAGTAAGATCTTGGCTTTGGCTTTCTTTTGTTTTTCTCTCGTGACGTTCCTCGTGTGATTTCCGCGTGAAATTCGGGGTTAAGTATCGAGGGGCGTTACAGTATTCTTCGATTTCGTGGAAGGGTATGTGTCCCTGAGGAACCAAGCTTGAGGAAAGAAATATTGGAGGACAGCCATAACTCCAAATATTCTCTACATCCTGGCGTGACTAAGATGTATCAGGACCTCAAGAAGAGTTTTTGGTGGCCGGGCATGAAGAAAGAGGTATATGATTTTGTCTCTAGGTGTTTAACCTGTCAGACTGTAAAGGCTGAACACCAGAAGCCTGGTGGTTTATTACAGCCCCTTCCTATTCCTGAGTGGAAGTGGGAATGCATCAGTATGGATTTTGTATGTGGTTTGCCCAGAACCAGATTGGGTCATGATGCTATTTGGGTGATTGTTGATAGACTTACTAAATCAGCCCACTTTCTCCCGATTAAGATGACTTATTCGTTAGAGAGGCTGGCTAGATTGTACATTGATGAGATAGTCAGACTGCATGGAGTTCCTGTTGATATTGTGTCTGATAGGGACTATCGGTTTTTGTCCAGATTTTGGAAGAGCTTACAGGAAGGTTTGGGTACTAAGTTGAGTTTTAGTACAGCATATCATCCTCAGTCTGATGGCCAGACGGAGCGTACTATACAAACTCTAGAAGATCTGTTGAGAGCCTATGTGGTTGATTGGAGTTCTGAGTGGAACCGGGATCTATCTTTGATAGAGTTTACTTATAATAATAGCTTCCACTCCAGTATTCAGATGGCTCCTTATGAGGCTTTGTATGGGAGAAGGTGTAGGACTCCCTTGTGTTGGGAGGAAACTGGTGACAGAATGATTTTGAGATCTGATGCAGTTCAGGAGACTACTGATAAGGTCAGAGAGATCCAGGATAAACTGAAAATTGCTCGGGATAGACAGAAGAGTTATGCTGACGACCGTCGTCGTTCCTTGGAGTTTATGGTAGGGGACCATGTGTTCTTGAAGGTGTCGCCTACTAAGGGTGTTATGAGATTTGGCAAAAAGGGCAAGTTGAGCCCTAGGTTTGTAGGCCCTTTTGATATTATTGAGAGAGTTGGTCCAGTGGCTTACCGATTGGCTTTACCTCCTGCTATGGATCATGTGCATAATGTATTCCATGTCTCTGCTTTGAGGAAATATCATCCTGATCCATCTCATGTGTTGGAGTTGGAACCTCTTCAGATTCAGAGTGATTTGACTTTTGAGGAAAGACCTCTTCGGATTGTGGATAGAAAAGATAAAGTGCTGAGGAACAAGACTATACCTTTGGTAAAGGTTATCTGGGGAAATCAGTCAGTTGAGGAGGCGACATGGGAGACTGAAGCTGATATGAGGAAATTTTATGCTTACCTCTTTGATGATATGGATGCTGAGCTTTAGAGGACTAAAGCTTTATAAGGAGGGAGGGATGTAAGATCCAAGGATCTTAAGTCCTGGTAAGCATTATTTGGATTTAAATAAAATCATTAGCTGTGATATTTTATTATGATTTAAATAAAATTATTGGATGCTAATTAACTGGCTTATTGATTGTTAATTTGTAATTATTTGATTTGAGTTTATTTGGTTGTTAATTTATTGTAAATTAATTAGAGATTATTTATTTGATTATTGGCTGTTAATTTATGATGAATTATTATTGGTTGTTCATAATAAATTAATTAGGATTTATGGGTTGTAAATTGTAAGTTAATTAATTACAGTTTGTTGGTTAATTAATTAGACCTTATTGGTTAATTAATTAGACCTTATTGGTTAATTAAATCCTTATTGGATATTAATTAAATCCTTATTGGATTTCGGTTAAGTGATTGGTTATTTGTAAGTTAATTAAATTAATTGGTTAACTATGGGTTATTGGGTTTGAAAATTCGAAATTATGAATTATATGGGTTAAACCCTATTGGAATTAATTGGTTAATGGGTTTAAAATTTAAAAACCCAAAGTTTAAGTGGTAATATCGACTAGGGTGAGATTATTGGCGATTTTTGGAGTCTTGAGAAAAATTAGGGTGGCGGCTTGAAGAAGTGGCGATTATTGAAGAGTTTTGAGGCGATTTTTCTCCATCTTCTTCCCTTGGCGAATTTCCCTTGAGGTGAAACTTTCTTGGCGATTTCTTGGGGATCCTTTGGGTGACTTCAAAGGCTTTGGACGATTTTTGTTGGGGAGATTTTTAACCTAAGTTTCAAGGTGAGTGGGTTGTCTTAATTGATTCCTAACAATTGGGTTGTGTTATTGATGCATGAGATTGATTAGAGATTTGCAATGTTAAAAATCGAAAATTCAAGACTTCTTCTTGTGATAACCGAAAGTTATAATGGTATAATTGTCATGGAAACCGAATATTTATATATCCTTATTATTCATGAAACCGAATTTAAGATCTTCTTGTATTTTCATGAAAACCGAAATTTTGTAAAAGGTATGTATCTCATGAAAACCGAAAATTGTGGCATGAAATTTAAGGTATTTTTATAGGGATTTTTGGTAGCTTTAGATCATTGAATTTTGAGCATGAAATTCTTGTTAACTAGGTATTTTATAGGGAATTTTGGTAACATTAGATCAATGATTTTTATAGCATGTATGAAAACCGATACCTTTATAATTGTAGTTAAACCGAAATTTTTATAGTTGTAGTTAACATGTTTACATGTGGTAATTTGTGGTAATTTGTAAAGTGATTTATAAGAATACATGTTTTACAATTTATGTTGATTTTATGGATGCTTTATAAATGCTGTTAACGCTACCTTGGTTATTTCTTTATGTGTGTAACATATTATATGTTTATGGTCATGTATTTTGTTTGAGAAAATTTGGGTGAAAACATAGCAAAATTTGATTAAACTAATCAGCATGAAATTTAAGGACTACACTATATTCGGTGATATTCGAATATAAAATATTATGTGTTATGTTATGTGAATTTTGAACAATATGTGTGATTATGTGAATTTGGAAAATTATGGGTTATGTAAATTTGGAAAATTATGTGATTATGTGATGGTTAGGACTAAGGCTAGGTGTAACTATGAACTCAAGGGGATAGTCCTTATGTGTTATGTCAAGGGTTTGAATTTCAGCCCTGTATTGTGATATGTGAGGAGGTTGATGTTCAGCCTGCCTATTATGATTATTGTGATGGGGGTTGATGCCTGCCCGATATGATTTTTGTGATGACTATCCTAGAGTCTAGTTGACACTTAGGAGTCCACCTTTGTGAAATATGTTCACCTATGTGAAATATGAAATAAGATGTGTCTGTTGTCCAGTAGGAACCTTTTGGGAGAACGGGTTTTGACGCAAAGTGCCATGTCTTGGTCGGACAGGGGCCACCTCTTGATGTCATTACTCTTTTATGTTATGGGGTGATATAAGACGCAAAGTGCCATGTCTTGATCAGATAGGGGCCACCTCTTGATGTCATCACTCTCATTTTGTGATATGGGGTGTCGTAGAGCAAAGTGCCACATCATGACCTGGCGGGGGCCACCTCTTGAATCTACACACAATCCATCGATGTGTTATGGGGTGATAGAGCAAAGTGCCACGTCGTGACCTGGCGGGGGCCACCTCTTGATTCTACTCACTATCCATGTTTATGTGTTGCACGAGATTTTGCAGCTCCCAGTGCTTTGGCCAAGCTGGGTTAGACCATATTGGTCACTACTGATTATGCTGGACAACTAGGTTAATTAAGTATGGTGTGTTTAGTTGGTTTAGAATATATGTGTTTAATTGGGTTAGAGTAAAACTCTAGAACCTGAATTTGTAATATGCTAGTGTGTACATTTAACTGTCTATATGACTTCTGTTTCTTTATTTTGTTATATGTTGACATAATGTTCCTGTTAAAGATTTTTAAAATAATATGCCTATATTTTTGAATGTATGTTCTGGATGGTCGATTTAGACTATCCACTCACTGGGCTGTGTAGCTCACCCCTCATTAATTTCAGGCATAGAGCAGGGGCGCATTTCTTGAGTGCATTGGCGTGGATAATTATGCTAATTGCTGTTTTAAGAACTTTTGTGCTTAATTCTTGGGGGCTGGTTGTGGCCTTAACATGAATTATATGAACTATGTGAACCATGTGAATTATGTGAATTGTGTTGCCGGCTATGGCAGTCTTATGAGTTTGATTTTTGTGTCACCGCGGGCTTCAGCCTTGTTTCGGTGTATGGTATGAGTTTATAAAATCGACTTTGTGGCTTTGTTTTGAATTTCGAATCGAATTGTATTTATGCCATCGGATTTGATATAACTGTTGCCTTGCATATGTCTAGTGCAAGGATTGCGTGGTGGCAGGTACCCTTATGTGATTTATGAGATTTGTGTTTTGTGAATTTGTATGTATGGATTTATGGAAATTTTCAGATCGTGTTTTTCTTGAACTCGGTTTTACCTAGCATATGAATCGATCTTATATGAAACATCCTGTATCATTTGTGAATTGTGCCATTTGTTTGGGGTTAAGAATGTGGGATGTTACACCTTCTGTAAGATCCAAGAATCTGAATTCCTTGTAAGTACTATTCTTGATTTAAATCTTTGGCTATGATATTTTTTCCTATGTTTTGTTTTTGTAAACTCTAGGATGGGGGAGAGTTTTATCTCTAAAACCTTTAGGGGTTATTTATAAATTAGTGGCAAAGGGTTAGTGAATATTAATCTAAGTCTTAATGGATTTTGACTCTAGTAATTAATTAATTAGAGCTTATTGGATGTTAATTAAATCCTTATTGGATTTTCGCTTAAGTGAATAATTAATTATGGGTTATTGGGTTTGTACTTAAATTAGATGGATTTTGGGTTTAAAATTTGAATTAATCAGTAAGTGGGTTAATTCATAAACCCTATTCGAATTAATTAGTTAGCGGGTTTGAAAATTTAAAAACCAAAAATCCAAGGGGGGGCGGACGGCTAGGGCAAAGAAGTTGGCGTTTTGGCTTGAAGGCTTGGGCAATTTCTTGAAGGCTTGGGCGATTTCTTGAAGGCTTGGACGAATTTTCTTCTTCCTCTTCTTTTTCCCTTGGCCGGCGTCTTTGGTGTTTGGTGGCGTTTCTCTTCCATTGGTGGCGTCTACCAAGGAACATTTCAAGGCCTTGGACGAGTTGTGTGGAGAGATTTTCATCTTGGTGTTCACGGTTCAAGATAAGAGGTGAGTGGGGTGTCTTATTCGAAATCTATCCACTTGGTTGTGCTAGATAATAAATTTGATTTCTTGGAAATTTTACCATGTTAAAAACCGAAACTCAAGGTGTATCTTTCATGAAAACCGAAATCTTGCAACATGAAATTTACGATATTTCTTGTATGGAATTTAGGTAGTTTTAAGTGTTGGGGTATGCCCTTAAGCCTAATGTTTGAGGCCTTGGGAATGTATCAGTATCATGTAATAAACTCTTATGTTTATAAAGGCATGGTTGTTATTCAGGTTGTTACCTTGTCTGCTGTAATAAGTGTACTTCTGAATAATGTCTCAAAGCTGTTCAGCTAGGCTGACATGCAGTAAAGTCCTTAGTCGAGATATCTTGGTGAACATGAGACAGCCTTGATATGATTGAGACTAATATGTGTTCTAATCTTATAGGATGCTTCGAGCATGGAATAAGATGTAGACTCATGGGTACATTGGATGTACTGGACAGACCCTACTAGGATATTCAATTGTTTGTCACAATGTGAATATTCCTTAATTGCGACAAGTGGCACATTTCCTCTGACTTGAGATCACTTGTGTTTCTAAATGATGATTGTCATTGTTTTGAGGTAGTTCAATATCATTTGAAACATAATGATTATAGACTATCTTGGATAATGAACTTGAGTCAGGTTAGGGCACTAGTGATAGACAAAGGATTGCCGTCTCCTTGTTTAAGGAGTGTGATGTTCTTAAGGGGCCCCCTGGATGAGATGATTGAGAAAGTGTATGGCCATACCCAGGTGACAGTGATCATCTGATCTAATCATGCTCATCATATTGGAGTTACAAGCTTGACACGCTTGTCCAATAAGAACATCCAGTGGCAAAGGACATATGTATGCCTAGATGAAGTTGATTCACACTTGTGCTGTTTTTGGGTGTAGTCTTGGAAGACTCTTTCCTTTATATCGGGAGACAGTGATGTGTTGCTAGATACCCCTCACTGATCGTGATAACGTGAGTTATCGTTACCGACATTTAAAGGAAACCCTTAGGGTCGCACAATTTGATGATATGGCTTACTTAAGTCAGATCGTGTGGACTGAATTGTTTGAGTTCAGTTTAAAGGGATTTAATCTCTGATTGTAAGTGAGATCTGGTCTGATCATGTTTGATTGATTGGGGCTTGAGATCGGTAAGCTTCGATTGAGAGATTGGATGCTAGATCGATGAGATCAAGAGCATCAAGAGATCAACGGTTAGATCTGGAGCCTTAGGGTTTAATTTAGATCTAGACTGGATTGCTTGGCTTGGTTCTTAAACCGAACCAAAATTGAACCGGCTCATTAAAGAGCGCTTGGTTCAAATAGAGAACAATTTGCGATTGGGAAATGTTCATGGTCGCATGAAGAAGTGGCTTACTATTTTTAGAAGCCATGTTCACACGTCTCATGTCGCCACTTGCGCTCTCCTATTCTTGCTCTCGCCCCTTCCTCTCGTCACAAGAAGATTTCTCGTGTGGTGAAGGCGGACGAGGAGTAGAAGAAGTTTTTTCGCCGAGCAGGTCATCTCATCTCCCTTCACGGATTGGGACTCTTGGAGAGCTTTGCTAGCACAAAGATCGACAAGGAGAAAGTCTTTCTCATCTTGTGTGCGTCATCTCTGGAGGAAAGCCATTTCGCTTTCTGCTTCCAAGACGCCATCTAGAAATGGCATCGGTATGATTTCTTTCTTGCATACAAAAGATTTAATGTTGATTATATAAGATGCATTTGATCCCTAGAAACCCCTTCCGCTGAATTCCATATGCGCCTATTAGGGTTTCACCGCCCCTCTTGGGGACTTTCAATTGGTATCAGAGCCTAGGTTCTATGCATCTTTTTATGATTGCTTAACCTTTTGTGATCCTTGTATGCGATTATATGCTTAGATCTAACCTACATGCGAAAGTTACATGTTAAGTTTGCATATTCGAATCTTGATGAATGTTTTCTTGGCGCATGTTGTTGGCGCATGCTTTATGTTTTCTTCAAAACTACTTGACATGCGCGACACACTCTAGATCTAAGGCCTTGCAGTAAACCCTTAGACGGGTTATTAGGGTTGAAGTCACCCCCTAGGTTGGATCCAAAAGTCTGATCAGACCATCTGACAGCCTTGATGGGTTGACCAGGTAGCACCTGTGCGCAAGCACGTGGTGGCTACAGGTCGACTGCAGACAGGCGTGTAGCGATGTCTGATTGAGACAACCGATGAACGCACATGAGTTAGGCCCGGGGTCACACCCGCTTGCCAGACCTCATTGTGGTCGTTCAGCCCTGGCGCATGCATGGTTGACCCTATGGTCGACTCAAGTCAGTTAGGACTTGGTGCATGCAAGGGCAGTGGATCTGACTAGGTTGGATGAGTGGATCCCTAGTAATGGACCGTTGTAAGGTTGTAGGGCACATAAGCAAAATAAAATTGAAGCCCATGGGGTTTTTTCAAAAATTTTATTTTAATGATTGGATCACATGTTAATCGATGCCATGTGTATGTTTATTTAATCTTATGTGGGCTGCCCAAGTTTAATGTGTGCTGTGCTGGGGCCTGCGTGCCTGGTTAATTTTGTAAATTAATTTTATATTGTGATCTGCGCATCACATTGGTTTAATTTATAAAATGTAATTGACCTGCGTGTCAATCTTGTCTAGATAGTTAAATTTGTAATTTAATTAGACAAGAGCACAGAGCACACTTGGCAGAGGCGCATGCAGCAGTGGCTAGACCAGGTGGGAGGTCCAGGGTTCGACTCTGGGACCAGGCGCATTTACCTGGTGGGCGCACCTGAGCTGCAGATGGCGCTTGGGCCCTGGTTTGGGCCAGATGAGCAGCAAAAGCCCCATGAAGAAAAGCAAGTGAAGACTTAAGTTAATTAAGGTCTTACTTAGGTTATGGGCTTTTACCACATAAGATCCATGCTTTCTTTTATTGTTTATATAAGTAGAACAGCATGTTTTAATTTATCTTCTGCTATCACCATAGGAATTGCATGATAGTGAAGAAGATAATAGACCGTTAAAATCCAACGCTAAATATCAAGCTCGAAAGCCTTCTGACGCGAAACCTCACTGTTCTGACTATCGTTGGAGCCGTGTTGTACCCACTCAGTGGGCACGTCCATCTATCTTCAGACGGTGTGGGATTACACCTGTGTGTTACAGAGTAGGGATTTATCCCTTCTCGTTGCTCAGCATAGCACATGGTGGTCCAGGGAGTAGGTCGGGTCAGCTTGACCATGTAGGCTACATATCTGGCGCATATGGTAGCACATGGGGGCAGCCATCTGTGGGGTCAGAGATTGTGTTGTACCAACTCAGTTGGCACAGTCTGCTGGACTGCCCAGATGAAGGGGAATCGCACGGGTTGGCGATTGGCTTGGACAGCCTACCAGAGATTAGTGCTTGTACTCTCTGTGCATCTTATCTCGCCTGAGCGGGACGCGGAGACCAAGTATGAAATCTAGATCCCATCTCACTAAAAGAGTGTTTACTCTTTCGGACTGTTTAATGGATTTTTCAGTCAGATAAAATAGTGAGAAAAAGAATCTTTCTTAAGTCCTGATTGATTCTTAACATTGATACTGACCTTGCTGTTCTTGCATTGTTGTAGATACCTGCAGCAACGAACACCATGAACTTCAATGTGCGATCCCTACTGGAAAGGGAGAAGTTTGCTGGGCCGAACTTCTCTGACTGGTTTGGACACCTTAAGATTATTCTTAAGGCAGAGAGGAAACTGTATGTCCTCGAGACGGCGATACCGCCTCAGCCCGCTCCGAACGCCGCAAGGGCGGTTCGGGAAGCCTATGAAAAGCACGTCAATGATAGCATTGATGTCGCTTGCCTGATGTTAGCGTCTATGACGCCACCGCTGCAGCGTCAGCATGAGGATATGTCTGCTATAGACATGATAGCACACCTCAAGATGCTGTATGCTGCACAGGCGAGGACTGAACGCTATAATTTGACGAAGCTCTTCTTTCAGAGCAAACTGGCTGAAGGGAGCCCAGTAGGAGCTCACGTGCTCAAGATGATTGGGCACAAGGAAGCTCTAGAGAAACTGGGGCATACCATCAACCAGGAGCTTGCTGTGGATATTATTCTGCAGTCTCTCCCGCCTTCATTCGACGCGTTCATTATTAATTTTAATATGAACAAAATCGATTGTACTCCGGCAGAGCTGCTGAATATGCTCCTCACTACTGAGGAGACTCTGAAGGGAAAGCCTTCGACCTCTGTCTTAATGGTTCCTTCCAGGAACAAGAAGAAGGGGAAGAAGGGCAAAGCCCCTGTCAAGAGCTACAGCAAGGCTCTGAAGCAGAAGGTGAAGCGGTCCAAGGAATACAGGTGTTTCCATTGTGGCCAGCTAGGTCACTGGAAAAAGGACTGTAAAGCGCTCCAAGGAGATAAGAGGGGAAGCTTCGCTTCTGGCTCAGGTATTTATGTGACTGAGGTCATGTTTTCTTCTTCTATATCATGGGTGTTGGACACTGCATGTGGAGTTCACATTTATTCAAATGTGCAGGAACTCAAGAGAAGAAGACAGGTGGGACAGCATGAGGTGGACCTACGCGTTGGAAACGGGGCACGGGTTGCTGCTGTTGCTGTAGGAGACTATTTCATTTCTTTACCATCTGGAATTGTATTGGAACTAGACAATTGTTACTTTGTTCCCAGCATTACTAAGAATATTATCTCCATTCCTGCTCTTGTCAGGAAAGGATTTTCCTTTGAATGCAATATTTCAAAGTGTGTTTTATCTTATGATAATATTGTTTATGCAACTGGTTCAATTAACAATGGGTTATACATGTTGGACATGGAATGTTCTATACAGAAAATTGATATTAAGAAAGCCAAGAATGCTGATGACAGCACCTTGCTATGGCATAGTCGTTTAGGCCATATTAACGAGAAACGCATTAAGCGGTTGCATGATCATGGACTGCTGGGATCATTCTCCTATGAGGAGATTGATACATGCAAGGCTTGTTTAATGGGTAAAATGACGAAGTCACCTTTTCTTCACAAAGGTCAAAGGGCTTCAGGTTTACTTGACCTTATACACAGTGATGTGTGTGGGCCATTGAGTAAACATGCCAGAGGTGGCTATCAGTACTTCATTACCTTTACTGATGATTTCAGTAGATATGGGTATGTATATTTAATGAGACATAAAAGTGAATCTTTTGACAAGTTCAAAGAGTTCAAGAATGAAGTACAAAATCAGCTAGGCCGAAATATCAAGGCACTTCGCTCAGATCGAGGTGGAGAATACCTAAGTCATGCGTTTACTGACTATTTAAAGGAGTGTGGGATTATCTCACAGCTCACTCCGCCAGGAACACCGCAATGGAATGGTGTGTCCGAGAGGAGAAATAGAACGTTACTTGATATGGTTCGTTCTATGATGAGTCAGGCTACTCTTCCATATTCCTTTTGGGGTTTTGCACTGGAAACAGCTGCAAAAGTACTAAACCGAGTGCCATCCAAGGCCGTTTCTAAGACCCCATATGAATTATGGTATGGGAAACAGCCGAGCTTGACATTTATCAGGATCTGGGGCTGCGAGGCTTATGTCAAAAAGCTCGCCTCTGGAAAACTAGAGAGCAGATCTGACAAATGTATCTTTGTCGGTTACCCTAAGGAAACTAAGGGTTATTATTTCTTCGATCCCAAAGAGAACAAGGTATTTGTTGCTCGGACGGCAATATTTCTTGAGAAGGAGTTTCTTCTGCAAGAGGCCAGTGGGAGAGAAATAAAGCTGGATGAGAATCCAGAGGAAGGACAAAGTGATCAAGCACAGTTGGATGAGCCTGAGCCGGTAGATCAGGATATTGAACAACCTGAGACTCAAATATCACGGGAACCGCGAAGATCGGGAAGGATTCGTCGACAGCCTGAGCGCTATGACGGAGTCTACATCATTGATAATGATGAACCCCTCACTTATGCGGATGCGGTCAGTGGACCGGAGTCAGCGAGATGGCTTGAAGCTATGCGCGCCAAGATGGACTCCATGTCAGATAACCAAGTCTGGGATTTGGTTGATCCGCCTCCGGGAGTAATCCCTATAGGCTGTAAATGGATCTTCAAGAAGAAGATTGTTGGAGTATGCCCTTAAGGCTAATGTTTGAGGCCTTTGGGATTGTAATAGTATCATGTAATAAACTCTTATGTTTATAAAAGGCATGGTTATTATTCAGCTTGTTACCTTGTCTGCTGTAATAAGTGTACTTCTGAATAATGTCTCAAAGCTGTTCAGCTAGGCTGACAGGCTATAAGTCCTTAGTCGAGATATCTTGGAGAACATGAGACAGCCTTGATATGATAGAGACTAATATGAGTGCTAATCTTATAGGATGCTTCGAGCATGGAATAAGATGTAGACTCATGGGTACATTGGATGTACTGGACAGACCCTACTGGGATATTCCATTGCTTGTCACAATGTGAATGATCCTTGTAAGCAACAAGTGGCACATGTCCTCTGACTTGAGATCACTTGTGTTTCTAAATGAGGATTGTCATTGTCTTGAGCTAGTTCAATATCATTTGAGATATAATGATTATAGACTATCTTGGATGGTGAGCTTGAATCAGGTTAGGGCACTTGTGATAGATAAAGGATTGCCGTCTCCTTGTTTAAGGAGTGTGATGTTCTATAGGGCCACACTATATGAGATGATTGAGGAAGTGTATGGCCATACCCAGATGACTATGTTCATCTGATCTAATCATGCTCATCGTATTGGAGTTACAAGCTTGACATGCTTGTCCAATAAGAACATCCAGTGGCAAAGGACACATGTATGCCTTGTGAATTGAGTCACACTTGTGCTGTGTTTTGGGTGCAGTCTTGGAAGACTCTTTCCTTTATATCGGGAGACAGTGATGTGTTGCTAGATACCCCTCACTGATCGTGATAACGTAAGTTATCGTTACCGACATTTAAAGGAAACCCTCAGGGTCGCACAATTTGGTGATATGGCTTCCTTAAGTCAGATCGTGTGGACTGAATTGTTTTGGTTCAGTTTAAAGAGATTTAATCTCTGATTGTAAGTGAGATCTGGTCTGATCATGTTTGATTGATTAGAGCTTTAGATCGGTAAGCTTCGATCGAGAGAGATGATGCTAGATCGGTGCGATCAGAAGCGTCAGATGATGAAGGGTCAGATCTAGGACCTTGTGGTCTAATTTGGTCTAGACTTAATTCTGGGCTGATTTGGTTTCGAAATTGAACCAATGAAATTGAACCGGCTCATGGGTTGAGCGCTTGGTTCAAGAGGGAGAAGAGGTTGCGTTTGGTTCATGGAAACATGAACCATGAACGCCAACTCTTAATCGTTGCCATTTATGGAAAGTTCCATAAGCTAAACGCATATGCGTTCATGGCTTGATTACTCTCTAATGCTTTCGGTTTTGCTCTTTGGGCGTGGAGAAAACGGCTTGCTCTTGGAGAAGGCGTTGTTCTTGCGAAAAGAAGGAAGAGCTCTCGAAAAGAAGGCAGCCCTTTTCATCTAATCTCCTACACACGGTTGAAAGAGCTTGCCAATCTTGCTAGCACAAGACTTGCGCAAGGAGGAAGCTTTCATCCCTTGTGTGTGATTTCTTTGGAGAAGATCCCTTCGGTCTTTCTTCTTCCAAGCCGCACCATCTACATGGCTATGGTATGATCTTGTTCTTATCAATCTTTGATAGTTGAACAATTGGCATGCAAACGATTTTAAAACCCTTGCTTCCGCTTGCATCATTTTTCATTAGCGCCATGCTTAGGGTTTTTGCCCCCTTTATCTTTGGGGTTCCTTCAATTGGTATCAGAGCTTGGCTCTTTGCATGCTATTTTGTTTGCTAATGTGATCCATACTTGTTGCGCCTACTTTGTTTACATGTTGGATGCGCTTACCTTGGTTTGGTTTCATGAAAGTTGCGCTTGTATCATGGCTTCATGAAGGTTGCGCATGTATCATTTGATGACATGTAGTTTGCGCTCCCCCCTTGAAGGGGACTCCCTGAAGTTTGCGCTCCCCCTTGAAGGGGACTCCCTGAAGTTTGCGCTCCCCCTTGAAGGGGACCCCCTTAGATCTAAGGGTTATCAAGCATGTTGTTTGTTTGTTTGCGCATGTACTAGATGTTTTTAAAAACAAACTTACATCTTGCGCGCATGATTAGATCTAAGGTGTCCCTACAATAAACCCTTAGATGGGTTGATGGGGTTGAAGTCACCACTAGGTTAGATCCAAGTCTGATCAGACCATCTGACAGCTCAGATGGGTTGACCCAATAGCACCTATGCGCAAGCACAAGGTGGCTATAGGTTGACTGCATCTAGGGCGTGTAGCGAGGTCTGGTTGAGACAACTACTGAGCACACTTGAGTTAGGCCCGGGGTCACACCCGCTTGCCAAAACTCATGGGGTGGTTCAGCCCTTGGGGCATGCATGGTTGACCATTAGGTCAACTCGGGTCAGTTAGGACTCGGTGCATGCAAGGGCAAAGGATCTAGCTAGATGGATGAGTGGATCCCCATCAATGGACCATTGTAAGGTTATAGGGATCATAAGGAAATTAAAATTGATGCCATGGGGTTTTTCAAAACTTTTAATTTCAAGATGATTGGATCACATGTTGATTGAACCATTTGCTTGTTTATTTAGTCTTATGTGGGTTGCCCTATTGTGTGCTGTGCTGGGGCCTGCGTGCCTGGATTTAAAATTGTAAATTAATTTGTGATCTGCGAATCACATTGTACTTAATTTATAATATGTAGTTGACCTGCGAGTCAACCTTGTCTAGATAGATCAAATGTATTTGATTAGACAAGAGCAAAGGCACACATCCCAAAGGGGCATTCAGCTGGTAACGCACCTGAGGTGCTCTTGGCGCTAGGGCCCTAGGTTGGACCAGATGAGATGCCAAGGAGCTCAAGTGAAGACTTAAGTAAATTAAGGTCTTACGAGGGTTCATGGGCTTTTACCACATAAGATCATGCTTTCTTCTTATTGCTTATAATTAGAATTGCATGTTTAAGTTTATCTTCTGCTATCACCATAGGACTTGCATGATAGTTAAGAAGATAAAAGACCGATAAAATCCAACGCTAATATATCAAGCTCGTAAGCCTTCTGACGCGAAACCTCACCTTTCTGATTATCGTTGGAGCCGTGTTGAACCCACTCAGTGGGCACGTCCATCTATCTTCAGACGGTGCTGGATTTCACCTGCGTGTTACAGAGTTGGGATTTATCCCCTCTCGTTGCTCAGCATAGCACGTGGTGGTCCAGGGAGTAGGTCAGGTCAGCTTGACCATGTTGGCTACATATGTGGCGCATATGGTAGCACATGGAGGCAGCCATCTCTGGGATCAGAGACTGTGTTGTACCAACTCAGTTGGCACAGTCTGCTGGATTGCCAAGATGAAGGGGAATCGCACGGGTTGGCGATTGGCTGGGACAGCCTACCAGAAATTAGTGCTTGTCATCTCTGTGCATCTTATCTCGCTTGAGCGGGACGCGGAGACCAAGTATGAAATCTGGATCCCATCTCACTAAAAGAGTATTACTCTTTCGGACTGTTTACTGGATTTTTCAGTCAGACAAAATAGTGAGAAAAGAATCTTTCTTAAGTCCTGGATTGATTCTAAACATTGATACTGACCTTGCTGTTCTTGCTTGTTGTAGATTCCTGCAGCAACGAACACCATGAGCTTCAATGTGCGATCCCTACTGGAAAGGGAGAAGTTTGCTGGGCCGAACTTCTCTGACTGGTTCGGACACCTTAAGATTGTTCTTAAGGCAGAGAGGAAACTGTATGTCCTCGAGACGGCGATACCGCCGCAGCCCGCTCCGAACGCCGCAAGGGCGGTTCGGGAAGCCTACGAAAAGCACGTCAATGATAGCATTGATGTCGCTTGCCTGATGCTAGCGTCTATGACGCCACCGCTGCAGCGTCAGCATGAGGATATGTCTGCTATAGAGATTATAGCGAACCTCAAAATGCTGTATGCTGCACAGGCGAGGACTGAGCGCTATAATCTGACGAAGCTCTTCTTTCAGAGCAAACTGGCTGAGGGGAGCCCAGTGGGAGCTCACGTGCTCAAGATGATTGGGCACAAGGAGGCTCTAGATAAACTGGGGCATACCATCAACCAGGAGCTTGCTGTGGACATTATTCTACAGTCTCTTCCGCCTTCTTTCGATGCGTTCATCATTAACTATAATATGAACAAAATCGATTGTACGCCGGCAGAGCTGTTGAATATGCTCTTGACAACTGAGGAAACTCTGAAGGGTAAGCCTTCAACCTCTGTCTTAATAGTTCCTTCTAGGAACAAGAAGAAGGGGAAGAAGGGCAAGACCCCTGTCAAGAATTACAGCAAGGCCCTGAAACAGAAGGTGAAGCGGTCGAAGGACAACAGGTGTTTCCACTGTGGCCAGCTGGGTCACTGGAAAAAGGACTGTAAAGCGCTCCAAGGAGATAAGAGGGGAAGCATCGCTTCTGGCTCAGGTATATATGTGACTGAGGTCATGTTATCTTCTTCTACTATATCATGGGTGTTGGACACCGCATGTGGAGTTCACATTTGTTCAAATGTGCAGGAACTCAAGAGAAGAAGGCAGGTGGGACAGCATGAGGTAGACCTACGAGTTGGAAACGGGGCACGGGTTGCTGCTGTTGCTGTAGGAGACTATTTCATTACTTTACCATCTGGCATTGTATTAGAATTAAACAATTGTTACTTTGTACCCAGTATTACCAAGAATATTATCTCTATTCCTGCTCTTGTCAGGAAAGGATTTGCCTTTGAATGCAAGATTTCAAAGTGTGTTTTGACTTATGATAATATTGTGTATGCGACTGGTTCAATTAACAATGGGTTATACATGTTGGACATGGAAAATTCTATACAAAACATTGATAATAAGAAAGCCAAGTATGCTGATGACAGCACCTTGTTATGGCATAGTCGTTTAGGCCATATAAACGAGAAGCGCATTAAGCGGTTGCATAATCATGGACTGCTGGGATCTTTCTCCTATGAGGAGATTGATACATGCAAAGCTTGTTTGATGGGTAAAATGACGAAGTCACCTTTTCTTCACAAAGGTCAAAGGGCTTCAGGTTTACTGGACCTTATACACAGTGATGTGTGTGGGCCTTTTAGTAAACAAGCCAGAGGTGGCTATCAGTACTTCATTACCTTTACTGATGATTTCAGTAGGTATGGGTATGTCTATTTAATGAGACATAAAAATGAATCTTTTGACAAGTTCAAAGAGTTCAAAAATGAAGTACAAAATCAGTTAGGCCGAAATATCAAGACACTTCGTTCTGATCGAGGTGGTGAATACCTGAGTCATGCGTTTACTGACTATCTGAAAGAGTGTGGGATTATCTCACAGCTCACTCCGCCAGGAACACCGCAGTGGAATGGTGTGTCCGAGAGGAGAAATAGAACGTTACTTGATATGGTTCGTTCTATGATGAGTCAGGCTACTCTTCCATACTCCTTTTGGGGTTTTGCACTGGAAACAGCTGCAAAGGTACTAAACCGAGTGCCATCCAAGGCAGTTTCAAAGACGCCATATGAGTTATGGTATGGGAAACAGCCTAGCTTGACATTTATCAAGATCTGGGGTTGCGAGGCTTATGTCAAAAAGCTCGCCTCTGGGAAACTAGAGAGCAGATCTGACAAATGCATCTTTGTCGGTTACCCTAAGGAAACTAAGGGTTATTATTTCTTCGATCCCAAGGAGAACAAGGTTTTTGTTGCTCGGACGGCCATATTTCTTGAGAAGGAATTTCTTCTGCAAGAGGCCAGTGGGAGAGAAATAAAGCTGGATGAGAATCCAGAAGAAGGACAAAGTAGTCAAGCACAGTTGGATGAGCCTGAGCCGGTAGATCAGGTTATTGAACAACCTGAGGCTCAAATATCACGGGAACCGCGAAGATCGGGTAGGATCCGTCGACAGCCTGAGCGCTATGACGGAGTCTACATCATTGATAATGATGAACCCCTAACTTATGCGGATGCGGTCAGTGGACCGGAGTCAGCTAGATGGCTTGAAGCTATGCGAGCCGAGATGGACTCCATGTCAGATAACCAAGTCTGGGATTTGGTTGATCCGCCTCCGGGAGTAATCCCTATAGGCTGTAAATGGATCTTCAAGAAGAAGATTGACATGGATGGTAACGTGGTTACCTATAAAGGCAGGCTAGTTGCGAAAGGTTTCAAACAAATCTACGGGTTAGATTATGATGAAACTTTCTCACCAGTAGCCATGTTTAAGTCTATTCGGATTCTTTTCGCGATAGCTGCATATTACGATTATGAGATCTGGCAGATGGATGTGAAGACAGCTTTCCTCAATGGAAATCTGGATGAGGATGTGTATATGACACAACCGGAAGGTTTCACTAGTCCATCAGATCGTCATAAAATATGCAAGTTAAAGAAGTCCATTTATGGACTGAAACAAGCATCAAGAAGCTGGAACATTCGTTTTGATGAATCAATCTCTGAGTTTGGTTTCATCAAGAACGAAGATGACCCGTGTGTATATAAGAGGTTTAGTGGGAGCGTGATTACATTCCTAATCCTCTACGTCGATGATATCTTGATCATTGGAAACGATATTCCTGAACTGCATGCTGTTAAGGCATGGTTAGGAAAATGTTTCCAGATGAAAGATCTAGGAGAAGCAGCCTATGTATTAGGTGTGAAGATCTACCGGGATAGATCTAAGAGGCTTCTCGGGCTGTGCCAGAGTACCTACATCGATAAGGTCCTGGAGAGATTCCATTTAGAGAATTCTAAACGTGGATATCTTCCAGTCAGACATGGTCTGAATCTTTCGAAGAGTCAGTGTCCACAAACACAGACTGAGAAAGATGAAATGGACAATACGCCTTATGCTTCGGCTATTGGGTCCATAATGTATGCGATGTTGTGTACTCGCCCAGACGTCGCTTACGGGTTAAGCGTGACCAGTCGATTCCAAAGTAATCCAGGTTTGGCGCACTGGATTGCGGTCAAGAACATTTTAAAATATCTGCGGAGGACCAAAGATATGTTCTTGATATATGGTGGTCAGGAAGAACTCAGTATAGAGGGATATACTGACGCTTCGTTCCAGTCAGACCAGGATGATTTCCGATCGCAATCAGGCTATGTTTTTAGCTTGAATGGTGGAGCAGTGGTGTGGAAAAGCTTCAAACAGTCTACTGTTGCTGATTCCACAACAGAAGCCGAGTATGTTGCAGCCTCGGAAGCATCCAAGGAGGCAGTGTGGATTCGTAAGTTCGTGAGAGAACTTGGTGTCGTTCCTTCGAGTGCAGATCCTTTGGTTATCTTCTGTGATAACACTGGAGCTATAGCACAAGCAAAGGAACCTCGGTCGCACCAGAAGTCCAAGCACATACAGAGACGGTTTCACTTGATCCGGGAGATCATTGATCGTGGCGAGATCAAGATTTGCAAGGTTCATACAGATGACAATCTGGCAGACCCGCTTACCAAGCCTCTGGCGCAGCAGAAGCATGAGAAGCACTGTAATAATATGGGTTTGAGATTTCTCAACCATTAGATTAAGTGCAAGTGGGAGATTGTTGGAGTATGCCCTTAAGGCTAATGTTTGAGGCCTTTGGGATTGTAATAGTATCATGTAATAAACTCTTATGTTTATAAAAGGCATGGTTATTATTCAGCTTGTTACCTTGTCTGCTGTAATAAGTGTACTTCTGAATAATGTCTCAAAGCTGTTCAGCTAGGCTGACAGGCTATAAGTCCTTAGTCGAGATATCTTGGAGAACATGAGACAGCCTTGATATGATAGAGACTAATATGAGTGCTAATCTTATAGGATGCTTCGAGCATGGAATAAGATGTAGACTCATGGGTACATTGGATGTACTGGACAGACCCTACTGGGATATTCCATTGCTTGTCACAATGTGAATGATCCTTGTAAGCAACAAGTGGCACATGTCCTCTGACTTGAGATCACTTGTGTTTCTAAATGAGGATTGTCATTGTCTTGAGCTAGTTCAATATCATTTGAGATATAATGATTATAGACTATCTTGGATGGTGAGCTTGAATCAGGTTAGGGCACTTGTGATAGATAAAGGATTGCCGTCTCCTTGTTTAAGGAGTGTGATGTTCTATAGGGCCACACTATATGAGATGATTGAGGAAGTGTATGGCCATACCCAGATGACTATGTTCATCTGATCTAATCATGCTCATCGTATTGGAGTTACAAGCTTGACATGCTTGTCCAATAAGAACATCCAGTGGCAAAGGACACATGTATGCCTTGTGAATTGAGTCACACTTGTGCTGTGTTTTGGGTGCAGTCTTGGAAGACTCTTTCCTTTATATCGGGAGACAGTGATGTGTTGCTAGATACCCCTCACTGATCGTGATAACGTAAGTTATCGTTACCGACATTTAAAGGAAACCCTCAGGGTCGCACAATTTGGTGATATGGCTTCCTTAAGTCAGATCGTGTGGACTGAATTGTTTTGGTTCAGTTTAAAGAGATTTAATCTCTGATTGTAAGTGAGATCTGGTCTGATCATGTTTGATTGATTAGAGCTTTAGATCGGTAAGCTTCGATCGAGAGAGATGATGCTAGATCGGTGCGATCAGAAGCGTCAGATGATGAAGGGTCAGATCTAGGACCTTGTGGTCTAATTTGGTCTAGACTTAATTCTGGGCTGATTTGGTTTCGAAATTGAACCAATGAAATTGAACCGGCTCATGGGTTGAGCGCTTGGTTCAAGAGGGAGAAGAGGTTGCGTTTGGTTCATGGAAACATGAACCATGAACGCCAACTCTTAATCGTTGCCATTTATGGAAAGTTCCATAAGCTAAACGCATATGCGTTCATGGCTTGATTACTCTCTAATGCTTTCGGTTTTGCTCTTTGGGCGTGGAGAAAACGGCTTGCTCTTGGAGAAGGCGTTGTTCTTGCGAAAAGAAGGAAGAGCTCTCGAAAAGAAGGCAGCCCTTTTCATCTAATCTCCTACACACGGTTGAAAGAGCTTGCCAATCTTGCTAGCACAAGACTTGCGCAAGGAGGAAGCTTTCATCCCTTGTGTGTGATTTCTTTGGAGAAGATCCCTTCGGTCTTTCTTCTTCCAAGCCGCACCATCTACATGGCTATGGTATGATCTTGTTCTTATCAATCTTTGATAGTTGAACAATTGGCATGCAAACGATTTTAAAACCCTTGCTTCCGCTTGCATCATTTTTCATTAGCGCCATGCTTAGGGTTTTTGCCCCCTTTATCTTTGGGGTTCCTTCAAAGATTGACATGGATGGTAACGTAGTTACCTATAAAGGCAGGCTAGTTGCGAAAGGTTTCAAACAAATCTACGGGATAGATTATGATGAAACTTTCTCACCTGTAGCTATGTTTAAGTCTATTCGGATTCTTTTCGCGATAGCTGCATATTATGATTATGAGATTTGGCAAATGGATGTGAAAACAGCTTTCCTGAATGGAAATCTAGATGAGGATGTGTACATGACACAACCAGAAGGTTTCACTGATCCATCAGATCGTCATAAGATATGCAAGTTAAAGAAGTCTATTTATGGACTTAAGCAGGCATCAAGAAGCTGGAACATTCGTTTTGATGAATCAGTCACTGAATTTGGTTTCATCAAGAACAAGGATGACCCGTGTGTATATAAGAGGTTTAGTGGGAGCGTGATTACTTTCCTAGTCCTCTACGTCGATGATATCTTGATCATTGGAAACGACATTCCTGAAATGCATGCGGTTAAGGCATGGTTAAGGAAATGTTTACAAATGAAAGATCTAGGAGAAGCAGCCTATGTGTTAGGTGTGAAGATCTACAGGGATAGATCTAAGAGGCTTCTCGGGTTGTGCCAGAGTACTTACATCGATAAAGTCCTGGAGAGATTTCATTTAGAGAATTCTAAACGAGGATATCTTCCAGTCAGACATGGTCTGAATCTTTCGAAGAGTCAGTGTCCACAAACACAGACTGAGAAAGATGAAATGGACAATACGCCTTATGCTTCGGCTATTGGATCCATTATGTATGCGATGTTGTGTACTCGCCCAGACGTTGCTTACGGGTTAAGCGTGACCAGTCGGTTCCAAAGTAATCCAGGTCAGGCACACTGGATTGCAGTCAAGAACATCTTAAAATATCTGCGGAGGACCAAAGATATGTTCTTGATATATGGTGGTCAGGAAGAACTCAGTATTGAAGGATATACTGATGCTTCGTTCCAGTCTGACCAGGATGATTTCCGATCGCAATCAGGCTATGTTTTTAGCTTGAATGGAGGAGCAGTGGTGTGGAAGAGTTTCAAACAGTCAACTGTTGCTGATTCCACAACAGAAGCCGAGTATCTTGCAGCCTCGGAAGCATCCAAGGAGGCAGTGTGGATTCGTAAGTTCGTGAGAGAACTTGGTGTTGTTCCTTCGAGTGCAGATCCTTTGGTTATCTTCTGTGATAACACTGGGGCAATCGCACAAGCAAAGGAACCACGGTCGCACCAGAAGTCCAAGCACATACAGAGACGGTTTCACTTGATCAGGGAGATCATAGATCGCGGCGAGATCAAAGTCTGCAAGGTTCATACAGATGACAATCTGGCAGACCCGCTTACCAAGCCTCTGGCGCAGCAGAAGCATGAGAAGCACTGTAATAACATGGGTTTGAGATTTCTCAACCATTAGATTAAGTGCAAGTGGGAGATTGTTGGGGTATGCCCTTAAGCCTAATGTTTGAGGCCTTGGGAATGTATCAGTATCATGTAATAAACTCTTATGTTTATAAAGGCATGGTTGTTATTCAGGTTGTTACCTTGTCTGCTGTAATAAGTGTACTTCTGAATAATGTCTCAAAGCTGTTCAGCTAGGCTGACATGCAGTAAAGTCCTTAGTCGAGATATCTTGGTGAACATGAGACAGCCTTGATATGATTGAGACTAATATGTGTTCTAATCTTATAGGATGCTTCGAGCATGGAATAAGATGTAGACTCATGGGTACATTGGATGTACTGGACAGACCCTACTAGGATATTCAATTGTTTGTCACAATGTGAATATTCCTTAATTGCGACAAGTGGCACATTTCCTCTGACTTGAGATCACTTGTGTTTCTAAATGATGATTGTCATTGTTTTGAGGTAGTTCAATATCATTTGAAACATAATGATTATAGACTATCTTGGATAATGAACTTGAGTCAGGTTAGGGCACTAGTGATAGACAAAGGATTGCCGTCTCCTTGTTTAAGGAGTGTGATGTTCTTAAGGGGCCCCCTGGATGAGATGATTGAGAAAGTGTATGGCCATACCCAGGTGACAGTGATCATCTGATCTAATCATGCTCATCATATTGGAGTTACAAGCTTGACACGCTTGTCCAATAAGAACATCCAGTGGCAAAGGACATATGTATGCCTAGATGAAGTTGATTCACACTTGTGCTGTTTTTGGGTGTAGTCTTAGAAGACTCTTTCCTTTATATCGGGAGACAGTGATGTGTTGCTAGATACCCCTCACTGATCGTGATAACGTGAGTTATCGTTACCGACATTTAAAGGAAACCCTTAGGGTCGCACAATTTGATGATATGGCTTACTTAAGTCAGATCGTGTGGACTGAATTGTTTGAGTTCAGTTTAAAGGGATTTAATCTCTGATTGTAAGTGAGATCTGGTCTGATCATGTTTGATTGATTGGGGCTTGAGATCGGTAAGCTTCGATTGAGAGATTGGATGCTAGATCGATGAGATCAAGAGCATCAAGAGATCAACGGTTAGATCTGGAGCCTTAGGGTTTAATTTAGATCTAGACTGGATTGCTTGGCTTGGTTCTTAAACCGAACCAAAATTGAACCGGCTCATTAAAGAGCGCTTGGTTCAAATAGAGAACAATTTGCGATTGGGAAATGTTCATGGTCGCATGAAGAAGTGGCTTACTATTTTTAGAAGCCATGTTCACACGTCTCATGTCGCCACTTGCGCTCTCCTATTCTTGCTCTCGCCCCTTCCTCTCGTCACAAGAAGATTTCTCGTGTGGTGAAGGCGGACGAGGAGTAGAAGAAGTTTTTTTTCGCCGAGCAGGTCATCTCATCTCCCTTCACGGATTGGGACTCTTGGAGAGCTTTGCTAGCACAAAGATCGACAAGGAGAAAGTCTTTCTCATCTTGTGTGCGTCATCTCTGGAGGAAAGCCATTTCGCTTTCTGCTTCCAAGACGCCATCTAGAAATGGCATCGGTATGATTTCTTTCTTGCATACAAAAGATTTAATGTTGATTATATAAGATGCATTCGATCCCTAGAAACCCCTTCCGCTGAATTCCATATGCGCCTGTTAGGGTTTCACCGCCCCTCTTGGGGACTTTCATTAAGTCAGTGATTCTTGAGCATGAAATTCTTGTTAACTAAGGTTAAAGTTTAAGTAGATAATATGTTGTAGGAACCGTGGGCTACATGTGGTGTTATGTGAATTAGATGGTAAGAATACAAATTTTAATCCTATGTTGATTTTATGGATGCCCTGATAAATGCAATAATGTTATAGGATCCATGATTGTTTCTCTATGTGCAGCATGTTATATATTTATGGCCATGTATCCTTGTTTGAGAAACTTGGGTGATAACTTAGCAAGGTTATACTAAACTGATCAGCATGAAACCTAAGGACACTACACTACATTATGTGGTTATATGTGGTTTCGAATGTTATGTGTTGTGGTCTGTGTACCCATTATGGATAGGACTAAGGCTAAGTGTAACTGTGTACTCAAGGGGATAGTCTATATGTGATATGTTAGGGGTTGGAGGTTTCAGCCCGGTGTATTGTGATATGTGAGGGGTTGATGTTTCAGCCTGCCTGTTGTGATTATCGTGATGAAAATGACTATCCTAGAGTCTGGTTGACACTTAGGAGTCCACTTTTGTGATTGTGAAATAATATATAAGATGTGTCTAGTGGTTGTCCAGATAAGGAACCCTTTGGGAGAACGAGTGATTGATGCAAAGTGCCATGTCTTGGTCGGACAGGGGCCACCTCTTGATTTCATCACTCTTAGACTTTTAGATTTTTGTGTTATGGGGTGGTGTAGATCAAGGTATCACATCTTGACCGGATGGGGATCACCTCTTGAGTCTACACACCGTCCATGTTTGTGTTGCATGTGATTTGCAGGCTTCTCCCAGTGCTTAGGCCAGAGCCGGGTTGGACCCTAGGGGTCACTTTTGATTTATGCTGGACAACAACTAAGTGGTTGGTGTGTTTAGTTGGTTTAGAGTATGGCTCTAGAACTTTGGTTACTCTGGGGTGACATTTGTGTGATGCCTGTACATCTAATTGTTTATATGAGTTCTGTTCTTTGTTTTCTGTTCTTTGTTTTAGTTATATGTTGACATAATGTTCTGCAAAAGGTTTTTAAAATAATCTGCATGTATCTTTGAGTGTATGTTATGGATGGTCGATTGAGGCTATCCACTCACTGGGCTGTGTAGCTCACCCCTCATTATTTTCAGGTGTAGAGCAGGGGCGCATTGCCTGAGTTAGCGTATGTTATGGATATTGTGATTTTCTCTACAACTATGCTGGTGCGATGTATAAGGTTTTTTTTTTGTGTTTAGTTAACTGGGGCCAGTTATGGCTAAACTTTGTGAACCAGTGTTACCGGTTGTGGCAGTTTTGAGACTTTGATTTTTGTGTCACCGAGGGCTTTGGCCTGTTTTCGGTGTTTGGGTCATTGATGTTAGTTCCATGAGTTTATAAATCGATATTGTGGCTTTGCTTCGAATTTCGAGTTGATTCGTATTTTGCGATCAGATTTGATATAAATGTGAACTTGCATATGTCTAGTGCAAGTATTGCGTGGTGGCAGGTACATTTGCGAATTTGTGTTTTGTGGAGATTCTATGTAGGGATTTTCAAAATTTTTTTTAGATTGAGTTTTCTTGAACTGGGTTTTACTTAGCATGTGCATCGATCCTGTGTGATAACATCCTGTTCCTTTGTGACTTGTGTTGCTTGTTTGGGGTTAAGATAACGGGATGTGACAGAAGGGTATCAGAGGTGTTGGCTAGCTAAAACTTAGTTCGGGAGAAAACATGTTTGTGTATTGCTAGACACCTGATAGGTTTATGTTTGTTTTCCTTACTATGGTATGTGTGTGTAGGAATTTAAGATGGTGCGATCCAGAGGAAATGCTAGCGGCGAGGGTGAGCAGACCTCAGATCTCACGAGAACCATTGAGGCTCTGACAGGCATGGTACGGCAACAGGGTGCCATGATAGAGAGGCAAGCTCAGATGCTGCAGCAGCAACAGACTCAGCATCAAGAAGCGCAACAGCAGCTCTTGCAGCAATTGACTCAGGAGAGATCCCAGACTACTACTCGGGTGGTGGGGAATGACTATCAGGAAGACGCTCACAGGTGCTATGTCTCGCTTGTGAGTGAATTCCAGAAACTGGGTCCTAGCTCTTTTTATGGGGGGCCCAGAATCAAGTACTACAGAGAACTGGCAGTTATGCTTGGAAAAGATTTTTCAAGTCATGCGTTGCTCCGATGAGGACAAGCTGTGTCTGACCACCTATATGATGCGTGGTGACGCAGATGAGTGGTGGAAGGGCGTGGTGAGGCTAGCTGCGGAAAGACATGAAACAGTAAATTGGCCCTACTTCTTGTCTCGATTTAACGAGAAGTATTTCCCTGATAGCTTGGTAGAGGACCGGGAGGTGGAATTTATTCACCTGGAGCAGGGTGATATGACTGTGGACCAGTATGAGTTGCAGTTCACTAAATTGGGAAAGTATGCCCCTCACCTGATAAACACTGAAAAGAGGAGGGCTACTAAGTTTCTCAGAGGTCTCAGATGGGACATTCGAGAACAGGTTGGTGCTCAGCACTTGGAGACTTATATTGAGACTGTTGGGCGAGCACGCACCATCGAGAGATACATATCTGAGAGGAGTTCTAGTACTACCATGACTATGATTCCTGCAGCTGAGGCGGCAGCTCCTCAGTATGGTGATGGCGGCAAGGGTAAGAAGTACCCTAAGCATAAGGACTACAAGAAGGGCAGGTATAAGCCTTACTCTCACAAGGCACCGCAGCAGTCCAGGGATGCACCGCAGCAGTCCAGGGATGTAAAGAACGGTAACACTGAGGATCGGAATTGTCATTATTGTGGGCTCAAGGGACATCTGATGAGAGACTGTTTTAAGAAGAATGGTGTATGCTTCAGGTGTAAGAAACCTGGGCACATGATCAAAGACTGCAAAGAGCCTGAGATGCAGCAGAGAGGCACAGATAAGCCTACAGTCCAGACTCGAGTTTATGCCGTGGCTGAGAAGGATACACGGGCTTCCCGATCTGTAGTGGAAGGTACTTTATTTGTATTCGATCAGTTAGCTCGCATCTTATTTGACCCTGGTGCAAATTTATCTTTTGTATCTGTTAGATTTGCTGCATGTTTACCTGTATTACCTAAGGTGCTGGATTATGTTGTGTCTGTAAGTACTCCCTTAGGAAAATCCTCATCTACAGACACTGTTTGTGCTGATTGTGTAGTGCATGTAGAGGGTTATGAGTTTCTTGTAGATCTAATCCTTTTAGACATGCAAGACTATGATGTCATCCTAGGTATGGATTGGTTATCCTCGCATCATGCCACTGTGGATTGCTTTGAGAAAGTAATCACCTTGAATCTACTAGATGGGAATCGGCTTTTTGTGAGAGGTCTGGTGTCAGACCAAGGACCACATGTGATATCTTTCCTGTAGGCCAGAAAGTTACTTGCTAGTGGGTGTAAGGGTTATATTGCACATGTTAAGGTGCAGGATGATTCTACTCCTGATTTGACTCAGATGGCGGTGGTGCAAGAGTTTCCTGATGTGTTCTCTAAGGAATTCTCAGGCTTGCCACCAATTCGAGAGGTAGAGTTTGGCATTGAGTTGGTGCCAGGTACTGCACCTATCTCCAGAGCTCCTTACCGCATGGCTACATCAGAGTTGGCCGAGCTTAAGAAGCAACTAGAGGAATTGCTGGAGAAAGGTTACATCCGGCCTAGTGCTTCTCCCTGGGGAGCACCAGTGCTGTTCGTAAAGAAGAAGGATGGAACCCTGAGGATGTGTATAGACTACAGGCAACTGAACCAAGTGACTATCAAGAATAGGTATCCTCTCCCCAGAATTGATGATCTATTTGATCAATTACAGGGGGCTACGGTGTTCTCTAAGATAGATCTGAGATCAGGATATTACCAGCTTAGGGTCAAGGATGAGGATATATTTAAGACTGCTTTCAGGACCAGGTATGGGCATTTTGAATTTCTAGTTATGATTTTTGGACTGACGAATGCACCTGCTGTCTTCATGGATTTGATGAACAGGGTATTTCATGAATTGCTTGATTCTTGTGTGGTAGTCTTCATACATGATATCTTGGTGTACTCTCGGACTACTTCGGATCATGTCAGTGACTTGCGCAGAGTGCTGGAGATCCTAAGGAAAAACCGATTATATGCTAAGGCCAGTAAGTGTGAGTTTTGGCTAGAAAAGATCAGCTTCCTTGGGCATGTGATTTCTGGTCAGGGAGTGTCTGTGGATCCAGTTAAGGTGCAAGCCATCCTTAATTGGGGAAGACCGACTAGTGCTACTGAGATCAGAAGTTTCCTGGGTCTAGCAGGTTACTACCGGAGGTTTGTTGAGGGATTCTCCAAGCTGGCGGGTCCTTTAACTAAATTGACCAGAAAGGAGGCCAAGTTTAATTGGGATGACAAGTGTGAAGAGAGCTTTCAGGAGCTGAAGAGAAGGTTGACTAGTACACCGATCCTCATTATTCCTAGTGATGGGGAAAGGTTTACCGTCTATACAGATGCTTCAGGCAAGGGGTTGGGTTGTGTCTTGATGCAGAAGGGTAATGTGGTAGCCTATGCTTCGAGACCACTGAAGGAGTATGAGTTGAACTACCCTACTCATGACTTAGAGTTGGCGGCCGTAGTCTTTGCTCTGAAAATATGGCGTGACTAAGATGTATCAGGACCTCAAGAAGAATTTTTGGTGGCCGAGTATGAGGAAAGAGGTAATCGATTTTGTCTCTAGGTGTTTAACCTGTCAGACTGTAAAGGGTGAACACCAGAAGCCTGGTGGTTTGTTGCAGCCCCTTCCTATTCCTGAGTGGAAGTGGGAATGCATCAGTATGGACTTTGTATGTGGTTTGCCCAGAACCAGATTGGGTCATGATGCTATTTGGGTGATTGTTGATAGACTCACTAAATCAGCCCACTTTCTCCCGATCAAGATGACTTATCCTTTAGAGAGACTGGCTAGGTTGTATATTGATGAGATAGTCAGACTGCATGGAGTGCCTGTTGATATTGTGTCTGATAGGGACTCTCGGTTTCTGTCCAAGTTTTGGAAGAGCTTACAGGAGAGTTTGGGTACTAAGTTGAATTTTAGTACAGCTTACCATCCTCAGCCTGATGGTCAGACGGAGCGTACTATCCAGACTCTAGAAGACCTGTTGAGAGCTTATGTGGTTGATTGGAGTTCTGAGTGGGACTAGGATCTACCTTTGATAGAGTTCACCTATAATAATAGCTTCCACTCCAGTATTCAGATGGCTCCTTATGAGGCTTTGTATGGGAGAAGGTGTAGGACTCCCTTGTGTTGGGAGGAAACCGGTGATAGATTGATTTTGAGATCTGATGCAGTACAGGAGACTACTGATAAGGTCAGAGAGATTCAGGATAAACTGAAGATTTCTCGGGACAGACAGAAGAGTTATGCTGATGACCGTCGTCGTTCCCTAGAGTTTATGGTAGGGGATCATGTTTTCTTAAAGGTGTCACCTACTAAGGGTGTTATGCGGTTTGGCAAGAAAGGAAAGCTGAGCCCGAGGTTTGTAGGCCCTTTTGACATTATTGAGAGAGTTGGTCCAGTGGCTTACAGGTTAGCTTTACCTCCTGCTTTGGAACATGTGCATAATGTATTCCATGTTTCTGCTTTGAGGAAATATCATCCTGATCCATCTCATGTATTGGAGTTGGAACCTCTTCAGATTCAGAGTGATTTGACCTTTGAGGAAAGACCTCTCCGGATTGTGGATAGAAAGGATAAAGTTCTGAGGAACAAGTCTATACCTTTGGTAAAGGTTATCTGGGGAAATCATTCGGTTGAGGAGGCGACCTGGGAGACTGAAGCTGATATGAGGAGGTTGTATGCTTATCTTTTTGATGATATGAATGTTGAGCTTTAGAGGACTAAAGCTTTATAAGGAGGGAGGGATGTAAGATCCAAGAATCTTAATTCCTTGTAAGTACTATTCTTGATTTAAATCTTTGGCTATGATATTTTTTCCTATGTTTTGTTTTTGTAAACTCTAGGATGGGGGAGAGTTTTATCTCTAAAACCTTTAGGGGTTATTTATAAATTAGTGGCAAAGGGTTAGTGAATATTAATTTAAGTCTTAATGGATTTTGACTCTAGTAATTAATTAATTAGAGCTTATTGGATGTTAATTAAATCCTTATTGGATTTTCGCTTAAGTGAATAATTAATTATGGGTTATTGGGTTTGCACTTAAATTAGATGGATTTTGGGTTTAAAATTTGAATTAATCAGTAAGTGGGTTAATTCATAAACCCTATTCGAATTAATTAGTTAGCGGGTTTGAAAATTTAAAAACCAAAAATCCAAGGGGGGGCGGACGGCTAGGGCAAAGAAGTTGGCGTTTTGGCTTGAAGGCTTGGGCAATTTCTTGAAGGCTTGGGCGATTTCTTGAAGGCTTGGACGAATTTTCTTATTCCTCTTCTTTTTCCCTTGGCCGGCGTCTTTGGTGTTTGGTGGCGTTTCTCTTCCATTGGTGGCGTCTACCTAGGAACATTTCAAGGCCTTGGACGAGTTGTGTGGAGAGATTTTCATCTTGGTGTTCACGGTTCAAGATAAGAGGTGAGTGGGGTGTCTTATTCGAAATCTATCCACTTGGTTGTGCTAGATAATAAATTTGATTTCTTGGAAATTTTACCATGTTAAAAACCGAAACTCAAGGTGTATCTTTCATGAAAACCGAAATCTTGCAACATGAAATTTACGATATTTCTTGTATGGAATTTAGGTAGTTTTAAGTCAGTGATTCTTGAGCATGAAATTCTTGTTAACTAAGGTTAAAGTTTAAGTAGATAATATGTTGTAGGAACCATGGGCTACATGTGGTGTTATGTGAATTAGATGGTAAGAATACAAATTTTAATCCTATGTTGATTTTATGGATGCCCTGATAAATGCAATAATGTTATAGGATCCATGATTGTTTCTCTATGTGCAGCATGTTATATATTTATGGCCATGTATCCTTGTTTGAGAAACTTGGGTGATAACTTAGCAAGGTTATACTAAACTGATCAGCATGAAACCTAAGGACACTACACTACATTATGTGGTTATATGTGGTTTCGAATGTTATGTGTTGTGGTCTGTGTACCCATTATGGATAGGACTAAGGCTAAGTGTAACTATGTACTCAAGGGGATAGTCTATATGTGATATGTTAGGGGTTGGAGGTTTCAGCCCAGTGTATTGTGATATGTGAGGGGTTGATGTTTCAGCCTGCCTGTTGTGATTATCGTGATGAAAATGACTATCCTAGAGTCTGGTTGACACTTAGGAGTCCACTTTTGTGATTGTGAAATAATATATAAGATGTGTCTAGTGGTTGTCCAGATAAGGAACCCTTTGGGAGAACGAGTGATTGATGCAAAGTGCCATGTCTTGGTCGGACAGGGGCCACCTCTTGATTTCATCACTCTTAGACTTTTAGATTTTTGTGTTATGGGGTGGTGTAGATCAAGGTATCACATCTTGACCGGATGGGGATCACCAGTTGAGTCTACACACCGTCCATGTTTGTGTTGCATGTGATTTGCAGGCTTCTCCCAGTGCTTAGGCCAGAGCCGGGTTGGACCCTAGGGGTCACTTTTGATTTATGCTGGACAACAACTAAGTGGTTGGTGTGTTTAGTTGGTTTAGAGTATGGCTCTAGAACTTTGGTTACTCTGGGGTGACATTTGTGTGATGCCTGTACATCTAATTGTTTATATGAGTTCTGTTCTTTGTTTTCTGTTCTTTGTTTTAGTTATATGTTGACATAATGTTCTGCAAAAGGTTTTTAAAATAATCTGCATGTATCTTTGAGTGTATGTTATGGATGGTCGATTGAGGCTATCCACTCACTGGGCTGTGTAGCTCACCCCTCATTATTTTTAGGTGTAGAGCAGGGGCGCATTGCCTGAGTTAGCGTATGTTATGGATATTGTGATTTTCTCTACAACTATGCTGGTGCGATGTATAAGGTTTTTTTTGTGTTTAGTTAACTGGGGCCGGTTATGGCTAAACTTTGTGAACCAGTGTTGCCGGTTGTGGCAGTTTTGAGATTTTGATTTTTGTGTCACCGAGGGCTTTGGCCTGTTTTCGGTGTTTGGGTCATTGATGTTAGTTCCATGAGTTTATAAATCGATATTGTGGCTTTGCTTCGAATTTCGAGTTGATTCGTATTTTGCGATCAGATTTGATATAAATGTGAACTTGCATATGTCTAGTGCAAGTATTGCGTGGTGGCAGGTACATTTGTGAATTTGTGTTTTGTGGAGATTCTATGTAGGGATTTTCGAAATTTTTTTTAGATTGAGTTTTCTTGAACTGGGTTTTACTTAGCATGTGCATCGATCCTGTGTGATAACATCCTATTCCTTTGTGACTTGTGTTGCTTGTTTGGTGTTAAGATAACGGGATGTGACACCTTCAGATAGTCAGTAAACTCACGACTCAAGTATTCTCCACCTCGATCTGATCGAAGTGCTTTGATATTTTGGCCTAACTGATTCTGTATTTCATTTTTGAATTCTTTGAACTTGTCAAAAGATTCACTCTTATGTCTCATTAAATAGACATAACCATACCTACTGAAATCATCAGTAAAAGTAATGAAATATGAATAGCCACCTCTGGCATGTTTACTAAATGGCCCACAAACATCACTGTGAATAAGGTCAAGTAAACCTGAAGCCCTTTCTCCTTTATTAGTAAAAGGAGTCTTCGTCATCTTACCCATTAAACAAGCTTTGCATGTGTCAAGCTCCTCATAGGAGAATGATCTCAGCAGTCCATGGTCATGCAACCGCTTAATGCGCTTCTTGTTAATATGGCCTAGACGACTATGCCATAACAAGGTGCTGTCATCAGTATGTTTGGCTTTCTTACTCTCAATTTGTTGTACAGAACATTCCATGTTTAACATGTATAACCCATTGATAATCGACCCAGTTGCATAAACAATACTATCAAATGAAATACAGCACTGTGAAGGTCCGCATTCATATAAAAAACCTTTCCTGACAAGAGCAGGAATAGAGATAATATTCTTTGTTATGCTTGGTACAAAATAACAATTGTTAAGTTCTAATACAAATCCAGATGGTAAAGAGATGTGATATTCTCCTACAGCAACAGCAGCAACTCGTGCCCCGTTTCCAACTCGTAGGTTCACCTCATGCTGTCCCACCTGTCTTCTTCTCTTGAGTTCCTGCACATTTGAACAAATGTGAACTCCACATGCAGTGTCCTACACCCATGAAATAGAAGAAGAAACCATGACTTCAGTCACGAAAATACCTGAGCCAGAAGTGGAAGGCTTGCTTCCCTTCTTCTCTCCTCGGAAAGCTCTACAGTCCTTCTTCCAGTGACCCAGCTGGCCACAATGGAAGCATCTGTTGTCCTTTGACCGCTTCACCTTTTGTTTCAAAGCCTTGTTGTAGCTCTTGATAGGGGTTTTGCCCTTCTTCCCCTTCTTCTTATTCCCAGAAGGAACCATCAAGATAGAGGATGAAGGCTTTCCCTTCTCAAGAGTCTGCTCTGTAGTACAGAGCATATTCAATAATTCTGCCGGAGTACAGTCGATTTTGTTCATATTGAAATTAATGATGAACGCATCGAAAGAAGCCGGAAGAGACTGCAAGATGATGTCTACAACAAGTTCTTGATGTTGGGAAACCTTGGTCACAAGCATCATTCAGAGACTTGTAGTAGCGGAAATACTAGGTCATCATAGAATCGCATGGATTGAGCACATGATCAACCTTATAAAACTTGTATAGAACAAGTTAGAGTATTACCATTGCCATGATGTAAGAGGCGGCTTGGAAGATGAAAGGGGGCGAGTGCCTCTTCTCCAAAGATGTCACACACAAGATGATGTCGACTTCCTTCCTTGTGTTCCTTGTGCTAGCAAAGACACCAAGGAGTCTTTAATCGTGTCTTAGAGAGGAAGATGTGCACTCTTGGCTGGTCGAAGTTCTTCCCTTGCGTGAAAAAGATCCACACGAGAGAGAGCCGAAAAGAGGAAGAAAATCGAGAGCTCTTCTGGAAACCGTGAGAGAGAGAGAGAGACCAAGAAGGAATGTTCGGTTACCACATATGGTAAGAACCAAACATGTAACTCCCTCCTTAACTCCCATTCAACCCATCGAAAACTTCCCTCTTAATTGAACCATGCGTTAACTAATGAACCGGTCCAATTTCGAATTGGTTCAAGCATCAAGTCAAACCAGCCCTGGTAATGATCTCTTTGAACCATATGGCTCAAGATCTAACCACACATCTCATTGAACCCCTGATCTTTACGATCAAGCATCAATCCTCCCGATCGAAGCTTACCGATCATATGCCCTAATCAATTAAACATGATTAGACTAGATCTCACTTCCAATCAGAGCTTAAATTCCTCCAGTTCACACGATCTGACATAAGTAAGCTATATCATCAAATTGTGCGACCCTAAGGGTTTCCTTCAATGTCGGTAACGATAACTTACGTTATCACGATCAGAGAGGGGTATCTAGCAACACATCACTGTCTCCCGTTATGAAGGAAAGAGTCTTCCAAGACTACTCCCAAACCACAGCACAAGTGTGAATCTAATTCACTTGGCATACATGTTTACCTTTGCCACTAGATGTTCCCATTGGACAAGCATGTCAAGCCTGCGATTCCAACATGATGAAAATGGTTAGATCAGACGAACATAGTCGTCTAGGTATGGCCATACACATTCTCAACCATTTCATCCAGGGGGCCCTTTAGAACATCACACTCCAACTAGGAGAGGCAATCCTATATCTATCACAAGTGCCCTAACATAACTCATGCCCACTATCCAAGATAATCCTTAACCATTATCTTTCAAATGATATTGAACTACCTCAAGATAATGCCAATCATCACTTAGAAACACAAGTGATCTCAAGTCAGAGGGAATATACCACTTGCTTGCATACAAGGATTATTCACATTGTGACAAACAATTGAATATCCTAAGTAGGGTCAGTCCAGTACATCCAATGCACCTATGTGTCTAAATCTTATTCTATGCCCGAAGCATCCTATAAGTTTAGAACACATATTAGTCTCAATCATATCAAGGCTGTCTCATGTTCACCGAGATATCTCGACTAAGGACAACACTAAATGTCAGCTAAACTGAACATCATTGAGACATTACTCAGAAGTATATATACAACAGCAGATAATGTAACAATCTGAATAACAACAATTGCCTTTATAAAAACATATATATATAGTTTATACATGATACTGAAAATAACCCAAGGCCTCAAACATTAGCCTTAAGGGCATACCCTAACAATCTCCCACTTGCACTTAAACTAATGGTTGAGAAATCGCAAACCCATATTATTACAGTGCTTCTCATGCTTCTGCTGCGCCAGAGGCTTTGTAAGCGGGTCAGCTAGATTGTCATCTGTATGAATATTGCAGATCATGATGTCTCCTCGATCAATGATTTCACGGATCAAGTGAAACCTTCTCTGTATGTGCTTGGACTTTTGGTGTGACCGTGGTTCCTTCGCTTGTGCAATCGCTCCAGTGTTATCACAGAAGATAACCAATGGATCTGCACTTGAAGGAACAACACCAAGTTCCTGAATGAACTTACGAATCCATACTTCCTCCTTTGATGCTTCTGAGGCTGCAACATACTCGGCTTCTGTTGTGGAATCAGCAACAATTGATTGTTTGAAACTCTTCCACACCACTGCTCCTCCATTCAAGCTAAAAACATAGCCTGATTGCGATCGGAAATCGTCTTGGTCAGATTGGAACGAAGCATCAGTATATCCTTGGTTCTCCGAAGATATTTTAAAATGTTCTTGACTGCAATCCAGTGTGCCTTCCCTGGATTACCTTGGAACCGACTGGTTACGCTTAACCCGTAAGCG
This sequence comes from Costus lasius, assembly GCA_027563935.2. Taxonomy (NCBI): domain Eukaryota; kingdom Viridiplantae; phylum Streptophyta; class Magnoliopsida; order Zingiberales; family Costaceae; genus Costus; species Costus lasius. The sequence goes on along the minus strand of CM050446.2, from coordinate 64,070,941 downwards.
ACGTCTGGGCGAGTACACAACATCGCATACATGATAGACCCAATAGCCGAACCATAAGGCGTATTGTCCATCTCATCTTTCTCAGACTGTGTCTGAGGACACTAGCTTTTTGAAAGATTCAGACCATGTCTGACTGGAAGATATCCACTTTTAGAATTTTCTAAATGGAATCTCTCCAGGACCTTATCGATGTAAGTACTCTGGCATAGCCCAAGAAGCCTATTAGATCTATCTCTAAAGATCTCCACACCTAGTATATAGGTAGCTTCTACTAAATCTTTCATCTGGAAACATTTTCTTAACCATGCTTTGACTGCATGCAGTTCAGGAATATCGTTTCCAATGATTAAAATATCATCGACGTAGAGGACTAGGAAAGTAATCACGCTCCCACTAAACCTTTTATATACACACGGGTCATCTTCATTTTTGACGAAACCAAATTCAGAAACTGATTCATCAAAACGAATATTCCAGCTTCTCGATGCTTGTTTTAGTCCATAAATTGACTTCCTTAATTTGCATATTTTATGACGTTCTGATGGGTTAATGAAACCTTCAGGTTGTGTCATGTACACATCCTCTTCTAATTTTCCGTTAAGGAAAGCGGTTTTCACATCCATTTGCCAGATCTCATAATCAAAATATGCTGCTATCGCGAGAATAATTCGAATGGACTTGAACATGGCTACAGGAGAGAAAGTTTCATCATAATCTATCCCGTAGATTTGTTTGAAACCTATCGCAACTAGCCTGCCCTTATAGGTAACTACGTTACCATCCATGTCTTTCTTCTTTCTGAAGATCCACTTACAGCCTATAGGGATTACTCCCGGAGGCGGATCAACCAAATCCCAGACTTGGTTATCTGACATGGAGTCCATCTCGGCTCGCATAGCCTCAAGCCATCTTGCTGACTCCGGTCCACATACCGCATCCGCATAAGTGAGGGGTTCATCATTAATGATGTAGACTCTGTCATAGTGCTCAGGCTCACGACGAATCCTTCCTAATCTACGCGGTTCCCGTGATATCTGAGCCTCAGGTTGAATATTAACCTGATCTATTGGTTCAGGGTCATCCAACTGTGCTTGACTACTTTGTCCTTCTTCTGGAACTTCATCCAGCTTTATTTCTCTCCCACTGGCCTCTTGCAGAAGAAATTCCTTCTCAAGAAAAATAGCCGTTCGAGCAACAAATACTTTATTCTCTTTGGGATCGTAGAAATAATAACCCTTAGTTTCTTTAGGGTATCCGACAAATATACATTTATCAGATCTGCTCTCCAGTTTTCTAGAGGCGAGCTTTTTGACATAAGCCTCGCAACCCCAGATTTTGATAAATGTCAAGCTCGGCTGTTTCCCATACTATAACTCATATGGTGTCTTTGAAACGGCCTTGGATGGCACTCGGTTTAGCACCTTTGCAGCTGCTTCCAGTGCAAATCCCCAAAAGGAGTAAGGTAGAGTAGCCTAACTCATCATAGAATGAATCATATCCAATAAGGTTCGATTCCTCCTCTCGGACACACCATTCCATTGCGGTGTTCCTGGCAGAGTGAGCTGTGAGATGATCCCACACTCTTTCAGATAGTCAGTAAACTCACGACTCAAGTATTCTCCACCTCGATCTGATCGAAGTGCCTTGATATTTCGGCCGAACTGATTCTGTACTTCATTTTTGAATTCTTTGAACTTGTCAAAAGATTCACTCTTATGTCTCATTAAATAGACATAACCATATCTACTAAAATCATCAGTAAAAGTAATGAAGTATGAATACCCACCTCTGGCATGTTTACTAAATGGCCCACACACATCACTGTGAATAAGGTCAAGTAAACCTGGAGCCCTTTCACCTTTATTAGAAAAAGGAGTCTTCGTCATCTTGCCCATTAAACAAGCTTTGCATGTATCAAGCTTTTCACAGGAGAATGATCCCAGCAGTCCATGGTCATGCAACCGCTTAATGCGCTTCTTGTTAATATGGCCTAGACGACTATGCCATAACAAGGTGCTGTTATCAGCATACTTGGCTTTCTTATTATCAATTTGTTGTACAGAACATTCCATGTCCAACATGTATAACCCATTGTTAATCGACCCAGTTGCATAAACAATATTATCATATGAAATACAGCACTGTGAAGTTTTGCATTCAAATGAAAAACCTTTCCTGACAAGAGTAGGAATAGAGATAATATTCTTTGTTATGCTTGGTACAAAATAACAATTGTCAAGTTCTAATACAAATCCAGATGGTAAAGAGATGTAATATTCTCCTACAGCAACAGCAGCAACTCGTGCCCCGTTTCTAACTCGTAGGTCCACCTCATGCTGTCCCACCTGTCTTCTTCTCTTGAGTTCCTGCACATTTGAACAAATGTGAACTCCACATGCAGTGTCCAACACCCATGAAATAGAAGAAGCAACCATGACTTCAGTCACGAAAATACCTGAGCCAGAAGTGAATGGCTTACTTCCCTTCCTCTCTCCTCGGAGCGCTCTACAGTCCTTCTTCCAGTGACCCAGCTGGCCACAATGGAAGCATCTGTTGTCCTTTGACCGCTTCACCTTTTGTTTCAAAGCCTTGTTGTAGCTCTTGATAGGGGTTTTGCCCTTCTTCCCCTTCTTCTTATTCCCTAAAGGAACCATCAAGACAGAGGACGAAGGCTTTCCCTTCTCAAGAGTCTGCTCTGTAGTGCAGAGCATGTTTAGTAATTCTGCCGGAGTACAGTCGATTTTGTTCATATTAAAATTAATGATGAACGCATTGAAAGAAGCCGGAAGAGACTGCAAGATGATGTCTACAACAAGTTCTTGATTGATGGTATGTCCCAGTTTCTCTAGAGCTTCTTTGTACCCAATCATCTTGAGTACATGAGCTCCCACTGGACTTCCTTCAGTCAGTTTGCTATGAAAGAAAAGTTTCGTCAAGTTATAGCGTTCTGTCCTTGCCTGTGCAGCATACAGCATTTTCAGATTTGCTATAATATCAATAGCAGACAAATCCTCATGCTGACGCTGGAGCTCGGGTGTCATTGACGCAAGCATAAGGCAAGCGACATCAGTACTATCACTGACGTGCTTCTCATAAGCATCTCGAACCGCCCTTGCGGCGTTCGCAGCGGGTTGAGCCGTCATTGCCGACTCAAGGACGTACAGCTTCCTCTCAGCTTTGAGGACAATCTTCAGCTGTCTGTACCAGTCTGAGAAGTTTGGCCCAGCAAAGTTCTCCTTTTCCGATATGGATCGCAAGTTGAGCCCTGTGGTGTTCGTTGTAACGCCCTTGATTTTCTGAATTATGATTTAAGGTTAGAAATTCTGTTTCTGTATTTTTATCTGTTAAAATTTTGGGATTTTTGCCTAATTGTAGGACTTTTTCCTACAGGGCAAAAATAATTATTTTCGTTGGGGCTTCGAACCCTCAACCTTGACTATTTGCTCCTGGAATTCTTCCACCATGGTGGCGCATATTTCTGTGTTATTGGAGTGGCGCATGGTGGTTAAGCCCAGGTAAGCCCATTAAAGCCGATTTCCACTTAAGTTAATTGGGTTATTGGATCTTGGATCCGTTTGGGGTGGAAAAAAAATAAAAAAAGGGGGAAAATTCGTGAGAGCTCCTCTCCCTCACGATTTTTGGTTTGTTTCTTGCCCTAGCCGCCTGTGTTGTCGCCCCTCACTGTGCTTGGCGCTCCTGCAAAATTTCTGACGCTGGTGGTGGCAGACTGGTGGTGGACGAACTTTCTGGAGACCCCTGATCCCCTGTTTTGGCGTTTTCTCTGTGGGCGATTTTTCTGGTGAGTAATTCGATCCTAAGGAGTCTAATCCGAATTAAAATTCGTTATTTGCCATGATTATTCGTATGGGGTTGAATTCAAATAATTATAGGGTTTTAAAATCTTGTTCTGCTGAAATCTGCATTCGTTAATCTGACCTTTGTGTACTATAACCCCAATATCTCATGGTCTATAGATCCAAATCGCACGAAATAAATTTTGTATGAAACTAGATACATTCGGCTTTAATTTGAATCTGATATCGACCATATCCGAGCTGTATTCGTATTTCAATCTGTATTGCAATCTAGCTGTACAAAATCAGTTTTCTGAAATTCTGGATTTCGACCTTTATGTGTTCGAACCATCATATCTCCCTAGGTACAGCTCGAAATCTTGTCAAATCAGTTTTATTAGACCGTAGGCTCGAAGAGCTTTATTTTGACTCCCATAACGCCTATTTTCGATTAGTTATTGGATCTGAAATAAATGTCGCAAGTCTGATATATGAATCTGTTTTCTTGAAATCTGAAATTCTGACCTTCTTATGTTCGAACCCTTATATCTTCCTGTCTAAAATTCGAAATCTTGTGAAACCAGTTTTATTGGAAACTAGATTCAGAGAGCTTCATTTTGAATACAATATTGACTAGCTTTGGTTCGAAATTGGACTAAAAATATATTTTGCAAACTGACAATATAAATCTGCTATGTTTTGGTTAGACGAATATTCCTTTGTGAGAAAAATTTACATTGTATGGTTTAACCTCTTAAATTGTGGTCTGTAGTTCTTCTAAAATTTATTTGTTTGATGAGAAATTTTAGAGAAAACAAAATTGGGGATTTAACTAAGAACTTAGGAATTTTCGAAAATATAGTTCGAGCCAATTTTGGGGCTTTTGTCAATTTTCTTCACAAACGTGTAATTAAAATTATCTGTAGTGGGGGACTGAAATTAATTACATGAAATTTGTACGTTCTGTTAAGGTTCTGAAAGTGGCGCCCCTTACAGTAATTTTATAGCTCACGGTTTTAGGAATTTTGAGGAGATTATTTCATGAATAATTTCTGTTCTGTATTTAAATGTTTGTTATATGAATAATTTCTGTTCTGTATTTAATTGTTTGTTATGTGGATATTTCCTGTTCTGTTTATATGTTGTGAAGTTTCTGAAAACCTTGAATGTGTTAAAACATTTGTGAGAACATAGAATGGTTTGACATGAATTAAGGTTAGTGGTAAGGAATTCACTCATATAATTTCTGTTCTGTGTTTAAGGACTGGATATTGGGGTGTGTCATTTTCTGGTTTGTTAGACTTTGGGCATAATGTAAGAATTAAGTAGTGGTTGATCCTACTTCTCTGTTTCAGTATAATCTGTTCTGTAAAATTATGCCCTAGTGTAGCACTCTTCCGTGTCCTTACCCTCCTTCTGTGGCGCTGTAATGGTGCTGATAGTCTACTACGACCCTTGAGACACTATTTCTGTTCTGGGTATTGGAGGCCAGAGTGCCACGTCCTAACAAGACGGGGGCCACCCACTGATACCTCCTCTACCATTCAGTTCTGGGTTTTGGAGGCCAGAGTGCCACGTCCTAACAAGACGGGGGCCACCCACTGATACCTCCTCTACCATTCAGTTCTGGGTTTTGGAGGCCAGAGTGCCACGTCCTAACAAGACGGGGGCCACCCACTGATACCTCCTCTACCATTCAGTTCTGGGTTTTGGAGGCCAGAGTGCCACGTCCTAACAAGACGGGGGCCACCCACTGATACCTCCTCTACCATTCTGTTCTGGGTATTGGAGACCAGAGTGCCACGTCCTGACAAGACGGGGGCCACCCACTGATATCTCCTTTACCATTCTGTTTCTGATATGCATGCATTGTCTCGTCCTCGGCAGAGGTGGGGTCAGACCTTCTGTGGTCTTCAGGCCTTCTGTGGCCTTTCTGTTTCCGATGTAGACTATCCGTTTGGACTCTGAAAATTCTGATTTTCTGTCTGTCAGTTCTGATTTCTGTAGTTCTGTTTCGATCTGTATTTAGATGTATTAGGCGGTGTGGTTAGTTGGTATGGGTTGGTATATTCATATCCTACCTGTTTGATGCCTATTGTTACAAGTATCTGTATTTGATTGTGTTTGTTTCTGATATGAGCATGCATGTTAAGTTGATTTATCTTATCTGTTAAATAAAAAGAATTTCAACTTAAGTATGATATTTTTGATGTGTACTATGGATGACTTTTAGTGTCTTTTACTCACTGAGCTTTTTAGCTCACCTCCGTTGTTTAAATGTTTTCAGGTGAGACATCAAGACAGTAATTGCTACAGCTAATATGACGCTAATGTTTGATGTCATTTCTAAGAATAGTCTTCTAAAGATTTATCAGGCCTGCGTGCCTAATTTATTATGACCTATATGACATGTTTTATCTCCTGAGGGCTTATGCCTGTTTTCAGGATATTATATTATAGTTGTTTCGTTTAAATTATTGGATACAAGTCTTGGATTCTTTTATTGAATTGGTTCTTATTTTGAAATGTCCGATTTGAGATGTGTAACCGAATTTGTGTTGTTTATTTTAGTATCTGAATAATCAGTTCTGTATATTTCTGAAATTCCACATATGTGTAGTGTGGACGTTTGTTGTTGTTACAAGATATGTGTGTCTGTGCAGCAGTAGTTTAGAATACTTGCTGCCGGATTTTTTCTGGATTTTCGGATTTCTATTTCCTAGTAATCGATCCTATTCAGTTCTGTGCGGTTTTCTGTTCCGTAGTAATGTCCTTCGATGCCGCTTTCTTCTTGTGTTTTAATGGAAGAGTAAAAAATTTTTGAAACCCCGTATTTTACTTGTATGCGTGTGGGGTGTGATTCTGAGGGATGTTACAGATGGTATCAGAGCAATTTTACTAGCAATTAGAAACTCCGGGGAAGGAAAACTTTGTTTGTGTATTGCTAGAAACCAAGTTAGGATCTGATTTGTGATTGAATATTGGTTGTTATTCTACTGTGTTATGTGATGCAGGTAAAAATGGTGCGACCAAGAGCTAGCAGTAGCAACGGTGATCAACAGCCTGATCTGAGGCAGACCATGGAGGCTATGACTGCTATGATGCAACAACAGAACGCATTCATTCAGCAGCAAACTCAGATGATGCAGCAGCAGCAGGCGCAACACATGGAGGTTCAGCAACAGTTATTGCAGCGGCTGACGCAGACACCGTCTCAGTCACAGGCACAACCGGCTGGTTCTTCTCTGGGTGATGGCGCACATAAACGATATGCTCGGTTGGTTCGAGAGTTTCAGCACCTGAACCCGACTGCATTTTATGGTAGTCCGGGGCCCAGAGCGGCTGAGGATTGGCTGTTGGCACTGGAAAAGATTTTCCAGGTTTTGCGCTGTGATGATGCAGACAAGCTATGTTTGTCTGTCTTCATGTTGCGTGGAGATGCCGAAGACTGGTGGAAGGGAGTCGTCAGACTGGCGGCAACTGAATCCAGAGTTGTTGATTGGCAGTACTTCATGATGAAGTTCAATGCCAAGTTTTTCCCCTCTAGCTTATCTGAGGAGCGCGATGTGAAGTTTATTCGTCTTGAGCAGGGCGACCTGACGGTGGATCAGTATGAGGCCACATTCGCTCGGTTGTCGGGGTATGCTCCTCACTTAGTCAACACCGAGGAAAGAAGAGCCAAGAAGTTTCAGCGGGGTTTGAGGAAAGATATCAGGACAAGGGTAGCTATGCTACACTTGGAAACTTATGCTGAAGTGGTAGACAGGGCTCGCACTGCTGAGAGGTGCATTGCGGAGATGGCTGCAGATACTATTCCAGTCACTGCACCCGCCCCTACTTATGTGACTTACGCACCCACTTTGGGTGGTAAGGATAAGAAGAATTTCAAGAGGAAGAAAGACAATAAGGGCAGATACCAACCTTATCAGAAGCCAGCCAGCACAGTTTCTCAGAATGGCAAGAAGTGTCTCCACTGTGGGAGCACTAAACATCAGGATAATGAGTGCTACAGGAAGACTGGCGCTTGCTTCAGATGTGGTAAGGTGGGGCATATGATTAGGGACTGTCCTATGCCGGATGCTTGAGGACAGGGTCAGGGTGAGAAGCCTACTGTGCAGACTCGCGTGTATGCCATCGCGGAGAGGGATGCTTCGGCTTCGAAGTCCGTGGTGGAAGGTACACTTTATGTGTTTAGTTATTTGGCACGCATTCTTTTTGATCCTGGTGCCAATTTATCCTTTGTGTCTGCATGTTTTGCATCATGTCTGCCTGTGTTGCCTAGGATACTTGATTTCTGTATTTCTGTTCATACACCTATGGGTGAGGCCGTATCTACAGATATAACATACCCTGACTGTTTGATTAAGGTAGAAGGATATGATTTACCTATTGACTTGATTAGTCTTTCTATGAAAGACTATGACATCATTCTGGGCATGGATTGGCTGTCTGCCTATCATGCTACTTTAGATTGTTTTGAAAAGCTAATTACTCTGCATCTAAGTGATGGACAGCAACTGGTTATCCAAGGCCGGATTTCAGAACAAGAGCCTTTGGTGATATCTCATCTGCAGGCCAGGAAGCTTTTAGCCCAGGGCTGCAAGGGGTATCTGGCGCATGTCAAGGTGCAGACTGAGCCTGATTTGGATCTGGCTAAAATTCCTGTGGTAAGAGAGTTTGCTGACGTCTTCTCTGATTTATCTGGGTTACCACCCAGCAGAGAAGTTGAGTTTGGTATCGAGTTGTTGCCAGGCACAGCACCGATATCTAAAGCTCCTTACAGGATGGCAACTTCAGAACTGACAGAGCTGAAGAAGCAACTGGAAGAACTATTAGAGAAGGGGTATATTTGGCCCAGTGTTTCTCCATGGGGAGCACCTGTGTTATTTGTGAAGAAGAAGGATGGTACTTTGCGCATGTGCATCGATTACCGTCAACTCAATCAAGTGACTGTTAAGAATAAGTACCCATTACCCCGTATTGATGATCTCTTTGATCAGTTGCAGGGTGCTACTGTATTCTCTAAAATTGACCTGAGGTCTGGCTATTATCAGATGAGTGTTCGGGAGGAGGATGTACCTAAAACTGCATTCAGGACCAGGTATGGGCACTATGAATTTCTTGTTATGCCCTTTGGACTAACAAATGCTCCTGCGGTGTTTATGGATCTGATGAACAGGGTATTTCATGAGCTCCTGGACAAATGTGTGGTCGTCTTCATTGATGATATTCTGATCTACTCCAAGAATGCGCAAGACCACTCTCAGGATTTGCGCAAGGTGCTGGAGATTCTGCGGCTGAAGCGGCTATATGCTAAGGCCAGCAAATGTGAGTTCTGGCTAGATCAGATTGGTTTTCTGGGACACATTATTTCTAGCCAGGGTGTGTCTGTGGATCCAGTGAAGGTGGAGGCCATTCTTCACTGGGGAAGACCAACTACAGCGACTGAGGTCAGAAGTTTTCTGGGCTTAGCTGGATACTACCGCCGTTTTGTGGAAGGTTTTTCCAAGCTGGCTGGTCCTCTGACTAAGCTAACTAGAAAGAATTTGAAGTTTGAGTGGTCTGATGATTGTGAGTCTAGTTTTCAGGAACTGAAAAAGAGACTGACCAGTGCTCCTATCCTCATCATTCCCTGTGATGGAGAGAAGTTCACTGTTTACACTGATGCCTCTGGTAAGGGTCTGGGTGCTGTACTGATGCAGCAAGGAAAAGTAGTTGCTTATGCTTCAAGGCAACTCAAAGACTACGAGGTAAACTACCCCACTCATGATCTGGAGTTGGCAGCTGTAGTTTTTGCCTTGAAAATCTGGAGGCACTATCTGTTTGGACAGACATTTGAATTGTTTACAGATCACCAGAGCTTGAAGTATATCTTCACTCAGAAAGAGCTGAATATGAGACAGAGGCGATGGCTTGAATTGATAAAGGATTATGACTTCACCATCCAGTATCAGTCTGGTAAAGCCAATGTGGTGGCTGATGCTCTTAGTCGGTATCCTGTGACTCAGATAGCTGCACTACGAGTCCAGGAGTGGCGACTATTGCAGGAGTTCAGTGACATGCATCTGAGTGTGACTCCGGGTGAGAGAGGCGGTCTTCTGGCTTCTCTCAGGGTTCAGTCAGACTTACTGCAGAGACTGAGATCAGGGCAGCAGTCAGATCAGGATATTCTACGGTGGAAAGAGAGGTCTGAGCAAGGCTGGGATGAGAATTTCAGTATGTCGGATGATGGTCTCCTCAGATTTCGTGGAAGGGTCTGTGTCCCTGAGGACCCTGAGTTGAGAAATGAAATTCTTAAGGAAAGTCATTGCACTAAGTATACCGTTCATCCTGGTAGTACCAAGATGTATCAGGATCTGAAAAAGACTTTCTGGTGGCATGGTATGAAGAAGGATGTGCATTTGTTTGTGTCCAGATGTTTGACTTGCCAAACCGTGAAGGCTGAGCATCAGAGGCCGGGCGGTTTGATGCAGTCTCTCCCTATTCCTCAGTGGAAGTGGGAGCATATCAGTATGGACTTTGTGTGTGGGCTGCCCAATACCAGAAGGAATCATGATGCCGTATGGGTGATTGTGGACAGACTCACGAAGTCGGCTCACTTCTTACCGATCAAAATGACTTACAGTTTGGATCGGTTAGCAAAACTGTACATCGATGAGATTGTCAGATTACATGGAGTTCCCTTGGACATTGTCTCTGATCGTGATCCTCGATTTCTATCCAGGTTTTGGAAGAAATTACAGGAAGATTTGGGAACTAATCTGAGTTTCAGCACTGCATATCATCCTCAATCTGATGGTCAGACAGAGAGAACTATTCAGACACTTGAGGATCTTCTGAGATCTTATGTGATTGACTGGTCTGTTGAGTGGGATCTGGACTTATCACTGATAGAGTTCACCTACAACAATAGCTTCCACTCTAGCATACAGATGGCTCCGTATGAGGCCCTATATGGGAGGAAATGCAGAACACCTATATGCTGGGAGGAAACTGGGGACAGAACAGTGCTAAAGTCTGATGCTGTTCAGGAAGCCACTGAGAAGATCAGAGAAATTCAGAAAAAGATGAAGATTGCTCAGGATAGACAGAAGAGTTATGCTGATGTGAGGCGGCGTCCTCTTGAGTTTTTGGTGGGAGAGCATGTTTTCCTAAAGGTCTCACCTATGAAAGGGGTGATGAGATTTGGAAAGAGGGGAAAATTGAGTCCCAGGTACATTGGTCCCTTTGATATCATTGAGAGGATTGGACCTGTGGCATACCGACTTGCTCTGCCCCCATCACTGGAACACCTCCATAATGTGTTCCATGTTTCTGCACTCAGAAAATATTGTTCTAATCCTTCTCATGTTCTGGAGTTGGAACCTCTTCAGCTTGAAGAGAACATGACTTTGGTGGTGAAACCTCTCAGAATTGAAGATAGAAAAGAGAAAGTGCTGAGGAATAAGGTTATTCCACTTGTGAAAGTCATCTGGGGAAATCAGTCTGTTGAAGAAGCCTCTTGGGAGGTTGAAGCAGATATGAGAAAGGAGCATCCTCACCTGTTCAGTGACGGGCTTGGTCAGCTTTAGGGGACTAAAGCTCTATAAGGGGGGGAGGATGTAACGCCCTTGATTTTCTGAATTATGATTTAAGGTTAGAAATTCTGTTTCTGTATTTTTATCTGTTAAAATTTTGGGATTTTTGCCTAATTGTAGGACTTTTTCCTACAGGGCAAAAATAATTATTTTCGTTGGGGCTTCGAACCCTCAACCTTGACTATTTGCTCCTGGAATTCTTCCACCATGGTGGCGCATATTTCTGTGTTATTGGAGTGGCGCATGGTGGTTAAGCCCAGGTAAGCCCATTAAAGCCGATTTCCACTTAAGTTAATTGGGTTATTGGATCTTGGATCCGTTTGGGGTGGAAAAAAAATAAAAAAAGGGGGAAAATTCGTGAGAGCTCCTCTCCCTCACGATTTTTGGTTTGTTTCTTGCCCTAGCCGCCTGTGTTGTCGCCCCTCACTGTGCTTGGCGCTCCTGCAAAATTTCTGACGCTGGTGGTGGCAGACTGGTGGTGGACGAACTTTCTGGAGACCCCTGATCCCCTGTTTTGGCGTTTTCTCTGTGGGCGATTTTTCTGGTGAGTAATTCGATCCTAAGGAGTCTAATCCGAATTAAAATTCGTTATTTGCCATGATTATTCGTATGGGGTTGAATTCAAATAATTATAGGGTTTTAAAATCCTGTTCTGCTGAAATCTGCATTCGTTAATCTGACCTTTGTGTACTATAACCCCAATATCTCATGGTCTATAGATCCAAATCGCACGAAATAAATTTTGTATGAAACTAGATACATTCGGCTTTAATTTGAATCTGATATCGACCATATCCGAGCTGTATTAGTATTTCAATCTGTATTGCAATCTAGCTGTACAAAATCAGTTTTCTGAAATTCTGGATTTCGACCTTTATGTGTTCGAACCATCATATCTCCCTAGGTACAGCTCGAAATCTTGTCAAATCAGTTTTATTAGACCGTAGGCTCGAAGAGCTTTATTTTGACTCCCATAACGCCTATTTTCGATTAGTTATTGGATCTGAAATAAATGTCGCAAGTCTGATATATGAATCTGTTTTCTTGAAATCTGAAATTCTGACCTTCTTATGTTCGAACCCTTATATCTTCCTGTCTAAAATTCGAAATCTTGTGAAACCAGTTTTATTGGAAACTAGATTCAGAGAGCTTCATTTTGAATACAATATTGACTAGCTTTGGTTCGAAATTGGACTAAAAATATATTTTGCAAACTGACAATATAAATCTGCTATGTTTTGGTTAGACGAATATTCCTTTGTGAGAAAAATTTACATTGTATGGTTTAACCTCTTAAATTGTGGTCTGTAGTTCTTCTAAAATTTATTTGTTTGATGAGAAATTTTAGAGAAAACAAAATTGGGGATTTAACTAAGAACTTAGGAATTTTCGAAAATATAGTTCGAGCCAATTTTGGGGCTTTTGTCAATTTTCTTCACAAACGTGTAATTAAAATTATCTGTAGTGGGGGACTGAAATTAATTACATGAAATTTGTACGTTCTGTTAAGGTTCTGAAAGTGGCGCCCCTTACAGTAATTTTATAGCTCACGGTTTTAGGAATTTTGAGGAGATTATTTCATGAATAATTTCTGTTCTGTATTTAAATGTTTGTTATATGAATAATTTCTGTTCTGTATTTAATTGTTTGTTATGTGGATATTTCCTGTTCTGTTTATATGTTGTGAAGTTTCTGAAAACCTTGAATGTGTTAAAACATTTGTGAGAACATAGAATGGTTTGACATGAATTAAGGTTAGTGGTAAGGAATTCACTCATATAATTTCTGTTCTGTGTTTAAGGACTGGATATTGGGGTGTGTCATTTTCTGGTTTGTTAGACTTTGGGCATAATGTAAGAATTAAGTAGTGGTTGATCCTACTTCTCTGTTTCAGTATAATCTGTTCTGTAAAATTATGCCCTAGTGTAGCACTCTTCCGTGTCCTTACCCTCCTTCTGTGGCGCTGTAATGGTGCTGATAGTCTACTACGACCCTTGAGACACTATTTCTGTTCTGGGTATTGGAGGCCAGAGTGCCACGTCCTAACAAGACGGGGGCCACCCACTGATACCTCCTCTACCATTCAGTTCTGGGTTTTGGAGGCCAGAGTGCCACGTCCTAACAAGACGGGGGCCACCCACTGATACCTCCTCTACCATTCAGTTCTGGGTTTTGGAGGCCAGAGTGCCACGTCCTAACAAGACGGGGGCCACCCACTGATACCTCCTCTACCATTCAGTTCTGGGTTTTGGAGGCCAGAGTGCCACGTCCTAACAAGACGGGGGCCACCCACTGATACCTCCTCTACCATTCTGTTCTGGGTATTGGAGACCAGAGTGCCACGTCCTGACAAGACGGGGGCCACCCACTGATATCTCCTTTACCATTCTGTTTCTGATATGCATGCATTGTCTCGTCCTCGGCAGAGGTGGGGTCAGACCTTCTGTGGTCTTCAGGCCTTCTGTGGCCTTTCTGTTTCCGATGTAGACTATCCGTTTGGACTCTGAAAATTCTGATTTTCTGTCTGTCAGTTCTGATTTCTGTAGTTCTGTTTCGATCTGTATTTAGATGTATTAGGCGGTGTGGTTAGTTGGTATGGGTTGGTATATTCATATCCTACCTGTTTGATGCCTATTGTTACAAGTATCTGTATTTGATTGTGTTTGTTTCTGATATGAGCATGCATGTTAAGTTGATTTATCTTATCTGTTAAATAAAAAGAATTTCAACTTAAGTATGATATTTTTGATGTGTACTATGGATGACTTTTAGTGTCTTTTACTCACTGAGCTTTTTAGCTCACCTCCGTTGTTTAAATGTTTTCAGGTGAGACATCAAGACAGTAATTGCTACAGCTAATATGACGCTAATGTTTGATGTCATTTCTAAGAATAGTCTTCTAAAGATTTATCAGGCCTGCGTGCCTAATTTATTATGACCTATATGACATGTTTTATCTCCTGAGGGCTTATGCCTGTTTTCAGGATATTATATTATAGTTGTTTCGTTTAAATTATTGGATACAAGTCTTGGATTCTTTTATTGAATTGGTTCTTATTTTGAAATGTCCGATTTGAGATGTGTAACCGAATTTGTGTTGTTTATTTTAGTATCTGAATAATCAGTTCTGTATATTTCTGAAATTCCACATATGTGTAGTGTGGACGTTTGTTGTTGTTACAAGATATGTGTGTCTGTGCAGCAGTAGTTTAGAATACTTGCTGCCGGATTTTTTCTGGATTTTCGGATTTCTATTTCCTAGTAATCGATCCTATTCAGTTCTGTGCGGTTTTCTGTTCCGTAGTAATGTCCTTCGATGCCGCTTTCTTCTTGTGTTTTAATGGAAGAGTAAAAAATTTTTTAAACCCCGTATTTTACTTGTATGCGTGTGGGGTGTGATTCTGAGGGATGTTACATTCGTTGCTGCAGGAATCTACAACATAGCAAGAACAACAAGGTCAATATCCATGTTAGAATCATTCCAGGACTTAAGAGTGATTCTTTTCTCACTATTTTATCTGACTGAAAATCCAATAAAACAGCCCGAAAGAGTAAAACTCTTTTAGTGAGATGGGATCTAGATTTCATATTTGATCTCCGCGTCCCGCTCAGGCGAGATAAGATGCACAGAGAGTTCAAGCACTAATCACTGGTAGGCAATCCATGCCAATCGCCAACCCGTGCGATTCCCCTTCATCTAGGCAATCCAGAAGACTGTGCCAACTGAGTTGGTACAACACAGTTTCTGATTCCTCATATGGCTGCCTCCATATAGCTATTATATGCTCAACTTGTAGCCTATATGGTCAAGCTGACCTGACCTACTTCCTGGACCACCACGTGCTATGCTGAGCAACGAGAAGCGATAAATCCTTTCTCTGTAGCATGTAGGTGTAATCGCGCACCGTCTGAAAATAGCTGGGCGTCCCACTGAGTGGGTACAACACGGGCCCAACGATAGTCAGAACAGTGAGGTTTCGTGTCAGAAGGCAATCGATAGCTTGATATTTACGTTGGATTTTAACGGTCTTTTATCTTCTTACTATCATGCAAATTCTATAGTGATAGCTGAAGAATAAAACATGCATGTGCTAATATTACTGATGTGGGACCAAAGCAGGACCTTCGGAGGTCCACTCGGGTCCGAAAGAAGCCCTCTCGGTATGGCTATCCTAGCCCTTAGATATGGCTTCCTTAGGACCCCCTTTTGTTGCTTATTTTGTCTTAGACTAGGGTGCATCATATGGTAGGTTAGATCCACCCTCCCATTACACCATGTAGTTACATGCCTAGGATCCGCCACTTATGTATAGTAGGTTAGTGCATGAATTTGATGTAATAGTTTAGGTCAACTCTATCTTGGGTTACAAGTCAAAATCAAGCCAAGACAATTCCAAGAAATGCCATGAGCCCATCAGCCCAACTCAAGAGAAAATCAGCCCATCCAACTCAAAGGGACATCACCACAAGTACCCAACACTCCACCATCCTAGTTGGCAGCCATGAGGGGGATTTGTCTCCACCTCCAACCGCCCCTTCCTCTTTGAAGCAAAGAAGGACAAGACCATTCCTGCACCAGCTTTTGCAGCCCCTTACAAGCCATCATGCGCCAGCAACTTTGCAGAAATTCAGCCTCAAGAAGCTGTCCCCATTCCCTGCAGAATCACAACTTCTTTCAACCTGCATACGCCACCACAATGCAGAGTTCCAATCTCCTAGATGCTGCATCTATTGACTGAAGAATGACAACTCCTTCAGCTCCTTCAAAGTCCCCAGCCAACTGCTCCTGTCAGTCAACATGCGCCAGCAAACAGCTCCTTCAAAGTCAACATGTCATGCACTTAGGGAAGGGGATGCAACCTGCTCTTGTCCCCTCAACTTGTCATGAAGAGAGGCAACCGTTGGCAGCCCCCTATATGATGTATTCCTCTTGTAAAGTGAAGTTTCTTAGAGTTGAATGAAATTTCAAATTGCTGAAGTGTGTCTTCAAAAGGTGTGTGTCACCTGCCCCCTCCCCTCTTCCAACCATTGCCGAGAGTGTCTTTCCACCCCCTCTTGCTCTTCAATCATCTTCCACCCTTTGCGCTTGTCTTGAAGAAGGGAGCTCACGCCACTCCCCCCCCCCTAGCCTTGACAAGTCCTCAGCCCAAGAGGAGGAGCTGGACCAGCCGAGACTCAAGATGGTGTCTTTAATCCCATGCCGAGATCAAGCCATCACCTTAAGTTAGCTAAGTCTTTCTACTACCTTGGTTGATGTTTTCTTGAAGTTTCTGAACCTCCATCTACACTCACTAAGGTCACTTCTCAGGTTGCGCAAGGTCAAGGAAGGCATACAAGTTCATTCCCCCCCCTTTCCCCTCTTAATTAGTTAGTCTCAAAATGTTAGCAAGGGAATTTGGAGGCTATCCTCCCCCTTGAGTGTGTTTATGTGAATGGCCTCTTAATATTCTTTTAAACTCACCCACGCATGTGTGGGATGCTGCAATGCCATGTGTGTAAGCTCATAGGGCCCTACTTCGTGAGATTCAACCATTGGACCGGTGAAGAACGGGAAGGTCACCCTTTCTATTCTCAAAGGGTGCAAGGTGAGTTCCTCCCCTAGATTAGCCCTATTTTCTTATGGTAGAACCGCATGCCTAGGTTTATTTGATGTTGTAGAACCGCATGTCAAGCTCTTGTTAGGCGTTCCTCTTTATTAGAAGTGCATGATAAGATTAGTTGCTGAATGTAGTTTCGGTTTCCATTATTACATACCAAAACAAACTAATTTCGAACTACGATAGCTTAAAGGGTTTACTAAGCTATACTTATTTATCAAAATGTTTTCGAAGTGCGTTGTTTGAATGTTGCATGCTTGGTGACCCCATCATCTTGGTATCAGAGCTTAGGCTCTTAGAGTAGGATTTTATAAGACCAAAACTTTATTTTCCTACTACTAAGGCGATTTTTGGACCTAGGTGTTTGAAAGAATTTGATTAACTATATTGTATCACCTTAGGGTCTATTTTCAAAAACTTTACTCATTTCGAAAATGGCTACTAGATCCGGTGCCCCCTATGGTCTCAATCAAGCTATTGACCATGAGGTGAGTGCCCTCTCAATTGAAATGGCCTCCCTTAGAGAAACCCTAGCAACCCTTCAACACTCCATAGGTGTCATAGACAATAGGCTTAACACCCTAGAGTCTAACTCTAAGATGGATCCCCAAACTACTAGCCGACCTAATAGTGGATCCCACCCAAGGGAACCAAATGTTCAAGGATCTCCTTCACACACCCCTAGAGTCAATCATGCTCAAACCGAATGGGAAGGGCCTCATGCCCCACAAGCCCCCTATCATAGACCTAGAGAGTATGATGTGCAACGTGCCATCAAGATCAACCCCCCTACTTTTGGTGGGTCTCTTAACCCCAAGGAGTTCCTAGATTGGGCCACAAAGTTAGACCAATACTTTGAATATAGCCTTATGCACCATGAAAGTAAGGTTAGGTTCACAAAGTGCCTATTAGAAGGATCCGCTAGACTCTACTGGACCCATGTCGAAAGAACTATAGAAAGGGATGGTAAGCCACCCGTTGAATCTTGGGATGAAATGAAATACCTACTTAGGCAAAAGTATGTCCCACCTGGTTTCATGCAAAAGCTTAAGGATGAACTTAATAGTCACACTCAAGGCTCCTCTACTGTAGAAGCCTATCAATCTAAGCTAGAAGAACTTCTCATTAGGTGTGAAGCCAAGGAAGACCAAGGTATGATCCTAAGTCGATTCAAGAATGGCCTTAGACCTGACATTAAGAGGGCCTTGACCTATTTTCAATTAGATACCCCGGAGATAGCTTATCAAAGGGCCATAGAAGTTGAACAAGAACTTAAGAATAGAAAGGAAGCCCTCCCTCCCCGGCCCATCTATAGGCCAGCTCCTATGCACTTGCCTTCTAGCTCAAACCCAAAACCAAGAACTGCTCACACTACAGACAACTCCATCCCCACTTGTTATAACTGTAGGCAGAAGGGACATTTTGCAAAAGAGTGTCCTAAGAAGGTTATGAAGGTCATGGTCCTAGCTGAAGAAGACATAGACCCTGAGCCCACCTTTGAGGAAGACCCTGATCAAGAGGTTGAAGTCAATGACTATGACAGTAGTGATGATATCTTCAACACCTTAGGGGTAGTTAGATGTACCCTTGTCAAACCTACCCCCACTGAGGACTGGCGCCGAACCAGTATCTTCCACACCTACACCAAATGCCATGGTCACATGTGCAAGGTGGTCATTGATGGTGGAAGCAGCCTCAATGCTGTCTCCCACATAGCTGCTACAAAACTGAACCTCAAGATGGAACCCCGACCTAGTCCTTACGATATTTCCTGGGTTAACCAAACCAGTGTCCCTGTGACCCATAGGTGCCTCGTACCTATCCAGTTTGGTACATATGAGGACAAGATTTGGTGCGACGTCCTTACTATGGATGTAGCTCAAATCCTCTTAGGACGCCCCTGGTTGTATGACATGGATGTTGTCCACTACGGTCGGACCAATACCTATGTCTTCACCCATAAAGATCAAAAGATTAGGCTCAAACCCTCTCTCCCCAAAGAACTTAGAGCCACAACTAGTAAGGGTAAGATAGAGGAACCCAAGAAAGACCAGCCTACCATTCAACTTATAAGGCCTCAAACCTTCACTAAGGAAATTATAGAAGATCAACCCCTTTACACCTTAGTCATCAAAGAAACCAACCCTGAAGTGGATGAGAAGCCTCCCCCAGAAGTAGAATCCTTGCTCCAAGAGTTTAGTGAGCTCACTCCAGAGGACCTCCCTGAAGGACTGCCACCTCTTAGGGATATACAACATGCCATAGACCTAGTCCCAGGATCCTCTCTTCCCAACCTACCCCACTATAGGATGAACCCTACCGAGCATGAGGAGCTCAAAAGACAAGTAGACGATTTATTGTGTAAGGGTTACATCAGGGAAAGCCTAAGTCCCTGCGCCGTCCCAGCCCTTCTTACCCCAAAGAAGGATGGCAGCTGGCGCATGTGTATAGATTGTAGAGCTATTAACAAGATTACCATCAAGTATAGGTTCCCCATACCTAGGCTTGATGACATGCTAGATATGTTAGTAGGGTCCAAATGGTTTTCCAAGCTTGACCTCAGGAGTGGATACCATCAGGTTAGGATTAGAGAAGGGGATGAGTGGAAGACCGCCTTCAAAACCAAAGACGGCTTATATGAATGGTTAATCATGCCTTTCGGGCTAACCAATGCCCCTTCCACATTTATGAGACTTATGACCCAAGTGCTTAGACCCTACATAGGGAAGTTCCTAGTTGTATACTTTGATGACATACTTATCTATAGTAAGTCACAAAAGGAGCACCTAGGACACTTAAGGCAGACTTTAACCCTTCTTAGAGATGAAAAGCTTTATGTCAACCTGAAGAAATGTTCTTTTCTATCTCCAAAAGTTGTCTTTCTAGGGTTTATTGTTTCTGACCTTGGGCTTCAAGCTGACCCATCTAAAGTCCAAGCCATATTAGACTGGCCAGAGCCCAAGACCCTTACTGAAGTTAGGAGTTTTCATGGCCTTGCTACCTTCTACCGTAGGTTCATACGGAATTTTAGCACCATAGTAGCTCCTATCACCAATTGCATGAAACAAGGGGACTTTAGTTGGACCAAGTCTGCCAATAGGGCTTTCACTGAGCTTAAGAGTAGGATGACCTCTGCCCCTGTTTTAAGATTGCCTGACTTTGGCAAGGTCTTTGAGGTTGATTGTGATGCTTCTGGCATTGGCATAGGTGGGACCCTCAGCCAAGAAGGTCACCCTATTGCCTTCTTCAGTGAAAAACTGAATGAGGCCAAGCAGAAATACTCAACCTATGACAAAGAATTCTACGCCGTAGTTCAATCTTTAAGGCATTGGCGGCACTACCTTCTCCACCATGAGTTTACCTTAAATAGTGACCACCAAGCCCTATCTTACCTTAGTGCCCAAAGGAAACTCAATGCTAGACATGCCAAATGGGTAGAATATTTACAACAGTACACTTTTGTCTTAAAACACAAATCTGGATCTAACAACAAAGTTGCTGATGCTCTCAGTAGGGTAGTCTTCATTTTACAAACTATGCATGCTGAACTTGTAGGATTTGAACATATGAAAACTGCTTACCTAGATTGCCCTGACTTTTCTGCTATTTATGATGATATGACTAGAGATCCTATGAGTCACCCCCTGTACACCCTTAGGGATGGGTATCTCTTCCTTGGGCCAACACTCTGTGTGCCTAAGTCCTCAATCCGGGATTTCCTAATTTGGGAACTCCATGGAGGAGGGTCTGCTGGGCACCATGGTCGAGAGAAGACCCGTGCCTTGGTCGAGGAAAGATTCTTTTGGCCTCAACTCTACCGAGATGTGGCCAAGGTAGTTAGGCACTGTGGAACCTGTCAATCCACTAAAGTCCAGAAGCACAATTTTGGACTGTACACCCCTCTGCCTATTCCCCAGGCACCGTGGCAGGACATTAGTATGGACTTTGTTCTAGGATTGCCTAGGACTGCTGCTAGGCATGACTCCATTTATGTTGTGGTAGACCGGTTCACAAAAATGGCTCATTTCATACCTTGCACTAAAACTACCGATGCCTCACATATGGCTAGGATCTTCTTTAGAGACATTGTTAGGCAGCATGGTACCCCTCTCACTATAGTCTCGGATAGAGACACCAGGTTTGTCAGCCATTTCTGGAGGACTCTATGGGCCCTATTAGGCACAAAACTGAAGTTCTCAACGGCCTACCATCCCCAGACGGATGGGCAGACCGAAGTGGTCAACAGATCACTTGGGAGCATCCTTAGGAGCCTCGTAGGAGAACACCCCAGTGATTGGGACAAGCTGTTACCTACAGCTGAGTTTTCCTACAATAGTGTGCCAAACAGGACTACTGGTTTGTCTCCTTTCCAAGCAAACTTAGGATACCAACCTAACAAGCCTATTGACCTATTTTCTGCCCCTAAACATTGCAAGACCTCTATTTCGGCCCGAGATTATGCTTTTCATATTTCGCAATTACATCATGAGCTATTCAGTAAGATTCAGGACTCTGTCAATCAATATCGTGATGATACTAATAAACATCGCCGAGAGAAGGTATTTTCTGTAGGGGATCAGGTAATGTTGCGGGTCCGTGAGGAGCGCATCCAAGGACCCGGCCGCAAGTTGGACGCCAAGGGCATCGGGCCCTTCACTATTCTGAAGAAGGTCAACAATAATGCCTATCTCCTGGACCTACCACCAGAACTGGGGATATCCTCCACCATCAATGTGGAGGATCTGACGCTGTATCATCCGCCTCTCTCCATACAAGAACCAGACACTTGCCACGACTCAGAGATTGAGGCTATACTCGAGGACCAGACCCGACTCACCCCTGATGAGGTACAGCTTTATTACCGCATCAAATTTACTGATGGTGAGGAGGCCTGGCTCCCCGAGGCTGAGCTTGCTAGGTCCGCACCCGAGCTTCTCCAAGGGTACAAAGATAATTCTCCAGAGGAGAATTTTTCCCACCCCGGGAGAGCTGATGTGGGACCAAAGCAGGACCTTCGGAGGTCCACTCGGGTCCGAAAGAAGCCCTCTCGGTATGGCTATCCTAGCCCTTAGATATGGCTTCCTTAGGACCCCCTTTTGTTGCTTATTTTGTCTTAGACTAGGGTGCATCATATGGTAGGTTAGATCCACCCTCCCATTACACCATGTAGTTACATGCCTAGGATCCGCCACTTATGTATAGTAGGTTAGTGCATGAATTTGATGTAATAGTTTAGGTCAACTCTATCTTGGGTTACAAGTCAAAATCAAGCCAAGACAATTCCAAGAAATGCCATGAGCCCATCAGCCCAACTCAAGAGAAAATCAGCCCATCCAACTCAAAGGGACATCACCACAAGTACCCAACACTCCACCATCCTAGTTGGCAGCCATGAGGGGGATTTGTCTCCACCTCCAACCGCCCCTTCCTCTTTGAAGCAAAGAAGGACAAGACCATTCCTGCACCAGCTTTTGCAGCCCCTTACAAGCCATCATGCGCCAGCAACTTTGCAGAAATTCAGCCTCAAGAAGCTGTCCCCATTCCCTGCAGAATCACAACTTCTTTCAACCTGCATACGCCACCACAATGCAGAGTTCCAATCTCCTAGATGCTGCATCTATTGACTGAAGAATGACAACTCCTTCAGCTCCTTCAAAGTCGCCAGCCAACTGCTCCTGTCAGTCAACATGCGCCAGCAAACAGCTCCTTCAAAGTCAACATGTCATGCACTTAGGGAAGGGGATGCAACCTGCTCTTGTCCCCTCAACTTGTCATGAAGAGAGGCAACCGTTGGCAGCCCCCTATATGATGTATTCCTCTTGTAAAGTGAAGTTTCTTAGAGTTGAATGAAATTTCAAATTGCTGAAGTGTGTCTTCAAAAGGTGTGTGTCACCTGCCCCCTCCCCTCTTCCAACCATTGCCGAGAGTGTCTTTCCACCCCCTCTTGCTCTTCAATCATCTTCCACCCTTTGCGCTTGTCTTGAAGAAGGGAGCTCACGCCACTCCCCCCCCCTTAGCCTTGACAAGTCCTCAGCCCAAGAGGAGGAGCTGGACCAGCCGAGACTCAAGATGGTGTCTTTAATCCCATGCCGAGATCAAGCCATCACCTTAAGTTAGCTAAGTCTTTCTACTACCTTGGTTGATGTTTTCTTGAAGTTTCTGAACCTCCATCTACACTCACTAAGGTCACTTCTCAGGTTGCGCAAGGTCAAGGAAGGCATACAAGTTCATTCCCCCCCCCTTTCCCCTCTTAATTAGTTAGTCTCAAAATGTTAGCAAGGGAATTTGGAGGCTATCCTCCCCCTTGAGTGTGTTTATGTGAATGGCCTCTTAATATTCTTTTAAACTCACCCACGCATGTGTGGGATGCTGCAATGCCATGTGTGTAAGCTCATAGGGCCCTACTTCGTGAGATTCAACCATTGGACCGGTGAAGAACGGGAAGGTCACCCTTTCTATTCTCAAAGGGTGCAAGGTGAGTTCCTCCCCTAGATTAGCCCTATTTTCTTATGGTAGAACCGCATGCCTAGGTTTATTTGATGTTGTAGAACCGCATGTCAAGCTCTTGTTAGGCGTTCCTCTTTATTAGAAGTGCATGATAAGATTAGTTGCTGAATGTAGTTTCGGTTTCCATTATTACATACCAAAACAAACTAATTTCGAACTACGATAGCTTAAAGGGTTTACTAAGCTATACTTATTTATCAAAATGTTTTCGAAGTGCGTTGTTTGAATGTTGCATGCTTGGTGACCCCATCAATTACTTAAAACAGTAAATGAAAGAACCATTATCTTATGTGGTAAACGCCCATAAAACTTAAGTAAAACCCTAGTTTAACAAAAGTCTTTACTTGAGCTCTTTATGG
Source organism: Costus lasius (assembly GCA_027563935.2). Classification (NCBI taxonomy): domain Eukaryota; kingdom Viridiplantae; phylum Streptophyta; class Magnoliopsida; order Zingiberales; family Costaceae; genus Costus; species Costus lasius. The sequence continues at coordinate 64,047,107 of CM050446.2, read as the reverse complement.
GACTCTTGTACCTCATCCGGCCCAGCCCGGGTCCAAACGCCATCTGCAGCCCAAATGCGCCCACAAGACAGAATGGGCCTGTTCTAGAGTCGACCTCTAGACCACCCACCTAGTGAAGCCAATTCCTGCAAGCGCTTCTGCCAAATGTGTTGTGTGCTCATGTCTGATCAAATTACATTTTAAACTATCTAGACATGGTTTGACACGCAGGTCAATTATACATTTTAATAAATTAAATGTGATTCGCATATCACACCAATATATTCTTTCCAGGTACGCAGGCCCCAGCACAGCATACAAAATAGGGCAGCCCACATAAGATTAAATAAACACTCAATATACTCAATACAACATGTTAAACATGTACTACATGTGATCCAAACAGAAATAAAATTTTAGAAAAAACCCATGGCATCAATTTTATTTCCTTATGTGCCCTACTACCTTACAACGGTCCATTAACAGATATCCACTCGTCAGACCAAGTCAGACCCACTGCCCTTGCATGCACCCAGTCATAACTGACTTTCGTCGACCCAATGGTCGACTATGCATGCCTTAAGAGCTGAACGTCCCACATGATTTCCGGCAAGCGGGTGTGACCCCGGGCCATAATCATGATCGTTCACTAGGCGCCTCAAACAGACATCGCTACACGCCCTTCTGCAGTCGGCTTATAGCCACCTGTACAGCTTGCGCACAGGTGCTATCCAGCTGCCCATCCAGGCTGTCAGATAGTCTGATTAGGCTGTTGGGTCCATACTTGACTAACGACTTCAAAACTGTTAACCCGTCTAAGTGTTTGAAGTAGGCGCACAGATAGATCTAGTGAAGTCGCGCATGAAGATAAGTTTAAAACACAACTATGATATGCGCAAACTATGTATGTAAACATTCATCTAACATCACATGCGCAAACTATGTATGTAAACATTGTATCATGTTGTCGCATGTGAAACTAAACAAGATCTAACCAAAAATCAAGTATGGATCACGGCAATCATATGCATCAAGCCATAAAAAAAAAACTTCGCTCTAATACCATTGTTGGTAAACCTTGGTCACAAGCATCATTCAGAGACTTGTAGTAGCGGAAATACTAGGTCATCATAGAATCGCATGGATTGAGCACATGATCAACCTTATAAAACTTGTATAGAACAAGTTAGAGTATTACCATTGCCATGATGTAAGAGGCGGCTTGGAAGATGAAAGGGGGCGAGTGCCTCTTCTCCAAAGATGTCACACACAAGATGATGTCGACTTCCTTCCTTGTGTTCCTTGTGCTAGCAAAGACACCAAGGAGTCTTTAATCGTGTCTTGGAGAGGAAGATGTGCACTCTTGGCTGGTCGAAGTTCTTCCCTTGCGTGAAAAAGATCCACACGAGAGAGAGCCGAAAAGAGGAAGAAAATCGACAGCTCTTCTGGAAACCGTGAGAGAGAGAGAGAGAGACCAAGAAGGAATGTTCGGTTACCACATATGGTAAGAACCAAACATGTAACTCCCTCCTTAACTCCCATTCAACCCATCGAAAACTTCCCTCTTAATTGAACCATGCGTTCACTAATGAACCGGTCCAATTTTGAATTGGTTCAAGCATCAAGTCGAACCAGCCCTGGTTATGATCTCTTTGAACCATATGGCTCAAGATCTAACCACACATCTCATTGAACCCCTGATCTTTACGATCAAGCATCAATCCTCCCGATCGAAGCTTACCGATCATATGCCCTAATCAATTAAACATGATTAGACTAGATCTCACTTCCAATCAGAGCTTAAATTCCTCCAGTTCACACGATCTGACATAAGTAAGCTATATCATCAAATTGTGCGACCCTAAGGGTTTCCTTCAATGTTGGTAACGATAACATACGTTATCACGATCAGAGAGGGGTATCTAGCAACACATCACTGTCTCCCGTTATGAAGGAAAGAGTCTTCCAAGACTACTCCCAAACCACAGCACAAGTGTGAATCTAATTCACTTGGCATACATGTTTCCCTTTGCCACTAGATGTTCCCATTGGACAAGCATGTCAAGCCTGCGATTCCAACATGATGAAAATGGTTAGATCAGACGAGCATAGTCGTCTGGGTATGGCCATACACATTCTCAACCATTTCATCCAGGGGGCCCTTTAGAACATCACTCTCCAACTAGGAGAGGCAATCCTATATCTATCACAAGTGCCCTAACATGACTCATGCCCACTATCCAAGATAATCCTTAACCATTATCTTTCAAATGATATTGAACTACCTCAAGATAATGCCAATCATCACTTAGAAACACAAGTGATCTCAAGTCAGAGGGAATATACCACTTGCTTGCATACAAGGATTATTCACATTGTGACAAACAATTGAATATCCTAAGTAGGGTCAGTCCAGTACATCCAATGCACCTATGTGTCTAAATCTTATTCTATGCCCGAAGCATCCTATAAGTTTAGAACACATATTAGTCTCAATCATATCAAGGCTGTCTCATGTTCACCGAGATATCTCGACTAAGGACAACACTGAATGTCAGCTAAGCTGAACATCATTGAGACATTACTCAGAAGTATACATACAACAGCAGATAATGTAACAATCTGAATAACAACAATTGCCTTTATCAAAACATATATATATAGTTTATACATGATACTGAAAATAACCCAAGGCCTCAAACATTAGCCTTAAGGGCATACCCTAACAATCTCCCACTTGCACTTAAACTAATGGTTGAGAAATCGCAAACCCATATTATTACAGTGCTTCTCATGCTTCTGCTGCGCTAGAGGCTTTGTAAGCGGGTCAGCTAGATTGTCATCTGTATGAATCTTGCAGATCTTGATGTCTCCTCGATCAATGATTTCACGGATCAAGTGAAACCTTCTCTGTATGTGCTTGGACTTCTGGTGTGACCGTGGTTCCTTCGCTTGTGCAATCGCTCCAGTGTTATCACAGAAGATAACCAATGGATCTGCACTTGAAGGAACAACACCAAGTTCCTGAATGAACTTACGAATCCATACTTCCTCCTTTGATGCTTCTGAGGCTGCAACATACTCGACTTCTGTTGTGGAATCAGCAACAATTGATTGTTTGAAACTCTTCCACACCACTGCTCCTCCATTCAAGCTAAAAACCTAGCCTGATTGCGATCGGAAATCGTCTTGGTCAGATTGGAACGAAGCATCAGTATATCCTTCAATACTGAGTTCTCCCTGACCTCCATAAATCAAGAACATATCTTTGGTTCTCCGAAGATATTTTAAAATGTTCTTGACTGCAATCCAGTGTGCCTTCCCTGGATTACCTTGGAACCGACTGGTTACGCTTAACCCGTAAGCGACGTCTGGGCGAGTACACAACATCGCATACATGATAGACCCAATAGCCGAAGCATAAGGCGTATTGTCCATCTCATCTTTCTCAGACTGTGTTTGAGGACACTGGCTTTTTGAAAGATTCAGACCATGTCTGACTGGAAGATATCCTCTTTTAGAATTTTCTAACTGGAATCTCTCCAGGACCTTATCGATGTAAGTACTCTGGCATAGCCTGAGAAGCCTATTAGATCTATCTCTAAAGATCTCCACACCTAGTATATAGGTCGCTTCTCCTAAATCTTTCATCTAGAAACATTTTCTTAACCATGCTTTGACTGCATGCAGTTCAGGAATATCATTTCCAATGATTAAAATATCATTGACGTAGAGGACTAGGAAAGTAATCACGCTCCCACTAAACCTTTTATATACACACGGGTCATCTTCATTTTTGACGAAACCAAATTCAGAAACTGATTCATCAAAACGAATATTCCAGCTTCTCAATGCTTGTTTTAGTCCATAAATGGACTTCCTTAATTTGCATATTTTATGACGTTCTGATGGGTTAATGAAACCTTCAGGTTGTGTCATGTACACATCCTCTTCTAATTTTCCGTTAAGGAAAGCGGTTTTCACATCCATTTGCCAGATCTCATAATCAAAATATGCTGCTATCGCGAGAATAATTCGAATGGACTTGAACATGGCTACAGGAGAGAAAGTTTCATCATAATCTATCCCGTAGATTTGTTTGAAACCTTTCGCAACTAGCCTGCCCTTATAGGTAACTACGTTACCATCCATGTCTTTCTTCTTTCTGAAGATCCACTTACAGCCTATAGGGATTACTCCCGGAGGCGGATCAACCAAATCCCAGACTTGGTTATCTGACATGGAGTCCATCTCGGCTCGCATAGCTTCAAGCCATCTTGCTGACTCCGGTCCACATACCGCATCCTCATAAGTGAGGGGTTCATCATTAATGATGTAGACTCTGTCATAGTGCTCAGGCTCACGACGAATCCTTCCTGATCTACGCGGTTCCCGTGATATCTGAGCCTCAGGTTGAATATTAACCTGATCTATTGGTTCAGGGTCATCCAACTGTGCTTGACTACTTTGTCCTTCTTCTGGAACTTCATCCAGCTTTATTTCTCTCCCACTGGCCTCTTGCAGAAGAAATTCCTTCTCAAGAAAATTAGCCATTCGAGCAACAAATACTTTATTCTCTTTGGGATCGTAGAAATAATAACCCTTAGTTTCTTTAGGGTATCCGACAAATATACATTTATCAGATCTGCTCTCCAGTTTTCTAGAGGCGAGCTTTTTGACATAAGCCTCGCAACCCCAGATTTTGATAAATGTCAAGCTCGGCTGTTTCTCATACCATAACTCATATGGTGTCTTTGAAACGGCCTTGGATGGCACTCGGTTTAGCACCTTTGCAGCTGTTTCTAGTGCAAATCCCCAAAAGGAGTAAGGTAGAGTAGCCTGACTCATCATAGAACGAATCATATCCAATAAGGTTCGATTCCTCCTCTCGGACACACCATTCCATTGCGGTGTTCCTGGCGGAGTGAGCTGTGAGCTGATCCCACACTCTTTCAGATAGTCAGTAAACTCACGACTCAAGTATTCTCCACCTCGATCTGATCGAAGTGCCTTGATATTTCGGCCTAACTGATTCTGTACTTCATTTTTGAATTATTTGAACTTGTCCAAAGATTCACTCTTATGTCTCATTAAATAGACATAACCATATCTACTGAAATCATCAGTAAAAGTAATGAAGTATGAATACCCAATAAAACAGCCCGAAAGAGTGAAACTCTTTTAGTGAGATGGGATCCAGATTTCACACTTGATCTCCGCGTCCCGCTCAGGCGAGATAAGATGCACAGAGAGCCCAAGCACTAATCACTGGTAGGCAATCCATGCCACTCGCCAACTCGTGCGATTACCCTTCATCTAGGTAATCCAGAAGACTGTGCCAACTGAGTTGGTACAACACAATCTCTGATTCCTCAGATGGCTGCCTCCATATAGCTATCATATGCTCAACATGTAGCCTATATGGTCAAGCTGACCTGACCGACTTCCTAGACCACCACGTGCTATGCTGAGCAACGAGAAGCGATAAATCCCTTCTCTGTAGCATGTAGGTGTAATCTCGCACCGTCTGAAGATAGCTGGGCGTGCCCACTGAGTGGGTACAACACGGCCCCAACGATAGTCAGAACAGTGAGGTTTCGCGTCAGAAGGCAATTGAAAGCTTGATATTGACGTTGGATTTTATCGGTCTTTTATCTTCTTACTATCATGCAAAGTCTATAGTGATAGCAGAAGAATAAAACATACATGTGCTAATATTACTTAAAACAATAAATAGAAAGCACAAATATCTTATGTGGTAAACGCCCATAAAATTATAAGTAAAACCCTAGTTTGACTTTTAGAAACAAGCAAAAGTCTTCACTTGAGCTCTTTATGGCATTCTTGTACCTCATGCGGCCCAAACGCCATCTGTAGCCTAAATGCACCCACCAGACAGAATGCGCCTGTTCTAGAGTCGAACTCTAGACCACCCACTTAGTGAAACCAATTGTTGCAAACGCTTCTGCCATATGTGCTGTGTGCTCATGTCTGATGAAATTACATTTAAAACTATCTAGACATGGATTGACACGCAGGTCATTTATACATTATTCAAATAAATCAAATGTGACTCGCAGATCACATCAAAAATATTAATTTCCAGGCACGCAGGCCCTAGCACAGCATACAAAAAGGGCAGCCCACATAAGATTAAATAAACACTCAAACTTACTCGACTCAAGTTCAATCATTCATGGCAACATGTAAAACATGTACAACACGTGAAGGAAAAAAAAAATATGGCATCAATTTTGTTTCCTTATGTGCCCTACTACCTTACAACGGTCCATTAACAGGTATCCACTCGTCAGAACAAGTCAGACCCACTGTCCTTGCATGTACCCAGTCATAACTGACTAGCGTCGACCCAATGATCGACTATGCATGCCTTAAGGACTGAACGTCCTACATGAATCCCGGCAAGCGGGTGCGACCCCGGGCCAGTATCATGATCGTTCATCTTTTTGCCTCAAACAGACATCACTACACGCCCTTCCGCAGTCGGCTTATAGCCACCTGTACGTCTTGCGCACAAGTGCTATCCAGCCGCCCATCCAGGCTGTCAGATAGTCTGGTTAGGCTGGGGTTCAGACTTGACAAACGATTTCAAACCTGCTAACCCATCTAAGTATTTAAAATAGGCGCACAGAAAAATCTAATGAAGTCGCGCATGAAGGTAAATTTTTGTGAAAACAACTATAATATGTGCATGTAAACATACATCATTTATTCGCATGAGAACAGAGACATGCGCATCCATATTAGATCTACTCAAGCATGGATCACAAAAAGGCAATCATATGCATCAAGCCGAAAACCTGCCTCTGATACCACTGTTAGTTTACCTAGTTAACAAGCGACTAAAACAAACTTGCATCGAAAAACTAGGAATCCCAAGAATCGCTTATCACGAGCATATGATCAACCTTTTTGCCTTGTATAGAACAAGTAAAAGCATTACCTGTGCCATGATATGAGAGGCGGCTTGGAAGAAAAAGGGGCGAGTGCCTCTTCTCCAAAGAAATCACACACAAGATGAAGTAGACTTCCTCCCTTGCGTCCCTTGTGCTAGCAAAGATACCAAGGAGTCCTGATCGTCCCTTGCAAGGAAGATGTGCGTCTTGGCTCGAGTTTTGGATGGAGACGATCAACTTAAGAGGAAGAAGACGAGTCCTCTCTTACTCTCTTGAATCCGTGGGTGATTAAGGAGAGGTATATTCGGCCACCAAAATAGAAAACCGAAAAACATAACTACCTCCATAACTCCCACTTAAACCATCGAAACCTCCATCTTAAATTGAACCATGCGTTCACAAGTGAACCGGTTCAAACACCATTTGGTCCAAACACAAAATTGAACCAACCCTGGCTAAAATCTCTTTGAACCGAATGGCTCAAGATCTAACCACACATCACATTGAACCCCTGATCAACACGATCAAGAATCAATCCTCCAATCAAAGCTTACCGATCACATGCCCTAATCAATCAAACATGATTAGAGTAGATCTCACTTCCAATCAGAGTTTAAATTCCTTTAAACTGAACTAGAATAATTCCAGTCCACACAATCTAACATAAGTAAGCCATATCATCAAATTGTGCAACCCTAAGGGTTTCCTTCAATGTCGGTAACGATAACTTACGTTATCACGATCAGAGAGAGGTATCTAGAAACACATCACTGTCTCCCGATATGAAGGAAAGAGTCTTCCAAGACTACTCCCAAACCACAGCACAAGTGCGAATATAATTCACTTGGTATACATGTTTCCCTTTACCACTGGATGTTCCGGTTGGACAAGCGTGTCAAGCCTGCGATTCCAACATGATGAAAATGGTTAGATCAGATGAACATAGTCGTCTGGGCATGGCCATACACATTCTCAACCATTTCATCCAAGGGCCCCCTTAGAACATCACACTCCAATCAGGAGAGGCAATCCTATATCTATCACAAGTGCCCTAGCATGACTCATGCCCACTATCCAAGATAATCTTTAACCATTATCTTTCAAATGATATTGAGCTACCTCAAGACAATGCCAATCATCACTTAGAAACACAAGTGATCTCAAGTCAGAGGGAATATACCACTTGCTTGCATACAAGGATTATTCACATTGTGACAAACAATTGAATATCCACAGAAGGGTCAGTCCAGTACATCCAATGCACCTATGTGTCTAATCTTATTCCACGCTCGAAGTATCCCACAAGATTAGAACACACATTAGTCTCAATCATATCAAGGCTGTCTCATGTTCACCGAGATATCTCGACTAAGGACAATACTGAATGTTAGCTAAGCTGAACATCATTGAGACATTACTCAGAAGTATACATACAACAGCAGATAATGTAACAATCTGAATAATAACAATTGCCTTTATAAAACATATATATATTTATACATGATACTGAAAATAGCCCAAAGCCTCGAACATTGGCCTTAAGGGCATACCCCAACACATTATTGTCCAGGAAGAATCTGGGTGTTTATGGGGATGAATCCAGTTTTTCCATAGAAACTTCCACAGGCGACCCAGTAATCAAAACCGCACCCGTGGAACACTCTGTAGTCTGCGCAAGCTAAAGCCTAGTTATTCCACAGTATCTTCCGTGGCCGGCCAAGCGAACAAGACCACGGACGTGGAAACGGGAGGGGCCCTCCACTTGACTTCTTAAACCCCTGCCTCCGCTTAAACCCCTTCCATCCCGCTACCTCCACTCACTTCTTCCCACGAAACCACGCCCCGTGCAAATACCCTAATTTCCTCTCGCCTTCACCGCTGCCGATTTTCACCCATCATCCCGCCTTCTCCAAATGCCTCCCCACAAGATTTCTATCACCAAGGGCCCCTCCATCTATCGCCGACGCAAGTGCTCACCCCCTTGCTCCTACACCACCTCCGCCAGTCGACCCTGCTCCAACCACTACCTATAGCCGGCACCGAAAGGGGAAGTGACCGGTCAGCCCCCACGCTTCGCCATCTTCACCCCCCACTCCCACTTGTCCTGCGGCTGAATACGTTGTCATTCGGTTCCGGGATGCCACCCATGAGGCCAGGTACTCTGCCCTGTCAAGCCGTCGGATCGTCAACACCCGCTACATGGATGCGCCCACCTTGGCGCAGCTAGGGCTTTTCGACAATATCCTCTGGCTCTTCCGAAATGTTGGTTGGGATCGATTCTTGAATATGGCATCCCCTACACATATTGAGCTCACTCTAGAGATTCTGAGCTCCTTCTCCACCAAGTACATGGGGCGCAACAACGAGACGTTTCTTATCTGCTTCCAGCTGCACAACAAAGAGTATCATCTCCCTCTAGATGAGTTTAACGCCATTTACGGTTTTCCCCCGAGCGTCGAGCGCCATAAACCCAGCGGAGCCTGGGAGAATGCATTCTGGAGCTCCATTTCCTTAGAGGGGCACTATTCTTCCAGCAACGCCCGAGCTAGTGCAATTTCTAACCCCTGCCTCCGCTATGCACACCGACTGTTGTCCAATACCATCTTTGCGCGAGGAGACAGTGATTGTATGCTCAGGCACATTGAGCTAATTTATCTGTGGGCAATGTTGCACCAGTTCCCTCTGAATACAGGATACCATCTGGAAAAACATTTGGAGCATGTTGGTCGCACGTCGAAGGGCGCTATCGCAGTTGGTGGGTTGCTCACACCTCTAGCCCTTCACCTCGGGCATAACCCATATGGCACGCCAGAAGCCACCGGTAGTCGGTGCTTAGACATGGAATGCTGCATAGCCATGAAAATGATACTCCGTAGAGGTGACATCTATCACCTCATCCTCCACGGCAGCCATCGCACCATCCCGCTGCCGAATACCGCGCGCACCACCATCCGCCTTCGGGAAAATTGGAAGCTCATTGATGATACTGCTACTGACCCCGCTCTGTCCACTGGCACTCCCGCCCCCTTTACATCGGGACCTGCCCCTCGATCCTCTTAGGAGCCCTCCACGCATGAGCTCCTCCAACAACTACTGCAAAACCAACGGACCCAAGGGCTCCAAATCGAGGTGCTGATGGACAATGTACAATGTCTCTACAACCTCCTTCGCCCTCCTCATGACGAGGAGGACCAGCACATGCACGATGTCACCGATCCTTCTGAGGATTCCTCTGATGCCTCCGACGACCTTAGCGACGCGGGGGATGACCCCCGTGATTAGCTTTGTGAGCTCTCTATACCCCCCCCCCCCCCCCCATTTTTGTGCATCACCTTGTTCTTCTATTTTTGCATCACGGATGATGCTTTATTTTGTTGTGAGGGGAGGGGTAGTTTTGAACTTATGATTTTTACTATGTATTTACCATTTACATTAGTTAGACAACTACCTTACTTTGTTCAAAAATCAACTACCTTGCTATGCTGGTACCTTCAATTCTCTGTACTGAATATGTGGATTCATGCTCTTATGCTTTTCTTGCTTGTTTTCTATCATGAAGTTGATAGGTCAAAATGGTAAGATGTGATGATTTTTATTCTTCTTGTGAATGATTTACTTGGGTACACTTTGACTTTTTGCAACCTTATTTAGATTTATAAAATTCTGCATTTGGGAATTCCAATGGATGAGAATCATAGGGTAACATACTGGAATTTAGTTGAAGTTTTATTGATTGCGGTATGTTTAGTAACTTCAATGATGTGTTTGATTTTGGTTAGCTTGTTCGGTTGGCCTTATTGCTTGCGACGATGATAGATTCAGTGTTTGAGATACCCTCCTCTCCATGTTTTATTTCATCTCTACTACACAAAAAAAAAGAGATGGCAGAAAAAAATTTAAGGAACGTGACTCCGCTGAGCTATAGACTGTAAGACGGATATAGACATCAGTCATGTAAACCTAAACTTGTTATCTACCTACTGAAACATCAAAAGAGGGAAGTTGACAACTGTTTAGGTACGTTGCTTACATCACTCGATTAAAGGCCAAACAAAACTAGAAAAAAAAAAGGAGGGAACGTTTGTTATAGTGTCAAAAGCAACATTGTTGTCGATAAGCCACCAAATAATGAGGGGGTCTCATGCATTGTACTCTCTTTTCCCAACTGGTAGTATGGTTGTTCTTGCAAGGTAAACAAAACTCATATACTACATTGTGGTTCTTTGCATTCTACATGATATGAATATTCAACTTGTTTCGACTGTGGGATCTTTTGACTTGATTCTTGAGGATGAACCAACTGCTTGAATTTTGAAATCTAAATGGGAAATGCTTGAGCTTAGCGTTTTCATCTAAATCCGTTCTCACGTTGAATATCTGATTCTTATTACTTGGCTCTATTATTTTCATTGCTTGAGGACAAGCAAGGATTTAAGTCTGGGAGATTTTGATACCTCGCATTTATATAGAATTTTTGAGTATATTTTTGCTGGTATTCAGTAGGAATCGAGGTATTTTTATCTTGTTTGTCCACTTTTTATCCTTATCTCTCAATTTGCTTCAGAATCTTCACCATTTCCTATTTTCAATTATTTTTAGGTTAAATCACCCTATTCTGTCACATATTTGGCGATTCTGAGGTTACCAGGTGATTCGGAAGACAAAAACAAGTCAGCACGCCAAATTTCGGCTTGATTGGAGTCTTCCATGAGTTTCACGGGTGACCCAGTGATGAAAACCACACACATGGAGCTCTCTGTGGTCTGCGCAAGCACAATCCAGTTTTTCCACAGAAACTTCCTCGGGTGACTCAACGATGCGAACCTCACCCCGAGGAACGCTCTAGAGGCAGCCAGCTTCGCAAGACAACTTTTCCACAGAAACTTCCTCGGGGGACCTAGTGACGAGAACCTCGCCCGAGGAACCTTCGGTAAGCAGCACAGTCGCAACTCAGTTTCTCCACAGTATCTTCCACGGGGCACCCAGCAACGCAAACCTCGCCCGTGGAACTTGCGCTGCTTTCTCCAACCGTTGTGCGACCCCCCCTGCACTAAAAAGGGCATAACTTACTCATTTCTTAATGGATTCGGGCGAAAATAGTGCCGTTGGATCCGTGATTTGAAGAGGCATCTAATGGTCAGGATTGGAGAGGGTTTCGAAAGAGATAAAGAGGACAAATAGGGCAAAAATCGGATGGGCAATCGCAGAGGGTGCGGACGGCTTGTTCTTGGTGTGGCGGCAACTGGCGATCAGCGAGGAGACGATTTGGAGGAGGCGACCAGCATCCTTAGAGGCTTCTATCTGGATCGACAGTGAAGGAGAAGGGCTATCTTTGAGTTTGGATTCAATTCTAATCCTTTTTCCCCTTCTTCCTGATGTACTTTCTTGAAATATCTTTGTGTAAAACCATGATAATGATAGCTTAAACTTTTTAGTCGGAGATCAGGGTGTAGCCCTCTCTTAAATTTCTGGATTGTGATGATAAAAAAATATTTTTGATATTATATTTTGGCATCTATTCGATTCCTTGGAGATTTATATGCATGTTGTTTTGAATTAATCACTCAAATGACATTAGAGTAATGTGTGAAGAATCACTATTATAGACATTCCTTGGAGCGATCGTGTAGGGTTTATAGCGAGAGCTAGTATCCTACATGAAGAAAAGGCCACGGTTGCTTGAACCCATATATGCTATAGTTGCGCGTTGAGAGGCGGCAACTATACTAGATGTGGGTTATTTTCACGCGCTGAGAAGCGGTGATTGCTTTCTAGGCATTTTTCTTTAGATCATGAGTAGTGATTATCAGGTATTTATCGCACATCCTTTAATTTAATTGAGTGGTGAAACCATGATCTCCGATGTCTTTTAATCATTCTCAATCGTCTTTCGTCGTACATCATTAGAATTTTCTTAGATTACTGCTTGTTATTTCACTGATTTCCCTTAGTTTATAATATTCACCTGAACTTGATTGTCTAGCTTTTGATCGATAAAATTGTCACTACTCGATTCTCCGTCCTTGTGGGAACGATACTCTTACTGCACCGATATAGCCGTGCGCTTGCGGTGACAGCAACAGATGACACGGAAGTAATGTTCCATGTCAAAGAGTAAGTTCTCTAACTCCCTTGCATCGCGGGCACCCTCATAACTATGTGGTTCAGGGACTTTCATCGGGACGTGTTGGGGTCGGGGGTTCCCTTCGCTAGCATGAACAGCCCGAGTGAGAATATCTATTTCTTCCAACACATTGGCCAACACCTCATCAATCCTTGCATGGAGTTGTTGGAAGGTATCATCTGTGTCATCTTCGAGCCTTTCCACAATAGAAGCTAGTTCCGCATGCTTAGCTTCAATTCCAGCAATCCGAATCTCGTCTATTTGCCCACTTGTTCGTGTCTCGTCCGTAGTAAGGGGTTGCTCGTCCCCTCTTGTCACAATAGCTCTTTTCCCACTCGGCTCCCCCATCACGAGTATTATCCTCGTGAAATTGCCTTGTGTTGGGGTATGCCCTTAAGGCTAATGTTTGAGGCCTTGGGATTCTTTCAGTATCATGTATAAACTCTTATGTTTATAAAGGCAATGGTTGTTATTCAGTTTGTTACATTGTCTGCCGCAATAAGTGTGCTTCTGAATAATGTCTCAATGCTGTTCAGCTTGGCTGACATGCTGTAATGTCCTTAGTCGAGATATCTTGGTGAACATGAGACAGCCTTGATATGATTGAGACTAATATGTGTTCTAATCTTATAGGATGCTTCGAGCATGGAATAAGATGTAGACTCATGGGTACATTGGATGTACTGGACAGACCCTACTAGGATATTCAATTGCTTGTCACAATGTGAATAATCCTTGTTTGCAACAAGTGGCACATGTCCTCTGACTTGAGATCACTTGTGTTTCTAAATGATGATTGTCATTGTTTTGAGGTAGTTCAATATCATTTGAAACATAATGGTTATAGACTATCTTGGATAATGATCATGAATCAGGTTAGGACACTAGTGATAAATATAGGATTGCCGTCTCCTTGTTTGGAGTGTGATGTTCTAAAGGGGCCCCCTGGATGAGGTGATTGAGAAAGTGTATGGCCATACCCAGGTGACTATGTTCATCTGATCTAATCATGCTCATCATATTGGAGTTACAGGCTTGACACGCTTGTCCAATAAGAACATCCAGTGGCAAAGGAAACATGTATGCCTAGTGAAGTGGATTCACACTTGTGCTGTGGTTTGGGTGTAGTCTTGGAAGACTCTTTCCTTTATATCGGGAGACAGTGATGTGTTGCTAGATACCCCTCACTGATCGTGATAACGTAAGTTATCGTTACCGACATTTAAAGGAAACTCTCAGGGTCGCACAATTTGATGATATGGCTTACTTAAGTCAGATCGTGTGGACTGAATTGTTTTGGTTCAGTTTAAAGGAGTTTAAACTCTGATTGTAAGTGAGATCTGGTCTGATCATGTTTGATTGATTAGGGCTTGAGATCGGTAAGCTTCGATCGAGAGTAGTGATGCTAGATCGGTGAGATCAAAAGCATCAAGAGATCAACGGTTAGATCTTGAACCATTGGTTCAATGAGATCTAGGCCAAGGCTTGGGCTGGTTTGATTTGGTCTTTGAACCAAATGCATCTAAACCGAATTGATTTGAACCAGTTCACTTATGTGAACGTATGGTTCAAAGGCAAGAGGAGTTTTCGATGGTTTAAGAGGAGGTTTTAAGTGAACTTAAAACTTGCTATTTTGGGAAGGCGTTTTGCTAGAGGAAAACGCTCCCACGTTCGAACTGTAAGAGTCCCCTTCAAGGGGGAGCGAAACCCTAGATAGGCGCATAACAAAATTCGAGCGGAAGCAAGGGTTTCATTAGATCTTTTGCATGTCATATGATCAACTTTCATGAACTAGTATAGATCAGAAGAGATTCATACCATGGCCATCGCTTTGATGGAGCTTTGGAAGAAGATCGCAAAAAGCTTTCCTCCGAAGGTACCGCACACAAGAAGATAGATGGCGCCTCCTTGTTGATCCTTGTGCTAGCAAAGATCTTCAAGTCTCCTTGTCGAGTGGAAGGGAGGAGATGTTTTTCCTTGGCCGAGAGCTCCTTGTTGTCAACCCCTCAATCACACGAGAGTGTATTCGTCAAGAGGAAGGAGCGACAATTCGTGAGGAGTGGTGAACGTGAGGCGTTGAGAAGCTATTTTGGAAACCGCCACTTCCAAAAATAGTAAGCCTTTAGTCCAGATCAAATTAAACCCTAAGGTTCCAGATCTAACCGTTCATCTCTTGATGCTCCTGATCTCACCGATCTAGCATCCAATCTCTCGATCGAAGCTTACCGATCTCAAGCCCTAATCAATCAAACATGATCAGACCAGATCTCACTTACAATCAGAGTTTAAATCCCTTTAAACTGAACCAAAACAATTCAGTCCACACGATCTGACATGAGTAAGCCATATCATCAAATTGTGCGACCCTAAGGGTTTCCTTTAAATGTCGGTAACGATAACTTACGTTATCACGATCAGTGAGGGGTATCTAGCAACACATCACTGTCTCCCGATATAAAGGAAAGAGTCTTCCAAGACTACACCCAAACCACAGCACAAGTGTGAATCCACTTCACGAGGCATACATATTTCCTTTGCCACTGGATGTTCTTATTGGACAAGCGAGTCAAGCCTGTAACTCCAATATGATGAGCATGATTAGATCAGATGAACATAGTCACCTGGGTATGGCCATACACTTTCTCAATCATCTCATCCAGGGGGGCCCCCAGTAGAACATCACACTCCTTAAACAAGGAGACGGCAATCCTTTATCTATCACTAGTGCCCTAACCTGACTCATGATCATTATCCAAGATAGTCTATAACCATTATGTTTCAAATGATATTGAACTACCTCAAAACAATGACAATCATCATTTAGAAACACAAGTGATCTCAAGTCAGAGGATATGTGTCACTTGTTGCATACAAGGATTATTCACATTGTGACAAGCAATTGAATATCCTAGTAGGGTCTGTCCAGTACATCCAATGTACCCATGAGTCTACATCTTATTCCATGCTCGAAGCATCCTATAAGATTAGAACACATATTAGTCTCAATCATATCAAGGCTGTCTCATGTTCACCAAGATATCTCGACTAAGGACATAGAGCATGTCAGCCTAGCTGAACAGCATTGAGACATTATTCAGAAGTACACTTATTGCAGCAGACAATGTAACAAACTGAATAACAACCATTGCCTTTATAAACATAAGAGTTTGTACATGATACTGAAAGAATCCCAAGGCCTCAAACATTAGCCTTAAGGGCATACCCCAACAATCTCCCACTTGCGCTTAATCTAATGGTTGAGAAATCTCAAACCCATATTATTACAGTGCTTCTCATGCTTCTGCTGCGCCAGAGGCTTGGTAAGCGGGTCAGCCAGATTGTCATCTGTATGAACCTTGCAGATTTTGATCTCGCCATGATCAATGATCTCCCGGATCAAATGAAACCGTCTCTGTATGTGCTTGGACTTCTGGTGCGACCGTGGTTCCTTTGCTTGTGCGATTGCTCCAGTGTTATCACAGAAGATAACCAAAGGATCTGCACTCGAAGGAACAACACCAAGTTCCTGAACGAACTTACGAATCCACACTGCCTCCTTAGATGCTTCCGAGGCTGTAACATACTCGGCTTCTGTTGTGGAATCAGCAACAATAGACTGTTTGAAACTCTTCCACACCACTGCTCCTCCATTCAAGCTAAAAACATAGCCTGATTGCGATCGGAAATCATCCTGGTCCGATTGGAATGAAGCGTCAGTATATCCTTCAATACTGAGTTCTTCCTGACCACCATATATCAAGAACATATCTTTGGTCCTCCGCAGATATTTTAAAATGTTCTTGACTGCAATCCAGTGCGCCTGACCTGGATTACTTTGGAATCGACTGGTCACGCTTAACTCGTAAGCGACGTCAGGGCGAGTACACAACATCGCATACATAATGGACCCAATAGCCGAAGCATAAGGCGTATTGTCCATTTCATCTTTCTCAGTCTGTGTTTGTGGACACTGACTCTTTGAAAGATTCAGACCATGTCTGACTGGAAGATATCCTCTTTTAGAATTCTCTAAATGAAATCTCTCCAGGACTTTATCGATGTAAGTACTCTGGCACAGCCCGAGAAGCCTCTTAGATCTATCCCTGTAGATCTTCACACCTAATACATAGGCTGCTTCTCCTAGATCTTTCATTTGGAAACATTTTCTTAACCATGCTTTAACAGCATGCAGTTCAGGAATATCGTTTCCAATGATTAAGATATCATCGACGTAGAGGATTAGGAAAGTAATCACGCTCCCACTAAACCTCTTATATACACACGGGTCATCTTCGTTCTTGATGAAACCAAACTCACAGATTGATTCATCAAAACGAATATTCCAGCTTCTAGATGCTTGTTTAAGTCCATAAATGGACTTCTTTAACTTGCATATTTTATGACGATCTGATGGATTAGTGAAACCTTCAGGTTGTATCATATACACATCCTCATCCAGTTTTCCATTAAGGAAAGCGGTCTTCACATCCATCTGCCAGATCTCATAATCATAATATGCCGCTATCGCAAGTATAATCCGAATAGACTTGAACATGGCTACAGGAGAGAAAGTTTCATCATAATCTATCCCGTAGATTTCTTTGAAACCTTTCGCAACTAGCCTGCCCTTATAGGTAACCACGTTACCATCCATGTCAATCTTCTTCTTGAAGATCCATTTACATCCTATAGGGATTACTCCCTGAGGCGGATCAACCAAATCCCAGACTTGGTTATCTGACATGGAGTCCATCTCGGCTCGCATAGCTTCAAGCCATCTAGCTGACTCCGGTCCACTGACCGCATCCGCATAAGTGAGGGGTTCATCATGATCAATGATGTAGACTCCGTCATAGCGCTCAGGCTGTCGACGGATCCTTCCCGATCTTCGCAGTTCCCGTGATATCTGAGCCTCAGGTTGTTCAATAACCTGTTCTACTGGCTCAGGCTCATCCAACTGTGCTTGACTACTTTGTCCTTCCTCTGGATATTCATCCAGCTTTATTTCTCTCCCACTGGCCTCTTGCAGAAGAAACTCCTTCTCAAGAAAAATAGCCGTCCGAGCAACAAATACCTTGTTCTCTTTGGGATCGTAGAAATAATAACCCTTAGTTTCCTTAGGGTAACCGACAAAGATGCATTTCTCAGATCTGCTCTCTAGTTTCCCAGAGGCGAGCTTTTTGACATAAGCCTCGCAACCCCAGATCTTGATAAATGTCAAGCTAGGCTATTTCCCATACCATAACTCATATGGAGTCTTAGAAACTGCCTTGGATGGCACTCGGTTTAGTACCTTTGCAGCTGTCTCCAGTGCAAATCCCCAAAAGGAGTAAGGTAGAGTAGCCTGACTCATCATAGAACGAACCATATCCAGTAAGGTTCTGTTCCTCCTCTCGGACACACCATTCCACTGCGGTGTTCCTGGCGGAGTGAGCTGTGAGATAATCCCACACTCCTTTAGATAGTCAGTAAATTCTCGACTTAGGTATTCACCACCTCGATCAGAACGAAGTGCTTTGATATTTCGGCCTAGCTGATTTTGTACTTCATTTTTGAACTCTTTGAACTTGTCAAAAGATTCACTTTTATGTCTCATTAGATAGACATACCCATATCTACTAAAATCATCAGTAAAGGTAATGAAGTATGAATAGCCACCTCTGGCATGTTTACTAAATGGCCCACACACATCACTGTGTATAAGGTCAAGTAAACCTGAAGCCCTTTGACCTTTGTGAGGAAAAGGAGCCTTCGTCATTTTACCCAATAAACAAGCTTTACATGTATCAATCTCCTCATAGGAGAATGATCCCAGCAGTCCATGATCATGCAACCGCTTAATGCGCTTCTTGTTAATATGGCCTAAACGACTATGCCATAGCAAGGTGCTGTCATCAGCATACTTGGCTTTCTTATTATCAATATTTTGTATAGAACATTCCATGTCCAACATGAATAACCCATTGTTAATTGATCCAGTAGCATAAACAATATTATCTAGAGAAAGATAACACTTTGAAGTCTTGCATTCAAAGGAAAATCCTTTCCTGACAAGAGCAGGAATGGAGATAATATTTTTAGTAATGCTTGGTACAAAGTAACAATTGTTTAGTTCTAATACAAGTCCAGATGGTAATGAGATGTAATATGCTCCTACAGCAACAGCAGCAACCCGTGCCCCGTTTCCAACTCGTAGGTCCACCTCATGCTGTCCCACCTGTCTTCTTCTCTTGAGTTCCTGTACATTTGAACAAATGTGAACTCCACATGCAGTGTCCAACACCCATGAAATAGAAGAAGAAAACATGACCTCAGTCACAAAAATACCTGAGCCAGAAGCGATGCTTCCCTTCTTGTCTCCTTGGAGCGCTTTACAGTCCTTTTTCCAGTGACCCAGCTGGCCACAATGGAAACATCTGTATTCCTTCAACCGCTTAACCTTCTGTTTCAGAGCCTTGTTGTAGTTCTTGACAGGGGCTTTGCCCTTCTTCCCCTTCTTCTTGTTCCTGGAAGGGAACATCAAGACAGAGGTTGAAGGCTTGCCCTTTAGAGTTTCCTCTGTAGTCAAGAGCATATTCAGCAACTCTGCCGGAGTACAGTCGATCTTGTTCATATTAAAATTAATAATGAACGGATCGAAAGAGGCCGGGATGGACTGTAGAATAATGTCTATAGCAAGCTCCTGATTGATGGTTTACCCCAGTTTCTCTAGAGCCTCTTTGTGCCCAATCACCTTGAGCACATGAGCTCCCACTGGACTCCCTTCAGCCAGTTTGCTCTGAAAGAAAAGCTTGGTCAAATTATAGCGTTCAGTCCTCGCCTGTGCAGCATACAACATCTTGAGGTTTGCTATAATTTCTATAGTAGACATATCCTCATGCTGACGCTGCAGCTGTGGCGTCATAGACGCTAGCATCAGGCAAGCGACATCAATGCTATCATTGACATGCTTCTCATAGGCATCCCGAACCGCCCTTGCGGCGTTCGGAGCGGGTTGAGGCGGTATAGCCATCTCGAGGACATACAGTTTCCTCTCTGCCTTAAGAACAATCTTAAGGTGTCCGTACCAGTCTGAGAAGTTTGGCCCAGCAAACTTCTCCCTTTCCAGTAGGGATCGCACATTGAAGCTCATGGTGTTCGTTGCTGCAGGAATCTACAACAATGCAAGAACCTCACTATTTTATCTGACTGAAAAATCCATTAAAACAGTCCGAAAGAGTTATCACTCTTTTAGTGAGATGGGATCCAGATTTCATACTTGGTCTCCGCGTCCCGCTCAGGCGAGATAAGATGCACAGAGAGTACAAGTACTAATTTCTGGTAGGCAGTCCTTGCTAATCGCCAACCCGTGCGATTCCCCTTCATCTGGGCAATCCAGCCGACTGTGCCAACTGAGTTGGTACAACACAGTCTCTGATCCCACAGATGGCTGCTGCCTCCATATAGCTAACATATGCCCCATATGTAGCCCACATGGTCAAGCTGACCTAACCTACTCCCTGGACCACCACGTGCTATGCTGAACAACGAGAAGCGATAAATCCCTTCCCTATAACACGCAGGTGTAATCACACACCATCTGAAGATAGATGGACGTGCCCACTGAGTGGGTACAACACGGCTCCAACGATAGTCAGAACAGTGAGGTTTCGCGTCAGAAGGCTATCGAGCTTGATATTTTAGCGTTGGATTTTAACGGTCTTTTATCTTCTTAACTATCATGCAAACCCTATGGTGATAGCAGAAGATAAATAAATCATGCAAGTCTAATTATTTGAACAATAAAAGAAAGCATGATGATCTTATGTGGTAAATGCCCATTAAGCCTAGGTAAGACCTTAAGTTAACTTAAGTCTTCACTTGAGCTCTTCTTGGGTCTTATGCATCTCATCTGGCCCAGACCAGGGCCCAAGCGCCCTCTGCAGCTCAGGAGCGCCCACCAGGTAAAATGCGCCTATCCTAGGGTCAAACCCTAGACCTCCCACCTAGTCAAGCCTCTGCTGCATGCGCCTCTGCCAAGTGTGCTCTGTGCTCTTGTCTGATTAAATTACAATTTAATCTATCTAGACAAGATTGACTCGCAGGTCAATTACACAATAAATTAATTAAAATGTGATGCGCAGATCACAAATATAATAATTTACATTTTTAATCCAGGCACGCAGGCCCCAGCACAGCACACATTAAAAGGGCAACCCACATAAGATAAAATAGACATACAGCATGGTATTCAATCATCATATGATCCAATAACAAAATAAAATTTTGAAAACCCCTTGGCATCAATTTTATTTTTCTTATGTGCCCTACTACCTTACAACGGTCCATTAATAGGGATCCACTCATCATGTCTAGTCAGATCCACTGCCCTTGCATGCACCAAGTCCTAACTGACTTGAGTCGACCTAATGGTCAACTATGCATGCGCCAAGGGCTGAACAACCCTCATGAGTTCTGGCAAGCGGGTGTGACCCCGGGCCTAACTCGTGAGTGCTCACTGGTCGTCTCAACCAGACCTCGCTACACGCCTGTCTGCAGTCGACCCATAGCCACCTCGTGCTTGCGCATAGGTGCTATCTGGTCGACCCATCTAGGCTGTCAGATGGTCTGATCAGACTATTTGGATCTCTACTCGACTGTGACTTCAACCCTACTAACCCGTCTAAGGGTTTACAGCAGGCGCTTATAAATCTAGATGGAGCGCGCAAGATATATATGTTTTGGTAAAAACAACATTAACAAGCGCCAACATAAAACATGCGCCAACAAGAGTAAAAACATACAAGCATGTATTTTCTCATGTTAACTCTAGATCTATGCATAAGCGCATTCATGGATCAAACATGAAGATCAAGCAATAATATGAACAAGCAATAACCGCATGCTCTGATACCAATTGTAAGAGTCCCCTTCAAGGGGGAGCGAAACCCTAGATAGGCGCATAACAAAATTCGAGCGGAAGCAAGGGTTTCTTTAGATCTTTTGCATGTCATATGATCAACTTTCATGAACTAGTATAGATCAGAAGAGATTCATACCATGGCCATCGCTTTGATGGAGCTTTGGAAGAAGATCGCAAAAAGCTTTCCTCCGAAGGTACCGCACACAAGAAGATAGATGGCGCCTCCTTGTTGATCCTTGTGCTAGCAAAGATCTTCAAGTCTCCTTGTCGAGTGGAAGGGAGGAGATGTTTTTCCTTGGTCGAGAGCTCCTTGTTGTCAACCCCTCAATCACACGAGAGTGTATTCGTCAAGAGGAAGGAGCGACAATTCGTGAGGAGTGGTGAACGTGAGGCGTTGAGAAGCTATTTTGGAAACCGCCACTTCTAAAAATAGTAAGCCTTTAGTCCAGATCAAATTAAACCCTAAGGTTCCAGATCTGACCGTTCATCTCTTGATGCTCCTGATCTCACCGATCTAGCATCCAATCTCTCGATCGAAGCTTACCGATCTCAAGCCCTAATCAATCAAACATGATCAGACCAGATCTCACTTACAATCAGAGTTTAAATCCCTTTAAACTGAACCAAAACAATTCAGTCCACACGATCTGACATGAGTAAGCCATATCATCAAATTGTGCGACCCTAAGGGTTTCCTTTAAATGTCGGTAACGATAACTTACGTTATCACGATCAGTGAGGGGTATCTAGCAACACATCACTGTCTCCCGATATAAAGGAAAGAGTCTTCCAAGACTACACCCAAACCACAGCACAAGTGTGAATCCACTTCATGAGGCATACATATTTCCTTTGCCACTGGATGTTCTTATTGGACAAGCGAGTCAAGCCTGTAACTCCAATATGATGAGCATGATTAGATCAGATGAACATAGTTACCTGGGTATGGCCATACACTTTCTCAATCATCTCATCCAGGGGGGCCCCCAGTAGAACATCACACTCCTTAAACAAGGAGACGGCAATTCTTTATCTATCACAAGTGCCCTAACCTGACTCATGATCATTATCCAAGATATTCTATAACCATTATGTTTCAAATGATATTGAACTACCTCAAAACAATGACAATCATCATTTAGAAACACAAGTGATCTCAAGTCAGAGGATATGTGCCACTTGTTGCATACAAGGATTATTCACATTGTGACAAGCAATTGACTATCCTAGTAGGGTCTGTCCAGTACATCCAATGTACCCATGAGTCTACATCTTATTCCATGCTCGAAGCATCCTATAAGATTAGAACACATATTAGTCTCAATCATATCAAGGCTGTCTCATGTTCACCAAGATATCTCGACTAAGGACATAGAGCATGTCAGCCTAGCTGAACAGCATTGAGACATTATTCAGAAGTACACTTATTGCAGCAGACAATGTAACAAACTGAATAACAACCATTGCCTTTATAAACATAAGAGTTTGTACATGATACTGAAAGAATCCCAAGGCCTCAAACATTAGCCTTAAGGGCATACCCCAACACGAACGCCTCTCTAGCCTCTTCCTCTCTCGTCTTGGGTGCTCTTCACGCCTAGAGGAAAATTCGGCCAGCAAGGTCTTCTCTCAAAATCTCCTTCACGCGACAAGGGGCACTTGGAGATCCTTGCTAGCAAAGGAGCGACAAGAAGAAAGCTACTGTTGGGGTATGCCCTTAAGGCTAATGTTTGAGGCCTTGGGATTGTATCAGTATCATGTAATAAACTCTTATGTTTATATAGGCATGGTTGTTATTCAGTTTGTTACATTGTCTGCTGCAATAAGTGTTCTTCTGAATAATGTCTCAAATGCTGTTCAGCTAGGCTGACATGCTATAAGTCCTTAGTCGAGATATCTTGGTGAACATGAGACAGCCTTGATATGGTTAAGACTAATATGTGTTCTAATCTTATAGGATGCTTCGAGCATGGAATAAGATGTAGACTCATGGGTACATTGGATGTACTGGACAGACCCTACTAGGATATTCAATTGTCTGTCACAATGTGAATAATCCTTGAATGCGACAAGTGGCACATTTCCTCTGACTTGAGATCGCTTGTGTTTCTAAATGATGATTGTCATTGTTTTGAGGTAGTTCAATATCATTTGAAACATAATGGTTATAGACTATTTTGGATGGTGAGCTTGAGTCATGTTAGGGCATTAGTGATAGACAAAGGATTGCCGTCTCTTTAATTAGAGTGTGATGTTCTAAAGGGGCCCCCTGGATGAGATGATTGAGAAAGTGTATGGCCATACCCAGGTGACTGTGTTCATCTGATCTAATCATGCTCATCATATTGGAGTTACAAGCTTGACACGCTTGTCCAATAAGAACATCCAGTGGCAAAGGAATCATGTATGCCTAGTGAGTTGATTCACACTTGTGCTGTTGTTTGGGTGTAGTCTTGGAAGACTCTTTTCTTTATATCGGGAGACAGTGATGTGTTGCTAGATACCCCTCACTGTTCGTGATAACGTAAGTTATCGTTACCGACATTTAAAGGAAACCCTCAGGGTCGCACAATTTGATGATATGGCTTACTTAAGTCAGATCGTGTGGACTGAATTGTTTAAGTTCAGTTTAAAGGAATTTAGTCTCTGATTGTAAGTGAGATCTGGTCTGATCATGTTTGATTGATTAGGGCTTGAGATCGGTAAGCTTCGATCGAGAGAATAGATGCTAGATCAGTGAGATCAGGAGCATCAAGAGATCAACGGTCAGATCTTAAGCCTTATGGGTTTATTATGATCTGGACTAGTTGCTTGGCTTATTTGGTTTCTTGAACCGAACCAACTTGAACCGGCTCATCATATGAGCGCATGGTTCAAAGGGGAGAGCTAATAGCGTTAAGGAAAATTCATGGTCGCATGAATTGGAGACTTTGCTATTTTTAGATAGCACTTCTCTAAACATGACCACGCCTCACGTTCACGCAAAAGGGAAGCTCTATTCTCGCCTCTCGCCCTTCTCTCTCGACACACTCTTGTGTGGTGACGACTTCAAGTCTCTAGGAGAGGATTCGGCCAAGCAGAAATCATCTCTTTCTTTCCATACGACAAGCACCTCTTGGAACCTTGCTAGCACAAGGAGCACCAAGGGAGTAGGCGGCTTCTTCATCTTGTGTGCGCATCCTTTGGAGGAGATCCTCTCGCTCTCTGCTTCCAAGACACCATCCAAGAGATGGCGATGGTATGGATCTTTCTCTTCTATACTAGCATTCGAAAGTTGATCATATGATATATTAAGATCTCTTGAAACCCTAGCTTCCTATGCGAATTTTATATGCGCCTCCCTTAGGGTTTCGGCCCCCTAGATTAAGGGGACTTACAATTGGTATCAGAGCCTAGGTTGTTATATATTCATATGATTGCTTATGGTGATCCATGTATGTTGAATGATTAGATCTAATATTTCTCATCATGCGAAAATACTAGATAGATGTATTTTGTTTGTGGCGCATGTATGAGATGAACTTTTGTTGGCGCATGCTTTACATGTTTTAGTTTTTGTTCTCAAAACTTTCATGACATGCGCGACTCACTATAGATCTAAGGCCTTACTGTAAACCCTTAGACGGGTTATTAGGGTTGAAGTCATCCCCTAGGTTAGATCCAAAATGTCTGATCAGACCATCTGACAGCCTTGATGGGTTGACCAGATAGCACCTGTGCGCAAGCATCTGGTGGCTATAGGTCGACTGCAGACAGGCGTGTAGCGGTGTCTGATTGAGACGACTAGTGAACACACATGAGTTAGGCCCGGGGTCGCACCCGCTTGCCAGAACTCATGAGGGTTGTTCAGCCCTGGCACATGCATGGTTGACCTTTTTGGTCGACTCAAGTCGGTTAGGACTTGGTGCATGCAAGGGCACTGGATCTGACTAGGTTGGATGAGTGGATCCCTAGTAATGGACCGTTGTAAGGTAGTGAGGGCATATAAGAAAATTAAAATTGATGCCTATGGGGTTTTCGAAATTTAATTTTCATGATTGGATCACATGTTGATTGATGCATATGCTTGTTTATTTATTCTTATGTGGGCTGCCCATGTTAAATGTGTGCTGTTCTGGGGCCTGCGTGCCTGTATTAAAATGTAAATTAATTATTGTGATCTGCGCATCACATTGTTTTTAATTTATAAAATGTAATTGACCTGCGAGTCAATCTTGTCTAGATAGATTAATTTGTAAGTTAATCAGACAAGAGCACAGAGCACACATGGCAGAAGCGCATGCAGCTTGAGGCTTAACCAGGTGGGAGGTCCAGGGTTCGACTCTGGGACAGGCGCATTTACCTGGTGGGCGCACCTGAGCTGCAGATGGCGCTTGGGCCCTGGGTTGGGCCAGTTGAGCAGCTAAAGACCCATGAAGAAAAGCAAGTGAAGACTTAAGTATCTTAAGGTCTTACTTAGGCTATGGGCTTTTACCACATAAGATCCATGCTTTCTTTTATTGTTTAAATAAGTAGAACAGTAACTGCTATCACTATAGGAATTGCATGATAGTGAAGAAGATAAAAGACCGTTAAAATCCAACGCTAAAATATCAAGCTCGTAAGCCTTCTGACGCGAAACCTCACTGTTCTGACTATCGTTGGAGCCGTGTTGTACCCACTCAGTGGGCACGTCCATCTATCTTCAGACGGTGCGGGATTACACCTGCGTGTTACAGAGAAGGGATTTATCGCTTCTCGTTGCTCAGCATAGCACGTGGTGGTCCAGGGAGTAGGTCGGGTCAGCTTGACCATGTAGGCTACATATGTGGCGCATATTGTAGCACATGGAGGCAGCCATCTATGGGGTCAGAGACTGTGTTGTACCAACTCAGTTGGCACAGTCTGCTGGATTGCCCAGATGAAGGGGAATCGCACGGGTTGGCGATTGGCTGGGACAGCCTACCAGAGATTAGTGCTTGTACTCTCTGTGCATCTTATCTCGCCTGAGCGGGACGCGGAGACCAAGTATGAAATCTGGATCCCATCTCACTAAAAGAGTTCTACTCTTTCGGGCTGTTTTGCTGGATTTTTTAGCCAGATAAAATAGTGAGAAAAAGGAATCATTCTTAAGTCCTGATTGATTCTTAACATTGATACTGACCTTGCTGTTCTTGCATTGTTGTAGATACCTGCAGCAACGAACACCATGAACTTCAAAGTGCGATCCCTACTGGAAAGGGAGAAGTTTGCTGGGCCAAACTTCTCAGACTAGTTCGGACACCTTAAGATCGTTCTTAAGGCAGAGAGGAAACTGTATGTCCTCGAGACGGCGATACCGCCTCAGCCCGCTCCGAACGCCGCAAGGGCGGTTCGGGAAGCTTATGAAAAGCACGTCAATGATAGCATTGATGTCGCTTGCCTGATGCTAGCGTCTATGACGCCACCTGTTGGGGTATGCCCTTAAGGCTAATGTTTGAGGCCTTTGGGATTGTAACAGTATCATGTAATAAACTCTTGTGTTTATAAAGGCATGGTTATTATTCAGGTTGTTACCTTGTCTGCTGTAATAAGTGTACTTCTGATTAATGTCTCAAAGCTGTTCAGCTAGGCTGACATGCTATAATGTCCTTAGTCGATATATCTTGGTGAACATGAGACAGCCTTGATATGATTGAGACTAATATGTGTTCTAATCTTATAGGATGCTTCGAGCATGGAATAAGATGTAGACTCATGGGTTCATTGGATGTACTGGACAGACCCTACTAGGATATTCTTATTGCTTGTCACAATGTGAATAATCCTTGTATGCTACAAGTGGCACATGTCCTTTGACTTGAGATCACTTGTGTCTCTGAATGATGATTGTCATTGTTTTGAGGTAGTTCAATATCATTTGAAAGATAATGATTATAGACTATCTTGGATAATGAGCTTGAGTCAGGTTAGGGCACTAGTGATAGATAGAGGATTGCCGTCTCCTTGTTGAAGGAGTGTGATGTTCTATAAGGGCCCCCCCTAGATGAGATGATTGAGATAGTGTATGGCCATACCCAGATGACTATATTCATCTGATCTAATCATGCTCATCATATTGGAGTCACAGGCTTGACACGCTTGTCCAATAAGAACATCCAGTGGCAAGGGACACATGCATGCCTTGTGAATAGATTCACACTTGTGCTGTGGTTTGGGAGTAGTCTTGGAAGACTCTTTCCTTTATATCGGGAGATAGTGATGTGTTGCTAGATACCCCTCACTGATCGTGATAACGTGAGTTATCGTTACCGACATTTAAAGGAAACCCTCAGGGTCGCACAATTGATGATATGGCTTACTTGAGTCAGATCGTGTGGACTGAATTGTTTGGATTCAGTTTAAAGGGATTTAATCTCTGATTGTAAGTGAGATCTGGTCTGATCATGTTTGATTGATTAGGGCTTGAGATCGGTAAGCTTCGATCGAGAGAGATGATGCTAGATCCGTGAGATCAGGAGCATCAGGAGATGAATGGTGAGATCTTGAGCCTTAGGGTTCAATATGGTCTAGACCACATGGCTTGAGCTATTTCGGTTTGGTTCATGAACCAAATGCGATTGGAACATGTTGGCTTGAACCGGTTCACAAAGGTGAACGCTTGGTTCAATGCTAATATGCGTTTTGGGTTGGAGTAAGCGCATGGCTTGATGATCATCCATTTATGGAAAGTCATCAAGGCCGGTTTCTCTTGAACGCCAAAACGCATATGCGTTCTTGTCTTCACTTCAACGCCTTGAACTTGGTTGGGCAAGAGGTTGACGAGGGGAAGTGTTTTTTGCGTGTGGAGCTCTCGGCCAAAAGGAAATCGTCTCTTCATCCCCTTACACACGGCAAGGACCCTTGAAGATTCTTGCTAGCACAAGCATCACAAGGGGTAGGCGATCTTCATCTTGTGTGTGAACTTTTGGAGGAGATCTAAGTTGCTCTCTTCTTCCAAGCCGACCTCCAAGCCTATGGCGTTGGTATGAATCTCCCTCTCACTTCAATCAATTTATCATAGTTGATTATATGAGCATGTAAGCGATCATATATGATGAAACCCTAGCAAACTTGCATGCGCCCCCTACCTTAGGGTTTCGGCCCCCCCTCTTGAAAGGGGTTTTATCCGCTTGCGCTCCCCCTTGAAGGGGACTCTTCAATTGGTATCAGAGCTAGGATCTCATATGGTCATATGATTGCTATGTTTGGTGATCCTTGTTTGCGCTTATGATCTAAGTTTTCTCATCATGCGATAATACTAGTTGAAAGTATTTTGGAGGCGCATATATGAGATGTTTTTGGTGGCGCATGTGTAAGGTTAATTTTGTTGATGCATGTATATTGCTTACATTGTTGCGCATGTTACATGTTTTTGTTTCATCAAAACTTTACTTGCGCGCCTCTAACTAGATCTAAGCCGCACCTGCAATAAACCCTTAGACGGGTTGCTAGGGTTGAAAGCATCATCTAGTTTAGATCAACTTAGTTTGATCAGACCATCTGACAGCCTAGATGGGTCGACCAGATAGCACCTATGTGCATGCACGTGGTGGCTATAGGTCGATTGCATCAAAGGCGTGTAGCGAGGTCTGGTTGAGACACCCTGTGAACACACATGAGTTAGGCCCGGGGTCACACCCGCTTGCCAGATCTCATGTTGGTTGTTCAGCCCTTGGCGCATGCATGGTTGACCATTAGGTCAACGCAAGTCAGTTAAGACTTGGTGCATGCAAAGGGCATGGATCTAACTAGATACGATGAGTGGATCCCTATCAATGGACCGTTGTAAGGTTGTAGGGCACATAAGACAAGTAAAATTGATTCCAATGGGATTTCGAAAAATTTTATTTTGTCTATGGATCACATGTTAATTGATTGATGCCATGATGCCTGTTTATTTAATCTTATGTGGGTTGCCCTTAATGTGTGCTGTGCTGGGGCCTGCGAGCCTGGTAAATTATTATTTTTGTGATCTGCGAATCACATTCTTAATTAATTAATTGTATAATTGACCTGCGAGTCAAGCTTGTCTAGATAGATCAAAATGTATTTTGATTAGACAAGAGCACAGAACACAATTGCAAAGGCGCATGCAGCTGGTGGGCGCACCTGAGCTGCAGAGGGCGCTTAGGCCCTGGTCTGGGCCAGATGAGAGGCAACAAGACCCAAGAAGCAAGTGAAGACTTAAGATAACTTAAGGTCTTACTTAGGGTCAATGGGCTTTTACCACATAAGATCCATGCTTTCTGTTATTGTTTAAATAAGTAGAACAGCATGAGTTATTTATCTTCTGCTATAGCCATAGGATTTGCCTGATAGTAAGAAGATAAAAGACCGTTAAAATCCAACGCTAACATATCAAGCTCGTAAGCCTTCTGACGCGAAACCTCACTGTTCTGATTATCGTTGGAGCCGTGTTGTACCCACTCAGTGGGCACGTCCATCTATCTTCAGACGGTGCGGGATTTCACCTGCGTGTTACAGAGAAGGGATTTATCGCTTCTCGTTGCTCAGCATAGCACGTGGTGGTCCAGGGAGTAGGTCGGGTCAGCTTGACCATGTAGGCTACATATGTGGAGCATATGGTAGCACATGGAGGCAGCCATCTGCGGGGTCAGAGATTGTGTTGTACCAACTCAGTTGGCACAGTCTGCTGGATTGCCCAGATGAAGGGGAATCGCACGGGTTGGCGATTGGCAGGGACTGCCTACCAGAGATTAGTGCTTGTACTCTCTGTGCATCTTATCTCGCCTGAGCGGGACGCGGAGACCAAGTATGAAATCTGGATCCCATCTCACTAAAAGAGTGTTACTCTTTCGGACTGTTTACTGGATTTTTCAGTCAAACAAAATAGTGAGAAAAAGAATCTTTCTTAAGTCCTGGATTGATTCTAAACATTGATACTGACCTTGCTGTTCTTGCATTGTTGTAGATTCCTGCAGCAACGAACACCATGAGCTTCAATGTGCGATCCCTACTGGAAAGGGAGAAGTTTGCTGGGCCGAACTTCTCTGACTGGTTCGGACACCTTAAGATCGTTCTTAAGGCAGAGAGGAAACTGTATGTACTCGAGACGGCTGTGCCGCCTCAACCCGCTGCGAACGCCGCAAGGGCGGTTCGTGAAGCCTATGAAAAGCACGTCAATGATAGCATTGATGTCGCTTACCTGATGCTAGCGTCTATGACGCCACCGCTGCAGCGTCAGCATGAGGATATGTAGGCTATAGAGATTATAGCGAACCTCAAGATGTTGTATGCTGCACAGGCGAGGACAGAACGCTATAATCTGACGAAGCTCTTCTTTCAGAGCAAACTGGCTGAAGGGAGCCCAGTGGGAGCTCACGTGCTCAAGATGATTGGGCATAAGGAGGCTCTGGAGAAACTGGGGCATACCGTCAACCAGGAGCTTGCTGTAGACATCATTCTGCAGTCTCTTCCGCCCTCTTTCGATGCGTTCATCATTAACTTTAATATGAACAAAATCGATTGTACACCGGCAGAGCTGTTGAACATGCTCTTGACTACTGAGGAAACTCTGAAGGGAAAGCCTTCAACCTCTGTCTTAATGGTTCCTTCCAAGAACAAGAAGAAGGGGAAGAAGGGCAAAGCCCCTGTCAAGAACTACAGTAAGGCTCTGAAACAGAAGGTGAAGCGGTCCAAGGACAACAGGTGTTTCCACTGTGGCTAGCTGGGTCACTAGAAAAAGGACTGTAAAGCGCTCCAAGGAGATAAGAGGGGAAGCATCGCTTCTGGCTCAGGTATATACGTGACGGAAGTCATGGTTTCATCTTCTTCTATTTCATGGGTGTTGGACACTGCATGTGGAGTTCACATTTGTTCAAATGTACAGGAACTCAAGAGAAGAAGGCAGGTGGGACAGCATGAGGTAGACCTACGCGTTGGAAACGGGGCACGGGTTGCTGCTGTTGCTGTAGGAGACTATTTAATTTCTTTACCATCTGGCATTGTATTAGAATTAAACAATTGTTATTTTGTACCCAGTATAACTAAAAATATTGTCTCTATTCCTGCTCTTGTCAGGAAAGGATTTGCCTTTGAATGCAATATTTCAAAGTGTGTTTTATCTTTAGATAATATTGTTTATGCAACTGGTTCAATTAACAATGGGTTATACATGTTGGACATGGAAAGTTCTATACAAAGTGTTGATGTTAAGAAAGCCAAGTATGCTGATGACAGCACCTTGCTATGGCATAGTCGTTTAGGCCATATTAACGAGAAGCGCATTAAGCGGTTGCATGATCATGGACTGCTGGGATCATTCTCCTATGAGGAGATTGATACATGCAAAGCTTGTTTGATGGGTAAAATGACGAAGTCACCTTTTCCTAACAAAGGTCAAAGGGCTTCAGGTTTACTTGACCTTATACACAGTGATGTGTGTGGGCCTTTTAGTAAACATGCCAGAGGTGGCTATCAGTACTTCATTACCTTTACTGATGATTTCAGTAGGTATGGTTATGTCTATCTTATGAGACATAAAAGTGAATCTTTTGACAGGTTCAAAGAGTTGAAAAATGAAGTACAAAATCAGTTAGGCCGAAATATCAAGGCACTTCGTTCTGATCGAGGTGGTGAATACCTAAGTCATGCGTTTACTGACTATCTAAAAGAGTGTGGGATTATCTCACAGCTCACTCCGCCAGGAACACCGCAATGGAATGGTGTGTCCGAGAGGAGAAATAGAACGTTACTTGATATGGTTCGTTCTATGATGAGTCAGGCTACTCTTCCATACTCCTTTTGGGGATTTGCACTGGAAACAGCTGCAAAGGTACTAAACCGAGTGCCATCCAAGGCAGTTTCTAAGACACCATATGAGTTATGTTATGGGAAACAGCCAAGCTTGACATTTATCAGGATCTGGGGTTGCGAGGCTTATGTCAAAAAGCTCGCCTCTGGGAAACTGGAGAGCAGATCTGAGAAATGTATATTTGTCGGTTACCCTAAGGAAACTAAGGGTTATTATTTCTACGATCCCAAAGAGAACAAAGTATTTGTTGCTCGGACGGCCATATTTCTTGAGAAGGAGTTTCTTCTGCAAGAGGCCAGTGGGAGAGAAATAAAGCTGGATGAGAATCCAGAGGATGGACAAAGTAGTCAAGCACAGTTGGATGTGCCTGAGCCGGTGGATCAGGTTATTGAACAACCTGAGGCTCAAATATCACGGGAACCGCGAAGATCGGGAAGGATCCGTCGACAGCCTGAGCGCTATGACGGAGTCTACATCATTGATAATGATGAACCCCTCACTTATGCGGATGCGGTCAGTGGACCGGAGTCAGCTAGATGGCTTGATGCTATGCGAGCCGAAATGGACTCCATGTCAGATAACCAAGTATGGGATTTGGTTGATCCGCCTCCGGGAGTAATCCCTATAGGCTGTAAATGGATCTTCAAGAAGAAGATTGACATGGATGGTAACGTAGTTACCTATAAAGGCAGGCTAGTTGCGAAAGGTTTCAAACAAATCTACGGGATAGATTATGATGAAACTTTCTCACCTGTAGCTATGTTTAAGTCTATTCGGATTCTTTTCGCGATAGCTGCATATTACGATTATGAGATCTGGCAGATGGATGTGAAGACAGCTTTCCTTAATGGAAATCTGGATGAGGATGTGTATATGACACAACCTGAGGGTTTCACGAATCCATCAGATCGTCATAAAATATGCAAGTTAAAGAAGTCTATTTATGGACTTAAGCAAGCATCAAGAAGCTGGAATATTCGTTTTGATGAATCAATCTCTGAGTTTGGTTTCATCAAGAACGAAGATGACCCGTGTGTATATAAGAGGTTTAGTGGGAGCGTGATTACTTTCCTAGTCCTCTACGTCGACGATATCTTGATCATTGGAAACGATATTCCTGAACTGCATGCTGTTAAAGCATGGTTAGGAAAATGTTTCCAGATGAAAGATCTAGGAGAAGCAGCCTATGTGTTAGGTGTGAAGATCTACAGGGATAGATCTAAGAGGCTTCTCGGGCTGTGCCAGAGTACGTACATCGATAAAGTCCTGGAGAGATTCCATTTAGAGAATTCTAAAAGAGGATATCTGCCAGTCAGACATGGTCTGAATCTTTCAAAGAGTCAGTGTCCACAAACACAGACTGAGAAAGATGAAATGGACAATACGCCTTATGCTTCAGCTATTGGGTCCATTATGTATGCGATGTTGTGTACTCGCCCAGACGTCGCTTACGGGTTAAGCGTGACCAGTCGGTTCCAAAGTAATCCAGGTATGGCGCACTGGATTGCGGTCAAGAACATTTTAAAATATCTGCGGAGGACCAAAGATATGTTCTTGATATATGGTGGTCAGGAAGAACTCAGTATTGAAGGATATACTGACGCTTCGTTCCAGTCGGACCAGGATGATTTCCGATCGCAATCAGGCTATGTTTTTAGCTTGAATGGTGGAGCAGTGGTGTGGAAAAGTTTCAAACAGTCAACTGTTGCTGATTCCACAACAGAAGCCGAGTATGTTGCAGCCTCGGAAGCATCCAAGGAGGCAGTGTGGATTCGTAAGTTCGTGAGAGAACTTGGTGTTGTTCCTTCGAGTGCAGATCCTTTGGTTATCTTCTGTGATAACACTGGAGCCATCGCACAAGCAAAGGAACCACGGTCGCACCAGAACTCCAAGCACATACAGAGACAGTTTCACTTGATCCGGGAGATCATTGATCGTGGCGAGATCAAAATCTGCAAGGTTCATACAGATGACAATCTGGCAGACCCGCTTACTAAGCCTCTGGCGCAGCAGAAGCATGAGAAGCACTGTAATAATATGGGTTTGAGGTTTCTCAACCATTAGATTAAGTGCAAGTGGGAGATTGTTGGGGTATGCCCTTAAGGCTAATGTTTGAGGCCTTTGGGATTGTAACAGTATCATGTAATAAACTCTTGTGTTTATAAAGGCATGGTTATTATTCAGGTTGTTACCTTGTCTGCTGTAATAAGTGTACTTCTGATTAATGTCTCAAAGCTGTTCAGCTAGGCTGACATGCTATAATGTCCTTAGTCGATATATCTTGGTGAACATGAGACAGCCTTGATATGATTGAGACTAATATGTGTTCTAATCTTATAGGATGCTTCGAGCATGGAATAAGATGTAGACTCATGGGTACATTGGATGTACTGGACAGACCCTACTAGGATATTCTTATTGCTTGTCACAATGTGAATAATCCTTGTATGCTACAAGTGGCACATGTCCTTTGACTTGAGATCACTTGTGTCTCTGAATGATGATTGTCATTGTTTTGAGGTAGTTCAATATCATTTGAAAGATAATGGTTATAGACTATCTTGGATAATGAGCTTGAGTCAGGTTAGGGCACTAGTGATAGATAGAGGATTGCCGTCTCCTTGTTGAAGGAGTGTGATGTTCTATAAGGGCCCCCCCTATATGAGATGATTGAGATAGTGTATGGCCATACCCAGATGACTATGTTCATCTGATCTAATCATGCTCATCATATTGGAGTCACAGGCTTGACACGCTTGTCCAATAAGAACATCCAGTGGCAAGGGACACATGCATGCCTTGTGAATAGATTCACACTTGTGCTGTGGTTTGGGAGTAGTCTTGGAAGACTCTTTCCTTTATATCGGGAGATAGTGATGTGTTGCTAGATACCCCTCACTGATCGTGATAACGTGAGTTATCGTTACCGACATTTAAAGGAAACCCTCAGGGTCGCACAATTGATGATATGGCTTACTTGAGTCAGATCGTGTGGACTGAATTGTTTGGATTCAGTTTAAAGGGATTTAATCTCTGATTGTAAGTGAGATCTGGTCTGATCATGTTTGATTGATTAGGGCTTGAGATCGGTAAGCTTCGATCGAGAGAGATGATGCTAGATCCGTGAGATCAGGAGCATCAGGAGATGAATGGTGAGATCTTGAGCCTTAGGGTTCAATATGGTCTAGACCACATGGCTTGAGCTATTTCGGTTTGGTTCATGAACCAAATGCGATTGGAACATGTTGGCTTGAACCGGTTCACAAAGGTGAACGCTTGGTTCAATGCTAATATGCGTTTTGGGTTGGAGTAAGCGCATGGCTTGATGATCATCCATTTATGGAAAGTCATCAAGGCCGGTTTCTCTTGAACGCCAAAACGCATATGCGTTCTTGTCTTCACTTCAACGCCTTGAACTTGGTTGGGCAAGAGGTTGACGAGGGGAAGTGTTTTTTGCGTGTGGAGCTCTCGGCCAAAAGGAAATCGTCTCTTCATCCCCTTACACACGGCAAGGACCCTTGAAGATTCTTGCTAGCACAAGCATCACAAGGGGTAGGCGATCTTCATCTTGTGTGTGAACTTTTGGAGGAGATCTAAGTTGCTCTCTTCTTCCAAGCCGACCTCCAAGCCTATGGCGTTGGTATGAATCTCCCTCTCACTTCAATCAATTTATCATAGTTGATTATATGAGCATGTAAGCGATCATATATGATGAAACCCTAGCAAACTTGCATGCGCCCCCTACCTTAGGGTTTCGGCCCCCCCCTCTTGAAAGGGGTTTTATCCGCTTGCGCTCCCCCTTGAAGGGGACTCTTCACCACCGCTGCAGCGTCAGCATGAGGATATGTCTGCAATAGACATGATAGCAAACCTCAAAATGCTGTATGCTGCACAGGCGAGGACAGAACGCTATAATCTGACAAAGCTGTTCTTCCAGAGCAAACTGGCTGAAGGGAGCCCAGTGGGAGCTCACGTGCTCAAGATGATTGGGCACAAGGAGGCTCTAGAGAAACTGGGGCATACCATCAACCAGGAGCTTGCTGTAGACATTATTCTGCAGTCTCTCCCGCCCTCTTTCGATGCGTTCATTATTAACTTTAATATGAACAAAATCGATTGTACTCCGGCAGAGCTGCTGAATATGCTCTTGACTACTGAGGAGACTCTGAAGGGAAAGCCTTCGACCTCTGTCTTAATGGTTCCTTCTAGGAACAAGAAGAAGGGGAAGAAGGGCAAGGCCCCTGTCAAGAGTTACAGCAAGGCTCTGAAGCAAAAAGTTAAGCGGTCAAAGGAATACAGATGTTTCCACTGTGGCCAGCTGGGTCACTGGAAAAAGGACTGTAAAGCGCTCCAAGGAGATAAGAGGGGAAGCATCGCTTCTGGCTCAGGTATATACGTGACGGAAGTCATGGTTTCTTCTTCTTCTATATCATGGGTGTTGGACACTGCATGTGGAGTTCACATTTGTTCAAATGTACAGGAACTCAAGAGAAGAAGACAGGTGGGACAGCATGAGGTGGACCTACGAGTTGGAAACGGGGCACGGGTTGCTGCTGTTGTTGTAGGAGACTATTTCATCTCTTTGCCATCTGGAATTGTATTAGAACTGAACAATTGTTATTTTGTTCCCAGCATTACTAAAAATATTATCTCCATTCCTGCTCTTGTCAGGAAGGGATTTTCCTTTGAATGCAATATTTCAAAGTGTGTTTTATCTTTTGATAATATTGTTTATGCTACTGGTTCAATTAACAATGGGTTATTCATGTTGGACATGGAATGTTCTATACAAAATATTGATAATAAGAAAGCCAAATATGCTGATGACAGCACCTTGCTATGGCATAGTCGTTTAGGCCATATTAACAAGAAGCGCATTAAGCGGTTGCATGATCATGGACTGCTGGGATCATTCTCCTATGAGGAGATTGATACATGCAAAGCTTGTTTAATGGGTAAAATGACGAAGTCACCTTTTCCTTACAAAGGTCAAAGGGCTTCAGGTTTACTTGACCTTATACACAGTGATGTGTGTGGGCCATTTAGTAAACATGCCAGAGGTGGCTATCAGTACTTCATTACCTTTACTGATGATTTCAGTAGGTATGGGTATGTCTATCTGATGAGACATAAAAGTGAATCTTTTGACAAGTTCAAAGAGTTCAAGAATGAAGTACAGAATCAGCTAGGCCAAAATATCAAGGCACTTCGTTCTGATCGAGGTGGAGAATACTTGAGTCATGCGTTTACTGACTATCTGAAGGAGTGTTGGATTATCTCACAG
Source organism: Costus lasius (assembly GCA_027563935.2). Taxonomy (NCBI): domain Eukaryota; kingdom Viridiplantae; phylum Streptophyta; class Magnoliopsida; order Zingiberales; family Costaceae; genus Costus; species Costus lasius. Next base: position 64,009,127 of record CM050446.2, on the reverse strand, counting down.
CTCACTCCGCCAGGAACACCGCAATGGAATGGTGTGTCCGAGAGGAGAAATAGAACGTTACTTGATATGGTTCGTTCTATGATGAGTCAGGCTACTCTTCCATATTCCTTTTGGGGATTTGCACTGGAAACAGCTGCAAAGGTACTAAACCGAGTGCCATCCAAGGCAGTTTCTAAGACTCCATATGAGTTATGGTATGGGAAACAGCCGAGCTTGACATTTATCAGGATCTGGGGCTGCGAGGCTTATGTTAAAAAGCTCGCCTCTGGGAAACTAGAGAGCAGATCTGAGAAATGTATCTTTGTCGGATACCCTAAGGAAACTAAGGGTTATTATTTCTACGATCCCAAAGAGAACAAGGTATTTGTTGCTCGGACGGCCATATTTCTTGAGAAGGAGTTTCTTCTGCAAGAGGCCAGTGGGATAGAAATAAAGTTGGATGAGAATCCAGAGGAAGGACAAAGTGCTCAAGCACAGTTGGATGAGCCTGAGCCGGTAGAACAGGTTATTGAACAACCTGAGGCTTAGATATCACGGGAACCGCGAAGATCGGGAAGGATCCGTCGACAGCCTGAGCGCTATGACGGAGTCTACATCATTGATAATGATGAACCCCTCACTTATGCGGATGCGGTCAGTGGACCGGAGTCAGCGAGATGGCTTGAAGCTATGCGTGCCGAGATGGACTCCATGTCAGATAACCAAGTTTGGGATTTGGTTGATCCGCCTCCGGGAGTAATCCCTATAGGCTGTAAATGGATCTTCAAGAAGAAGATTGACATGGATGGTAACGTGGTTACCTATAAAGGCAGGCTAGTTGCGAAAGGTTTCAAACAAATCTACGGGATAGATTATGATGAAACTATCTCACCTGTAGCCATGTTTAAGTCTATTTGGATTCTTTTCGCGATAGCTGCATATTATGATTATGAGATCTGGCAGATGGATGTGAAGACAGCTTTCCTTAATGGAAATCTGGATGAGGATGTGTATATGACACAACCAGAAGGTTTCACTAATCCATCAGATCGTCATAAAATATGCAAGTTAAAGAAGTCCATTTATGGACTTAAACAAGCATCAAGAAGCTGGAATATTCGTTTTGATGAATCAATCTCTGAGTTTGGTTTCATCAAGAACGAGGATGACCCGTGTGTATATAAGAGGTTTAGTGGGAGCGTGATTACTTTCCTAGTCCTCTACGTCGATGATATCTTGATCATTGGAAATGACATTCCTGAAATGCATGCGGTTAAGGCATGGTTAAGGAAATGTTTCCAGATGAAAGATCTAGGAGAAGCAGCCTATGTATTAGGTGTGAAGATCTACAGGGATAGATCTAAGAGGCTTCTCGGGCTGTGCCAGAGTACTTACATCGATAAAGTCCTGGAGAGATTTCATTTAGAGAATTCTAAAAGAGGATATCTTCCAGTCAGACATGGTCTGAATCTTTCGAAGAGTCAGTGTCCACAAACACAGACTGAGAAAGATGAAATGGACAATACGCCTTATGCTTCGGCTATTGGATCCATTATGTATGCGATGTTGTGTACTCGCCCAGACGTCGCTTACGGGTTAAGCGTGACCAGTCGGTTCCAAAGTAATCCAGGTATGGCGCACTGGGTTGCGGTCAAGAACATTTTAAAATATCTGCGGAGGACCAAAGATATGTTCTTGATATATGGTGGTCAGGAAGAACTCAGTATAGAAGGATATACTGACGCTTCGTTCCAGTCTGACCAGGATGATTTCCGATCGCAATCAGGCTATGTTTTTAGCTTGAATGGAGGAGCGGTGGTGTGGAAGAGTTTCAAACAGTCAACTGTTGCTGATTCCACAACAGAAGCCGAGTATGTTGCAGCCTCGGAAGTATCCAAGGAGGCAGTGTGGATTCGTAAGTTCGTGAGAGAACTTGGTGTTGTTCCTTCGAGTGTAGATCCTTTGGTTATCTTCTGTGATAACACTGGTGCAATCGCACAAGCAAAGGAACCACGGTCGCACCAGAAGTCCAAGCACATACAGAGACGGTTTCACTTGATCCGGGAGATCATAGATCGTGGCGAGATCAAAGTCTGCAAGGTTCATACAGATGACAATCTGGCAGACCCGCTTAGCAAGCCTCTGGCGCAGCAGAAGCATGAAAAGCACTGTAATAACATGGCTTTGAGATTTCTCAACCATTAGATTAAGTGCAAGTGGGAGATTGTTGGGGTATGCCCTTAAGGCTAATGTTTGAGGCCTTGGGATTGTATCAGTATCATGTAATAAACTCTTATGTTTATATAGGCATGGTTGTTATTCAGTTTGTTACATTGTCTGCTGCAATAAGTGTTCTTCTGAATAATGTCTCAAATGCTGTTCAGCTAGGCTGACATGCTATAAGTCCTTAGTCGAGATATCTTGGTGAACATGAGACAGCCTTGATATGGTTAAGACTAATATGTGTTCTAATCTTATAGGATGCTTCGAGCATGGAATAAGATGTAGACTCATGGGTACATTGGATGTACTGGACGGACCCTACTAGGATATTCAATTGTCTGTCACAATGTGAATAATCCTTGAATGCGACAAGTGGCACATTTCCTCTGACTTGAGATCGCTTGTGTTTCTAAATGATGATTGTCATTGTTTTGAGGTAGTTCAATATCATTTGAAACATAATGGTTATAGACTATCTTGGATGGTGAGCTTGAGTCATGTTAGGGCATTAGTGATAGACAAAGGATTGCCGTCTCTTTAATTAGAGTGTGATGTTCTAAAGGGGCCCCCTGGATGAGATGATTGAGAAAGTGTATGGCCATACCCAGGTGACTGTGTTCATCTGATCTAATCATGCTCATCATATTGGAGTTACAAGCTTGACACGCTTGTCCAATAAGAACATCCAGTGGCAAAGGAATCATGTATGCCTAGTGAGTTGATTCACACTTGTGCTGTTGTTTGGGTGTAGTCTTGGAAGACTCTTTTCTTTATATCGGGAGACAGTGATGTGTTGCTAGATACCCCTCACTGTTCGTGATAACGTAAGTTATCGTTACCGACATTTAAAGGAAACCCTCAGGGTCGCACAATTTGATGATATGGCTTACTTAAGTCAGATCGTGTGGACTGAATTGTTTAAGTTCAGTTTAAAGGAATTTAGTCTCTGATTGTAAGTGAGATCTGGTCTGATCATGTTTGATTGATTAGGGCTTGAGATCGGTAAGCTTCGATCGAGAGAATAGATGCTAGATCAGTGAGATCAGGAGCATCAAGAGATCAACGGTCAGATCTTAAGCCTTATGGGTTTATTATGATCTGGACTAGTTGCTTGGCTTATTTGGTTTCTTGAACCGAACCAACTTGAACCGGCTCATCATATGAGCGCATGGTTCAAAGGGGAGAGCTAATAGCGTTAAGGAAAATTCATGGTCGCATGAATTGGAGACTTTGCTATTTTTAGATAGCACTTCTCTAAACGTGACCACACCTCACGTTCACGCAAAAGGGAAGCTCTATTCTCGCCTCTCGCCCTTCTCTCTCGACACACTCTTGTGTGGTGACGACTTCAAGTCTCTAGGAGACGATTCGGCCAAGCAGAAATCATCTCTTTCTTTCCATACGACAAGCACCTCTTGGAACCTTGCTAGCACAAGGAGCACCAAGGGAGTAGGCGGCTTCTTCATCTTGTGTGCGCATCCTTTGGAGGAGATCCTCTCGCTCTCTGCTTCCAAGACACCATCCAAGAGATGGCGATGGTATGGATCTTTCTCTTCTATACTAGCATTCGAAAGTTGATCATATGATATATTAAGATCTCTTGAAACCCTAGCTTCCTATGCGAATTTTATATGCGCCTCCCTTAGGGTTTCGGCCCCCTAGATTAAGGGGACTTACAGCTACTTCTCATCTTGTGGAGGAGACCCCTTTCGATCTCTTCTTCCAAGACGCCATTCGAACTAATAGCTATGGTATGAATCCTTTTCATCTATATAAGCTGTTGATGTTGATCATATGGCATGCAAAAGATCCTTATGAAACCCTAATTCCGCTGCCAAAAAGAATTTACATGCGCCACTTTAGGGTTTCGCTCCCCCTTGAAGGGGACTTTCAATTGGTATCAGAGGATGGTTTTCGCATGTTCATATGATTGCTTTTGCTTGTTGTGATCCGGGTATGCTAATACATGTTATAGATCTATATGAAAGTTTCATTAAGTTTGCGCATGTTACCTTAGATACAAGTATCTAGTGGCGCATGTTAACTTAGATGAAAGCTTCTTACTTTGTTGCGCATGTTGTAAGTTGTTTTTACCTAAAAAACTTGTAACATCTTGCGCGCTCCATCTAGATCTATAAGCGCCTACTTTAAACCCTTAGACGGGTTGATAGGGTTGAAGTCACAGTCAAGTCTAGATCCAAATAGTCTGATCAGATGATCTGACAGCCTAGATGGGTCGACCAGATGGCACCTGTGCGCAAGCACGAGGTGGCTATAGGTCGACTGCAGACAGGCGTGTAGCGATGTCTGGTTGAGACAACTAGTGAACACACATGAGTTAGGCCCGGGGTCACACCCGCTTGCCAGAACTCATGAGGGTTGTTCAGCCCAGCGCATGCATGGTTGACCATTGGGTCGACTCAAGTCAGTTAGGACTTGGTGCATGCAAGGGCAGTGGATCTGACTAGGTCTGATGAGTGGATCCCTATAAATGGACCGTTGTAAGGTAGTAGGGCACATAAGAAAAATAAAATTGATGCCAAGGGGTTTTCAAAATTTTATTTTGTTATTGGATCACATGATGAATGAATACCATGATGTATGTCTATTTCATCTTATGTGGGTTGCCCTTTTATTGTGTGCTGTGCTGGGGCCTGTGAGCCTGGATTAATTATAAATTATTATTTTTGTGATCTGCGCATCACATTTTAATTAATTTATTGTGTAATTGACCTGCGTGTCAATCTTGTCTAGATAGATTAAATTGTAATTTTAATCAGACAAGAGCATAGAGCACACATGGCATTGGCGCATGCAGCAGTGGCTTGACCAGGTGGGAGGTCCAGGGTTCGACTCTGGGACAGGCGCATTTACCTGGTGGGGGCACCTGAGCTGCAGTGGGCGCTTAGGCCCTGGTCTGGGCCAGATGAGATGCAAAAGACCCATGAAGAGCTCAAGTGAAGACTTAAGTTGAATTAAGGTCTTACCTAGGCTTATTGGGCTTTTACCACATAAGATCATCATGCTTTCCTTTATTGTTTAAATAATTAGAAATGCATGATTTATTTATCTTCTGCTATCACCATAGGGTTTGCATGATAGTTAAGAAGATAAAAGGACCGTTAAAATCCAACGCTAAATATCAAGCACGTAAGCCTTCTGACGCGAAACCTCACTGTTCTGACTATCGTTGGGGCTGTGTTGTACCCACTCAGTGGGCACGCCCATCTATCTTCAGACGGTGTGTGATTTCACCCGCGTGTTACAGAGAAGGGATTTATCGCTTCTCGTTGCTCAGCATAGCACGTGGTGGTCCAGGGAGTAGGTCAGGTCAGCTTGACCATGTAGGCTACATATGGGGCATATGTTAGCTATATGGAGGCAGCCATCTGTGGGATCAGAGACTGTGTTGTACCAACTCAGTTGGCACAGTCTGCTGGATTGCCCAGATGAAGGGGAATCGCACGGGTTGGCGATTGGCAGGGACTGCCTACCAGAAATTAGTGCTTGTACTCTCTGTGCATCTTATCTCGCCTGAGCGGGACGCGGAGACCAAGTATGAAATCTGGATCCCATCTCACTAAAAGAGTCTTACTCTTTCGGACTGTTTTAATGGATTTTTCAGTCAGATAAAATAGTGAGAAAAGAATCTTTCTTATGTCCTGGATTGATTCTAAACATTGATACTGACCTTGCTGTTCTTGCATTGTTGTAGATTCCTGCAGCAACGAACACCATGAGCTTCAATGTGCGATCCCTACTGGAAAGGGAGAAGTTTGCTGGGCCAAACTTCTCAGACTGGTACGGACACCTTAAGATTGTTCTTAAGGCTGAGAGGAAACTGTATGTCCTCGAGACGGCTATACCGCCTCAACCCGCTCCGAACGCCGCAAGGGCGGTTCGGGATGCCTATGAAAAGCATGTCAATGATAGCATTGATGTCTCTTGCCTGATGCTAGCGTCTATGACGCCACAGCTACAACGTCAGCATGAGGATATGTCTGCTATAGAAATTATAGCAAACCTCAAGATGCTATATGCTGCACAGGCAAGGACTGAGCGCTATAATTTGACTAAGCTTTTCTTTCAGAGCAAACTGACTGAAGGGAGTCCAGTGGGAGCTCACGTGCCCAAGATGATTGGGCACAAAGAGGCTCTAGAGAAACTGGGGCATACCATCAATCAGGAGCTTGCTGTAGACATTATTCTGCAGTCTCTCCCGGCCTCCTTCGATCCGTTCATTATTAATTTTAATATGAACAAGATCGACTGTACTCCGGCAGAGTTGCTGAATATGCTCTTGACTACAGAGGAGACTCTAAAGGGAAAGCCTTCAACCTCTGTCTTGATGTTCCCTTCCAGGAACAAGAAGAAGGGGAAGAAGGGCAAAGCCCCTGTCAAGAACTACAACAAGGCTCTGAAACAAAAGGTCAAGCGGTCGAAGGAATACAGATGTTTCCATTGTGGCCAGCTAGGTCACTGGAAAAAGGACTGTAAAGCGCTCCAAGGAGACAAGAAGGGAAGCATCGCTTCTGGCTCAGGTATTTTTGTGACTGAAGTCATGATATCTTCTTCTTCCATTTCATGGGTGTTGGACACTGCATGTGGAGTTCACATTTGTTCAAATGTACAGGAACTCAAGAGAAGAAGATAGGTGGGACAGCATGAGGTGGACCTACGAGTTGGAAACGGGGCACGGGTTGCTGCTGTTGCTGTAGGAGAATATTACATCTCATTGCCATCTGGACTTGTATTAGAACTGAACAATTGTTATTTTGTACCTAGCATTACCAAGAATATTATCTCTATTCCTGCTCTTGTCAGGAAAGGGTTTTCCTTTGAATGCAAGACTTCAAAGTGTTATCTTTCTCTTGATAATATTATTTATGCTACTGGGTCAATTAACAATGGGTTATTCATGTTGGACATGGAATGTTCTATACAAAATATTGATAATAAGAAAGCCAAGTATGCTGATGACAGCACCTTGCTATGGCATAGTCGTTTAGGCCATATTAACAAGAAGCGCATTAAGCGGTTGCATGACCATGGACTGCTGGGATCATTCTCCTATGAGGAGATTGATACATGCAAAGCTTGTTTATTGGGCAAAATGACGAAGTCTCCTTTTCTTAACAAAGGTCAAAGGGCTTCAGGTTTACTTGACCTTATACACAGTGATGTGTGTGGGCCATTTAGTAAACATGCCAGAGGTGGCTACTCATACTTCATTACCTTTACTGATGATTTCAGTAGATATGGGTATGTCTATCTAATGAGACATAAGAGTGAATCTTTTGACAAGTTCAAAGAGTTCAAAAATGAAGTACAAAATCAGCTAGGCCGAAATATCAAGGCACTTCGCTCAGATCGAGGTGGAGAATACCTAAGTCGAGAATTTACTGACTATCTGAAGGAGTGTGGGATTATCTCACAGCTCACTCCACCAGGAACACCGCAATGGAATGGTGTGTCCGAGAGGAGGAACAGAACCTTACTGGATATGGTTCGTTCTATGATGAGTCAGGCTACTCTACCTTACTCCTTTTGGGGATTTGCGCTGGAAACAGCTGCAAAGGTACTAAACCGAGTGCCATCTAAGGCAGTTTCAAAGACTCCATATGAGTTATGGTATGGGAAACAGCCGAGCTTGACATTTATTAAGATCTGGGGTTGCGAGGCTTATGTCAAAAAGCTCGTCTCTGGGAAACTAGAAAGCAGATCTGAGAAATTCATCTTTGTCGGTTACCCTAAGGAAACTAAGGGTTATTATTTCTATGATCCCAAAGAGAACAAAGTATTTGTTGCTCGGACGGCTATTTTTCTTGAGAAGGAGTTTCTTCTGCAAGAAGCCAGTGGGAGAGAAATAAAACTGGATGAGAATCCAGAGGAAGGACAAAGTAGTCAAGCACAGTTGGATGAGCCTGAGCCAGTAGAACAGGTTATTGAACAACCTGAGGCTCAGATATCACGGGAACTGCGTAGATCGGGAAGGATCCGTCGACAGCCTGAGCGCTATGACGGAGTCTACATCATTGATCATGATGAACCCCTCACTTATGCGGATGCGGTCAGTGGAACGGAGTCAGCTAGATGGCTTGAAGCTATGCGAGCCGAGATGGACTCCATGTCAGATAATCAAGTCTGGGATTTGGTTGATCCGCCTCCGGGAGTAATCCCTATAGGCTGTAAATGGATCTTCAAGAAGAAGATTGACATGGATGGTAACGTAGTTACCTATAAAGGCAGGCTAGTTGCGAAAGGTTTCAAGCAAATCTACGGGATAGATTATGATGAAACTTTCTCTCTTGTAGCCATGTTCAAGTAAATTCGGATTATTCTTGCGATAGCAGCATATTACGATTATGAGATCTGGCAAATGGATGTGAAAACTGCTTTCCTTAATGGAAAACTGGATGAGGATGTGTATATGACACAACCTGAAGGTTTCACTAATCCATCAGATCGTCATAAAATATGCAAGTTAAAGAAGTCCATTTATGGACTTAAGCAAGCATCTAGAAGCTGGAATATTCGTTTTGATGAATCAATATGTGAATTTGGTTTCATCAAGAATGAAGATGACCCGTGTGTGTATAAGTGGTTTAGTGGGAGCGTGATTACTTTCCTAGTCCTCTACGTCGATGATATCTTAATCATTGGAAATGATATTCCTGAACTGCATGCTGTCAAAGCATGGTTAAGAAAATGTTTCCAGATGAAAGATCTAGGAGAAGCAGCCTATGTATTAGGTGTGAAGATCTACAGAGATAGATCTAAGAGGCTTCTCGGGCTGTGCCAAAGTACTTACATCGATAAAGTCCTAGAGAGATTCCATTTAGAGAATTCTAAAAGCGGATATCTTCCAGTCAGACATGGTCTGAATCTTTCAAAGAGTCAGTGTCCACAAACACAGACTGAGAAAGATGAAATGGACAATACGCCTTATGCTTCGGCTATTGGGTCCATTATGTATGCGATGTTATGTACTCGCCCAGACGTCGCTTACGGGTTAAGCGTGACCAGTCGATTCCAAAGTAATCCAGGTCAGGCGCACTGGATTGCGGTCAAGAACATTTTGAAATATCTTCGGATGACCAAAGATATGTTCTTGATATATGGAGGTCAGGAAGAACTCAGTATTGAAGGATATACTGACGCTTCGTTCCAATCTGACCAGGATGATTTCCGATCGCAATCAGGCTATGTTTTTAGCTTGAATGGAGGAGCTGTGGTATGGAAAAGTTTCAAACAGTCTATCATTGCTGATTCCACAACAGAAGCCGAGTATGTTGCAGCCTCGGAAGCATCTAAGGAGGCAGTGTGGATTCGCAAGTTCGTTCAGGAACTTGGTGTTGTTCCTTCGAGTGCAGATCCTTTGGTTATCTTATGTGATAACACTGGAGCAATCTCACAAGCAAAGGAACCACGGTCGCACCAGAAGTCCAAGCACATACAGAGACGGTTTCACTTGATCCGGGAGATCATTGATCGTGGTGAGATCAAAATCTGCAAGGTTCATACAGATGACAATCTGGCTGACCCGCTTACCAAGCCTCTGGCGCAGCAGAAGCATGAGAAGCACTGTAATAATATGGGTTTGAGATTTCTCAACCATTAGATTAAGTGCAAGTGGGAGATTGTTGGGGTATGCCCTTAAGGCTAATGTTTGAGGCCTTGGGATTCTTTCAGTATCATGTATAAACTCTTATGTTTATAAAGGCAATGGTTGTTATTCAGTTTGTTACATTGTCTGCCGCAATAAGTGTGCTTCTGAATAATGTCTCAATGCTGTTCAGCTTGGCTGACATGCTGTAATGTCCTTAGTCGAGATATCTTGGTGAACATGAGACAGCCTTGATATGATTGAGACTAATATGTGTTCTAATCTTATAGGATGCTTCGAGCATGGAATAAGATGTAGACTCATGGGTACATTGGATGTATTGGACAGACCCTACTAGGATATTCAATTGCTTGTCACAATGTGAATAATCCTTGTTTGCAACAAGTGGCACATGTCCTCTGACTTGAGATCACTTGTGTTTCTAAATGATGATTGTCATTGTTTTGAGGTAGTTCAATATCATTTGAAACATAATGGTTATAGACTATCTTGGATAATGATCATGAATCAGGTTAGGACACTAGTGATAAATATAGGATTGCCGTCTCCTTGTTTGGAGTGTGATGTTCTAAAGGGCCCCCCTGGATGAGGTGATTGAGAAAGTGTATGGCCATACCCAGGTGACTATGTTCATCTGATCTAATCATGCTCATCATATTGGAGTTACAGGCTTGACACGCTTGTCCAATAAGAACATCCAGTGGCAAAGGAAACATGTATGCCTAGTGAAGTGGATTCACACTTGTGCTGTGGTTTGGGTGTAGTCTTGGAAGACTCTTTCCTTTATATCGGGAGACAGTGATGTGTTGCTAGATACCCCTCACTGATCGTGATAACGTGAGTTATCGTTACCGACATTTAAAGGAAACCCTCAGGGTCGCACAATTTGATGATATGGTTTACTTAAGTCAGATCGTGTGGACTGATTTGTTTTGGTTCAGTTTAAAGGAATTTAAACTGTGATTGTAAGTGAGATCTGGTCTGATCATGTTTGATTGATTAGGGCTTGAGATCGGTAAGCTTCGATCGAGAGATTTGATGCTAGATCGGTGAGATCAGGAGCATCTTGAGATCAACGGTGATCTTGAGCCTTGAGGTTCAATAAGATCGACCATTGCTTGGGCTGATTTGGTCTTGGACCAAAGTCATTTGAACCGGCTCATCTTGTAAGCGCTTGGTTCAAAGATTCGAATGGGGTGAAGGAGTTACGTTCACTTCATGTGAACGCATAACCGTTGAGAGTAATGGGTTGCTATTTTTGGATAGCAACGCCTCCACGTTGATTACAACGTTCGCTTAATCGCCTCTCATCACTTTGGACGATTTTTCTCTCTTCTCGTGTGACAAAGCTCTCGACGAGTGTAGAGGAAGTTCTTCTTCGCCAAGCCCAAAGGATCTCATCTCCTCCACACGCAAAGGACCCTTGAAGCTTTGCTAGCACAAAGACGACAAGGAGAAGCCATTCCTCATCGTGTGTGCGTCGACTAGGGAGAAGATCCCTTTCGGTCTTTGATTCCAACACACCATCCAACGAATGGCGATGGTGTGATTCTTCTTGATATTTGCAATCGGTTTTTCATAGTTGATCATATATATCATGCAACCGATTCTTGATGCCCTAATTTCCGCCCATGCAATAGTGTTCTATGTGCATGTATTAGGGTTTTGCGCCCCCCTCTTGAAAGGGGTTTTATCCGCTTGCGCTCCCCCCTTGAAGGGGACTCCTGCAATTGGTATCAGAGGAGGCTTTTATGCATGATAAATATGTTTGCTGTGATTTGTGATCCTTGTATGCGCCATGTTACTAGATCTAGACTACATGCGAAACTTTACTAGTTATGTATTGTTGTTGGCGCATGTATGGGTAGCGCTTCTATAAGTTGTGTTTGATGTTTATCTTACAAAAAAAAATAAAATGACTTGCACGCTTACCATTAGATCTAAATGGCGCCTGCAGTAAACCCTTAGACGGGTTATTAGGGTTGAAGTCGTCCTCTAAGTTAGATCCAACTGGTCTGATCAGACTATCTGACAGCCTAGATGGGTCGACCAGAGAGCACCTGTGCGTAAGCTATAGGTGGCTCTAGGTCGACTGCATCAAAGGCGTGTAGCGATGTCTGATGGAGACACTTTATGAACGCACATGAGTTAGGCCCGGGGTCACACCCGTTTGCCAGATCTCATAGTGGTCGTTCAGCCCTGCCGCATGCATGTTTGACCACTGGGTCAACTCAAGTCAGTTAGGACTTGGTGCATGCAAGGGCAATGGATCTGACTAGGTTGGATGAGTGGATCCCTAGTAATGGACCGTTGTAAGGTTGTAGGGCCTATAAGGAAATTAAAATTCATACCCATGGGGTTTTTAGAAATTTAATTTCATGAATGGATCACATGATGATTGATGCATATGTATGTTTATTTCATCTTATGTGGGCTGCCCAAGTTAAATGTGTGCTGTGCTGGGGCCTGCGTGCCTGGTAATGATTTTGTAAATTAATTTTAATTGTGATCTGCGAATCACCTTGTACTTAATTTATAAAATGTAATTGACCTGCGAGTCAATCTTGTCTAGATAGATTAATTTGTAAATTAATCAGACAAGAGCACTGAGCACACTTGGCAGAGGCGCATGCAGCAAGTGGCTTGACCAGGTGGGAGGTCTAGGGTTCGACCCTAGGACCTGGCGCATATTCCTGGTGGGCGCACCAGATCTGCAGATGGCGCTTGGGCCCTGGTTTGGGCCAGATGAGCAGCAAAAAGCCCCATGATGAAAAGCAAGTCAAGACTTAAGTTAGGTTAAGGTCTTACTTAGGCTATGGGCTTTTACCACATAAGATTCATGCTTTCTTTTATTGCTTTATAAGTAGAACAGCATGTTTTAATTTATCTTCTGCTATCACCATAGGATTGCATGATAGTGAGGAAGATAAAAGACCGTTAAAATCCAACGCTAAAATATCAAGCTCGTAAGCCTTCTGACGCGAAACCTCACTGTTCTGACTATCGTTGGAGCCGTGTTGTACCCACTCAGTGGGCACGTCCATCTATCTTCAGACGGTGTGTGATTACACCTGCGTGTTACAGAGTAGGGATTTATCCCTTCTCGTTGGCGCATATTCCTGGTGGGCGCACCAGATCTGCAGATGGCGCTTGGGCCCTGGTTTGGGCCAGATGAGCAGCAAAAAGCCCCATGATGAAAAGCAAGTCAAGACTTAAGTTAGGTTAAGGTCTTACTTAGGCTATGGGCTTTTACCACATAAGATTCATGCTTTCTTTTATTGCTTTATAAGTAGAACAGCATGTTTTAATTTATCTTCTGCTATCACCATAGGATTGCATGATAGTGAGGAAGATAAAAGACCGTTAAAATCCAACGCTAAAATATCAAGCTCGTAAGCCTTCTGACACGAAACCTCACTGTTCTGACTATCGTTGGAGCCGTGTTGTACCCACTCAGTGGGCACGTCCATCTATCTTCAGACGGTGTGTGATTACACCTGCGTGTTACAGAGTAGGGATTTATCCCTTCTCGTTGCTCAGCATAGCACGTGGTGGTCCAGGGAGTAGGTCGGGTCAGCTTGACCATGTAGGCTACATATGTGGCGCATATGGTAGCACATGGAGGCAGCCATCTGTGGGGTCAGAGATTGTGTTGTACCAACTCAGTTGGCACAGTCGGCTGGATTGCCCAGATGAAGGGGAATCGCACGGGTTGGCGATTGGCTGGGACAGCCTACCAGAAATTAGTGCTTGTACTCTCTGTGCATCTTATCTCGCCTGAGCGGGACGCGGAGACCAAGTATGAAATCTGGATCCCATCTCACTAAAAGAGTTCTACTCTTTCGGGCTGTTTTGCTGGATTTTTCAGCCAGATAAAATAGTGAGAAAAAGAATCTTTCTTAAGTCCTCATTGATTCTTGACATTGATACTGACCTTGTTGTTCTTGCATTGTTGTAGATTCCTGCAGCAACGAACACCATGAGCTTCAATGTGCGATACCTACTGGAAAGGGAGAAGTTTGCTGGGCCGAACTTCTCTGACTGGTTTGGACACCTTAAGATCGTTCTTAAGGCAGAGAGGAAACTGTATGTCCTCGAGACGGCGATACCGCCGCAACCCGCTCCGAACGCCGCAAGGGCGGTTCGGGATGCCTATGAAAAGCACGTCAATGATAGCATTGATGTCGCTTGCCTGATGCTAGCGTCTATGACGCCACCGCTGCAGCGTCAGCATGAGGATATGTCGGCTATAGAAATTATAGCGAACCTCAAGATGCTATATGCTGCACAGGCGAGGACAGAACGCTATAATCTGACGAAGCTGTTCTTTCAGAGCAAACTGGCTGAAGGGAGCCCGGTGGGAGCTCACGTGCTCAAGATGATTGGGCACAAGGAGGCTCTGGAGAAACTGGGGCATACCATTAACCAGGAGCTTGCTGTAGACATTATTCTGCAGTCTCTTCCGCCCTCTTTCGATGCGTTCATCATTAACTTTAATATGAACAAAATCGATTGTACTCCGGCAGAGCTGCTGAATATGCTCTTGACTACTGAGGAAACTCTGAAGGGTAAGCCTTCGACCTCTGTCTTAATGGTTCCTTCAAGGAACAAGAAGAAGGGGAAGAAGGGCAAGGCCCCTGTCAAGAACTACAACAAGGCTCTGAAGCAAAAGGTTAAGCGGTCCAAGGAATACAGGTGTTTCCACTGTGGCCAGCTGGATCACTGGAAAAAGGACTGTAAAGCGCTCCAAGGAGACAAGAGGGGAAGCATCGCTTCTGGCTCAGGTATTTACGTGACGGAAGTCATGGTTTCATCTTCTTCTATTTCATGGGTGTTGGACACTGCATGTGGAGTTCACATTTGTTCAAATGTACAGGAACTCAGGAGAAGAAGACAGGTGGGACAGCATGAGGTAGACCTACGCGTTGGAAACGGGGCACGGGTTGCTGCTGTTGCTGTAGGAGACTATTTCATTTCTTTACCATCTGGCATTGTATTAGAATTAAACAATTGTTATTTTGTACCCAGTATTACCAAGAATATTATCTCCATTCCTGCTCTTGTCAGGAAGGGTTTTTCCTTTGAATGCAAGATTTCAAAGTGTGTACTTTCTCTAGATAATATTGTGTATGCTACTGGTTCAATTAACAATGGGTTGTTCATGTTGGACATGGAACATTGGATACAAAACATTGATAATAAGAAAGCCAAGTATGCTGATGACAGCACCTTGCTATGGCATAGTCGTTTAGGCCATATAAACGAGAAGCGCATTAAGCGGTTGCATGATTATGGACTGCTGGGATCATTCTCCTATGTGGAGATTGATACATGCAAGGCTTGTTTAATGGGTAAAATGACGAAGTCACCTTTTCCTCACAAAGGTCAAAGGGCTTCAGGTTTACTTGACCTTATACACAGTGATGTGTGTGGGCCATTTAGTAAACATGCCAGAGGTGGCTATCAGTACTTCATTACCTTTACTGATGATTTCAGTAGGTATGGTTATGTCTATCTGATGAGACATAAAAGTGAATCTTTTGACAAGTTCAAAGAGTTCAAGAATGAAGTACAAAATCAGCTAGGCCGAAATATCAAGACACTTCGCTCAGATCGAGGTGGAGAATACCTAAGTCATGCGTTTACTGACTATCTGAAAGAGTGTGGGATTATCTCACAGCTCACTCCGCCAGGAACACCACAATGGAATGGTGTGTCCGAGAGGAGAAATAGAACGTTACTTGATATGGTTCGTTCTATGATGAGTCAGGCTATTCTTCCATACTCCTTTTGGGGTTTTGCACTGGAAACAGCTGCAAAGGTACTAAACCGAGTGCCATCCAAGGCAGTTTCAAAGACGCCATATGAATTATGGTATGGGAAACAGCCAAGTTTGACATTTATCAGGATCTGGGGTTGCGAGGCTTATGTCAAAAAGCTCGCCTCTGGGAAACTGGAGAGCAGATCTGAGAAATACATCTTTGTCGGTTACCCTAAGGAAACTAAGGGTTATTATTTCTACGATCCCAAGGAGAACAAAGTATTTGTTGCTCGGACGGCCATATTTCTTGAGAAGGAGTTTCTTCTGCAAGAGGCCAGTGGGAGAGAAATAAAGCTGGATGAGAATCCAGAGGAAGGGCAAAGTAGTCAAGCACAGTTGGATGAGCCTGAGCCGGTAGATCAGGTTACTGAACAACCTGAGGCTCAGATATC
Source organism: Costus lasius (assembly GCA_027563935.2). Taxonomy (NCBI): domain Eukaryota; kingdom Viridiplantae; phylum Streptophyta; class Magnoliopsida; order Zingiberales; family Costaceae; genus Costus; species Costus lasius. The sequence continues at coordinate 63,993,085 of CM050446.2, read as the reverse complement.
ACGGGAACCGCGAAGATCGGGAAGGATCCGTCGACAGCCTGAGCGCTATGACGGAGTCTACATCATTGATAATGATGAACCCCTCACTTATGCGGATGCGGTCAGTGGACCGGAGTCAGCTAGATGGCTTGAAGCTATGCGAGCCGAGATGGACTCCATGTCAGATAACCAAGTCTGGGATTTGGTTGATCCGCCTCCGGGAGTAATCCCTATAGGCTGTAAATGGATCTTCAAGAAGAAGATTGACATGGATGGTAACGTGGTTACCTATAAAGGCAGGCTAGTTGCGAAAGGTTTCAAACAAATCTACGGGATAGATTATGATGAAACTTTCTCACCTGTGGCCATGTTTAAGTCTATTCGGATTCTTTTCGCGATAGCTGCATATTATGATTATGAGATCTGGCAGATGGATGTGAAGACAGCTTTCCTTAATGGAAATCTGGACGAGGATGTGTATATGACACAACCTGAGGGTTTCACTAATCCATCAGATCGTCATAAAATATGCAAGTTAAAGAAGTCTATTTATGGACTTAAACAAGCATCAAGAAGCTGGAATATTCGTTTTGATGAATCAGTTACTGAATTTGGTTTCATCAAGAACGAGGATGACCCGTGTGTATATAAGAGGTTTAGTGGGAGCGTAATTACATTCCTAGTCCTCTACGTCGATGATATCTTGATCATTGGAAATGACATTCCTGAAATGCATGCGGTTAAGGCATGGCTAAGGAAATGTTTCCAGATGAAAGATCTAGGAGAAGCAGCCTATGTATTAGGTGTGAAGATCTACAGGGATAGATCTAAGAGGCTTCTCGGGTTGTGCCAGAGTACTTACATCGATAAAGTCCTGGAGAGATTTCATTTAGAGAATTCTAAACGAGGATATCTTCCAGTCAGACATGGTCTGAATCTTTCGAAGAGTCAGTGTCCGCAAACACAGACTGAGAAAGATGAAATGGACAATACGCCTTATGCTTCGGCTATTGGATCCATTATGTATGCGATGTTGTGTACTCGCCCAGACGTCGCTTACGGGTTAAGCGTGACCAGTCGGTTCCAAAGTAATCCAGGTATGGCGCACTGGATTGCAGTCAAGAACATTTTAAAATATCTGCGGAGGACCAAAGATATGTTCTTGATATATGGTGGTCAGGAAGAACTCAGTATTGAAGGATATACTGACGCTTCGTTCCAGTCGGACCAGGATGATTTCCGATCGCAATCAGGCTATGTTTTTAGCTTGAATGGTGGAGCAGTGGTGTGGAAGAGTTTCAAACAGTCAACTGTTGCTGATTCCATAACATAAGCCGAGTATGTTGCAGCCTCGGAAGCATCCAAGGAGGCAGTCTGGATTCGTAAGTTCTTACGGGAACTTGGTGTCGTTCCTTCGAGTGCAGATCCTTTGGTTATCTTCTGTGATAACACTAGAGCAATCGCACAAGCAAAGGAACCACGGTCGCACCAGAAGTCCAAGCACATACAGAGACGGTTTCATTTGATCCGGGAGATCATTGAACGTGGCGAGATCAAAATATGCAAGGTTCATACAGATGACAATCTGGCAGACCCGCTTACCAATCCTCTGGCGCAGCAGAAGCATGAGAAGCACTGTAATAATATGGGTTTGAGATTTCTCAACCATTAGATTAAGTGCAAGTGGGAGATTATTGGGGTATGCCCTTAGGCGAATGTTTGAGGCCTTGGGATTGTAACAGTATCATGTAATAAACTCTTCTGTTTATAAAGGCATGGTTGTTATTCAGTTTGTTACCTTGTCTGCTGTAATAAGTGTACTTCTGAATAATGTCTCAAAGCTGTTCAGCTAGGCTGACATGCTTTATGTCCTTAGTCGAGATATCTTGGTGAACATGAGACAGCCTTGATATGATTGAGACTAATATGTGTTCTAATCTTATAGGATGCTTCGAGCATGGAATAAGGTGTAGACTCATGGGTACATTGGATGTACTGGACAGACCCTACTAGGATATTCAGTTGTTTGTCACAATGTGAATATTCCTTGATTGCAACAAGTGGCACATTTCCTCTGACTTGAGATCACTTGTGTTTCTAAATGATGATTGTCATTGTTTTGAGGTAGTTCAATATCATTTGAAAGACAATGATTATAGACTATCTTGGATGGTGAGCTTGAATCAGGTTAGGGCACTAGTGATAGAAATAGGATTGCCATCTCCTTGTTTAAGGAGTGTGATGTTCTACAGGGGCCCCCTGGATGAGATGATTGAGAAAGTGTATGGCCATACCCAGGTGACTGTGTTCATCTGATCTAATCATGCTTATCATATTGGAGCTACAAGCTTGACACGCTTGTCCAATAAGAACATCCAGTGGCAAAGGAAAGATGCATGCCTTGTGAGTTAGAGTCACACTTGTGCTGTGGTTTGGGTGAAGTCTTGGAAGACTCTTTCCTTTCTATCGGGAGACAGTGATGTGTTGCTAGATACCCCTCACTGATCGTGATAACGTGAGTTATCGTTACCGACAGGTATAGGAAACCCTTAGGGTCGCACAATTTGATGATATGGCTTACTTAAGTCAGATCGTGTGGACTGAATTGTTTAGGTTCAGTTTAAAGGGGTTTTAAACTCTGATTGTAAGTGAGATCTGGTCTGATCATGTTTGATTGATTAGGGCTTGAGATCGGTAAGCTTCGATCGAGAGATTTGATGCTAGATCGGTGAGATTAGGAGCATCTTGAGATCAACGGTGATCTTGAGCCTTGAGGTTCAATAAGATCGACCATTGCTTGGGCTGATTTGGTCTTGGACCAAAGTCATTTGAACCGGCTCATCTTGTGAGCGCTTGGTTCAAAGATTCGAATGGGGTGAAGGAGTTACGGTTCACTTCATGTGAACGCATAACCGTTGAGAGTAATGGGTTGCTATTTTTGGATAGCAACGCCTCCACGTTGATTACAACGTTCGCTTAATCGCCTCTCATCACTTTGGACGATTTTTCTCTCTTCTCGTGTGACAAAGCTCTCGACGAGTGTAGAGGAAGTTCTTCTTTGCCAAGCCCAAAGGATCTCATCTCCTCCACGCGCAAAGGACCCTTGAAGCTTTGCTAGCACAAAGACGACAAGGAGAAGCCATTCCTCATCGTGTGTGCGTCGACTAGGGAGAAGATCCCTTTCGGTCTTTGATTCCAACACACCATCCAACGAATGGCGATGGTATGATTCTTCTTGATATTTGCAATCGGTTTTTCATAGTTGATCATATATATCATGCAACCGATTCTTGATGCCCTAATTTCCGCCCATGCAATAGTGTTCTATGTGCATGTATTAGGGTTTTGCGCCCCCCTCTTGAAAGGGGTTTTATCCGCTTGCGCTCCCCCCTTGAAGGGGACTCCTGCACGAATGAATCGAGGCAACAGAATCCAAAGGCAACACAATGGCACAATGATTCGAATAAGGCACTAGCGAGTTACTTGAAAACGGTAAGTAAAATGCTTGGGGAAGGATTTAGCCAAGCACCCCGCCGGTATTTTATTAATAAAGCAAGAGAACACAGACAATACAAAGACACTAAATATGAAAGCCCCTAAATATAAGGGGGTGAAACCCTAAGGGGGGTGCATATTAAAAATTTCACAAGGAAGCTAGGGTTTCATAGATCGTTTGTATGAACATAGATCAACTTATTCAAAGGTTGCATAGATGAATAGAATTCATACCATAGCCATTGCAAGGATGGCGACTTGGAAGGGAAAGAGGCAAGTGCTTCTTCTCCAAAGTGTGCGCACACAAGAGGATGATGACTACTCCTTGTGTTCCTTGTGCTAGCAAGGTTCACCAAGTTTTCTTGTCACGTGAAGGAAGATGAGATGAAGTTCCTTTCGCTTGTCAAACTCTCCTGGCGTGAACTCTTCTTACCACACACGAGATACCTCGAGTAGTGAAGAGGGGCGACGAGAGAAACGTTCCTTGCGAACGTTGAGACATGGCTTCTAAAAATAGCAAGCCTTAATGTCTCATGCGGTTATGCGTTATGTGTTCACTTCAAGTGAACCGAACGCTCATCCCTCTCTCTTTGAACCATGCGCTCATTCTTGAGCCGGTTCAATTTGTTTTTATTTTTGGTTCAAAGACCAAAACAAATCAGCCCAAGCCATGGCCTAGATCTCATGGAACCAAATGGTTCAAGATCTAACCGTTCATCTCCTGATGCTCTTGATCTCACCGATCTAGCATCAATTCTCTCGATCGAAGTTTACCGATCTAAAGCCCTAATCAATCAAACATGATCAGACCAGATCTCACTTACAATCAGAGTTTAATTTCCTTTAAACTGAACCAAAATAATTCAGTCCACACGATCTGACATGAGTAAGCCATATCATCAAATTGTGCGACCCTGAGGGTTTCCTTTAAATGTCGGTAACGATAACTCACATTATCACGATCAGTGAGGGGTATCTAGCAACACATCACTGTCTCCCGATATAAAGGAAAGAGTCTTCCAAGACTACACCCAAACCACAGCACAAGTGTGAATCCATTTCACTAGACATACATGTTTCCTTTGCCACTTGATGTTCTTATTGGACAAGCGTGTCAAGCCTGTAGCTCCAATATGATGAGCATGATTAGATCAGATGAACATAGTCATCTGGGTATGGCCATACACTTTCTCAATCATCTCATACAGGGGGCCCCTATAGAACATCACACTCCTTCCAAGGAGACGGCAATCCTATATCTATCACTAGTGCTCTAACATGACTCATGTTCATTATCCAAGATAGTCTATAACCATTATGTTTCAAATGATATTGAACTACCTCAAAACAATGCCAATCATTATTTAGAAACACAAGTGATCTCAAGTCAGAGGAAATATGCCACTTGTTGCATATAAGGATTATTCAGATTGTGACAAGCAATTGAATATCCTAAGTAGGGTCTGTCCAGTACATCCAATGTACCTATGAGTCTACATCTTATTCCATGCTCGAAGCATCCTATAAGATTAGAACACATATTAGTCTCAATCATATCAAGGCTGTCTCATGTTCACCAAGATATCTCGACTAAGGACTAAAGTGCATATCAGCCTAGCTGAACAGCATTGAGACATTATTCAGAAGTATACATATTGCAGCAGATAATGTAACAACCTGAATAACAACCATTGCCTTCATAAACATAGAGTTTATACATGATACTGATACAATCCCAAGGCCTCAAACATTAGCCTTAAGGGCATACCCCAACAATCTCCCACTTGCACTTAATCTAATGGTTGAGAAATCTCAAACCCATATTATTATAGTGCTTCTCATGCTTCTGCTGCGCCAGAGGCTTTGTAAGCGGGTCAGCCAGATTGTCATCTGTATGAACCTTGCAGATTTTGATCTCGCCACGATCAATGATCTCCCGGATCAAGTGAAACCGTCTCTGTATGTGCTTGGACTTCTGGTGCGATCGTGGTTCCTTTGCCTGTGCTATTGCTCCAGTGTTATCACAGAAGATAACCAAAGGTTCTGCACTCGAAGGAACAACACCAAGTTCCTGAATGAACTTACGAATCCACACTGCCACCTTAGATGCTTCTGAGGCCGCAACATACTCGGCTTCTGTTGTAGAATCAGCAACAATAGACTGTTTGAAACTTTTCCACACCACTGCTCCTCCATTCAAGCTAAAAACATAGCCTGATTGCGATCGGAAATCATCCTGGTCAGATTGGAACGAAGCGTCAGTATATTCTTCAATACTGAGTTCTTCCTGACCACCATACATCAAGAACATATCTTTGGTCCTCCGCAGATATTTTAAAATGTTCTTGACTACAATCCAGTGTGCCTGCCCTGGATTACTTTGGAATCGACTGGTCACGCTTAACCCGTAAGCGACGTCTGGGCGAGTACAGAACATCGCATACATAATGGACCCAATAGCCGAAGCATAAGGCGTATTGTCCATTTCATCTTTCTCAGTCTGTGTTTGTGGACACTGACTCTTTGAAAGATTCAGACCATGTCTGACTGGAAGATATCCTCTTTTAGAATTTTCTAAATGGAATCTCTCTAGGACTTTATCGATGTAAGTACTCTGGCACAGCCCGAGAAGCCTCTTAGATCTATCTCTGTAGATCTTCACACCTAATACATAGGCTGCTTCTCCTAAATCTTTCATCTGGAAACATTTTCTTAACCATGCTTTGACCGCATGTAGTTCAGGAATATCGTTTCCAATGATTAAGATATCATCGACGTAGTGGACTAGGAAAGTAATTACGCTCCCACTAAACCTCTTATATACACACGGGTCATCTTCATTCTTGATGAAACCAAATTCACAGATTGATTCATCAAAACGAATGTTCCAGCTTCTTGATGCTTGCTTAAGTCCATAAATGGACTTCTTTAACTTGCATATTTTATGACGATCTGATGGATTAGTGAAACCTTCAGGTTGTGTCATATACACATCCTCTTGCAGATTTCCATTAAGGAAAGTAGTCTTCACATCCATTTGCCAGATCTCATAATCATAATATGCTGCTATTGCGAGAATAATCCGAATAGACTTGAACATGGCTACAGGAGAGAAAGTTTCATCATAATCTATCCCGTAGATTTGTTTGAAACCTTTCGCAACTAGCCTGCCTTTATAGGTAACCACGTTACCATCCATGTCTATCTTCTTCTTGAAGATCCATTTACAGCCTATAGGGATTACTCCCGGAGGCGGATCAACCAAATCCCAGACTTGGTTATCGGACATGGAGTCCATCTCGGCTCGCATAGCTTCAAGCCATCTTGCTGATTCCGGTCCACTGACCGCATCCGCATAAGTGAGGGGTTCATCATGATCAATGATGTAGACTCCGTCATAGCGCTCAGGCTGTCGACAGATCCTTCCCGATCTTCGCGGTTCCTGTGATATCTGAGCCTCAGGTTGTTCAATAACCTGATCAACTAGCTCATGCTCATCCAACTGTGCTTGACTACTTTGTCCTTCCTCTGGAATCTCATCCAGCTTTATTTCTCTCCCACTGGCTTCTTGCAGAAGAAATTCCTTCTCAAGAAAAATGGCCGTCCGAGCAACAAATACCTTGTTCTCTTTGGGATCGTAGAAATAATAACCCTTAGTTTCCTTAGGGTAACCGACAAAGATGCATTTCTCAGATCTGCTCTCTAGTTTCCCAGAGGCGAGCTTTTTGACATAAGCCTCGCAACCCCAGATCTTAATAAATGTCAAGCTCGGCTGTTTCCCATACCATAACTCATATGGAGTCTTTGAAACTGCCTTGGATGGCACTCGGTTTAGTACCTTTGCAGCTGTTTCCAGTGCAAATCCCCAAAAGGAGTAAGGTAGAGTAGCCTGACTCATCATAGAACGAACCATATCCAGTAAGGTTCTGTTTCTTCTCTCGGACACACCATTCCATTGGGGTGTTCCTGGCGGAGTGAGCTGTGAGATAATCCCACACTCCTTCAGATAGTCAGTAAACTCACGACTTAGGTATTCTCCACCTCGATCTGAGCGAAGTGCCTTGATATTTCGGCCTAGCTGATTCTGTACTTCATTTTTGAACTCTTTGAACTTGTCAAAAGATTCATTTTTATGTCTCATTAGATAGACATATCCATACCTACTGAAATCATCAGTAAAGGTAATGAAGTACGAAAAGCCACCTCTGGCATGTTTACTAAATGGCCCACACACATCACTGTGTATAAGGTCAAGTAAACTTGAAGCCCTTTGACCTTTGTGAAGAAAAGGAGCTTTCGTCATTTTACCCATTAAACAAGCTTTGCATGTATCAATCTCCTTATAGGAGAATGATCCCAGCAGTCCATGATCATGCAACCGCTTAATGCGTTTCTCGTTAATATGGCCTAAACGACTATGCCATAGCAAGGTGCTGTCATCAGCATACTTGGCTTTTTTATTATCAATATTTTGTATAGAATATTCCATGTCCAACATGAATAACCCATTGTTAATTGATCCAGTAGCATAAACAATATTATCATAAGAAATAACACACTTTGAAATATTGCATTCAAAGGAAAACCCTTTCCTGACAAGAGCAGGAATAGAGATAATATTTTTCGTTATTCTAGGTACAAAATAACAATTGTTCAATTCTAATACAAGTCCAGATGGTAATGAGATGTGATATTCTCCTACAGCAACAGCAGCAACCCGTGCTCCGTTTCCAACTCGTAGGTCCACCTCATGCTGTCCCACCTGTCTTCTTCTCTTGAGTTCCTGTACATTTGAACAAATGTGAACTCCACATGCAGTGTCCAACACCCATGATATGGAAGAAGAAACCATGACCTCAGTCACAAAAATACCTGAGTCAAAAGCAATGCTTCCCTTCTTGTCTCCTTGGAGCGCTTTACAGTCCTTTTTCCAGTGACCCAGCTGGCCACAATGGAAACATCTGTATTCCTTCGACCGCTTAACCTTTTGTTTCAGAGCCTTGTTGTAGCTCTTGACAGGGGCTTTGCCCTTCTTCCCCTTCTTCTTATTCCTGGAAGGAACCATCAAGACAGAGGTTGAAGGCTTTCCCTTTAGAGTCAACTCTGTAGTCAAGAGCATGTTCAGTAACTCTGCCGGGGTACAGTCGATCTTGTTCATATTGAAATTAATAATGAACGGATCGAAAGAGGCCGGGAGAGACTGAAGAATGATGTCTACAGCAAGCTCCTGATTGATGGTATGTCCTAGTTTCTCTAGAGCCTCTTTATACCCAATTGTCTTGAGTACGTGAGCTCCCATTGGACTCCCTTCAGTCAGTTTGCTCTGAAAGAAAAACTTAGTCAAATTGTAGCGTTCAGTCCTAGCCTGTGCAGCATACAGCATCTTGAGGTTTGCTATAATCTGTATAGCAGATAGATCCTCATGCTGACGTTGCAGCTCTGGCGTCATAGACGCAAGCATCAGGCAAGCGACATCAATGCTATCATTGACATGCTTTTCATAGGCTTCCCGAACCGCCCTTGCGGCGTTCGCAGCGGGTTGAGGCGGTATAGCCGTCTCGAGGACATACAGTTTCCTCTCTGCCTTAAGAACAATCTTAAGGTGTCCGTACCAGTCTGAGAAGTTTGGCCCAGCAAACTTCTCCCTTTCCAGTAGGGATCGCACATTGAAATTCGTGGTGTTCGTTGCTGTAGAAATCTACAACATTGCAAGAACAGTAAGGTCAGTATCAATGTTTAGAATCAATCCAGGACTTAAGAAAGATTCTTTTCTCACTATTTTATCTGACTGAAAAATCCATTAAACAGTCCGAAAGAGTAACACTCTTTTAGTGAGATGCGATCTAGATTTCATACTTGGTCTCCGCGTCCCGCTCAGGCGAGATAAGATGCACAGAGAGTACAAGCACTAGTTTCTGGTAGGCAATCCCTACCAATCGCCAACCCGTGCGATTCCCCTTCATCTGGGCAATCCAGCAGACTGTGCCAACTGAGTTGGTACAACACAATCTCTGATCCCACAGATGGCTGCCTCCATATAGCTAACATATGCTCCATATGTAGCTTTACATGGTCAAGCTGACCTGACCTACTCCCTGGACCACCACGTGCTATGCTGAGCAACAAGAAGCGATAAATCCCTTCTCTGTAACACGCAGGTGTAATCGCACACCGTCTGAAGATAGATGGGCGTGCCCACTGAGTGGGTACAACACGGCCCCAACGATAGTCAGAACAGTGAGGTTTCGCGCCAGAAGGCTTACGTGCTTGATATTTTAACGTTGGATTTTAACGGTCTTTTATCTTCTTACTATCATTCAAATCCTATGGTGATAGCAGAAGAATAAATCATGCAGTGCTGATCTTATGTGGTAAACGCCCAATAAGCCTAGGTAAGACCTTAATTAACTTAAGTCTTCACTTGAGCTCTTCTTAGGTCTTTTGCATCTCATCTGGCCCAACCCAGGGCCCAAGCTCCCACTGCAGCTCAGGTGCGCCCACCAGGTAAATGCGCCTATCCCAGAGTCGAACCCTGGACCTCCCACCTGGTCAAGCCACAGCTGCATGCGCCTCTGCCAAGTGTGCTCTGTGCTCTTGTCTGATTAAAATATAATTTAATCTATCTAGACAAGATTGACACGCAGGTCAATTACACAATAAATTAATTAAAATGTGATGCACAGATCACAATTATAATAATTTACAAATTAATCCAGGCACGCAGGCCCCAGCACAGCACACATTAAAAGGGCAACCCACATAAGATGAAATAGACACTCATCATGGTATGCAATGAACATGTGATCCAAGATAAGAAATAAAAATTTCGATAACCCATTGGCATCAATTTTATTTTTCTTATTTGCCCTACTACCTTACAACGGTCCATTAATAGGGATCCACTCATCATGTCTAGTCAGATCCACTGCCCTTGCATGCACCAAGTCCTAACTGACTTGAGTTGACCTAATGGTCAACCATGCATGCCTTGGGCTGAACGACCCTCATGAGTTCTGGCAAGCGGGTGTGACCCCGGGCCTAACTCATGCGCGTTCACTGGTTGTCTCAACCAGACCTCGCTACACGCTCTTGATGCAGTCGACCTATAGCCACCTCATGCTTGCGCATAGGTGCCATCTGGTCGACCCATCTAGGCTGTCAGATGGTCTGATCAGACTGTTTGGATCTAAACTCGGCTGATGACTTCAACCCTATCAACCCGTCTAAGGGTTTATAGTAGGCGCTTATAGATCTAAGTGAGGCGTGCAAGTTAACAAGTTTTGAAGAAAAACTACAACATGCGCCAACATAAGTAAACCTCATACATGCGCCACAAGTAAAATACATTCATCTAGTATTTTCGCATGATTAGAAAACTATCATGAACAATCGCATGTAATAAACCTTAGATCAATACACAAGCGCAAACATGGATCACAAAGCAATCATATGAACATACAGATAACTTGCTATGATACCAATTGAAAGCCCCTAAATATAAGGGGGTGAAACCCTAAGGGGGGCGCATATTAAAAATTTCACAAGGAATCTAGGGTTTCATAGATCGTTTGTATGAACATAGATCAACTTATTCAAAGGTTGCATAGATGAATAGAATTCATACCATAGCCATTGCAAGGATGGCGACTTGGAAGGGAAAGAGGCAAGTGCTTCCTCTCCAAAGTGTGCGCACACAAGAGGATGATGACTACTCCTTGTGTTCCTTGTGCTAGCAAGGTTCACCAAGTTTTCTTGTCACGTGAAGGAAGATGAGATGAAGTTCCTTTCGCTTGTCAAACTCTCCTGGCGTGAACTCTTCTTACCACACACGAGAGACCTCGAGTAGTGAAGAGGGGCGACGAGAGAAACGTTCCTTGCGAACGTTGAGACATGGCTTCTAAAAATAGCAAGCCTTAATGTCTCATGCGGTTATGCGTTATGTGTTCACTTCAAGTGAACCGAACGCTCATCCCTCTCTCTTTGAACCATGCGCTCATTCTTGAGCCGGTTCAATTTGTTTTTATTTTTGGTTCAAAGACCAAAACAAATCAGCCCAAGCCATGGCCTAGATCTCATGGAACCAAATGGTTCAAGATCTAACCGTTCATCTCCTGATGCTCTTGATCTCACCGATCTAGCATCAATTCTCTCGATCGAAGTTTACCGATCTAAAGCCCTAATCAATCAAACATGATCAGACCAGATCTCACTTACAATCAGAGTTTAATTTCCTTTAAACTGAACCAAAATAATTCAGTCCACACGATCTGACATGAGTAAGCCATATCATCAAATTGTGCGACCCTGAGGGTTTCCTTTAAATGTCGGTAACGATAACTCACATTATCACGATCAGTGAGGGGTATCTAGCAACACATCACTGTCTCCCGATATAAAGGAAAGAGTCTTCCAAGACTACACCCAAACCACAGCACAAGTGTGAATCCATTTCACTAGACATACATGTTTCCTTTGCCACTTGATGTTCTTATTGGACAAGCGTGTCAAGCCTGTAGCTCCAATATGATGAGCATGATTAGATCAGATGAACATAGTCATCTGGGTATGGCCATACACTTTCTCAATCATCTCATACAGGGGGCCCCTATAGAACATCACACTCCTTCCAAGGAGACGGCAATCCTATATCTATCACTAGTGCTCTAACATGACTCATGTTCATTATCCAAGATAGTATATAACCATTATGTTTCAAATGATATTGAACTACCTCAAAACAATGCCAATCATTATTTAGAAACACAAGTGATCTCAAGTCAGAGGAAATAAGCCACTGAAGAGTCCCCTTCAAGGGGGAGCAAAACCCTAAAGTGATTAGCGCATACTATATTCATCTTGCGGAAGCTAGGGTTATAGGATCAACTCGCATGTTAAATGATCAACTCGAAAAAGGGGCTAGTAAAGATTAATGAAAAACATTCATACCATCGCAATAGCCTAGATGTTGCCTTGGAAGCAAAGAGTCGATTGCCTCTTCTCCAAAGGGAATCGCACACAAGAGGATGATGGCAAACTCTTTGTCGCTCCTTGTGCTAGCAAGGGTCCAAAGTGTCTTTGATCGAATTGTGAGGGATGAAGACCTTGATCTCTCTTGGCCGAATCCTCCTCTAAACTCCAAGCGTCGCCACACACCACAAGAGACTAGAGAGGAAGAGATGGATAGGCGAGAATAGAATAACCTATTCGAACGTGAGAGTGGTCTCCAAGTGGAGATCATGGTTACTAAAAATAGTCACCACTCTCGCTTCAATGTTCACGTCAAGTGAACAATTCGCCAAGCCTTGAACCATGCGCTCATTTCATGAGCCGGTTCACATTGGTTCGGCTTAAGAACCAATCAAGCCAATGATCTAGTCTAGATCTTAAATAAACCCTAAGGTTCCCGATCTAACCGTCGATCTCTTGGTGCTTCTGATCTGTCCGATCTAGCAACCATTCTCTCGATCGAAGCTTACCGATCTCAAGCCCTAATCAATCAAACATGATCAGACTAGATCTCACTCACAATCAGAGATTAAATCCCATTAAACTGAACCCAAACAATTCAGTCCACACGATCTGACTTAAGTAAGCCATATCATCAAATTGTGCGACCCTAAGGGTTTCCTTTAAATGTCGGTAACGATAACTGACGTCATCACGATCAGTGAGGGGTATCTAGCAACACATCACTGTCTCCCGATATAAAGGAAAGAGTCTTCCAAGACTACACCCAAACCATAGCACAAGTGTGAATCAAATCACAAAGCATACATATTTCCTTTGCCACTGGATGTTCTTATTGGACAAGCGTGTCAAGCTTGTAGCTCCAATATGATGAGCATGATTAGATCAGATGAACATAGTCACCTGGGTATGCCCATACACTTTCTCAATCATCTCATCCGGGGGGGCCCCTTTTAGAACATCACACTCCTTAAACAAGGAGACGGCAATCCTATGTCTATCACTAGTGCCCTAACCTGATTCAAGTTCACCATCCAAGATAATCTATAATCATTATGTTTCAAATGATATTGAACTATCTCAAAACAATGACAATCATCATTTAGAAAACACAAGTGATCTCAAGTCAGAGGAAATGTGCCACTTGTCATATTCAAGGAATATTCACATTGTGACAAACAATTGAACATCCTAGTAGGGTCTGTCCAGTACATCCAATGTACCCATGAGTCTACATCTTATTCCATGCTCGAAGCATCCTATAAGATTAAAACACATATTAGTCTTAACCATATCAAGGCTGTCTCATGTTCACCAAGATATATCGACTAAGGACATATAGCATGTCAGCCCAGCTGAACAGCTTTGAGACATTATTCAGAAGAACATATATTGCAGCAGACAATGTAAACAACTGAATAATAACCATGCCTTTATAAACATAACAGTTTATTACATGATACAGATACATTCCCACAGGCCTCAAACATTAGCCTTAAGGGCATACCCCAACAATCTCCCACTTGCACTTAATCTAATGGTTGAGAAATCTCAAACCCATATTATTACAGTGCTTCTCATGCTTCTGCTGCGCCAGAGGCTTGGTAAGCGGGTCTGCCAGATTGTCATCTATATGAACCTTGCAGATTTTGATCTCGCCACGATCTATGATCTCCCTGATCAAATGAAACCGTCTCTGTATGTGCTTGGACTTCTGGTGCGACCGTGGTTCCTTTGCTTGTGCGATTGCTCCAGTGTTATCACAAAAGATAACCAAAGGATCTGCACTCGAAGGAACGACACCAAGTTCTCTCACGAACTTACGAATCCACACTGCCTCCTTGGATGCTTCCGAGGCTGCAACATACTCGGCTTCTGTTGTGAAATCAGCAACAGTTGACTGTTTGAAACTCTTCCACACCACTGCACCTCCATTCAAGCTAAAAACATAGCCTGATTGCGATCGGAAATCATCCTGGTCTGACTGGAACGAAGCGTCAGTATATCCCTCTATACTGAGTTCTTCCTGACCACCATATATCAAGAACATATCTTTGGTTCTCCGCAGATATTTTAAAATGTTCTTGACTGCAATCCAGTGCGCCACACCTGGATTACTTTGGAAACGACTGGTCACGCTTAACCCGTAAGCGACGTCTGGGCGAGTACACAACATCGCATACATAATGGATCCAATAGCCGAAGCATAAGGCGTATTGTCCATTTCATCTTTCTCAGTCTGTGTTTGTGGACACTGACTCTTCGAAAGACTCAGACCATGTCTGACTGGAAGATATCCTCGTTTAGAATTCTCTAAATGAAATCTTTCCAGGACTTTATCGATGTAAGTACTCTGGCACAGCCCGAGAAGCCTCTTAGATCTATCCCTGTAGATCTTCACACCTAACACATAGGCTGCTTCTCCTAGATCTTTCATTTGGAAACATTTCCTCAGCCATGCCTTCACAGCATGCATTTCAGGAATGTCATTTCCAATGATCAAGATATCATCGACGTAGAGGACTAGGAAAGTAATCACGCTCCCACTAAACCTCTTATATACACACGGGTCATCCTCGTTCTTGATGAAACCAAATTCACTGATTGATTCATCAAAACGAATATTCCAGCTTCTTGATGCTTGCTTGAGTCCATAAATGGACTTCTTTAACTTGCATATCTTATGACGATCTGCTGGATTAGTGAAACCCTCAGGTTGTGTCATGTACACATCCTCATCCAGATTTCCATTAAGGAAAGCTGTTTTCACATCCATCTGCCAGATCTCATAATCATAATATGCAGCTATCGCGAAAAGAATCTGAATAGACTTAAACATAGCTACAGGTGAGAAAGTTTCATCATAATCTATCCCGTAGATTTGTTTGAAACCTTTCGCAACTAGCCTGCCTTTATAGGTAACCACGTTACCATCCATGTCAATCTTCTTCTTGAAGATCCACTTACAGCCTATAGGGATAACTCCCGGAGGCGGATCAACCAAATCCCAGACTTGGTTATCTGACATGGAGTCCATCTCGGCGCGCATAGCTTCAAGCCATCTCGCTGACTCCGGTCCATTGACCGCATCCGCATAAGTGAGGGGTTCATCATTATCAATGATGTAGACTCCGTCATAACGCTCAGGTTGTCGACGGATCCTTCCCGATCTTCGCGGTTCCCGTGATATCTGAGCCTCAGGTTGTTCAATAACCTGATCTACCGGCTCAGGCTCATCCAATTCTGCTTGAGCACTTTGTCCTACCTCTGGATTCTCATCCAGCTTTATTTCTCTCCCACTGGCCTCTTGCAGAAGAAACTCCTTCTCAAGAAATATGGCCGTCCGAGCAACAAAAACCTTGTTCTCTTTGGGGTCGTAGAAATAATAACCCTTAGTTTCCTTAGGGTAACCGACAAAGATACATTTGTCAGATCTGCTCTCTAGTTTCCCAGAGGCGAGCTTTTTAACATAAGCCTCGCAGCCCCAGATCCTGATAAATGTCAAGCTTGGCTGTTTCCCATACCATAACTCATATGGCGTCTTTGAAACTGCCTTGGATGGCACTCGGTTTAGTACCTTTGCAGCTGTTTCCAGCGCAAAACCCCAAAAGGAGTATGGAAGAGTAGCCTGACTCATCATAGAACGAACCATATCAAGTAACGTTCTATTTCTCCTTTCGGACACACCATTCCATTGCGGTGTTCCTGGCGGAGTGAGCTGTGAGATAATCCCACACTCCTTCAGATAGTCAGTAAACGCGTGACTTAGGTATTCACCACCTCGATCTGAGCGAAGTGCCTTGATATTTCGGCCTAGCTGATTCTATACTTCATTTTTGAACTCTTTGAACTTGTCAAAAGATTCACTCTTATGTCTCATCAGATAGACATACCCATACCTACTGAAATCATCAGTAAAGGTAATGAAGTACTGATAGCCACCTCTGGCATGTTTACTAAATGGCCCACACACATCACTGTGTATAAGGTCAAGTAAACCTGAAGCCCTTTGACCTTTGTGAGGAAAAGGTGACTTCGTCATTTTACCCATTAAACAAGCCTTGCATGTATCAATCTCCTTGTAGGAGAATGATCCCAGCAGTCCATAATCATGCAACCGCTTAATGCGTTTCTCGTTTATATGGCCTAAACGACTATGCCATAGCAAGGTGCTGTCATCAGCATACTTGGCTTTCTTAATATCAATTTGCTGTATCGAACATTCCATGTCCAACATGTATAACCCATTGCTAATTGAACCAGTTGCATAAACAATATTATCAAAAGACAAAATACACTTTGAAATATTGCATTCAAAGGAAAATCCCTTCCTGACAAGAGCAGGAATGGAGATAATATTTTTAGTAATACTGGGAACAAAATAACAATTGTTTAGTTCCAATACAATTCCAGATGGTAAAGAAATGAAGTAGTCTCCTACAGCAACAGCAGCAACCCGTGCCCCGTTTCCAACGCGTAGGTCCACCTCATGCTGTCCCACCTGCCTTCTTCTCTTGAGTTCCTGTACATTTGAACAAAAGTGAACTCCACATGCAGTGTCCAACACCCATGATATAGAAGAAGAAAACATGACCTCAGTCACGAATATACCTGAGCCAGAAGCGAAGCTTCCCCTCTTATCTCCTTGGAGCGCTTTACAGTCCTTTTTCCAGTGACCCAGCTGGCCATAGTGGAAACACCTGTATTCCTTGGACCGCTTCACCTTCTGCTTCAGAGCCTTGCTGTAGCTCTTGACGGGGGCTTTGCCCTTCTTCCCCTTCTTCTTGTTCCTTAAAGGAACCATTAAGACAGAGGTCGAAGGCTTTCCCTTCAGAGTCTCCTCAGTAGTGAGGAGCATATTCAGCAGCTCTGCCGGAGTACAATCGATTTTGTTCATATTAAAGTTAATAATGAACGCGTCGAATGAAGGCGGGAGAGACTGCAGAATAATATCCACAGCAAGCTCCTGGTTGATGGTATGCCCCAGTTTCTCTAGAGCCTCCTTGTGCCCAATCATCTTGAGCACGTGAGCTCCCACTGGGCTCCCTTCAGCCAGTTTGCTCTGAAAGAAGAGCTTCGTCAAATTATAGCGTTCAGTCCTCGCCTGTGCAGCATACAACATCTTGAGGTTTGCTATCATGTCTATAGCAGACATATCCTCATGCTGACGCTGCAGCGGTGGCGTCATAGACGCTAGCATCAGGCAAGCGACATCAATGCTATCATTGACGTGCTTTTCATAGGCTTCCCGAACCGCCCTTGCGGCGTTCGGAGCGGGCTGAGGCGGTATCGCCGTCTCGAGGACATACAGTTTTCTCTCTGCCTTAAGAACGATCTTAAGGTGTCCAAACCAGTCAGAGAAGTTCGGCCCAGCAAACTTCTCCCTTTCCAGTAGGGATCGCACATTGAAATTCATGGTGTTCGTTGCTGCAGGTATCTACAACAATGCAAGAACAGCAAGGTCAGTATCAATGTAAAGAATCAATCAGGACTTAAGAAAGATTCTTTTTCTCACTATTTTATCTGGCTTGATAAATCCAACAAAACAGCCCGAAAGAGTAGAACTCTTTTAGTGAGATGGGATCCAGATTTCGTACTTGGTCTCCGCGTCCCGCTCAGGCGAGATAAGATGCACAGAGAGTACAAGCACTAATCTCCGATAGGCAGTCCCTGCCGATCGCCAACCCGTGCGATTCCCCTTCATCTGGGCAGTCCAGCAGACTATGCCAACTGAGTTGGTACAACACAGTCTCTGACCCCACAGATGGCTGCCTCCATGTGCTACCATATGCACCACATATGTAGCCTACATGGTCAAGCTGACCCGACCTACTCCCTGGACCACCATGTGCTATGCTGAGCAACGAGAAGGGATAAATCCCTACTCTGTAACACACAGGTGTAATCCCGCACCGTCTGAAGATAGATGGACGTGCCCACTGAGTGGGTACAACACGGCTCCAACGATAATCAGAACAGTGAGGTTTCGCGTCAGAAGGCTTACGAGCTTGATATTTAGCGTTGGATTTTCACGGTCTTTTTATCTTCTTCACTATCATACAATTCCTATGGTGATAGCAGAAGATAAATTAAAACATGCTGTTCTACTTATATAAGCAATAAGAAAGCATGGTTCTTATGTGGTAAAAGCCCATAGCCCTAGAAGACCTTAACCTAATTTAAGTCTTCACTTGCTCTTCATGGGTCTTTTGCTACTCATCTGGCCCATACCAGGGCCCAAGCGCCAATTGCAGCTCTGGTGCGCCCACCAGGAAAATGCGCCAGGTCCTAGGGTCGAACCCTACACCTCCCACCTGGTCAAGCCACTGCTGCATGCGCCTCTGCCAAGTGTGCTCTGTGCTCTTGTCTAATTAAATTACAAATTTAACTATCTAGACAAGATTGACACGCAGGTCAATAACATTTTATAAATTAAAGCAATGTGATGCGCAGATCACAATAATTAATTTACAATTTTAAATCCCAGGCACGCAGGCCCCAGCACAGCACACAATTAATATGGGCAGCCCACATAAGACTAAATAGACAAACATATGCATCCAATCAGCAATCATGTGATCCATCATAAAAATTAAAATTTTCGAAAAAACCCCATGGGATCAATTTTAATTTTTCCTTATTTGCCCTACAACCTTACAACGGTCCATTACTAGGGATCCACTCATCCAACCTAGTCAGATCCACTGCCCTTGCATGCACCAAGTCCTAACTGACTTGAGTCGACCATAAGGTCAACCATGCATGCGCCAGGGCTGAACAACCACACTGAGGTCTGGCAAGCGGGTGTGAGCCCGGGCCTAACTCATGTGCGTTCAGAGGTTGTCTCAATCAGACATCGCTACACACCTGTCTGCAGTCGACCTATAGCCACCACAGGCTTGCGCCAAGGTGCTATCTGGTCGACCCATTCAGGCTGTCAGATGATCTGATCAGACTGTCTGGATCTAACCTAGGGGTGACTTCAACCCTAATAACCCGTCTAAGGGTTTAATGTAAGGCTTTAGATCTATAGTTAGTCGCGCAAGTATTCAAGTTTTTATAAAAACTAAGATGCGCCAACATACAACATACATGCGCAAATGAAACAAAAACAAGTTTCGGCATGATATAATTTAACATGTGAATTTACGCATGTTATAGATCTAAGCATACATCGGCATTCATGGATCACAAATCAAAGCAATCATTTAAACATGCGTTCAACTGGCCTCTGATACCAATTGAAGAGTCCCCTTCAAGGGGGAGCAAAACCCTAAAGTGATTAGCGCATACTATATTCATCTTGCGGAAGCTAGGGTTATAGGATCAACTCGCATGTTAAATGATCAACTCGAAAAAGGGGCTAGTAAAGATTAATGAAAAACATTCATACCATCGCAATAGCCTAGATGTTGCCTTGGAAGCAAAGAGTCGATTGCCTCTTCTCCAAAGGGAATCGCACACAAGAGGATGATGGCAAACTCTTTGTCGCTCCTTGTGCTAGCAAGGGTCCAAAGTGTCTTTGATCGAATTGTGAGGGATGAAGACCTTGATCTCTCTTGGCCGAATCCTCCTCTAAACTCCAAGCGTCGCCACACACCACAAGAGACTAGAGAAGAAGAGATGGATAGGCGAGAATAGAATAACCTATTCGAACGTGAGAGTGGTCTCCAAGTGGAGATCATGGTTACTAAAAATAGTCACCACTCTCGCTTCAATGTTCACGTCAAGTGAACAATTCGCCAAGCCTTGAACCATGCGCTCATTTCATGAGCCGGTTCACATTGGTTCGGTTTAAGAACCAATCAAGCCAATGATCTAGTCTAGATCTTAAATAAACCCTAAGGTTCCCGATCTAACCGTCGATCTCTTGGTGCTTCTGATCTGTCCGATCTAGCAACCATTCTCTCGATCGAAGCTTACCGATCTCAAGCCCTAATCAATCAAACATGATCAGACTAGATCTCACTCACAATCAGAGATTAAATCCCATTAAACTGAACCCAAACAATTCAGTCCACACGATCTGACTTAAGTAAGCCATATCATCAAATTGTGCGACCCTAAGGGTTTCCTTTAAATGTTGGTAACGATAACTGACGTCATCACGATCAGTGAGGGGTATCTAGCAACACATCACTGTCTCCCGATATAAAGGAAAGAGTCTTCCAAGACTACACCCAAACCATAGCACAAGTGTGAATCAAATCACAAAGCATACATATTTCCTTTGCCACTGGATGTTCTTATTGGACAAGCGTGTCAAGCTTGTAGCTCCAATATGATGAGCATGATTAGATCAGATGAACATAGTCACCTGGGTATGGCCATACACTTTCTCAATCATCTCATCCGGGGGGGCCCCTTTTAGAACATCACACTCCTTAAACAAGGAGACGGCAATCCTATGTCTATCACTAGTGCCCTAACCTGATTCAAGTTCACCATCCAAGATAATCTATAATCATTATGTTTCAAATGATATTGAACTATCTCAAAACAATGACAATCATCATTTAGAAAACACAAGTGATCTCAAGTCAGAGGAAATGTGCCACTTGTCATATTCAAGGAATATTCACATTGTGACAAACAATTGAACATCCTAGTAGGGTCTGTCCAGTACATCCAATGTACCCATGAGTCTACATCTTATTCCATGCTCGAAGCATCCTATAAGATTAGAACACATATTAGTCTTAACCATATCAAGGCTGTCTCATGTTCACCAAGATATATCGACTAAGGACATATAGCATGTCAGCCCAGCTGAACAGCTTTGAGACATTATTCAGAAGAACATATATTGCAGCAGACAATGTAAACAACTGAATAATAACCATGCCTTTATAAACATAACAGTTTATTACATGATACAGATACATTCCCACAGGCCTCAAACATTAGCCTTAAGGGCATACCCCAACAGCCACTTGTTGCATATAAGGATTATTCAGATTGTGACAAGCAATTGAATATCCTAAGTAGGGTCTATCCAGTACATCCAATGTACCTATGAGTCTACATCTTATTCCATGCTCGAAGCATCCTATAAGATTAGAACACATATTAGTCTCAATCATATCAAGGCTGTCTCATGTTCACCAAGATATCTCGACTAAGGACTAAAGTGCATATCAGCCTAGCTGAACAGCATTGAGACATTATTCAGAAGTATACATATTGCAGCAGATAATGTAACAACCTGAATAACAACCATTGCCTTCATAAACATAGAGTTTATACATGATACTGATACAATCCCAAGGCCTCAAACATTAGCCTTAAGGGCATACCCCAACAAAATAAACATTAAGTGGACCCTAGACCTAGAGACTTGGTGGAGAGGGCAGGTGTGTGGAACCTTGCAATTTTATACTTGCATGGGATCACAAGTCTACATTTAACCAAGCACTACCACCCCTCTCAATACTATCCTACATACACAAACTTGGGGGTGTGAATAGAAGGCTTCACAAGGCTTGAGGAGTCTAATTTTACACATTTGAGCCCCCCCATCCTGGGGTACTTGTGAAACCATAGTCCCCTATGCGCGCGTACATGCCCCCATGATAGACCCTCGAGTGCATCGTGACCCCAATGACCAAAATGCATGGCACACAAGTGCCAATGCCTATTTTTTACATAGAATTGCCCTAAATACATAGTACAAAGACAAAAGACACATTGTCAAGGTCGGGTAACAAAGTTTTACACCGAACATCCTCCGAACCCTAACAGATGGCCCGTCGGAGGAGAGTGATGATGAAAGGCAGAACTGGGGCAGAAGGCTGGCGAGAACAGGGGATTCAAATAGAAGTTTGATTCTGGTGATCGGACGGCTGGATGGGCAGATGCCAGCGGCTGTGGCTTCAACTTGGGGAGGATGAGTGATGCCATAAGTTTCATGATGATCGGAGTGGTAGATCGTCAGCGGACAACTCACAAAATTTTAGAATTCTAGAAACTGGGAACCATGACTGGTTGGCTTGGTTTCGGGAGGAAGAAGCTGGTAGAGAAGAGAGGAAGGGAGGAGGGGCTCGGCCCTAGAAGGAGAAGAGGAAGGAGAGCATCCGATAGAGGAAGAAGATACTAGAAGAAAACTACTTCATTAAGCTAAATCATCAAATCTCTGTCTATTCTGTTACAAATATGCGAGCGAGATAAAGAAGTAAAAGCTTGGACAGACATTGCCGAATGTTTTTGTTTCCTTATCAGCAGCAGCGACCCATTGGGGAGAGATGTTGCAATTTCCTTCTATGGTAGCGGGGAGGCATTGAGGCTTCCAACTTTGGTCGAACATGAACGTTGGATGCAAACGTGCATTGCAAGGTGGCATTGGAGAGATGTTGGGGAGATGTTGCCATTTCCTTCTATGGCAGCGGGGAGACATTGACGCTTCCAACTTTGGTCGAAGATGAACATTGGCTGTAAACATGCGTTGCAAGGAGGTGTTGAAGATGGGCTTTGACTCGGCCTTAAAGAGATCCTTATTTGGGCCAAACACTACTTCATAGCTTGGTGGATGTGGCTGAATTGGTTGCCGCATATGCAAGTCCTAGGTTGATGCGGCAACTCCTTTGAATGTCATGAGCTTGAGTGTCTTCTCTTTATTGGGTCGTTGAAATAGTTCTTTTCCAATTATTGTGCTAGCTTTTGTGAAGTGTTTGAATTATTTTTTCAGATTTTCCATCAGTTTGTGGATGATAAGTAGTGCTAAATTTTAGTTTAGTGCCCAATGCCTCTTGTAGTCTTTTCCATAATCATAAAGAAATCTAGGATCTCTATCTGATATAATTTTGTTTGGAACTCCACGAACTCCACGAAATCTAGCATCATACTTCATTGATGTTCTTCGCAAGCCTGAAACAAAATCCATAGTAACACTGTCCCATTTCCATTCTGGTAACTCTAATGGTTGCAATGGTTCTCCTGGCTTTTGATGTTATGCTTTTATGAGTTGGCAAGTTAAACATTTAGATACATAATTTGCAATATCTTTCTTCATGTCATTGCACTAGTAATTACATTTCAAGTCCCTATACATTTTGATACTGTTGGTATATGCCCTTAGGACTAGATGTTGGTCAATTCTTTGTACTATTTGATAGTGATATTTTATATATATCATACTGGCATTGTCATTATTATGTTTTGTTTACATCTGCGATTGTGTACTTACATAATAATATCCTTGGAGACAGATTATGTCTGTGCTCGAACTCTATCCCCAGCCAAGTACCTGAGTTGATATAGGGATAGCTCTGGTAGATGTGAGACTGGTATATGGGCTGCTTAGGCATAAGGTGCTAATGCAAACATATGGGTATATTAGTGGAAGATATACTGGATCGACACACTATGAGGCTTGATGACATGCATTTATATAGTATTTTTAGTATAATTTTACCATCAATTATCTCTCTTTTCTATCATATTTTTACTCATTTTGGCTTAAATCCCTTTGTTCGTTTGGAATCTTCACCTTTCTTCACTTTCGACATATTTTTGGTGAAAACACCCACAAATCGATAGATTTCGGTGAATCCAAATTCATAGATGAATTCTACATATCAAGAGGAAGCTGTCCATAAAATTTCATACAAAGCGGAGCATGTTTAGAAAAATATGGCCTCCCCATGACAACTTTTGCGGCCGTATTTTCTGAACATACAGAAGAAATTACGGCCCTTCCCGTAATTTTCATCAAGGCCATATCATAAATCCATAGAAGGTCGGCCGGGTGTGAAATATTTCATGGCCGTAATTCTGTAAATCCAGAATTAAACAGAAAGTTTCATGGCCGGGTGTGAAATATTTCATGGCCGTAGTTCTATCGGGTAAAAATTCTAGAACTAAACAGAGTGTTTCATAGGCCGGACGTGAAATATTTCACAGCCATAATTTCGTCTGCCAGTTTCGATTTTGACTCCGTTTATCATCCGATTTCATCTGCCAACTTTTGGGGAAACCCTAATTAGATGATGAGGAACTATTTAAGCAACATAAGGAGCAATTATTGTGGGCTTTTTGCAAGGATTTGATGCGAAATCGACAAAGGGGCGAAATCAAGGGAGAACGGCGGCGGGAGGCATTTCTTCACCAGAAAAACTCTATTTTTCTAGCCGATTGGCATCGACCATCACGAGGGAGCATCATACTACATCCTCCTTGTTGATTTCTATTTTTATTTGCCAATTTTGTAATCAAAATATGGATTTTTACAACATGAACATGAACACCATGCTAGTATAACTTTTTCTTCAGGACTAGTGCATAGCCCTTTTTGTTTTCATGACTTAATCATTGATTTCTTTCTTATGAAGTAATTTACTTGTGTTATATTCAATTATTGTTATTGCTTATTACATGTTGATTACTGGCCATAATTTGCATGCTTAGAGACGTTGCAAGAAGTGCTGAGAAGTGAATTGTGACATCGGATCTACAGTTTTTGGACAAGTTGATTTGAACACGAGAGTAGTACGAATCGGCTTGAGGGATTTCTTAGGTTTATAAAGAATCCATTGGGTTTATCTTGAGTTAACAACCACAAGAGTAAGGGGCTAATTCAGATAAACACCGGATTATACTGCTGAGAAGGGGCAATCTGTACTTGTAGATAAATGCCCTTCAACACAGTAAATCCTTCTTAAGATATTTTAATTATAACAACTCATGAAACATAATGTGGTGAGCCCGAAGTCCTGATTATCCATAATTTGAATGCAACGCATTCGTATTTTCATTCTCTCTTTTACAAAAAAATTCAACTCTTTTTCGGATTATCTAGCTAACAATCCTAAGATAAGTCAGTACTTGGACCAATTTCGTCATTATTGACTCATTCTAAGGATTTCTAAACTAGATATTTTACTGTATTTTTGTTTCCATCACAATATATATATATATATATATATATATATATATATATAATTTTTTTGTAAATACTTTATTTCTTATTTTTTTTAGATTTTTATTTCTTTGATGTTAACTGAAAATTTTGTGTTATCTCTGCTGTAATCTCACTTGGTTTTTGTGCAGGATTCTATGGATACTCGATTCAATCATGCAAGGAATAATTCAATTTTTTATAAGGGTTATGGATGTCACAATCACTATTCTACTGATTATCAATCCGAGATCCCTCCTTAGTTCAAGCCATCTTTAGGGCATACATGTACAAATGATAACTTTAACTCTTGGCCCTAGAATAATCCATTCTCTAATACCTATGAGCCGGATTGGAGAAATCAATCGAACTACTTTTATGAGAATGATCAAAATCATATCTTTCAACCGAACTTTGGACCACCTCTTGAATTTGAAGAAAGGCAATTCAATCAACCTGAGAAATCCAACCTTGAGACTTTACTTGAAAACTTGATAGATCAAGAAAAGGAGTTTACGCAAAAATTTAGGCAGTCCGATCAACCTCAGAAATCAAACTTGGAAATTATGATGGAGAATTTTATTGCCGCGCAGGCAAAGCAGAACGAAAGTTTATACAACAATTTGAAAAACAGAACGATAACTTCAGGCAAGAATTTAGACATTTCAATGAGTCCATCAAGAATCTAGCATCTGAAATACAATCTCTTAAAATAATTTGAAGAGCCTCAGGCAAGTAACATGACTCCAGGTGAGGAAGATCAAAGATCAAAACCCATTGAGCAACCATATAATGAGGAGTCAGATCCACAAAGTAGGGAGTAAGAACCGGTGTACATTCCACCTCCACCATATAAGCCACCGATTCCTTTTCCCCAAAAGTTGAAAAGGTAACAGTTGATAAACAATTTGGGTCATGTAGTAGTGTAGACATCTTGGATAAAATGGTTGAGGAAACTAATGTCATCCAAACTAGTGAAAGCCATTTGGAAATTTGTATAATGGATGATGATGATGATGATAAGGTGACTGAAGATAGTGTCAAGGCTTACTCTCAACCACTTGATTCAATTCCTGCCATTGACGTACATAAGGTAGAACTAGAGAATTCATACCATGCTGCTCTCGAGGTAAGTAAAAATGATGTAGGACGGGGGTTTAAAACATTCAAACAACGTCTTTTGAAAATAGTTTTGATAACTAGCTTAATAATAAGAAAACCGAAGTTACACTAACGAGGTTTGAAACTAATTTTTTTTGTATTTTAGAATATATAGGAAAACTGAGAACAAGTAGAACAGTAAAACCCTAGAAAGCAGTAAATGCAGGAATTAAACTTACAGTGCAGCCCTTGAGAATTGAAGGGCTGTGCTTCCCGATCTTCACCGGTCCAACTCTGATGGAAGGTGTAGGGTGGAGCTTACAAGCAAACACAGAAGATCCGTACAAGCCACGGATTTTAATACAAGAACAAATCAAGGGGTGAGGTTAGGCCTCACAAATTCCCTTGCTAATCCTAATCAACTAGAGAGAGGGGGAGAAGGAGAAGGGGAGGGGAAGCGCCCCTCTTAGGCTACTCCAAGCGCAACCTACAAGTTATAAAGACAAGTATGAGTGTAGAGAAGAGTTCTTAGAATCAAAATAAGAGGTGTTGAGAAGAAGACTTATCCGAAAGGGTGAGAACTCCTTGAAGCCGAGGATGCTTCTCTTCTTGCTCCAAACCGAGGGTGAAGAAGGGCTCCTTGTAGTGGCGCACACAAACAAAGAGGAAAGCTTCTTAGGGTTTCGGTGGAAGAGCTAGAAGAAAGGGATAGAGCTCGGGTAAAGAAGAACTTAACACTAACACAATTAATTAAGCTAGGCAACTAATAGACAATATATTTCATCAAGAGGTAATCGAAAATACAAGGGGGGGAGGTCATGCTTTTATAGGTGAGATGAGGCTAGGGCAGGATAGTAATTGTCTTCCATGCGCCTATTACAAAAATGGATGGAGTTTGAATTTCAAATTCATGGTGATGTGGGCGCAAATCCTCTTCATGAGTTTCCTTCATTGGTGATCTTTGATTGGCAACTCTTTAAGTGCTTAAGGGGGTTGTCTTCTTATCTTTGGCGACAAGCTTGGTGGCGCATGGACAAGGGATTTCAAAATTTGAATCCTTTCCATGAGGGCATGGGCGGCAACAAGAGATGGAATCTTCTCATTAATGTCTTCATAAATGCTCTCCTCTAATTGTGGATCTTGATGAGTAATCCCTTTGATTGTGGATCTTGATGGAGGAGATTTGAATTCATTCCTCTAGTGGTTGGCGCATATAACTTGATTGGATGATGAGGTGGTTGATTGCTTCCTTGAAGATGCGCCCAACAAAATAGCAAGTGAGTTATGACATGGATTGAAGTGAGCTTGGGCTTTGAAGTCCTCCTTTCCTTTTCTGGAGCTGAACTTGATGAGTGGAGCTTGAGTGACCTTGAGCTGGATCTTGAGCTGCTCCTTTCCTGATTGACCTGCCAAAATGATCCTAATGCCTACATGCACTACTTATGATGCAAGAATACATAAGTTCATGAATTACAATGCACCACCTACTACAAGTGGACTTGCCATAAATGCCTACATGATGCATGCTTTTATTGAAAAGTAAATTACCCTAAATGCTATGCAAGAAATGGAACCCTAAGGGAACCCTTATCGATTAGGTACCCTACGGGTCCGACCAGATCTCCTCAGAGCAGGGCTACTGCCTCCATCAGCTCTCCCCGGGTTGAAAGAATTCTCCTCTGGAGAATTGTCCTTGTACCCTTGGAGTAACTCAGGGGCGGCTATAGCTAGCTCAGACTCAGGAAGCCATACCTCTTCACCATTAATGAGTCTAACGCGATAAAACATTTGTACCTCATCAGTGGTGAACTTGGTTTGGTCTTCAAGAATAGCCTCAATCTCCATTTTGTGAGGGTCACTTGGATCTGGTATGGAGAGGGGCTCATGATAGAGGGTGAGATCCTCCACGTTGACGGTAGTGGGGATCCCCAGTTCAGGTGGCAGGTCGAGGACATAGGCATTGTCGTTGATTTTGTCTACAATGGTGAAGGGGCCTAGTCCTTTTGCTTCCAACTTGTGTCCAATCCCATGGATGCGCTCTTCCCGTGCTCGTAGGATCACCTTATCACCTGTAGAAAATAACCTTTCTCGGCGATGTTTGTTAGCAGCTTCGCGATATTGATTAACAGATTCTAGCATTTTCGAAAATATTTCAGCATGCATTTGCGAGGT
Organism: Costus lasius; assembly: GCA_027563935.2. Lineage (NCBI taxonomy): Eukaryota > Viridiplantae > Streptophyta > Magnoliopsida > Zingiberales > Costaceae > Costus > Costus lasius. The sequence continues at coordinate 63,964,479 of CM050446.2, read as the reverse complement.
ATGTAATGCAAAGTCACAAGCAGGTAAAGAGGTTCTAAAGTGTCTAGGTAGGGGGAAGAGATCTATGGGTTTGTTGGGTTGATATCCTAGGTTGGCTTGGAAGGGGGAGAGACCTGTGGTCTTGTTGACTGTACTGTTGTAGGAGAACTCGGCAGTGGGTAAGAGTTTATCCCAGTTGCCAAGGTGTTCACTCACCAAACTTCTAAGGATACTCCCAAGTGATCGGTTGACCACTTCAGTCTGCCCATCCGTCTGGGGATGGTAGGCTGTGGAGAACTTGAGCTTTGTTCCTAGAAGGGTCCAGAGGGTTCTCCAAAAATGACTTACAAACCTAGGGTCTCTATCAGACACTATAGTTAGAGGTGTTCCACGTAGCCTTACAACTTCCCTAAAGAAGAGTTTAGCAACATGGGAGGCATCAGTGGTTTTGGTGCAAGCTATGAAATGGGCCATCTTAGTAAATCTATCAACTACCACAAATATAGAATCATGTTTAGCTGAGGTTCGGGGTAGTCCTAGAATGAAGTCCATACTAAGGTCTTGCCAAGGGGCTTGGGGAATAGGTAAGGGAGTGTACAGGCCGGGACTATGCTTGTGGACTTTGGTGAGCTGACAAGTCCTACAATGTTTCACAACCTTGGCTACATCTTGGTAAAGGTTCGGCCAGTAGAACCGTTCCTTTACAAGGGCTTGGGTCTTATCTCGACCGTGGTGCCCGGCAGACCCGCCTCCGTGCAATTCCCAAACAAGGAATTCTCGGATGGAAGTCATCGGCACACAAAGGGTTGGTCCCAGAAAGAGATACCCATCCCTAAGGGTGTAGAGGGGGTGGCTTAATGGGTCTTGACGAAGGTCATCATATAAAGTAGAAAAATCAGGACATTCAAGATAAGCATTTTTCATGGATTCAAAGCAGGTAACTTCAACATGCATTTTATTCAAAAGTAAAGTTACTCTACTAAGGGCATCTGCTACTTTATTCTCAGATCCTGATTTATGTATAAGCACAAAAGTGTATTGTTGTAAGTATTCGACCCACTTAGCATGCCTTGAGTTTAACTTTTTCTGAGCACTTAGGTAGGAGAGGGCCTGGTGGTCACTGTTAAGGGTAAACTCCCTATGGATGAGGTAATGTCTCCAATACCTTAGGGCTTGGACTACAGCATAAAATTCCTTATCATAGGTAGAGTACTTTTGTTTTGCCTCGTTGAGCTTTTCACTAAAGAAGGCTATGGGATGACCTTCTTGGCTTAGGGTTCCCCCTATGCCAACTCCAGAGGCGTCACAATCTACCTCAAAGACTTTACTGAAGTCAGGCAATCTAAGGACCGGGGCGGTGGTCATCTTATCCTTAAGTTCTTGGAAGGCTTTGCTAGCAGCTCTGGTCCAGGAAAATTCACCTTGTTTTAGGCAACTAGTGATAGGTGCCACTATAGAGCTGAAGTTCCTTATGAATCTCCTATAGAAGGTAGCTAGGCCATGGAAACTTCTGACCTCAGTGATGGTCTTAGGTTCAGGCCAATCTTTGATGGCTTGGATTTTGGATGGGTCAGCTTGAAGGCCATGCTCAGACACTATGAATCCTAAGAAGATCACACTATGTGACAGAAAGGAGCATTTCTTGAGATTGATGTAGAGTTGCTCTTCCTTAAGAAGGTCAAGGGTCTTCCTAAGGTGCTCTAGGTGTTCCTCTTTAGTCTTACTATAGATGAGGATATCATCAAAGTAGACTACCAGGAATTTTCCAATGAAAGGCTTCAAGACTTGAGTCATGAGTCTCATGAATGTGGAAGGGGCATTAGTCAAGCCAAAAGGCATGACTAACCATTCATAGAGACCATCCTTGGTCTTGAAGGCTGTCTTCCATTCATCACCTAGCCTTATCCTGACCTGGTGGTATCCACTCCTTAAGTCAAGCTTACTAAACCACTTGGAGCCAACTAACATGTCTAGCATGTCATCAAGTCTAGGAATAGGAAACCTATACTTTACTGTGATTTTGTTTATGGCTCTGCAGTCTATGCACATGCGCCAACTGCCATCCTTTTTAGGGGTGAGCAGAGCAGGCACGGCGCAAGGGCTTAGACTTTCTTTGATATGTCCTTTCTCTAATAGGTCATCTACCTGCCTCTTAAGTTCTTGATGCTCAGTAGGGTTCATCCTATAGTGGGGTAGATTGGGAAGGGTTGAACCAGGGACAAGATCTATTGCATGCTGGATGTCCCTAAGAGGTGGGAGACCTATGGGTAGTTCTTCAGGGGTAAGCTCACTATATTGTTCTAAGAGGGTTTCTACTTCAGGGGGTGGTTTGCTCTCTTCCTCTTGGTTGACTTCCTTCAGGACTAAGGTGTATAAAGGTTGATCAGGTCTATAATCCTTAGGTCTCATGAGCTGAAGGGTTGGTTGTATGGTTTTGCTCTCTTCTATTTTTCCCTTATTGGTTGAGACTTTAAGCTCTCTAGGCATAGATGGTTTAAGTTTGATCTTTTGACCTGAGTGACTAAAGACATAGGTGTTAGTCCGACCGTAGTGGACTACATCCATGTCATATAGCCATGGTCTGCCTAGAAGGACTTGAGCGACATCCATGGTGATGATGTCGCACCAAATTTGTCCATCATAGGTACCAAACTGTAAAGGCACTAGACTCCTATGAGTTACTGGCACACTAGACTGGTTGACCCAAGAGATGTTATAAGGGGTTGGGTGAGCTTCCATCTTAAGCTTAAACTTGGTGACAGCAGAGTGGGAGACAGCGTTGAGACTACTACCCCCATCTATCACTACTTTGCACATGTTTCCATTGCATTTCGTGTAAGTATGGAAGATACTAGTTCTTCGCCAATCATTCGTGGGTGAGGGTTTGATCAGGGTACACCTAACAACTCCTAAGGTGTTTTGGATAGGTTCCTCACTACTGTCATAATCATTATCTTCTAGGATTTGGCAGTCAGTATCTGGATCATTAATATCTTCAAGCCTAGGGGTTTGGGTTTCCTCACCTAGGTATAAGACTCGTTTGGGACAGTCTTTCATATAGTGTCCATATTGTTGACACCCATGGCACTTGACCCTAGATGGTTCTGGATAACTCGAGGGATTGGTTCTAGGAGTGTTAGAGTTTTGAGGTTGGGTTGGTCTAGGAGAGCTTTGAGGTTGGGTTGGTCTAGGACTTGGTCTAGAGGCACTAAACTCTTTCCTATAGGCAACCTTAAGTTCTTGTTCAATCTCCTTGGCTCTAAGATGGGCAACCTCTATGGAGTCTATCTGGTAGTAGGTAAGGCCCTTTCTAATCTCAAATCGGAGACCATTTTTATACCTGCTAAGGGTAAATAGAGGGTTTTCTCCTGGGTTTCCCCTAAGGAGGAATTCCTCAAAGCTAGCAGTGTATTGGTCAACGGTCATTGCTCCTTGGGTTAAGCTAGAGGCTTGGTCAAACAACTTACTCTGAAAATATGAGGGAACATATTTCAGTTTAAGTTGTTGGCGCATTTCTAGCCAGGTGTCTATGGGAGGAAGGTTGAGTCTTTGTTGGTTGTTCTCTACATTGGTCCAATACAACCTAGCATTTCCCTCAAGAAGGCACTTTGCAAGTCGGACCTTGCTGTGCTCAGGGATCATACTCCCTCAAGAAGGCACTTTGCAAGTCTCGGGGTTCTAGGGAGCCATTGAAGGTTGGTGGGTTGAGTTTGATGGCGCGGTGCACATCATCCTCCCTGAATCTGGGTTGAGGTGGGGTTTGAATAGGAGGTCCATTCCACATATTGGGTTGGTGGTTTCCCACATGGTTTGGATTGGGGTATCCATTCCATGTAGTTTGGGCGCCTGCACGGTTTGGGGTTTGATGCCCGTTCCACGCAGGTGGTTGTTGGGTTTCTACATGATGAGGGCTAGGCAGTTCACTAGCATGATGGGAAGACCTCTCCCTAAAATCATGAAATTCAGTAGTAAGTTGGTTAAGGCTTTGGGTAAGGATCCCTATCTGCTTAGTTAAGAACTCAAACCTTTCATCTGTAGCATTGTGATCCATGGTGGGATTTTGTTCTTGTTGTTGGGTTTTAGACCGAGTTTGCATCGGTGTTTTGACAAGATATAAGTTTTGAAAATAAGGCCAAAATGATAGATAAGATAAGTAGTCAACTTCTTTCAAACAACCTAATTCCAAAGACCGCTTAGAAGTAGAAAAATAAGTTTTTGAGGCTTAAAATTTCTAGTCTAAGAGCCAAAGCTCTGATACCAAGCTGATGTAGGACGGGGGTTTAAAACATTCAAACAACGTCTTTTGAAAATAGTTTTGATAACTAGCTTAATAATAAGAAAACCGAAGTTACACTAACGAGGTTTGAAACTAATTTTTTTTGTATTTTAGAATATATAGGAAAACTGAGAACAAGTAGAACAGTAAAACCCTAGAAAGCAGTAAATGCAGGAATTAAACTTACAGTGCAGCCCTTGAGAATTGAAGGGCTGTGCTTCCCGATCTTCACCGGTCCAACTCTGATGGAAGGTGTAGGGTGGAGCTTACAAGCAAACACAGAAGATCCGTACAAGCCACGGATTTTAATACAAGAACAAATCAAGGGGTGAGGTTAGGCCTCACAAATTCCCTTGCTAATCCTAATCAACTAGAGAGAGGGGGAGAAGGAGAAGGGGAGGGGAAGCGCCCCTCTTAGGCTACTCCAAGCGCAACCTACAAGTTATAAAGACAAGTATGAGTGTAGAGAAGAGTTCTTAGAATCAAAATAAGAGGTGTTGAGAAGAAGACTTATCCGAAAGGGTGAGAACTCCTTGAAGCCGAGGATGCTTCTCTTCTTGCTCCAAACCGAGGGTGAAGAAGGGCTCCTTGTAGTGGCGCACACAAACAAAGAGGAAAGCTTCTTAGGGTTTCGGTGGAAGAGCTAGAAGAAAGGGATAGAGCTCGGGTAAAGAAGAACTTAACACTAACACAATTAATTAAGCTAGGCAACTAATAGACAATATATTTCATCAAGAGGTAATCGAAAATACAAGGGGGGGAGGTCATGCTTTTATAGGTGAGATGAGGCTAGGGCAGGATAGTAATTGTCTTCCATGCGCCTATTACAAAAATGGATGGAGTTTGAATTTCAAATTCATGGTGATGTGGGCGCAAATCCTCTTCATGAGTTTCCTTCATTGGTGATCTTTGATTGGCAACTCTTTAAGTGCTTAAGGGGGTTGTCTTCTTATCTTTGGCGACAAGCTTGGTGGCGCATGGACAAGGGATTTCAAAATTTGAATCCTTTCCATGAGGGCATGGGCGGCAACAAGAGATGGAATCTTCTCATTAATGTCTTCATAAATGCTCTCCTCTAATTGTGGATCTTGATGAGTAATCCCTTTGATTGTGGATCTTGATGGAGGAGATTTGAATTCATTCCTCTAGTGGTTGGCGCATATAACTTGATTGGATGATGAGGTGGTTGATTGCTTCCTTGAAGATGCGCCCAACAAAATAGCAAGTGAGTTATGACATGGATTGAAGTGAGCTTGGGCTTTGAAGTCCTCCTTTCCTTTTCTGGAGCTGAACTTGATGAGTGGAGCTTGAGTGACCTTGAGCTGGATCTTGAGCTGCTCCTTTCCTGATTGACCTACCAAAATGATCCTAATGCCTACATGCACTACTTATGATGCAAGAATACATAAGTTCATGAATTACAATGCACCACCTACTACAAGTGGACTTGCCATAAATGCCTACATGATGCATGCTTTTATTGAAAAGTAAATTACCCTAAATGCTATGCAAGAAATGGAACCCTAAGGGAACCCATATCGATTAGGTACCCTACGGGTCCGACCAGATCTCCTCAGAGCAGGGCTACTGCCTCCATCAAAAAATCCAAAATTGAAATCAGAACGCTTCCAAATAATGTGAGGTATGAATTTCTGGGCCTAGACTTTACATTTTCTATAATTAATGATGCAGAGGAGCATGAAAAACAAACAAGTTTTATGATAGATAAATTTAGAAAAGCTATAGGGTATTCTTTTGATGATATTGTAGGTTTTAACTTTTATTTTTGCTTACACAGATTGTTCAAAATTATAATGAACCACCTACTACTTTGGATATTTTCTTTGGTGGGCATACTTTTTAAATGGCGGAAATGCAAGAAATTACATGCTCTATACTTTGGCACTAATTCACCATCGACACCATGATGATAGTTTTCGGTCGAGCTAGCGACCTTAAAATTAGCGCTTCTTGGGAGGCAACCCAAGCACTATTTTTTTTTCATTCTCAGTTTTTTTTTTTATTTTGTGTTATTTTACTTTTTGGTAGTATAGTTAGTCATTTGCTTTTGGAAGTTACACTATGAATCTTATATGATGCTTTTAAAATGGTTTCCGCTTTTGATCATTATCTATATTTCGTGTAGGAGGACGACAGCTCTGGCGAGGAGAGCAGTCGGGCGATAGTACAGACGATTAGTGCATTGTGAGTAACCCTTCTCCTACGCTCTTATTACTTGTTAATTGCATTGAGGACGATGCACTGTTTATGTAGGGGAGGATATGTTTTATTTGTTTCGTGGTGGTTATTGTATAATTTTGACTTTAATGTTCGACTTATGGTTTGGCGTCATGTGTTAGGCGCATTATGATGTTTTGATATATTTTGATTAGTGTCATATGTGGATTCTATGCTCATTTTGCTTCCGCTTGTATTTCTGATGTATGTAAAATTTTTAAAATCCCCGGGGTTTCCCAACAGGTACCACTTGGGTGTAAGGAATATTTAGATTTGTGTGCTTCTTCCAATATCTTATTCTTCATAGTTGGATCATTTGTTATACATAGTCTACTTTGAAATTACAAAATCCCATCTTGAATAATTTGGAAATCAAGCATCTGACCTTCCCCAACTTTGCTTCTAATGGAAGATAACATAGGATCTTCTATTTGCTTCTCCTGTATTTGTTGATGAAAATTAGATTGGACTTTCAATGACGCAAGCAACATCTTGGGATTTTGAATTTTTACATCAATAATAAGATTGCAAAACTCTTCTAATAAGTTCCAATGCTTTACCATCAAAGTTGCCAATTTACCACTTGATTTTCGGATAAGTGCATTGATAGCGATCCGTAAGTGCACGGATTTATTGAAGTAATAAAAAGATTATCGTTCCCAACGAGGATTTGGCAGTCAAGTACCGATTACACGATCGATCTATATCTAAACGATTCAAAGTGTAGTTTTTATTTTGAAAACTTCTAATACAAGAAAACAAAAAGGTGGTTTTAGGGTTTTGGCTAAAAATAAATTGAGATAAAATCAGGATCTAGGGTTTCACCACGCTGACGATTACGAATTTAATAAAAATAAACCTTTGACAGAAAATTAAAGCGTTGAAAGGGATTTTTCCTAGGGTACAGATTACCCCTCTCGAAACGTAATCCGGTATCTATTTATATTAATTCCCTACTCTCGTGACAATTAACATAAATAGACCCATTAAGTTTTGTGAAAAACCATGTTAATCCTTCAAACGAATCCAAACTACTCTCGTGATTGGATTCGTAGGTTTGAAAAGAATAGATCTGACATTGCGATTCACCTCTCGGTCCTTCTCGCAACGTCTAAGATGTAAAATTACGTGGCCGAGGTAAATTACGAAATAGACACAATTCTAATCAAATCAAATCTATAAAATTCATGTAAAAGATTTAAAACAATATATTCAATCCATAAATCGTCAACGGGCTATTCCCTAAATCCCAAACATAGAGTTTACTTGTTCATATTCAAAGCAAACATCATGTTCAATGATGAATTACACATGTAATCTCTCTAAAATAATGCAAAGAAGGAAAGTAATTAGAACTCTTCCCCTTGATCTGGTGATGAAGATGAAGTGTCAAATCCCCTCCTTTGCGTGATCTCTCGCCGGAATTTTGCCCTAAAACTGATTTTCGCCGCCGCCACTATAACCCTTCATTTTTGTGCGTAGAAGCCCCTGAAACCCTTCCAAAACTCTACCTTTTATAGTCTATTCAGTATAGAACCCATGTGGGAAGGTTTCTGGAGAGTTTGGTTCAATTCCGGTTTAATTTGGAGTTGAACCAAGTGAGAAACACGAAAAGCGGACATTTTTACGGTCCGTGATGAGTTTACGGCCACGGCCGTAAATGTCTCTGTGTGTACAACACTTAAGTCACAAAAATATTCACGGGTCGTGATGGATTCATAGCTTCGGCCGTGAAAGTTTCTGTGCACTATTTAACTTAGCCGATTTTTTCGCCCTTCGAACACGGAATTACGGCCAACCCCAAAATGATGGCCAAGGCCGTGAAAGTTATGTTCTTCACCATTTTCGCTCCAAATTTGACATGTAAGCTCGTGATTTTCTCAGGAATCGTATTATGGCTTCAAACCCCTCAAAATCCTTCGTTTTTACGCCATTTTACCTATATTTTCATTAAAACCAAGAAAAGTGAAGATTCCGTGCAAAGTAAAGCAAAAATACTAAAAATAGCACAAAATCATTCAATTAAGCTCAAAATATGATCTAAAATATTGGCAAAAACATGGTGTAAATGCAACGCATCAAAAACCCTAGATTTAGAATTTTTCTTGTCCTCAAGCAATACATCAATATGAATAAAGAATGTAAAGATAAGAAACACTCATTTGTTTTTGCACCTAATAGCATCCTTAGTTCACAAATTAAGCAATCAACTTTTCAAACTCAAGTAAATCAAGAAAAATCATAATAAAGATAAATTCTCTAGAGGTTACAATCCAAGAAAGATAAAATTCAAAATTCATATCATAGTACTCATTCTTCACACACTAAATATCAGATACTTTAAATTTAATAAATCAATCTTACTCAATAGACAAAAATTTATTTTAAGAATTTTGGTGATGTTAAAGATAAGTGATTTTTAAAGCAATTTGGTCTTTAAACTATGATATGTCATAACATTGTTTAAAGTATACCGCAGAGCAGTATAATATAACTCATAGTTTTGATCATGAAAGTCAGCGGAGTTGTTCACTTAACCTACAGTTTTCTCTTTTTCTCCTCTTTTTTTTCTATTCTCTCCCTCTTTTTTTTTATTAGACTTTAACTCATGTCTTCGGTACCACTGCTAAATTTAGCAATGCTATGTAGAGGAGTCTTTTCTCTCTTTTTTTTCTCTTTTTTTTCCTTTTTTTTTTTAGAGAAAGCCCGTTAGTGGTTTGGTACTTAAATCGTTATCGATGCTTGATCGCAACAAATTTAAAGTATACCACATTGTGGTATAATATAACTCATGACTTCAGATCAGTTAATCATAGGAGTTGGAGCAAATCTCAAATTAAAGAATTATCACCAATTTTCTATACATAAAAATTTCCATCAAGAAAAAATAGATAAATTAAACTTCAAGAAACAAGATACTGTGCACGTGTCGTATGAACATATGACAATCGGTATATAAATTTTATCAATTCCAGAATTGACTTTACTCAACAATTTAAGTCCACATGAAATCTCAAAAATTTCTTAAGTCATCAAATCAATCACTCAAAATGTTTCCTAAGTCAAAAATCAAGGGTAAAACAAATTTGATTATTCCTTAACAATCATAAACATTCAAAATTTATATCTATAAAGCTTTGAAGAAAAAGCAATATATGAAGGACACCCTAGACTTAAATTATTGCATATACATAGACATTAAAATCAATGAGCGATAGATTTCTAAAAAAATGTTGCAATAATTCCCTTTATAATGTTGGCAAAACTTGTTCAGTTATATTAAAAAATGAAAACATGACTTAACAAAATCTAGAAACTATGTCACATCAAAGATAATCATATTTTACAATGTAAACAAGTTTCAAACATTAAATACCATCATGTTTCACTATCAAAATCATATTAACCATACTCACAAAGAAAATGTCGTCATCACTGTCGGTACATGATTCACGGCTGTACCCGTGAACATCTCATTGAACACTTTTCCTTCAAGTATAATTTTTCAAAAATTCCTGTATATAAAACAACTTATTAAAAGATTTTCGAAGAATAAAAATTCATCAATACATGCTGCCAAATTCCTAAAAATTTTAAAGAAAATCAAAAACTTAAACTAAAAGTAATAAAAATTAAAAGTTTGGGTTGCCTCCCAAAAAGTGCTTATTTAAGCTCATTAGCTTGACCAATGCTTCATGTCATGGTGGAGTTGGTGAATCTGTTCCATAGTAGAGAGCATATAATCTTCTGTTTTTCCTCCATCTCATGATTGTGCCCACCAAATATATCCAGTGAAATAGGTGGATCTCAGTTGTAGTGGCAAGTACATGCATACAAAAATAAGAGTTAAAATCATACAAAGAATAATCAATAATTTTTCTATATTTATCCAAGAGTAAAATCATGCATTCTTCCTTTAGATTTACATTAGCAACTGGAAGAAGATTAGAATTAAAATCAAAGAATTCATACGTTGGAAGAAAACTGAAATTAAGATCAAAAAATTCATGCCTTGGATTGATCAAGAAGTTTTCAAACATCAAATTTGCTTTTTCTCTTAAATCAATGTCAATGTGATCAAGAATCTCATGTGTTATTATCTTTTGGGCACCTGTCGTGGCATTTGAATCAAATAATATTTCATCTACCTCATCATCATTATCTTCTCCACCATCTATAATGCAAATCCCTAATGATTTTTCCTGGAGAAAAAGAATTGATGGTTCATATGGAGGTGGTGGTACAATATGCATAAGATCCTCTTCCTCATCTTTTTCCTCAATTTCTTTCTCTGCAGTGGTGGCGGTGTAATAAGAAAATGAAGGGAGGTATTCCATCCTAACACTATAAAATTCATCCCCATCACTTTCACTATTTCTTACTTGAGGATCCATAAATTCTTCATCCTTCTTTTCACAAGACTCAAAAATTTTGAATTTCTCTTCAAACATGTCCCTAGCATTTGTGTTACAAGACACTTCATTATGTGAGAGGGGACTAGATGGCTGGTAAAGTGTTGAGGAAGGTAAATCACAATTATCAAAATTTTCAAAATCATCAAAATTTGAAGAAGGTAAATCATAATCAGGAGTCATGACTAATGATTATTCCAACTCTAATTCTCAGATTTATCCTGGATTCCATCCTCTATATCATTTTTATCAGTACCAAAAAACATACTATGAATTTTCTCATTTTGTTTTTCCATAGCAGCTAGAGTCTTTTCAAGCATGGCTTTTTGCAGTTGTATATTTTGTTCCAACTCATTTTGTTTTTCCAAAGCAGCTGTATATTTTTCAAGCAAGACTACTAAGTTGGATTCTTCAGGTTCATTAAAGTTTGATTGTGGAATAAAGGTTGGATCGTTCTGATAAAAATAGTTCTCATGGTTCTCCCAACATGGACTATAGGCATTAGGGCATGAGTTTAAGCATGGAGGAATCCCTAATTGACATTCAGTAAAATGATGCCCTTGACAACCACAAATATCACAAGTAATATATTCCAACTTAGAACATTGCATTCTCATATATTCAGTGTGTTGAGAAAAAGAATTTACCCTTGCTGCAAGTGATTGTAATAAATCTGTACCATATTCTCTTGTCTCCATCGCCGGTGGCACATACGTCTGACCTGACCATTGACATTGATTAAACATCATATTTTTAATTTATTCAAATAAAATTCAAAAATATATAATGTAGAACAGGAAATGTAAAATAATGCTTAAAAATATATTATCTAGTGATTTTTGGCTTCAGTTCTCCTGTTCATATAATGTGTTAATCAGAAAAGAGAAAAATAAAATAAACTACCTATATATAAAAAAAATGTGAAAAATACATAGAACAAAAAAAATGAAAACAAAACAAACAAATAAAATAAAAGCAAAAACAAAAAAAAACAAAAATAAATAAATAAATAAATAAAATGTCTAGTCTATAAATCTCACGATTAAATCAATATTACTGGCCTGATCCCCGGCAATGGCGCCAAAAACTTGATAGCGATCCGCAAGTGCACGGATTTATTGAAGTAATAAAAAGATTATCATTCCCAACGAGGATCTGGCAGTCAAGTACCGATTACACGATCGATCTATATCTAAACGATGCAAAGTGTAGTTATTGTTTTGAAAACTTCTAATACAAGAAAACAAAAAGGTGGTTTTAGGGTTTTGGCTAAAAATCAATTCAAATAAAATCAGGATCTAGGGTTTCACCACGCTGACGATTACGAATTTAATAAAAATAAACCTTTGACAGAAAATTAAAGCGTTGAAAGGAATTTTTCCTATGGTACAGATTACCCCCTCTCGAAACGTAATCCGGTATCTATTTATATTAATTCCCTACTCTCGTGACAATTAACATAAATAGACCCATTAAGTTATGTGAAAAACCATGTTAATCCTTCAAACGAATCCAAACTACTCTCGCGATTGGATTCGTAGGTTTGAAAAGAATAGATCTGACGTTGCGATTCACCTCTCGGTCCTTCTCGCAACGTCTTGTTGGGGTATGCCCTTAAGGCTAATGTTTGAGGCCTTGGGATTCTTTCAGTATCATGTATAAACTCTTATGTTTATAAAGGCAATGGTTGTTATTCAGTTTGTTACATTGTCTGCCGCAATAAGTGTGCTTCTGAATAATGTCTCAATGCTGTTCAGCTTGGCTGACATGCTGTAATGTCCTTAGTCGAGATATCTTGGTGAACATGAGACAGCCTTGATATGATTGAGACTAATATGTGTTCTAATCTTATAGGATGCTTCGAGCATGGAATAAGATGTAGACTCATGGGTACATTGGATGTACTGGACAGACCCTACTAGGATATTCAATTGCTTGTCACAATGTGAATAATCCTTGTTTGCAACAAGTGGCACATGTCCTCTGACTTGAGATCACTTGTGTTTCTAAATGATGATTGTCATTGTTTTGAGGTAGTTCAATATCATTTGAAATATAATAGTTATAGACTATCTTGGATAATGATCATGAGTCAGGTTAGGACACTAGTGATAGATATAGGATTGCCGTCTCCTTGATTGGAGTGTCATGTTCTAAAGGGGCCCCCCTGAATGAGATGATTGAGAAAGTGTATGGCCATACCTAGGTGACTATGATCATCTGATCTAATCATGCTCATCATATTGGAGTTACAAGCTTGACACGCTTGTCCAATAAGAACATCCAGTGGCAAAGGAAACATGTATGCCTCGTGAAGTGGATTCACACTTGTGCTGTGGTTTGGGTGTAGTCTTGGAAGACTCTTTCCTTCATATCGGGAGACAGTGATGTGTTGCTAGATACCCCTCACTGATCGTGATAACGTAAGTTATCGTTACCGACATTTAAAGGAAACCCTTAGGGTCGCACAATTTGATGATATGGCTTACTTAAGTCAGATCGTGTGGACTGAATTGTTTTGGTTCAGTTTAAAGGAGTTTAAACTCTGATTGTAAGTGAGATCTGGTCTGATCATGTTTGATTGATTAGGGTTGAGATCGGTAAGCTTCGATCGAGAGTATTGATGCTAGATCGGTGAGATCAAGAGCATCAAGAGATGAACGGTTAGATCTTGAACCATTTGGTTTGATTGGATCTGAGCCTATGCTGGTTTGATTTGGTTTTTGAACCAAATTCAATTGGACCGAATAAATAGAACTGGTTCACATAAGTGAACGCTTGGTTCAATTGGAGAAGGATTGTTTCGATGGTTCACTTGGGTGAACGCATGAAACATTGAGGAGTTACTAATTTTGGAAGTCGGTTTCCAAATTGGAAACGCTCCCACGTAGTAACGTTGCTCGCCCATTATTCTCCATTGATTCCTCTCGTGTGAATCTCTCTCGAGGCTAGGAGGAAAACATTCGGCCAGCAAGACTTCTTCTTCGACATCTCCTACACGCGATTAGGATTCTTGAAGGTCTTTGCTAGCACAAAGGACAACAAGGAGAAAGCCATCTTCACCTTGTGTGCGTCGCCTTTGGAGAAGAAGCATTTGATTCTTTCTCTTCCAAGCCGCCTCCTTACTCATGGCCATGGTAACGCATCTCTATGCTATCGTTTTAAGTTGATCATATGAATATCACATGCGATCCTTCGAAACCCTTGCTTCCGTTGCAAATGAACTATATGCGCCACCTATTAGGGTTTCGGCCCCCCCCCCCTCCTTTTAGGGGACCCTTCACGTCTAAGATGTAAAATTACGTGGCCAAGGTAAATTACGGAATAGACACAATTCTAATCAAATCAAATCTATAAAATTCATGTAAAAGATTTAAAACAATATATTCAATCCATAAATCGTCAACGCGCTATTCCCTAAATCCCAAACATAGAGTTTACTTGTTCATATTCAAAGCAAACATCATGTTCATCGATGAATTACACATGTAATCTCTCTAAAATAATGCAAGGAAGGAAAGTAATTAGAACTCTTCCCCTTGATCTGGTGATGAAGATGAAGCATCAAATCCCCTCCTTTGCGTGATCTCTCACCGAAATTTTGCCCGAAAACTGATTTCCACTGCCGCCGCTACAACCCTTCATTTTTGTGCATAGAAGCCTCTGAAACCCTTCCAAAACCCTTCCTTTTATAGTCTAATCAATATAGAACCCATGTGGTAAGGTTTCTGGAGAGTTTGGTTCAATTCTGGTTTAATTTGGAGTTGAATCGAGTGAGAAACACGAAAAGCGGACGTTTTTACGGTCCGTGATGAGTTTACGGCCACGGCCGTAAATGTCTCTGTTTGTACAGCACTTAAGTCACAGAAATATTCATGGGCCGTGATGGATTCACGGGCCGTGATGGATTCACGGCTTTGGCTGTGAAGGTTTCTGTGCACTATTTAGCTTAGCCGATTTTTTCGCCCTTCTAACACGGAATTATGGCCAACCCCAAAATGACGGCCAAGGCCTTGAAAGTTGTGTTCTTCACCATTTTCGCTCCAAAATTGACGTGTAACCTCGTGATTTTCTCGGGAATCATATTATGGCTTCAAATCCCTCAAAATCCTTTGTTTTTACCCCATTTTACCTATATTTTCATTAAAACCAAGAAAAGTGAAGATTCTGTGCAAAGTAAAGAAAAAATACTAAAAATAGCACAAAATCATTCAATTAAGCTCAAAATATGACTAAAATATAGGCAAAAATATGGTGTAAATGCAACGCATCATGCATCAGCCACAACATTTACTTCACCTGCTTGATAATGAATGGTACAATCATAATCCTTTAGCAATTCTATCCATCTCCTTTGCCTCATATTCAATTCCTTTTGAGTAAATATATATTTCAAATACTTGTCCATATAAATAATGCCTCCATATCTTTAATGCAAAGATGATTGCTGCCAATTCTAATCATGAGTTGGATAATTCTATTCATAAGGTTTCAATTGTCTTGAAGCATATGCAATTACTTGCCCATTTTGCATTAGAACACTACCAAGACCTTTATTGGAGGCATTTGTATAAACTGAAAAACCATCATTACCAAATGGAATTGTGAGAATTAGAGCACTAGTTAACCTTTTCTTCATTTCATGGAAACCATTTTCAAATTCTTCATTCCATTCAAACTTGACTTCTTTCCTGATCAATCTAGTAAAAGGACTTAAAATTTTTGAAAATCCTTCAATAAATCTTTTGTAGTAACCCGCTAAGCCTAAGAAACTTCTAATCTCTGCCACATTTGTTGGTTGCTTCCATTGTACAATAGCTTATACTTTCTTAAGATCCATAGAAATGCCATCTTTTGAAACTACATTCCCTAAGAAATCAATTTGATTTAGCCAAAATTCACATTTGCTAAATTTAGCATATAGCTTCTCTTCTCGTAGTATTATCAACACCTTCCTCAAATGTTCATCATGTTTAATATTACTTCTTGAATAAATTAGTATATCATGAATAAAAACAATAACACATGTGTCTAATAAAGTTAAAAATTTAAGCCATAAATACTGCTATATCATTTATCAAACCAAATGGCATCACTAAAAACTCATAATGGCCATACCGAGTTCTGAAAGGAGTCGTAGGAATGTCATCCCTCTTAATCTTTAATTGGTAGTAGCCCGACCTCAAATCAATTTTAGAAAAGACTTGTGCCCCTTGCAATGATCAAATAAATCATCTATTCTGGGAAGGGGATACTTATTCTTAACTGTCACCAGATTCAACTGCCTATAACCAATACAAAGTCTCATTGTTCCATCTTTCTTCTTTACAAAAAATATTGGTGCTCCCCAAGGTGAAATAGTAGCCGGATGAAGCCTTTATCCAATAATTCTTGTAGTTGATTCTTTAGCTCTACCAATTTTCATGGTGCCATTCTATAAGGTGTTTTAGATATGGGTGTTGTACTAGGTATGAGATCAATACCAAAATCTATTTCTCTGTCAATGCCTTGGAATTTTTGGAAATAGGATAATTTGACCATTCGGTACTGTAACCATGCTGTCTTTTTGTGTACTCTATCAAATGGACTCAAACCAAGCTTATTGGAAAGTAGACTCAAAGATGGTTTCAATGAGTCCTATTTTGTATGGTTTTGTGTAGTATATCCTTATGATTCATGTGAATGAATTTAGCTAAACAAAGTGATATTCTCTGTTATTAGCCTTGGAACTCATATGGTAGAACTTGTAGTTATCCTTATGCAACATTCCATACTCATGATTTTAGTGAATTGATTGTGTCCTTTTCTGAAATTATGGGTATTAGTTGATGCATTGGCATTGGCATTGTAAACCTTTGGTACTTTTAGCCATCATCATGTTGTAAGGGCATTTGTTTGGAATGCAACAATATCCCTACGTTGAGAACTTTGCTTATATCATGACCTATTTGTCTTTTGGCCCTTACGACTTTAGTGGGAAAAATGATTTGGTCCCATTTATGGGAATTAAGTGATGGATGTGGAACTAAGTGCTACATGGAGCAAAGTGCCACATTAGAAATAATGGGGGCCACCTCTTGAGCCATCGGAGCCATCTCTAGATTCCCTCCATTCACATTTGATTGGCCATGGTGAGCCTTTGTCGGCTTTTGTTTTGTGGGCTTTCCCATACGTGAATTAGTCTTGCTTCTAGACGTGGAGGACTTTGTTTTGTTGGTAATTATGCTCTGAGACTTAGTTTTGGTCTACCTTTGTACTACTTGATACTGATATTTCTTATATATTATTCTAGCATTGTTGTTATCATGCTTAGTTTACATATGCGATTATGTTCTAATATGATAATGTCTCTGGAGACAGATTAGATCTGTGCTCAAACTCTAGTCCCCAGTCAATGTACCTGAGTGGATATGGGACATATTTGGTGCATGTGAGATTGGTATATGGGCTGGTTAGGCATGAGGTGCTATCGTAGACATATGGATATATTAGTGGTAGATATACTGGACCGACCACAGTGAGGCAATGACTTGGTGTCATGAGTTATCCTCACAAGTGACAAGAAATGCATTGATCCCTTGACTTGAGGTCATTGATTCTTGTATGTGGTTAGGAACATGCTTTGATAGAACCTAACACTACACCGTAGTTAGGAGGTCATAACGGTTGGCTTTGAGCATGCAATGACCCATATGAAAAGGTCAATGTACAGACAGAGGATTTGCCCCTTCCTGAAGGAAGTATGATATCCATGGGCCTCGCCTATGGTTCTATGACTAAAAGTGTATGGCCATACCCAGGTGAGTGAAAGTCCTCACAAGGTGGCGAAACCCTAGATAGGCGCATGAAAAATTTCTTCTAAAGCAGCGGAGTGGGTTTCTTAGTATCATCGCATGCAATATGATCAACTTAACAACATGAAAAGAATTCATACCGAAGCCATGTGTTGGATGGCGTCTTGGAAAGAGAGAGCAAGAGAGATCTCCTCCAAATGATGCGCACACAAGAATGAGGATGCGCTCACTTCCTTGGTGCTCCTTGTGCTAGCAAGGTTCCAAGAGGTGTCTTTGATCGAATGGAAGGGATGGATGAAGCTTTGCTCGCTTTGCCAAATGACTCTCCAAGGCGTCCAAGACTTGTCACACACGAATGCCCTCTCGAGAGTAAGTGGGGAAAGGCGAGAGAGAAGTTCTCTTGGCGTGAACGTGAGATGTGGTCACGTTAGAGAACATGCTATCTAAAAATAGCAATGTCTCAACGTTCATGCGACCATGCATTACCCCAATCGCCAATGCCTCTTTACTTGAACCATGCGCTCACCCAATGAGCTGGTTCAAATCGATTTGGTTCAATAACCAAATAAACCAAGCAACTAGTCCAGATCATAACAAAAACCCCTAAGGCTTAAGATCTGACCGTTCATCTCTTGATGCTCCTGATCTCACCGATCTAGCATCCATTCTCTCAATCGAAGCTTACCGATCTCAAGCCCTTATCAATCAAACATGATCAGACTGGATCTCACTTACAATCAGAGATTAAATCCCTTTAAACTGAACCCAAACAATTCAGTCCACACGATCGGACTTAAGTAAGCCATATCATCAAATTGTGCGACCCTAAGGGTTTCCTTTAAATGTCGGTAATGATAACTTACATTATCACGATCAGTGAGGGGTATCTAGCAACACATCACTGTCTCCCGATATAAAGGAAAGAGTCTTCCAAGACTACACCCAAACCACAGCACAAGTGTTAATCCAATTCACAAGGCATGCATATTTCCTTTGCCACTGGATGTTCTTATTGGACAAGCGTGCCAAGCTTGTAGCTCCAATATGATGAGCATGATTAGATCAGATGAACACTGTCACCTGGGTATGGCCATACACTTTCTCAATCATCTCATACAGAGGGGGGCCCCTTTAGAACATCACACTCCAATTAAGGAGACGGCAATCCTTTATCTATCACTAGTGCCCTAACCTGACTCAAGCTCACCATCCAAGATAGTCTATAACCATTATGTTTCAAATGATATTGAACTACCTCAAAACAATGACAATCATCATTTAGAAACACAAGTGATCTCAAGTCAGAGGAAATGTGCCACTTGTTACATTCAAGGATTATTCACATTGTGACAAGCAATTGAATATCCTAGTAGGGTCTGTCCAGTACATCCAATGTACCCATGAGTCTACATCTTATTCTATGCTCGAAGCATCCTATAAGATTAGAGCACATATTAGTCTCAATCATATCAAGGCTGTCTCATGTTCACCAAGATATCTCGACTAAGGACTTTACAGCATGTCAGCCCAGCTGAACAGCATTGAGACATTATTTAGAAGTATATGTATTGCAGCAGATAATATAACAAACTGAATAACAACCATGCCTTTATAAACATAAGAGTTTATTACATGATACTGATACAATCTCAAGGCCTCAAACATTAGCCTTAAGGGCATACCCCAACAGTGAGAATCTGATTTAGTCATGACCATGAGATTGGGTTAAAACAAGTGGTGATACACTTGTCCAATCGAATATCAGTTTGGCAAATAGACTGTTAGGGGCCACTCACTACTTGTGGATGTTGGGAAACCCCATGGATATTTTACAATTTTTACAGAGGTTACATTACATGCACAACGGAATAATATCCCCGAAATAGGCCAGTCCCAAAAACCCAGTGAAGATCGTCTTGCGAGGGGGTCGACATGATGAGATAGTAAATACCTTAGGAGCCAGATGAGGTTAATGTCAAAGTAGGCGCCCAAATGTTCGCCCTTTGCAGTCACGCACACACGGATGCCTCAAGCTCTCATCTTCCATGCCCGGTGCTAGCCTCGGGAAAAAGATCCAAGCCTTATCATGTCCTTCTAGTCTACTTGCGCCATCCTCTAGATGGGTTGCGCCAAGGAGATGAATAGAAGGTGAATGCCGCCAAACCCTAGCCCCTCTTGCACCAAGAGGAGATAGAGAAGAGTGTTTGTGGCTCTATGGGAGAGCATGATACCAACCTCCTTGCTTCTCTTGCACCAAAGGAGAATGAAGAAGATGAAGGCAACAAGATCTTCCTTCAGATGTGCCAAGAGAAGAGGTAGAGGAAGACTTTCTTGCGGCCTTGAGGAAGAGATTACTTGTGCCAAGTTGCCTTGCTCTCGTCACTTGAATTGCTCACACCAAGAGGATTCATATCACCCTTACTCTCACATATATCCTGATATATAGAGATAAGGGGCTACAACACAAGGCTTAAGGGCGCAATAAATGAATGAGGATTCAGCGAGTGTTAAGGGGAAGCGAGCAGCTAGGGTTTGCAGCAAGGAAAGACTCCAAGGAATTTCCATAAACCCCTAGCTCTCTTCCATATGCGCTCAAGACTTTCCATATAAGTCCCACAAGTCATATGCGCCTCAAGCATTGCCATAGAGGCAAGCTTTCCATCCAAGAAAGAGGGGCTAGGCGCCAATTGCTTCCTTATGAAGCAAATTACGCAACTTATCCCTATTGAGCCCCTAGGCACCAATGGGATAAGATTTATCCCCATTATACCCTTTTAGCCTATTCTCTCTTCATGACAACTTGTTATTGGGCCTCATTGGGTAATGAGTTAGCCCAAACTCCATTATATGGGTTGATTAAGCAATTGGATCCAATCCAATGCAACCCTAATCAAAATGTGACCAATCTTGGTCAATTTCGAGTCAATCTGCCAATAATAAAGTTTGGCTCCAATAACTCTCTTCCATCTCATTAGGCCCATTGGTGCTAATGAAATCTCCCAAATAGATCTGAGTTATCTAATAACTTGATCATAAGACTTTTCGATCAATACGAGAACTCGAGTATCAAGGTGTGCGACCCTATATGTTCCTCTGACATTAGCAGTGCTAACCTAAGGTCACCACAAGCAGTGAGTGGCTGCTAGTAGTGCATCGCTGCTACCCAAGTCATCAGAATCGATATCGACATCAACATCCCCATCATCGCAACTCCGTACAGATAAATTATAGTCCCTTTGTCATACTAATATCCGATTAGACAAGTGTGTCATCACTTGTTTTCACCTAATCACATGGTCATGACTAAATCAGGTTGTCACCTAGGTATGGCCATACACTTTCAGTCACAGAACCATAGAGGAGCTCCATGGATATCAAGCTTCTCTCAAGAAGGGGCAAATCCTCTGTCTGTCCATTGACCTTCTCATATAGGTCGTGACATGCTCAATAACATCTGTTATTACCTCCCAACTACGACGAGGTGTTAGGTTATATCAAAGTATGTCCATAAACATATAGAACGGTTAATGACCTCAAGTCAAGGGATCAATGCATCTCCTGTCACCTGTGAGGATAACTCATGACACCAAGTCCAAGCCTCACAGCAGGTCAGTCCAGTACATCCTCCACTGATATACACATATGTCTGTGTTAGCACCTCGTGTCAAATCAGCTCATATACCAGTCTCACAAGTACCAGAGTTGTCCCGTATCCACTTAGGTACATTGACTGGGAACAACCATTTGAGCAAAGATTTGATCTATCTCCAAGGACATTATCATGTAAGTACATAATCACAAATGTAGACAAACATTGATAATCATAATGGCAGAATAATATATTTATATATATATATATATATGTCAAGTAGTACAAAAGAAGGGTCGAAACTTGGTCTCAGGGCATACACACCAACAGTGGAGACCTTAGGTCAGCACTGCCAATATCAGAGGAGCCTACAGGGTCGCAAACATTGATACTCGAGTTCTCGTATTGATCGAGAAGCCTTATGATCGAGTTATTAGATAACTCGGATTGATTTAGGAGATTTCATCAGCGCCAATGGGCTTGATGAGATGCAAGAGAGTTATTGGAGCTAAACTTCATTTTTGGTAGGTTGACCCAAAATTGACCATGGTTGGTCACATTTGACTTTCGGTTGTATTGGATGGGATCCAATGGCTTAATCAACCTTTGTAATAAAGTTTGGGCTAGCTCATTACACAATGAAGCCCAATAACAAATTATCATGAAGGGATAACAGCCCAAAAGGGTATAATGGGGAGAACGATGTTTCTATGCTTTTCACTATTCTCACAAGCTATATTTTAATTTTCGCAAATTGCATGTATATATGGCCATGTTTTTCTTAAGAAAGAAAAATTATAGGTTTCTTATTCCTATCTTCTATTCTATTTCTTTTAGATTTTGGATTATTTTTATGATTGATTTAAGATTATAGGCGCATGTAGTTTTGTCAAGTAGGATGGGCATTATGTCCTTTGTACTAGCCGAGTCTCTTGATCTGACAAAATTGCCAGCCAATTGGTCTTTGAAATCATCATGAAACTAAATCTCACATAATCAAAAGATTTGAGATAGGAAGATGAGGAAAAGAAACTTGTTTTATGAGAAACTAAAAATTTCAGATTTTATGCTTTTCATGAGCATATAGAATTGCATGAATGAGTACGTTGTTTGTGCATGATGTTGTGATCATTAGTCAAGCCCCGTAGCGTGCTTGTGTTGTATTCTTGTTGAGAGTTCCCTAAGGGGGAGGGAAACCCTAAAGCATGCGCATATAAAACTTGCATGAGCGGAAGCAAGGGTTTCTAAAGGAATCGCATGCATGTCATATGATCAACTTCTTAAAAACTTGTATACAGAAGAAAATTCATACCAATGCCATTTCTTGGATGGCGTCTTGGAAGCAGAGAACAAAGTGGTTCTCCTCCAAAGCGTGCGCACACAAGGTGATAGATCGCCTACTTTCTTGTTGCTCCTTGTGCTAGCAAGGATCCAAGATCTCCTGATCGAATGAAGGGAGAAGAGATGATCTTTCTTGCTTGGTCGAATCCTTCTCTTGTCGTCAACACTCACACACGAGAGTGAGTCGTAGTGAGCAAAGGGGCGAGAGGCGAGAATAGGGAGACCTATTCGAACGTGAGGCGTGGTCTCATTTTGAGATCATGGCTTCTAAAAATAGCAAGCCACCACATGCGATCATGTGTTCACACCAATCAAACGATCGCAATTTCCTCTCCCCTTGAACCATGCGCTCACTTGATGAGCCGGTTCATTTCATTTGGTTCAAGGACCAAATTAAGCCAAGCCTTGATCCAGATCACATTAAACCAAAAGGCTCAAGATCTGACCATTCATCTCTTGATGCTCTTGATCTCACCGATCTAGCATCCAATCTCTCGATTGAAGCTTACCGATCTCAAGCCCTAATCAATCAAACATGATCAGACCAGATCTCACTTACAATCAGAGTTTAAATCCCATTAAACTGAACCAAAACAATTCAGTCCACACGATCTGACTCAAGTAAGCCATATCATCAAATTGTGCGACCCTAAGGGTTTCCTTTAAATGTCGGTAACGATAACTTACGTTATCACGATCAGTGAGGGGTATCTAGCAACACATCACTGTCTCCCGATATAAAGGAAAGAGTCTTCCAAGACTACACCCAAACCACAGCACAAGTGTGAACCCAAGTCACATGACATATGTGTTTCCTTTGCCACTAGATGTTCTTATTGGACAAGCGTGTCAAGCCTGTAATTCCAATATGATGAGAATGATTAGATCAGATGAAACATAGTCATCTGGGTATGGCCATACACTTTCTCAATCATCTCATCCAGGGGGCCCCTACAGAACATCACACTCCAAACAAGGAGACGGCAATCCTA
This sequence comes from Costus lasius, assembly GCA_027563935.2. Lineage (NCBI taxonomy): Eukaryota > Viridiplantae > Streptophyta > Magnoliopsida > Zingiberales > Costaceae > Costus > Costus lasius. Next base: position 63,940,858 of record CM050446.2, on the reverse strand, counting down.
TATCTATCACTAGTGCCCTAACATGACTCATGATCACTATCCAAAATAGTCTATAACCATTATGTTTCAAATGATATTGAACTACCTCAAAACAATGCCAATCATCATTTAGAAACACAAGTGATCTCAAGTCAAAGGAAATATGCCACTTGTTTGCATATAAGGATTATTCACATTGTGACAAGCAATTGAATATCCTAAGTAGGGTCTGTCCAGTACATCCAATGTACCCATGAGTCTACATCTTATTCCATGCTCGAAGCATCCTATAAGATTAGAACACACATTAGTCTCAATCATATCAAGGCTGTCTCATGTTCACCAAGATATCTCGACTAAGGACAAAACTGCATGTCAGCCAAGCTGAACAGCATTGAGACATTATTCAGAAGTATACATATTGCAGCAGATACTGTAACAACCTGAATAACAACCATTGCCTTTATAAACATAGAGTTTATATACATGATACTGAAATAATCCCAAGGCCTCAAACATTAGCCTTAAGGGCATACCCCAACACTTGTGAGGCCTGTGTGCTGCCTTTCTTTTTCTTTTATTTTATAATTAAAGGGCGAAGATTAGGGGCGCATCCTACTTGATGTCATGGCGTATGCATGAAGCTTGTGCATCTAGATTGGTGGCACATCAAGCTTTAACCAAAGTGGCGCATCCTTGCTTGATGGCACAAGTTACGGTTTGGCCGAGCCTTGTGCTTGTGTGCTATCCCCCTTGTCGCTTGCAGGGTGGTGCACATTGCTTGGAAGAAGACCCATGGCATTGACCGAACCATGGGGTGTGCTTCTAGGGTTTCCCTAGAACTACCTCAAGGGTTTGAGAGCTAAACCATGGTGTGGTGGACCTTGGAGCCAACCTTGAAGATCAAGATAGAGGTCGGCTAGGCTAGGTCTAGTTTTAGGGTCTTGTGTGCTAGGTCAAGAGTTGAACCCCTTTTGGCATGGGTTGGTTCAATGTCTTGAATGGGCCATGATCACATCATCCCTTTACTGCTTTTCTTATCTACTAAAAGAATGCTTGTGATGTTTTATCTTCATGTTATCACTATAGGATTGCATGCCTGCACTCTTAGACATAAGATAAAACCAAGAGGATGAGACCTCAAAAACCCTTAATCAAATATCAAGTCCAGTAGCCTTCTAACTCGTAGCCCTCATCAAGCTATCAATCAGTGGTATTGTGAACTATTTCCCACCCTTGTGGGACACACCCAGTTATCTTTAGAAGGTGTGTGGTGACAATGGTTTCCCCAGTCCAGTTTCAACCTAGACGTGCTTTCGCAAGAAAACTCATTGGCCCTGGGCATAACGGTTGGGAATGGACTTGACAAGATTTTCACATGTGCTGGCACATAATAAAACTCTATAGGCATAGTTGAGACGTTAGGGTTTCATGTTGTATCCAGCCCTCACTGGAAATGAAATGCCTAGACTATCTTAATAAGGGGAGTTGCCAAGAGCAATCGACCATCGTGCCCACCTTAAGAAGCATGGGTCACTTTGTGCATCTCATCCCACCCTTGTGGGATGCAAAGCCTCATGTGAAATAAGGACCCCATCTCACTAAGAAATCATGGATTTCCCAATTGACTTTGTGGGTTGTCAATTCGACTAAAATAGTGGGAGCCATGGTCATTTAAAACAAGTCCAGTTTAAATGACTTAAAGTAGTACTAATATGATCTTCTTGGTTGAACAATAGAGGATTGTCACTGCGATCCCTTCTTGAGAAGGATAAGTTGGTTGGATCCAACTTCATGGACTAGCATTGGAACGTGAGGTTAGCCCTTAAGCTCGAGAAGAAGCTATATGTCCTTGAGCGGCCTCTTCCTGTGGCTCCTGCGCCTAATGCTCGAACGGTAGACAGGGATGCTATTAGAAAGCATCAGGATGAGTCTTTGGAAGTAGCATGTCTCATGCTAGCCACTATGGCACTTGAACTTTAAGTGCAATATGAGGAGCAGAATGCTTTCAGATGATTACTCATTTTAAATAGATGTTCGAGGCTCAGGCTAGAACTGAGAGATATGACACTACCAAAGCATTCTTTTGGTGCAAGTTGTCTGAGGGTGTGTTGTGTCCGCAAGTGCACGGATACTTCGAGTAATAAAAAGATATCAAACCACAGAGACTTACGTGTTAAGTACCGAATAGTTGTTTTCTCACTTGCTAAGGAATCGATTATGATGCAAGTAAATGATAGGAAGAGCGTACAGATAATCAGAGAGAGAAGCTAGGACTAGGGTTTCATCCACCTTAATTTCAATGACTAGATATAATTAAGTGTTTGCCAGGGTATTCTTATTATGATAAAGATATAATTTACTTCATAAAGAAATTATCTCGCTTTCGTGTAGACAACTTACAAAGAACCAATCCTCACTTTCGTGCAGAATTTATTCAATGCTAAAGATAAGTAAATCTTTGATAACGAGATTTAAGATCACTTTCATGCATCCAATCTCTATATCAAAATCTCAAGTGAAAACTACATATTTTCATACTATAGTTTCACAGGTTCTACTTAAGGTTCTCCAATGATCCGATACTTAATTTCTTACAATATCTTCATGTTTAACTCATTAATAACTCCTAGATCAAATTATCAACAAGTCAATAAACTTCTAAAATCTAGAAATAAGAACAAACTTAATTTCTTACGATGAGTTCCTAAAGCTAAATTTTAGGGTTCCAAGTTTTGTAAATCGCTTTTCAGTCCATATTACAAAAACTCCAATACATGTTGATAATATGAAACTAGAAAGAATTAAAGGCAATCATCACATAAGTAGAATTATCATAGTAAAATTATCCCAACAAAATTAGAATCATCTAGTCATTAAGAAATTAAGGGAAATACACCCCCATGTCCCAAGAAACTTATGCTACCATGGAGTTAAAGATACAATAAAAATTCATAAAAATATAAAAAAAGAGAGAATAAGGGTTTACTGTAATCACCGGGGTGTGAAAAAATTCTCAACCCGTGATTTTGCAAATTTTCAAGTTGCTACAGTAGTTGCTACAGTACCGTCACCGTGCTCTACTACAGTAAAATCATGATTTACTATCCCGCCCGAAACATGTTTCTTCGATTTCTCCCTTGATCGAAGTCCTTTCGATCTTAAATTTTTGGTGTATCCTCTCCTCCTATGGACGAAGTTTTCCTGTAAATTTTGCGGCCTAAGGTGGCCTCTACGCCGCTCAGCGAGAGGCCGAGCCCTTGGGACGCCCTTGTTGATTTCTCCCTCGATTCTTGATGAAATTTGATCCTTCCTATCCTCAAATCTTCTTCTCGATTTATAGAAGAGTCCCCTTTTTACTGTATTTAATTGCTGCCCTAGATCTTCTGATTTTGCATCACAAAAATCGGGCTTTGGAGCAGCTGCGGAAGTGTTATGTGGAAAATTTCCATGAAATTACGGCCCATAAAAATATTACGGCAGTGTCGTAATTTATTCTGTGAATTTTTGGGCATAAATTATGACCTGTAAAAATAATTACGGCCCGTAATTTCTTTTGTGTATGTCTGAGTAGAAAATTGACGGGCAGCTTCATTTCGATGTCTGGAATTCATTCGTCCGCTCAGATCTTTCAAAATCCATCAAAATTAGGCACTTTTTACTTGAAAATGATGAAAAATAAGAAATGGTGTAGATTCCACAATATTTGACAAATAAGTCTTAAAAACAAGCAAAAAAGCATGAATATGACACAAAAAGACCAATCAAATGACACAAAATATACTATGAATTTTCGTGTCATCAAGGTGCGCCAGTGGGACCCCATATGGTCTTGTTGATTGGGCAAGTGGATCATCTCAGGAGACTGGGGCACGCTATAGATAACGAGCTAGTTGTGGATCTTATTCAATAGTCCCTGACCCCTAGCTTCAGTCCGTTTATCAAAAATTTTAACATGAATCGGATTGAGTGCACAAGGGAGGAGCTATTGAATATTCTCCGAACAACCGACCGAGAGGTGGGAAAGACCAAGCCCAATTTTATTCTTTTGGTCCCTACGATCAAGAAGATAAAGAAAAAGGTAAGGCACGTGCTAAGGGCAGTGCCAAAGGTCCAACCAAAGCACTGAAGAAAAAGGCTAGGAAATCAAAGGAACAGAGGTGCTTCCTGAAAGTTCCCTAAGGGGAGGGAAACCCTAGACATGCGCATATAAAACTTGCATGGGCGGAAGCAAGGGTTTCTAAAGGAATCGCATGCATGTCATATGATCAACTTCTTAAAAAATTGTATACATAAGAAAATTCATACCGATGCCATTTCTTGGATGGCGTCTTGGAAGCAGAGAACAAAGTGGTTCTCCTCCAAAGCGTGCGCACACAAGGTGATAGATCGCCTACTTTCTTGTTGCTCCTTGTGCTAGCAAGGATCCAAGATCTCCTGATCGAATGAAGGGAGAAGAGATGATCTTTCTTGCTTGGTCGAATCCTTCTCTTGTCGTCAACACTCACACACGAGAGTGAGTCGTAGTGAGCAAAGGGGCAAGAGGCGAGAATAGGGAGACCTATTCGAACGTGAGGCGTGGTCTCATTTTGAGATCATGGCTTCTAAAAATAGCAAACCACCACATGCGATCATGTGTTCACATCAAGTGAACGATCGCAATTTCCTCTCCCCTTGAACCATGCGCTCACTTGATGAGCCGGTTCATTTCATTTGGTTCAAGGACCAAATTAAGCCAAGCCTTGATCCAGATCACATTAAACCAAAAAGGCTCAAGATCTGACCATTCATCTCTTGATGCTCTTGATCTCACCGATCTAGCATCCAATCTCTCGATCGAAGCTTACCGATCTCTAGCCCTAATCAATCAAACATGATCAGACCAGATCTCACTTACAATCAGAGTTTAAATCCCATTAAACTGAACCAAAACAATTCAGTCCACACGATCTGACTCAAGTAAGCCATATCATCAAATTGTGCGACCCTAAGGGTTTCCTTTAAATGTCGGTAACGATAACTTACGTTATCACGATCAGTGAGGGGTATCTAGCAACACATCACTGTCTCCTGATATAAAGGAAAGAGTCTTCCAAGACTACACCCAAACCACAGCACAAGTGTGAACCCAAGTCACTTGACATATGTGTTTCCTTTGCCACTGGATGTTCTTATTGGACAAGCGTGTCAAGCCTGTAATTCCAATATGATGAGAATGATTAGATCAGATGAAACATAGTCATCTGGGTATGGCCATACACTTTCTCAATCATCTCATCCAGCGGGCCCCTACAGAACATCACACTCCAAACAAGGAGACGGCAATCCTATATCTATCACTAGTGCCCTAACATGACTCATGCTCACTATCCAAGATAGTCTATAACCATTATGTTTCAAATGATATTGAACTACCTCAAAACAATGCCAATCATCATTTAGAAACACAAGTGATCTCAAGTCAGAGGAAATATGCCACTTGTTTGCATATAAGGATTATTCACATTGTGACAAGCAATTGAATATCCTAAGTAGGGTCTGTCCAGTACATCCAATGTACCCATGAGTCTACATCTTATTCCATGCTCGAAGCATCCTATAAGATTAGAACACACATTAGTCTCAATCATATCAAGGCTGTCTCATGTTCACCAAGATATCTCGACTAAGGACAAAACTGCATGTCAGCCAAGCTGAACAGCATTGAGACATTATTCAGAAGTATACATATTGCAGCAGATACTGTAACAACCTGAATAACAACCATTGCCTTTATAAACATAGAGTTTATATACATGATACTGAAATAATCCCAAGGCCTCAAACATTAGCCTTAAGGGCATACCCCAACACTTCCACTATGGCGAGTAGGGTCAGTGGAGGAGGGACTGCAAGCAACTTCATAATGAGGAGAGGAAAGGCAAGGACTTGTCTTCTAGCTCAGGTATTTATGTTACCGAAGTCAACCTTTCTACTTCTATGTCATGGGTATTGGATAGCATGTGGAGCACATATTTGTACAAATATGCAGGGGCTCAAGAAAAGTATATCGGTTCGGCCTAGAGAGATTGACCTATGGGTTGGAAACGAGGCACAGGTTGCTACTGTTGCTGTAGGAATTTTAACTCTCTCCATGCCTTCTGGACTTTAGTTAGAGTTAGATCATTGCTATTATGTACCTTCGCTTACTAAAAACATTGTATTCATTCCTTGCTTAGCAAAGAAAGGATTTAAGTTTGAAATAAAAGAGAACTCTTGTTCTTTTTCATTTGCAAATATGTTTTATGTGAAGGGTACATTATGCAATTGTTTGTATGCCTTGGACATAGATAGCTCTATTTGTAACATAAATAGTAAGAGGATCAAACTAAGTGGTTCAGTTGGTGCTTTCCTATGGCATTGTCGATTAGTCTATATAAACAAGAATCGCATTTAACAACTCCATGCAAATGGGTTGTTAAATTCAAGTTCCTTTGAGGAATTTGATACATGTGAACCTTATTTATTAGGAAAGATGACAAAGGCACCTTCACCAAGACTGGTAAGAGAGCAGGAGGTTTATTGGATCTTATACATAGTGATGTGTGTGGGCCATTCAATAAATAACCCAGAGGAGAGTACAACTACTTCATCACATTTACTGATGACTTCAGTAGATATGGTTATGTCTATTTGATGAAAGATAAGTCTGAATCCTTTGAGAAATTTAAGGAGTTCAAACATGAAGTAGAGAACCAGCTTGGGAGATCTATCAAAACTCTTCGATCAGATCATAGTGGAGAGTACCTAAGCGGTGAGTTCTTTGACTATCTTAGAGAGTGTGGGATCTTATCCCAACTCACTCCTTCTGGAACACCTCAATGGAATGGTGTGTCTGAAAGGAGAAATCAAACCTTGTTGGACATGGTTCAATCTATGATGAGTCATGCAACTCTACCTCCCTCATTTTGGGGTTTTGCACTTGAGATAGCTTCTCTTATACTAAATAAAGTTCCATCTAAGAGTGTCTCCAAGATACCATACGAGATATGGAATGGGAGACGCCCTAACCTCTCTTTTATCAGGATCTGGGGATGTGAGACTTATGTCAAATGTCAGGATTCTAGCAAGCTAAAACCTATATATGATAAATGTGTGTTTGTGGGGTATCCTAATGAAACTAAAGGATACTACTTCTATGTCCCTACCGAGAACAAAATCTTTGTTGCTCGGGGAGCTGTCTTTCTAGAGAAATATTTTCTCATGAAAGAGGTTAGTGGGAGGAAGTTTCACTTGGACGAGGTCCAAGTGCAACCACAAGACACTGAGATGGAACCTGAGCCACCTGCACCGGTTGCTAGGCAGCCTGAGGCTTAGATATAGGTCCCACACAAGTCTGGGAGGATTCGTTGTGCACTTGAGAGGCATGGGTCACTGCCGACCCAACACGATAGGATCTTCTTCATCGTAAATGAGCCCAGGACCTATGATGAGGTGGTCGCTGGACCGGACTCCGAGAGATGGCTTGAGGCTATGCGATCCAAGATGGATTCCATGTCATCTAACCAAGTCTGGTATTTGGTTGAGCTACTTGATAGGGTAAAACCCATAGGCTGTAAAAGGATCTTCACCAGGAAGACTAACATGGATAGCAATATAGTTACCTATAAGGGTAGACTAGCGGCTACAGGATTCAGACAAGCCCACGGGCTGGACTATGATGAAACCTTCTTGCCAGTTGCCATGATCAAGTCCATTCGGATACTACTTGCTATAGCTGCATATCATGACTATGAGATATGGCAGATGGATGTTAAGACAGTGTTCCTTAACGGGAAGCTGACAGAGGATGTGTACGTGACACAACCTGATGGCTTCATCCATCCTGCATATGCGAATAAGGTCTACAGGATAAAGAAATCCATTTATGGATTAAAGCAAGCATCTCAAAGTTGGAATCTTTGGTTTGATGAAGCTGTGAGAGATTATGGCTTTATCAAAAGCGAAGATGATGCCTGTGTATATAGAAAATTCAGTGGGAGCTTGGTGACTTTTATGGTATTATATGTCGATGACATACTGCTCATCGGAAATGACATCCCTAGTCTTCAATCTGTGAAGACATGGTTAGGGAAGTGTTTCGAGATGAAGGACTTAGGGGAGGCCGCCTATATCCTAGGCATGAGGATCTACCGGGATAGATCCAAGAGGCTCCTAGCCCTTAGTTAGAGTATCTACATTGATAAGGTCCTGGAGAGGTTCTACTTGGAGCAATCCAAGAAGGGGTACCTTCCAATGAGACATAGTCTTACTCTCTCAAAGAGTCAATGTCCCACCACACAGGCTAAGAGGGATGAGATGAGTCGAGTGCCCTATGCTTCGGCAGTGGGATTGATCATGTATGCAATGTTGTGTACTAGGCCACACGTGGCTTATGTTATGAGCATAACAAGCTGATACAAATCCAATCTAGCTCTACATCACTAGGTGGCAGTAAAGAACATCTTGAAGTATTTGAGAAGAACTAAGGTCTTGTTCTTAGTGTATGGGGGATAGGAAGAGCTCAGTGTTCAGGGATACACTGATGCGTCGTTCCACTCTGACCCTGATGACTTAAGATCATAGGCAGGCTATGTGTTCAAGATGAATGTAGGCGCTGTATGCTGGAAAAGCTTCAAGCAATCCACTATAGCTAATTCTACAACCGAGGCTGAGTATGTCGCTACTTCTGAGGCAACAAAAGAAGCCGTTTGGATGAGGAAGTTCATTTCTGATCTTCAGATGGTTCCATCTACCATGGATCCCATTGAGCTCTATTGTGACAACAATGGGGCTATTGAACAGGCATAGGAACCACGGTCTCATCAAAGGTCCAAACACATACTCAGGAGATTTCACCTGATTAGAGAGATTATTGACCGAGGTGATGTCAAGATTAGCATAGTTGACACAAAGAACAATCTAGTGGACCAACTTGTTGGTGTATATGCCCTAGGACCTAGTTTTGGTCAACTTATGTACTACTTCACATTGATATTTATATATATCATTCTGGCATTGTCGTTATCATTGTTTGTCTACACCTACGATTGTGTACTTACATGATAATGTCCCTGGAGACAGATTGGATCTGTGCTCAAATAATTGTCCCCAGTTGATGTACCTGAGTGGATATGGGACAGCACTGGTACTTGAGAGACTGGTATGTGGGCTGGTTAGGCACGTGGTGCTAACGCAGACACATGGGTATATCATTGGAGGATATACTGGATAGACCCGCTATGAGGCTATGACTTGGTGTCATGAGTTATCTTCATAAGTGACAGGAGATGCATTGATCCCTTGACTTGAGGTCATTGATCATTCTATATGGTTAGGGACTTGCTTTGATGCAACCTAACACCTTGCCGTAGATGGGAGGTCATAACGGTTGTCATTGAGCATATCACGACCCATATGAGAAGGTCAATGGACAGACATAGGATTTGTCCCTTCCTTAGGGAAGTATGATATCCATGGAGCTCCTCTATGGTTCTATGACTGAAAGTGTATGGCCATACCCAGGTGAGAACCTGTTTTAGTCATAGCCATGTGATTGGATGAAAACAAGTGGTGACACACTTGTCCAATCGGATATCAGTTCGGCAAAGAGATTGTAATGCATCTGTACCTAGTTGCGATGATGGGGATGTCGATGTCGATATCCATTCCAATGACCTGGGTAGCAGCGATGCACTGCTAAGTGCCACTCACTGCTTATGATGACCTTTGGTCAGCACTGCCAGCGTCAAAGGAACCTACAGGGTCGCACACCTTGATACTTGAGTTCTCGTATTGATCGGGAAGCCTTATGATTGAGTTATTGGATAACTCGGATCTAATTGGGAGATTTCGTCAGCGCCAATGGGCCTGATGAGATGGAAGAATATTATTGGAGCCAAACTTCATTTTTGGCAGGTTGACCTGTATTTGACCATGGTTGGTCACATTTGGATTAGGGTTGCATTGGATTGGATCCAAGTGCTTAATCAACCCATGTAATGAAGTTTGGGCTAGCTCATTATCCAATGAGGCCCAATAATAAGTTGTCATGAAGAGGAGAAAGGCTAAAAGGGTATAATGGGGACAAATCTTCTCCCCTAGGCGCCTATGGCCATAATGGGGAGAAGTGGCGCAATTTGCTTCATTAGGAAGCAATTGGCGCCTCCCCATTAATCCCTTATGGTATGAATGCCTCTATGGCATTACTAGGGGCGCAAGGCAAGGCCTTGGCGCACAAAGAAAGACATGGGCTCTAAAAGGAATGGTTGAATGAGAATTATGGAAATGTCTTGGAGACTTTCCTTGTCTCAAACCTTCTCATCCTAGCCGCCCACTTGTCTTCATCCTAGCCTTTCATAAACCGCCTCTTGCCCTATAAAAGAGCACCTAGCCGAGCCCTCTTGTGAGTGATCAATCCTTGAAGGCGTGAACACAAGAAGAGGGGCGAGTGCTAGGAGCAAGGGCGCATCTTCCTTCTTTCATAACCGCAAGCCTCTCCCTCCTTTCCTCTTGGCGCAAGGAGCTTAGTGCTTGGCGGCTTGGGTAGTTTCCTTCTTCCCTTGGCGCATCTTTGATCTTGGTGGCGCAAGTGAAGTAGAGCATCTCCCTAAGGCTTGGATCTTCTTCCCGAGGCTAGCACCGGGCGTGGAAGTGTTGGGGTATGCCCTTAAGGCTAATGTTTGAGGCCTTGGGATTGTAATAGTATCATGTATAAACTCTTATGTTTATAAAGGCAATGGTTATTATTCAGATTGTTACATTATCTGCTGCAATAAGTGTTCTTCTGAATAATGTCGCAATGCTGTTCAGCTAGGCTGACATGCTATATGTCCTTAGTCGAGATATCTTGGTGAACATGAGACAACCTTGATATGATTGAGACTAATATGTGTTCTAATCTTATAGGATGCTTCGAGCATGGAATAAGATGTAGACTCATGGGTACATTGGATGTACTGGACAGACCTGTAAGATCCAAGGATCTTAAGTCCTGGTAAGCATTATTTTTGATTTAAATAAACTCGTAGGCTGTGATATTGTGTTCATGATTTAAATAAAATTATTGACTGTGATATTTTCTATGTATTGGTTGTTAATAGTTAATTAACTAGAGATTTTGGTTGTTAACTTATAGTTAATTAAATTAGAGATTTTTGGATGTTAATGTTAATTAATTAACTAACTTATTGGATGTTAATTTTCAGTTAATTAATTAGAGTTTATTGGTTAATTAATTAGACTTTATTGGTTAATTAACTAGCTTATTGGATATTAATTAAATCCTTATTGGATTTGCGTTTAAGTGAATTCATTAAATGGATGTTAATTTAAATTCTTATTGGACTTTCACTTAAACTATGGGTTATTGGGTTAGATGGATATTAGATTTAAAATTCGAATTAGTTAGTTAAATGGATTAAACCCTATTTGAATTAATTGGTTAATGGGTTAAAAATTAAAAACCGAAATGTTAAGTGGGAATTTTCGGCTAGGGTAGAGTTTTTGGCGAAATTGTTGGCTTGGAAGAAACCTTGGGCGACGGCTAGGAGGAAGAAGGCGATCTTGGTGTTCTTGGAATTATTGAGGTGATTTTCTTCATCTTCTTCCCTTGGCGAATTTCCTTGAGGTGAAGAAGCTTCCTTGGCGAGTTCTTGGAGATCCTTTGGGCGACATCAAGGCTTTAGACGATTTTTTTTGTGTGGAGGATTTTCGGTTTAAGAGGTGAGTGGGGTGTCTTAATTGATTTCTAGCAATTTGGTTGTGTTAATTGATGCATTAGATTGACTAGAAATTTTACCATGTTAAAAACCGAAAACTCAAGACTTCTCTTTGTTATAAACCGAAAGTTACAATGGTATAATTATCATGAAAACTCAAGACTCCTTGTTAACTAAGGTTTTATTTAAGTTGGAAATTTTATCATGCTAAAAACCAAATTATGATGTATCTTCATGAAAACAGAAAATTTGTATAGGTGTATATCTCATGAAAACCGAAACTTGTAGCTTGAAATTTAAGGTATTTTTATAGGGAATTTTGGTAGCATTAAACCATTGAATTGGGAGTATGAAATTCTTATTAACTAGGTATTTTATAGGGAATTTGGTAATATTAAATCATTGATTTTTGGTAGCATGAAAATCTTGTTAACTAAGGTTAATATTTTAAGTAGATATTATGTTTGAAATCGTGGGCTATATGTGTTATAATTTTAATCCTATATAATGTATTCTTAAATGGTTAACTAGGGTTTAAATTTATATATATGTTGTATTTTAATCCTATGTTAAATTTTTGAATGCCCTGATAATTGCCAGTAATGCTAATAATTTTATGGTCATGTATTTTGTTTGAGAAATTTGGGTGATAACATAGCAAGGTTAGACTGAACTCATCAGCACGAAACCTAAGGACTACACTTTTCTGTGATTTTTGAATATTCTATGATTTTTGAATATTATGTGATTTTTGAATATTCTGTGATTTTTGAATATTATGTGATTTTTGAATATTATGTGATTTATGAATATCATGTGATTATGTGATTTTTAATATTATGTGGTTATGTGAATTATGAATATTATGTGTTGTGATCATGGAATGGTTAGGACTAAGGCTAAGTGTAACTGTGTACTCAAGGGGATAGTCTATATGTGATATGTTAAGGGTTTGAATTTCAGCCCTGTATTGTGATATGTGAAGGGGGTTGATGTTCAGCCTGCCTGTTATGATTATTGTGATGGGGGTTGATGTTCAGCCTGCCCGATATGATTATTGTGATGACTATCCTAGAGTCTAGTTGACACTTAGGAGTCCACCTTTGTGATATAAGATATAAGATGTGTCTGTTGTCCAGTAGGAACCCTTTGGGAGAATGAGTTTTGACGCAAAGTGCCATGTCTTGGTCGGACAGGGGGCCACCTCTTGATGTCATCACTCTTTTGTGTTATGGGGTGTCGTAGAGCAAAGTGCCACGTCATGACCTGGCGGGGGCCACCTCTTGAATCTACACATCTTTTTGTGTTATGGGGTGTAGTAGAGCAAAGTGCCACGTCGTGACCTGGCGGGGGCCACCTCTTGATTCTATACACTGTCCATCTATATGTTGCATGCAGGCTTCTCCCAGTGCTTAGGCCAAAGCCGGGTTAGACCATGATGGTCACTACTGAATATGCTGGACAACTAGGTTAACTAAGTGGTTAATGTGTACAGTGGTTTAGAGTGTAGCTCTAGAACCTTAGTTACTCTATGGGGACAGTTGTGTGATGTCTTGGCAGTGTATACTTGATTGTTCGTATGTGTTTTGTTCTTTAATTTTGTTATATGTTGATATGATAATCTGTTAAAGATTTTTTAAAATAATCTGCCTGTATTTTTGAATGTATGCTATGGATGGTCGTTTGAGACTATCCACTCACTGGGCTGTGTAGCTCACCCCTCAATGTTTTCAGGTGTAGAACAGGGGCGCACTGCATGAGTTAGCATGTTATACGGATATTGTGATTCTCCATGCTGGTTGGATGTATAACTTTTGTGCTTAATTAACTGAGGCCGGATGTGGCCGAATTATATGAACTTGGGTTGCCAGTTGTGGCCAAACTATGTGTGAACTTGTGTTGCCGGTTGTGGCGGTTTTGATATTATGATTTTTTTGTGTCACCGCGGGCTTTGGCCTGGTTTCGGTGTTTGGTATCACTGTGAAACTTTATGGAATCGACGTTGTGATTTTGTTTTGAATTTCAGTTTGATGTGTATTTTTGCAATCGGTTTTGATATACATGTAACTTGCATATGTCTAGTGCAAGTATTGCGTGGTGGCAGGTACCTTTATGAATTGTGTTTCTTGGAGATTGTATGTATGGATTTTTGAAAATTTTCAGATCGTGTTTCTTGAACTCGGTTTTACCTAGCATGTGAATCGATCTTGTATGACACATCCTGTTTCTTCTGTGATTTGTGTTGCTTGTTTGGGGTTAAGATAACGGGATGTTACAAGACCCTACTAGGATATTCAATTGGTTGTCACAATATGAATAATCCTTGAATGTAACAAGTGGCACATTTCCTCTGACTTGAGATCACTTGTGTTTTCTAAATGATGATTGTCATTGTTTTGAGGTAGTTCAAAATCGTTTGAAACATAATGATTATAGACTATCTTGGATGGTGAGCTTGAATCATGTTAGGGCACTAGTGATAGATAAAGGATTGCCGTCTCTTTAATTGGAGTGTGATGTTCAAAAGGGGCCCCCTGGATGAGATGATTGAGAAAGTGTATGGCCATACCCAGATGACTATGTTCATCTGATCTAATCATGCTCATCATATTGGAACTACAGGCTTGACACGCTTGTCCAATAAGAACATCCAGTGGCAAAGGAAACATGTATGCCTAGTGAAGGAGATTCACACTTGTGCTGTGGTTTGGGTGTAGTCTTGGAAGACTCTTTCCTTTATATCGGGAGACAGTGATGTGTTGCTAGATACCCCTCACTGATCGTGATAACGTAAGTTATCGTTACCGACATTTAAAGGAAACCCTTAGGGTCGCACAATTTGATGATATGGCTTACTTAAGTCAGATCGTGTGGACTGAATTATTTGGGTTCAGTTTTAAAGGGATTGAATCTCTGATTGTAGGTGAGATCTGGTCTGATCATGTTTGATTGATTAGGGCTTGAGATCGGTAAGCTTCGATCGAGAGATTTGATGCTAGATCGGTGAGATCAAGAGCATCAAGGGATGAACGGTCAGATCTAGAACCTTAGGGTTTAATTAGATCTGGACTACATGCTTGGGCTGATTTGGTTTGGTCATTGAACCAAATGCAATTGAACCATGGCTTGGTTCAAAGAGGATAAAGAGGAGCGATCGGTTCACTTGGAGTGAACGCAAGAATGATCGCATGAACGTATGGAGTCAAAGACTTTCCATTTTTAGAAGTCGGTTTTTCCATCTTGGGAAAACGTCTCCACGTTTGATGAAAATGTCTCCACTTCGTTTTCGAGACGTCTTCATGCCTCTTCCTCTCGACGACACACGGGGGTGTGAAGGTGGAAAAAACACTTTGGAGAAAGTTCGGCCAAGCAAGTCTTCATCCTTCCATTCCTTTCCATATGAGAAGAAAACTTTGGAGCCTTGCTAGCACAAGTCGCGCCAAAGGAGTAGGCCTTCTTCCTCTTGTGTGCGACAGCCTTTGGAGAAGATTCAATTGATTCTTTGCTTCCAAGTTGCCATCCCTTCATGGCTATGGTATGATCTCTCATATCCTAAAGTTGATCATATGGCTCTAATATGCGATCCTAGAAACCCTTGTTTCCGCCCATGCTTGTTAGATGCGCATGTTTAGGGTTTCGACTCCCCTAGCTTTAGGGGTTCCTTCTTCCCTTGGCGCATCTTTGATCTTGGTGGCGCAAGTGAAGTAGAGCATCTCCCTAAGGCTTGGATCTTCTTCCCGAGGCTAGCACCGGGCGTGGAAGAAGAGAACTCAAGAGATCCGTGTGTGTGAGACTGCAGAGGGCGCACACTTGGGCGCCTACATCGGCATCACTCCAAATTGCTCTTAAGGTATTTCCTAACTCATCGTGTCGACTCCCTTGCTTGCGATCTTCACTGGGTTTTTGGGACGGGCCTGTTTCGGGGACATTCTTCCGCTGCGTAAAATGTATGTCCATGACTCTGAAAATTGTAAAATGTCCCCGGGGTTTCCCAATAGTGGTATCAGAGCGACTTGCAAGACTCGAACGATGTTTTATGCTTTTCTTTCATGCTCACATGCCATATCTCTATTTTCGTAAATAGCATGATGCATGGCAAACGATTTTTCTAAGTAGGAAAAATTAGGGTTTCTTGTTTCTATCATCCTCTCAATCTCTTTTGGATTTTTGGACTATTTTTCTTGTTTGATTTAAAGATCAAATGCGAACGTAATTTTGTCAAGTAGGACGGGCATTGTGTCTTCGGACTGGCCAAGTCTCTTGATCTGACAAAATTGCCAGCCGAAAGGATCTCTGAAATCATCATGAAAAATAAATCGCAATAAACCAAAAGATTTGTGAGAAGAAGATGAGAAAAAGAGACTAGTTTTATGAAAAAGTAAAATTTCAGATTTTATGTTTTTCATGAGCATGTAGAATTGCATGAGTAAATGCCTTGATTATGCATGATGTTGTGATCATTAGTCAAGCCCCCTTAGTGATGGGGGTAGAGACCATGACCCAAGAAAATATAAATGGAGCTTAAGGCTACCCTAGTTTATGGGTACCCTAAGGCACCTTTGCATTGCATGCATCATGTAGCTACATTTGGTAAGTTTTATACTTTGTTTTGTATTTTTCTTTTATGGAAATTATGTTGCATCATACTAGAATTAGTGCATGTCATAATGTTGCATCCTAGTAGGAGTAGTGTAATAAGCATTTACAAGTCATGTGGATAAGCTCAAAGTTAGCTCAAAGCTCACTACAACAAGCTAGCTCCAATTATGGCAAGCCACTTCAAAGCCAAAGTTCAAAGTGAAGTCTTGAGATGAAGCACTTCAACTCACCTTTCCATTGAAGTATAATGCCACCTTGGCATCCAAGAATTCGGTTCCAATCTCAACTCATCAAAGGATATGCGCTCATTCAAAGGCTCTCCATCAAATCCCTTAAATCAAGGAATCAAGTTGCGTTCACACCTTGGAAGGAAAGAGCCACGCCAATTCAAGAAGCAATACCACCTCATGAATCCAATTAAGGGAAGATCACCAAAGCAATTCGTCCATGGCCAAAGAAGGAAGGATTGTCACCTTCTCTTGTCGCCCAAGCAAAGAGAATTCACCAAGCAAAGAAGGAATTCAGCCACAACAAAAAATGGCAAGTTTCAAAGCCATCCACTCGCTCATTACAAACAAGGAAAGACATTTAAGGAAAGAATTTTGAATTTGAAAGCTTCAGCCCCAAAGGAATTCGCCCAAACCAAAGAAGGAAGGAAAGCTAGCACCTTAGCCGAACATGCAAGAAAGTCTTCAAGCAAATTCGGCCACACCATCTCTACAAACAAATAAGGGAAATTTTCAAGGCAAATCACAATCAAAGGAGCCATTGCCTCGACAAAGCATTGAAGACTATTATTTCTTTCTTAATTTGCCCTTTTGTAAAGTTGAGGAAAATGTCTACAAACTCTTGTAATCGCATGGAACTTGTAGAATGATTTTGATAATGAAATGTTGATTAGTTGCCTAGCAACCTTGGGTGCTTGCGTCGCCCTCCCCTTTCCCCTTCTCCTCTGAGGTGCTTGTGTCACCTATCTCCACTTCTTCCCCAAGGGCCAAGGTTCCCTTCGCTAACCGTTTCTACAAAGACATCTCCATCAACTTGGCGCTTGGATCATCTTCTTCAACCAACAAGGGGCGCACCTCCATCTTCTTCAACCTCTTGTGGCGCATCTCCATCATCATCTCAACAAGTGGCGCATCTCCTCTTCAAAGGACTTCATCATCCACTTTGGCACCTCTCCATCTTCTCCAATCTCTTGTGGCGCACCTCCTTCATCTTAAAACCTTAGTGGCGCAACCTCTTCTAAAGGACTTCTTGTGACTCTCGGCCTCCAAAGAAAAGCAAGCTAAGTATTATAATCCTCTAATGATAGTGCTTCTTTCATAACACCTTGTTTGTTTGAGCATCTTACTACACCTTGTTCTTTGTTTTCTAGGAAGATGGCGCAAGGATTTGAAGGACCACATGGCCACATGAACTCATGTTGATGCAAGCTTTCCTCTTCCCCTCTTTAGAATAGTCTTATTATTGTTTAGGCAAGAGGAACTTGGAGGCTTAACCTCCCCTTTTGATTTCGTCATTGTAAAGGACTTGGACTTTAAATTTTATTTGATGCTCACGCATGTGTGAGTTTGTTGTGTTGGTGTGTTTGTAATGAAGCAATTCCTTCCATCAGAGTAGGACCGTTGAAGATCGGGAAGGACGATCCTTCTATTCTCAAGGATCGCACGGTGAGCGCTTCTTTACAATATTGTCTTAATGTTATAGAAATGCATGTTTAGTCATAGGTTTGCTTAGTCTTTAGAATCGCATGCTTAATGTTAGCCTAATGTTAGTTGCATGTTTAGCGTTAGATCACATGTTTAGTGTAATGTAGTTTTTATACAAGCATAATTCGGTTTTTATCATAAAATACCAAAAACAAGTATTTTTGAAAACCCCATAGTAATCTTGCATGCTAGCTTTTTTTATCTCAAATATATTTTTCATGCTAGCCCAAGTTGCATGCTTCCCCCCTGCATCACTTAGCATGCCTGCGATGTATCCTCGTGAGGCCTACGTGCCGCTTTTCTTTTTGCTAAGAAGAAGATTAGGGTGGCGCATGTACTTGGACCTTGATGCTCGCATCTTGCTTGATGGCCCAAGCATGCAAGGTGGCGTATGCAAGTTGGTGCTTGGTTGCTTGGAGGCGCAAGAAAGCTTGGCCAAACCTCTTTTGGTTTAAAAGCTAGCCATCTTGGCCCCTTGCATAGTGGCACACCTTCCTTGGAGGAAGACCATGGCATTGGCCAAACCTATGGGGAACTTTTAAAGTGTACCTCTAGGGTTTGAGAGCTAAACCATGAGAGAAGGACCTTGGAGCCAACCTTGAAGTTCAAGCTAGAGGTCGGCTAGACTAGGTCTAGTTTTTGGGGCTTGAGTTCTAGGACAAGAGTTGAACCTATTTCATGGCATGGATTGGTTCAATGTCTTGAATAGGATATGATCACATCATTCTTTACTGCTTTTTATTATTATCTGCAGATGCATGCCTGAAATGTTTTATCGTTATGTTATCACCATAGGATTGCATGCCTGTAATGATAGACATAAGATAAAACTGAGATGATGAGACCTTAAACAAAAACCCTCAATTAAAATATCAAGTCTAGTAGCCTTCTAACACGTAGCCCTCACTAAGCTATCGATCAGTGGAGTTGTGAATTGTTTCCCACCCTCGTGGGACACACCCACTTATCTTTAGAAAGTGCATGGTGGCAATGGTTTCCCCAGTCCAGTTTTAACCTGGGCGTGCCTTCACAAGGAAACTCATTGGCCCTGGGCATAACGGTTAGGAATGGACTTGACTAGATGTTGGGGTATGCCCTTAAGGCTAATGTTTGAGGCCTAGGGATTCTTTCAGTATCATGTATAAACTCTTATGTTTATAAAGGCAATGGTTGTTATTCAGTTTGTTACATCATCTGCTGCAATATGTACACTTCTGAATAATGTCTCAATGCTGTTCAGCTTGGCTGACATGCAGTATTGTCCTTAGTCGAGATATCTTGGTGAACATGAGACAGCCTTGATATGATTGAGACTAATATGTGTTCTAATCTTATAGGATGCTTCGAGCATGGAATAAGATGTAGACTCATAGGTACATTGGATGTACTGGACAGACCCTACTAGGATGTTCAATTGCTTGTCACAATGTGAATAATCATTGTATGCAAACAAGTGGCATATGTCCTCTGACTTGAGATCACTTGTGTTTCTAAATGATGATTGTCATTGTTTTGAGGTAGTTCAATATCATTTGAAACATAATGGTTATAGACTATCTTGGATAATGATCATGAGTCAGGTTAGGACACTAGTGATAGATAAAGGATTGCCGTCTCCTTGTTTAGGAGAGTGATGTTCTAAAGGGGCCCCCTGGATGAGATGATTGAGAAAGTGTATGGCCATACCCAGATGACTATGTTCATCTGATCTAATCATGCTCATCATATTGGAGTTACAGGCTTGACACGCTTGTCCAATAAGAACATCCAGTGGCAAAGGAAACATGTATGCCTAGTGAAGTGGATTCACACTTGTGCTATGGTTTGGGTGTAGTCTTGGAAGACTCTTTCCTTTATATCGGGAGACAGTGATGTGTTGCTAGATACCCCTCACTGATCGTGATAACGTAAGTTATCGTTACCGACATTTAAGCGAAACCCTCAGGGTCGCACAATTTGATGATATGGCTTACTTAAGTCAGATCGTGTGGACTGAATTGTTTTGGTTCAGTTTAAAGGAGTTTAAACTCTGATTGTAAGTGAGATCTGGTCTGATCATGTTTGATTGATTAGGGCTTGAGATCGGTAAGCTTCGATCGAGAGTATTGATGCTAGATCGGTGAGATCAAGTGCATCTAGAGATGAACGGTTAGATCTTGAACCTTCATGGTTCATATAAGATTTAGACCATGGCTTGGCTTGGTTTGATTTGGTCTTTGTACCAAATCCTTTTGAACCGATTGCAATTGAACCCAATCACCTATGTGAACGTATGGTTCAATGAGGAGGGGAGTTTCGATGGTTCACTTGAGGTGAACGCATGAAGCTTTGAAGACTTGCTATTTTTGGAGTTCGGTTTTCAAAAAGGAAAAACGTCTCCATGTTGTAATGTGTTCGCCCCCTTCTCGAGTGGAATAGCGATCATCGTGGTGTCTTCTTCCTAGACGAAAGGAACAAGAGGATCGGCCATCAAGAGGATTCATCTCATCTTCTTCACATGACAAGGAAATTTGGAGATCCTTGCTAGCACAAGGAACGTCCAAAGAGGTAGCCATCTCTCATCTAGTGTGCGTCTTCTTAGGAGGAGAGCCAATTCGCCCTCTTGCTTCCAAGTCGCCTCCTTCATCATGGCTACGGTAAAAGATCTTAACTTGATCTTAGCATCATAATCAAAGTTGATCATATATATTCATGCAAGCGATCTTGTTAAAACCCTAGAAAAGTTTATATGCGCATGCTTTAGGGTTTTCGCCCCCCCCCCCCCCCCCCCCCGGACTTACAATTGGTATCAGAGCATGGTTGATGTATGAATCATATGATTGCTTTGAGTGATGTTTGTTTGTGCCATAATGTAGATCTATCGTCACCATGAGAACATGCTAGTCATTAGATGTTGGCGCATGTTTGATATAACTTGTTTGCGCTAATGCATAGATCTAATGTTAACATGCGAAACTACATGATTTAGTTGTTTGCGCATGTATGATTGTTTCATGTTGGCGCTTGTTGAATGTATTTATCAAAACTCATTACATCTTGCGCGCCTATCACCTAGATCTACATATGCGCCTGCTGTAAACCCTTAGACGGGTTATTAGGGTTGAAGTCATAGTCTAGTTAAGATCCAAATAGTCTGATCAGACCAGCTGACAGCCTAGATGGGTCGACCAGATGGCACCTGTGCGAAAGCACGAGGTGGCTATAGGTCGACTGCAGACAGGCGTGTAGCGATGTCTGGTTGAGACAACCAGTGAACGCGCATGAGTTAGGCCCGGGGTCACACCCGCTTGCCAGAACTCATGAGGGTCGTTCAGCCCAAGGCATGCATTGTTGACCATTGGGTCAACTCAAGTCAGTTAGGACTTGGTGCATGCAAGGGCAGTGGATCTGACTAGACATGATGAGTGGATCCCTATTAATGGACCGTTGTAAGGTAGTAGGGCACATAAGAAAAATAAAATTGATTCCAATGGGATTTTCAAAAATTTTATTTGTTATTGGATCACATGTTGGTTGAATACCATGATGAGTGTCTATTTCATCTTATGTGGGTTGCCCTTTTAATGTGTGCTGTGCTGGGGCCTATGAGCCTGGATTTAATTGTAAATTATTATTATTGTGATCTGCGCATCACATTTTAATTAATTTATTGTGTTATTGACCTGCGTGTCAATCTTGTCTAGATAGATTAAATTGTAATTTTAATCAGACAAGAGCACAAAGCACACATGGCAGAGGCGCATGCAGCAGTGGCTTGACCAGGTGGGAGGTCTAGGGTTCGACCCTAGGACAGGTGCATTTACCTGGTGAGCGCACCTGAGCTGCAGTGGGGGCGCTAGGGCCCTGGGCTGGGCCAAAAACCCAAGAAGAGCTCAAGTGAAGACTTAAGTTAACTTAAGGTCTAACCTAGGCTTAATGGGCTTTTACCACATAAGATCAGCATGCTATCTTCTTATTGTTTATATAATTAGAACTGCATGATTTTTCTTCTGCTATCACCATAGGATTTGAATGATAGTAAGAAGATAAAAGACTGTTAAAATCCAACGTTAAAATATCAAGCACGTAAGCCTTCTGGGGCGAAACCTCACTGTTCTGACTATCGTTGGGGCAGTGTTGTACCCACTCAGTGGGCACGCCCATCTATCTTCAGACGGTGTGTGATTACACCTGCGTGCTACAGAGAAGGGATTTATCGCTTCTCGTTGCTCAGCATAGCACGTGGTGGTCCAGGGAGTAGGTCAGGTCAGCTTGACCATGTAGGCTACATACTGAGCATTTGTGAGCTATATGGAGGCAGCCATCTGTGGGATCAGAGACTGTGTTGTACCAACTCAGTTGGCACAGTCTGCTGGATTGCCCAGATGAAGGGGAATCGCACGGGTTGGCGATTGGCAGGGACTGCCTACCAGATATTAGTGCTTGTACTCTCTGTGCATCTTATCTCGCCTGAGCGGGACGCGGAGACCAAGTATGAAATCTGGATCCCATCTCACTAAAAGAGTTTTACTCTTTTGGCCTGTTTTGCTGGATTTTTCAGCCAGATAAAATAGTGAGAAAAGAATCTTTCTTAAGTCCTGGATTGATTCTAAACATTGACACTGACCTTGCTGTTCTTGCATTGTTGTAGATTACTGCAGCAACGAACACCACGAATTTCAATGTGCGATCCCTACTGGAAAGGGAGAAGTTTGCTGGGCCAAACTTCTCAGACTGGTACGGACACCTTAAGATTGTTCTTAAGGCAGAGAGGAAACTGTATGTCCTCGAGACGGCTATACCGCCTCAACCCGCTGCGAACGCCGCAAGGGCGGTTCGGGAAGCCTATGAAAAGCATGTCAATGATAGCATTGATGTTGCTTGCCTGATGCTTGCGTCTATGACGCCAGAGCTGCAACGTCAACATGAGGATCTATCTGCTATAGAAATTATAGCAAACCTCAAGTTGCTGTATGCTGCACAGGCAAGGACTGAACGCTATAATTTGACTAAGCTTTTCTTTCAGAGCAAACTGGCTGAAGGGAGTCCAGTGGGAGCTCACGTACTCAAGATGATTGGGTACAAGGAGGCTCTAGAGAAACTGGGACATACCATCAATCAGGAGCTTGCTGTAGACATCATATTGCAGTCTCTCCCGACCTCTTTCGATCCGTTCATCATTAACTTTAATATGAACAAGATCGACTGTACCCCGGCAGAGTTACTGAACATGCTCTTGACTACAGAGTTGACTCTAAAGGGAAAGCCTTCAACCTCTGTCTTGATGGTTCCTTCCAGGAACAAGAAGAAAGGGAAGAAGGGCAAAGCCCCTGTCAAGAGCTACAACAAGGCTCTGAAACAAAAGGTTAAGCGGTCGAAGGAATACAGATGTTTCCATTGTGGCTAGCTGGGTCACTGGAAAAAGGACTGTAAAGCGCTCCAAGGAGACAAGAAGGGAAGCATTGCTTCTGGCTCAGGTATATTTGTGACTGAAGTCATGATATCTTCTTCTTCTATTTCATGGGTGTTGGACACTGCATGTGGAGTTCACATTTGTTCAAATGTACAGGAACTCAAGAGAAGAAGGCAGGTGGGACAGCATGAGGTGGACCTACGAGTTGGAAACAGGGCACGGGTTGCTGCTGTTGCTGTAGGAGTTTATTACATCTCATTACCATCTGGTCTTGTATTAGAACTAGACAATTGTTACTTTGTACCAAGCATTACGAAAAATATTATCTCTATTCCTGCTCTTGTCAGGAAAGGGTTTTCCTTTGAATGCAATATTTCAAATTGTGTTATTTCTTATGATAATATTGTTTATGCTACTGGATCAATTAACAATGGGTTATTCATGTTGGACATGGAATGTTCTGTACAAAATATTGATAATAAGAAAGCCAAGTATGCTGATGACAGCACCTTGCTATGGCATAGTCGTTTAGGCCATATTAACAAGAAACGCATTAAGCGGTTGCATGACCATGGACTGCTGGGATCATTCTCCTATGAGGAGATTGATACATGCAAAGCTTGTTTAATGGGTAAAATGACGAAGTCTCCTTTTTCTAAGAAAGGTCAAAGGGCTTCAGGTTTACTTGACCTTATACACAGTGATGTGTGTGGGCCATTTAGTAAACATGCCAGAGGTGGCTATTCATACTTCATTACCTTTACTGATGATTTCAGTATGTATGGATATGTCTATCTAATGAGACATAAGAATGAATCTTTTGACAAGTTCAAAGAATTCAAAAATGAAGTGCAAAATCAGCTAGGCCGAAATATCAAGGCACTTCGCTCAGATCGAGGTGGAGAATACCTAAGTCGAGAGTTTACTGACTATCTGAAGGAGTGTGGGATTATCTCACAGCTCACTCCGCCAGGAACACCGCAATGGAATGGAGTGTCCGAGAGGAGAAACAGAACCTTATTGGATATGGTTCGTTCAATGATGAGTCAGGCTAATCTACCTTACTCCTTTTGGGGATTTGCACTGGAAACAGCTGCAAAGGTACTAAACCGAGTGCCATCCAAGGCAGTTTCAAAGACTCCATATGAGTTATGGTATGGGAAACAGCTGAGCTTGACATTTATTAAGATCTGGGGTTGCGAGGCTTATGTCAAAAAGCTCGCCTCTGGGAAACTAGAGAGCAGATATGAGAAATGTATCTTTGTCGGTTACCCTAAGGAAACTAAGGGTTATTATTTCTACGATCCCAAAGAGAACAAGGTATTTGTTGCTCGAACGGCCATTTTTCTTGAGAAGGAATTTCTTCTGCAAGAAGCCAGTGGGAGAGAAATAAAGCTGGATGAGATTCCAGAGGAAGGACAAAGTAGTCAAGCACAGTTGGATGAGCATGAGCTAGTAGATCAGGTTATTGAGCAACCTGAGGCTCAGATATCACGGGAACCGCGAAGATCGGGAAGGATCCGTCGACAGCCTGAGCGCTATGACGGAGTCTACATCATTGATCATGATGAACCCCTCACTTATGCGGATGCGGTCAGTGGACCGGAATCAGCGAGATGGCTTGAAGCTATGCGAGCCGAGATGGACTCCATGTCAAATAACCAAGTCTGGGATTTGGTTGATCCGCCTCCGGGAGTAATCCCTATAGGCTGTAAATGGATCTTCAAGAAGAAGATTGACATGGATGGTAACGTGGTTACCTATAAGGCTAGTTGCGAAAGGTTTCAAACAAATCTACGGGATAGATTATGATGAAACTTTCTCTCCTGTAGCCATGTTCAAGTCTATTCGGATTATTCTTGCGATAGCAGCATATTACGATTATGAGATCTAGCAGATGGATGTGAAGACCGCTTTCCTTAATGGAAATCTGGATGAGGATGTGTATATGACACAACCTGAAGGTTTCACTAATCCATCAGATCGTCATAAAATATGCAAGTTAAAGAAGTCCATTTATGGACTTAAGCAAGCATCAAGAAGCTGGAATATTCGTTTTGATGAATCAATCTGTGAATTTGGTTTCATCAAGAATGAAGATGACCCGTATGTATATAAGAGGTTTAGTAGGAGCGTGATTACTTTCCTAGTCCTCTATGTCGATGATATCTTGATCATTGGAAACGATATTCCTGAACTACATGCCGTTAAAGCATGGTTAAGAAAATGTTTCCAGATGAAAGATCTAGGAGAAGCAGCCTATGTATTAGGTGTGAAGATCTACAGAGATAGATCTAAGAAGCTTCTCGGGCTGTGCCAGAGTACTTACATCGATAAAGTCCTGGAGAGATTTCATTTAGAAAATTCTAAAAGAGGATATCTTCCAGTCAGACATGGTCTGAATCTTTCAAAGAGTCAGTGTCCACAAACACAGACTGAGAAAGATGAAATGGACAATACGCCTTATGCTTCGGCTATTGGGTCCATTATGTATGCGATGTTGTGTACTCGCCCAGACGTCGCTTACGGGTTAAGCGTGACCAGTCGATTCCAAAGTAATCCAGGTCAGGCACACTGGATTGCAGTCAAGAACATTTTAAAATATCTGCGGAGGACCAAAGATATGTTCTTGGTGTATGGTGGTCAGGAAGAACTCAGTATTGAAGGATATACTGACGCTTTGTTCCAATCTGACCAGGATGATTTCCGATCGCAATCAGGCTATGTTTTTAGCTTGAATGGAGGTGTGGTGGTGTGGAAAAGTTTCAAACAGTCTATTGTTGCTGATTCTACAACAGAAGCCGAGTATGTTGCAGCCTCAGAAGCATCTAAGGAGGCAGTGTGGATTCGTAAGTTCATTCAGGAACTTGGTGTTGTTCCTTCGAGTGCAGATCCTTTGGTTATCTTTTGTGATAACACTGGAGCAATAGCACAAGCAAAGGAACCACGGTCGCACCAGAAGTCCAAGCACATACAGAGACGGTTTCACTTGATCCGGGAGATCATTGATCGAGGAGAGATCAAGGTCTGCAAGGTTCATACAGATGACAATCTGGCTGACCCGCTTACAAAGCCTCTGGCGCAGCAGAAGCATGAGAAGCACTGTAATAATATGGGTTTGAGATTTCTCAACCATTAGATTAAGTGCAAGTGGGAGATTGTTGGGGTATGCCCTTAAGGCTAATGTTTGAGGCCTAGGGATTCTTTCAGTATCATGTATAAACTCTTATGTTTATAAAGGAAATGGTTGTTATTCAGTTTGTTACATCATCTGCTGCAATATGTACACTTCTGAATAATGTCTCAATGCTGTTCAGCTTGGCTGACATGCAGTATTGTCCTTAGTCGAGATATCTTGGTGAACATGAGACAGCCTTGATATGATTGAGACTAATATGGGTTCTAATCTTATAGGATGCTTCAAGCATGGAATAAGATGTAGACTCATAGGTACATTGGATGTACTGGACAGACCCTACTAGGATGTTTAATTGCTTGTCACAATGTGAATAATCCTTGTATGCAAACAAGTGGCATATGTCCTCTGACTTGAGATCACTTGTGTTTCTAAATGATGATTTTCATTGTTTTGAGGTAGTTCAATATCATTTGAAACATAATGGTTATAGACTATCTTGGATAATGATCATGAGTCAGGTTAGGACACTAGTGATAGATAAAGGATTGCCGTCTCCTTGTTTAGGAGAGTGATGTTCTAAAGGGGCCCCCTGGATGGGATGATTGATAAAGTGTATGGCCATACCCAGATGACTATGTTCATCTGATCTAATCGTGCTCATCATATTGGAGTTACAGGCTTGACACGCTTGTCCAATAAGAACATCCAGTGGCAAAGGAAACATGTATGCCTAGTGAAGTGGATTCACACTTGTGCTATGGTTTGGGTGTAGTCTTGGAAGACTCTTTCCTTTATATCGGGAGACAGTGATGTGTTGCTAGATACCCCTCACTAATCGTGATAACGTAAGTTATCATTACCGACATTTAAGCGAAACCCTCAGGGTCGCACAATTTGATGATATGGCTTACTTAAGTCAGATCGTGTGGACTGAATTGTTTTGGTTCTATTTAAAGGAGTTTAAACTCTGATTGTAAGTGAGATCTGGTCTGATTATGTTTGATTGATTAGGGCTTGAGATCGGTAAGCTTCGATCGAGAGTATTGATGCTAGATCGGTGAGATCAAGTGCATCTAGAGATGAACGGTTAGATCTTGAACCTTCATGGTTCATATAAGATTTAGACCATGGCTTGGCTTGGTTTGATTTGGTCTTTGTACCAAATCCTTTTGAACCGATTGCAATTGAACCCAATCACCTATGTGAACGTATGGTTCAATGAGGAGGAGAGTTTCGATGGTTCACTTGAGGTGAACGCATGAAGCTTTGAAGACTTGCTATTTTTGGAGTTCGGTTTTCAAAAAGGAAAAACGTCTCCATGTTGTAATGTGTTCGCCCCCTTCTCGAGTGGAATAGCGATCATCGTGGTGTCTTCTTCCTAGACGAAAGGAACAAGAGGATCGGCCATCAAGAGGATTCATCTCATCTTCTTCACACGACAAGGAAATTTGGAGATCCTTGCTAGCACAAGGAACGTCCAAAGAGGTAGCCATCTCTCATCTAGTGTGCGTCTTCTTAGGAGGAGAGCCAATTCGCCCTCTTGCTTCCAAGTCGCATCCTTCATCATGGCTACGGTAAAAGATCTTAACTTGATCTTAGCATCATAATCAAAGTTGATCATATATATTCATGCAAGCGATCTTGTTAAAACCCTAGAAAAGTTTATATGCGCATGCTTTAGGGTTTTCGCCCCCCCCCCTTTTAGGGGACTTGCACTAGAAGTTCACATGTGTTGGGCACATGGTGAAAGTCTAGAGGCATCGTCGAGAGGTAAAGGTTTCATGTTGTATCCAGCCCTCGCTGGACATGAAACGCCTAGACTGTCTCGACAAGGGGAGTTGCTTGGAGCAACCGGCCGGCGCGCCCACCTTAGGAAACATGGGTAACTTTGTGCATCTCATCCCACTCTCGTGGGACGCGAAGCCTCATATGAAATAAGGATCCCATCTCACTAGGAAGTCTTAAACTTCCCGATTGACTTTGTGGGTTATCAATTCGAATTTAAAATAGTGGGAGTAGTAATCATTTAAAACAAGTCCAATTTAAATGATTCGAAGTAGTACTAATCTGTTCTTCTTGGGTGTTGTAGAACAAT
This sequence comes from Costus lasius, assembly GCA_027563935.2. Classification (NCBI taxonomy): domain Eukaryota; kingdom Viridiplantae; phylum Streptophyta; class Magnoliopsida; order Zingiberales; family Costaceae; genus Costus; species Costus lasius. The sequence goes on along the minus strand of CM050446.2, from coordinate 63,912,204 downwards.
GGCTACGAACACTGGCGGATTATCACTGCGATCACTCCTTGATAAGGATAAGTTAGTTGGAACTAACTTTATGGATTGGTACATGAACTTGAGAATTGTGCTCAAGCTCGAGAGGAAGCTATGTGTCCTTGAGAAGCCAATTCCTGAGCCACTTCCATGCTTGGCCTCAGCGGCTGAGAAGGATGCTTATGATAAGCATCAAGCTGATACTTTGGAGGTTGCACAATTGATGCTAACCAACCTATCGCCCGAGCTTAGAGGGCAATATGAATCTAAGAGTGCCTCTGAAATTATTTCTAATCTTCGGCAGCTCTTTGATGCATTGGTTGAGCTCAACCCTCTTAAAGTAGACATTCAGTATGTTGAGCCCAAAGGCTTAACTAATACATTGAAAACAAAGATGGAAAGAGTCAAGAATAATAAGTGCTACTCATGTGGAGGACCACCTCACATGATAAAGGACATAGTATGACTTCATAATGAGAAGAAGAGAGGCAAGGCTTCGTCTTCATGCTCAGGTATCTATGTTACAGAAGTCAATCTTTCTACTTCTATGTCATGGGTATTGGATACCGCATGTGGAGCTCATATTTGTACAAATATGCAGGGGCTCAAGAAAAGTAGATCGGTGCGGCTTGGAGAGATTGACCTACACGTTGGAAACGGGGCACAGGTTGCTGCTGTTGCTGTAGGCGTTTTGACTCTCTCCTTGCCTTCTGGACTTCAATTAGAAGTAGATAATTGCTTTTGTGTACCTTCACTTACAAAGAACATTGTATCCATTCCTTGCTTAGCAAGGAAAGGATTTAAATTTGAAATAAATAAGAACTCCTGTTCTTTTTCATTTGCAAATATGTTCTATGGGAAGGGTACTTTGTGCAATGGTCTATATATCTTGGATATGGAAAGTTCTATTTGTAATATAAGTAATAAAAGGACCAAACTGAATGGTTCAGTTGGTGCTTTCCTATGGCACTGTCGATTAGCCCATATAAACAAGAATCGCATCCAACAACTCCATGCAAATGGATTGTTAGATTCAAGTTCCTTGGATGAATTTGATACCTGTGAACCTTGTTTATTAGGGAAGATGACAAAGGCGCCCTTCACCAAGATTGGTGAGAGGGCAGAAGGTTTATTAGATCTCATACATACTGATGTGTGTGGGCCCTTCAATAAATAAGCCAGAGGAGGGTACAACTACTTCATTACCTTCACTGATGACTTCAGTAGGAATGGCTATGTCTACCTAATGAGACATAAATCTGAATCCTTTGAAAAATTCAAGGAGTTCAAGAATGAAGTAGAGAACCAGCTTGGAAGATCCATTAAAGCTCTTCGATCAGATCGAGGTGGAGAGTACCTGAGCGGTGAGTTCTTTGACTATCTGAGAGTGTGTGGGATCATATTCCAACTCACTCCTCCTGGAACACCTCAATGGAATGGTGTGGCTAAAAGGAGAAATCGAACTTTATTGTATATGGTTCGATCTATGATGAGTCATGCAACTCTACCTTCATCATTCTGGGGGCATGCACTAGAAACAGCTTCTCTGATACTGAATAATGTTCCATCTAAGAGTGTCTCCAAAATACCATACGAGATGTGGAGTGGGAGACGCCCTAATCTCACTTTTATCAAGATCTGGGGATGTGAGGCTTATGTCAAACGTCAGGATTCTAGTAAGCTAGAACCTAGATCTGATAAGTGTGTGTTTGTGGGGTATCCTAAGGAAACTAAAGGATCCGAGATGGATTCCATGTCGGCTAACCAAGTCTGTGTTGGGGTATGCCCTTAAGGCTAATGTTTGAGGCCTTGGGATTGTATCAGTATCATGTAATAAACTCTTATGTTTATAAAGGCATGGTTGTTATTCAGTTTGTTACGTTATCTGCTGCAATAATTGTACTTCTGAATAATGTCTCAAAGCTGTTCAGCTGGGCTGACATGCTATAAAGTCCTTAGTCGATATATCTTGGTGAACATGAGACAGCCTTGATGTGGTTAAGACTAATATGTGTTCTAATCTTATAGGATGCTTCGAGCATGAAATAAGATGTAGACTCATGGGTACATTGGATGTACTGGACAGACCCTACTAGGATATTCAATTGGTTGTCACAATATGAATAATCCTTGAATATAACAAGTGGCACTTTTCCTCTGACTTGAGATCACTTGTGTTTTCTAAATGATGATTGTCATTGTTTTGAGGTAGTTCAATATCATTTGAAACATAATGATTATAGACTATCTTGGATGGTGAGCTTGAGTCAGGTTAGGGCACTAGTGATAGATATAGGATTGCCGTCTCCTTAATTGGAGTGTGATGTTCTAAGGGGCCCCCTTAAATGAGATGATTGAGAAAGTGTATGGCCATACCCAGGTGACTGTGATCATCTGATCTAATCATGCTCATCATATTGGAGCTACAGGCTTGACACGCTTGTCCAATAAGAACATCCAGTGGCAAAGGAAAATTGCATGCCTTGTGAATTGGATTCACACTTGTGCTGTGGTTTGGGTGTAGTCTTGGAAGACTCTTTCCTTTATATCGGGAGACAGTGATGTGTTGCTAGATACCCCTCACTGTTCGTGATAACGTAAGTTATCGTTACTGACATTAAAGGAAACCCTCAGGGTCGCACAATTTGATGATATAGCTAACTCATGTTAGATCGTGTGGACTGAATTGTTTTGATTCAGTTTAAAGGGATTTAAACTCTGATTGTAAGTGAGATCTGGTCTGATCATGTTTGATTGATTGGGGCTTGAGATCGGTAAGCTTTGATCGAGAGTGTTGATGCCAGATTGGTAAAATCAAGAGCATCAAGTGATGGACGGTCAGATCTACAACCTTAGGGTTGAAGGACCCCTTTCGAGAGGGGGGCGAAAACCCTATTAGGGTGGCGCATAAAATTTTGCAAGCGGAAGAAGGGCTTTGAAAGATCTTTCTATTGCATATGATCAACTTAGATAGATGTGAGAATGATCCATACCGTCGCCATCTCTTGGATGGTGTCTTGGAAGAAGAAAGCAAAAGAGATCTCCTCCAAAGGCTGTCGCACACAAGAAGAAGAAGGCCTACTTCTTTGGGGCGATTTGTGCTAGCAATGCTCCAAAGCTTCCTCGATCGTTTGAGGGATGATGAGATGAAAATTTGGCCGAATCCTCTTGTCGTCAACCTTCACGCCACCAGCCATGAGTCGTCTAATGCCAAGAGCGAATTCGCAAGAGGAATAGAGAGGAGGCGTTGCAAGTGAACGTGGAAACGTTCCCACGTTGAAAACCGACCGAGAGTTCCCAAAATAGCAAGCCATGATTACGTGCGTTATGCGTTCACCAAGTGAACCATGCGCAACTCTCTTCTCCCACCTGAACCTTGCGCTCAACCCATGAGCCGGTTCAAGATGTTTGGTTCAATGACCAAACCAAATCAGCCCAAACATTAAGTCTAGATCGAATTAGACCCTAAGGTCCTAGATCTGACCATTCATCTCCAGATGCTTCTGATCTGATCGATCTAGCATCAACACTCTCGATCGAAGCTTACCGATCTCAAGCCCTAATCAATCAAACATGATCAGACCAGATCTCACTTACAATCAGAGTTTAAATCCCTTTAAACTGAACCGAAACAATTCAGTCCACACGATCTGACTTAAGTAAGCCATATCATCAAATTGTGCGACCCTGAGGGTTTCCTTTAAATGTCGGTAACGATAACTTACATTATCACGATCAGTGAGGGATATCTAGCAACACATCACTATCTCCCGATATAAAGGAAAGAGTCTTCCAAGACTACACCCAAAACACAGCTCAAGTGTGAATCCTTTTCACTAGGCTTCACTAGGCATACATATTTCCTTTGCCACTGGATGTTCTTATTGGACAAGCGTGTCAAGCTTGTAGCTCCAATATGATGAGCATGATTAGATCAGATGAACACAGTCACCTGGGTATGGCCATACACTTTCTCAATCATCTCAGCCGGGGGGGCCCCTTTAGAACACCACACTCCTTAAATAAGGAGACGGCAATCCTATGTCTATCACTAGTGCCCTAACCTGACTCATGATCATTATCCAAGATAGTCTATAATCATTATGTTTCAAATGATATTGAACTACCTCAAAACAATGACAATCATCATTTAGAAACACAAGTGATCTCAAGTCAGAGGAGATGTGCCACTTGTAGCAAACAAGGATTATTCACATTGTGACAAGCAATTGAATATCCTAGTAGGGTCTGTCCAGTACATCCAATGTACCCATGAGTCTACATCTTATTCCATGCTCGAAGCATCCTATAAGATTAGAACACATATTAGTCTTAACCATATCAAGGCTGTCTCATGTTCACCAAGATACATCGACTAAGGACATAACTGCATGTCAGCCTAGCTGAACAGCTTTGAGACATTATTCAGAAGAACATATATTGCAGCAGACAATGTAGCTTAACTGAATAACAACCATGCCTTTATAAACATAAGAGTTTATTACATGATACTTTTACAATCCCAAGGCCTCAAACATTAGCCTTAAGGGCATACCCCAACAATCTCCCACTTGCACTTAATCTAATGGTTGAGGAATCTCAAACCCATATTATTACAGTGCTTCTCATGCTTCTGCTGCGCCAGAGGCTTGGTAAGCGGGTCTGCCAGATTGTCATCTGTATGTACCTTGCAGACTTTGATCTCGCCACGATCTATGATCTCCCGGATCAAGTGAAACCGTCTCTGTATGTGCTTGGACTTCTGGTGCGACCGTGGTTCCTTTGCTTGTGCGATTGCTCCAGTGTTATCACAGAAGATAACCAAAGGATCTGCACTCGAAGGAACGACACCAAGTTCTCTCACGAACTTACGAATCCACACTGCCTCCTTGGATGCTTCCGAGGCTGCAACATACTCGGCTTCTGTTGTGGAATCAGCAACAGTTGACTGTTTGAAACTCTTCCACACCACTGCACCTCCATTCAAGCTAAAAACATAGCCTGATTGCGATCGAAAATCATCCTGGTCAGACTGGAACGAAGCGTCAGTATATCCTTCAATACTGAGTTCTTCCTGACCACCATATATCAAGAACATATCTTTGGTCCTCCGAAGATATTTCAAAATGTTCTTGACTGCAATCCAGTGCGCCATACCTGGATTACTTTGGAACCGACTGGTCACGCTTAACCCGTAAGCGACGTCTGGGCGAGTACACAACATCGCATACATAATGGATCCAATAGCCGAAGCATAAGGCGTATTGTCCATTTCATCTTTCTCAGTCTGTGTTTGTGGACACTGACTCTTCGAAAGATTCAGACCATGTCTGACTGGAAGATATCCCCTTTTAGAATTCTCTAAATGAAATCTTTCCAGGACCTTATCGATGTAAGTACTCTAGCACAGCCCGAGAAGCCTCTTAGATCTATCCCTGTAGATCTTCACACCTAACACATAGGCTGCTTCTCCTAGATCTTTCATCTGGAAACATTTCCTTAACCATGCCTTAACCGCATGCATTTCAGGAATGTCGTTTCCAATGATCAAGATATCATCGACGTAGAGGACTAGGAATGTAATCACGCTCCCACTAAACCTCTTATATACACACGGGTCGTCCTCGTTCTTGATGAAACCAAACTCAGAGATTGATTCATCAAAACGAATATTCCAGCTTCTTGATGCTTGTTTCAGTCCATAAATGGACTTCTTTAATTTGCATATCTTATGACGATCTGATGGATTAGTGAAACCTTCAGGTTGTGTCATGTACACATCCTCATCCAGATTTCCATTCAGGAAAGCTGTTTTCACATCCATTTGCCAGATCTCATAATCGTAATATGCTGCTATCGCGAAAAGAATCCGAATAGACTTAAACATGGCTACAGGTGAGAAAGTTTCATCATAATCTATCCCGTAGATTTGTTTGAAACCTTTCGCAACTAGCCTGCCTTTATAGGTAACCACGTTACCATCCATGTCAATCTTCTTCTTGAAGATCCATTTACAGCCTATAGGGATAACTCCCAGAGGCGGATCAACCAAATCCCAGACTTGGTTATCTGACATGGAGTCCATCTCGGCGCGCATAGCTTCAAGCCATCTCGCTGACTCCGGTCCACTGACCGCATCCGCATAAGTGAGGGGTTCATCATTATCAATGATGTAGACTCCGTCATAGCGCTCAGGCTGACGACGGATCCTACCCGATCTTCGCGGTTCCCGTGATATTTGAGCCTCAGGTAATTCAATAACCTGTTCTACCGGCTCAGGCTCATCCAACTGCGCTTGACTACTTTGTCCTTGCTCTGGATTTTCATCCAGCTTTATTTCTCTCCCACTGGCTTCTTGCAGAAGAAACTCCTTCTCAAGAAATATAGCCGTCCGAGCAACAAAAACCTTGTTCTCCTTGGGATCGTAGAAATAATAACCCTTAGTTTCCTTAGGGTAACCGACAAAGATACATTTCTCAAATCTGCTCTCCAGTTTCCCAGAGGCGAGCTTTTTGACATAAGCCTCGCAGCCCCAGATCCTGATAAATGTCAAGCTTGGCTGTTTCCCATACAATAACTCATATGGAGTCTTAGAAACTGCCTTGGATGGCACTCGGTTTAGTACCTTTGCAGCTGTTTCCAGTGCAAAACCCCAAAAGGAGTAAGGTAGATTAGCCTGACTCATCATAGAACGAACCATATCAAGTAACGTTCTATTTCTCCTCTCGGACACACCATTCCATTGCGGTGTTCCTGGTGGAGTGAGCTGTGAGATAATCCCACACTCCTTTAGATAGTCAGTAAACGCATGACTTAGGTATTCTCCACCTCGATCTGAGCGAAGTGCCTTGATATTTCGGCCTAGCTGATTTTGTACTTCATTCTTGAACTCTTTGAACTTGTCAAAAGATTCACTCTTATGTCTCATCAGATAGACATAACCATACCTACTGAAATCATCAGTAAAGGTAATGAAGTACTGATAGCCACCTCTGGCATGTTTACTAAACGGCCCACACACATCACTGTGTATAAGGTCAAGTAAACCTGAAGCCCTTTGACCTTTGTGAGGAAAAGGTGACTTCGTCATTTTACCCATCAAACAAGCTTTGCATGTATCAATCTCCTCATAGGAGAATGATCCCAGCAGTCCATGTTCATGCAACCGCTTAATGCGTTTCTCATTAATATGGCCTAAACGACTATGCCATAGCAAGGTGCTGTCATCAGCATACTTGGCTTTCTTCTTATCAATATTTTGTATAGAATTTTCCATGTCCAACATGAATAACCCATTGTTAATTGAACCAGTTCCATAAACAATATTATCATAAGATAAAACACACTTTGAAATATTGCATTCAAAGGCAAATCCTTTCCTGACAAGAGCAGGAATAGAGATAATATTTTTTGTGATGCTCGGTACAAAATAACAATTGTTTAATTCCAATACAATGCCAGATGGTAAAGAAATGAAATAGTCTCCTACAGCAACAGCAGCAACCCGTGCCCCGTTTCCAACGCGTAGGTCTACCTCATGCTGTCCCACCTACCTTCTTCTCTTGAGTTCCTGCACATTTGAACAAATGTGACCTCCACATGCAGTGTCCAACACCCATGAAATAGAAGAAGATGAAAACATGACTTCAGTCACGAATATACTTGAGCCAGAAGCGATGCTTCCCCTCTTATCTCCTTGGAGCGCTTTACAGTCCTTTTTCCAGTGACCCAGCTGGCCATAGTGGAAACACCTGTATTCCTTGGACCGCTTAACCTTCTGTTTCAGAGCCTTACTATAGTTCTTGACCGGGGCCTTGCCCTTCTTCCCCTTCTTCTTGTTCCTGGAAGGAACCATTAAGACAGAGGTTGAAGGCTTTCCCTTCAGAGTTTCCTCAGTAGTCAAGAGCATATTGAGCAGCTCTGCCGGAGTACAGTCGATTTTGTTCATATTAAAGTTAATAATGAACGCGTCGAATGAAGGCGGGAGAGACTGCAGAATAATATCTACAGCAAGCTCCTGGTTGATGGTATGCCCCAGTTTCTCTAGAGCCTCCTTGTGCCCAATCATCTTGAGCACGTGAGCTCCCACTGGGCTTCCTTCAGCCAGTTTGCTCTGAAAGAAGAGCTTGGTCAAATTATAGCGTTCCGTCCTCGCCTGTGCAGCATACAGCATCTTGAGGTTCGCTATAATCTCTATAGCCGACATATCCTCATGCTGACGCTGCAGCGGTGGCGTCATAGATGCTAGCATCAGGCAAGCGACATCAATGCTATCATTGACATGATTTTCATAGGCTTCACGAACCGCCCTTGCGGCGTTCGCAGCGGGTTGAGGTGGCACAGCCGTCTCGAGGACATACAGTTTCCTCTCAGCCTTAAGAACAATCTTAAGGTGTCCGTACCAGTCTGAGAAGTTCGGCCCAGCAAACTTCTCCCTTTCCAGTAGGGATCGCACATTGAAGCTCATGGTGTTCGTTGCTGCAGGAATCTACAACAATGCAAGAACAGCAAGGTCAGTATCAATGTTAAGAATCAATCAGGACTTAAGAATGATTCTTTTTCTCACTATTTTATCTAGCTGAAAAATCCAGCAAAATAGCCCGAAAGAGTAGAACTCTTTTAGTGAGATGGGATCCAGATTTCATACTTGGTCTCCGCGTCCCGCTCAGGCGAGATAAGATGCACAGAGATGACAAGCACTAATCTCTGGTAGGCAGTCCCTGCCAATCGCCAACCCGTGCGATTCCCCTTCATCTGGGCGATCCAGCAGACTGTGCCAACTGAGTTGGTACAACACAATCTCTGATCCCGTAGATGGCTGCCTCCATGTGCTACCATATGCGCCACATATGTAGCCTACATGGCCAAGCTGACCCGACCTACTCCCTGGACCACCACGTGCTATGCTGAGCAACGAGAAGCGATAAATCCCTTCTCTGTAACACGCAGGTGAAATCACACACCGTCTGAAGATAGATGGACGTGCCCACTGAGTGGGTACAACACGGCTCCAACGATAATCAGAACAGTGAGGTTTCGCGTCAGAAGGCTTACGAGCTTGATATTTAATCGTTGGATTTTAACGGTCTTTTATCTTCTTCACTATCATGCAATTCCTATGGTGATAGCAGAAGATAAACTAATCATGCGATTCTAATATTAAACAATAAAAGAAAGCATGGATCTTATGTGGTAAAAGCCCATAGCTTAAGTAAGACCTTAAATAAACTTAAGTCTTCACTTGCTTTTCTTCATGGGGCTTTCGCTGCTCATCTGGCCCAAACCAGGGCCCAAGCGCCATCTGCAGCTCTGGTGCGCCCACCAGGAATATGCGCCAGGTCCTAGGGTCGAACCCTAGACCTCCCACCTGGTCTAGCCACTGCTGCAGGCGCCTCTGCCAAGTGTGCTTTGTGCTCTTGTCTGATTAATTTACATATTAATCTATCTAGACAAGATTGACACGCAGGTCAATAACATTTTTATAAATTAAGCAATGTGATGCGCAGATCACAATATAAAAATTAATTTACAAAAAAAACCAGGCACGCAGGCCCCAGCACAGCACACATTTAACATGGGCAGCCCACATAAGATTAAATAAACAGGCAATATGGCATCAAACATCAGCATGTGATCCAATAAGAAAACAAAATTTCGAAAACCGCATTGGCATCAATTTTAATTTTCTTATTTGCCCCCACAACCTTACAACGGTACAATAATAGGGATCCACTCATCCATTCTAGTCAGATCCTGTGCCCTTGCATGCACCAAGTCCTAACTGACTTGAGTCAACCCAGTGGTCAACTATGCATGCACCAAGGGCTGAACGACCACGATGAGGTCTGGCAAACGGGTGTGAGCCCGGGCCTAACTCATGTGCGTTCAACAGACGTCTCAACCAGACATCGCTACACACCTATGATGCAGCTGACCTATAGCCACCTCTTGCTTGCGCAAGGGTGCTATCTGGTCGACCCATCTAGGCTGTCAGATGGTCTGATCAGACTAGTTGGATCTAACCTAGAGGATGACTTCAACCCTACTAACCCGTCTAAGGGTTTATAGTAGGCGCTTAGTCTAATGATAGGCGCACAAGTGATATTCTTTTGATAAAACATCAACAACAAAGATCACAAAGATGCGCCTAGTTTGAAACATGCACAAACATAAAACATGTGTTATCATATTCGCATGTCATGTAAACTATAGATCTAAGCATGTTTTGCAAACAAGGATCACAATATAGCATTAAGCAATCATATGCATAGATAAATCGCTCTGATACCAATTGAAGGACCCCTTTCGAGAGGGGGGCGAAAACCCTATTAGGGTGGCGCATAAAATTTTGCAAGCGGAAGAAGGGCTTTCAAAGATCTTTCTATTGCATATGATCAACTTAGATAGATGTGAGAATGATCCATACCGTCGCCATCTCTTGGATGGTGTCTTGGAAGAAGAAAGCAAAAGAGATCTCCTCTAAAGGCTGTCGCACACAAGAAGAAGAAGGCCTACTTCTTTGGGGCGATTTGTGCTAGCAATGCTCCAAAGCTTCCTCGATCGTTTGAGGGATGATGAGATGAAAATTTGGCCGAATCCTCTTGTCGTCAACCTTCACGCCACCAGCCGTGAGTCATCTAATGCCAAGAGCGAATTCGCAAGAGGAATAGAGAGGAGGCGTTGCAAGTGAACGTGGAAACGTTCCCACGTTGAAAACCGATCGAGAGTTCCCAAAATAGCAAGCCATGATTACGTGCGTTATGCGTTCACCAAGTGAACCATGCGCAACTCTCTTCTCCCACCTGAACCTTGCGCTCAACCCATGAGCCGGTTCAAGATGTTTGGTTCAATGACCAAACCAAATCAGCCCAAACATTAAGTCTAGATCGAATTAGACCCTAAGGTCCTAGATCTGACCATTCATCTCCAGATGCTTCTGATCTGATCGATCTAGCATCAACACTCTCGATCGAAGCTTACCGATCTCAAGCCCTAATCAATCAAACATGATCAGACCAGATCTCACTTACAATCAGAGTTTAAATCCCTTTAAACTGAACCGAAACAATTCAGTCCACACGATCTGACTTAAGTAAGCCATATCATCAAATTGTGCGACCCTGAGGGTTTCCTTTAAATGTCGGTAACGATAACTTACATTATCACGATCAGTGAGGGGTATCTAGCAACACATCACTGTCTCCCGATATAAAGGAAAGAGTCTTCCAAGACTACACCCAAAACATAGCTCAAGTGTGAATCCTTTTCACTAGGCTTCACTAGGCATACATATTTCCTTTGCCACTGGATGTTCTTATTGGACAAGCGTGTCAAGCTTGTAGCTCCAATATGATGAGCATGATTAGATCAGATGAACACAGTCACCTGGGTATGGCCATACACTTTCTCAATCATCTCAGCCGGGGGGGCCCCTTTAGAACACCACACTCCTTAAACAAGGAGACGGCAATCCTATGTCTATCACTAGTGCCCTAACCTGACTCATGATCATTATCCAAGATAGTCTATAATCATTATGTTTCAAATGATATTGAACTACCTCAAAACAATGACAATCATCATTTAGAAACACAAGTGATCTCAAGTCAGAGGAGATGTGCCACTTGTAGCAAACAAGGATTATTCACATTGTGACAAGCAATTGAATATCCTAGTAGGGTCTGTCCAGTACATCCAATGTACCCATGAGTCTACATCTTATTCCATGCTCGAAGCATCCTATAAGATTAGAACACATATTAGTCTTAACCATATCAAGGCTATCTCATGTTCACCAAGATACATCGACTAAGGACATAACTGCATGTTAGCCTAGCTGAACAGCTTTGAGACATTATTCAGAAGAACATATATTGCAGCAGACAATGTAGCTTAACTGAATAACAACCATGCCTTTATAAACATAAGAGTTTATTACATGATACTTTTACAATCCCAAGGCCTCAAACATTAGCCTTAAGGGCATACCCCAACAAGGGTTTAATGTGATCTGGACTAATAGCTTGGGTTAATTTTGATTTGGTTTTTAAACCAAATGCAATTGAACCATGGCTTGGTTCAAAGAGGAGCGATTGGTTCACATGGAGTGAACACATAGATCGCATGAACGCATGAAGTCGCATGAACGCATGGAGTAATCGGTTTTCCTTATTTGGATGTCGGTTTTTCAATTATGGAAAAACGTCTCCACGTTTGATGAAAACGTCTCCACGTTTGATGAAAACGTCTCCTCATCGTTTTTCCTCTTTGCCTCTTCCTATCGACGAGTCACTCGAGAGAAAAGAAGGGTGAACATAGGAGAGAGTTCGGCCGAGAGAGTCTTCAACCATCATTCCCTTCCATTCGACAAGGAAGACCTTGGAGACTTGCTAGCACAAGGAACGCAAGGGAGTTGGCGATCTTCATCTTGTGTGTGAACCTTTTGGAGGAGATCTACATTGCTCTCTATTCTTCCAAATCGCCATCCAACGCAAATGGCTATGGTATGAATTCAAGTTTACTTAAGTTGATCATATGAACTTGCGAAAGATTCTTTTGAAACCCTTAATACCGCTGCCAAAAGTTTATGCGCCACCTGATTAGGGTTTCGCTCCCCCTTGAAGGGGACCCCCCTTAGTTTTCGAGGCTTTTCAGTCTGGGATTTGGTTGAGCTGCCTGATGGGGTAAAACCCATAGGGTGTAAATGGGTCTTCAAGAGGAAGACAGACATGGATGGCAAAATAGTTACCTATAAGGGTAGACTAGTGGCTAAAGGATTTAAACAAGTCCACGGGGTGGACTATGATGAAACCTTCTCGCCAGTTGCCATGATTAAATCCATTCGGATTCTGCTTGCTATAGCTGCATATCATGACTATGAGATATGGCAGATGGATGTGAAGGCAGCGTTCCTTAACGGGAAGCTGACTGAGGATGTGTATATGTCACAACCTGATGGCTTCATCCATCCTGCAGAGGCTAATAAGGTCTGCAGGCTGAAGAAATCCATTTATGGATTAAAACAAGCATCTCGAAGTTGGAATCTTCGATTTGATGAAGCCGTGAGAGATTATGGCTTTATCAAAAGCGAAGATGACGCCTGTGTATACAGAAAATTCAGTGGGAGCTTGGTGATTTTTCTGGTCTTGTATGTTGATGACATACTGGTCATCGGAAACGACATCCTTAGTCTTCAAGCTGTGAAGACATGGTTGGGGAAATGTTTCGAGATGAAAGACTTAGGGGAAGCCGCCTATATTCTAGGCGTAAGGATCTACCGGGATAGATCCAAGAGGCTTCTGGCCCTTAGTCAGAGTACTTACATTGATAAGGTACTGGAGAGGTTCTACATGGAGCAATCCAAGAAAGGATACCTTCCAGTGAGACATGGCCTTAGTCTCTCAAAGAGCCAGTGTCCTACAACATAGGCTGAGAGGGATGACATGAGTCGAATTCCTTATGCTTCGGCAGTAGGATCGATCATGTATGCAATGTTGTGTACTAGACCAGATGTGGCATATGCTGTGAGCATAACCAGCCGATACCAATCCAATCCAGGTCTGCAGCACTGGGTGGCTGTAAAGAACATCCTAAAGTATCTGAGAAGAACTAAGGATTTGTTCTTGGTCTATGGGGGACAGGAAGAGCTCAGTATGCAGGGCTATACTGACGCATCGTTCCAGTCTGACCCTGATGACTTTAGATTATAGGCCGGCTATGTGTTCAAGATAAATGGAGGCGCTGTATGTTGGAAGAGCTTCAAGCAATCCACCATAGCAGATTCTACAACCGAATCAGAGTATGTGGCTGCTTCTGAGGCAGCCAAGGAAGCTGTTTGGATAAGGAAGTTCTTATGTGATCTTCAAGTGGTACCTAGTGCAATGGATCCCATTGAACTCTACTGTGACAACAATGGAGCAATTGCATAAGCCAAGGAACCACGGTCTCATCAAAGATCCAAACACATACTCAGAAGATTTCACCTGATCAGAGAGATCATTGACAGAGGTGATGTCAAGATTAGCAGAGTAGACACAGAGAACAATCTGGCAGACCCATTGACCAAGGCTTTGGCGCAGCAGAAGCATGATGGTCACGCTAGAGATATGGGGTTGAGATTCCTCAACTTCTAGGTCTTAGTGCAAGTGGGAGATTGTTGGTGTATATGCCCTAGGACCTAGTTTTGGTCAACTTATGTACTACTTCACATTGATATTTATATATATATCATTCTGGCATTGTTGTTATCATTGTTTGTCTACACCTGCGATTGTGTACTTACATGATAATGTCCTTGGAGACAGATTGGATCTGTGCTCAAATAATTGTCCCCAGTCGATGTACCTGAGCGGATATGGGATAGCTCTGGTACTTGAGAGACTGGTATGTGGGCTAGTTAGGCACGTGGTGCTAACGCAGACACATGGGTATATCATTGGAGGATATACTGGATAGACCCGCTATGAGGCTATGACTTGGTGTCATGAGTTATCCTCATAAGTGACAGGAGATGCATTGATCCCTTCACTTGAGGTCATTGATCATTCTATATGGTTAGGGACTTGCTTTGATGCAACCTAACACCTTGCCGTAGATGGGAGGTCATAACGGTTGTCATTGAGCATATCACAACCCATATGAGAAGGTCAATGGACAGACATAGGATTTGCCCCTTCCTTAGGGAAGTATGATATCCATAGAGCTCCTCTATGGTTCTATGACTGAAAGTATATGGCCATACCCAGGTGAGAACCTGTTTTAGTCATAGCCATGTGATTGGATGAAAACAAGTGGTGACACACTTGTCCAATCGGATATCAGTTCGGCAAAGAGACTGTAATGCATCTGTACCTAGTTGCGATGATGGGGATGTCGATGTCGATATCCATTCCAGTGACCTGGGTAGCAGCGATGCACTGCTAGGTGCCACTCACTGCTTGTGATGACCTTTGGTCAGCACTGCCAGCGTCAGAGGAACCTCGCACACCTTGATACTTGAGTTCTCGTATTGATCGGGAAGCCTTATGATCGAGTTATTAGATAACTCGGATCTAATTGGGAGATTTCGTCAGCGCCAATGGGCCTGATGAGATGGAAGAATATTATTGGAGCCAAACTTCATTTTTGGCAGGTTGACCCCTATTTGACCATGGTTGGTCACATTTGGATTAGGGTTGCATTGGATTGGATCCAAGTGCTTAATCAACCCATGTAATGAAGTTTGGGCTAGCTCATTATCCAATGAGGCCCAATAATAAGTTGTCATGAAGAGGAGAAAGGCTAAAAGGGTATAATGGGGACAAATCTTCTCCCCTAGGCGCCTATGGGCATAATGGGGAGAAGTGGCGCAATTTGCTTCATTAGGAAGCAATTGGCGCCTCCCCCTTAATCCCTTATGGTATGAATGCCTCTATGGCATTACTTGGGGCGCAAGGCAAGGCCTTGGCGCACAAAGAAAGACATGGGCTCTAAAAGGAATGGTTGAATGAGAATTATGGAAATGTCTTGGAGACTTTCCTTGTCTCAAACCTTCTCATCCTAGCCGCCCACTTGTCTTCATCCTAGCCTTTCATAAACCGCCTCTTGCCCTATAAAAGAGCACCTAGCCGAGCCCTCTTGTGAGTGATCAATCCTTGAAGGCGTGAACACAAGAAGAGGGGCGAGTGCTAGGAGCAAGGGCGCATCTTGTTGGGGTATGCCCTTAAGGCTAATGTTTGAGGCCTTTGGGATTGTAACAGTATCATGTAATAAACTCTTGTGTTTATAAAGGCATGGTTATTATTCAGGTTGTTACCTTGTCTGCTGTAATAAGTGTACTTCTGATTAATGTCTCAAAGCTGTTCAGCTAGGCTGACATGCTATAATGTCCTTAGTCGATATATCTTGGTGAACATGAGACAGCCTTGATATGATTGAGACTAATATGTGTTCTAATCTTATAGGATGCTTCGAGCATGGAATAAGATGTAGACTCATGGGTACATTGGATGTACTGGACAAACCCTACTAGGATATTCTTATTGCTTGTCACAATGTGAATAATCCTTGTATGCTACAAGTGGCACATGTCCTTTGACTTGAGATCACTTGTGTCTCTGAATGATGATTGTCATTGTTTTGAGGTAGTTCAATATCATTTGAAAGATAATGGTTATAGACTATCTTGGATAATGAGCTTGAGTCAGGTTAGGGCACTAGTGATAGATAGAGGATTGCCGTCTCCTTGTTGAAGGAGTGTGATGTTCTATAAGGGCCCCCCTAGATGAGATGATTGAGATAGTGTATGGCCATACCCAGATGACTATGTTCATCTGATCTAATCATGCTCATCATATTGGAGTCACAGGCTTGACACGCTTGTCCAATAAGAACATCCAGTGGCAAGGGACACATGCATGCCTTGTGAATAGATTCACACTTGTGCTGTGGTTTGGGAGTAGTCTTGGAAGACTCTTTCCTTTATATCGGGAGATAGTGATGTGTTGCTAGATACCCCTCACTGATCGTGATAACGTGAGTTATCGTTACCGACATTTAAAGGAAACCCTCAGGGTCGCACAATTGATGATATGGCTTACTTGAGTCAGATCGTGTGGACTGAATTGTTTGGATTCAGTTTAAAGGGATTTAATCTCTGATTGTAAGTGAGATCTGGTCTGATCATGTTTGATTGATTAGGACTTGAGATCAGTAAGCTTCGATCGAGAGAGATGATGCTAGATCGGTGAGATCAGGAGCATCAGGAGATGAATGGTGAGATCTTGAGCCTTAGGGTTCAATATGGTCTAGACCACATGGCTTGAGCTATTTCGGTTTGGTTCATGAACCAAATGCGATTGGAACATGTTGGCTTGAACTGGTTCACAAAGGTGAATGCTTGGTTCAATGCTAATATGCGTTTTGGGTTGGAGTAAGCGCATGGCTTGATGATCATCCATTTATGGAAAGTCATCAAGGCCGGTTTCTCTTGAACGCCAAAACGCATATGCGTTCTTGTCTTCACTTCAACGCCTTGAACTTGGTTGGGCAAGAGGTTGACGAGGAGAAGTGGTTTTGCGTGTGGAGCTCTCGGCCAAAAGAAAATCGTCTCTTCATCCCCTTACACACGGCAAGGACCCTTGAAGATTCTTGCTAGCACAAGCATCACAAGGGGTAGGCGATCTTCATCTTGTGTGTGAACTTTTGGAGGAGATCTAAGTTGCTCTCTTCTTCCAAGCCGACCTCCAAGCCTATGGCGTTGGTATGAATCTCCCTCTTGCTTCAATCAATTTATCATAGTTGATTATATGAGCATGTAAGCGATCATATATGATGAAACCCTAGCAAACTTGCATGCGCCCCCTACCTTAGGGTTTCGGCCCCCCTCTTGAAAGGGGTTTTATCCGCTTGCGCTCCCCCTTGAAGGGGACTCTTCAATTGGTATCAGAGCTAGGATCTCATATGGTCATATGATTGCTATGTTTGGTGATCCTTGTTTGCGCTTATGATCTAAGTTTTCTCATCATGCGATAATACTAGTTGAAAGTATTTTGGAGGCGCATATATGAGATGTTTTTGGTGGCGCATGTGTAAGGTTAATTTTGTTGATGCATGTATATTGCTTACATTGTTGCGCATGTTACATGTTTTTGTTTCATCAAAACTTTACTTGCGCGCCTCTAACTAGATCTAAGCCGCACCTGCAATAAACCCTTAGACGGGTTGCTAGGGTTGAAAGCATCATCTAGTTTAGATCAACTTAGTCTGATCAGACCATCTGACAGCCTAGATGGGTCGACCAGATAGCACCTATGCGCATGCACGTGGTGGCTATAGGTCGATTGCATCAAAGGCGTGTAGCGAGGTCTGGTTGAGACACCCTGTGAACACACATGAGTTAGGCCCGGGGTCACACCCGCTTGCCAGATCTCATGTTGGTTGTTCAGCCCTTGGCGCATGCATGGTTGACCATTAGGTCAACGCAAGTCAGTTAAGACTTGGTGCATGCAAAGGGCATGGATCTAACTAGATACGATGAGTGGATCCCTATCAATGGACCGTTGTAAGGTTGTAGGGCACATAAGAAAAGTAAAATTGATTCCAATGGGATTTTGAAAAATTTTATTTTGTCTATGGATCACATGTTAATTGATTGATGCCATGATGCCTGTTTATTTAATCTTATGTGGGTTGCCCTTAATGTGTGCTGTGCTGGGGCCTGCGAGCCTGGTAAATTATTATTTTTGTGATCTGCGAATCACATTCTTAATTAATTAATTGTATAATTGACCTGCGAGTCAAGCTTGTCTAGATAGATCAAAATGTATTTTGATTAGACAAGAGCACAGAACACAATTGCAAAGGCGCATGCAGCTGGTGGGCGCACCTGAGCTGCAGAGGGCGCTTAGGCCCTAGTCTGGGCCAGATGAGAGGCAACAAGACCCAAGAAGCAAGTGAAGACTTAAGATAACTTAAGGTCTTACTTAGGGTCAATGGGCTTTTACCACATAAGATCCATGCTTTCTGTTATTGTTTAAATAAGTAGAACAGCATGAGTTATTTATCTTCTGCTATAGCCATAGGATTTGCCTGATAGTAAGAAGATAAAAGACCGTTAAAATCCAACGCTAACATATCAAGCTCGTAAGCCTTCTGACGCGAAACCTCACTGTTCTGATTATCGTTGGAGCCGTGTTGTACCCACTCAGTGGGCACGTCCATCTATCTTCAGACGGTGCGGGATTTCACCTGCGTGTTACAGAGAAGGGATTTATCGCTTCTCGTTGCTCAGCATAGCACGTGGTGGTCCAGGGAGTAGGTCGGGTCAGCTTGACCATGTAGGCTACATATGTGGAGCATATGGTAGCACATGGAGGCAGCCATCTGCGGGGTCAGAGATTGTGTTGTACCAACTCAGTTGGCACAGTCTGCTGGATTGCCCAGATGAAGGGGAATCGCACGGGTTGGCGATTGGCAGGGACTGCCTACCAGAGATTAGTGCTTGTACTCTCTGTGCATCTTATCTCGCCTGAGCGGGACGCGGAGACCAAGTATGAAATCTGGATCCCATCTCACTAAAAGAGTGTTACTCTTTCGGACTGTTTACTGGATTTTTCAGTCAGACAAAATAGTGAGAAAAAGAATCTTTCTTAAGTCCTGGATTGATTCTAAACATTGATACTGACCTTGCTGTTCTTGCATTGTTGTAGATTCCTGCAGCAACGAACACCATGAGCTTCAATGTGCGATCCCTACTGGAAAGGGAGAAGTTTGCTGGGCCGAACTTCTCTGACTGGTTCGGACACCTTAAGATCGTTCTTAAGGCAGAGAGGAAACTGTATGTCCTCGAGACGGCTGTGCCGCCTCAACCCGCTGCGAACGCCGCAAGGGCGGTTCATGAAGCCTATGAAAAGCACGTCAATGATAGCATTGATGTCGCTTGCCTGATGCTAGCGTCTATGACACCACCGCTGCAGCGTCAGCATGAGGATATGTCGGCTATAGAGATTATAGCGAACCTCAAGATGCTGTATGCTGCACAGGCGAGGACAGAACGCTATAATCTGACGAAGCTCTTCTTTCAGAGCAAACTGGCTGAAGGGAGCCCAGTGGGAGCTCACGTGCTCAAGATGATTGGGCACAAGGAGGCTCTGGAGAAACTGGGGCATACCGTCAACCAGGAGCTTGCTGTAGACATCATTCTGCAGTCTCTTCCGCCCTCTTTCGATGCGTTCATCATTAACTTTAATATGAACAAAATCGATTGTACACCGGCAGAGCTGTTGAACATGCTCTTGACTACTGAGGAAACTCTGAAGGGAAAGCCTTCAACCTCTGTCTTAATGGTTCCTTCCAGGAACAAGAAGAAGGGGAAGAAGGGCAAAGCCCCTGTCAAGAACTACAGTAAGGCTCTGAAACAGAAGGTGAAGCGGTCCAAGGACAACAGGTGTTTCCACTGTGGCCAGCTGGGTCACTGGAAAAAGGACTGTAAAGCGCTCCAAGGAGATAAGAGGGGAAGCATCGCTTCTGGCTCAGGTATATACGTGACGGAAGTCATGGTTTCATCTTCTTCTATTTCATGGGTGTTGGACACTGCATGTGGAGTTCACATTTGTTCAAATGTACAGGAACTCAAGAGAAGAAGGCAGGTGGGACAGCATGAGGTAGACCTACGCGTTGGAAACGGGGCACGGGTTGCTGCTGTTGCTGTAGGAGACTATTTCATTTCTTTACCATCTGGCATTGTATTAGAATTAAACAATTGTTATTTTGTACCCAGTATAACTAAAAATATTGTCTCTATTCCTGCTCTTGTCAGGAAAGGATTTGCCTTTTAATGCAATATTTCAAAGTGTGTTTTATCTTTAGATAATATTGTTTATGCAACTGGTTCAATTAACAATGGGTTACACATGTTGGACATGGAAA
Organism: Costus lasius; assembly: GCA_027563935.2. Lineage (NCBI taxonomy): Eukaryota > Viridiplantae > Streptophyta > Magnoliopsida > Zingiberales > Costaceae > Costus > Costus lasius. Next base: position 63,891,792 of record CM050446.2, on the reverse strand, counting down.
GTTCTATACAAAGTGTTGATGTTAAGAAAGCCAAGTATGCTGATGACAGTACCTTGCTATGGCATAGTCGTTTAGGCCATATTAACGAGAAGCGCATTAAGCGGTTGCATGATCATGGACTGCTGGGATCATTCTCCTATGAGGAGATTGATACATGCAAAGCTTGTTTGATGGGTAAAATGACGAAGTCACCTTTTCCTAACAAAGGTCAAAGGGCTTCAGGTTTACTTGACCTTATACACAGTGATGTGTGTGGGCCTTTTAGTAAACATGCCAGAGGTGGCTATCAGTACTTCATTACCTTTACTGATGATTTCAGTAGGTATGGTTATGTCTATCTTATGAGACATAAAAGTGAATCTTTTGACAGGTTCAAAGAGTTCAAAAATGAAGTACAAAATCAGTTAGGCCGAAATATCAAGGCACTTCGTTCTGATCGAGGTGGTGAATACCTAAGTCATGCGTTTACTGACTATCTAAAAGAGTGTGGGATTATCTCACAGCTCACTCCGCCAGGAACACCGCAATGGAATGGTGTGTCCGAGAGGAGAAATAGAACGTTACTTGATATGGTTCGTTCTATGATGAGTCAGGCTACTCTTCCATACTCCTTTTGGGGATTTGCACTGGAAACAGCTGCAAAGGTACTAAACCGAGTGCCATCCAAGGCAGTTTCTAAGACACCATATGAGTTATGGTATGGGAAACAGCCAAGCTTGACATTTATCAGGATCTGGGGTTGCGAGGCTTATGTCAAAAAGCTCGCCTCTGGGAAACTGGAGAGCAGATCTGAGAAATGTATATTTGTCGGTTACCCTAAGGAAACTAAGGGTTATTATTTCTACGATCCCAAAGAGAACAAAGTATTTGTTGCTCGGACGGCCATATTTCTTGAGAAGGAGTTTCTTCTGCAAGAGGCCAGTGGGAGAGAAATAAAGCTGGATGAGAATCCAGAGGATGGACAAAGTAGTCAAGCACAGTTGGATGTGCCTGAGCCGGTGGATCAGGTTATTGAACAACCTGAGGCTCAAATATCACGGGAACCGCGAAGATCGGGAAGGATCCGTCGACAGCCTGAGCGCTATGACGGAGTCTACATCATTGATAATGATGAACCCCTCACTTATGCGGATGCGGTCAGTGGACCAGAGTCAGCTAGATGGCTTGATGCTATGCGAGCCGAAATGGACTCCATGTCAGATAACCAAGTCTGGGATTTGGTTGATCCGCCTCCGGGAGTAATCCCTATAGGCTGTAAATGGATCTTCAAGAAGAAGATTGACATGGATGGTAACGTAGTTACCTATAAAGGCAGGCTAGTTGCGAAAGGTTTCTAACAAATCTACGGGATAGATTATGATGAAACTTTCTCACCTGTAGCTATGTTTAAGTCTATTCGGATTCTTTTCGCGATAGCTGCATATTACGATTATGAGATCTGGCAGATGGATGTGAAGACAGCTTTCCTTAATGGAAATCTGGATGAGGATGTGTATATGACACAACCTGAGGGTTTCACGAATCCATCAGATCGTCATAAAATATGCAAGTTAAAGAAGTCTATTTATGGACTTAAGCAAGCATCAAGAAGCTGGAATATTCATTTTGATGAATCAATCTCTGAGTTTGGTTTCATCAAGAACGAAGATGACCCGTGTGTATATAAGAGGTTTAGTGGGAGCGTGATTACTTTCCTAGTCCTCTACGTCGACGATATCTTGATCATTGGAAACGATATTCCTGAACTGCATGCCATTAAAGCATGGTTAGGAAAATGTTTCCAGATGAAAGATCTAGGAGAAGCAGCCTATGTGTTAGGTGTGAAGATCTACAGGGATAGATCTAAGAGGCTTCTCGGGCTGTGCCAGAGTACGTACATCGATAAAGTCCTGGAGAGATTCCATTTAGAGAATTCTAAAAGAGGATATCTGCCAGTCAGACATGGTCTGAATCTTTCAAAGAGTCAGTGTCCACAAACACAGACTGAGAAAGATGAAATGGACAATACGCCTTATGCTTCGGCTATTGGGTCCATTATGTATGCGATGTTGTGTACTCGCCCAGACGTCGCTTACGGGTTAAGCGTGACCAGTCGGTTCCAAAGTAATCCAGGTATGGCGCACTGGATTGCGGTCAAGAACATTTTAAAATATCTGCGGAGGACCAAAGATATGTTCTTGATATATGGTGGTCAGGAAGAACTCAGTATTGAAGGATATACTGACGCTTCGTTCCAGTCGGACCAGGATGATTTCCGATCGCAATCAGGCTATGTTTTTAGCTTGAATGGTGGAGCAGTGGTGTGGAAAAGTTTCAAACAGTCAACTGTTGCTGATTCCACAACAGAAGCCGAGTATGTTGCAGCCTCGGAAGCATCCAAGGAGGCAGTGTGGATTCGTAAGTTCGTGAGAGAACTTGGTGTTGTTCCTTCGAGTGCAGATCCTTTGGTTATCTTCTGTGATAACACTGGAGCCCTCGCACAAGCAAAGGAACCACGGTCGCACCAGAAGTCCAAGCACATACAGAGACGGTTTCACTTGATCCGGGAGATCATTGATCGTGGCGAGATCAAAATCTGCAAGGTTCATACAGATGACAATCTGGCAGACCCGCTTACTAAGCCTCTGGCGCAGCAGAAGCATGAGAAGCACTGTAATAATATGGGTTTGAGGTTTCTCAACCATTAGATTAAGTGCAAGTGGGAGATTGTTGGGGTATGCCCTTAAGGCTAATGTTTGAGGCCTTTGGGATTGTAACAGTATCATGTTATAAACTCTTGTGTTTATAAAGGCATGGTTATTATTCAGGTTGTTACCTTGTCTGCTGTAATAAGTGTACTTCTGATTAATGTCTCAAAGCTGTTCAGCTAGGCTGACATGCTATAATGTCCTTAGTCGATATATCTTGGTGAACATGAGACAGCCTTGATATGATTGAGACTAATATGTGTTCTAATCTTATAGGATGCTTCGAGCATGGAATAAGATGTAGACTCATGGGTACATTGGATGTACTGGACAGACCCTACTAGGATATTCTTATTGCTTGTCACAATGTGAATAATCCTTGTATGCTACAAGTGGCACATGTCCTTTGACTTGAGATCACTTGTGTCTCTGAATGATGATTGTCATTGTTTTGAGGTAGTTCAATATCATTTGAAAGATAATGGTTATAGACTATCTTGGATAATGAGCTTGAGTCAGGTTAGGGCACTAGTGATAGATAGAGGATTGCCGTCTCCTTGTTGAAGGAGTGTGATGTTCTATAAGGGCCCCCCTAGATGAGATGATTGAGATAGTGTATGGCCATACCCAGATGACTATGTTCATCTGATCTAATCATGCTCATCATATTGGAGTCACAGGCTTGACACGCTTGTCCAATAAGAACATCCAGTGGCAAGGGACACATGCATGCCTTGTGAATAGATTCACACTTGTGCTGTGGTTTGGGAGTAGTCTTGGAAGACTCTTTCCTTTATATCGGGAGATAGTGATGTGTTGCTAGATACCCCTCACTGATCGTGATAACGTGAGTTATCGTTACCGACATTTAAAGGAAACCCTCAGGGTCGCACAATTGATGATATGGCTTACTTGAGTCAGATCGTGTGGACTGAATTGTTTGGATTCAGTTTAAAGGGATTTAATCTCTGATTGTAAGTGAGATCTGGTCTGATCATGTTTGATTGATTAGGACTTGAGATCGGTAAGCTTCGATCGAGAGAGATGATGCTAGATCGGTGAGATCAGGAGCATCAGGAGATGAATGGTGAGATCTTGAGCCTTAGGGTTCAATATGGTCTAGACCACATGGCTTGAGCTATTTCGGTTTGGTTCATGAACCAAATGCGATTGGAACATGTTGGCTTGAACCGGTTCACAAAGGTGAACGCTTGGTTCAATGCTAATATGCGTTTTGGGTTGGAGTAAGCGCATGGCTTGATGATCATCCATTTATGGAAAGTCATCAAGGCCGGTTTCTCTTGAACGCCAAAACGCATATGCGTTCTTGTCTTCACTTCAACGCCTTGAACTTGGTTGGGCAAGAGGTTGACGAGGAGAAGTGGTTTTGCGTGTGGAGCTCTCGGCCAAAAGAAAATCGTCTCTTCATCCCCTTACACACGGCAAGGACCCTTGAAGATTCTTGCTAGCACAAGCATCACAAGGGGTAGGCGATCTTCATCTTGTGTGTGAACTTTTGGAGGAGATCTAAGTTGCTCTCTTCTTCCAAGCCGACCTCCAAGCCTATGGCGTTGGTATGAATCTCCCTCTTGCTTCAATCAATTTATCATAGTTGATTATATGAGCATGTAAGCGATCATATATGATGAAACCCTAGCAAACTTGCATGCGCCCCCTACCTTAGGGTTTCGGCCCCCCTCTTGAAAGGGGTTTTATCCGCTTGCGCTCCCCCTTGAAGGGGACTCTTCACATCTTCCTTCTTTCATAACCGCAAGCCTCTCCCTCCTTTCCTCTTGGCGCAAGGAGCTTAGTGCTTGGCGGCTTGGGTAGTTTCCTTCTTCCCTTGGCGCATCTTTGATCTTGGTGGCGCAAGTGAAGTAGAGCATCTCAGTAAGGCTTGGATCTTCTTCCCGAGGCTAGCACCGGGCGTGGAAGAAGAGAACTCAAGAGATCCGTGTGTGTGAGACTGCAGAGGGCGCACACTTGGGCGCCTACATCGGCATCACTCCAAATTGCTCTTAAGGTATTTCCTAACTCATCGTGTCGACTCCCTTGCATGCGATCTTCACTGGGTTTTTGGGACGGGCCTGTTTCGGGGACATTCTTCCGCTGCGTAAAATGTATGTCCATGACTCTGAAAATTGTAGAATGTCCCCGGGGTTTCCCAACACAACTAACCCTAGTTGCGATGATAGAGATGTCAATGTCGATATCCATTTCAATGACTTGGGTAGTAGTGATGCACTACTAGGTGCCACTCACTGATTGTGGTGACCTTAGGTTAGCACTGCCAATGTCAGAGGAACCTATAGGGTTGCATACCTTGATACTCGAGTTCTCGTATTGATCGAGAAGCCTTATGATCTAATTATTGGATAACTCGGATCGATTTAGGAGATTTCATCAGCGCCAATGGGCCTAATGAGATGGAAGAGAGTTATTGGAGCCAAACTTCATTTTTGCTAAGTTGACCCAAAATTGACCATGGTTGGTCCCATTTGACTTTGGGTTGCATTGGATTGGATCTAATGGCTTTATCAACCTTTGTAATGAAGTTTGGGCTAGCTCAATACACAATGAGGCCCAATAACTTGGAATATGTTTCGGGTGTAATGTGTCTTCCGCTGCGTCCTTGGACTGCAAAATTTTATATTACACCCAGTATTCCCTTACAGTGGTATCAGAGTTACTTACAAGAAACACAAGGTGTACATATGCTTGTATGAAAAATATTTCAAAAATTTTTCTTTCATCCATGCGCGCTTCACATAGAAGTCATTTTCATCCAAACTTCTCTTATCAATTTTATGGCCAAAATTTGGATTGCTTTTATGATGGATTTAAGACCATTGGCACACGTGGTTTTATCAAGTAGGACGGGCATTGTGTCCCTTGGACTGGCCGTGTCTCTTGATCAGACAAAAACTGCCAGCCGATTAGGTCTATAAAATCATCATGAAACCCTAATCTTGATTTTAGCATAAGCTTGATGAGGAGAATGTTGTGGATGTTATTGGCGCATAAGGGAACTAAAATTTGATATTTTCAATTTTCAAATTTTATATATATGCGCCACTTGTCTCTTCCATGGGTTGATATGGTCATATCCAGTGCCCTCCTGTGTTGTAATGTGGAAGCATGTTTACACCTATGATGAATGCTTGTAAAATTTTTCTGCCACCTACGTGTGGTCCCCCCTCCCCCCCCCCCCCCCCCCCATCTTGATGTGAAAATTTTCATGTATTCTCTCATCTTGTTTTTAAAATTGATGTAGAATTGTTTTCATAAGATAGTTTAAGGCTTCATCAAGACAACAAGGTCACTTCATCAACTAAAATCTAAGTGGTGCCATCCTTTGGAAGCATGGTGATTGATTTACAGTTGGAGGAAGAATGCTAGCTTCGGCTTACTGGCATGGGCTAATCTGCTACAGGGACTCACAACCCTTGGATGCATGATAATAAGTCACATGGCTCGTGACATGTTATGTGTATGAAAAGGGCTATGACCATATCAACCATATTAGCATGCCTATGATGGTTTATTATTCTGTCCACAGCATGCCTGTGATGTGTTTTTCCTTTTGCTGCCACCATAGGAAAATTGCATTAATGAATAAACTCTCCTCGCAATATCAAGTCGATAGCCTTCTGATGTGTAGCCCTCGTCAAACCATCGATCGATGGACTATGAACTGTTTCTCACCCTCGTGAAACACACCCATCTATCCTTGGAAGGCATGTGGTGACAATAGTTTCCCTAGTCCAGTTTAACCTGGACGTGCCTTCGCAAGGAAACTCGTTGGCCCTAGGCATAACAATCATGTCAGACTTGACTAGTTTTCATATGTCACTAACATGATGAAATACTAGAGGTAGCTTTTGAGAGGATAGGGTTCTGTGTTGTATCCAGCCCTCGCTGGACATAGGGGCGCCTATTTTGTCTTAACTTAGAGGACTTGTGCATGGCACAATTGACTGGCAAGCCTATCTAAGGAAGCATGGGATCACTCTGTGCAGTCCAACTCACCCTCGTGAGTCACGGAGACCTCATGTGAAATTAGTGTAAGTAACCCTAGGTCACATACGCATATAAAAGTTTTTCTTGCTTTACTAGGTGCAAAATCGAATGACTTAAACATATGATCAACATTTAACAACTTGTATAGAACAAGTGAGGATGTTACCATGGCCATGAGAGGCGGCTTGGAAGAAGAAAGGGGCGAATGCCTCTTCTCCAAAGGAATCACACACAGGATGAGACAGGCCTCCTTCCTTACGCTCCTTGTGCTAGCAAGTCACCAAGGTTTCTTTTGTCGTGTGAAGAGATGTCTCTTTCTTTGCTGGGCGAACTCCCTCTCTTGGCGTGAAGACAAACCAAAGACGAGAGCAAGAGAAGAAGGGGCGAGCGGCGTTCTTACGTTCGAAAACGTGGGAGGTTTTTCCAAAAAGAAAAACGCCTTCCAAAAATAGTAAGCACTTAACTCCCCATGAAGCCATCGATTGAACCAACCGAAACTTGTCTCTTAATTGAACCATGCGTTCACTAAGTGAACCGGTTCAATTCCATTTGGTTCAAGGACCAAATCGAACCAGCTCTGGTTATGATCTCTTTGAACCAAATGGCTCAAGATCTAACCACACATCTCTTGACCCTCTTGATCTCTTCGATCAAGCATCAATTCTCCCGATTGAAGCTTACCGATCACATGCCCTAATCAATCAAACATGATCAGACTAGATCTCACTTCCGATCAGAGTTTAAATTGCTTTAAACTGAACTAGAACAATTCAGTCCACACGATCTGACATAAGTAAGCCACATCATCAAATTGTGCGACCCTAAGGGTTTCTTTCAATGTCGGTAACGATAACATATGTTATCACGATCAGAGAGGGGTATCTAGCAACACATCACTGTCTCCCGATATGAAGGAAAGAGTCTTCCAAGACTACTCCCAAACCATAGCACAAGTGTGAATCCAATTCACTCAGTATACATGTTCCCTTTGCCACTGGATGTTCTCGTTGGACAAGCCTGTCAAGCCTGTAATTCCAACACGATGAGAATGGTTAGCTCAGATGAACATAGTCATCTGGGTATGGCCATACACTTTCTCAACCATCTCATCCGGAGGGGGCCCCAGTAGAACATCACACTCCAACTAGGAGAGGCAATCCTTTATCTATCACCAGTGTCCTAACATGACTCATGCCCACTATCCAAGATAATCCTTAACCATTATCTTTCAAATGATATTGAAGTACCTCAAGACAATGCCAATCATCACTTAGTAACACAAGTGATCTCAAGTCAGAGGGAATATACCACTTGCTTGCTTATAAGGACTTATTCACATTGTGACAAACAATTGAATATCCTAAGTAGGGTCAGTCCAGTACATCCAATGCACCTATGTGTCTAAATCTTATTCCATGCTCGTAGCATCCTATAAGACCAGAACACATATTAGTCTCAATCATATCAAGGCTGTCTCATGTTCACCAAGATATCTCGACTAAGGATAACTCTGAATGTCAGCAAAGCTGAACATCATTGAGACATTACTCAGAGGTATACATACAGCAGCAGACAATGCAACAATCTGAATAACAACAATTGCCTTTATAAACATATACTCAGTTTATACATGATACTGATAATAACCCAAGGCCTCAAACATTAGCCTTAAGGGCATACCCCAACAATTAGGACCCTACTCACTTATTTCCAGGTTGAGTTTGAGAGTAATCAACTTGATAGGAAATAGTGGGAGCATAGCATTTAATTTAAGTCCTTGTTAAATGCTTTATCATAGTACTTATTTTGCTTATTTGCTTATTGTAGATAATAGGATCTTCAAATCTTAGATTGAAACTTTATAAAAATAAACTAGATGGGACAAATTGGACAAGATGGTTCAGAATTTTGTCCAAAATACTAGAACAAGAAAATAAGGTGCATCTTCTTGAAAGACCTTCATCCCAGCCCTGTATTTATTTTAGTACAGAGTGGGAGCAGAATGTCTATCTTGAACATTGTGAACATAACAAACAGTACGCTGCTCTTGTTTTAAAGTGCATGACCCCTGAGGTCCAGGTTGAGTCTGATGAGATGGAGATTTATGATATCATCATACATCTCCGAAGTCTCTTTACACCATGCACTTCAAATAGTGATCAAGAGAGTGTTGTTGGATCTTCAGGGTGTTTGCCTAAATCCAGGAATGACCATGGTTCTGTTTCTTTGAAGCTAAAACTTTGAAAGACTGGGAATGCATGGAAATTTCAGGACGGATTAAGGTCCCAAGAAGACCATGGCACAGAAGAAGGGATGTAATCCATCTACTTCAGGTATTGTGAGGTCTTTATGTCTACTTCTTATTCATGGATACTTGGTACCGCATGTGGGGCTCAAGTATGTTTTCATATGCAAGGGCTTAGAAGAAGTAGGACAATAAGGCTTGGTGGGATCGACTTTCGAGTCAGAAACGGAGCATTGGATGCCTGCACGCATGTATGAAAGGAAAAACTTCATAAAGTCGACTTTCTCTATTGCTGCCAAAAAAAACAATAAAAAGAGAGATGAATATTTCCGATTAGCAGCGGTCACCTTTAATCTCCACATCTGCCCGATATTAAATTTAATTTTCATATTCTAGAAATTTGTTTGCTCAAATAATTGTTTAACTTTTTTCTCTAATAATTGCTATTCTGTTGCAACTGCATTATTCAGCAATTGAATTTATTTTCTTTACTTGATGTGCAAAACCTGAATACGTGTTTTCTTCAAAAAGATCCTGAGTTTATCACTATTGAATATCTACTATCCGCTGCTACTTGCCCACATGAAATTCAATCTCTAAATAGTGATATATTGTGCTCTTCTAACTTCTCCAGAAGATCCTTCAAGGCAACGTACAAATTGAAATGGTTGGGCATCCAGTAAATGCTTAAGAGGTCTTGCAATGAGAAGGTATAGAACAAATACATTGGGTACGGGATAGATCATGTTTTGAGCAACATGCATAAGACCATTTGTGGGGTATGCTTAGAGCATAGCTAGTAAGTTCCAATCAGATTCCAATGCTCAACACTGCATAGCTGTGAAAGCAATCCTTGAATACTTGAGAAGTTCAAAGGATTGGCATCTAGTCTGTGATAGACAGGAAGAACTTTGTGTACAGGGGTGCACTGATACTTCGTTCCAGTCTAAAGACTATCATTCACAGCCAGGATTTGTACTTTGCCTCATTGTGGTGTTGTATGTTGGAAGAGCTTTATGCAAACCACGGTGGCAAATTCTACAATTAAGGTTCAGTACATTGCATCTCCTTGGGGCAGCCAAGGAAGCAGCTTCATTCATTTGAACTTGATTTAGTTCCTGGTGCTTAAGTGATGTAGGAGGAGTCAGCACTGAAAAGCACGAAGATCCGAGCCCAAACACGCACCAGAAGATGTCCCTGCAAGCTAAACACGGCCAAGTTGTGCACCCAAACACGGGCGTGTTCGGCTCATCGAGTTCCTGCAACCTGGATCACGACCATGCATCCGAACATAGGCAGGCCGTGTTCGAGTCGACGATCCCTAGCCGCCCTGAACATGGGCGTGCATCCAAACAGGGGCCGGCTGCTATATGTATACTTCTGAATAATGTCTCAATGGTGTTCAGCTTGGCTGACATGCAGTATAGTCCTTAGTCGAGATATCTTGGTAAACATGAGACAGCCTTGATATGATTGAGACTAATATGTGTTCTAATCTTATAGGATGCTTCGAGCATGGAATAAGATGTAGACTCATAGGTGCATTGGATGTACTGGACAGACCCTACTAAGGATGTTCGATTGTTTGTCGCAATGTGAATAATCCTTATATGCAAACAAGTGGCATATTTCCTCTGACTTGAGATCACTTGTGTTTCTAAATGATGATTGGCATTGTCTTGAGGTAGTTCAATATCATTTGAAATATAATGGTTATAGATTATCTTGGATAATGGGCATGAGTCATGTTAGGGCATTAGTGATAGATATAGGATTGCCTCTCCTAGTTGGAGTGTGATGTTCTAAAGGGGCCCCCTGTATGAGATGGTTGAGAAAGTGTATGGCCATACCCAGATGACTATGTTCATCTGATCTAACCACTCTCATCATGTTGGAGTTACAGGCTTGACACGCTTGTCCAACGAGAACATCCAGTGGCAAAGGAAACACATATGTCAAGTGACTTGGGTTCACACTTGTGCTATGGTTTGGGAGTAGTCTTGGAAGACTCTTTCCTTTATATCGGGAGACAGTGATGTGTTGCTAGATACCCCTCTCTGATCGTGATAACGTAAGTTGTCGTTACCGACATTTAAAGGAAACCCTTAGGGTCGCACAATTTGATGATATGGCTTACTTATGTCAGATCGTGTGGACTGAATTGTTTTGGTTCAGTTTAAAGGAATTTAAACTCTGATTGGAAGTGAGATCTGGTCTGATCATGTTTGATTGATTAGGGCTTGAGATCGGTAAGCTTCGATCGAGAGAATTGATGCTAGATCGATGAGATCAAGAGCATCAAGAGATGTGTGGTTAGATCTTGAGCCTTTCGGTTTAATAAGGTCTAGACCAAGGCTTGGTTTGATTTGGTCTTTGAACCAAATTCAATTGAACCGGTTCATCATATGAGCGCATGGTTCAAAGGGAGAAGGAGTTGCGAACGGTTCACTTGGAGTGAACGCTTGAACGCATGAGCGCTTACTATATTTGGAAATCGGTTTTCCAAATTGAAGACGCCTCCACGTTCGAAGACTCTCGCCTCTCTCTTGCTCTTCCTCTCGTGTGACTCGCCTCCACGAATGTTGAAGGAGGGATTCGGGCAGCCAAGGAAAGAAATCATCTCATCTCCTTCACGCATCAAGGACACCTTGAAGAGCTTTGCTAGCACAAGGTTCACGCCAAGGGAGGAAGCCATCGCCATCTTGTGTGCGTTCACTTTGGAGGAGAGCCACATCGCCCTCTTGCTTCCAAGTCGCCTTCCGACCAATGGCAATGGTAAGATCACAACTTGATCTTTACAGACATTAAGTTGATCATATGTTCATGCCACATGCGATCTTCATGAAATCCTTATTTCCGCCCATGCAAAATTTTAGAAGTGCATGCGTTTAGGGTTTCACCCCTTTTCAATTGGTATCAGAGGTGTGTTCTGGTATGATCTATATGATTGCTTCTTTGTGTGATCCATGCTTGGTTTATAAGTAGATCTAAGCCAAATCATCATGCGAAAATACATGCTAGACTTTAGATGTATTTTGGGTTTTACTTATTGTTGCGCATGATGTATGTTCGCGCATGTTGAAAGTTGTTTTTACCAAAACTTAACATCTTGCGCGCCATCCACTTAGATCTATAAGCGCCTACTTGAAATACTTAGACGGGTTACTAGGGTTGAAGTCGTCAGTCTAGTCTGGACCCAACAGCCTGATCAGACCATCTGACAGCCTAGATGGATCGACCAGATAGCACCTATGCGCAAGCATGAGGTGGCTATAGGTCGACTGCAGAAGGGCGTGTAGCGATGTCTGATTGAGGCGACCAGTGAACGATCATGATTAAGGCCCGGGGTCACACCCGCTTGCCAGATATCATGTGGGACGTTCAGCCCTTAAGGCATGCATTGTTGACCATGAGGTCGACGCAAGTCAGTTATGACTTGGTGCATGCAAGGGCAGTGGGTCTGACTTGGTCTGATGACTGGATCCCTATTAATGGACCGTTGTAAGGTAGTAGGGCACATAAGGAAATAAAATTGATGCCATGGGGTTTTTTCAAAATTTTATTTTCCTGTTTGGATCACATGTTGTTTGTTTAACCTGATTGGATGTCTATTTCATCTTATGTGGGCTGCCCTATTTGTATGCTGTGCTGGGGCCTGCGTGCCTGGATTAATTAATTATAAATTTTTTCTTGTGATCTGCGAATCACATTTCAATTTATAATAATGTGTAATTGACCTGCGTGTCAAATCATGTCTAGATAGATTAAAATGTAACTTAATCAGACATGAGCACAGAGCACACATGGCAGAAGCGCTTGCAGCAAGTGGCTTCACCAGTGGGAGGTCTAGAGTTCGACTCTAGAACAGGCGCAACCAGTCTGGGAGTGCATTTGGGCTGCAGAGGGCTTGGGCCCGGGCTGGGCCAGATGAAATGCAAAAGACCCATGAAGAGCTCAAGTGAAGACTTGTGTAAAACTAGGGTTTTTATTTAGGCTTAATGGTCGTTTACCACATAAGATCATTGTGCTTTCTATTTACTGTTTAAGTAATATTAGCACCTGCATGATTTATCATTCTGCTATCACCATAGGATATGCATGGTAGTAAGAAGATAAAAGGACCGTTAAAATCCAACGTTAAATATCAAGCACGAAAGCCTTCTGACGCGAAACCTCACTGTTCTGACTATTGTTGGGGCCGTGTTGTACCCACTCAGTGGGCACGCCCAGCTATCTTCAGACGGTGTGTGATTACACCTACGTGTTACAGAGAAGGGATTTATCGCTTCTCGTTGCTCAGCATAGCACGTGGTGGTCCAGGGAGTAGGTCGGGTCAGCTTGACCATGTAGGCTACATATTGAGCATATGTTAGCTATATGGAGGCAGCCATCTGTTGAATCAGAAACTGTGTTGTACCAACTCAGTTGGCACAGTCTTCTGGATTGCCTAGATGAAGGGGAATCGCACGGGTTGGCGATTGGCATGGACAGCCTACCAGTGATTAGTGCTTGAACTCTCTGTGCATCTTATCTCGCCTGAGCGGGACGCGGAGACCAAGTATGAAATCTGGATCCCATCTCACTAAAAGAGTTTTACTCTTTCGGACTGTTTTATTGGATTTTTCAGTCAGATAAAATAGTGAGAAAGGAATCATTCTTAAGTCCTGGATTGATTCTAACATGGATACTAACCTTGTTGTTCTTGCTTTGTTGTAGATTCCTGCAGCAACGAACACCACAGGGTTCAATGTGCGATCCTTACTTGAAAGGGAGAAGTTTGCTGGGCCAAACTTCTCAGACTGGTACGGACACCTTAAGATTGTTCTTAAGGCTGAGAGGAAGCTGTATGTCCTTGAGACGGCAATACCGCCTCAACCCGCTGCGAACGCCGCAAGGGCGGTTCGGGATGCTTATGAGAAGCATGTCAATGATAGCATTGATGTCCCTTGCCTTATGCTTGCGTCTATGACGCCAGAGCTACAGCGTCAGCATGAGGATTTATCTGCTATTGAAATTATAGCAAATCTCAAGATGCTGTATGCTGCACAGGCAAGGACAGAACGCTATAACTTGACAAAACTTTTCTTTCAGAGCAAACTGACTGAAGGAAGTCCAGTGGGAGCTCACGTACTCAAGATGATTGGGTACAAAGAGGCTCTAGAGAAACTGGGACACACCGTCAATCAGGAGCTTGTTGTAGACATCATCTTGCAGTCTCTCCCGGCCTCTTTCGATCCGTTCATCATTAATTTTAATATGAACAAGATCGACTATACACCGGCAGAGTTACTGAACATGCTCTGTACTACAGAGCAGACTCTTGAGAAGGGAAAGCCTTCATCCTCTGTCTTGATGGTTCCTCAAGGAACAAGAAGAAGGGGAAGAAGGGCAAAGCCCCTATCAAGAGCTATAACAAGGCTCTGAAACAAAAGGTGAAGCGGTCGAAGGACAACAGATGCTTCCATTGTGGCCAGCTGGGTCACTGGAAGAAGGACTGTAAAGCGCTCCAAGGAGACAAGAAGGGAAGCAAGGCTTTCACTTCTGGCTCAGGTATTTTCGTGACTGAAGTCATGGTGTCTTCTTCTATTTCATGGGTGTTGGACACTGCATGTGGAGTTCACATTTGTTCAAATGTATAGGAACTCAAGAGAAGAAGACAGGTGGGACAGCATGAGGTGGACCTACGAGTTGGAAACGGGGCACGAGTTGCTGCTGTTGCTGTAGGACAATATAACATCTCTTTACCATCTGGTTTTGTATTAGAACTGGACAATTGTTATTTTGTACCGAGCATAACTAAGAATATTATCTCAATTCCTGCTCTTGTCAGGAAAGGGTTTTCCTTTCAATGCAAAACTTTAAAGTGTTGTATTTCATTTGATAATATTGTTTATGCTACTGGGTCGATTAACAATGGGTTATTCATGTTGGACATGGAATGTTCTGTACAACAAATTGATAATAAGAAAGCCAAGTATGCTGATGATAGCACCTTGCTATGGCATAGTCGTTTAGGCCATATTAACAAGAAGCGCATTAAGCAGTTGCATGACCATGGACTGCTGGGATCATTCTCCTATGAGGAGCTTGATACATGCAAAGCTTGTTTAATGGGAAAAATGACGAAGACTCCTTTTTCTAATAAAGGTCAAAGGTCTTCAGGTTTACTTGACCTCATTCACAGTGATGTGTGTGGGCCATTTAGTAAACTTGCCAGAGGTGGCTATTTATACTTCATTACTTTTACTGATGATTTCAGTAGGTATGGTTATGTCTATCTTATGAGACATAAGAGTGAATCTTTTGACAAGTTCAAAGAGTTCAAAAATGTAGTACAGAATCAGTTAGGCCGAAATATCAAGGCACTTCGCTCAGATCGAGGTGGAGAATACTTGAGTCGAGAGTTTACTGACTATCTGAAGGAGTGTGGGATTATCTCACAGCTCACTCCGCCAGGAACACCGCAATGGAATGGTGTGTCCGAGAGGAGAAATAGAACCTTATTGGATATGGTTCGTTCAATGATGAGTCAGGCTACTCTACCTTACTCCTTTTGGGGATTTGCACTGGAAACAGCTGCAAAGGTACTAAACCGAGTGCCATCCAAGGCCGTTTCAAAGACTCCATATGAGTTATGGTATGGGAAACAGCCGAGCTTGACATTTATTAAAATCTGGGGTTGCGAGGCTCATGTCAAAAAGCTCGCCTCTGGGAAACTGGAGAGCAAATCTGATAAATGTATCTTTGTCGGTTACCCTAAGGAAACTAAGGGTTATTATTTCTTTGATCCTAAGGAGAACAAAATATTTGTTGCTCGAACGGCTATTTTTCTTGAGAAGGAATTTCTTCTGCAAGAGGCCAGTGGGAGAGAAATAAAGCTGGATGAGAATCCAGAAGAAGGACAAAGTAGTCAAACTCAGTTGGATGTGCCTGAGCCAATAAAACAGGTTACTGAACAACCTGAGGCTTAGATATCACGGGAACCGCGTAGATCGGGAAGGATCCGTCGACAGCCTGAGCGCTATGACGGAGTCTACATCATTAATGATGGACCCCTCACTTATGCGGATGCGGTCAGTAGACAGGAATCAGCGAGATGGCTTACAGCTATGCGAGCCGAGATGGACTCCATGTCAGATAAAATATGATGAAACTACGGGAACTTCGTTCTGATCGAGGTGGAGAATACCTTAGTCATGCGTTTACTGACTATCTAAAGGAGTGTGGGATTATCTCACAGCTCACTCCGCCAGGAACACCGCAATGGAATGGTGTGTCCGAGAGGAGAAATAGAACGTTACTTGATATGGTTCGTTCTATGATGAGTCAGGCTACTCTACCTTACTCCTTTTGGGGACTTGCACTGGAAACAGCTGCAAAGGTACTAAACCGAGTGCCATCCAAGGCCGTTTCAAAGACTCCATATGAATTATGGTATGGGAAACAGCCTAGCTTGACATTTATTAAGATCTAGGGTTGCGAGGCTTATGTCAAAAAGCTCGCCTCTGGGAAACTGGAGAGCAGATCTGAGAAATGCATCTTTGTCGGTTACCCTAAGGAAACTAAGGGTTATTATTTCTACGATCCCAAAGAGAACAAGGTATTTGTTGCTCGGACGGCCATTTTTCTTGAGAAGGAGTTTCTTCTGCAAGAGGCCAGTGGGAGAGAAATAAAGCTGGATGAGAATCCAGAGGAAGGACAAAGTAGTCAAGCACAGTTGGATGAGCCTGAGCCGGTAGATCAGGTTACTGAACAACCTGAGGCTCAGATATCACGGGAACCGCGTAGATCGGGAAGGATCCGTCGACAGCCTGAGCGCTATGACGGAGTCTACATCATTGATAATGATGAACCCCTCACTTATGCGGATGCGGTCAGTGGACCGGAGTCAGCGAGATGGCTTGAAGCTATGCGCGCCGAGATGGACTCCATGTCAGATAACCAAGTTTGGGATTTGGTTGATCCGCCTCAGGGAGTAATCCCTATAGGCTGTAAATGGATCTTCAAAAAGAAGATTAACATGGATGGTAACGTGGTTACCTATAAAGGCAGGCTAGTTGCGAAAGGTTTCAAACAAATCTACGGGAAAGATTATGATGAAACTTTCTCTCCTGTAGCCATGTTCAAGTCTATTCGGATTATTCTCGCAATAGCAGCATATTATGATTATGAGATCTGGCAAATGGATGTGAAGACCGCTTTCCTTAATGGAAAACTAGAAGAGGATGTGTATATGACACAACCTGAAGGTTTCATCAATCCATCAGATCGTCATAAAATATGCAAATTAAAGAAGTCCATTTATGGACTTAAGCAAGCATCGAGAAGCTGTCATATTCGTTTTGATGAATCAATCTGTGAATTTGGTTTCATCAAAAATGAAGATGACCCGTGTGTATATAAGAGGTTTAGTGGGAGCGTGATTATTTTCCTAGTCCTCTACGTCGATGATATCTTGATCATTGGAAACAATATTCCTGAACTGCATGCCGTTAAAGCATGGTTAAGAAAATGTTTCCAGATGAAAGATTTAGGAGAAGCAGCCTATGTATTAGGTGTGAAGATCTACAGAGATAGATCTAAGAGGCTTCTCGGGCTGTGCCAGAGTACTTACATCGATAAAGTCCTGGAGAGATTCCATTTAGAAAATTCTAAAAGAGGATATCTTCCAGTCAGACATGGTCTGAATCTTTCGAAGAGCCAGTGTCCTCAAACACAGTCTGAGAAAGATGAAATGGACAATACGCCTTATGCTTCGGCTATTGGATCCATTATGTATGCGATGTTGTGTACTCGCCCAGACGTCGCTTACGGGTTAAGCGTCACCAGTCGATTCCAAAGTAATCCAGGTAAGGCACACTGGATTGCGGTCAAGAACATTTTGAAATATCTTCGGAGGACCAAAGATATGTTCTTGATTTATGGAGGTCAGGAAGAACTCAGTATTGAAGGATATACTGACGCTTCATTCCAATCTGACCAGGATGATTTTCGATCGCAATCAGGCTATGTTTTTAGTTTGAATGGAGGAGCAGTGGTGTGGAAAAGTTTCAAACAATCAATTGTTGCTGATTCCACAACAGAAGCCGAGTATGTTGCAGCCTCAGAAGCATCAAAGGAGGCAGTGTGGATTCGTAAGTTCGTTCAAGAACTTGGTGTTGTTCCTTCGAGTGCAGATCCATTGGTTATCTTCTGTGATAACACTGGAGCAATAGCACAAGCAAAGGAACCACGGTCGCACCAGAAGTCCAAGCACATACAGAGAAGGTTTCATTTGATCCGTGAGATCATAGATCGAGGAGAGATCAAGATCTGCAAGGTTCATACAGATGACAATCTAGCTGACCCGCTTACAAAGCCTCTAGCGCAGCAGAAGCATGAGAAGCACTGTAATAATATGGGTTTGAGATTTCTCAACCATTAGATTAAGTGCAAGTGGGAGATTGTTGGAGTATGCCCTTAAGGCTAATGTTTGAGGCCTTGGGTTATTATCAGTATCATGTATAAACTATGTTTATAAAGGCAATGGTTGTTATTCAGGTTGTTGCATTATCTGCTACTATATGTATACTTCTGAATAATGTCTCAATGGTGTTCAGCTTGGCTGACATGCAGTATAGTCCTTAGTAGAGATATCTTGGTAAACATGAGACAGCCTTGATATGATTGAGACTAATATGTGTTCTAATCTTATAGGATGCTTCGAGCATGGAATAAGATGTAGACTCATAGGTGCATTGGATGTACTGGACAGACCCTACTAAGGATGTTCGATTGTTTGTCGCAATGTGAATAATCCTTATATGCAAACAAGTGGCATATTTCCTCTGACTTGAGATCACTTGTGTTTCTAAATGATGATTGGCATTGTCTTGAGGTAGTTCAATGTCATTTGAAATATAATGGTTATAGATTATCTTGGATAATGGGCATGAGTCATGTTAGGGCATTAGTGATAGATATAGGATTGCCTCTCCTAGTTGGAGTGTGATGTTCTAAAGGGGCCCCCTGTATGAGATGGTTGAGAAAGTGTATGGCCATACCCAGATGACTATGTTCATCTGATCTAACCACTCTCATCATGTTGGAGTTACAGGCTTGACACGCTTGTCCAACGAGAACATCCAGTGGCAAAGGAAACACATATGTCAAGTGAGTTGGGTTCATACTTGTGCTATGGTTTGGGAGTAGTCTTGGAAGACTCTTTCCTTTATATCGGGAGACAGTGATGTGTTGCTAGATACCCCTCTCTGATCGTGATAACGTAAGTTGTCGTTACCGACATTTAAAGGAAACCCTTAGGGTCGCACAATTTGATGATATGGCTTACTTATGTCAGATCGTGTGGACTGAATTATTTTGGTTCAGTTTAAAGGAATTTAAACTCTGATTGGAAGTGAGATCTGGTCTGATCATGTTTGATTGATTAGGGCTTGAGATCGGTAAGCTTCGATCGAGAGAATTGATGCTAGATCGATGAGATCAAGAGCATCAAGAGATGTGTGGTTAGATCTTGAGCCTTTTGGTTTAATAAGGTCTAGACCAAGGCTTGGTTTGATTTGGTCTTTGAACCAAATTCAATTGAACCGGTTCATCATATGAGCGCATGGTTCAAAGGGAGAAGGAGTTGCGAACGGTTCACTTGGAGTGAACGCTTGAACGCATGAGCGCTTACTATATTTGGAAATCGGTTTTCCAAATTGAAGACGCCTCCACGTTCGAAGACTCTCACCTCTCTCTTGCTCTTCCTCTCGTGTGACTCGCCTCCACGAGTGTTGAAGGAGGGATTCGGGCAGCCAAGGAAAGAAATCATCTCATCTCCTTCACGCATCAAGGACACCTTGAAGAGCTTTGCTAGCACAAGGTTCACGCCAAGGGAGGAAGCCATCGCCATCTTGTGTGCGTTCACTTTGGAGGAGAGCCACATCGCCCTCTTGCTTCCAAGTCGCCTTCCGACCAATGGCAATGGTAAGATCACAACTTGATCTTTACAGACATTAAGTTGATCATATGTTCATGCCACATGCGATCTTCATGAAATCCTTATTTCCGCCCATGCAAAATTTTAGAAGTGCATGCGTTTAGGGTTTCACCCCTTTTCAGAAACTTGAGGCATTCTCCACGCGAGTGGATGCCCACAAGTCGAGCCAGGATGCCATGATCGAGCAGATTTTGGCTGGGATCCAGACCCTCACTGCTCACCTTGGGTCCACGGAGCATAGACGCCCGAACTCGGTTAACCCTCCGGCGTCTGCAAACACAGCCCCTACTCGGGAGTTGCCCCCGTTAGCCACGACCGCCTGGCGGCGCATCTACGAGGATGATTGAGGTAGCTGAAGAAACCCCTTTCGAGAGGGGGGCGAGAACCCTAAGCATGGCGCAAATAAAATTTTGCGAGCGGTAGCAAGGGTTTGATGATCTTTTGCATGTCATATGATCAACTATCATAGATTGAATAGATCAAGAGTAGATCATACCATAGCCATCTTTCGGATGGTCCCTTGGAAGAAGAGATCGAAGAGGGTCTCCTCCATAAGATGCGCACACAAGATGAGAATTGACTTGCTTCTTGTTGCTCCTTGTGCTAGCAAGGATCTCCAAGATGTCCTTGATCGAATGAAGGAAAAAGGAGATGATCTTGGCGTGGATGAGCTCCTCCTTGTTCTCGTCAAAAATCTCCACACCGAGAAAAGAGGCGTTGAGTTGAGAGAGAGACCAACGTTCTCATCCAAAGTGAAGCGTTGAGAAACCATTTCTGAAACCTCCACTTCCAAAAATGGTAAGTCATCACTACAAGCGTTCAAGTCTTATGAACCAACCCAAAACGCCAATTCGATTTAACCATGCGTTCACACATATGTGAACCGGTTGAATAGAATTCGGTCTAATTGAATTCGGTTCAAAGACCAAATTGAACCAAGCCAAGCCATGGTCTAAATCTCATCTGAACCATGAAGGTTCGAGATCTAACCGTACGTCTCTTGATGCCTTTGATCTCACCGATCTAGCATCACTACTCTCGATCGAAGCTTACCGATCTCAAGCCCTAATCAATCAAACATGATCAGGCCAGATCTCACTTGCAATCAGAGTTTAAACTCCTTTAAACTGAATCAAAACAATTCAGTCCACACGATCTGACTTAAGTAAGCCATATCATCAAATTGTGCGACCCTGAGGGTTTCCTTTAAATGTCGGTAACGATAACTTACGTTATCACGATCAGTGAGAGGTATCTAGCAACACATCACTGTCTCCCGATATAAAGAAAAGAGTCTTCCAAGACTACACCCAAAACATAGCACAAGTGTGAATCCACTTCACTAGGCATGCATGTGTCCTTTGCCACTGGATGTTCTTATTGGACAAGCGTGTCAAGCCTGTAACTCCAATATGATGAGCATGATTAGATCAGATGAACATAGTCACCTGGGTATGGCCATACACATTCTCAATCATCTCATTCAGGGGGGGCCCTTTATAACATCACACTCCAATTAAGGAGATGGCAATCCTTTATCTATCACTAGTGCCCTAACCTGACTCAAGATCATTATCCAAGATAGTCTATAATCATTATATTTCAAATGATATCGAACTACCTCAAAACAATGACAATCATCATTTAGAAACACACAAGGGATCTCAAGTCAGAGGACATGTGCCACTTGTAGCAAAAGGATTATTCACATTGTGACAAGCAATTGAATATCCTAATAGGGTCTGTCCAGTACATCTAATGTACCCATGAGTCTACATCTTATTCCATGCTCGAAGCATCCTATAAGATTAGAACACACATTAGTCTCAATCATATCAAGGCTGTCTCATGTTCACCAAGATATCTCGACTAAGGACTAAACAGCATGTCAGCCTAGCTGAACAGCTTTGAGACATTATTCAGAAGTACACATATTGCAGCAGACAATGTAACAACCTGAATAACAACCATTGCCTTTATAAACAAAAGAGTTTATATACATGATACTCATGGAATCCCAAGGCCTCAAACATTAGCCTTAAGGGCATACCCCAACAATCTCCCACTTGCACTTAATCTAATGGTTGAGAAATCTCAAACCCATATTATTACAGTGCTTCTCATGCTTCTGCTGCGCCAGAGGCTTGGTAAGCGGGTCAGCCAGATTGTCGTCTGTATGAACCTTGCAGATTTTGATCTCGCCACGATCAATGATCTCCCGGATCAAGTGAAACCGTCTCTGTATGTGCTTGGACTTCTGGTGCGACCGTGGTTCCTTTGCTTGTGCGATTGCTCTAGTGTTATCACAGAAGATAACCAAAGGATCTGCACTCGAAGGAACGACACCAAGTTCCTTAATGAACTTACGAATCCACACTGCCTCCTTGGATGCTTCCGAGGCTGCAACATACTCGGCTTCTGTTGTGGAATCAGCAACAGTTGACTGTTTGAAACTTTTCCACACCACCGCTCCTCCATTCAAGCTAAAGACATAGCCTGATTGCGATCGGAAATCATCCTGGTCCGACTGGAATGAAGCGTCAGTATATCCTTCTATACTGAGTTCTTCCTGACCACCATATATCAAGAACATATCTTTGGTCCTCCGCAGATATTTTAAAATGTTCTTGACCGCAATCCAGTGTGCCTGACCTGGATTACTTTGGAATCGACTGGTCACGCTTAACCCGTAAGCGACGTCTGGGCGAGTACACAACATCGCATACATAATGGACCCAATAGCCGAAGCATAAGGCGTATTGTCCATTTCATCTTTCTCAGTCTGTGTTTGTGGACACTGACTCTTCGAAAGATTCAGACCATGTCTGACTGGAAGATACCCTCTTTTAGAATTCTCTAAATGGAATCTCTCCAGGACTTTATCGATGTAAGTACTCTGGCACAGCCCGAGAAGCCTCTTAGATCTATCCCTGTAGATCTTCACACCTAATACATAGGCTGCTTCTCCTAAATCTTTCATCTGAAAACATTTTCCTAACCATGCTTTAACAGCATGCAGTTCAGGAATATCGTTTCCAATGATTAAGATATCATCGACGTAGAGGACTAGGAAAGTAATCACGCTCCCACTAAACCTCTTATATACACATGGGTCATCTTCGTTCTTGATGAAGCCAAACTCAGAGATTGATTCATCAAAACGAATATTCCAGCTTCTAGATGCTTGTTTAAGTCCATAAATGGACTTCTTTAACTTGCATATTTTATGACGATCTGCTGGATTAGTGAAACCTTCAGGTTGTGTGATGTACACATCCTCATCCAGTTTTCCATTAAGGAAAGCAGTTTTCACATCCATCTGCCAGATCTCATAATCGTAATATGCTGCTATCGCGAAAAGAATTCGAATAGACTTGAACATGGCTACAGGAGAGAAAGTTTCATCATAATCTATCCCGTAGATTTGTTTGAAACCTTTCGCAACTAGCCTGCCTTTATAGGTAACTACGTTACCATCCATGTCAATCTTCTTCTTGAAGATCCATTTACATCCTATAGGGATTACTCCCGGAGGCGGATCAACCAAATCCCAAACTTGGTTATCTGACATGGAGTCCATCTCGGCGCGCATAGCTTCAAGCCATCTCGCTGACTCCGGTCCACTGACCGCATCCGCATAAGTGAGGGGTTCATCATTATCAATGATGTAGACTCCGTCATAGCGCTCAGGCTGTCGACGGATCCTTCCCGATCTACGCGGTTCCCGTGATATCTGAGCCTCAGGTTGTTCAGTAACCTGATCTACCGGCTCAGGCTCATCCAACTGTGCTTGACTACTTTGTCCTTCCTCTG
Source organism: Costus lasius (assembly GCA_027563935.2). Classification (NCBI taxonomy): domain Eukaryota; kingdom Viridiplantae; phylum Streptophyta; class Magnoliopsida; order Zingiberales; family Costaceae; genus Costus; species Costus lasius. Next base: position 63,868,046 of record CM050446.2, on the reverse strand, counting down.
GATTCTCATCCAGCTTTATTTCTCTCCCACTGGCCTCTTGCAGAAGAAACTCCTTCTCAAGAAAAATGGCCGTCCGAGCAACAAATACCTTGTTCTCTTTGGGATCGTAGAAATAATAACCCTTAGTTTCCTTAGGGTAACCGACAAAGATGCATTTCTCAGATCTGCTCTCCAGTTTCCCAGAGGCGAGCTTTTTGACATAAGCCTCGCAACCCTAGATCTTAATAAATGTCAAGCTAGGTTGTTTCCCATACCATAATTCATATGGAGTCTTTGAAACGGCCTTGGATGGCACTCGGTTTAGTACCTTTGCAGCTGTTTCCAGTGCAAGTCCCCAAAAGGAGTAAGGTAGAGTAGCCTGACTCATCATAGAACGAACCATATCAAGTAACGTTCTATTTCTCCTCTCGGACACACCATTCCATTGCGGTGTTCCTGGCGGAGTGAGCTGTGAGATAATCCCACACTCCTTTAGATAGTCAGTAAACGCATGACTCAGGTATTCTCCACCTCGATCAGAACGAAGTGCCTTGATATTTCGGCCTAGCTGATTCTGTACTTCATTCTTGAACTCTTTGAACTTGTCAAAAGATTCACTCTTATGTCTCATAAGATAGACATACCCATATCTACTGAAATCATCAGTAAAGGTAATGAAGTACTGATAGCCACCTCTGGCATGTTTACTAAATGGCCCACACACATCACTGTGTATAAGGTCAAGTAAACCTGAAGCCCTTTGACCTTTGTTAGGAAAAGGAGCTTTCGTCATTTTACCCATTAAACAAGCTTTGCATGTATCAATCTCCTCATAGGAGAATGATCCCAGCAGTCCATGATCATGCAACCGCTTAATGCGCTTCTCGTTAATATGGCCTAAACGACTATGCCATAGCAAGGTGCTGTCATCAGCATACTTGGCTTTCTTATTATCAATGTTCTGTATAGAATATTCCATGTCCAACATGAATAACCCATTGTTAATTGAACCAGTAGCATAAACAATATTATCAAGAGTAAGATAACACTTTGAAATCTTGCATTCAAAGGAAAACCCTTTCCTGACAAGAGCAGGAATAGAGATAATATTTTTGGTAATACTGGGTACAAAATAACAATTGTTTAATTCTAATACAATGCCAGATGGTAATGAGATGTAATAATCCCCTACAGCAACAGCAGCAACCCGTGCCCCGTTTCCAACGCGTAGGTCCACCTCATGCTGTCCCACCTGTCTTCTTCTCTTGAGTTCCTGTACATTTGAACAAATGTGAACTCCACATGCAGTGTCCAACACCCATGATATAGAAGAAGAAGAAATCATGACTTCCGTCACGTATATACCTGAGCCAGAAGCGATGCTTCCCCTCTTATCTCCTTGGAGCGCTTTACAGTCCTTTTTCCAGTGACCCAGCTGGCCACAGTGGAAACATCTGTATTCCTTCGACCGCTTAACTTTTTGCTTCAGAGCCTTGCTGTAACTCTTGACAGGGGCCTTGCCCTTCTTCCCCTTCTTCTTGTTCCTAGAAGGAACCATTAAGACAGAGGTTGAAGGCTTTCCCTTCAGAGTTTCCACAGTAGTCAAGAGCATATTGAGCAGCTCTGCCGGAGTACAATCGATTTTGTTCATATTAAAGTTAATAATGAACGCATCGAAAGAAGGCGGGAGAGACTGCAGAATAATGTCTACAGCAAGCTCCTGGTTGATGGTATGTCCCAGTTTCTCCAGAGCCTCCTTGTGCCCAATCATCTTGAGCACGTGAGCTCCCACTGGGCTCCCGTCAGCCAGTTTGCTCTGAAAGAAAAGCTTTGTCAGATTATAGCATTCTGTCCTCGCCTGTGTAGCATACAGCATTTTGAGGTTCGCTATAATCTCTATAGCCGACATATCCTCATGCTGACGCTACAGCGGTGGCGTCATAGACGCTAGCATCAGGCAAGCGACATCAATGCTATCATTGACATGCTTTTCATAGGCATCACGAACCGCCCTTGTGGCGTTCGCAGCGGGTTGAGGCGGTATAGCCGTCTCGAGGACATACAGTTTCCTCTCTGCCTTAAGAACAATCTTAAGGTGTCCGAACCAATCTGAGAAGTTCGGCCCAGCAAACTTCTCCCTTTCCAGTAGGGATCGCACATTGAAGCTCATGGTGTTCGTTGCTGCAGGTATCTACAACAATGCAAGAACAGCAAGGTCAGTATCAATGTAAAGAATCAATTCAGGACTTAAGAATGATTCTTTTTCTCACTATTTTATCTGACTGAAAAATCCAGTAAAACAGTCCGAAAGAGTAATACTCTTTTAGTGAGATGGGATCCAGATTTCATACTTGGTCTCCGCGTCCCGCTCAGGCGAGATAAGATGCACAGAGAGTACAAGCACTAATCTCTAGTAGGCAGTCCCTGCCAATCGCCAACCCGTGCGATTCCCCTTCATCTGGGCAATCCAGCCGACTGTGCCAACTGAGTTGGTACAACACAGTCTCTGACCCCGCAGATGGCTGCCTCCATGTGCTACCATATGCCCCATATGTAGCCTACATGGTCAAGCTGACCTGACCTACTCCCTGGACCACCACGTGCTATGCTGAGCAACGAGAAGCGATAAATCCCTTCTCTGTAACACGCAGGTGAAATCACACACCGTCTAAAGATAGATGGACGTGCCCACTGAGTGGGTACAACACGGCTCCAACGATAGTCAGAACAGTGAGGTTTCGCGTCAGAAGGCATTACGTGCTTGATATGTTAGCGTTGGATTTTAACGGTCTTTTATCTTCTTACTATCAGGCAAATCCTATGGCTATAGCAGAAGATAAATAACTCATGCAATTCTACTTATTTAGCAAATAAAAGAAAGCATGGATCTTATGTGGTAAAAGCCCATAGAGCCTAAGTAAGACCTTAAATCAACTTAAGTCTTCACTTGCTCTTCTTGGGTCTTTTGCATCTCATCTGGCCCAGACCAGGGCCCAAGCGCACTCTGCAGCTCAGGTGCGCCCACCAGGTAGTTGCGCCTGTCATAGGGTCGAACCCTAGACCTCCCACCTGGTCAAGCCACTGCTGCATGCGCCAATGCCATGTGTGCTCTGTGCACTTGTCTAATTAAAATACATTTTAATCTATCTAGACAAGCTTGACACGCAGGTCAATTATACAATAAATTAATTTAAAATGTGATTCGCAGATCACAAAAATAATAATTTACCAGGCTCGCAGGCCCCAGCACAGCACACATTAAGGGCAACCCACATAAGATTAAATAAACAAGCATCATGGCATCATTCAATCAACATGTGATCCATTACAAAGAAAATCAAATTTTGAAAACCCATTAGCATCAATTTTAATTTTCTTATGTGCCCTACAACCTTACAACGGTCCATTGATAGGGATCCACTCATCAATCTAGTTAGATCCACTGCCCTTGCATGCACCAAGTCCTAACTGACTCGAGTTGACCTAATGGTCAACCATGCATGCGCCAAGGGCTGAACAATACTCATGAGTTCTGGCAAGCGGGTGTGACCCCGGGCCTAACTCATGTGTGTTCACTGGTTGTCTTAACCAGACCTCGCTACACGCCTGTGATGCAATCGACCTATAGCCACCTTGTGCTTGCGCACAGGTGCCATCTGGTCGATCCATCTAGGCTGTCAGATGGTCTGATCAGACTATTGGATCTAACCTAGAGGGTGACTTCAACCCCATCAACCCGTCTAAGGGTTTACAGTAGGCGCCACTTAGATCTAATGGTGAGCGCGCAAGTCATTTAGTTTGTTTTGAGAAAACATCAACAACATTCAACATGATAGATGCGCACATCATCATACATGCGCCAACAAGAAAGACATCATCATCAAGTTTTCGCATGAAGTTAAGATCTAAGCATACATGAATCACCTTAAGCAATCATATGAACATGTATAGAACCGCATGCTCTGATACCAATTGAAGAAACCCCTTTCGAGAGGGGGGCGAGAACCCTAAGCATGGCGCAAATAAAATTTTGCAAGCGGTAGCAAGGGTTTGATGATCTTTTGCATGTCATATGATCAACTATCATAGATTGAATAGATCAAGAGTAGATCATACCATAGCCATCTTTCGGATGGTCCCTTGGAAGAAGAGATCGAAGAGGGTCTCCTCCACAAGATGCGCACACAAGATGAGAATTGACTTGCTTCTTGTTGCTCCTTGTGCTAGCAAGGATCTCCAAGATGTCCTTGATCGAATGAAGGAAAAAGGAGATGATCTTGGCGTGGATGAGCTCCTCCTTGTTCTCGTCAAAAATCTCCACACCGAGAAAAGAGGCGTTGAGTTGAGAGAGAGACCAACGTTCTCATCCAAAGTGAAGCGTTGAGAAACCATTTCCGAAACCTCCACTTCCAAAAATGGTAAGTCATCACTACAAGCGTTCAAGTCTTATGAACCAACCCAAAACGCCAATTCGATTTAACCATGCGTTCACACATATGTGAACCGGTTGAATAGAATTCGGTCTAATTGAATTCGGTTCAAAGACCAAATTGAACCAAGCCAAGCCATGGTCTAAATCTCATCTGAACCATGAAGGTTCGAGATCTAACCGTACATCTCTTGATGCCTTTGATCTCACCGATCTAGCATCACTACTCTCGATCGAAGCTTACCGATCTCAAGCCCTAATCAATCAAACATGATCAGGCCAGATCTCACTTGCAATCAGAGTTTAAACTCCTTTAAACTGAATCAAAACAATTCAGTCCACACGATCTGACTTAAGTAAGCCATATCATCAAATTGTGCGACCCTGAGGGTTTCCTTTAAATGTCGGTAACGATAACTTACGTTATCACGATCAGTGAGAGGTATCTAGCAACACATCACTGTCTCCCGATATAAAGAAAAGAGTCTTCCAAGACTACACCCAAAACATAGCACAAGTGTGAATCCACTTCACTAGGCATGCATGTGTCCTTTGCCACTGGATGTTCTTATTGGACAAGCGTGTCAAGCCTGTAACTCCAATATGATGAGCATGATTAGATCAGATGAACATAGTCACCTGGGTATGGCCATACACATTCTCAATCATCTCATTCAGGGGGGCCCCTTTATAACATCACACTCCAATTAAGGAGATGGCAATCCTTTATCTATCACTAGTGCCCTAACCTGACTCAAGATCATTATCCAAGATAGTCTATAATCATTATATTTCAAATGATATCGAACTACCTCAAAACAATGACAATCATCATTTAGAAACACACAAGGGATCTCAAGTCAGAGGACATGTGCCACTTGTAGCAAAAGGATTATTCACATTGTGACAAGCAATTGAATATCCAAATAGGGTCTGTCCAGTACATCTAATGTACCCATGAGTCTACATCTTATTCCATGCTCGAAGCATCCTATAAGATTAGAACACACATTAGTCTCAATCATATCAAGGCTGTCTCATGTTCACCAAGATATCTCGACTAAGGACTAAACAGCATGTCAGCCTAGCTGAACAGCTTTGAGACATTATTCAGAAGTACACATATTGTAGCAGACAATGTAACAACCTGAATAACAACCATTGCCTTTATAAACAAAAGAGTTTATATACATGATACTCATGGAATCCCAAGGCCTCAAACATTAGCCTTAAGGGCATACCCCAACAGTAGCCCAAGACCATACGAGGCCCATGGGGACCCAGTCTTGGTGATGATCCACTTGATGAGGACGATGTATGGGCCGCACAAGGGCCCCAACGCAATGGCCGCTTTGGCCATGCTTGGGTCGCACCTCGCACCCCAGCCCACACCCATGTTGAGCGTCCCCAGGCGGATGACAATTTTCGCCACTTCATTCGAAACACCCCCGCACCTTTCGTAGGTGGTCTCAATCCCACACAGTTCCTCAATTGGGTCACGTCTGCTGACGCATATTTTGACCTTAGCGATTGGGAAGAGCACTCATGCGTTAGATACATGCGCACCTTGCCTGAGGGGCCTGCACGTTTACATTGGGAAAACGTGGAGCACCAAAACTCGTAGCAAGCCCTTCCCCCGATCACCGAGTGGGTGGAGATGTGGTACTGCCTCCGTGAGCAGTACGTACCTCCTTCGTATAGGCAGCATCTCCTTGACCAGTATAGCAGCCTGCACCAGGTCTCGACTACCGTAGAGGAATACCGTCTCACCTTTGAGACGTTGCAACTCCGTTGGAACCTATAGGAGGATCCCGAGTTAGTGTTGTCAAATTTTAAGAACGGACTCCGTGCCAATATCCGCCGTGCCTTGCCCACGTATGGAGCGGAGACATTTGACCAGACCTTTCAGCACGCTAGACATATCGAGCACGACCTTCGCGCCATGGTTAGGTGCAGCGATGTCGGACCCCATAGGCGACCTGATGCGGGTGATCCCCCGCGTCCCCATCCTGAGCATCCAAAGCCTCGTCCGGACCCACGACCTACACCCCAGCCCCATCAGTCCCCTAGGCGTCCAACCGCCGAGGCCTTGTCTTCTCGACCCAATTCGGAGGAGAAGGGCAAGGCCCTCGTAGTGGGCTCCTCTAGCCGCGTCACCTATTACAATTGTTTGCAACGGGGCCACTTGTCACGTGATTGTCCAAAAAAACCTGCCCTTGTGGACAAGGGCCTTGCCCGTGTCGCCACCATCACTTGCGACCACACTGAGCACGATGTCGAGGCCGAGTACTACACGAGTGGTGAAGAGTCGGGTCACCCTATAGTCGTACTGGTGTACTGCAACCTAGTCCAACCCCAGCCTCCGAGGATTGGAGGCGCACGAGTATTTTCACCATTTACATCATGTGCAATGGGCACTCATGTAAGATCATCATTAATGGGGGGTAGTAGCTTGAACGTGGTTTCGTAGGCCGCGATCACGCGCTTCGGCCTTCCCCTTGAGCCTCACCCACATCCTTACTCCATCACATGGGTGGACACATCGAGCCTTCTTGTCACTCACCGATGCCTGGTCCCCATCGCTTTTGGGGCCTATTGAGAGAAGGTATGGTGTGATGTGGCAGCTATGGATGTTGCCCACATCCTACTCAGTCATCCTTAGTTGTATGATAGGGACGTGGTCCACTATGGTCGGTCGAACACCTATGTGTTTGACCACAATGACCAGAAAATCCGTTTGATCTTGGCTCCGCCCAAGGAGCTTCGTGTGTTGACCTCCAAGGGTGTGATCACACCCGCGGCATCTACCCCTCCACGTCCCGCCTTGGTCTCCCTCATGCGCACCCCCACGTTGGTGCACAAAGCCCATGCGTCCAAGGTTGTGTACACGCTCATGATGCGCGAGACGTGGGAATCACTCCCATGCGTCGAGCCCACACCCCCTGTAGAGGTGTCCGCTCTCCTCTCCAAATTTAGGGATATTAGTCCCGCGGATCTGCCTCACGGCCTCCCTCCGGATAGGGAAATCCAGCATGGATTGACCTCATCCCGGGAGTGCCTCTCCCCAACCTACCCCATCACCGACTCAACCCCACCGAACACGCTGAGCTGCAGCGTCAAGTGGATGACCTCCTTACCAAGGGGTACATCCGTGAGAGTCTCAGCCCTTGTGCCATTCCCGCGCTCCTCACGCCCAAGAAGGATGGGTCATGGCGCATGTGTATCGATAGCCGCGCCATTAATAGGATCACCGTCAAGTATAGGTTTCCCATACCTCGGCTTGACGACATGTTTGACTTGATCTTCGCCGCGTCTTGGTTTTCCAACCTCGACCTCTGTAGCAGGTATCACGAAGTCCGCATTCGTGAGGGCGATGAGTGGAAGACTACGTTCAAGGCCAAGGACGGTATTTACAAGTGGCTTGTCATGCCATTCGGGTTGTCCAATGCCCCATCCACATTCATGCGTTTGATGAGTCACGTTCTTAAGCCCTACATGGGCAAGTTTTTGGTCGTCTACTTCGATGACATCCTGATCTATAGTCGGACCTATGAGGAGCATTTGGAGCATCTTCGCTCCACATTTGACCTTCTACGTAAGGAACGCCTCTTGATGACACCAAAATATATAGTATATTTTGTATCATTTTATGTATCTTTTCATGCTAAATTGAGGATCTTTTTGCTAATTTTTATGCTAAATTCATCGAATATTGCAAAGTCTACTTCTATTTTGGTTTTTCATGATTTTCAAGTAAAAAGGCACTATTTAAAGGCATTTTCAAGCAAAAACAAATACATAGAAGGATTCCCAACATCAAAAAGAGGTCACACAAGAAATTTCACACAAAACGGAGTAAATCAGCCAAAATACGGCAGTACCGTAACCTATTTTATGGTACCGTATTTTCATACGCTACCGTAAAATCCGAGCCCTGCCATAATTTGGAGATGTTAGGGTATGCCCTTAAGGCTAATGTTTGAGGCCTTGGATTATTTACAATATCATGTATAAGGCAATTGTTGTTATTCAGATTGTTACATTATCTGCTGTTGTATGTATACTTCTGAGTAATGTCTCAATGATGTTCAGCTTAGCTGACATTCAGTGTTGTCCTTAGTCGAGATATCTCGGTGAACATGTGACAGCCTTGATATGATGGAGACTAATATGTGTTCTAATCTTATAGGGTACTTCGAGCATGGAATAAGATTTAGACACATGGGTGCATTGGATGTACTGGACTGACCCTACTTAGGATATTCAATTGTTTGTCACAATATGAATAATCCTTATATGCAAGCAAGTGGTATATTCCCTCTGACTTGAGATCACTTGTGTTTCTAAGTGATGATTGGCATTATCTTGAGGTAGTTCAATATCATTTGAAAGATAATGATTAAGGATTATCTTGGACAGTGGGCATGAGTCATGTTAGGGCACTTGTGATAGATATAGGATTGCCTCTCCTAGTTGGAGTGTGATGTTCTAAAGGGCCCCCTGGATGAAATGGTTGAGAATGTGTATGGCCATACCCAGATGACTATGTTCATCTGATCTAACCATTTTCATCATGTTGGAATCACAGGCTTGACATGCTTGTCCAACGGGAACATCCAGTGGCAAAGGGAAACATGTATGCCAAGTGAATTAGATTCACACTTGTGCTGTGTTTTGGGAGTAGTCTTGGAAGACTCTTTCCTTCATATCGGGAGACAGTGATGTGTTGCTAGATACCCCTCTCTGATCGTGATAACGTAAGTTATCGTTACCGACATTGAAGGAAACCCTTGGGGTCGCACAATTTGATGATATGGCTTACTTATGTCAGATCGTGTGGACTGGAATTATCCTAGTTCAGTTTAAAGCAATTTAAACTCTGATTGGAAGTGAGACCTAGTCTAATCATGTTTGATTGATTAGGGCATATGATCGGTAAGCTTCGATCGGGAGAATTGATGCTTGATCGTAAAGATCAAGAGGTTCAATGAGATGTGTGGTTAGATCTTGAGCCATTTGGTTCAATGAGATCATAACCAGGGCTGGTTCGATTTGGTGCTTGAACCAAATTGGGATTGAACCGGTTCACTTAGTGTGAATGCATGGTTCAATAAAAGAGGGAAGTTTCGATTGGTTCAATGAGTGAACGCATGGGAGTTAAGAGGGAGTTACATGTTTGGTTCTTACCAAATATGGTAACCGAACATTTCCTTCTTGGGCGCTCCCTCACGGTTTTCGAAACCCCTTCTACTCTCTTCCTCCTCTTGCATCTTCATCATCTTCATGCAAGGAAGAAGTTCAACTAGACAAGGGTGCACATCTCCTCTCCAAGACACGAAAAAGACTCTTTAGTCTCTTTGCTAGCACAAGGAGCATAAAGAAGAAGCCGACTTCATCTTGTGTGTGATACCTTTGGAGAAGAGGCACTTGCCCCTTTCATCTTCCAAGCCGCCACTCACATCATGGCAATGGTAACACTCTTACTTGTCTTTCAAGTTCACAAGGTTGATCATAGTTTTAAGTCAGGCGATCTCCATACCTTGTATTTCCGCTGCGACATAGTTCATGATCGATATTAGGTATAACCTTCAATTGGTATCAGAGGACTGGTTTTGACTTGATACATATGATTGCCATCTTGTGATCCATGTTTGTTTTGTGTTTTTGGCAATGATCTACATGATGCGCATGCTTCTATTCTCATGCGAAAATACATGCCATGTTGTTCACACCGTATGTTAGATGTATTTTACATTCAAGCTTGCGCATGTGATGTTGGTTTGCGCATTTTATAGATGTTTTCAGTCAAAATTATCTTCATGCGCGACCCTCACTAGATTTATCTATGCACCTACTTTAAATACTTAGACGAGTTAACAGTGTTGAAGTCGTTAGTCAGATCTAGACCCAACAGCCTAATCAGACTATCTGACAGCCTGGATGAGCGGCCGAATAGCACTTGTGCGAAAGTTGTGCAGGTGGCTATAGGCCGACTGCAGAAGGGCATGTAGCGATGTCTGTTTGAGGCGCCTAGTGAACGATCATGATTATGGCCCGGGGTCACACCCGCTTGCCAGAAATCATGTGGGACGTTCAGCCCTTAAGGCATGCATAATTGACCATGAGGTCGACGCAAGTCAGTTATGACTGGGTGCATGCAAGGGCAGTGGGTCCGACTTGTTCTGACGAGTGGATACCTGTTAATGGACCGTTGTAAGGTAGTAGGGCACATAAGGAAATAAATTGATGGCATGGGGTTTTATAAAATTTTATTTCTGTTTTGGATCACATGTTGTACATTTCTTACATGTTGCCATGAATCAATGGATTTTTGAGTGTTTATTTAATCTTATGTGGGCTGCCCTATTTTGTATGCTGTGCTGGGGCCTGCGTACCTGGAATTAAATATTTTTGGTGTGATCTGCGAATCACATTTTGATTTATGAAAATGTATAATTGACCTGCGTGTCAAATCATGTCTAGATAGTTTTAAATGTAATTTGATCAGACTTGAGCACACAGCACACATGGCAGAAGCGCATGCAGCATTTGGCTTCACCAGGTGGGAGGTCTAGAGTTCGACTCTAGAACTGGCCCATTCTATCTAGTGGGCGCATTTGGGCTGCAGATAGCGTTTTGGCCCGGGGCTGGGTCGGATGAAGTACAAGAGTCCTCCCATAAAGAGCTCAAGTGAAGACTTTTGTCAAACTAGGGTTTTACTTAAGTTTTTATGGGCGTTTACCACATAAGATAATGGTGCTTTCATTTACTGTTTTAAGTAATATTAGCACATGCATGTTTTATTCTTCTGCTATCACTATAGAATTTGCATGATAGTAAGAAGATAAAAGACCGTTAAAATCCAACGTCAATATCAAGCTCGATTGCCTTCTGACGCGAAACCTCACTGTTCTGACTATCGTTGGGGCCGTGTTATACCCACTCAGTGGGCACGCCCAGCTATCTTCAGACGGTGCGCGATTACAACTACATGCTACAGAGAAGGGATTTATCGCTTCTCGTTGCTCAGCATAGCACGTGGTGGTCCAGGAAGTAGGTCAGGTCAGCTTGATCATATAGGCTACATATTGAGCATATGATAGCGATATGGAGGCAGCCATCTGAGGAATCAGAAACTGTGTTGTACCAACTCAGTTGGCACAGTCTTCTGGATTGCCTAGATGAAGGGGAATCGCACGGGTTGGCGATTGGCATGGAATGCCTACCAGTGATTAATGCTTGGACTCTCTGTGTATCTTATCTCGCCTAAGCGGGACGCGGAGATCAAGTATGAAATCTGGATCCCATCTCACTAAAAGAGTTTCACTCTTTCGGGCTATTTTATTGGATTTTGAGTCAGATAAAATAGTGAGAAAAGAATCACTCTTAAGTCCTGGAATGATTCTAACATGGATACTGACCTTGTTGTTCTTGCTATGTTGTAGATTCCTGCAGCAACGAACACCACAGGGCTCAATTTGCGATCCATATTGGAAAAAGAGAAGTTTGCTAGGCCAAACTTCTCAGACTGGTACAGACAGCTGAAGATTGTCCTCAAAGCCGAGAGGAAGCTGTACGTCCTTGAGTCGGCAATACCGGCTCAACCCGCTGCGAACGCTGCAAGGGCGGTTCGAGATGCTTATGAGAAGCACGTCAGTGATAGCACTGATGTCGCTTGCCTTATGCTTGCGTCAATGACGCCTGAGCTCCAGCGTCAGCATGAGGATTTGTCTGCTATTGATATTATAGCAAATCTCAAAATGCTGTATGCTGCACAGGCAAGGACAGAACGCTATAACTTGACGAAACTTTTCTTTCATAGCAAATTGACTGAAGGGAGTCCAGTGGGAGCTCATGTACTCAAGATGATTGGGTACAAAGAAGCTCTAGAAAAACTGGGACATACCATCAATCAAGAACTTGTTGTAGACATCATCTTGCAGTCTCTCCCGGCTTCTTTCGATGCGTTCATCATTAATTTTAATATGAACAAGATCGACTGTACTCCGGCAGAATTACTGAACATGCTCTGCACCACAGAGCAGACTCTTGAGAAGGGAAAGCCTTCATCCTCTGTCTTGATGGTTCCTTTAGGGAACAAGAAGAAAGGGAAGAAAGGCAAAACCCCTATCAAGAGCTACAACAAGGCTTTGAAACAAAAGGTGAAGCGATCAAAGGACAACAGATGCTTCCATTGTGGCCAGCTGGGTCACTGGAAGAAGGACTGTAGAGCGCTCCGAGGAGAGAAGAATGGAAGCAAGTATTTCACTTCTGGCTCAGGTATTTACGTGACTGAAGTCATGGTTGCTTCTTCTATTTCATGGGTGTTGGACACTGCATGTGGAGTTCACATTTGTTCAAATGTGCAGGAACTCAAGAGAAGAAGACAAGTGGGACAGCATGAGGTGGACCTACGAGTTGGAAACGGGGCACGGGTTGCTGCTGTTGCTGTAGGAGAATATCACATCTCTTTACCATCTGGATTTGTATTAGAACTTGACAATTGTTATTTTGTACCAAGCATAACGAAGAATATTATCTCTATTCCTGCTCTTGTCAGGAAAGGTTTTTCTTTTGAATGCAAAACTTCACAGTGCCGTATTTCATATGATAATATTGTTTATGCAACTGGGTCAATTAACAATGGGTTATACATGTTGGACATGGAATGTTCTGTACAACAAATTGATAATAAGAAAGCCAAGTATGCTGATCACAGCACCTTGTTATGGCATAGTCGTCTAGGCCATATTAACAAGAAGCGCATTAAGCGGTTGCATGACCATGGACTGCTGGGATCATTCTCCTATGAGGAGCTTGATACATGCAAAGCTTGTTTAATGGGTAAGATGATGAAGTCTCCTTTTTCTAATAAAGGTGAAAGAGCTTTAGGTTTACTAGACCTTATTCACAGTGATGTGTGTCGGCCATTTAGTAAACATGCCAGATGTGGCTATACATACTTTATTACTTTTACTGATGATTTCAGTAGGTATGGTTATGTCTATTTAATGAGACATAAAAGTGAATCTTTTGACAAGTTCAAAGAATTCAAAAATGAAGTACAAAATCAGTTAGGCCAAAATATCAAGGCACTTCGATCAGATCGAGGTGGAGAATACTGTTGGGGTATGCCCTTAAGGCTAATGTTTGAGGCCTTTGGGATGATTTCAGTATCATGTATAAACTATGTATAAGTTTATAAAGGCAATGGTTGTTATTCAGGTTGTTACATTATCTGCTGTTGCTATGTATACTTCTGAATAATGTCTCAAAGATGTTCAGCTTAGCTGACATGCAGTATAGTCCTTAGTCGAGATATCTTGGTGAACATGAGACAGCCTTGATATGATTGAGACTAATATGTGTTCTAATCTTATAGGGTGCTTCGAGCATGGAATAAGATGTAGACACATAGGTGCATTGGATGTACTGGACAGACCCTACTTAGGATATTCAATTGTTTGTCACAATGTGAATAATCCTTATATGCAAGCAAATGACATATTTCCTCTGACTTGAGATCGCTTGTGTTTCTAAATGATGATTGGCATTGTCTTGAGGTAATTCAATATCATTTGAAATATAATGGTTATAGATTATCTTGGATAATGAGCATGAGTCATGTTAGGACACTAGTGATAGATATAGGATTGCCTCTCCTTGTTGGAGTGTGATGTTCTAAAGGGGCCCCCTGGATGAGATGATTGAGAAAGTGTATGGCCATACCCAGATGACTATGTTCATCTGATCTAATCATTTTCATCATATTGGAATTACAGGCTTGACACGCTTGTCCAATGAGAACGTCCAGTGGCAAAGGAAACATATATGTCAAGTGAATTGGATTCACACTTGTGCTGTGGTTTGGGTGTAGTCTTGGAAGACTCTTTCCTTCATATTGGGAGACAGTGATGTGTTGCTAGATACCCCTCTCTGGTCGTGATAACATAAGTTATCATTACCGACATTGAAGGAAACCCTTAGGGTCGCACAATTTGATGATATGGCTTACTTATGTCAGATCGTGTGGACTGAATTGTTTTGGTCCAGTTTAAAGCAATTTAAACTCTGATTGGAAGTGAGATCTGGTCTGATCATGTTTGATTGATTAGGGCTAGTGATCGGTAAGCTTCGATCGGGAGAATTGATGCTTGATCGATGAGATCAAGAGGATCAAGAGATGTGTGGTTAGATCTTGAGCCATCTGGTTCAAAGAGATCTAAACCATGGCTGGTTTGATTTGGTCTTTGAACCAAATAGAAATGAACCAAATGGAATAGAACCGGTTCACTTTGGTGAACGTATGGTTCGATTGAGAGATGAGTTTCGATGGTTACGTGGGAGTTAAAGTAAGAGTAAAACACTTACTATATTTGGAAGGCATGATTCCTTTTGGAAACCCCCCACGGTTTCGAACGTTGAGACGCTCACTCTCTCGCCCCCTTCCTCTCGTGCGTGTCTTGCCTCCACGAAAGGGAAGAAGTTTCGCCAGCCAAAGGGGTGAACACATCTCCTCATACACGATCAGGATACCTTGGCGTTTTTGCTAGCACAAGGGACGCGCAAGGAAGCAAGTTCCATCACCTTGTGTGCGACTTCTTTGGAGGAGAGCCACTCGCCCTCTATCTTCTTCCAAGCCGCCACTCATGGCCATGGTAACATCTTCACTTGTTTTAAGCAAGTTTTAATGTTGATCATATGATTAAGCCATACGATCATGAAACCTAAAATTTCCGCTGCCTATGAAAATTTTATATGCGCCTATGACCTAGGTTTCGCCACTTTCAAATACTTGAGTCATGAGTTCACTGACTATCTAAAGGAGTGTGGGATCATCTCACAGCTCACTCCACCAGGAACACCGCAATGGAATGGTGTGTCCGAGAGAAGGAATAGAACCTTATTGGATATGGTTCGCTCTATGATGAGTCAGGCTACTCTACCTTACTCCTTTTGGGGATTTGCACTGGAAACAGCTGCAAAGGTGCTAAACTGAGTGCCATCCAAGGCTATTTCAAAGACACCATATGAGTTATGGTATGGAAAACAGCCGAGCTTGACATTTATCAAAATCTAGGGTTGCTTGGCTTATGTCAAAAAGCTCGCCTCTGGGAAACTGGAGAGCAGATCAGATAAATGTATATTTGTCGGATACCCTAAAGAAACTAAGGGTTATTATTTCTACGATCCCAAAGAGAATAAAGTATTTGTTGCTCGAACGGCTACTTTTCTTGAGAAGGAATTTCTTCTGCAAGAGGCCAGTGGGAGAGAAATAAAGCTGGATGAAATTCCAGAGGAGGGACAAAGTACTCAAGCTCAGTTGGATGAGCCTGAGCAAATAGATCAGGTTAATGTTCAACCTGAGGCTCAGACGTCACGGGAACCGCGTAGATCGGGAAGGATTCATCGTCAGCCTGAGCGCTATGACGGAGTCTACATCATTAATGATGAACCCCTCACTTATGCGGATGCGGTCAGTGGACCGGAGTCAGCAAGATGGCTTGAAGCTATGCGAGCTGAAATGGACTCCATGTCAGATATCCAAGTCTGGGATTTGGTTGATCCGCCTCCGGGAGTAATCCCTATAGGCTGTAAGTGGATCTTCAAAAAGAAGAAAGACATAGATGGTAACGTGGTTACCTTTAAGGGCAGGCTAGTTGGGAAAGGTTTCAAACAAATCTACGGGATAGATTATGATGAAACTTTCTCTCCTGTAGCCATGTTCAAGTCCATTCGAATTATTCTCGCGATAGCAGCATATTATGATTATGAGATCTGGCAAATGGATGTGAAAACCGCTTTCCTTAATGAAAACTGGAAGAGGATGTGTATATGACACAGCCTGAAGGTTTCATCAATCCATCAGATCGCCATAAAATATGCAAATTAAAGAGGTCCATCTATGGACTAAAACAAGCATCAAGAAGCTGGAATATTCATTTTGATGAATCAGTTTCTGAATTTGGTTTCATCAAAAATGAAGATGACCCGTGTATATATAAAAGGTTTAGTGGGAGCGTAATTACTTTCCTAGTCCTCTACGTCGATGATATTTTAATCATTGGAAACGATATTCCTGAACTGCATGCGGTCAAGGCATGGTTAAGAAAATGTTTCCAGATGAAGGATTTGGGAGAAGCAGCCTATATATTAGGTGTGGAGATCTATAGAGATAGATCTAATAGGCTTCTCGGGCTGTGCCAAAGTACTTACATCGATAAGGTCCCGGAGAGATTCCATTTAGAAAATTCTAAAAGAGGATATCTTCCAGTCAGACATGGTCTGAATCTTTCAAAGAGCCAGTGCCCTCAAACACAGTCTGAGAAAGATGAAATGGACAATACGCCTTATGCTTCGGCTATTGGGTCCATCATGTATGCGATGTTGTGTACTCGGCCAGACGTCGCTTACGGGTTAAGCGTGACCAGTCGGTTCCAAGGTAATCCAGGGAAGGCACACTGGATTGCAGTCAAGAACATTTTGAAATATCTTCGGAGAACCAAAGATATGTTCTTGATTTATGGAGGTCAGGAAGAACTCAGTATTGAAGGATATACTGACGCTTCATTCCAATCTGACCAAGACGATTTCCGATCGCAATCAGGCTATCTTTTTAGCTTGAATGGAGGAGCTGTGGTGTGGAAGAGTTTCAAACAATCAATTGTTGCTGATTCCACAACAGAAGCCGAGTATGTTGCAGCCTCAGAAGCATCAAAGGAGGCAGTATGGATTCGTAAGTTTGTTCAGGAACTTGGTGTTGTTCCTTCGAGTGCAGATCCATTGGTTATCTTTGCAGGGAACCCCTTTCGTGAGGGGTGCGAAACCCTAAAGTGGCGCAACATGATAGGCAGCGGATTCAAGGGTCGAAGAGCATGCATTATATGATCAACTTTCGAAAACATGAATAGCGAAGATGCGATTCATACCATAGCCATTTCAAGATGGCGCCTTGGAAGCAAGAGAACAACGAAGGTCTCCTCCAAATCGTCACACACAAGATGAGCGACGGCTTGCTTCTTGTCGTCCCTTGTGCTAGCAAGGATCGTCCAAGATGTCTTTGATCGAAAGGAAAGGGATAGAGATATCGATCTCTCTTGGCCGAATCTTCCTCTATGCTTCAAGTTGTCGCCGCACACCAAAAGTGTCAAGAGGAATGAGTTTGAGTGACGAGAATAGAGAACCCTCTATTCGAACGTGAGCCTTCTCCAAGTGGAGATCATGGTTACTAAAAATAGCAACCACTCATCGCTCCAATGTTCACGCCAAGTGAACATGTCGCCACGCCTTTAACCATGCGCTCATTTCATGAGCTGGTTCAATTTGGTTCGGTTTAAGAACCAATCAAGCCAAGCAATCAAGTCTAGATCTCAAATAAACCCTAAGGCTCCAGATCTAACCGTTGATCTCTTGATGCTTCTGATCTCACCGATCTAGCATCTATTCTCTCGATCGAAGCTTACCGATCTCAAGCCCTAATCAATCAAACATGATCAGACCAGATCTCACTTACAATCAGAGATCAAATCCCTTTAAACTGAACTTAAACAATTCAGTCCACACGATCTGACTTAAGTAAGCCATATCATCAAATTGTGCGACCCTGAGGGTTTCCTTTAAATGTCGATAATGATAACTTACGTCATCACGATCAGTGAGGGGTATCTAGCAACACATCACTGTCTCCCGATATAAAGAAAAGAGTCTTCCAAGACTACACCCAAAAACAGCACAAGTGTGAATCAACTCACTAGGCATGCATAATTCCTTTGCCACTGGATGTTCTTATTGGACAAGCGTGTCAAGCCTGTAACTCCAATATGATGAGCATGATTAGATCAGATGAACATAGTCACCTGGGTATGGCCATACACTTTCTCAATCATCTCATCCAGGGGGGCCCCTTTAGAACATCACACTCCTTAAACAAGGAGACGGCAATCCTTTGTCTATCATTAGTGCCCTAACCTGATTCAAGCTCACCATCCAAGATAGTCTATAATCATTATGTTTCAAATGATATTGAACTACCTCAAAACAATGACAATCATCATTTAGAAAACACAAGTGATCTCAAGTCAGAGGAAATGTGCCACTTGTTACAATCAAGGATTATTCACATTGTGACAAGCAACTGAATATCCTAGTAGGGTCTGTCCAGTACATCCAATGTACCCATGAGTCTACATCTTATTCCATGCTCGAAGCATCCTATAAGATTAGAACACATATTAGTCTCAATCATATCAAGGCTGTCTCATGTTCACCAAGATATATCGACTAAGGACTTTACTGCATGTCAGCCCAGCTGAACAGCTTTGAGACATTATTCAGAAGTACACTTATTACAGCAGACAAGGTAACAACCTGAATAATAACCATGCCTTTATAAACATAAGAGTTTATTACATGACACTGTTACAATCCCAAGGCCTCAAACATTAGGCTTAAGGGCATACCCCAACAATCTCCCACTTGCACTTAATCTAATGGTTGAGAAATCTCAAACCCATATTATTACAGTGCTTCTCATGCTTCTGCTGCGCCAGAGGCTTAGTAAGCGGGTCTGCCAGATTGTCATCTGTATGAACCTTGCAAACTTTGATCTCGCCACGATCTATGATCTCCCTGATCAAATGAAACCGTCTCTGTATGTGCTTGGACTTCTGGTGCGACCGTGGTTCCTTTGCCTGTGCGATTGCTCCAGTGTTATCACAGAAGATAACCAAAGGATCTGCACTCGAAGGAACAACACCAAGTTCTCTCACGAACTTACGAATCCACACTGCCTCCTTGGATGCTTCCGAGGCTGCAACATACTCAGCTTCTGTTGTGGAATCAGCAACAGTTGACTGTTTGAAACTCTTCCACACCACTGCTCCACCATTCAAGCTAAAAACATAGCCTGATTGCGATCGGAAATCATCCTGGTCCGACTGGAACGAAGCGTCAGTATATCCTTCAATACTGAGTTCTTCCTGACCACCATATATCAAGAACATATCTTTGGTCCTCCGCAGATTTTTTAAGATGTTCTTGACTGCAATCCAGTGTGCCACTCCCGGATTACTTTGGAACCGACTGGTCATGCTTAACCCGTAAGCGACGTCTGGGCGAGTACACAACATCGCATACATAATGGACCCAATAGCCGAAGCATAAGGCGTATTGTCCATTTCATCTTTCTCAGTCTGTGTTTGTGGACACTGACTCTTCGAAAGATTCAGACCATGTCTGACTGGAAGATATCCTCTTTTAGAATTCTCTAAATGAAATCTCTCCAGGACTTTATCGATGTAAGTACTCTGGCACAGCCCGAGAAGCCTCTTAGATCTATCCCTGTAGATCTTCACACCTAACACATAGGCTGCTTCTCCAAGATCTTTCATCTGGAAACATTTCCTTAACCATGCCTTAACTGCATGCATTTCAGGAATGTCATTTCCAATGATCAAGATGTCATCGACGTAGAGGACTAGGAAAGTAATCACGCTCCCACTAAACCTCTTATATAAACACGGGTCATCTTCGTTCTTGATGAAACCAAATTCAGAAATTGATTCATCAAAACGAATATTCCAGCTTCTTGATGCTTGTTTAAGTCCATAAATAGACTTCTTTAATTTGCATATTTTATGACGATCTGATGGATCAGTGAAACCTTCTGGTTGTGTCATATACACATCCTCATCCAGATTTCCATTCAGGAAAGCCGTCTTCACATCCATCTGCCAGATCTCATAATCGTAATATGCAGCTATCGCGAAAAGAATCCGAATAGACTTAAACATAGCTACTGGTGAGAAAGTTTCATCATAATCTATCCCGTAGATTTGTTTGAAACCTTTCACAACTAGCCTGCCTTTATAGGTAACCACGTTACCATCCATGTCAATCTTCTTCTTGAAGATCCATTTACAGCCTATAGGGATAACTCCCGGAGGCGGATCAACCAAATCCCAGACTTGGTTATCTGACATGGAGTCCATCTCGGCGCGCATAGCTTCGAGCCATCTCGCTGACTCCGGTCCACTGACCGCATCCGCATAAGTGAGGGGTTCATCATGATCAATGATGTAGACTCCGTCATAGCGCTCAGGCTGTCGACGAATCCTTCCCGATCTTCGCGGTTCCCGTGATATCTGAGCCTCAGGTTGTTCAGTAACCTGATCTACCGGCTCAGGCTCATCCAACTGTGCTTGACTACTTTCTCCTTCCTCTGGATTCTCATCCAGCATTATTTCTCTCCCACTGGCCTCTTGCAGAAGAAACTCCTTCTCAAGAAATATGGCCGTCCGAGCAACAAAAACCTTGTTCTCTTTGGGATCGTAGAAATAATAACCCTTAGTTTCCTTAGGGTAACCGACAAAGATACATTTCACAGATCTGCTCTCTAGTTTCCCAGAGGCGAGCTTTTTGACATAAGCCTCGCAGCCCCAGATCCTGATAAATGTCAAGCTTGGCTGTTTCCCATACCATAACTCATATGGCGTCTTTGAAACGGCCTTGGATGGCACTCGGTTTAGTACCTTTGCAGCTGTTTCCAGTGCAAAACCCCAAAAGGAATATGGAAGAGTAGCCTGACTCATCATAGAACGAACCATATCAAGTAACGTTCTATTTCTCCTCTCGGACACACCATTCCATTCCGGTGTTCCTGGTGGAGTGAGCTGTGAGATAATCCCACACTCCTTCAGATAGTCAGTAAACTCATGACTTAGGTATTCTCCACCTCGATCAGAACGAAGTGCCTTGATATTTCGGCCTAGCTGATTCTGTACTTCATTCTTGAACTCTTTGAACTTGTCAAAAGATTCACTTTTATGTCTCATTAAATAGACATACCCATATCTACTGAAATCATCAGTAAAGGTAATGAAGTACTGATAGCCACCTCTGGCATGTTTACTAAATGGCCCACACACATCACTGTGTATAAGGTCAAGTAAACCTGAAGCCCTTTGACCTTTGTTCGGAAAAGGTGACTTCGTCATTTTGCCCATTAAACAAGCCTTGCATGTATCAATCTCCTCATAGGAGAATGATCCCAGCAGTCCATGATCATGCAACCGCTTAATGCGTTTCTTGTTAATATGGCCTAAACGACTATGCCATAGCAAGGTGCTGTCATCAGCATACTTGGCTTTCTTATTATCAATATTTTGTATAGAACTCTCCATGTCCAACATGAATAACCCATTGTTAATTGAACCAGTTGCATAAACAATATTATCTAAAGATAAAACACACTTTGAAATATTGCATTCAAAGGAAAACCCCTTCCTGACAAGAGCAGGAATGGAGATAATATTCTTAGTAATGCTAGGAACAAAGTAACAACTGTCTAGTTCCAATACAAGTCCAGATGGTAAAGAAATGAAATAGTCTCCTACAGCAACAGCAGCAACCCGTGCCCCGTTTCCTACTCGTAGGTCCACCTCATGCTGTCCCACCTGCCTTCTTCTCTTGAGTTCCTATACATTTGAACAAATGTGAACTCCACATGCAGTGTCCAACACCCATGATATAGAAGAAGATGAAAACATGACTTCAGTCACGTAAATACCTGAGCCAGAAGCGATGCTTCCCCTCTTATCTCCTTGGAGCGCTTTATAGTCCTTTTTCTAGTGACCTAGCTGGCCACAGTGGAAACATCTGTATTCCTTGGACCGCTTCACCTTTTGCTTCAGAGCCTTGCTGTAATTCTTGACAGGGGTCTTGCCCTTCTTCCCCTTCTTCTTGTTCCTTGAAGGAACCATTAAGATAGAGGTCGAAGGCTTTCCCTTCAGAGTTTCCTCAGTAGTCAAGAGCATATTCAGCAGCTCTGCCGGAGTACAATCGATTTTGTTCATATTAAAGTTAATGATGAACGCGTCGAATGAGGGCGGGAGAGACTGCAGAATAATGTCTACAGCAAGCTCCTGATTGATGGTATGCCCCAGTTTCTCTAGAGCTTCCTTGTGCCCAATCATTTTGAGCACATGAGCTCCCACTGGGCTCCCTTCAGCCAGTTTGCTCTGAAAGAACAGCTTTGTCAGATTATAGCGTTCTGTCCTCGCCTGTGCAGCATACAGCATCTTGAGGTTCGCTATCATGTCTATAGCAGACATATCCTCATGCTGACGCTGCAGCGGTGGCGTCATAGACGCTAGCATCAGGCAAGCGACATCAATGCTATCATTGACGTGCTTTTCATAGGCTTCCCGAACCGCCCTTGCGGCGTTCGGAGCGGGCTGAGGCGGTATCGCCGTCTCGAGGACATACAGTTTCCTCTCTGCCTTAAGAACTATCTTAAGGTGTCCGAACCAGTCTGAGAAGTTCGGCCCAGCAAACTGCTCCCTTTTCAGTAGGGATCGTACATTGAAGCTCATGGTGTTCGTTGCTGCAGGTATCTACAACAATGCAAGATCAGCAAGGTCAGTATCAATGTTAAGAATCAATCAGGACTTAAGAAAGATTATTTTTCTCACTATTTTATCTGGCTGAAAAATCCAGCAAAACAGCCCGAAAGAGTAAACACTCTTTTAGTGAGATGGGATCCAGATTTCATACTTGGTCTCCGCGTCCCGCTCAGGCGAGATAAGATGCACAGAGAGTACAAGCACTAATCTCTGGTAGGCTGCCTGCCAATCGCCAACCCGTGCGATTCCCCTTCATCTGGGCAATCCAGCAGACTGTGCCAACTGAGTTGGTACAACACAATCTCTGACCCCACAGATGGCTGCCTCCATGCGCTACCATATGCGCCACATATGTAGCCTACATGGTCAAGCTGACCCGACCTACTCCCTGGACCACCACGTGCTATGCTGAGCAATGAGAAGGGATAAATCCCTACTCTGTAACACGCAGGTGTAATCCCGCACCGTCTGAAGATAGATGGACGTGCCCACTGAGTGGGTACAACACGGCTCCAACGATAATCAGAACAGTGAGGTTTCGCGTCATAAGGCTAACGAGCTTGATATTTTAGCGTTGGATTTTAACGGTCTTTTATCTTCTTCACTATCATGCAATTCCTATGGTGATAGCAGAAGATAAATAAATCAGCTGTTCTACTTATTTAAACAAATAAAAGAAAGCATGAATCTTATGTGGTAAAAGCCCATAGCCTAAGTAAGACCTTAAACAACTTAAGTCTTCACTTGCTTTTCATCATGGGTCTTTTGCTGCTCATTTGGCCCAAACCAGGGCCCAAGCGCCATCTGCAGCTCAGGTGCGCCTACCAGGGAAAATGCGCCTGGTCCCAGAGTCGAACCCTGGACCTCCCACCTGGTCAAGCCACTGCTGCAAGCGCCTCTGCCAAGTGTGCTCTGTGCTCTTGTCTGATTAATTTACAAATTAATCTATCTAGACAAGATTGACTCGCAGGTCAATTACATTTTATAAATTAAATAGAAGGTGATACGCAGATCACAATTAAAAAATAATTTACAAAAAGATTCCAGGCACGCAGGCCCCAGCACAGCACACATTAAACATGGGCAGCCCACATAAGACTAAATAAACATACATATGGCATCATACATCATGTGATCCAATCATGAAAAATAAAATTTTTGAAAAACCCCATTGAGATTAATTTTATTTTTCCTTATCAGCCTTACTACCTTACAACGGTCCATTACTAGGGATCCACTCATCGAACCTAGTCAGATCCTGTGCCCTTACATGCACCAAGTCCTAACTGACTTGAGTCGACCAAAAGGTCAACAATGCATGCGCCAAGGGCTGAACGACCACAATGAGGTCTGGCAAGCGGGTGTGACCCCGGGCCTAACTCATGTGCGTTCATAGGTTGTCTCAATCAGACATCGCTACACGCCTGTCTGCAGTCGACCTATAGCCATCTGATGCTTGCGCACAGATGCTATCTGGTCGACCCATCAAGGCTGTCAAATAGTCTGATCAGACTGTTGGATCTAACCTGGGGGATGATTTCAACCCTAATAACCCGTCTAAGGGTTTACAGCAGGGCCTTAGATCTAATGTTAGTCGCGCATGTGATCCATTTTGAGAAAACAAACATGCGCCAACATGCATGCGCAAATGAAACATAAAATAGGTTTCTACATGAAACATATTAACATGATAAAATTACGCATGATATAGATCTAAACATTCATGGAACACAAAATCAAAGCAATCATATAATTGCGCATGTAACAGGCTCTGATACCAATTGCAGGGAACCCCTTTCATGAGGGGTGCGAAACCCTAAAGTGGCGCAACATGATAGGCAGCGGATTCAAGGGTCGAAGAGCATGCATTATATGATCAACTTTCGAAAACATGAATAGCGAAGATGCGATTCATACCATAGCCATTTCAAGATGGCGCCTTGGAAGCAAGAGAACAACGAAGGTCTCCTCCAAATCGTCACACACAAGATGAGCGACGGCTTGCTTCTTGTCGTCCCTTGTGCTAGCAAGGATCGTCCAAGATGTCTTTGATCGAAAGGAAAGGGATAGAGATATCGATCTCTCTTGGCCGAATCTTCCTCTATGGTTCAAGTTGTCGCCGCACACCAAAAGTGTCAAGAGGAATGAGTTTGAGTGACGAGAATAGAGAACCCTCTATTCGAACGTGAGCCTTCTCCAAGTGGAGATCATGGTTACTAAAAATAGCAACCACTCATCGCTCCAATGTTCACGCCAAGTGAACATGTCGCCACGCCTTGAACCATGCGCTCATTTCATGAGCTGGTTCAATTTGGTTCGGTTTAAGAACCAATCAAGCCAAGCAATCAAGTCTAGATCTCAAATAAACCCTAAGGCTCCAGATCTAACCGTTGATCTCTTGATGCTTCTGATCTCACCAATCTAGCATCTATTCTCTCGATCGAAGCTTACCGATCTCAAGCCCTAATCAATCAAACATGATCAGACCAGATCTCACTTACAATCAGAGATCAAATCCCTTTAAACTGAACTTAAACAATTTAGTCCACACGATCTGACTTAAGTAAGCCATATCATCAAATTGTGCGATCCTGAGGGTTTCCTTTAAATGTCGGTAACGATAACTTACGTCATCACGATCAGTGAGGGGTATCTAGCAACACATCACTGTCTCCCGATATAAAGAAAAGAGTCTTCTAAGACTACACCCAAAAACAACACAAGTGTGAATCAACTCACTAGGCATGCATAATTCCTTTGCCACTGGATGTTCTTATTGGACAAGCGTGTCAAGCCTGTAACTCCAATATGATGAGCATGATTAGATCAGATGAACATAGTCACCTGGGTATGGCCATACACTTTCTCAATCATCTCATCCAGGGGGGCCCCTTTAGAACATCACACTCCTTAAACAAGGAGACGGCAATCCTTTGTCTATCATTAGTGCCCTAACCTGATTCAAGCTCACCATCCAAGATAGTCTATAATCATTATGTTTCAAATGATATTGAACTACCTCAAAACAATGACAATCATCATTTAGAAAACACAAGTGATCTCAAGTCAGAGGAAATGTGCCACTTGTTACAATCAAGGATTATTCACATTGTGACAAGCAACTGAATATCCTAGTAGGGTCTGTCCAGTACATCCAATGTACCCATGAGTCTACATCTTATTCCATGCTCGAAGCATCCTATAAGATTAGAACACATATTAGTCTCAATCATATCAAGGCTGTCTCATGTTCACCAAGATATATCGACTAAGGACTTTACTGCATGTCAGCCCAGCTGAACAGCTTTGAGACATTATTCAGAAGTACACTTATTACAGCAGACAAGGTAACAACCTGAATAATAACCATGCCTTTATAAACATAAGAGTTTATTACATGACACTGTTACAATCCCAAGGCCTCAAACATTAGGCTTAAGGGCATACCCCAACAATCTTCTGTGATAACACTGGAGCAATTGCACAAGCAAAGGAACCACGGTCACACCAGAAGTCCAAGCACATACAGAGAAGGTTTCATCTGATCCATGAGATCATTGATCGAGGAGACATCAAGATCTGAAAGGTTCATACAGATGACAATCTAGCTGACCCACTTACAAAGCCTCTGGCGCAGCAGAAGCATGAGAAGCACTGTAATAATATGGGTTTGAGATTTCTCAACCATTAGTTTAAGTGCAAGTGGGAGATTGTTAGGGTATGCCCTTAAGGCTAATGTTTGAGGCCTTGGATTATTTACAATATCATGTATAAGGCAATTGTTGTTATTCAGATTGTTACATTATCTGCTGTTGTATGTATACTTCTGAGTAATGTCTCAATGATGTTCAGCTTAGCTGACATTCAGTGTTGTCCTTAGTCGTGATATCTCAGTGAACATGAGACAGCCTTGATATGATGGAGACTAATATGTGTTCTAATCTTATAGGGTGCTTCGAGCATGGAATAAGATTTAGACACATGGGTGCATTGGATGTACTGGACTGACCCTACTTAGGATATTCAATTGTTTGTCACAATATGAATAATCCTTATATGCAAGCAAGTGGTATATTCCCTCTGACTTGAGATCACTTGTGTTTCTAAGTGATGATTGGCATTATCTTGAGGTAGTTCAATATCATTTGAAAGATAATGATTAAGGATTATCTTGGACAGTGGGCATGAGTCATGTTAGGGCACTTGTGATAGATATAGGATTGCCTCTCCTAGTTGGAGTGTGATGTTCTAAAGGGCCCCCTGGATGAAATGGTTGAGAATGTGTATGGCCATACCCAGATGACTATGTTCATCTGATCTAACCATTTTCATCATGTTGGAATCACAGGCTTGACATGCTTGTCCAACGGGAACATCCAGTGGCAAAGGGAAACATGTATGCCAAGTGAATTAGATTCACACTTGTGCTGTGTTTTGGGAGTAGTCTTGGAAGACTCTTTCCTTCATATCGGGAGACAGTGATGTGTAGCTAGATACCCCTCTCTGATCGTGATAACGTAAGTTATCATTACCGACATTGAAGGAAACCCTTGGGGTCGCACAATTTGATGATATGGCTTACTTATGTCAGATCGTGTGGACTGGAATTACCCTAGTTCAGTTTAAAGCAATTTAAACTCTGATTGGAAGTTAGATCTAGTCTAATCATGTTTGATTGATTAGGGCATATGATCGGTAAGCTTCGATCGGGAGAATTGATGCTTGATCGTAAAGATCAAGAGGTTCAATGAGATGTGTGGTTAGATCTTGAGCCATTTGGTTCAATGAGATCATAACCAGGGCTGGTTCGATTTGGTGCTTGAACCAAATTGGGATTGAACCGGTTCACTTAGTGTGAACGCATGGTTCAATAAAAGAGGGAAGTTTCGATTGGTTCAATGAGTGAACGCATGGGAGTTAAGAGGGAGTTACATGTTTGGTTCTTACCAAATATGGTAACCGAACATTTCCTTCTTGGGCGCTCCCTCACGGTTTTCGAAACCCCTTCTACTCTCTTCCTCCTCTTGCATCTTCATCATTTTCATGCAAGGAAGAAGTTCAACTAGCCAAGGGTGCACATCTCCTCTCCAAGACACGAAAAAGACTCTTTAGTCTCTTTGCTAGCACAAGGAGCATAAAGAAGAAGCCGACTTCATCTTGTGTGTGATACCTTTGGAGAAGAGGCACTTGCCCCTTTCATCTTCCAAGCCGCCACTCACATCATGGCAATGGTAAAACTCTTACTTGTCTTTCAAGTTCACAAGGTTGATCATAGTTTTAAGTCATGCGATCTCCATACCTTGTATTTCCGCTGCGACATAGTTCATGATTGATATTAGGTATAACCTTCAGGAGAGTTTTCCAAACAGAGAGTTTTCACGATTTTACGGCACCGCCGTAAGAAATTACACGGCCGTAATTTTGAGACGTTTCTAACCACAGACTTTTGCTAATTTTACGGCACTACCATAAGCCATTTTACGGTGCCTTATTTCCCAGGTGATTCAGACCAGAGAACTCAGCCAATTTTATGGCACGGCCGTAAACTATTTTAGGGTACCATATTTTGGCCAATTTTTGATCAGAAACTTGTGAAGAAATTACGGCACTACCGTAATTTATTTTACGGTACCATAATTGCAGTCAAAAACGCGATTTTTCCGCTCCGAAACTTGCGAAGGCCATAACTTTGGATCCAAAACTCCAAATCGAGATCCGAAAGATGTTCCGGACTCGTCTTTAAGAGGAGAAGACGCAAGTAAAAGCACAAAGTTTTATCCAGATTTGAGGGAGCAATCAACAGAGAGGTGGTTAAGGTTTGTTCTCACACCGAGAGGTGTAGAGGGCACCTCAGGACATGATTTTCACGCAGAAGCTTCGCCTTGAGGAGAGGAAGACACCACAGAAGTTTCAGAGCGTTTGGAGTCCGATCGGAGGAGGAATCAACGAAACAGCGGTGACAGCGCTATTCATCGAAGCAAATTACGGGTGTAAAGGATTTTACAGCCGTGTTGTAACGTTGTTTCTCCTTTCTTTTTGTTTTCTGATCACTCTAAAACTATGATTTATTGTATCTCCTCCTTCATGCAAGCTTAATACTATTTTGGGACATGGGGTGTAATCCCCTTGATTCTTAATGATTAGATAACTCTTCTATTTTCGTCATGATAATTTTTGCTATGATAATTTTACTTTTGTGATGGATTGTTCTTAGACTCTCTATAGATCTATGTTATTAATCATGTTTTTAGAGTTTTCGCTATTGACTGAAAGGTAATTGTTTGAGAACTTGGAACCCTAGAATTGCATGTTAGGATCCCTTCCTTAGGTTAGATCTAATTTGTTCTGTTCTAGTAGATTAATTGCCATGATAGTAATATGAATCTATGGATCGAGTCTATTTATCAAACGTGGAGATCTTGCACAAAAGTGAGGATCAGAACGTTGGAGATCCATGAGTAAAACTAGTGTTGAGGCTCGGATGCACGAAAGTGATCCTTGAGATTCCACTAGAGATTATCAACCTAGAATTCGGATGCACGAAAGTGATCTTGAGTTCTTTGATTGATGATTTACTTATCTTTAGCTTTGGGACAGATCTTGCGCGAAAGCAAGGATTGGTCCATGCATGATTGTCTGCACGATAGTGAGATAATCCCTTTATGAAGTAAATTAGGTCTTTATCGTAGCAAGATTTGATTGATGAACCTTTATTTATATCTTATCATTGAAATTAAGGTGGATGAAACCCTAGTCCCATGTTTATCTCTCTGATTATCTCCTTAGCATATTCTCTGCATAGTTTACTTTCATCATATTTGACTTGCTTAGCTAGTGAGAAAACATCTATTTGGTACTTAACAATAAGGTCTCTGTGGATCGATATTTTTATTACTTCGATAATTCCGTGCACTTGCGGAATCCTATCAAGTTTTTGGCGCCATTGCCGGGGATCTTAGTTTTGTTAATATGAAAATAGCTGTTAGTATTGCTAGACTAGGTTTATTTGTTTTAGATTTAACTTTTTTTTTTGGTTTTGGATTTTCACAGTTGTGACAGAGCTGAGAATTTCTGAAATTTGTGAATTTACTTGTGTTTTAGATTTTCTATTTTTGTTAGATATTCTGAAAAAAAAAGGGGGTCTTTATTTGATTGGTGTTGGATTATTTGTTTTTGATAGATTTGAAAATATGTCTTTTTATCATAATTCATAGGCTTCTGAAAGAGGTAAGAGATACATGCCACAAGGTGAGCGTAAAGATTATTCACAAATGACTCTTGGAGAAATATGGAAATTACACAATATTCCTCTTATTTATTGTAATATTTGTAAGTCTTCTGATCATTATGTTTATGATTGTCAATTTAGAAATCATGCAAATCCCAATTTACCATGTTATCAAGATGATCATTATTATTCTAGTTGGGAAAATCAAAATTCTTTTTATGATGATTGCCATGATCATGTTTCTGTGCCATGCTTTGAGGATACTAAAAAATCTAGCTTAGAGACTATGTTAGAAAGATTTATGGCTCATCAAGAAAAATTTTTTGCTGAACAGAGATAAATCCTGACCGATCAAAGAAAGCAAATTGAGGATCCTAAGGGTTTAGTTAACCAAATTCCTTTTCAAGGAAAATCTTTGACTGCTAATACTGAATTGCCAGAAACCCAGATTGCACAACAAGCATGTTTATTTGAGTTTAATACTGAAAAGATTGATTTAGAAAATTCCCTTTGTGATTATGATTGTTTTACGATTGAGCCTTATGTGAATATTCATGAATCTCACTCTAATTTTGATTGTTGTGAAATTGATTCATCTGCTAATTTATTTGTGGAAAAGGTTGAGAAAATTGAAATTGAAAAACCTTCTTTTGATGATAATTCTAATTTTGATGTAAATTTATATATGGTTGAATCTGATGAGCATGATGAAGGATCAAAAATTATAGACATTAATGAACCCCACTGTGATTTTGGTGATATTGTTGAAATTAATGATAAATCTCTTGTGGTAAACCCTGATTCTATTAATTCTTTTTCATATGATTCTGATTTTGACTCTTCTGATGATGAATTATTTGGGAAGCATGAGGAAATTGATTTTGAAGAGTCTCATCTCGATTTTGATAATGATTTTGATATTGATAAACTATTTGATTGTGAGCATGAGGAACCTGAAGATGATTTGAAAATTACAAATACTGATGAATCTCACTCTGATGTTTTGCCCATATCTTTTGTTGAATATTTTGATGAATTTGAAAAATTATGCTTTATTGAGGAATCTAATGAAAGACATAAACATTATTATGATGATCCAATGCTTGATTATTTTGATCAAAGTCCTACTTCTATTGCTATTGAAAATATTAATCTGAAGAAAGGACTTATGATTTTGCTTTTTGATAAACATAGGAAGATCATAAAGATTTCTTTGAGTGGATTTGAGAAGTATGATTTTAATTTCTGCATATTTACGAAAGCCACTTTGATTGTGATTTATATGAATTCCTAGATTTTTGGATTAGTGGCTAAACTTTTAGGACAAAGGAAATGCAGAAAATTATTTGCTCTTTACTTTGGTACTGATTCACCTTCTTCACCATGATATTGATTTTTGGTCAAGCTATGGACCTAAAATTAGCGCTTGTTGGGAGGCAACCCAAGCACTTTTGCTTAGTTTAGTTGCTTTTATTTTAGTTAATTTTTAGAATTAATTTTTCTTTTTATTTTGCAGGGAAAAGAAAATTTTGTGCAAAATACGGCACTGCCGTAATCCAATTTACGATACCGTATTTTGGAGCTATCTCTCGCACCCACCAGCCGACGATCTCACCTCCAGAACTGTGATCTCTAGCAGGCCACTAGAGATTACTCATTCTACTATCGGCATCATCATCATTGACAGCAGCTTTTCAGCTAGCTGCTTCTTGCCTGCTCGACTCTTTCCACCGGCATCCTCTTCAAACCTCTGGCTACATCTCTGATTCTCCCTTGAGAAAATTATTTTTATCATTATTATTTTCAAGACTATTTTTGATCTGAGCCTTATGTACCTTAAATTTTGCAGAAAATTTTCAAAAGGCATATCTTTGGACCCAGCTGCATTGGCCTGACAATGATTGAGCATGATCTATATAGTTTTGTGAGTATCACTTGCACTCTCTTATTAATGACTATTTCTTATAGTGCATCTTTGACTTTATCATATTTATACTACTTATTGGTTTTCTCTTGAAAAATGATTTTATGGATATATGGAACTCATTGTTTTGATGATGATATTATCAAATGTGCTGTTAAAATTGATGAAAGCATATGATCCACTTTCTACTATATGATGGCATGATTTATTGATAAAATTTCTATTGATAAAATGTCTTCCTTGATTATGTGAGTATTTATACTTGTGATTAGAGAAAAACCCTATCATGTTATATTTATTTCTTCAAGGCATATCTATTTTTTAAATTTGACATTGGTTGATGCATGAAATTTTGGGTAGATGTGTTATTTGATGAATATGATCTAAAGGTGAAACTACTACTTTAAATAAAATGAGCATATGAGTATGATTTGAGAATTGAGATCAATTAATCAACCTAGTAGATGTTTAATCTATTTTGCTATTTGTTGGGAAATAAGAATCCAAGATCCATAAAAATAGTGAGAGACTCCCCTATTTGGCACTGTGTAAAATTGATAGTGGTACCTAAGACATGGGTTGAAGTCTATGCATGAAAAATAATGAGAGTGAAAAATAATAAGACTCCTCTACTTGGCACTGTGTAAAATTGACAGTGGTACCGAAGACAAGAGTTGAAGTCAAAAATAAAAAGTGTGTATCTAAGTAGGTACATGCTATCTTCATAAAAACAAACAAAATACATAAAAAAAATAAAATAAAATCATGGGTGGAAAAAGATCTTGGAAACCTAATTCCTGTAAACAAAAGCATGATAGATTTGAACTGAAAACTGGGTGAAATAATGAGATTGATATTTCAATTTATTATACAAGTTGCGAAGTTTTATTTGATTGAATTGTGGATCTAGAGGGTTGAATTTTAAGAATGATATGTTTGCTTGAAGTTTTATAAATCAATTGATGGAATTTTTCATTGATGATTGTATTTTTGAAATTTATTGAGCATGAAAAGGTTATTCCTTTAATCAAGTTTTGATTTTTGCTTGAGGACAAGTAAGTTTGAGCCTTATGTATTTTGATAAAACCAAAATATATAGTATATTTTGTATCATTTTATGTATCTTTTCATGCTAAATTGAGGATCTTTTTGCTTATTTTTATGCTAAATTCATCGAATATTGCAAAGTCTACTTCTATTTTGGTTTTTCATGATTTTCAGGTTAAAAGGCACTATTTCAAGGCATTTTCAAGTAAAATCAAATACATAGAAGGATTCCCAACATCAAGAAGAGGTTACACAAGAAATTTCACACAAAACAGAGCAAATTAGCCAAAATACGGCAGTACCGTAACCTATTTTATGGTACCGTATTTTCATACGCTACCGTAAAATCTGAGCCCTGCCGTAATTTGGGGAGTTTTCCAAATAGAGAGTTTTTACGATTTCACGGCACCGCCGTAAGAAATTACACGGCCGTAATTTTGAGACATTTACGACCAGAGACTTTTGCTGATTTTACGGCACTACCGTAAGCCATTTTACGGTGCTGTATTTCCCAGGCGATTTAGACCAGAGAACTCAGCCAATTTTATGGCACGGCCATAAACTATTTTAGGGTACAATATTTTGGGAAATTTTTGATCAGAAACTTGTGAAGAAATTACGGCACTACCGTAATTTATTTTACGGTACTGTAATTGCAATCAAAAACGCGATTTTTCCGCTCTGAAACTTGCGAAGGCCATAACTTTGGATCCAAAACTCCAAATCAAGATTCGAAAGATGTTCCGGACTCACCATTATGAGGAGACGACGTACGAAGTAAAAGCATGATTTTTTATTTAGATTTGAGGGAGCAATCAACAGAGAGGCGGTTAGGGTTTGTTCTCACGCTGAGAGGTGTAGAGGGCACCTCAGGCCATGATTTTCATGCAGAAGCTTTGCCAGGAGGAGAGGAAGACACTGCAGAAGTTTTAGAGCATTTGGAGTCCGATCGGAGAAGGAATCAACGAAACAGCGGTGACAGCACGGTTCATCGAAGCAAATTACGGCTGTAAAGGATTTTACAGCCGTGTTGTAATGTTGTTTCTCCTTTCTTTTTGTTTTTTGATCACTGTAAAATTATGATTTATTGTATCTCCTCCTTCATGCAAGCTTAATACTGTTTTGGGACATGGGGTGTAATCCCCTTGATTCTTAATGATTAGATAACTCTTCTATTTTCGTCATGATAATTTTTGCTATGATAATTTTACTTTTGTGATGGATTGTTCTTAGACTCTCTATAGATCTATGTTATTAATCATGTTTTTAGAGTTTTCGCTATTGACTGAAAGGTAATTGCTTGAGAACTTGGAACCCTAGAATTGCATGTTAGGATCCCTTCCTTAGGTTAGATCTAATTTGATCTGTTCTAGTAGATTAATTACCTTGATAGTAATATGAATCTATGGATCGAGTCTATTTATCAAACATGAAGATCTTGCACGAAAGTGAGGATCGGAACGTTGGAGATCTATGAGTAAAACTAGTGTTGAGGCTCGGATGCATGAAAGTGATCCTTGAGATTCCACAAGAGATTATCAACCTAGAATTCGGATGCACGAAAGTGATCTTGAGTTCTTTGATTGATGATTTACTTATCTTTAGCATTGGGACAGATCTTACGTGAAAGCAAGGATTGGTCCCTGCATGATTGTCTGCACAAAAGTGAGATAATCCCTTTATGAAGTAAATTAGGTCTTTATCGTAGCAAGATTTGATTGACGAACCTTTATTTATATCTTATCATTGAAATTAAGGTGGATGAAACCCTAGTCCCATGTTTATCTCTCTGATTATCTCCTTAGCATATTCTCTGCATAGTTTACTTTCATCATTTTTGGCTTGCTTAGCTAGTGAGAAAACATCTATTTGGTACTTAACAATAAGGTCTCTGTGGATCGATATTTTTATTGCTTCGATAATTCTGTGCACTTGCGGAATCCTATCACCTCTTCCTTAACACGAAGAAGTGCGCCTTCATGACCAACCGCATCTATTTTCTGGGATATATCATGTCCGATCAAGGCCTGTCTGTCGATCCCGCCAAGGTTGAGGCCATCCGGCATTGGCCCGAGCCACGTACTATGTTAGAGGTCCATAGTTTCCTAGGTCTTGTGGGTTTTTACCACCAGTTCATCCGTGGGTTTAGCACGATTGCCACCCCTCTAACCCAGCGTCTCTCTAAGGATGACTTTGAGTGGACCCCTACTAGTCAACGTGCCTTCGACGCCCTTAAGGATGCCTTTACCATAGCCCCAGTCTTGCGAATCCCTGACTTCTCCAAAGTCTTCGATGTCGGGTGTGATGCCTCCGGTACAGGCATTGGTGGTTCCCTTAGCCAAGAGGGTCACCCCGTGGCCTTCTTTAGCGAGAAACGGAACGCTGTCCGGCAATGTTATTCAACGTACGACAAAGAGTTTTATGCCATCGTTCAGTCCCTTCGGCAGTGGAGGCACTATCTCCTCAACCGTGAGTTCGTGTTGTATAATGACCATCAGGCCCTATCTTTCCTTAATGCCCAAAAGAAGTTGAGTGCCCGCCATGCTAAGTGGGTGGAGTACCTACAGCAGTATTACTTCATGATCAACCACAAGGCGGGTATGGAGAATGTCGTCGCGGATGCCTTAAGTCGAGTTCAGACCCTTTTAAGCGTAATGCGCACTCGTGTCAACACCTTTGACCATGTCAAAGAGAAGTACACCACCTGTTCTGATTTTGGCACTATCTACGCTGCCTTGACTGAGTCCCCGAATCCCAAGTCCCCATATCAGTTGTGCGAGGGTTACCTTTTCCTGGGGAATCGCTGGTGCATCCCCCGATCGTCGCTTCGAGACCATCTTTTGCTCGAGCTGCACACAGGCAGTGTTGCCCGCCACTATGGCCCCGACAAGACGCTTGAGATGGCGGAGGAACATTTCTTCTGGCCCTCCCTCCGCAAGGATGTGGAGCATATTTGTAACGCCCTCGATTTTTCTGAATTATGATTTAAGGTTAGAAATTCTGTTTCTGTATTTTTATCTGTTAAAATTTTGGGATTTTTGCCTAAGTGTAGGAATTTTTCCTACAGGGCAAAAATAATTATTTTGGTTGGGGATTTGAACCCTCAACCTTGATTCTTTGCTCCTGGAATTCCTTCCACCATGGTGGCGCATATTTCTGATGTTATTGGAGTGGCGCAGGGTGGTTAAGCCCAGGTAAGCCCATAAAACCGATTTTTCACTTAAGTTAACTGGGTTATTGGATCTTGGATCCATTTGGGGTGGGAGAAAAAGAGGATTTGCGTGAGGGCTCCTCTCCCTCACGACTTTTGTTGGTTTTCTTGCCCTAGCCGCCTCTGGTTGTCGCCCCTCACTGTGCTTGGCGCCTCCTGAAATTCCTGACGCTGGTGGTGGCAGACTGGTGGTGGACGAATTTCCTGGTGATCCTTGATCCTCTGTCTTGGCGTTTTTCCCTGTGGACGATTTTCTTGTGAGTAATTCGATCCTAAGGAGTCTAATCCGCTAAATTGTAGATTATCAGTCAATTAAAATTCATTATTTGCAACGATTATCTGTATGAACCAAAAATCTATAAGTAAATTTGTGCATATGTGATTCGAAATTTACCTGTGCCGGACGAATATTCCTTTGTGAGAAAAATTTATCCTGTATGGTTTAATCTCTTAAATTGTGGTCTGTAGTTCTTCTAAAATTTATTTGCTTGATGAGAAATTTTAGAGAAAACAAAATTTGAGGATTTAACTAAGAACTTAGGGATTTTCGAAAATCATGGTTCGGGCCAATTTTGGGGCTTTTGTCATTTCCCTTCACAAACGTGCAATTAAAATTATCTGTAGTGGGGGACTGAAATTATTTTCATGAAATTGTATGTTCTGTAAGGATTCTGAAAATTTCGCCCCTTGCAGTGATTTTATGGCTCACAGTTTTTTTTGAAATTTTGGGGAAGAATAGTGCAATGAGTATCTATATATATATATTTCCCTATAATTTCTAGGCTTGTTTAATTGTTTGTTACGCGAATAATTTCTGTTCTGTATATATATGTTGTGAATTTTCTGAAACTTTGAATGTGTTATAACCTCGTGAGAACATAGAATGGTTTGACCTGAATTAAGGATAGTTGTATGAAATCTAAGGAATTCACTCATATATTACTTCTGGTTGATGGTAAAAAAATTATGAAGAGTGTTCAGCTTTGATTTTCTGCAAATTGTAATTTTGTTAAGGACTGGATATTGGGGTGTGTCATTTTCTGGTTTGTGAGACACTTTGGGCATGATGTGAGAATTGAGTAGTGGTTAGTCCTACTCCTCCGTTTCAGCATGACCTGTTCTGTAAAAATTATGCCCTAGTGTAGCACTCTTTCGTGTCCTTACCCTCCTTCTGTGGCGCTGTAATGGTGCTGATAGTCTACTACGACCCATGAGACACTAGTGAAGGGTAGATGTGAGCTGGTCTCACCTTCCGTTCTCCCTCCACTATTTCTGTTCTGTTCTGGGTATTGGAGGCCAGACTGCCACGTCCTGACGAGACGGGGGCCACCCACTGATACCTCCTCTACCATTCTGTTTCTGATATGCATGCATGTCTCATCCTCGGCAGAGGTGGGGTCAGACCTTCTGTGGTCTTCAGGCCTTCTGTGGCCTTTCTGTTTCCGATGTAGACTATCTGTTTGGATTCTGAAAATTCTGACTTTCTGTCTGTCAGCTCTGATTTCTGTAGTTCTGTTTCGATCTGTAGTATAGATGTGTTGGGCGGTGTGATTAGTTGGAATGGGTTGGTATACTTATATCTTACTTCATGCTTGATGCCTATTATTATGAGTGTCTGTATTTGATTATGTTTTGTTTCTGATATGAGTGTGCATGTTAAGTGTCTTATCCGCGAGCATGATATTCTTTTGATGTGTACTATGGATGGCTTTTAGTGTCTTTTACTCACTGAGCTTTTTAGCTCACCCCCGTTGTTTAAATATTTTCAGGTGAGACATCAGGACAGTGATTGCTATAGCTACGTAAATTGTTATGATGCTAATGTTTTATATAATTTCTAAGAGTTGTCTTCTAAAGATCTATCAGGCCTGCGTGCCTAACTTACTTATATGACACGTTTTATCTCCTGAGGGCTTATGCCTGTTTTCAGGATATTATATTATAGTTGTCTCATTTTATTGTTGGATACGAGTTTTCATGAGAATTGAAATTGTTCTTATTCTGAAATGTGTAACCGAGTTACTGTATTCGAAATACCTTGAGATTGTAACCGTATTTTGTATTTGGTATCTGAATAATCAGTTTCTGCAATATTTCTGAAATTTGTGTTCTCCACATATGTGTAGTGTGGACATCTGTTTTGTTCCAGGATATGTGGGTCTGTGCAGCAGTAATTTAGTATACTTGCTGCCGGATTTCTTTTGGATTTCCGGATTTCTATTTCCTAGTAATCGATCCTACTCAGTTCTGTGCGGTTTTCAGTTCCGTAGTAATGTCCTTCGATGCCGCTTTCTTCTTATGTTTTAATGGAAGAGTAAAAAAAAAATTTTTAAAACCCCGTATTTTTTACTTGTATGCGTGTGGGGTGTGATTCTGAGGGATGTTACAGATGGTATCAGAGCGATATTACTAGCAATTAGAAACTCCGGGGAAGGAAAACTCTATTTGTGTATTGCTAGAAACCAAGATAGGATCTGATCCGTGATTGAATATTGGTTGTTATTCTACCGTGTTATGTGATGCAGGTACAAAAGAAAATGGTGCGACCAAGATCTAGCTGTAGCAACAGTGATCAACAGTCTGATCTGAGGCAGGCCATGTGAAGGTTTGCATAAGGGGGCGAAACCCTATCTCATAGGCGCATATGGGAATGAAGGCAGCGGAAAAGGGGGTTTCTAGATCTTGCATGCTATATGATCAACAAAATGACCCGATTGCAAATAGAGAAGGATCATACCATAGCCATTTCTAGATGGCGCCTTGGAAGCAAAGACCGAACTGGATCTTCTCCTGAGGTGACGCACACAATTGATGTCGCCTACTCCCTTTGGCGATCCTTGTGCTAGCAAGGTCCCAATGAGTCCTTGTCGAGTGATAGGGAAGAGAACTTCTTGGCTTGGCGATTTTTCTCTTGTCGTCTATTCCTCTCCTTCACGCAAGAATGCCTCAAGACCGAAAGCCAAAATGGCGACAAGGCGTGAAGAGGGAAAACGTGAAGCGTGGTCACGTTGAGAAGTGCTATCCAAAAATAGCATGCCACTTCTCCACATGCGATCTTGGGTTTACCCCAATCGCAAACTCCACTTCACCTTTGAACCACGCGCTCATCCATGAGCCAGTTCACTTTGGTTTGGTTCAATGACCAAACACCCCAAGCCATAAGTCCAGATCACATTAAACCCTAAGGCTCTAGATCTGACCGTTCATCTCTTTGATGCTCCTGATCTCACCGATCTAGCATCCAATCTCTCGATCGAAGCTTACCAATCTAAAGCCCTAATCAATCAAACATGATCAGACCAGATCTCACTTACAATCAGAGAGTAATTCCCTTTAAACTGAACCCAAACAATTCAGTCCACACGATCTGACTTAAGTAAGCCATATCATCAAATTGTGCGACCCTGAGGGTTTCCTTTAAATGTCGGTAACGATAACTCACGTTATCACGATCAGTGAGGGGTATCTAGCAACA
Organism: Costus lasius; assembly: GCA_027563935.2. Taxonomy (NCBI): domain Eukaryota; kingdom Viridiplantae; phylum Streptophyta; class Magnoliopsida; order Zingiberales; family Costaceae; genus Costus; species Costus lasius. The sequence continues at coordinate 63,828,352 of CM050446.2, read as the reverse complement.
CATCACTGTCTCCCGATATAAAGGAAAGAGTCTTCCAAGACTACACCCAAACCACAGCACAAGTGTGAATCAACATCACAAAGCATACATAATTCCTTTGCCACTGGATGTTCTTATCGGACAAGCCTGTCAAGCTTGTAATTCCAATATGATGAGCATGATTAGATCAGATGAACACAGTCATCTGGGTATGGCCATACACTTTCTCAATCATCTCATCCAGAGGGGGCCCTTTAGAACATCACACTCCTTAAACAAGGAGACGGCAATCCTTTGTCTATCACTAGTGCCCTAACCTGACTCAAGCTCACCATCCAAGATAGTCTATAATCATTATGTTTCAAATGATATTGAACTACCTCAAAACAATGACAATCATCATTTAGAAAACACAAGTGATCTCAAGTCAGAGGAAATGTGCCACTTGTTGCAATCAAGGATTATTCACATTGTGACAAGCAACTGAATATCCTAGTAGGGTCTGTCCAGTACATCCAATGTACCCATGAGTCTACATCTTATTCCATGCTCGAAGCATCCTATAAGATTAGAACACATATTAGTCTCAATCATATCAAGGCTATCTCATGTTCACCAAGATATCTCGACGAAGGACTTTACTGCATGTCAGCCTAGCTGAACAGCTTTGAGACATTATTCAGAAGAACATATATATTGCAGCAGACAATGTTACAACCTGAATAATAACCATGCCTTTATACACATAAGAGTTTATTACATGATACTGTTACAATCCCAAGGCCTCAAACATTAGCCTTAAGGGCATACCCCAACAATCTCCCACTTGCACTTAATCTAATGGTTGAGAAATCTCAAACCCATATTATTACAGTGCTTCTCATGCTTCTGCTGCGCCAGAGGCTTTGTAAGCGGGTCTGCTAGATTGTCATCTGTATGAACCTTGCAGACTTTGATCTCGCCACGATCTATGATCTCCCTGATCAAATGAAACCGTCTCTGTATGTACTTGGACTTCTGGTGCGACCGTGGTTCCTTTGCTTGTGCGATTGCTCCAGTGTTATCACAAAAGATAACCAAAGGATCTGCACTCGAAGGAACAACACCAAGTTCTCTCACGAACTTACGAATCCACACTGCCTCCTTGGATGCTTCCGAGGCTGCAACATACTCGGCTTCTATTGTGGAATCAGCAACAGTTGACTGTTTGAAACTCTTCCACACCACTGCTCCTCCATTCAAGCTAAAAACATAGCCTGACTGCGATCGGAAATCATCCTGGTCTGACTGGAACGAAGCGTCAGTATATCCTTCAATACTGAGTTCTTCCTGACCACCATATATCAAGAACATATCTTTGGTCCTCCACAGATATTTTAAAATGTTCTTGACTGCAATCCAGTGTGCCTGACCTGGATTACTTTGGAACCGACTGGTCACGCTTAACCCGTAAGCGACGTCTGGGCGAGTACACAACATCGCATACATAATGGACCCAATAGCCGAAGCATAAGGCGTATTGTCCATTTCATCTTTCTCAGTCTGTGTTTGTGGACACTGACTCTTCGAAAGATTCAGACCATGTCTGACTGGAAGATATCCTCTTTTAGAATTCTCTAAATGGAATCTCTCCAGGACTTTATCGATGTAAGTACTCTGGCACAGCCCGAGAAGCCTCTTAGATCTATCACTGTAGATCTTCACACCTAATACATAGGCTGCTTCTCCTAGATCTTTCATCTGGAAACATTTCCTTAACCATGCCTTAACTGCATGCATTTCAGGAATGTCATTTCCAATGATCAAGATGTCATCGACGTAGAGGACTAGGAAAGTAATCACGCTCCCACTAAACCTCTTATATACACACGGGTCATCCTCGTTCTTGATGAAACCAAACTCAGAGATTAATTCATCAAAACGAATATTCCAGCTTCTCGATGCTTGTTTAAGTCCATAAATAGACTTCTTTAACTTGCATATCTTATGACGATCTGATGGATTAGTGAAACCCTCTGGTTGTGTCATGTACACATCCTCATCCAGATTTCCATTAAGGAAAGCTGTCTTCACATCCATTTGCCAAATCTCATAATCATCATATGCAGCTATCGCGAAAAGAATCCGAATAGACTTAAACATAGCTACAGGTGAGAAAGTTTCATCATAATCTATCCCGTAGATTTGTTTGAAACCTTTCGCAACTAGCCTGCCTTTATAGGTAACCACGTTACCATCCATGTCAATCTTCTTCTTGAAGATCCATTTACAGCCTATAGGGATAACTCCCGGAGGCGGATCAACCAAATCCCAGACTTGGTTATCTGACATGGAGTCCATCTCGGCGCGCATAGCTTCAAGCCATCTCGCTGACTCCGGTCCACTGACCGCATCCGCATAAGTGAGGGGTTCATCATTATCAATGATGTAGACTCCGTCATAGCGCTCAGGCTGTCGACGGATCCTTCCCGATCTTCGCGGTTCCCGTGATATCTGAGCCTCAGGTTGTTCAATAACCTGATCCACCGGCTCAGGCTCATCCAATTGCGCTTGAGTACTTTGTCCTTCCTCTGGATTCTCATCCAGCTTTATTTCTCTCCCACTGGCCTCTTGCAGAAGAAATTCCTTCTCAAGAAATATGGCCGTCCGAGCAACAAAAACCTTGTTCTCTTTGGGATCGTAGAAATAATAACCCTTAGTTTCCTTAGGGTAACCGACAAAGATACATTTTTCAGATCTGCTCTCTAGTTTCCCAGAGGCGAGCTTTTTGACATAAGCCTCGCAGCCCCAGATCCTGATAAATGTTAAGCTCGGCTGTTTCCCATACCATAACTCATATGGCGTCTTTGAAACTGCCTTGGATGGCACTCGGTTTAGTACCTTTGCAGTTGTTTCCAGTGCAAAACCCCAAAAGGAATATGGAAGAGTAGCCTGACTCATCATAGAACGAACCATATCAAGTAACGTTCTATTTCTCCTCTCGGACACACCATTCCATTGCGGTGTTCCTGGCGGAGTGAGCTGTGAGATAATCCCACACTCCTTTAGATAGTCAGTAAACGCTTGACTTAGGTATTCTCCACCTCGATCAGAACGAAGTGCCTTGATATTTCGGCCTAGCTGATTTTGTACTTCATTCTTGAACTCTTTGAACTTGTCAAAAGATTCACTTTTATGTCTCATTAAATAGACATACCCATACCTACTGAAATCATCAGTAAAGGTAATGAAGTACTGATAGCTACCTCTGGCATGTTTACTAAATGTTGGGGTATGCCCTTAAGGCTAATGTTTGAGGCCTTGGGAATGTATAAGTATCATGTAATAAACTCTTGAGTTTATAAAGGCATGGTTATTATTCAGGTTGTTACCTTGTCTACTGTAATAAGTGTACTACTGAATAATGTCTCAAAGCTGTTCAGCTAGGCTGACATGCATATGTCCTTAGTCGAGATATCTTGGTGAACTTGAGACAGCCTTGATATGATTGAGACTAATATGTGTTCTAATCTTATAGGATGCTTCGAGCATGGAATAAGATGTAGACTCATGGGTACATTGGATGTACTAGACAGACCCTACTAGGATATTCAGTTGGTTGTCACAATGTGAATATTCCTTGTAAGCACCAAGTGGCACATGTCCTTTGACTTGAGATCACTTGTGTTTCTAAATGATGAATGTCATTATTTTGAGGTATTTCAATATCATTTGAAATATAATGATTATAGACTATCTTGGATAATGATCATGAGTCAGGTTAGGACACTAGTGATAGATATAGGATTGCCGTCTCCTTGTTTAAGGAGTGTGATGTTCTAAAGGGCCCCCCCAAGATGAGATGATTGAGATAGTGTATGGCCATACCCAGGTGACTATGTTCATCTGATCTAATCATGCTCATCATATTGGAGTTACAAGCTTGACAGGCTTGTCCAATAAGAACATCCAGTGGCAAAGGACACATGTATGCCTTGTGAAGAAGATTCACACTTGTGCTGTGATTTGGGAGTAGTCTTGGAAGACTCTTTCCTTTATATCGGGAGACAGTGATGTGTTGCTAGATACCCCTCACTGATCGTGATAACGTGAGTTATCGTTACCGACATTTAAAGGAAACCCTCAGGGTCGCACAATTTGATGATATGGCTTACTTGAGTCAGATCGTGTGGACTGAATTGTTTGGGTTCAGTTTAAAGGGATTTAATCTCTGATTGTAAGTGAGATCTGGTCTGATCATGTTTGATTGATTAGGGCTTGAGATCGGTAAGCTTCGATCGAGAGAAATGATGCTAGATCGGTGAGATCAGGAGCATCAAGAAATGAACGGTTGGATCTTGAACCTTTAGGGTTTATTGTGATCTAGACCATATGGCTTGGGTTAATTGGTCTTGGACCAAACCGACATTGAACCGGCTCATGGATGAGCGCATGGTTCATGGGAGGTGAGTTAAGGGCTTGGTTCACTTTGGGTGAACGCTTAAGCCTTCAATACTTTCCATCTTTGGAATTCGGTTTCAAGTGGATTGTGTGTAACGCCTCCACATTAGTGTGGGAGGTTACTCACTTGTCGAATTCTCTTGTGAAGGCTTCTCCAATTCGGTGAAAAAAGGACTTGACGAAAAACAAGAGAAAGGAGTCTCGCCAAGCAAGATTTTCCCTTCCCTTCCATACGAAAAGGAACCTTGAAGCCTTGCTAGCACAAGGACGACAAGGTGTAGGCCAATTTCTTCTTGTGTGTGGCACACTTTGGAGGAGAACCCTATCGTTCTCTAGCTTCCAAGCCGAGTCCAATTCTCATGGCAATGGTATGAATTCTCTCTTATCCATTCAATCGTTCAAAGTTGATCATGAGAACATGTAACATGCGATTAGTTGAAACCCTAGCATCTTCATGGATTGAATGAAATATGCGCCACCCACTCTTAGGGTTTTCGGCCCCCCCTCTTGAAAGGGGTTATATCCGCTTGCGCTCCCCCTAGAAGGGGACCCAACAATTGGTATCAGAGCCGGTCTTATATGTTCTTTTGATTGCTTTGAGTGATCCATGTATGTTTGTTGCTTAGATCTATGTTTTTTCTCTTCATGCGAGTATACTAGTTGATAGTATGTTTAGATTTGCGCATGTATAAGAGTTATCATGGCGCTAGATGATTGGCGCATGTATGTTGGTTGCAGTTCATGTTGTTGTAATTGTGTTTTTCAAACCCTAAATGACATGCGCGCCCAACTAGATCTAAGTTGCACCTATTGTAAACCCTTAGATGGGTTGATGGGGTTGAAAGCATCATCTTGTATAGATCAAGCTAGTCTGATCAGACCATCTGACAGCCTAGATGGGTCGACCAGATAGCACCTGTGCGCAAGCACGAGGTGGCTATAGGTTGACTGCATCAATGGCGTGTAGCGAGGTCTGGTTGAGACAACCAGTGAACACACATGAGTTAGGCCCGGGGTCACACCCGCTTGCCAGAACTCATGTTGGTTGTTCAGCCCTAGAGGCATGCATGGTTGACCATTAGGTCAACTCGAGTCAGTTAGGACTTGGTGCATGCAAGGGCTTGGATCTAACTAGATTGATGAGTGGATCCCTATCAATGGACCATTGTAAGGTAGTAGGGCACATAAGACAAGTAAAATTGATTCCAATGGGATTTGAAAATTTTTATTTTGTCTATGGATCACATGATTGATTGAATGATGCCATGATGCTTGTTTATTTAATCTTATGTGGGTTGCCCTATTGTGTGCTGTGCTGGGGCCTGCGTGCCTGGTTAATTATAAGTTAATATTATTGTGATCTGCGAATCACATTTTTGTTAATCTATTGTATAATTGACCTGCGAGTCAAAGCTTGTCTAGATAGATCAAAATGTATTTTGATTAGACAAGAGCATAAAGGCACACATCCAAGAGGGGCATTCAGCTGGTGGCGCACCTGAGGTGCTCTTGGCGCTAGGGCCCTGGGTTGGACCAGATGAGATGCAAAAGAGCTCAAGTGAAGACTTAAGTAAAATTAAGGTCTTACTAGGGTTCATGGGCTTTTACCACATAAGATCATGCTTTCTATTTATTGCTTATATAATTAGAATTGCATGTGTTTATCTTCTGCTATCACCATAGGACTTGAATGATAGGGAAGAAGATAAAAGACCGGTAAAATCCAACGCTAACATATCAAGCTCGGAAAGCCTTCTGACGCGAAACCTCACCGTTCTGACTATCGTTGGAGCCGTGTTGTACCCACTCAGTGGGCACGTCCATCTATCTTCAGACGGTGCTGGATTACACCTGCGTGTTACAGAGAAGGGATTTATCGCTTCTCGTTGCTCAGCATAGCACGTGGTGGTCCAGGGAGTAGGTCGGGTCAGCTTGACCATGTAGACTACATATGTGGCGCATATGGTAGCACATGGAGGCAGCCATCTGTGGGATCAGAGACTGTGTTGTACCAACTCAGTTGGCACAGTCTGCTGGATTACCCAGATGAAGGGGAATCGCACGGGTTGGCGATTGGCTGGGAAAGCCTACTAGAAATTAATGCTTGTCATCTCTGTGCATCTTATCTCGCCTGAGCGGGACGCGGAGACCAAGTATGAAATCTGGATCCCATCTCACTAAAAGAGTGTTACTCTTTCGGACTGTTTACTGGATTTTTCAGTCAGACAAAATAGTGAGAAAAGAATCTTTCTTAAGTCCTGGATAGATTCTAAACATTGATACTAACCTTGCTGTTCTTGCATTGTTGTAGATACCTGCAGCAACGAACACCATGAGCTTCAATGTGCGATCCCTACTGGAAAGGGAGAAGTTTGCTGGGCCAAACTTCTCTGACTGGTTTGGACACCTTAAGATCGTTCTTAAGGCAGAGAGGAAACTGTATGTCCTCGAGACGGCTGTGCCGCCTCAACCCGCTGCGAACGCCGCAAGGGCGGTTCGCGATGCCTATGAAAAGCACGTCAATGATAGCATTGATGTCGCTTGCCTGATGCTAGCGTCTATGACGCCACCGCTGCAGCGTCAGCATGAGGATATGTCGGCTATAGAGATTATAGCGAACCTCAAGATGCTGTATGCTGTACAGGCGAGGACAGAACGTTATAATCTGACGAAGCTCTTCTTTCAGAGCAAACTGGCTGAAGGGAGCCCAGTGGGAGCTCACGTGCTCAAGATGATTGGGCACAAGGAGGCTCTAGAGAAACTGGGGCATACCGTCAACCAGGAGCTTGCTGTAGACATAATTCTGCAGTCTCTCCCGCCCTCTTTCGATGCGTTCATTATTAACTTTAATATGAACAAGATCGATTGTACTCCGGCAGAGCTGCTGAATATGCTCTTGACTACTGAGGAAACTCTGAAGGGAAAGCCTTCAACCTCTGTCTTGATGGTTCCTTCCAGGAACAAGAAGAAGGGGAAGAAGGGCAAAGCCCCAGTCAAGAACTACAGTAAGGCTCTGAAGCAAAAGGTTAAGCGGTCAAAGGACAATAGGTGTTTCCACTGTGGCCAGCTGGGTCACTGGAAAAAGGACTGCAAAGCGCTCCAAGGAGATAAGAGGGGAAGCATCGCTTCTGGCTCAGGTATATATGTGACTGAGGTCATGTTATCTTCTTCTTCTATTTCATGGGTGTTGGACACTGCATGTGGAGTTCACATTTGTTCAAATGTACAGGAACTCAAGAGAAGAAGACAGGTGGGACAGCATGAGGTAGACCTACGCGTTGGAAACGGGGCACGGGTTGCTGCTGTTGCTGTAGGAGACTATTTCATTTCTTTACCATCTGGCATTGTATTAGAATTAAACAATTGTTATTTTGTACCCAGTATAACTAAAAATATTGTCTCTATTCCTGCACTTGTCAGGAAAGGATTTGCCTTTGAATGCAATATTTCAAAGTGTGTTTTATCTTTAGATAATATTGTTTATGCAACTAGTTCAATTAACAATGGGTTATACATGTTGGACATGGAAAGTTCTATACAAAACATTGATAATAAGAAAGCCAAGTATGCTGATGAGAGCACCTTGCTATGGCATAGTCGTTTAGGCCATATAAACGAGAAGCGCATTAAGCGGTTGCATGATCATGGACTGCTGGGATCATTCTCCTGTGAGGAGATTGATACATGCAAAGCTTGTTTGATGGGTAAAATGACGAAGTCACCTTTTCCTAACAAAGGTCAAAGGGCTTCAGGTTTACTTGACCTCATACACAGTGATGTGTGTGGGCCATTTAGTAAACATGCTAGAGGTGGCTATCAGTACTTCATTACCTTTACTGATGATTTCAGTAGGTATGGATATGTCTATCTAATGAGACATAAAAGTGAATCTTTTGACAAGTTCAAAGAGTTCAAAAATGAAGTACAAAATCAGTTAGGCCGAAATATCAAGGCACTTCGTTCTGATCGAGGTGGAGAATACTTGAGTCATGCGTTTACTGACTATCTGAAAGAGTGTGGGATTATCTCACAGCTCACTCCGCCAGGAACACCGCAATGGAATGGTGTGTCCGAGAGGAGAAATAGAACGTTACTTGATATGGTTCGTTCTATGATGAGTCAGGCCACTCTTCCATACTCCTTTTGGGGTTTTGCACTGGAAACAGCTGCAAAGGTACTAAACCGAGTGCCATCCAAGGCAGTTTCTAAGACGCCATATGAGTTATGGTATGGGAAACAGCCTGGCTTGACATTTATCAGGATCTGGGGTTGCGAGGCTTATGTCAAAAAGCTCGCCTCTGGGAAACTGGAGAGCAGATCTGAGAAATGCATCTTTGTCGGTTACCCTAAGGAAACTAAGGGTTATTATTTCTACGATCCCAAGGAGAACAAGGTATTTGTTGCTCGGACTGCCATATTTCTTGAGAAGGAATTTCTTCTGCAAGAGGCCAGTGGGAGAGAAATAAAACTGGATGAGAATCCAGATGAAGGACAAAGTAGTCAAGCGCAGTTGGATGAGCCTGAGCCGGTGGATCAGGTTGTTGCACAACCTGAGGCTCAGATATCACGGGAACCGCGAAGATCGGGAAGGATCCGTCGACAGCCTGAGCGCTATGACGGAGTCTACATCATTGATAATGATGAACCCCTCACCTATGCGGATGCGGTCAGTGGACCGGAGTCAGCTAGATGGCTTGAAGCTATGCGAGCCGAGATGGACTCCATGTCAGATAACCAAGTCTGGGATTTGGTTGATCCGCCTTCGGGAGTAATCCCTATAGGCTGTAAATGGATCTTCAAGAAGAAGATTGACATGGATGGTAACGTGGTTACCTATAAAGGCAGGCTAGTAGCGAAAGGTTTCAAACAAATCTACGGGATAGATTATGATGAAACTTTCTCTCCTGTAGCCATGTTTAAGTCTATTCGGATTCTTTTCGCGATAGCTGCATATTACGATTATGAGATCTGGCAGATGGATGTGAAGACAGCTTTCCTTAATGGAAATCTTGATGAGGATGTGTATATGACACAACCTGAAGGTTTCACTAATCCAGCCGATCGTCATAAAATATGCAAGTTAAAGAAGTCTATTTATGGACTTAAACAAGCATCAAGAAGCTGGAATATTCGTTTTGATGAATCAATCTCTGAGTTTGGTTTCATCAAGAACGAGGACGACCCGTGTGTATATAAGAGGTTTAGTGGGAGCGTGATTACATTCCTAATCCTCTACGTCGATGATATCTTAATCATTGGAAACGATATTCCTGAATTGCATGCTGTTAAAGCATGGTTAGGAAAATGTTTCCAGATGAAAGATCTAGGAGAAGCAGCCTATGTATTAGGTGTGAAGATCTACCGGGATAGATCTAAGAGGCTTCTCGGGCTGTGCCAGAGTACTTACATCGATAAAGTCCTGGAGAGATTCCATTTAGAGAATTCTAAACGTGGATATCTTCCAGTCAGACATGGTCTGAATCTTTCGAAGAGTCAGTGTCCACAAACACAGACTGAGAAAGATGAAATGGACAATACGCCTTATGCTTCGGCTATTGGGTCTATTATGTATGCGATGTTGTGTACTCGCCCTGACGTCGCTTACGGGTTAAGCGTGACCAGTCGGTTCCAAAGTAATCCAGGTTTGGCGCACTGGATTGCAGTCAAGAACATTATAAAATATCTGCGGAGGACCAAAGATATGTTCTTGATATATGGTGGTCAGGAAGAACTCAGTATAGAGGGATATACTGACGCTTCGCTCCAGTCGGACCAGGATGATTTCCGATCGCAATCAGGCTATGTTTTTAGCTTGAATGGTGGAGCAGTGGTGTGGAAGAGTTTCAAACAGTCAACTGTTGCTGATTCCACAACAGAAGCCGAGTATGTTGCAGCCTCGGAAGCATCCAAGGAGGCAGTTTGGATTCGTAAGTTCGTGAGAGAACTTGGTGTTGTTCCTTCGAGTGCAGATCCTTTGGTTATCTTCTGTGATAACACTGGAGCAATCGCACAAGCAAAGGAACCACGGTCGCACCAGAAATCCAAGCACATACAGAGACGGTTTCACTTGATCCGGGAGATCATTGATCGAGGCGAGATCAAAATCTGCAAAGTTCATACAGACGACAATCTGGCTGACCCGCTTACTAAGCCTCTGGCGCAGCAGAAGCATGAGAAGCACTGTAATAATATGGGTTTGAGATTTCTCAACCATTAGATTAAGTGCAAGTGGGAGAATGTTGGGGTATGCCCTTAAGGCTAATGTTTGAGGCCTTGGGATTGTATAAGTATCATGTAATAAACTCTTGAGTTTATAAAGGCATGGTTATTATTCAGGTTGTTACCTTGTCTGCTGTAATAAGTGTACTACTGAATAATGTCTCAAAGCTGTTCAGCTAGGCTGACATGCATATGTCCTTAGTCGAGATATCTTGGTGAACTTGAGACAGCCTTGATATGATTGAGACTAATATGTGTTCTAATCTTATAGGATGCTTCGAGCATGGAATAAGATGTAGACTCATGGGTACATTGGATGTACTGGACAGACCCTACTAGGATATTCAGTTGGTTGTCACAATGTGAATATTCCTTGTAAGCACCAAGTGGCACATGTCCTTTGACTTGAGATCACTTGTGTTTCTAAATGATGAATGTCATTATTTTGAGGTATTTCAATATCATTTGAAACATAATGATTATAGACTATCTTGGATAATGATCATGAGTCAGGTTAGGACACTAGTGATAGATATAGGATTGCCGTCTCCTTGTTTAAGGAGTGTGATGTTCTAAAGGGCCCCCCCAAGATGAGATGATTGAGATAGTGTATGGCCATACCCAGGTGACTATGTTCATCTGATCTAATCATGCTCATCATATTGGAGTTACAAGCTTGACAGGCTTGTCCAATAAGAACATCCAGTGGCAAAGGACACATGTATGCCTTGTGAAGAAGATTCACACTTGTGCTGTGATTTGGGAGTAGTCTTGGAAGACTCTTTCCTTTATATCGGGAGACAGTGATGTGTTGCTAGATACCCCTCACTGATCGTGATAACGTGAGTTATCGTTACCGACATTTAAAGGAAACCCTCAGGGTCGCACAATTTGATGATATGGCTTACTTGAGTCAGATCGTGTGGACTGAATTGTTTGGGTTCAGTTTAAAGGGATTTAATCTCTGATTGTAAGTGAGATCTGGTCTGATCATGTTTGATTGATTAGGGCTTGAGATCGGTAAGCTTCGATCGAGAGAAATGATGCTAGATCGGTGAGATCAGGAGCATCAAGAAATGAACGGTTGGATCTTGAACCTTTAGGGTTTATTGTGATCTAGACCATATGGCTTGGGTTAATTGGTCTTGGACCAAACCGACATTGAACCGGCTCATGGATGAGCGCATGGTTCATGGGAGGTGAGTTAAGGGCTTGGTTCACTTTGGGTGAACGCTTAAGCCTTCAATACTTTCCATCTTTGGAATTCGGTTTCAAGTGGATTGTGTGTAACGCCTCCACATTAGTGTGGGAGGTTACTCACTTGTCGAATTCTCTTGTGAAGGCTTCTCCAATTCGGTGAAAAAAGAACTTGACGAAAAACAAGAGAAAGGAGTCTCGCCAAGCAAGATTTTCCCTTCCCTTCCATACGAAAAGGAACCTTGAAGCCTTGCTAGCACAAGGACGACAAGGTGTAGGCCAATTTCTTCTTGTGTGTCGCACACTTTGGAGGAGAACCCTATCGTTCTCTAGCTTCCAAGCCGAGTCCAATTCTCATGGTAATGGTATGAATTCTCTCTTATCCATTCAATCGTTCAAAGTTGATCATGAGAACATGTAACATGCGATTAGTTGAAACCCTAGCATCTTCATGGATTGAATGAAATATGCGCCACCCACTCTTAGGGTTTTCGGCCCCCCCTCTTGAAAGGGGTTATATCCGCTTGCGCTCCCCCTAGAAGGGGACCCAACACTAAATGGCCCACACACATCACTGTGTATAAGGTCAAGTAAACCTGAAGCCCTTTGACCTTTGTTAGGAAAAGTTGACTTCGTCATTTTACCCATTAAACAAGCCTTGCATGTATCAATCTCCTCATAGGAGAATGATCCCAGCAGTCCATTATCATGCAACCGCTTAATGCGTTTCTTGTTAATATGGCCTAAACGACTATGCCATAGCAAGGTGCTGTCATCAGCATACTTGGCTTTCTTAATATCAATACTTTGTATAGAACTTTCCATGTCCAACATGAATAACCCATTGTTAATTGAACCAGTTGCATAAACAATATTATCAAACGATAAAACACACTTTGAAATATTGCATTCAAAGGAATATCCCTTCCTGACAAGAGCAGGAATAGAGATAATATTTTTAGTAATACTGGGAACAAAGTAACAACTGTTTAGTTCTAATACAAGACCAGATGGTAAAGAAATGAAATAGTCTCCTACAGCAACAGCAGCAACCCGTGCCCCGTTTCCAACGCGTAGGTCCACCTCATGCTGTCCCACCTGTCTTCTTCTCTTGAGTTCCTGTACATTTGAACAAATGTGAACTCCACATGCAGTGTCCAACACCCATGATATAGAAGAAGATGATAACATGACTTCAGTCACGAATATACCTGAGCCAGAAGCGAAGCTTCCCCTCTTATCTCCTTGGAGCGCTTTACAGTCCTTTTTCTAGTGACCCAGCTGGCCACAGTGGAAACACCTGTATTCCTTGGACCGCTTAACCTTCTGCTTCAGAACCTTGCTGTAGTTCTTGACAGGGGCCTTGCCCTTCTTCCCCTTCTTCTTGTTCCTAGAGGGAACCATTAAGACAGAGGTTGAAGGCTTTCCCTTCAGAGTTTCCTCAGTAGTCAAGCGCATATTCAGCAGCTCTGCCGGAGTACAATCGATTTTGTTCATATTAAAGTTAATAATGAACGCATCGAAAGAAGGCGGAAGAGACTGCAGAATAATGTCTACAGCAAGCTCCTGGTTGATGGTATGCCCCAGTTTCTCTAGAGCCTCCTTGTGCCCAATCATCTTGAGCACGTGAGCTCCCACTGGGCTCCCTTCAGCCAGTTTGCTCTAAAAGAACAGCTTTGTCAAATTATAGCGTTCTGTCCTCGCCTGTGCAGCATACAGCATCTTGAGGTTTGCTATCATGTCTATAGCAGACATATCCTCATGCTGACGCTGCAGCGGTGGCGTCATAGACGCTAGCATCAGGCAAGCGACATCAATGCTATCATTGACGTGCTTTTCATAGGCTTCCCGAACCGCCCTTGCGGCGTTCGGAGCGGGCTGAGGCGGTATCGCCGTCTCGAGGACATACAGTTTCCTCTCTGCCTTAAGAACTATCTTAAGGTGTCCGAACCAGTCTGAGAAGTTCGGCCCAGCAAACTTCTCCCTTTCCAGTAGGGATCGCACATTGAAGCTCATGGTGTTCGTTGCTGCAGGTATCTACAACAATGCAAGAACAGCAAGGTTAGTATCAATGTTAAGAATCAATCAGGACTTAAGAAAGATTCTTTTTCTCACTATTTTATCTGGCTGAAAAATCCAGCAAAACAGCCTGAAAGAGTAAACACTCTTTTAGTAAGATGGGATCCAGATTTCATACTTGGTCTCCGCGTCCCGCTCAGGCGAGATAAGGTGCACAGAGAGTACAAGCACTAATTTCTGGTAGGCAGTCCCTGCCGATCGCCAACCCGTACGATTCCCCTTCATCTGGGCAATCCAGCAGACTATGCCAACTGAGTTGGTACAACATAGTCTCTGACCCCACAGATGGCTGCCTCCATGTGCTACCATATGCGCTACATATGTAGCCTATATGGTCAAGCTGACCCGACCTACTCCCTGGACCACCACGTGCTATTGTAACATCCCACATTCTTAACCCCAAACAAATGGCACAATTCACAAATGATACAGGATGTTTCATATAAGATCGATCATATGCTAGGTAAAACCGAGTTCAAGAAAACACGATCTGAAAAATTTCATAAATCCATACACACAAATTCACAAAACTCAAATCTCATAAGGGTACCTGCCACCACGCAATCCTTGCACTAGACATATGCAAGGCAACAGTTATATCAAAACCGATTCAAATTCATAAAATCCATAAAGGTACCTGCCACCAGGCAATACTTGCACTAGACATATGCAAGTTACAGGGTATATCAAAACCGATTGCACGGAATATACAACAAGCCGAAATTCAAAACAAAATCACAAAATCGATTTTATAAACCCATACCAAACACCGAAACCAGGCTGAAGCCCGCGGTGACACAAAAATCAAACTCAGTTAACTGCCACAATCTGGCAACACAAATTCACATAGTTCACATGGTTCACATCACATAGTTCACATAGTTCATGTAAATCATATGGTTTAGCCACAACCGGCTCCAGAAAATTTTAGCATAAAAGTTCTTAAGCAGCAGACATAATATCCACGCCAATGTTACTCATGAAATGCGCCCCTGCTCTATGCCTGAAAATAGTGAGGGGTGAGCTACACAGCCCAGTGAGTGGATAGTCTAAATCGACCATCCATAACATACACTCAAAAATATAGGCAGATTATTTTAAAAATCTTTAACAAGAACATTATGTCAACATATAACAAAATAAAGAAACAGAAATCATATAGACAGTCAGATGTACACACTAGCATATAACAAACTCATGTTCACAAACTCAGGTTTTAGAGTTTTACTCTAACCCAATTAAACACATATATTTTAAACCAACTAAACACATAACAACTTAGGTTCACAAACTCAGGTTCTAGAGTTATACTCTAAACCACTAAACACACCAACACATAAGCAACCTAGTTGTCCAGCATATTCAGTAGTGACCAATATGGTCTAACCCGGCTTGGCCAAAGCACTGGGAGCCGCATGCAACACATAAACATGGATAGTGAGTAGAATCAAGAGGTGGCCCCCGCCAGGTCACGACGTGGCACTTTGCTCCCTCACCCCATAACACATCAGAGTGATGACATCAAGAGGTGGCCCCTGTCTGATCAAGACATGGCACTTTGCTTCTTATATCACCCTGTCACATAAAGAGTAATGACATCAAGAGGTGGCCCCTGTCTGATCAAGACATGGCACTTTGCGTCTTATATTACCCCATCACATAAAAGAGTTATGACATCAAGAGGTGGCCCCTGTCCGACCAAGACATGGCACTTTGCGTCAAAAACCCGTTCTCCCAAAAGGTTCCTACTGGACAACAGACACATCTTATTTCATATTTCACATAGGTGAACATATTTCACAAAGGTGGACTCCTAAGTGTCAACTAGACTCTAGGATAGTCATCACAAAAATCATATCGGGCAGGCTGAACATCAACCCCCATCACAATAATCATAATAGGCAGGCTGAACATCAACCTCCTCACATATCACAATACAGGGCTGAAATTCAAACCCTTAACATAACACATAAGGACTATCCCCTTGAGTTCATAGTTACACCTAGCCTTAGTCCTAACCAACACATAACACATAATATTCAAAATTCTCATAGTCACATAATTTTCAAAAAATCTCATAACCACATAATGTTCACAATTTACATAACAACATAATATTCCAAAAATCACATGAACTCCTAATATTTAAAAATCACACAATTACATAATATTAACAATCATATAATGTAGTGTGGTCCTTAGGTTTCATGCTGATTAGTTCAGTCAAACTTTACTAGGTTATCACCCAAATTTCTCAAACAATTTCTCAACATTGTAGTTAACAAGCATCCATAAAAATTAACATAAAATGTAAAACATGTATTCTTACTAACGGGATAAAATCACTGATTTAATACTCAAAATTCATACTAAAAAATATATCTAGATAACAAGGATTTCATACTCAAAATTCAATGATTTAATGCTACCAAAATTCCCTATATAAACACCTTAAATTTCATACAAATTTTCGGTTAAATAATCATCAAGATTTCGGTTTTCATAATTAAATCAAATTTCAGTTTTCATAACAATTATCAAGATTATTTCGATTTTCATAATTAACATCAAAATTCGGTTTTCATACCAATTATCAAGATCAATTCGGTTTTCATAATTAATATCTAAATTCGGTTTTCATACCAATTATCAAGATCAATTCGGTTTACATGGAAAATTAGGTTTTCATGGAGAAATACAATTCGGTTCTCATGAATAACAATGCCCTAAATTCGGTTTTCATACCTTACATACACTTCTTAATTACGGTTTTAACATGGTAAAATTTCCAAAATTTCCAATCCATTCAATATATCAATTAACACAACTAAGTTCATAGGTCAAACAAGACATTCCACTCACCTTGAACCGTGAATACTAATAAGAAAACCCTTCCAAAAATTCGTCTAGAGTCTTGCCACCACCAAGGGAAAAGAACGCCACCCAAATCAAAGATGCCGGCCAAGGAAAAGGAAGAGGAAGAGGAAAATCGTCCAAGCCTTCAAAGAAATCGCCCCCTCCTTCCTAGCCGTCGCCCAAGTTTTTCTTCAAGCCCAAAAGTCGCCAACTCTCTACCCTAACCGAAATTACCTACTTAAATTTTGGTTTTTAAGGTTTTAACCCTCTAACCAATTAATTCAAAAAGGGTTTAACCCATTAACCCATTAATTCAAATTTTAAAAACCCAATAATCCCTTAGTTTAAGTGAAAGTCCAATAAGAGTTAAACTAACATCCAATAAGCTAGTTAACTAATTAATTTAATTAACTTACAAATAACCAAGCACTTAACCGAAATCCAATAAGGATTTAATTAATATCCAATAAGGATTTAATTAATTTATCCTAAATTAACAACCAATAATCAACCATTAATCTCTAATTAATTTACCATAATTTAACAACCAATCACAAATCAAATAATTAACAATCAATAAGCTAGTTAATTAGCATTCAATAAATTTTACTTGAATCATAATAAAATATCACAGTCAATAATTTTATTTAATTCAAAAATAATGCTTACCATGACTCAAGATCCTTGGATCTTACATCCCTCCCTCCTTATAAAGCTTTAGTCCTCTAAAGCTCAGCATCCATATCATCAAAGAGGTAAGCATAAAATTTCCTCATATCAGCTTCAGTCTCCCATGTCGCCTCCTCAACTGACTGATTTCCCCAGATAACCTTTACCAAAGGTATAGTCTTGTTCCTCAGAACTTTATCTTTTCTATCCACAATCCGGAGAGGTCTTTCCTCAAAAGTCAAATCACTCTGAATCTGAAGAGGTTCCAACTCCAACACATGAGATGGATCGGGATGATATTTCCTCAAAGCAGAGACATGGAATACATTATGCACATGATCCAAAGCAGGAGGTAAAGCCAATCGGTAAGCCACTGGACCAACTCTCTCAATAATATCAAAAGGGCCTACAAACCTAGGGCTCAACTTGCCCTTTTTGCCAAATCTCATAATACCCTTTGTAGGTGACACCTTCAAGAACACATGATCCCCTACCATAAACTCCAAGGAACGACGACGGTCGTCAGCATAACTCTTCTGTCTGTCCCGAGCAATTTTCAGTTTATCCTGGATCTCTCTGACCTTATCAGTAGTCTCCTGAACTGCATCAGATCTCAAAATCATTCTGTCACCAGTTTCCTCCCAACACAAGGGAGTCCTACACCTTCTCCCATACAAGGCCTCATAAGGAGCCATCTGAATACTAGAGTGGAAGCTATTATTATAAGTAAACTCTATCAAAGATAGATCCCAGTTCCACTCAGAACTCCAATCAACCACATAGGCTCTCAACAAATCTTCTAGAGTCTGTATAGTACGCTCCGTCTGACCATCAGACTGAGGATGATATGCTGTACTAAAACTCAACTTAGTACCCAAACCTTCCTGTAAACTCTTCCAAAATCTGGACAGAAATCGAGAGTCCCTATCAGACACAATATCGACAGGCACTCCATGCAGTCGGACTATCTCATCAATATATAATCTAGCCAGTCTCTCTAGAGAATAAGTCATCTTAATCGGAAGAAAATGGGCTGATTTAGTGAGTCTATCAACAATCACCCAAATAGCATCATGACCCAATCTGGTTCTAGGCAAACCACATACAAAATCCATACTGATGCATTCCCACTTCCACTCAGGAATAGGAAGAGGCTGCAACAAACCACCAGGCTTCTGGTGTTCAGCCTTTACAGTCTGACAGGTTAAACACCTAGAGACAAAATCAAACACTTCTTTCTTCATACCCGGCCACCAAAAACTTTTCTTGAGGTCCTGATACATCTTAGTCACACCAGGATGTAGAGAATATTTGGAGTTATGGCTGTCCTCCAATATTTCTTTCCTCAAGCTCGGTTCCTCAGGGACACATACCCTTCCACGAAACCGAAGAATACCATCATCAGACAGGCTAAAATCCTGAACTACGCCATCAACCAGACTATCCCTGATCTGAACTAATCTCGGATCCACAGACTGCTGATCTCTGATCTTCTGCAACAAAGCAGACTGTACTCTGAGAAAAGCCACATAACCCGACTGAACTCTAGGAGTAATACTGATCCTGAGATCGCTGAACTCCTGCAGTAACCGCCACTCACTGACTCGTAGTGCCGCTACTGAAGTAACTGGATGTCTGCTCAGAGCATCCGCCACCACATTGACCTTTCCAGCCTGATACTGAATGGAGAAGTCATAGTCTTTGATCAACTCCATCCATCTTCTCTGTCTCATGTTCAAGTCCTTCTGAGTGAAGATATACTTGAGACTCTGGTGATCAGTGAACAGATCAAACTCCTGGCCCAGCAAATAGTGACGCCATATCTTCAAAGCAAAGACTACGGCCGCCAACTCTAAGTCATGAGTAGGGTAGTTCAATTCATACTCTTTCAGTTGTCTCGAAGCATAGGCTACTACAGAACCCTTCTGCATCAAGACACAACCCAACCCTTTGCCAGAAGCATCTGTATAGACAGTAAACCTTTCCCCATCACTAGGAATAATGAGGATTGGTGTACTAGTCAACCTCCTTTTCAGCTCTTGAAAGCTCTCTTCACACTTATCATCCCAAATAAACTTGGCCTCCTTTCTGGTTAATTTAGTTAAAGGACCCGCCAGCTTGGAGAATCCCTCAACAAATCGCCGGTAGTAACCTGCCAAACCCAGAAAACTCCTGATCTCAGTAGCACTAGTCGGTCTTCCCCAATTAAGGATGGCTTGCACTTTAACTGGATCCACAGACACCCCCTGACCAGAAATCACATGACCCAGAAAACTGATCTTTTCCAGCCAGAATTCACACTTACTAGCCTTGGCATATAATCGGTTCTTCCTCAAGATCTCCAATACTCTGCGCAAATCACTGACATGATCTGAGGTAGTCTGAGAGTACACCAATATATCGTCTATAAAGACCACCACACAAGAGTCAAGCAACTCATGGAATACCCTGTTCATCAAATCCATGAAGACAGCAGGTGCATTCGTCAGTCCAAAAGGCATAACTAAAAATTCGAAATGCCCATACCTGGTCCTGAAAGCAGTCTTAAATATATCCTCATCCTTGACCCTAAGCTGATAATACCCTGATCTCAGATCAATCTTAGAGAACACTGTCGCTCCCTGTAATTGATCAAATAGATCATCAATTCTGGGAAGAGGATACTTATTCTTGATAGTCACTTGGTTAAGCTGCCTGTAGTCTATACACATCCTCAGGGTTCCATCTTTTTTCTTCACAAATAACACTGGCGCTCCCCAAGGAGAAGCACTAGGCCGAATATATCCTTTCTCTAACAATTCCTCCAGTTGTTTCTTAAGCTCGGCCAACTCTGAAGTAGCCATACGATAAGGAGCTCTGGAGATAGGTGCCGTACCTGGCGCCAACTCAATGCCAAACTCTACTTCTCTAATTGGTGGCAAGCCTGAAAATTCTTCAGAGAACACATCAGGAAATTCTTTCACCACCTCCATCTGAGTCAGATCAGAAGTAGAATCATCCTGCACCTTAACATGCGCAAGATAACCCTTGCATCCACTAGCAAGTAATTTCCTGGCCTGCAGGAAAGATATCACATGCGGTCCTTGGTCTGACACTAGACCTCTCACAAAAAGTCGATTCCCATCTAACAAATTCAAAGTGATTACTTTCTCAAAGCAATCCACAGAGGCATGATGGGAAGACAACCAATCCATTCCTAAGATGATATCATAATCTTGCATGTCTAAGAGGATTAGATCTACCAGAAACTCATAACCCTCTACATGTACTACACAGTCAGCACAAACAGTATCTGTAGATAACGATTTTCCTAAGGGAGTACTCACAGACACAGCATAATTCATTACCTTAGGTAACACAGGTAAACATGCAGCAAACTTAACAGATACAAAAGATAAATTTGCACCAGGGTCAAATAATATGCGGGCTAACTGATCAAATACGAATAAAGTACCTTCCACGACGGATCGGGAAGCTCGTGTATCCTTCTCAGCCACAGCATACACTCTAGTCTGGACTGTAGGCTTATCTGCGCCTCTAGGTTGCATCTCAGGTTCTTTGCAGTCCTTAGCCATGTGCCCTGGTTTCTTACACCTGAAGCATACACCATTCTTCCTATGGCAGTCTTTCACTAGATGTCCCTTGAGCCCACAATAACTACAAGTGATACCGTTTCTTACATCCCTGGCATCCCTGAACTGCTGCGGTGCATCCCTGGACTGCTGCGGTGCCTTGTAGGAGTAAGGCTTATACCTGCTCTTCTTATAATCTTTATGCCTAGGGTACTTCTTACCCTTGCCGCCACTGCCATACTGAGGAACCGCCGCCTCAGCTGCAGGAACTACTGCCACGGCAACATGAGAACTCCTCTCAGATATATACCTCTCAATGGTGCGCGCTCGCCCAACAGTTTCAACATAGGTCTCCAAGTGTTGAGCACCAACCTGCTCTCTAATGTCCCATCTGAGACCTCTGAGAAACTTGGTAGCTCTCCTCTTTTCAGTGTTTATCAGATGAGGAGCATACTTTCCCAATTTCGTGAACTGTAATTCATACTGGTCCACTGTCATATCACCCTGCTCCAGGTGAATAAATTCCACCTCTCGGTCCTCAACCAAGCTATCTGGGAAATACTTCTCGTTAAATCGAGACAAGAAGTAAGGCCAATCTACAGTCTCATGTCTTTCTTCGGCAAGTCTCACTACGCCTTTCCACCACTCATCTGCGTCAGCACGCATCATATAGGTGGTCAGACATAACTTGTCTTCGTCCGAGCAACGCATAACTTGGAAAATCTTTTCCAAGCACAGCTGCCAATTTTCGGCATTACTGGATTCTGAGCCCCCATAAAATGAGCTAGGACCCAGTTTCTGGAATTCACTCACAAGCACAGTAAGGAAATCAAACATAAACCTATCAGGTGTCTAGCAATACACAAACATGTTTTCCCCCAAACTAAGTTTTAGCTAGCGAACTGCTCTGATACCATTCTGTAACATCCCACATTCTTAACCCCAAACAAATGGCACAATTCACAAATGATACAGGATGTTTCATATAAGATCGATCATATGCTAGGTAAAACCGAGTTCAAGAAAACACGATCTGAAAAATTTCATAAATCCATACACACAAATTCACAAAACTCAAATCTCATAAGGGTACCTGCCACCACGCAATCCTTGCACTAGACATATGCAAGGCAACAGTTATATCAAAACCGATTCAAATTCATAAAATCCATAAAGGTACCTGCCACCAGGCAATACTTGCACTAGACATATGCAAGTTACAGGGTATATCAAAACCGATTGCACGGAATATACAACAAGCCGAAATTCAAAACAAAATCACAAAATCGATTTTATAAACCCATACCAAACACCGAAACCAGGCTGAAGCCCGCGGTGACACAAAAATCAAACTCAGTTAACTGCCACAATCTGGCAACACAAATTCACATAGTTCACATGGTTCACATCACATAGTTCACATAGTTCATGTAAATCATATGGTTTAGCCACAACCGGCTCCAGAAAATTTTAGCATAAAAGTTCTTAAGCAGCAGACATAATATCCACGCCAATGTTACTCATGAAATGCGCCCCTGCTCTATGCCTGAAAATAGTGAGGGGTGAGCTACACAGCCCAGTGAGTGGATAGTCTAAATCGACCATCCATAACATACACTCAAAAATATAGGCAGATTATTTTAAAAATCTTTAACAAGAACATTATGTCAACATATAACAAAATAAAGAAACAGAAATCATATAGACAGACAGATGTACACACTAGCATATAACAAACTCATGTTCACAAACTCAGGTTTTAGAGTTTTACTCTAACCCAATTAAACACATATATTTTAAACCAACTAAACACATAACAACTTAGGTTCACAAACTCAGGTTCTAGAGTTATACTCTAAACCACTAAACACACCAACACATAAGCAACCTAGTTGTCCAGCATATTCAGTAGTGACCAATATGGTCTAACCCGGCTTGGCCAAAGCACTGGGAGCCGCATGCAACACATAAACATGGATAGTGAGTAGAATCAAGAGGTGGCCCCCGCCAGGTCACGACGTGGCACTTTGCTCCCTCACCCCATAACACATCAGAGTGATGACATCAAGAGGTGGCCCCTGTCTGATCAAGACATGGCACTTTGCGTCTTATATCACCCTGTCACATAAAGAGTAATGACATCAAGAGGTGGCCCCTGTCTGATCAAGACATGGCACTTTGCGTCTTATATTACCCCATCACATAAAAGAGTTATGACATCAAGAGGTGGCCCCTGTCCGACCAAGACATGGCACTTTGCGTCAAAAACCCGTTCTCCCAAAAGGTTCCTACTGGACAACAGACACATCTTATTTCATATTTCACATAGGTGAACATATTTCACAAAGGTGGACTCCTAAGTGTCAACTAGACTCTAGGATAGTCATCACAAAAATCATATCGGGCAGGCTGAACATCAACCCCCATCACAATAATCATAATAGGCAGGCTGAACATCAACCTCCTCACATATCACAATACAGGGCTGAAATTCAAACCCTTAACATAACACATAAGGACTATCCCCTTGAGTTCATAGTTACACCTAGCCTTAGTCCTAACCAACACATAACACATAATATTCAAAATTCTCATAGTCACATAATTTTCAAAAAATCTCATAACCACATAATGTTCACAATTTACATAACAACATAATATTCCAAAAATCACATGAACTCCTAATATTTAAAAATCACACAATTACATAATATTAACAATCATATAATGTAGTGTGGTCCTTAGGTTTCATGCTGATTAGTTCAGTCAAACTTTACTAGGTTATCACCCAAATTTCTCAAATAATTTCTCAACATTGTAGTTAACAAGCATCCATAAAAATTAACATAAAATGTAAAACATGTATTCTTACTAACGGGATAAAATCACTGATTTAATACTCAAAATTCATACTAAAAAATATATCTAGATAACAAGGATTTCATACTCAAAATTCAATGATTTAATGCTACCAAAATTCCCTATATAAACACCTTAAATTTCATACAAATTTTCGGTTAAATAATCATCAAGATTTCGGTTTTCATAATTAAATCAAATTTCAGTTTTCATAACAATTATCAAGATTATTTCGATTTTCATAATTAACATCAAAATTCGGTTTTCATACCAATTATCAAGATCAATTCGGTTTTCATAATTAATATCTAAATTCGGTTTTCATACCAATTATCAAGATCAATTCGGTTTACATGGAAAATTAGGTTTTCATGGAGAAATACAATTCGGTTCTCATGAATAACAATGCCCTAAATTCGGTTTTCATACCTTACATACACTTCTTAATTACGGTTTTAACATGGTAAAATTTCCAAAATTTCCAATCCATTCAATATATCAATTAACACAACTAAGTTCATAGGTCAAACAAGACATTCCACTCACCTTGAACCGTGAATACTAATAAGAAAACCCTTCCAAAAATTCGTCTAGAGTCTTGCCACCACCAAGGGAAAAGAACGCCACCCAAATCAAAGATGCCGGCCAAGGAAAAGGAAGAGGAAGAGGAAAATCGTCCAAGCCTTCAAAGAAATCGCCCCCTCCTTCCTAGCCGTCGCCCAAGTTTTTCTTCAAGCCCAAAAGTCGCCAACTCTCTACCCTAACCGAAATTACCTACTTAAATTTTGGTTTTTAAGGTTTTAACCCTCTAACCAATTAATTCAAAAAGGGTTTAACCCATTAACCCATTAATTCAAATTTTAAAAACCCAATAATCCCTTAGTTTAAGTGAAAGTCCAATAAGAGTTAAACTAACATCCAATAAGCTAGTTAACTAATTAATTTAATTAACTTACAAATAACCAAGCACTTAACCGAAATCCAATAAGGATTTAATTAATATCCAATAAGGATTTAATTAATTTATCCTAAATTAACAACCAATAATCAACCATTAATCTCTAATTAATTTACCATAATTTAACAACCAATCACAAATCAAATAATTAACAATCAATAAGCTAGTTAATTAGCATTCAATAAATTTTACTTGAATCATAATAAAATATCACAGTCAATAATTTTATTTAATTCAAAAATAATGCTTACCATGACTCAAGATCCTTGGATCTTACAGCTATGCTGAGCAACAAGAAGCGATAAATCCCTTCTCTGTAACACGCAGGTGTAATCCCGCACCGTCTGAAGATAGATGGACGTGCCCACTGAGTGGGTACAACACGGCTCCAACGATAGTCATAACAGTGAGGTTTCGCGTCAGAAGGCTTACGAGCTTGATATTTAAGCGTTGGATTTTAACGGTCTTTTATCTTCTTGACTATCATGCAATTCCTATGGTGATAGCAGAAGATAAATTAAAACATGCATGTTCTACTTATATAAACAATAAAAGAAAGCATGGATCTTATGTGGTAAAAGCCCATAGCCCTAGTAAGATCTTAATCATAACTTAAGTCTTCACTTGCTCTTGTTCATGGGGCTTTTGCTGCTCATCTAGCCCAAACCAGGGCCCAAGCGCCATCTGCAGCTCAGGTGCGCCCACCAGGTAAATGCGCCTGGTCCCAGAGTTGAACCCTGGACCTCCCACCTGGTCAAGCCACTGCTGCATGCGCCTCTACCAAGTGTGCTCTGTGCTCTTGTCTAATTAAATTACAAATTTAACTATCTAGACAAGATTGACACGCGGGTTAATTACATTTTATAAATTAAAGCAATGTGATGCGCAGATCACAATAATTAATTTACAACTTTAATTTCCAGGCACGCAGGCCCCAGCACAGCAGACATTTAACATGGGCAGCCCACATAAGAATAAATAGACAAGCACATGGCATCTTTCAATATATGATCCAATCATGAAAATTAAATTTCGAAAACCCCATAGGTATCAATTTTAATTTCCTTATTTGCCCTACAACCTTACAACGGTCCATTACTAGGGATCCACTCATCCATCCTAGTCAGATCCACTGCCCTTGCATGCACCAAGTCCTAACTGACTTGAGTCGACCATAAGGTCAACCATGCATGCGCCAGGGCTGAACAACCACAATGAGGTCTGGCAAGTGGGTGTGACCCCGGGCCTAACTCATGTGCGTTCATCGGTTGTCTAAGTCAGACATCGCTACACGCCTGTCTGCAGCCGACCTGTAGCCACCACGTGCTTGCGCACAGGTGCTACTTGGTCAACCCATCAAGGCTGTCAGATGGTCTGATCAGACTTTTGGATCTAACCTAGGGGGTGACTTCAACCCTAATAACCCGTCTAAGGGTTTAATGCAAGGCCTTAGATCTAGTGAGGTCGCGCAAGTAATTTAGATTTTGAAAACCTAAGATGCGCCAACACATCAAACATGCGCAAAAGTTAGAAACATACATAATAGATGTAAAACTATCATAACACTTTCGCATGTCATATAGATCTAAGCATATGCACAAGTATGGATCAAACATGAAGACCAAGCATTAAGTGATCATAAAAACATGCGTTAACTTGGCTCTAATACCAATTGAAGGTTTGCATAAGGGGGCGAAACCCTATCTCATAGGCGCATATGGGAATGAAGGCAGCGGAAAAGGGGGTTTCTAGATCTTGCATGCTATATGATCAACAAAATGACCCGATTGCAAATAGAGAAGGATCATACCATAGCCATTTCTAGATGGCGCCTTGGAAGCAAAGACCGAACTGGATCTTCTCCTGAGGTGACGCACACAATTGATGTCGCCTACTCCCTTTGGCGATCCTTGTGCTAGCAAGGTCCCAATGAGTCCTTGTCGAGTGATAGGGAAGAGAACTTCTTGGCTTGGCGATTTTTCTCTTGTCGTCTATTCCTCTCCTTCATGCAAGAATGCCTCAAGACCGAAAGCCAAAATGGCGACAAGGCGTGAAGAGGGAAAACGTGAAGCGTGGTCACGTTGAGAAGTGCTATCCAAAAATAGCATGCCACTTCTCCACATGCGATCTTGGGTTTACCCCAATCGCAAACTCCACTTCACCTTTGAACCACGCGCTCATCCATGAGCCGGTTCACTTTGGTTTGGTTCAATGACCAAACACCCCAAGCCATAAGTCCAGATCACATTAAACCCTAAGGCTCCAGATCTGACCGTTCATCTCTTTGATGCTCCTGATCTCACCGATCTAGCATCCAATCTCTCGATCGAAGCTTACCAATCTAAAGCCCTAATCAATCAAACATGATCAGACCAGATCTCACTTACAATCAGAGAGTAATTCCCTTTAAACTGAACCCAAACAATTCAGTCCACACGATCTGACTTAAGTAAGCCATATCATCAAATTGTGCGACCCTGAGGGTTTCCTTTAAATGTCGGTAACGATAACTCACGTTATCACGATTAGTGAGGGGTATCTAGCAACACATCACTGTCTCCCGATATAAAGGAAAGAGTCTTCCACGACTACACCCAAACCACAGCACAAGTGTGAATCAACATCACAAAGCATACATAATTCCTTTGCCACTGGAAGTTCTTATCGGACAAGCCTGTCAAGCTTGTAATTCCAATATGATGAGCATGATTAGATTAGATGAACACAGTCATCTGGGTATGGCCATACACTTTCTCAATCATCTCATCCAGAGGGGGCCCTTTAGAACATCACACTCCTTAAACAAGGAGACGGCAATCCTTTGTCTATCACTAGTGCCCTAACCTGACTCAAGCTCACCATCCAAGATAGTCTATAATCATTATGTTTCAAATGATATTGAACTACCTCAAAACAATGACAATCATCATTTAGAAAACACAAGTGATCTCAAGTCAGAGGAAATGTGCCACTTGTTGCAATCAAGGATTATTCACATTGTGACAAGCAACTGAATATCCTAGTAGGGTCTGTCCAGTACATCCAATGTACCCATGAGTCTACATCTTATTCCATGCTCGAAGCATCCTATAAGATTAGAACACATATTAGTCTCAATCATATCAAGGCTGTCTCATGTTCACCAAGATATCTCGACTAAGGACTTTACTGCATGTCAGCCTAGCTGAACAGCTTTGAGACATTATTCAGAAGAACATATATATTGCAGCAGACAATGTTACAACCTGAATAATAACCATGCCTTTATAAACATAAGAGTTTATTACATGATACTGTTACAATCCCAAGGCCTCAAACATTAGCCTTAAGGGCATACCCCAACACCATGGAGGCTATGACTGCTATGATGCAACAACAGAACGCATTCATCTAGCAGCAAACTCAGATGATGCAGCAGCAGCAGGCGCAGCACATGGAGGTTCAGCAACAGTTATTGCAGCGGCTGTCGCAGACAAAGCCTCAGTCACAGACACAACCGGCTGGACACTGTGTGGGTGGCGCTGGTTCTCCTCTGGGTGATGGCGCACATCAACGTTATGCTCGGTTGGTTCGAGAGTTTCAGCACCTGAACCCGACTGCATTTTATGGTAGTCCGGGGCCCAGAGCGGCTGAGGATTGGCTTTTGACACTGGAAAAGATTTTCCAGGTTTTGCGCTGTGATGATGCAGACAAGCTATGTTTGTCTGTCTTCATGTTGCGTGGAGATGCCGAAGACTGGTGGAAGGGAGTCGTCAGACTGGCGGCAACTGAATCCAGAGTTGTTGATTGGCAGTACTTCATGATGAAGTTCAATGCCAAGTTTTTCCCCTCTAGCTTATCTGAGGAGCGCGAGGTGGAGTTTATTCATCTTGAGCAGGGCGACCTGACGGTGGATCAGTATGAGGCCACATTCGCTCGGTTGTCGGGGTATGCTCCTCACTTAGTCAACACCGAGGAAAGAAGAGCCAAGAAGTTTCAGCGGGGTTTGAGGAAAGACATCAGGACAAGGGTAGCTATGCTACACTTGGAGTCTTATGCTGAAGTGGTAGACAGGACTCGCATTGCTGAGAGGTGCATTGCTGAGATGGCTGTTGATACTATTTCAGTCACTGCATCCGCCCCTACTTCTGTGACTTACGCACCCACTCTGGGTGGTAAGGATAAGAAGAATTTCCAGAATAAGAAGAAAGACAGTAAGGGCAGATACAAACCTTATCAGAAGCCAGCCAGCACAGTTTCTCAGAATGGCAAGAAGTGTCTCCACTGTGGGAGCACTAAACATCAGGATAATGAGTGCTACAGGAAGACTGGCGCTTGCTTCAGATGTGGTAAGGTGGGGCATATGATTAAGGACTGTCCTATGCCGGATGCTAGAGGACAGGGTGAGAAGCCTACTGTGCAGACTCGCGTGTATGCCATCGCGGAGAGGGATGCTTCGGCTTCGAAGTCCATGGTGGAAGGTACACTTTATGTGTTTAGTTATTTGGCACGCATTCTTTTTGATCCTGGTGCCAATTTATCCTTTGTGTCTGCATGTTTTGCACTATGTCTGCCTGTGTTGCCTAGGATACTTGATTTCTGTATTTCTGTTCATACACCTATGGGTGAGGCCGTATCTACAGATATAGTATATCCTGATTGTTTGATTAAGGTTGAAGGATATGATTTACCTATTAATTTGATTAGTCTTCCTATGAAAGACTATGACATCATTCTGGGCATGGATTGGCTGTCTGCCTATCATGCTACTTTAGATTGTTTTGAAAAGTTAATTACTCTGCATCTAAGTGATGGTCAGCAACTGGTTATCCAAGGCCGAATTTCAGAACAGGAGCCTTTGGTGATATCTCATCTGCAGGCCAGGAAGCTTTTAGCCCAGGGCTGCAAGGGGTATCTGGCGCATGTCAAGGTGCAGACTGAGCCTGATTTGGATCTGGCTAGAATTCCTGTGGTAAGAGAGTTTACGGACGTCTTCTCTGATGATTTATCTGGGTTACCACCCAGCAGAGAAGTTGAGTTTGGTATCGAGTTGTTGCCAGGCACGGCACCGATATCTAAAGCTCCTTACAGGATGGCAACTTCAGAACTGACAGAGCTGAAGAAGCAACTGGAAGAACTATTAGAGAAGGGGTATATTCGACCCAGTGTTTCTCCATGGGGAGCACCTGTGTTATTTGTGAAGAAGAAGGATGGTACGTTGCGCATGTGCATCGATTACCGTCAACTCAACCAAGTGACTGTTAAGAATAAGTACCCATTACCCCGTATTGATGATCTCTTTGATCAGTTGCAGGGTGCTACTGTATTCTCTAAAATTGACCTGAGGTCTGGCTATTATCAGCTGAGAGTTCAGGAGGAGGATGTACCTAAAACTGCATTCAGGACCAGGTATGGGCACTATGAGTTTCTTGTTATGCCCTTTGGACTGACAAATGCCCCTGCGGTATTTATGGATCTGATGAACAGGGTATTTCATGAGCTCCTGGACAAATGTGTGGTCGTCTTCATTGATGATATTCTGATCTACTCCAAGGATGCGCAAGATCACTCTCAGGATTTGCGCAAGGTGCTGGAGATTCTGCGGCTGAAGCAGCTGTATGCTAAGGCCAGCAAATGTGAGTTCTGGCTATATCAGATTGGCTTTCTGGGGCACATTATTTCTGGCCAGGGTGTGTCTGTGGATCCAGTGAAGGTGGAGGCCATTCTTCACTGGGGAAGACCAACTACAGCGACTGAGGTCAGAAGTTTTCTGGGCTTAGCTGGATACTACCGCCGCTTTGTGGAGGGTTTTTCCAAGCTGGCTGGTCCTCTGACTAAGCTAACTAGAAAGAATTTGAAGTTTGAGTGGTCTGATAATTGTGAGTCTAGTTTTCAGGAACTGAAAAGGAGACTGACCAGTGCTCCTATCCTCATCATTCCCTGTGATGGAGAGAAGTTCACTGTGTACACTGATGCCTCTGGTAAGGGTCTGGGTGCTGTACTGATGCAGCAAGGAAAGGTAGTTGCTTATGCTTCAAGGCAACTCAAAGACTATGAGGTAAACTACCCCACTCATGATCTGGAGTTGGCAGCTGTAGTTTTTGCCTTGAAGATCTGGAGGCACTATCTGTTTGGACAGACATTTGAGTTGTTTACAGATCACTAGAGCTTGAAGTATATCTTCACTCAGAAAGAGCTGAATATGAGACAGAGGCGATGGCTTGAATGGATAAAGGATTATGACTTCACCATCCAATATCAGTCTGGTAAAGCCAATGTGGTGGCTGATGCTCTTAGTCGGTATCCTGTGACTCAGATAGCTGCACTGCGAGTCCAGGAGTGGCGACTATTGCAGGAGTTCAATGACTTACATCTGAGTGTGACTCCGGGTGAGAGAGGCGGTCTTCTAGCTTCTCTCAGGGTTCAGTCAGACTTACTGCAGAGACTGAGATCAGGGCAGCAGTCAGATCCAGATATTCTACGGTGGAAAGAGAGGTCGGAGCAAGGCTGGGTTGAGAATTTCAGTATGTCGGATGATGGTCTCCTCAGATTCCGTGGGAGGGTCTATGTCCCTGAGGACCCTGAGTTGAGAAATGAAATTCTTAAGGAAAGCCATTGCACTAAGTTTACCGTTCATCCTGGTAGTACCAAGATGTATCAGGATCTGAAAAAGACTTTCTGGTGGCATGGTATGAAGAAGGATGTGCATTTGTTTGTGTCCAGATGTTTGACTTGCCAAACCGTGAAGGCTGAGCATCAGAGCCCGGGCGGTTTGATGCAGTCTCTCCCTATTCCTCAGTGGAAGTGGGAGCATATCAGTATGGACTTTGTGTGTGGACTGCCCAATACCAGAAGGAATCATGATGCCGTATGGGTGATTGTGGACAGACTCACGAAGTCAGCTCACTTCCTACCGATCAAAATGACTTACAGTTTGGATCGGTTAGCAAAACTGTACATCGATGAGATTGTCAGATTGCATGGAGTTCCCTTGGACATTGTCTCTGACCGTGATCCTCGATTTCTGTCCAGGTTTTGGAAGAAATTACAGGAAGATTTGGGAACTAATCTGAGTTTCAGCACTGCATATCATCCTCAATCTGATGGTCAGACAGAGAGAACTATTCAGACACTTGAGGATCTTCTGAGATCTTATGTGGTTGACTGGTCTGTTGAGTGGGATCTGGACTTATCACTGATAGAGTTCACCTACAACAATAGCTTTCACTCTAGCAAACAGATGGCTCCGTATGAGGCCCTATATGGGAGGAAATGCAGAACACCTATATGCTGGGAGGAAACTGGGGACAGAACAGTGCTAAGGTCTGATGCTGTTCAGGAAGCCACTGAGAAGATCAGAGAAATTCAGAGAAAGATGAAGATTGCTCAGGATAGACAGAAGAGTTATGCTAATGTGAGGCGGCGTCCTCTCGAGTTTTTGGTGGGAGAGCATGTTTTCCTAAAGGTCTCACCTATGAAAGGGGTGATGAGATTTGGGAAGAGGGGGAAATTGAGTCCCAGGTACATTGGTCCCTTTGATATCATTGAGAGGGTTGGACTTGTGGCATACCGACTTGCTCTGCCCCCATCACTGGAACACCTCCATAATGTGTTCCATGTTTCTGCACTCAGAAAATATTGTTCTGATCCTTCTCATGTTCTAGAGTTGGAACCTCTTCAGCTTGAAGAGAACATGACTTTTGTGGTGAAACCTCTCAGAATTGAAGATAGAAAAGAGAAAGTGCTGAGAAATAAGGTTATTCCACTTGTGAAAGTCATCTGGGGAAATCAGTCTGTTGAAGAAGCCTCTTGGGAGGTTGAAGCAGATATGAGAAAGGAGCATCCTCACCTGTTCAGTGACGGGCTTGGTCAGCTTTAGAGGACTAAAGCTCTATAAGGGGGGGAGGATGTAACGCCCTCGATTTTTCTGAATTATGATTTAAGGTTAGAAATTCTGTTTCTGTATTTTTATCTGTTAAAATTTTGGGATTTTTGCCTAAGTGTAGGAATTTTTCCTACAGGGCAAAAATAATCATTTTGGTTGGGGATTTGAACCCTCAACCTTGATTCTTTGCTCCTGGAATTCCTTCCACCATGGTGGCGCATATTTCTGATGTTATTGGAGTGGCGCAGGGTGGTTAAGCCCAGGTAAGCCCATAAAACCGATTTTTCACTTAAGTTAACTGGGTTATTGGATCTTGGATCCGTTTGGGGTGGGAGAAAAAGAGGATTTGCGTGAGGGCTCCTCTCCCTCACGACTTTTGTTGGTTTTCTTGCCCTAGCCGCCTCTGGTTGTCGCCCCTCACTGTGCTTGGCGCCTCCTAAAATTCCTGACGCTGGTGGTGGCAGACTGGTGGTGGACGAATTTCCTGGTGATCCTTGATCCTCTGTCTTGGCGTTTTTCCCTGTGGACGATTTTCTTGTGAGTAATTCGATCCTAAGGAGTCTAATCCGCTAAATTGTAGATTATCAGTCAATTAAAATTCGTTATTTGCAACGATTATCTGTATGAACCAAAAATCTACAAGTAAATTTGTGCATATGTGATTCGAAATTTACCTATGCCGGACGAATATTCCTTTGTGAGAAAAATTTATCCTGTATGGTTTAATCTCTTAAATTGTGGTCTGTAGTTCTTCTAAAATTTATTTGCTTGATGAGAAATTTTAGAGAAAACAAAATTTGAGGATTTAACTAAGAACTTAGGGATTTTCGAAAATCATGGTTCGGGCCAATTTTGGGGCTTTTGTCATTTCCCTTCACAAACGTGCAATTAAAATTATCTGTAGTGGGGGACTGAAATTATTTTCATGAAATTTGTATGTTCTGCAAGGATTCTGAAAATTTCGCCCCTTGCAGTGATTTTATGGCTCACAGTTTTTTTTGAAATTTTGGGGAAGAATAGTGCAATGAGTATCTATATATATATTTCCCTATAATTTCTAGGCTTGTTTAATTGTTTGTTACGCGAATAATTTCTGTTCTGTATATATATGTTGTGAATTTTCTGAAACTTTGAATGTGTTATAACCTCGTGAGAACATAGAATGGTTTGACCTGAATTAAGGATAGTTGTATGAAATCTAAGGAATTCACTCATATATTACTTCTGGTTGATGGTAAAAAAATTATGAAGAGTGTTCAGCTTTGATTTTCTGCAAATTGTAATTTTGTTAAGGACTGGATATTGGGGTGTGTCATTTTCTGGTTTGTGAGACACTTTGGGCATGATGTGAGAATTGAGTAGTTGTTAGTCCTACTCCTCCGTTTCAGCATGACCTGTTCTGTAAAAATTATGCCCTAGTGTAGCACTCTTCCGTGTCCTTACCCTCCTTCTGTGGCGCTGTAATGGTGCTGATAGTCTACTACGACCCATGAGACACTAGTGAAGGGTAGATGTGAGCTGGTCTCACCTTCCGTTCTCCCTCCACTATTTCTGTTCTGTTCTGGGTATTGGAGGCCAGACTGCCACGTCCTGACGAGACGGGGGGCACCCACTGATACCTCCTCTACCATTCTGTTTCTGATATGCATGCATGTCTCGTCCTCGGCAGAGGTGGGGTCAGACCTTCTGTGGTCTTCAGGCCTTCTGTGGCCTTTCTGTTTCCGATGTAGACTATCTTTTTGGATTCTGAAAATTCTGACTTTCTGTCTGTCAGCTCTGATTTCTGTAGTTCTGTTTCGATCTGTAGTATAGATGTGTTGGGCGGTGTGATTAGTTGGAATGGGTTGGTATACTTATATCTTACTTCATGCTTGATGCCTATTATTATGAGTGTCTGTATTTGATTATGTTTTGTTTCTGATATGAGTGTGCATGTTAAGTGTCTTATCTGCGAGCATGATATTCTTTTGATGTGTACTATGGATGGCTTTTAGTGTCTTTTACTCACTGAGCTTTTTAGCTCACCCCCGTTGTTTAAATATTTTCAGGTGAGACATCAGGACAGTGATTGCTACAGCTACGTAAATTGTTATGATGCTAATGTTTTATATAATTTCTAAGAGTTGTCTTCTAAAGATCTATCAGGCCTGCGTGCCTAACTTACTTATATGACACGTTTTATCTCCTGAGGGCTTATGCCTGTTTTCAGGATATTATATTATAGTTGTCTCGTTTTATTGTTGGATACGAGTTTTCATGAGAATTGAAATTGTTCTTATTCTGAAATGTGTAACCGAGTTACTGTATTCGAAATACCTTGAGATTGTAACCGTATTTTGTATTTGGTATCTGAATAATCGGTTTCTGCAATATTTCTGAAATTTGTGTTCTCCACATATGTGTAGTGTGGACATCTGTTTTGTTCCAGGATATGTGGGTCTGTGCAGCAGTAATTTAGTATACTTGCTGCCGGATTTCTTTTTTTGGATTTCCGGATTTCTATTTCCTAGTAATCGATCCTACTCAGTTCTGTGCGGTTTTCAGTTCCGTAGTAATGTCCTTCGATGCCGCTTTCTTCTTATGTTTTAATGGAAGAGTAAAAAAAAAATTTTTAAAACCCCGTATTTTTTACTTGTATGCGTGTGGGGTGTGATTCTGAGGGATGTTACAATATTGTTCGTCACAATGGCACGTGTCAATTCGCCTAGCCCCTTCCCCTGAACACGGGTCTCTACACCCCCTTGCCAGTGGCCGAAGGTCCCTGGCGCGACCTTAGCATGGACTTTGTCCTTGGGTTGCCCCCGAATTGCCTCTCATTTTGATTCTGTCTACGTGGTTGTGGACCAGTTCTCGAAAATGGCCCACTTTATCCCTTGTTCGCACACTGCAAACGCATCCCATGTGGCACACCATTTTGTTAGGGAGATTATACATCTCCATGGCCTTCCATCAACTACCGTGTCCGACCACGATATGCAGCTCGTGAGCCACTTCTGGCGCTCACTCTGGGCCCTCATGGGCACCACCCAGAAGTTCTCGACAGCCTACCACCCCCAAACTGATGGGTAAATCGAGGTTGTTAACCGTAGTTTAGGCAATTTGCTTCGTTGCCTCATAGACGATCGCCTGAGGTCCTAGGATACCATCCTCCCCATTGCGGAGTTCGCGTACAACAGTGCAGCCAATAGGTCTACGGGTCTTAGTCCCTACCAAATCGTAATGGGTTGTCAACCCTGCAAACCCATCGACCTGCATGACCTTCCCATGGAGTCCCACTTGTCCGAGCATGCTTACTCCTTTGTGCAGCATGTAGCTAGTTTGCATGATAAAGTTAGGCATCGTATCTTTTTGGGCAACACTTATACTGCGATGAAGGCCAACGAGCGCCGTAGGCCACATCATTTCTCTGTTGGTGAGTTGGTGAGGGTGCGTATCCACCCCGAGCGTCTCTCAAACAGGGCACATTTTAAGCTCTAGCCACATTACCTAGGGCTCTACGCGGTGGTGCGGCATATCGGCTCCAATGCTTATGTTCTGGACTTACCCAAAGACATGGGGGATCCACCCCGTCTTCAACGCGGCGGACCTTCTCCCCTTCTATGGTCCCTTGGAGGAGCCCTCGGACCCCGACGAGCCTCTACCCCCTAGTTCTCCGGAGGAGAACTCTTCAAACCAGGGGGAGTTGATGTAGGAGGAGTCAGCACTGAAAAGCAGGAAGATCCGAGCCCAAACACGCACCAGAAGATGTCCCTGCAAGCCAAACTCGGCCAAGACATGCACCCAAACGCGGGCGTGTTCGGCTCGTCGAGTTCCTGCAACCTGGATCATGGCCATGCATCTGAACACAGGCAGGCCGTGTTCGACTCGGCAATCCCTAGCAGCCCTGAACACAGGCGTGGATCCGAACACGGGCCGGCCGTGTTCGCTTCAGAGCAAAATGGAAAAAATGGTGATTTTGGGTGTGTACACAAACATGGCCGTGCGCCGGAACACGGGCAGGCCATGTTCACCTCAGCGGATCCTGATGACTCCAACCACGGGCGTGTCTCCGAGCACGGGCCAGCCGTGTTCTCTTCTATGGATTTTGGTGACTCCAAGCATGGGTGTGTCTACAAGCACGGGCAAGCCATGTTCTCTTCTATGGATTTCGGTGACTCCAAACACAGGTGTGCCTCCGAGCACGGGCAAGTCGTGTTCTCTTCTGTTCAGCTTGACGAACCCAAACACGGTTGTGTTCCCCAACGTGGCCAAGCCGTGTTCGCCCCTGAAGACCCGAAGGAGCCCCGACGACCCCGTTTCGACATACGTCACCCTCCCTACCATGTTTCTCCACCTCATGATGATCCAAAGGAGCCCAACAAGATGACAATCCGATGATCCCAACGCCAAAGTAATCCTCCAGACCGCTTCATGGGCGTCATCAGCCCACTTTCCATCCATATCGAGGTGGCTCCGCCCAAGGGCGCCGCGAGCCAACCCCCTAAAGGCCCAACTCCAAGTGGACCCCACAACCACATCGGCAGTACAGCTCAGGAGCGAGCCGCAATGGCTATGGCCCAACCCACGACTTCCAAGTTCTACTGTTTTGTCACGATGTGCTCAGAGCGCATCTAACTGCCTCCACCGCCACCCGTACGCTGAAGAATCAAAGGACCTTCGCCCCCGTAGGAATAGTTGGTAGGATTATGTTATAGTTTGTTTTGTGTGGCAGTTTGATCACTTTTTGGTAGTTAGTTTGTTAGGATGTTGTCCTCTTGTCTTGTTCACCCTCTTTATCTTATAAAAGAGAGGGGTTGGCTAGCATCCATCTTCAGTTCTCTTGGTGAATAGAGACCTCCTGGTGTGCTGAGAGCCTCCAGCACGTGGAAGTCGAAGTCAGTGCTTCGTCTTTGAAGTTTGTACGGGTCGAGGGCACCCCCTCAATTCCAAGTTGTTCCCCTTTTCCCTGCTTTCAAAGAAGTAAATCCCACCCCTCCAATGGGTCAGGTTCGCCTGTTTTTCCACTTCCTTGCGTACATTTCCACTGTGGTTTTCATCCCCTTCACCCGCCACTATTTGTCGGTCAGAGGCATGGTCGGTTCTCTCATTTCTTTGGTGTATTTTCAGTTACATAAGCGCACGAGCAGAATCCTACACCCTGTTTCCCTTCAAACGTGTTGAGCTTAAAGTGCAAGGAGCAAGCTAAATTGCTATGAGGTTAGTCCGTTACATCCTGTAGTTGGGTGTCGTTAAGCTCTTCTCACATTCGTGTTGCCCCAATTGTGCTCGACGCTGTTTTCATCGCGCTTTCCTCGTGCTTTCCTGCGTTTTCACTTCCCTCATCTCACGACCCTCTCCCGTTTTTGCGTGCATCATGTAACACCCTAGGGTATAGCTCTAAGGACCCTCCTACCCATTAGTTGCTTCATCATTTAGGGTCCAGTATAATTCTTGCTGGGGCCATAGCACAAGCAAGGGAACTTAGGACTCAAGTATGTACTACGGCGATATCACCTGATTAGAGAGATTATGGATAAGGGTGATATTCAAATTTGCGAAATAAACATAGATAGCAATCTAGAAGACCCATTGACATAGCATCTAGTGCTGCGGAAACTAAATAAGTCATACTAGAGACATGGGACGGAATAAATTTAGTTGCCCTTGGTCTTAGTGCAAGTGGGAGATTGTTAATGTTTATGCCCTACAGACCAACATATGAACATGGTCCGACATTATTTGAATGTACTCTGATAGAATTGATATAATTGATAAAGGCATGGTCGTTATTATGCAGATTGTTTTACCTGCATTGATGTATTGAATTGCATAATAATGTCTCATGAGTTTGATTAGATCCATTCTCATAGTAATCCCCAGTCGAGGTACCTCAGCAGATAAGGGACAGCTGTTGTATCCCAAAAGGTAGGTAAACAAAACTTATTTATGAAGTCGCAACCAAAGCTGATCGTATGGCGCACAGGGACTTGTCACCCCTTGATACTACTCCAAAAACTTGTTTAGTTACCACACTTGTTATCTCCGCAAGTGCACGGATACTCCAAGTAATAAAGAAAGATATCGAACCCACAGAGACCTATGTTGTCAAGTACCAAATAATTGATTTCTTCCTATTTAGGCAATCGAATAAAAGCAGAGTAAAGATCAAAAACACACGGGAAAATATTATCAGGGAGAAGCTGGGACTAGGGTTTCATTCACTTTAATTTTCATGACTAGATATATAAGGATATTCATCAATCAAATTCTATTATGATAAAGGCATAATTTACTTTGTAAAGAGATTAACTCACTTTCGTGCAGATAACCATGCAGAGACCAATCTTCGCTTTCGCGCAAGATTTATCCCAATCTTCACATAAGTAAATCATCAAACAAAGAACTCGAGGATCACTTTCGTGCATCCGAGTTCTAAGTTGATCGCCTCGAGTGGAAACTCAAGGATCACTTTCGTGCATCCGAGTCTCAACACAACTTCTACCTATGGTTCTCCAATGTTCCGATCCTCACTTTCGTGCAAGATATCCACGTTTTACACAATAACTCAATCATAAGTTCATAATTATCATCATGGCAATTTAAACTACTAAAATAAAGAAATAATAACTTAACCTAATTTCTTACGGTGAGTTCCTATTAATCAATTTTAAGGTTCTAGGTTCTCAAACAAATCACCTTTCGGTCCTTATTGCGAAAACTCTAAATCATGAAGACAAAAAGTAAAGTAAGGAGAATCTTATAGCAATAGTTGCATAGGTAAAATTATCAAAATAGAATAATCATGATGAAAGTAAAAAGTATCTAGTCATTAAAAAAATCAAAGGGAATTACTCCCCCATGTCCCAAAGAATGTTTAACCTAGCATGGTGAAGAAAATACAATATTCCATAATTTCAAAAGATCGAAAATCAAAGGGAAAAGAGGGGTGAAGAAAATACACCTCGGCTGTAATTCAAATTACAGCCGTATTTTGCAGAGAAGGCGATGAACAGTAGTGGTGCCTCCTTCTTCTTTGATTTCTCCTCCAATTGATCTCCTTCCATTCTGAAACTTCTGGAATGTTGTCTTCTCTTCCAGGTGAAGCTTTAGTATGAATCTCACGGTCGGAGGTGCTTTGGATTCGTACCGACGGCGAAACCCTAGGCGGCGGTGAGAGATGTGATTTCTCTCTGTGTAGTCAATAAAATTTAGGGCTTTTGTTGTCTTCGTGCTCCTCTCGTCGAAAGCTCCCCTTTTCCTTTTTATGGTTTTTAGTTTAAGGCCTTGGATCGTTCGCAATCTTCTCCAAAAAAATCGGGCTTCAAAATTGACCTCGGAGTCACGTTCAAAAGTAGAAATACGGCAGTGTAATATTTCACGGCAGTGCCGTAAAATCGCGTGCGTTCTCTGATCTGATGTTGTCTGGGAAATATGGCACCGTAAAATGGTTCACGGCACTACCGTAAAATTGGCTGAACTCTCTGGTCGAAGTTGTCTAGAAAAT
The DNA here is from genome assembly GCA_027563935.2 of Costus lasius. Taxonomy (NCBI): domain Eukaryota; kingdom Viridiplantae; phylum Streptophyta; class Magnoliopsida; order Zingiberales; family Costaceae; genus Costus; species Costus lasius. Next base: position 63,788,177 of record CM050446.2, on the reverse strand, counting down.
ACGGCTCGTGTCAAAGTTTACGGTAGTGCCATAAAATCAGGAATTATCTCTGTTCTGAATGTGTTTCAAAATATGGCAGTGTTAAGATTTATGGCAGTGCCGTATTTTTCATTAAATCTTCTGTTCAGAGATTCCACCAATTTACGGCCGTGCTCTGATATTACGGTATCGTATGGAAATACGGTACCGTAATATAGAGTACGGCACTGCCGTATTTTCGTTTGTTGCTCCGTTTTGTGTGAAATTTGTCATGTGATCTCCTCTTGATGATGGTAACTCTTCCATGTATTTGATTTTGCCTAAAAACGCTTCAAAATAGTGCCTTTTTACTTGAAAATCATTAAAAACCAAAATAGAAGTAGATTTTACAATATTTGATAAATTTAGCATAAAAACAAGCAAAAAATCTTCAATTGAGCACGAAAAGATATAAAAATTGATACAAAATATACTATATATTTTGGTGTCATCAAAATACATAAGGCTCAAACTTTGCTTGTCCTCAAGCAAAAATCAAAATTTAATTAAAAGATAAATCTTTTCATGCTCAATAAATTTCTAAAATACAATCATCATTGAAAAAATTCCATCAATTGCTTCACAAAACTTCAAATAAACATATCATTCTTAGAACTTAACCCTCTAGATCTACATCTCACTCAAATAAAACTTTGCAACTTGTATAATAAATAGAATTTTCAATCTCGAGATTTCACCCAATTTCAGTTCAAATCTATCATGCTTTTGTTTACAGGAATTAGGTTTCCAAGATCTTTTTCCCATACATATTTTTTTTATTCATTTTTTTTCTTTTTCATGTATTTTGTTGTTTTTGCACAGATGGCATGTACCCACTTAGATACACACCCTTTTTATTTTGACTTCAACTCTTATCTTCGGTACCACAATAAATTTTGCATAGTGCCAAGTAGAGGAGTCTTATTCTTTTTCTCTCTCATTATCTTTTAAGCATAGACTTCAACCCATGTCTTAGGTACCACTATCAATTTTACATAGTGCCAAGTAGGGGAGTCTCTTACTATTTTTATGGACCTTGGATTCCTCTTTCCAAACAAATAGCAAAATAGACTAAACATCTACTAGGTTGATCCATCGATATTAATTCAGTAATCATACTCATGTGCTCATTTTATTTAAAGGAGTAGTTTCACCTTTAGATCTTATTCCTCAAATAACACATCTACCCAAAATTTCATGCATCAACCAATGTCAAATTTCAAAAATAGATATGCATTGAAGAAATAAATCTAACATGATAGGGTTTTTCTCTAATCACGAATATTGATTTATTCATCATCAAGGAAAATATTCATCAATGAAATTCTTTAAGGACAAAATTACACCATGATATAAAGTCAATCATATGCATTCAATAATTCCTCGTATGAATTAGCATACACATCCAATTAAAAGTATAGCACTGGAGGACACAATAGTTTATAGAGTCATTCATTTTTATGAAATTTTCATGTAAAGGAGCAAGGGGATGGGTACTCACAAGACTCTCTTCGTCATCATTTGGTCTGATATCTTTTGTACTCCCAGGAAAGTATCCTTCTTCACTCTCCCCTTTTTTTTGAATAATACGGTACCGTAAAATATATTACGGCGCTACCGTAATTTCGGGGTAAGTTCGGAAATCTCGTCAGAAAAATCTCGCAAAAATACGGCCCGTGAAATAATTTATGGTGGTGCCATAAAAACGGGGAAACTCTCGGGTTGATTTTGACCACAAAATATGGTACCATGTAACAGTTTACGGCGGTGCCATAATTTCGTCACAACTCTCTGTCGAAAGTGGACTGGAAATATGGTACCGTAATATACTTTTACGGCAATGCTGTATTTTGCACCAAATCTCAATTTACCCACAAAAATAAAAGAAAAAATTTAGCCCTAAGCAGAAATTAAAGCAAAAGAAAACAAATAGAGGTTATAAAGCTTGGGTTGCCTCCCAAGAAGCGCTAATTTAAAGATCTTTAGCTTGACCGTTCTGCACTCAGATTTGATCTTGCTTCATCTAGGTAAAAGCTCTCCTTTTCTTCAATCAGTTCTTTTTGATAGTAGTGTTTCAATCTTTGACCATTAACTTTAAATTCTTCTGTATCTTCACTCCATATGTCCATAGCTCTGTAGGGATAAATTATCTTCACCTGAAAAGGCCCAGACCAACGAGATTTGAGTTTACCAAGAAAAAGTCTTAATCTAGAATTGAATAAAAGAATAAAGTCACCTGGTTGGAAATCTTTTCTGAAAATATGCCGATTTTGCCATCTCTTAGTTCTCTCCTTGTAGATTCTTGCATTTTCATAGGCTGAGAGTCTAATCTCATCTAGCTCGTTCAATTGCAACCTCCGTTTTTCACCCGCATTCTTTAAATCAAAGTTTAATGCCTTGATTGCCCAGAACGCCTTATGCTTGAGTTCTACAGGTAGATGGCAAGACTTACCATAAACTAATTGAAAAGGAGACAAACCAATTGGCGTCTTGAAAGCTGTCCGGTATGCCCACAGTGCATCATCAAGTTTGAATGCCCAATCTTTCCTTGTGCGTGAAACTGTCTTTTCCAAAATCCCTTTTATTTCTCTATTTGATATCTCAACCTATCCACTTGTTTGAGGATGATAAGGTGTAGCTAATCTATGATTTACTCCATACTTTCTAAGTAGAGCTGAGAACTTGTGTTCTATGAAGTGTGAGCCTCCATCACTAATTACAACTCGTGGTGTCCCAAACCTTGGAAATATAATTTTTTTGAATAATTTGACAACAACTCTGGAATCATTGGTTGGGGATGCAATAGCTTCAACCCATTTTGAAACATAATCCACTGCTACAAGAATATATTTGTTGCCTCCAGAAGATGCAAATGGTCCCATGAAGTCAATTCCCCAAACATCAAATATCTCAACCTCAAGAATATTGGATAGTGGCATTTCATGTCTTCTGTTAATGTTCCTTGTCCTCTGACATCTATCACAAGATAAAATAAAGTTTCTAGCATCTTTAAAAATTGTCGGCTAATAAAATCCTGATTGCAACACTTTGAAGGCAGTTTTCTCAGCACTGGCATGCCCACCATAAGAAGATCCATGGCATTGAAACAATATATCTGTAATCTCCTCCTCAGGCACACATCTCCTAAAAATGCCATCTGCACCTCTTCTAAACACATAAGGCTCATCCCAAAAATAGTGTTTTACCTCAGCCAAGAATCTCTTCCTTCCTTGGTAACTCAAATCAGGAGGAAAAACATTAGCTACAAGGTAATTCACAACATCAGCATACCAAGGGGCTCTGGTTTGTTCGATGGTCATTAGTTGTTCTTCAGGGAAGGAGCCATTAATTACATCATTTTTTTTCAGTGTTCACCATAATCCTTGAAAGATGATCTACAACAGAATTCTCTAATCCTTTTTTGTCTTTAATTTCCAAATCAAATTCTTGTAAAAGTAGAATCCATCTGAGCAAACGCGGTTTAGTATCATTTTTCTGCAGTAAGTATCTTATAGCTGCATGATCAGTATACACTACCACCTTGGAGTTAATCAAATATGATCTAAATTTATCAAAAGCAAATACTATAGCCAATAATTCCTTTTCAGTGGTAGCGTAATTCTTCTGTGCCTCATCTAAAGTCCTGCTGGCATAGTGAATAACATAAGGTTTTTTATCTTTTCTCTATCCCAAGACTGCTCCTACTGCATAATCACTGGCATCACACACGAGCTCAAATGGCAAGTCCCAATCCGAGGGCTGAATGATGGGTGCTGAAACCAAAGCTTTCTTCAATTCCTAAAAAGCAGATAAACAATCCTCATCAAAAGAAAATTTAACATCTTTACAAAGTAAATGTGTGAGAGGTCTAGCACGTTTAGAGAAGTCCTTGATGAATCGCCTGTAGAACCCCGCATGTCCTAGAAAGCTTCAGACCTCCTTCACTGTGGTGGGCGGCTCCAATTTGTCTATCACCTCAACTTTAGCTTTGTCCATTTCAATTCCTCTTTCTGAAATTAAGTGTCCCAAAACTATCCCTTGCTTAACCATGAAATGAAATTTTTCCCAATTAAGCACAAGGTTAGTTTCTTCGCACCTCTGTAAAACCCAAGATAAGTTAGCCAAACAAATATCAAAGGAGGAACCATATACTGAGAAATCATCCATAAATACATCCATAAAGTCTTCAATAAAATAAAAAAAAATAGCCATCATGCATCTCTAAAAAGTAGTAGGTGCATTACATAAACCAAAAGGCATTCTCCTATATGCAAAAGTTCCATAGGGGCAAGTGAAAGTGGTTTTCTCTTGATCATTAGGGTGTATAGGAATTTGAAAAAAAAAACCAGAATATCCATCTAAGAAGCAAAAGTGAGAATGGTTTGCTAGTCTTTCAATCATCTGATCAATAAAAGGTAAAGGAAAATGGTCTTTCCTAGTGGCAGCGTTCAATTTTCTACAGTCTATGCACATGCGCCAACTAGTAACAGTTCTAACAGGAATCAATTCATAGTCTTTGTTTTTCATGACAGTTACCCCTCCTTTCTTAGGAACACAATGTACAGGACTTACCCATTTGCTATCAGAGATAGGATAGATAATACCTGGATCAAGTAATTTCATAACTTCCCTTTTTACAACTTCTTTCATGGAGGGGTTCTGTCTTCTTTGGAAATATGCATGTGGCTTGTGCTCTTCTGAAAGTCCCCAAGAGGGGCGGTGAAACCCTAATAGGCGCATATGGAATTCAGCGGAAGGGGTTTCTAGGGATCGAATGCATCTTATATAATCAACATTAAATCTTTTGTATGCAAGAAAGAAATCATACCGATGCCATTTCTAGATGGCGTCTTGGAAGCAGAAAGCGAAATGGCTTTCCTCCAGAGATGACGCACACAAGATGAGAAAGACTTTCTCCTTGTCGATCTTTGTGCTAGCAAAGCTCTCCAAGAGTCCCAATCCGTGAAGGGAGATGAGATGACCGGCTCGGCGAAAAACTTCTTCTACTCCTCGTCTGCCTTCACCACACGAGAATACTTCTTGTGACGAGAGGAAGGGGCGAGAGCAAGAATAGGAGAGCGCAAGTGGCGACATGAGACGTGTGAACATGGCTTCTAAAAATAGTAAGCCACTTCTTCATGCGACCATGAACATTTCCCAATCGCAAATTGTTCTCTATTTGAACCAAGCGCTCTTTAATGAGCCGGTTCAATTTTGGTTCGGTTTAAGAACCAAGCCAAGCAATCCAGTCTAGATCTAAATTAAACCCTAAGGCTCCAGATCTAACCGTTGATCTCTTGATGCTCTTGATCTCATCGATCTAGCATCCAATCTCTCAATCGAAGCTTACCGATCTCAAGCCCCAATCAATCAAACATGATCAGACCAGATCTCACTTACAATCAGAGATTAAATCCCTTTAAACTGAACTCAAACAATTCAGTCCACACGATCTGACTTAAGTAAGCCATATCATCAAATTATGCGACCCTAAGGGTTTCCTTTAAATGTCGGTAACGATAACTCACGTTATCACGATCAGTGAGGGGTATCTAGCAACACATCACTGTCTCCCGATATAAAGGAAAGAGTCTTCCAAGACTACACCCAAAAACAGCACAAGTGTGAATCAACTTCACTAGGCATACATATGTCCTTTGCCACTGGATGTTCTTATTGGACAAGCGTGTCAAGCTTGTAACTCCAATATGATGAGCATGATTAGATCAGATGATCACTGTCACCTGGGTATGGCCATACACTTTCTCAATCATCTCATCCAGGGGGCCCCTTAAGAACATCACACTCCTTAAACAAGGAGACGGCAATCCTTTGTCTATCACTAGTGCCCTAACCTGACTCAAGTTCATTATCCAAGATAGTCTATAATCATTATGTTTCAAATGATATTGAACTACCTCAAAACAATGACAATCATCATTTAGAAACACAAGTGATCTCAAGTCAGAGGAAATGTGCCACTTGTCGCAATCAAGGAATATTCACATTGTGACAAACAATTGAATATCCTAGTAGGGTCTGTCCAGTACATCCAATGTACCCATGAGTCTACATCTTATTCCATGCTCGAAGCATCCTATAAGATTAGAACACATATTAGTCTCAATCATATCAAGGCTGTCTCATGTTCACCAAGATATCTCGACTAAGGACTTTACTGCATGTCAGCCTAGCTGAACAGCTTTGAGACATTATTCAGAAGTACACTTATTACAGCAGACAAGGTAACAACCTGAATAACAACCATGCCTTTATAAACATAAGAGTTTATTACATGATACTGATACATTCCCAAGGCCTCAAACATTAGGCTTAAGGGCATACCCCAACAATCTCCCACTTGCACTTAATCTAATGGTTGAGAAATCTCAAACCCATGTTATTACAGTGCTTCTCATGCTTCTGCTGCGCCAGAGGCTTGGTAAGCGGGTCTGCCAGATTGTCATCTGTATGAACCTTGCAGATTTTGATCTCGCCGCGATCTATGATCTCCCTGATCAAGTGAAACCGTCTCTGTATGTGCTTGGACTTCTGGTGCGACCGTGGTTCCTTTGCTTGTGCGATTGCCCCAGTGTTATCACAGAAGATAACCAAAGGATCTGCACTCGAAGGAACAACACCAAGTTCTCTCACGAACTTACGAATCCACACTACCTCCTTGGATGCTTCCGAGGCTGCAACATACTCGGCTTCTGTTGTGGAATCAGCAACAGTTGACTGTTTGAAACTCTTCCACACCACTGCTCCTCCATTCAAGCTAAAAACATAGCCTGATTGCGATCGGAAATCATCCTGGTCAGACTGGAACGAAGCATCAGTATATCCTTCAATACTGAGTTCTTCCTGACCACCATATATCAAGAACATATCTTTGGTCCTCCGCAGATATTTTAAGATGTTCTTGACTGCAATCCAGTGTGCCTGACCTGGATTACTTTGGAAACGACTGGTCACGCTTAACCCGTAAGCAACGTCTGGGCGAGTACACAACATCGCATACATAATGGATCCAATAGCCGAAGCATAAGGCGTATTGTCCATTTCATCTTTCTCAGTCTGTGTTTGTGGACACTGACTCTTCGAAAGATTCAGACCATGTCTGACTGGAAGATATCCTCGTTTAGAATTCTCTAAATGAAATCTCTCCAGGACTTTATCGATGTAAGTACTCTGGCACAACCCGAGAAGCCTCTTAGATCTATCCCTGTAGATCTTCACACCTAACACATAGGCTGCTTCTCCTAGATCTTTCATTTGGAAACATTTCCTTAACCATGCCTTAACCGCATGCATTTCAGGAATGTCGTTTCCAATGATCAAGATATCATCGACGTAGAGGACTAGGAAAGTAATCACGCTCCCACTAAACCTCTTATATACACACGGGTCATCCTCGTTCTTGATGAAACCAAATTCAGTGACTGATTCATCAAAACGAATGTTCCAGCTTCTTGATGCCTGCTTAAGTCCATAAATAGACTTCTTTAACTTGCATATCTTATGACGATCTGATGGATCAGTGAAACCTTCTGGTTGTGTCATGTACACATCCTCATCCAGATTTCCATTTAGGAAAGCTGTTTTCACATCCATTTGCCAAATCTCATAATCATAATATGCAGCTATCGCGAAAAGAATCCGAATAGACTTAAACATAGCTACAGGTGAGAAAGTTTCATCATAATCTATCCCGTAGATTTGTTTGAAACCTTTCGCAACTAGCCTGCCTTTATAGGTAACTACGTTACCATCCATGTCAATCTTCTTCTTGAAGATCCATTTACAGCCTATAGGGATTACTCCCGGAGGCGGATCAACCAAATCCCAGACTTGGTTATCTGACATGGAGTCCATCTCGGCGCGCATAGCTTCAAGCCATCTCGCTGACTCCGGTCCACTGACCGCATCCGCATAAGTGAGGGGTTCATCATTATCAATGATGTAGACTCCGTCATAGCGCTCAGGCTGTCGACGAATCCTTCCCGATCTTCGCGGTTCCCGTGATATTTGAGCCTCAGGTTGTTCAATATCCTGATCTACCGGCTCAGGCTCATCCAACTGTGCTTGATCACTTTGTCCTTCCTCTGGATTCTCATCCAGCTTTATTTCTCTCCCACTGGCCTCTTGCAGAAGAAACTCCTTCTCAAGAAATATGGCCGTCCGAGCAACAAATACCTTGTTCTCTTTGGGATCGAAGAAATAATAACCCTTAGTTTCCTTAGGGTAACCGACAAAGATACATTTGTCAGATCTGCTCTCTAGTTTCCCAGAGGCGAGCTTTTTGACATAAGCCTCGCAGCCCCAGATCCTGATAAATGTCAAGCTCGGCTGTTTCCCATACCATAATTCATATGGGGTCTTAGAAACGGCCTTGGATGGCACTCGGTTTAGTACTTTTGCAGCTGTTTCCAGTGCAAAACCCCAAAAGGAATATGGAAGAGTAGCCTGACTCATCATAGAACGAACCATATCAAGTAACGTTCTATTTCTCCTCTCGGACACACCATTCCATTGCGGTGTTCCTGGCGGAGTGAGCTGTGAGATAATCCCACACTCCTTTAAATAGTCAGTAAACGCATGACTTAGGTATTCTCCACCTCGATCTGAGCGAAGTGCCTTGATATTTCGGCCTAGCTAATTTTGTACTTCATTCTTGAACTCTTTGAACTTGTCAAAAGATTCACTTTTATGTCTCATTAAATAGACATACCCATATCTACTGAAATCATAAGTAAAGGTAATGAAGTACTGATAGCCACCTCTGGCATGTTTACTCAATGGCCCACACACATCACTGTGTATAAGGTCAAGTAAACCTGAAGCCCTTTGACCTTTGTGAAGAAAAGGTGACTTCGTCATTTTACCCATTAAACAAGCCTTGCATGTATCAATCTCCTCATAGGAGAATGATCCCAGCAGTCCATGATCATGCAACCGCTTAATGCGTTTCTCGTTAATATGGCCTAAACGACTATGCCATAGCAAGGTGCTGTCATCAGCATTCTTGGCTTTCTTAATATCAATTTTCTGTATAGAACATTCCATGTCCAACATGTATAACCCATTGTTAATTGAACCAGTTGCATAAACAATATTATCATAAGATAAAACACACTTTGAAATATTGCATTCAAAGGAAAATCCTTTCCTGACAAGAGCAGGAATGGAGATAATATTCTTAGTAATGCTGGGAACAAAGTAACAATTGTCTAGTTCCAATACAATTCCAGATGGTAAAGAAATGAAATAGTCTCCTACAGCAACAGCAGCAACCCGTGCCCCGTTTCCAACGCGTAGGTCCACCTCATGCTGTCCCACCTGTCTTCTTCTCTTGAGTTCCTGCACATTTGAACAAATGTGAACTCCACATGCAGTGTCCAACACCCATGATATAGAAGAAGAAAACATGACCTCAGTCACATAAATACCTGAGCCAGAAGCGAAGCTTCCCCTCTTATCTCCTTGGAGCGCTTTACAGTCCTTTTTCCAGTGACCTAGCTGGCCACAATGGAAACACCTGTATTCCTTGGACCGCTTCACCTTCTGCTTCAGAGCCTTGCTGTAGCTCTTGACAGGGGCTTTGCCCTTCTTCCCCTTCTTCTTGTTCCTGGAAGGAACCATTAAGACAGAGGTCGAAGGCTTTCCCTTCAGAGTCTCCTCAGTAGTGAGGAGCATATTCAGCAGCTCTGCCGGAGTACAATCGATTTTGTTCATATTAAAATTAATAATGAACGCGTCGAATGAAGGCGGGAGAGACTGCAGAATAATATCCACAGCAAGCTCCTGGTTGATGGTATGCCCCAGTTTCTCTAGAGCTTCCTTGTGCCCAATCATCTTGAGCACGTGAGCTCCTACTGGGCTCCCTTCAGCCAGTTTGCTCTGAAAGAAGAGCTTCGTCAAATTATAGCGTTCAGTCCTCGCCTGTGCAGCATACAGCATCTTGAGGTTTGCTATCATGTCTATAGCAGACATATCCTCATGCTGACGCTGCAGCGGTAGCGTCATAGACGCTAACATCAGGCAAGCGACATCAATGCTATCATTGACGTGCTTTTCATAGGCTTCCCGAACCGCCCTTGCGGCGTTCGGAGCGGGCTGAGGCGGTATCGCCGTCTCGAGGACATACAGTTTCCTCTCTGCCTTAAGAATAATCTTAAGGTGTCCAAACCAGTCAGAGAAGTTCGGCCCAGCAAACTTCTCCCTTTCCAGTAGGGATCGCACATTGAAGTTCATGGTGTTCGTTGCTGCAGGTATCTACAACAATGCAAGAACAGCAAGGTCAGTATCAATGTTAAGAATCAATCAGGACTTAAGAAAGATTCTTTTTCTCACTATTTTATCTGACTGAAAAATCCATTAAACAGTCCGAAAGAGTAAACACTCTTTTAGTGAGATGGGATCCAGATTTCATACTTGGTCTCCGCGTCCCGCTCAGGCGAGATAAGATGCACAGAGAGTACAAGCACTAATCTCTGGTAGGCTGTCCAAGCCAATCGCCAACCCGTGCGATTCCCCTTCATCTGGGCAATCCAGCAGACTGTGCCAACTGAGTTGGTACAACACAATCTCTGACCCCACAGATGGCTGCCCCCATGTGCTACCATATGCGCCACATATGTAGCCTACATGGTCAAGCTGACCCGACCTACTCCCTGGACCACCATGTGCTATGCTGAGCAACGAGAAGGGATAAATCCCTACTCTGTAACACACAGGTGTAATCCCACACCGTCTGAAGATAGATGGACGTGCCCACTGAGTGGGTACAACACGGCTCCAACGATAGTCAGAACAGTGAGGTTTCGCGTCAGAAGGCTTACGAGCTTGATATTTAGCGTTGGATTTTAACGGTCTATTATCTTCTTCACTATCATGCAATTCCTATGGTGATAGCAGAAGATAAATTAAAACATGCTGTTCTACTTATATAAACAATAAAAGAAAGCATGGATCTTATGTGGTAAAAGCCCATAACCTAAGTAAGACCTTAATTAACTTAAGTCTTCACTTGCTTTTATTCATGGGGCTTTTACTGCTCATCTGGCCCAAACCAGGGCCCAAGCGCCATCTACAGCTCTGGTGCGCCCACCAGGACCCTAGACCTCCCACCTGGTCCAGCCACTGCTGCAAGCGCCTCTGCCAAGTGTGCTCTGTGCTCTTGTCTAATTAAATTACAAATTTAACTATCTAGACAAGATTGACACGCAGGTCAATTACATTTTATAAATTAAACCAATGTGATGCGCAGATCACAATATAAAATTAATTTACAAAATTAACCAGGCACGCAGGCCCCAGCACAGCACACATTAAACTTGGGCAGCCCACATAAGATTAAATAAACATACACATGGCATCGATTAACATGTGATCCAATCATTAAAATAAAATTTTCGAAAAAAACCCCATGGGCTTCAATTTTATTTTGCTTATGTGCCCTACAACCTTACAACGGTCCATTACTAGGGATCCACTCATCCAACCTAGTCAGATCCACTGCCCTTGCATGCACCAAGTCCTAACTGACTTGAGTCGACCATAGGGTCAACTATGCATGCGCCAGGGCTGAACGACCACAATGAGGTCTGGCAAGCGGGTGTGACCCCGGGCCTAACTCATGTGCGTTCATCGGTTGTCTCAATCAGACATCGCTACACGCCTGTCTGCAGTCGACCTGTAGCCACCACGTGCTTGCGCACAGGTGCTACCTGGTCAACCCATCAAGGCTGTCAAATGGTCTGATCAGACTTTTGGATCCAACCTAGGGGGTGACATCAACCCTAATAACCCGTCTAAGGGTTTACTGCAAGGCCTTAGATCTAGAGTGTGTCACGCAAGTCAAGTAGTTTTGAAGAAAACATAAAGCATGCGCCAACAACATGCGCCAAGAAAACATTCATCAAGATTCGAATATGCAAACTTAACATGTAACTTTCGCATGTAGGTTAGATCTAAGCATATAATCGCAAACAAGGATCACAAAAGGTTAAGCAATCATAAAAAGATGCATAGAACCTAGGCTCTGATACCAATTGAAAGTCCCCAAGAGGGGCGGTGAAACCCTAATAGGCGCATATGGAATTCAGCGGAAGGGGTTTCTAGGGATCGAATGCATCTTATATAATCAACATTAAATCTTTTGTATGCAAGAAAGAAATCATACCGATGCCATTTCTAGATGGCGTCTTGGAAGCAGAAAGCGAAATGGCTTTCCTCCAGAGATGACGCACACAAGATGAGAAAGACTTTCTCCTTGTCGATCTTTGTGCTAGCAAAGCTCTCCAAGAGTCCCAATCCGTGAAGGGAGATGAGATGACCTGCTCGGCGAAAAACTTCTTCTACTCCTCGTCCGCCTTCACCACACGAGAATACTTCTTGTGACGAGAGGAAGGGGCGAGAGCAAGAATAGGAGAGCGCAAGTGGCGACATGAGACGTGTGAACATGGCTTCTAAAAATAGTAAGCCACTTCTTCATGCGACCATGAACATTTCCCAATCGCAAATTGTTCTCTATTTGAACCAAGCGCTCTTTAATGAGCCGGTTCAATTTTGGTTCGGTTTAAGAACCAAGCCAAGCAATCCAGTCTAGATCTAAATTAAACCCTAAGGCTCCAGATCTAACCGTTGATCTCTTGATGCTCTTGATCTCATCGATCTAGCATCCAATCTCTCAATCGAAGCTTACCGATCTCAAGCCCCAATCAATCAAACATGATCAGACCAGATCTCACTTACAATCAGAGATTAAATCCCTTTAAACTGAACTCAAACAATTCAGTCCACACGATCTGACTTAAGTAAGCCATATCATCAAATTGTGCGACCCTAAGGGTTTCCTTTAAATGTCGGTAACGATAACTCATGTTATCACGATCAGTGAGGGGTATCTAGCAACACATCACTGTCTCCCGATATAAAGGAAAGAGTCTTCCAAGACTACACCCAAAAACAGCACAAGTGTGAATCAACTTCACTAGGCATACATATGTCCTTTGCCACTGGATGTTCTTATTGGACAAGCGTGTCAAGCTTGTAACTCCAATATGATGAGCATGATTAGATCAGATGATCACTGTCACCTGGGTATGGCCATACACTTTCTCAATCATCTCATCCAGGGGGCCCCTTAAGAACATCACACTCCTTAAACAAGGAGACGGCAATCCTTTGTCTATCACTAGTGCCCTAACCTGACTCAAGTTCATTATCCAAGATAGTCTATAATCATTATGTTTCAAATGATATTGAACTACCTCAAAACAATGACAATCATCATTTAGAAACACAAGTGATCTCAAGTCAGAGGAAATGTGCCACTTGTCGCAATCAAGGAATATTCACATTGTGACAAACAATTGAATATCCTAGTAGGGTCTGTCCAGTACATCCAATGTACCCATGAGTCTACATCTTATTCCATGCTCGAAGCATCCTATAAGATTAGAACACATATTAGTCTCAATCATATCAAGGCTGTCTCATGTTCACCAAGATATCTCGACTAAGGACTTTACTGCATGTCAGCCTAGCTGAACAGCTTTGAGACATTATTCAGAAGTACACTTATTACAGCAGACAAGGTAACAACCTGAATAACAACCATGCCTTTATAAACATAAGAGTTTATTACATGATACTGATACATTCCCAAGGCCTCAAGCATTAGGCTTAAGGGCATACCCCAACATCTTCTTCCATCAAGATCATGTGCATACAAAAAGAAGGGTTAATTCCTTTCAAGTCATCAATTGAGTACCCAATTACCTTCCTATGAATCCTTAATTCTTTGAGAAGCAACTCTGTTTCTCGTTTCCCAAGCTATGCATCAACAATCACAGGATAAGTAGAATTAGGACCAAGAAACTCATAACGAAGGTTATCAGGTAGAGCCTTAAGTTCTATTTTTGGAGTCTTTTCTTTTTCATCACAAGTGTTGCAGTCTAGAAATTCATTAATTTCAGAATTGGTTTCGTCCTTAAGAACAGAATTAGAATCATACTTAGAAGTTTCAACAAACAAATCATTAAGATCATAGATAATGTCATATGCATCATGTATACTACAACAATACTCAGAATTTGAAGGGTTTTTCATGGTTTCATGCAAGTCATATTCAATTCTTTCATCCCCGATGTTAAGTGAGAGCTTACCATTTTTTACATCAATGAGTGCTCCTGCTGTAGCTAAAAACGGTCTACCAAATATGATAGGGATTTTTGCATCTACTTCCATCTCAAGAACTACAAAATCTGCTGGAATGAAATACTTACCTATTTGAATAGGTACATCTTCAAGAATCACCACAGGATATTTAATTGAACGATTGGCGAGCTGTAAAGATATTGAAGTTGGTTTGAGCTCTCCCATGTCCAACTTCCTGCAAATAGATAATGGCATTAGACTCACACTAGCTCCCAAATCACATAAGGCTCGGTCAAATGTCATACTTCCAATAAAACAAGGAATAGAGAAACTACCTGGATCCTTCAATTCAGGTGGCAACTTGTTTTGAATGATGGCCTACATTCTTCAGTCAAATCTACAGTACCACAGTCTTCTATTTTCCTTTTATTAGACAAAATTTCTTTCAAAAATTTAGCATATGTGGACATGTGAGATAAAGCTTCAGTAAATGGAATATTAATGTAAAGCTTTTTCAGAACATCTAAAAATCTCCCAAATTGTTTGTCAAATTTTTCTTGTACTAACCTTTGAGTAAAGGGTATAGATGGCTTATATGGTGTAGTAAAATTAGGTTTATAAATATCTTTGTGATATGGCATATCACCTCTAGGTTCATCACCCTTATGAGGTGATAAACTGGTTTGGGATTGCTCATGCTCATAAGATTTTTCTGACCCTAATTATTGGTCATGTTCACTATTAAGCTCTTTTCTATTGTTCTCAATTCTCCTTTTTGGTTCTTCAAATTTCTTTCCACTTCTAGTGACAATAACATTACAGTGTTCATTAGGCATCTGATCTTCTAGAAATTTTTTATGAATAGTTAAAGATTCTACTTGAGAAGCAAGTTGATCAATCATTCCTTTAAGATATTCAATTTCTTTGTTTTGATTTTGCATGAATTGAGTTTGATTAGCCATAAACTTGTCAAGCAAATATTCTATACCAAAAGAATTTACCTCTTCAGTTGGGGTTTGCAATTCCTTACTCTCTTTCTTACCATGGTAATGACAATATAGTATTCCTTCTTCAGGATTCCATTGGTTATGGTTCAAGGACATTTCTTCAAATATGGTAAAGGCATCTTCGATAGTCTTGCTCATGATAGCTCCTCCTGCAGCAGCATCAACAATTAGATGGGTATTAGGGAGTAGACCATAATAAAATGTATGAATCAAAGCCCAATTTACGAGGCCATGGTGAGGGCACTTCCATTCTAAATCATTGAAACGCTCTCATGCCTTGCTAAAGAATTCGCCATCTTTTTGTGTGAAGCTTGTAATCTAGTTCCTTAGATGAATGGTTTTGCTGGGTGGAAAGTACTTCATCAGGAAGACATTTAATAGTTGTTCCCATGTAGTGAAAGAACCAGCTTGTCGAAAATGTAGCCAGGATCGTGCTCGGTCCCTGAGAGAAAAAGGAAATAATCTTAGTTTTAGTGCATCATCAGAGACTCTATTAATTTTAATGGTATCACAATATTCAAGAAAAATATATAGGTGTTGATAGGGATCTTCATTTGGATCTCCTCCAAATTGATTATGTTGGATCATGGTCAAGAAGGCAGGATTAATCTCAAAATTATCAGCTTCAATGATGGGTTTGACAATGCTAAAGTGTACTTCTCGTGACTTAGGGACGGCATAGTCCCTAAGTGAACTATGTCCCGCCATAGGATTTAAATTTCTTGTATAGTCTAAAGTAGACATATTAAGTAACCCAAGCAAACAAAGAAGAACAGAAAAATAGAACATAAATAAAGCCTACTCTAGTAATGTTGGTGTATATGCCCTAGGACCTAGTTTTGGTCCATTATTTGTACTACTTAACATTGATAGTTTATATATATCATTCTGGCATTGTCATTATCTATGTTTGTCTGCATCTGCGAATATGTACTTACTTGATAATGTCCCTAGAGACAGATTGGATCTGTGCTCAAATGATTGTCCCCAGTCGATGTACCTAAGTGGATATGGGACAACTTTGGTACTTGTGAGATTGGTATATGGGCTGGTTAGGCACGAGGTGCTAACGCAGGCATATGGGAATATCAGTGGTGGATTTACTAGACCGACCCGCTGTGAGGCAATAACTTGGTGCCACAAGTTATTCTCACAAGTGATAGGAGGTGCATTGATCCCTTGACTTGAGGTCATTGGCCATTCTATATGGTTAGGGATATGCTTTGATACAACCTAACGTCTTGCCGTAGTTGGGAGGTAATAACGATTGTCATTGGGCATGTCATGACCCATATGAGAAGGTCAATGCACAGACATAGGATTTGCCCCTTCCTAAGGGAAGCTTGATATCCATGGAGCTCCTCTATGGTTCTATGACTGAAAGTGTATGGCCATACCCAAGTTAGACCTAATTTAGTCATAGCCATGAGATTGGATAAAAACAAGTGGTAACACACTTGGCCAATCGGATATCAGTTCGGCAAAGAGACTGTAATGCATCTGTACCTGGTTGCGATGATAGGGATGTCAATGTCGATATCCATTCCGATGACTTGGGTAGCAGCGATGCACTGCTAGGTGCCACTCACTACTTGAGGTGACCATAGGTCAGCACTGCCAACGTCAGAGGAACCTACAGGGTCGCACACCTTGATACTCGAGTTCTCATATTGATCGGGAAGCCTTATGATCGAGTTATTGGATAACTCAGATCTATTTTGGAGATTTCATCAGCGCCAATGGGCCTGATGAGATGGAAGAAATTTATTTGGGCCAACTTCCATTTACGGCATATTAACCATGGTTAGCCTAATTTGACCTTGGGTTAAATTGGATTGGATCCAAGGGCTTGGTTAACATGCATAATGGACCTTGGGCTAGGCCCATTGTAAAGTTGGGTTTGCTGGGCTTAAGGAGAGGGAGATAGTAGGTGTGTGATTAACCCTGGTTAGACTAGGGTTAACGCCTATGAATTAAAATTAATCATATAAGGGTTAATTAATTAATTAATTAGAATCCTAATTGGATTAGGACTAATTGTTTATATAATTGGAATCCTAATTGGATTAGGATTTAATTATTTAAATAATTAATTAGAGTCCTAATTGGATTAGGACTTGATTAATTTGGCATGTTCTCCTATATCCTCTCTTAGCCTCCCACTTTGGTTTAATTGTGGCCACTCATTGCCGCCTCTTGCCTCTATAAATAGAGACCCTAGCCGCCCCTCTCATGAGACAATTCCCTTGGAGGCGTGATCACAAGAGAGGGCGACTTCTTGAGGACGAGTGGCTTCTTCTTCCTGTTGGGGTATGCCCTTAAGGCTAATGTTTGAGGCCTTGGGATTATATCAGTATCATGTATAAACTCTAATGTTTATAAAGGCAATGGTTGTTATTCAGTTTGTTACATCATCTGCTGCAATATGTATACTTCTGAATAATGTCTCAATGCTGTTCAGCTAGGCTGACATGCAGTTAAGTCCTTAGTCGAGATATCTTGGTGAACATGAGACAGCCTTGATATGATTGAGACTAATATGTGTTCTAATCTTATAGGATGCTTCGAGCGTGGAATAAGATGTAGACTCATGGGTACATTGGATGTACTGGACAGACCCTACTAGGATATTCAATTGCTTGTCACAATGTGAATAATCCTTGTATGCAACAAGTGGCATATTTCCTCTGACTTGAGATCACTTGTGTTTCTAAATGATGATTGTCATTGTTTTGAGGTAGTTCAATATCATTTGAAACACAATGGTTATAGACTATCTTGGATAATGATCATGAGTCAGGTTAGGACACTAGTGATAGATATAGGATTGCCGTCTCCTTAATAGGAGTGTGATGTTCTACTGGGGCCCCCCTGGATGAGATGATTGAGAAAGTGTATGGCCATACCCAGATGACTGTGTTCATCTGATCTAATCATGCTCATCATATTGGAGTCACAGGCTTGACACGCTTGTCCAATAAGAACATCCAGTGACAAAGGAAACATGTATGCCTAGTGAAGTGGATTCACACTTGTGCTGTGGTTTGGATGTAGTCTTGGAAGACTCTTTCCTTTATATCGGGAGACAGTGATGTGTTGCTAGATACCCCTCACTGATCGTGATAACGTAAGTTATCGTTACCGACATTTAAAGGAAACCCTTAGGGTCGCACAATTTGATGATATGGCTTACTTAAGTCAGATCGTGTGGACTGAATTGTTTTGGTTCAGTTTAAAGGAGTTTAAACTCTGATTGTAAGTGAGATCTGGTCTAATCATGTTTGATTGATTAGGGCTTGAGATCGGTAAGCTTCGATCGAGAGTATTGATGCTAGATCGGTGAGATCAAGAGCATCGAGAGATCAACGGTTAGATCTTGAACCTTTAGGTTCAATGAGATCTAGACCATGGCTTGGGCTGATTTGATTTGGTCTTTGAACCAAATTCAATTGAACCGGCTCATCATGTGAGCGCTTGGTTCAAAGAGTGAAAAGGAGTTGCGTTCGGTTCACTTGGAGTGAACGCATAACGCTTGAGAAATAAAGGGTTGCTATTTTTGGAAATCGTTTTTGCAACGCCTCCACGTTCATGAGGAACGTTTTTCTCTTGTCGCCTCTCTTCACCTCTTGACGCCTCTCCCTCTCGTGTGACTTCTCTCGACGAGTGTAGAGGAAGGCTTTCGAAAACCAAGAGATCTCATCTCCTCCACACAAAGGACCCTTGAAGCCTTGCTAGCACAAGAAGCAACAAGGAGTAGGCGATCACATCTTGTGTGCGGTGCCTTTGGAGAAGAAGCGCTTGCATCTTTCTCTTCCAAGTTGCCATCCAAGTCATGGCAATGGTATGATCCCTTCATAATCTTTACAAGGTTTTAAAGTTGATCATATGACATATAAATCGATCTAGGAAACCCTTGCTTCCGCTCGAAAATTTTTATATGCGCCTATCATTAGGGTTTCGCCCCCTTGTTTTAGGGGACTTTCAATTGGTATCAGAGGATGCGGTTCTATATGTGTTCATATGATTGATTCATGTTACTACTTGTGATCCATGTTTGCGTGGGTAGATCTAATCATCATGCGTATATAACATGTTAAACATTAGATGCTTGTTTTATTCATGGTGGCGCATGTATGATGTTGGCGCAATGTTGTATTTTTGTTTTATCAATCAAAACTTAACTTGCGCGGCTCACTTAGATCTAAGCGCCTGCTATAAGTCCTTAGACGGGTTAGTAGGGTTGAAGTCACAGTCGAGTCTAGATCCAACCAGTCTGATCAGACCATCTGACAGCCTAGATGGGTCAACCAGATGGCACCTGTGCGAAAGCACGAGGTGGCTATAGGTCGACTGCAAACAAGCGTGTAGCAATGTCTGGTTGAGACAACCAGTGAACGCGCATGAGTTAGGCCCGGGGTCACACCCGCTTGCCAGAACTCATGAGGGTCGTTCAGCCCAAGGCATGCATCGTTGACCATTGGGTCAACTCAAGTCAGTTAGGACTTGGTGCATGCAAGGGCAGTGGATCTGACTAGACATGATGAGTGGATCCCTATTAATGGACCGTTGTAAGGTAGTAGGGCACATAAAAAAAAAATAAAATTGATTCCAATGGGATTTTCAAAAATTTTATTTTGTTATTGGATCACATGTTGGTTGAATACCATGATGAGTGTCTATTTCATCTTATGTGGGTTGCCCTTTTAATGTGTGCTGTGCTGGGGCCTGCGAGCCTGGATTTAATTGTAAATTATTATTTTTTGTGATCTGCGAATCACATTTTTAATTAATTTATAAAGTGTAATTGACCTGCGTGTCAATCATGTCTAGATAGATTAAATTGTATTTTAATCAGACATGAGCACAGAGCACACTTGGCAGAGGCGCATGCAGCAGAGGCTTGACCAGGTGGGAGGTCTAGGGTTCGACCCTATGACAGGCGCATTTACCTGGTGGGCGCACCTGAGCTGCAGTGGGCGCTAGGGCCCTGGGCTGGGCCAGATGAGATGCAAAAGACCCATGAAGAGCTCAAGTGAAGACTTAAGTTAAATTAAGGTCTTACCTAGGCTTATGGGCTTTTACCACATAAGATCAGCATGCTTTCTATTTATTGTTTATATAATTAGAATTGCATGATTTAATCTTCTGCTATCGCCATAGGTTATACATGATAGTTAAGAAGATAAAAGACCGTTAAAATCCAACGCTATAATATCAAGCACGTAAGCCTTCTGACGCGAAACCTCACTGTTCTGACTATCGTTGGGGCCGTGTTGTACCCACTCAGTGGGCACGCCCATCTATCTTCAGACGGTGTGCGATTACACCTGCGTGTTACAGAGAAGGGATTTATCGCTTCTCGTTGCTCAGCATAGCATGTGGTGGTCCAGGGAGTAGGTCAGGTCAGCTTGACCATGTAGGCTACATACTGAGCATATGTGAGCTATATGGAGGCAGCCATCTGTGGGATCAGAGACTGTGTTGTACCAACTCAGTTGGCACAGTCTGCTGGATTGCCCAGATGAAGGGGAATCGCACGGGTTGGCGATTGGCAGGGACTGCCTACCAGAAATTAGTGCTTGTACTCTCTGTGCATCTTATCTCGCCTGAGCGGGACGCGGAGACCAAGTATGAACTCTGGATCCCATCTCACTAAAAGAGTGTTACTCTTTCGGACTATTTAATGGATTTTTCAATCAGATAAAATAGTGAGAAAAGAATCTTTCTTAAGTCCTGGATTGATTCTAAACATTGATACTGACCTTGCTGTTCTTGCATTGTTGTAGATTACTGCAGCAACGAACACCACGAATTTCAATGTGCGATCCCTACTGGAAAGGGAGAAGTTTGCTGGGCCAAACTTCTCAGACTGGTACGGACACCTTAAGATTGTTCTTAAGGCAGAGAGGAAACTGTATGTCCTCGAGACGGCTATACCGCCTCAACCCGCTGCGAACGCCGCAAGGGCGGTTCGCGATGCCTATGAAAAGCATGTCAATGATAGCATTGATGTCGCTTGCCTGATGCTTGCGTCTATGACGCCAGAGCTGCAGCGTCCGCATGAGGATCTATCTGCTATACAGATTATAGCAAACCTCAAGCTGCTGTATGCTGCACAGGCTAGGACTGAACGCTACAATTTGACTAAGCTTTTCTTTCAGAGCAAACTGGCTGAAGGGAGTCCAGTGGGAGCTCACGTACTCAAGATGATTGGGTACAAGGAGGCTCTAGAGAAACTGGGACATACCATCAATCAGGAGCTTGCTGTAGACATCATTCTTCAGTCTCTTCCGGCTACTTTTGATCCGTTCATTATTAATTTTAATATGAACAAGATCGACTGTACCCCGGCAGAGTTACTGAACATGCTCTTGACTACAGAGTTGACTCTAAAGGGAAAGCCTTCTACCTCTGTCTTGATGTTTCCTTCCAGGAACAAGAAGAAGGGGAAGAAGGGCAAAGCCCCTGTCAAGAGCTACAACAAGGCTCTGAAACAAAAGGTTAAGCGGTCGAAGGAATACAGATGTTTCCATTGTGGCCAGCTGGGTCACTGGAAAAAGGACTGTAAAGCGCTCCAAGGAGATAAGAAGGGAAGCATCGCTTCTGGCTCAAGTATTTTTGTGACTGAGGTCATGATATCTTCTTCTTCTATTTCATGGGTGTTGGACACTGCATGTGGAGTTCACATTTGTTCAAATGTACAGGAACTCAAGAGAAGAAGACAGGTGGGACAGCATGAGGTGGACCTACGAGTTGGAAACGGAGCACGGGTTGCTGCTGTTGCTGTAGGAGAATATCACATCTCATTACCATCTGGACTTGTATTAGAATTGGACAGTTGTTATTTTGTACCTAGCATAACGAAAAATATTATCTCTATTCCTGCTCTTGTCAGGAAAGGGTTTTCCTTTGAATGCAATATTTCAAAGTGTGTTATTTCTTATGATAATATTGTTTATGCTACTGGATCAATTAACAATGGGTTATTCATGTTGGACATGGAATATTCTATACAAAATATTGATAATAAGAAAGCCAAGTATGCTGATGAAAGCACCTTGCTATGGCATAGTCGTTTAGGCCATATTAACAAGAAACGCATTAAGCGGTTGCATGATCATGGACTGCTGGGATCATTCTCCTATGAGGAGATTGATACATGCAAAGCTTGTTTAATGGGTAAAATGACGAAGTCTCCTTTTTCTAAGAAAGGTCAAAGGGCTTCAGGTTTACTTGACCTTATACACAGTGATGTGTGTGGGCCATTTAGTAAACATGCCAGAGGTGGCTATTCATACTTCATTACCTTTACTGATGATTTCAGTAGATACGGGTATGTCTATCTAATGAGACATAAGAGTGAATCTTTTGACAAGTTCAAAGAATTCAAAAATGAAGTACAGAATCAGCTAGGCCGAAATATCAAGGCACTTCGCTCAGATCGAGGTGGAGAATACCTAAGTGTAAGATCCAAGGATCTTAAGTCCTGGTAAGCATTATTTTTGAATTAAATAAAATTATTTGGATTTAAATAAATCATTAGCTGTGATATTTTATTATGATTTAAATAAAATTATTGGATGCTAATTAACTGGCTTATTGATTGTTAATTTGTAATTATTTGATTTGTGATTTATATTGGTTGTTAATTTATGGTAAATTAATTAGAGATTAATGGTTGATTATTGGTTGTTAATTTAGGATAAATTAATTTAAATCCTTATTGGATATTAATTAAATCCTTATTGGATTTCGGTTAAGTGATTGGTTATTTGTAAGTTAATTAAATTAATTAGTTAACTAGCTTATTGGATGTTAGTTTAACTCTTATTGGACTTTCACTTAAACTAAGGGATTATTGGGTTTTTAAAATTTGAATTATTGGGTTAATGGGTTAAACCTTTTTGAATTAATGGGTTAGAGGGTTAAAACCTTAAAAACCGAAATTTAAATAGGTAATTTCGGTTAGGGTAGAGTTTTGGCGATTTTGGCTTGGAGAAAAACTTTGGGCGACGGCTTGAAGAACTTAGGCGATTCTTGAAGAGTTCTTGAGGCGATTTTGGTGATTTCTCCATCTCTTTCCCTTTGGCGAATTATTCCTTGGTGTTTGGTAGCATCTTTCAAAGCCTTAGACGAATTTTTGGAAGGGTTTTTCTTATTGGTGTTCACGGTTCAAGGTGAGTGGGTTGTCTAATTGATTTCTATCTATTTGTTGGTGTTAATTGATGAGTTAGATGATATATTCGCTTGTTGGAAATCTTACTATGATGAAAACCGAATTTTGTAAGGTTGATTATATCATGAAAACCGAATTTTGTAAAGTTGATTATATGATGAAAACCGAATTTTGTAAGGTTGATTATATCATGAAAACCGAATTTTTCAAAGGTGATTATATGATGATTATTTAACCGAAAATTTGTATGAAATTTAAGGTATTTTTATAGAAATTTTGGTAGCATTAAATCATTGAATTTTGAGTATGAAACTCTTGTTAGTTATAGTTAAACCGAAATCAACTTTGGTAACATTAAGTCAATGATGTTTGTAGCATGAATGAAAACCGAAACCTTATTGATGGTAGCTAAACCAAAATAATCTTGATGATTGTTTATGGAAACCAAAAATTGTAATAAGGAATTTAAGGTATTCTCCTATGGAATTTAGGAAGCTTTAAACCAATGTTTTTGAGCATGATATTCATGTTAACTAAGGTTTAGAATTTTAGTAGATGATATGATATGTTAACCGTGGGTTATATGTAGAGATTTGTAAAATAAATTGTATGATTTCATGTTTTAGTTTTATGTTAATTTTTATGGATGCTTGTTAACTACAATGTTGAGAAATTGTTTGAGAAATTTGGGTGATAACCTAGTAAAGTTTGACTGAACTAATCAGCATGAAACCTAAGGACCACACTACATTATATGATTGTTAATATTATGTAATTGTGTGATTTTAATTATTAGGAGTTTATGTGATTTTTGGAATATTATGTTGTTATGTAAATTGTGAACATTATGTGGTTATGAGATTTTTGAAAATTATGTGATTATGAAAATTTTGAATATTATGTGTTATGTGTTGGTTAGGACTAAGGCTAGGTGTAACTATGAACTCAAGGGGATAGTCCTTATGTGTTATGCTAAGGGTTTGAATTTCAGCCCTGTATTGTGATATGTGAGGAGGTTGATGTTCAGCCTGCCTATTATGATTATTGTGATGGGGGTTGATGTTCAGCCTGCCCGATATGATTTTTGTGATGACTATCCTAGAGTCTAGTTGACACTTAGGAGTCCACCTTTGTGAAATATGTTCACCTATGTGAAATATGAAATAAGATGTGTCTGTTGTCCAGTAGGAACCTTTTGGGAGAACGGGTTTTTGACGCAAAGTGCCATGTCTTGGTCGGACAGGGGCCACCTCTTGATGTCATAACTCTTTTATGTGATGGGGTAATATAAGACGCAAAGTGCCATGTCTTGATCAGACAGGGGCCACCTCTTGATGTCATTACTCTTTATGTGACAGGGTGATATAAGACGCAAAGTGCCATGTCTTGATCAGACAGGGGCCACCTCTTGATGTCATCACTCTGATGTGTTATGGGGTGAGGGAGCAAAGTGCCACGTCGTGACCTGGCGGGGGCCACCTCTTGATTCTACTCACTATCCATGTTTATGTGTTGCATGCGGCTCCCAGTGCTTTGGCCAAGCCGGGTTAGACCATATTGGTCACTACTGAATATGCTGGACAACTAGGTTGCTTATGTGTTGGTGTGTTTAGTGGTTTAGAGTATAACTCTAGAACCTGAGTTTGTGAACCTAAGTTGTTATGTGTTTAGTTGGTTTAAAATATATGTGTTTAATTGGGTTAGAGTAAAACTCTAAAACCTGAGTTTGTGAACATGAGTTGTTATATGCTAGTGTGTACATCTGACTGTCTATATGATTTCTGTTTCTTTATTTTGTTATATGTTGACATAATGTTCTTGTTAAAGATTTTTAAAATAATCTGCCTATATTTTTTGAGTGTATGTTATGGATGGTCGATTTAGACTATCCACTCACTGGGCTGTGTAGCTCACCCCTCACTATTTTCAGGCATAGAGCAGGGGCGCATTTCATGAGTAACATTGGCGTGGATATTATGTTTGCTGCTTAAGAACTTTTATGCTAAAATTTTCTGGAGCCGGTTGTGGCTAAACCATATGATTTATATGAACTACGTGAACTATGTGATGTGAACCATGTGAACTATGTGAAATTGTGTTGCCAGATTGTGGCAGTTAACTGAGTTTGATTTTTGTGTCACCGCGGGCTTCAGCCTGGTTTCGGTGTTTGGTATGGGTTTATAAAATCGATTTTTGTGATTTTGTTTTGAATTTCGGCTTGTTGTATATCCCGTGCAATCGGTTTTGATATACCCTGTAACTTGCATATGTCTAGTGCAAGTATTGCCTGGTGGCAGGTACCTTTATGGATTTTATGAATTTTGAATCGGTTTTGATATAACTGTTGCCTTGCATATGTCTAGTGCAAGGATTGCGTGGTGGCAGGTACCCTTATGAGATTTGAGTTTTGTGAATTTGTGTGTATGGATTTATGAAATTTTTCAGATCGTGTTTTCTTGAACTCGGTTTTACCTAGCATATGATCGATCTTATATGAAACATCCTGTATCATTTGTGAATTGTGCCATTTGTTTGGGGTTAAGAATGTGGGATGTTACACTAAGTCATGAGTTTACTGACTATCTGAAGCAGTGTGGGATTATCTCACAGCTCACTCCGCCAGGAACACCACAATGGAATGGTGTGTCCGAAAGGAGGAACAGAACCTTATTGGATATGGTTCATTCTATGATGAGTCAGACTACTCTACCTTACTCCTTTTGGGGATTTGCACTAGAAACAGCTGCAAAGGTACTAAACCGAGTGTCATCCAAGGCAGTTTCAAAGACTCCATATGAGTTATGGTATGGGAAACAGCCGAGCTTGACATTTATTAAGATCTGGGGTTGCGAGGCTTATGTCAAAAAGCTCGCCTCTAGGAAACTAGAGAGCAGATCTGAGAAATGTATCTTTGTCGGTTACCCTAAGGAAACTAAGGGTTATTATTTCTACGATCCCAAAGAGAACAAGGTGTTTGTTGCTCGAACGGCCATTTTTCTTGAGAAGGAATTTCTTCTGCAAGAGGCCAGTGGGAGAGAAATAAAGCTGGATGAGAATCCAGAGGAAGGACAAAGTAGTCAAGCACAGTTGGATGAGCATGAGCCAGTAGAACAGGTTATTGAACAACCTGAGGCTCAGATATCACGGGAACCGCGAAGATCGGGAAGGATCCGTCGACAGCCTGAGCGCTATGATGGAGTCTACATCATTAAATGATGAACCCCTCACTTATGCGGATGCGGTCAGTGGACCGGAATCAGCGAGATGGCTTGAAGCTATGCGCGCCGAGATGGACTCCATGTCAGATAACCAAGTCTGGGATTTGGTTGATCCGCCTCCGGGAGTAATCCCTATAGGCTGTAAATGGATCTTCAAGAAGAAGATTGACATGGATGGTAACGTGGTTACCTATAAAGGCAGGCTAGTTGCGAAAGGTTTCAAACAAATCTACGGGATAGATTATGATGAAACTTTCTCTCCTGTAGCCACGTTCAAGTCTATTCGGATTATTCTTGCGATAGCAGCATATTACGATTATGAGATCTGGCAGATGGATGTGAAGACCGCTTTCCTGAATGGAAATCTGGAAGAGGATGTGTATATGACACAACCTGAAGGTTTCACTAATCCATCAGATCGTCATAAAATATGCAAGTTAAAGAAGTCCATTTATGGACTTAAGCAAGCATCAAGAAGCTGGAATATTCGTTTTGATGAATCAATCTGTGAATTTGGTTTCATCAAGAATGAAGATGACCCATGTGTATATAAGAGGTTTAGTGGGAGCGTGATTACTTTCCTAGTCCTCTACGTCGATGATATCTTAATCATTGGAAACGATATTCCTAAACTACATGCGGTTAAGGCATGGTTAAGAAAATGTTTCCAGATGAAAGATTTAGGAGAAGCAGCCTATGTATTAGGTGTGAAGATCTACAGAGATAGATCTAAGAGGCTTCTCGGGCTGTGCCAGAGTACTTACATCGATAAAGTCCTGGAGAGATTTCATTTAGAGAATTCTAAAAGAGGATATCTTCCAGTCAGACATGGTCTGAATCTTTCGAAGAGTCAGTGTCCGCAAACACAGACTGAGAAAGATGAAATGGACAAAACGCCTTATGCTTCGGCTATTGGGTCCATTATGTATGCGATGTTGTGTACTCGCCCAGATGTCGCTTACGGGTTAAGCGTGACCAGTCGATTCCAAAGTAATCCAGGTCAGGCACACTGGGTTGCAGTCAAGAACATTTTAAAATATCTGCGGAGGACCAAAGATATGTTCTTGGTGTATGGTGGTCAGGAAGAACTCAGTATTGAAGGATATACTGACGCTTCGTTCCAATCTGACCAGGATGATTTCCGATCGCAATCAGGCTATGTTTTTAGCTTGAATGGAGGTGTGGTGGTGTGGAAAAGTTTCAAACAATCTATTGTTGCTGATTCTACAACAGAAGTCGAGTATGTTGCAGCCTCAGAAGCATCTAAGGAGGCAGTGTGGATTCTTAAGTTCATTCAGGAACTTGGTGTTGTTCCTTCGAGTGCAGATCCTTTGGTTATCTTCTGTGATAACACTGGAGCAATAGCACAAGCAAAGGAACCACGGTCGCACCAGAAGTCCAA
The DNA here is from genome assembly GCA_027563935.2 of Costus lasius. Classification (NCBI taxonomy): domain Eukaryota; kingdom Viridiplantae; phylum Streptophyta; class Magnoliopsida; order Zingiberales; family Costaceae; genus Costus; species Costus lasius. The sequence goes on along the minus strand of CM050446.2, from coordinate 63,760,193 downwards.
GCACATACAGAGACGGTTTCACTTGATCCGGGAGATCATTGATCGAGGCGAGATCAAAATCTGCAAGGTTCATACAGATGACAATCTGGCTGACCCGCTTACAAAGCCTCTGGCGCAGCAGAAGCATGAAAAGCACTGTAATAATATGGGTTTGAGATTTCTCAACCATTAGATTAAGTGCAAGTGGGAGATTGTTGGGGTATGCCCTTAAGGCTAATGTTTGAGGCCTTGGGATTATATCAGTATCATGTATAAACTCTAATGTTTATAAAGGCAATGGTTGTTATTCAGTTTGTTACATCATCTGCTGCAATATGTATACTTCTGAATAATGTCTCAATGCTGTTCAGCTAGGCTGACATGCAGTTAAGTCCTTAGTCGAGATATCTTGGTGAACATGAGACAGCCTTGATATGATTGAGACTAATATGTGTTCTAATCTTATAGGATGCTTCGAGCATGGAATAAGATGTAGACTCATGGGTGCATTGGATGTACTGGACAGACCCTACTAGGATATTCAATTGCTTGTCACAATGTGAATAATCCTTGTATGCAACAAGTGGCATATTTCCTCTGACTTGAGATCACTTGTGTTTCTAAATGATGATTGTCATTGTTTTGAGGTAGTTCAATATCATTTGAAACACAATGGTTATAGACTATCTTGGATAATGATCATGAGTCAGGTTAGGACACTAGTGATAGATATAGGATTGCCGTCTCCTTAATAGGAGTGTGATGTTCTACTGGGGCCCCCCTGGATGAGATGCTTGAGAAAGTGTATGGCCATACCCAGATGACTGTGTTCATCTGATCTAATCATGCTCATCATATTGGAGTCACAGGCTTGACACGCTTGTCCAATAAGAACATCCAGTGACAAAGGAAACATGTATGCCTAGTGAAGTGGATTCACACTTGTGCTGTCGTTTGGGTGTAGTCTTGGAAGACTCTTTCCTTTATATCGGGAGATAGTGATGTGTTGCTAGATACCCCTCACTGATCGTGATAACGTAAGTTATCGTTACCGACATTTAAAGGAAACCCTTAGGGTCGCACAATTTGATGATATGGCTTACTTAAGTCAGATCGTGTGGACTGAATTGTTTTGGTTCAGTTTAAAGGAGTTTAAACTCTGATTGTAAGTGAGATCTGGTCTAATCATGTTTGATTGATTAGGGCTTGAGATCGGTAAGCTTCGATCGAGAGTATTGATGCTAGATCGGTGAGATCAAGAGCATCGAGAGATCAACGGTTAGATCTTGAACCTTTAGGTTCAATGAGATCTAGACCATGGCTTGGGCTGATTTGATTTGGTCTTTGAACCAAATTCAATTGAACCGGCTCATCATGTGAGCGCTTGGTTCAAAGAGTGAAAAGGAGTTGCGTTCGGTTCACTTGGAGTGAACGCATAACGCTTGAGAAATAAAGGGTTGCTATTTTTGGAAATCGTTTTTGCAACGCCTCCACGTTCATGAGGAACGTTTTTCTCTTGTCGCCTCTCTTCACCTCTTGATGCCTCTCCCTCTCGTGTGACTTATCTCGACGAGTGTAGAGGAAGGCTTTCGAAAACCAAGAGATCTCATCTCCTCCACACAAAGGACCCTTGAAGCCTTGCTAGCACAAGAAGCAACAAGGAGTAGGCGATCACATCTTGTGTGCGGTGCCTTTGGAGAAGAAGCACTTGCATCTTTCTCTTCCAAGTTGCCATCCAAGTCATGGCAATGGTATGATCCCTTCATAATCTTTACAAGGTTTTAAAGTTGATCATATGACATATAAATCGATCTAGGAAACCCTTGCTTCCGCTCGAAAATTTTTATATGCGCCTATCATTAGGGTTTCGCCCCCTTGTTTTAGGGGACTTTCACTTCCATCAAGGCCGAGAGCACCTCTTCCTCCTTTCCTCTTAGCGCAAGGAACATTGGTGTGTTGGCGGCTTGTCTTCATCCCCTTCTTCCTCCTTCCTCTTGGCGCATATTCCTTAGAGGTGGCGCAAGTAGTGTAAAAGAAGGACAAGGCTTGGATCTTCTTCCCGAGGCCAGCACCGGGCGTGGAAGAAGAGGACTCGAGGTGATCCATGTGTGCGAGACTGCAGAGGGCGCACGCTTGGGCGCCTACTTTGACATCAGCCTCGCCTTGCTCAAGGTATTTTCTATCTCATCGTGTCGACTCCCTCGCTTGCGATCTTCACTAGGTTTTTGGGACCGGCTCGTTTCGGGGATATCGCTTCCGCTGTGCAACGTTTTGTGTAATTTCTATCTCTGAAAATTGTAAAATATCCTTGGGGTTTCCCAACAAGTAATACTTTCAATAACTTCAATATTGACAAAAACTAAGGTCCCGGGCAACGGCGCCAAAAACTTGTTGTATCCCAACAAGTAGGTAAATAAAACTTATTTATGAAGTCGCAACCAAAGCTGATGGTATGGCGCACAAGGACTTGTCACCCCCTGATACAGCTCTAAAAACTTGTTGAGTTACCACACTTGTTGTTATCTCCGCAAGTGCACGGATACTTGAAGTAATAAAGAAAGATACCGAACCCACAGAGACCTATGTTGTCAAGTACCACATAATTGATTTCTTCCTATCTAGGCAATCGAATAAAAGCAGAGTAAAGATCGAAAACACATCGGAAAATATTATCAGGGAGAAGCTGGGACTAGCATTTCATTCACTTTAATTTTCATAACTAGATATATAAGGATATTCATCAATCAAATTCTATTATGATAAAGGCATAATTTACCTTGTAAAGAGATTAACTAACTTTCGTGCAGATAACCATGCAGAGACCAATCTTCACTTTCGTGCAAGATTTATCCCAAGCTAATCATAAGTAAATCATCAAGCAAAGAACTCGAGGATCACTTTCGTGCATCCGAGTTCTAAGTTGATCGCCTCGAGTGGAAACTCATGAATCACTTTCGTGCATCCGAGTCTCAACACAAGTTCTACCTATGGTTCTCCAACGTTCCGATCCTCACATTCGTGCAAGATCTCCACGTTTGACACAATAACTCAATCCTAAGTTCATAATTATCATCATGGCAATTTAAACTACTAAAATAAAGAAATAAGAACTTAACCTAATTTCTTACGGTGAGTTCCTATTAATCAATTTTAGAGTTCCAAGTTCTCAAACAAATCACCTTTTGGTCCTTATTGCGAAAATTCTAAATCATGAAGACAAAAAGTAAACTAAGGAGAATCTTAGAGCAATAATCGCATAGGTAAAATTATCAAAATAGATCATGATGAAAGTAAAAAGTATCTAGTCATTAAGAAAATCAAAGGGAATTACTCCCCCATGTCCCAAAGAGTGTTTAAGCTAGCATGGTGAAGAAAAATACAATATTCCATAATTTTAGAAGATCGAATATCAAAGGGAAAAGAGGGGTGAAGAAAATACACCACGGCTGTAATTCAAATTACAGCCATATTTTGTAGAGAGGGGGATGAACAGTAGCGGCGCCTCCTTCTTCTTTGATTTCTCCTCCAATTGATCTCCTTTCGTTCTGAAACTTCTGAATGTTGTCTTCTCTTCCAGGCGAAGCTTCAGTATGAATCTCACGGTCGGAGGTGCTCTGGATTTGTACCGACGGCAAAACCCTAGGCGGCGGTGAGAGACGCGATTTCTCTCTGTGTAGTCAATAAAATTTAGGGCTTTTGGTGTCATCATGCTCCTCTCATCGAAAGCTCCCCTTTTCCTTTTTACAGTTTTTAGTTTAAGGCCTTGGATCGTTCGCAATCTTCTCCGAAGAAATCGGGCTTCAAAATTGACCTCAGAGTCGCGTTCAAAAGCAAAAATACGGCAGTGTAATATTTCACGGCAGTGCTGTAAAATCACTTGCGTTCTCTGATCTGATGTTGTCTGGGAAATACGGAACCGTAAAATGGTTCATGGCACTGCTGTAAAATTGGCTAAACTCTCTGGTTGAAATTGTCTAGAAAATACGGCTCATGTCAAAGTTTACGGTAGTGCCGTAAAATCAGGAATTATCTCTGTTCTGAATGTGTTTCAAAATACGGCAGTGTTAAGTTTTGCAGTAGTGCCGCATTTTTCATTAAATCTTCTGGTCGGAGATTCCACCAATTTACAGCCGTGCTCTGATATTACGGTACCGTACGGAAATACGGTACCGTAATATAGAGTATGGCACTGCCGTATTTTGGTTTGTTGCTCTGTTTTGTGTGAAATCTGTCATATGATCTCCTCTTGATGATGGTAATTCTTCCATGTATTTGATTTTGCCTAAAAATGCTTCAAAATAGTGCCTTTTTACCCGAAAAATCATCAAAAACCAAAATAGAAGTAGATTTTATAATATTTGATTAATTTAGCATAAAAACAAGCAAAAAATCTTCAATTGAGCATGAAAAGATATAAAAATTGATACAAAATATATTATATATTTTGGTGTCATCAACAGCTTTGGTGCATGTGAGACTGGTGTATGGGCTGGTTAGGTGGGAGGCATAGTAACGCAGACATACCGGTGCTTCAGCATTAGTTGCACAGGAGTGACCCACCGTGAGGATTGACTTGTCTAGTCAACAGGTCAATCTCACATGCAAGAGGTTTGCATTGATCCTTATACTTGACGTATTCATCTCTAAATATGATGACGGATGTGTTTTGATACAGTCTTACATCTCTCTATAATTGGGTGATCAAAACAGCTATCATTGGGCATATCATAACTCACATAGAGATATGAATGACTAATAGTAAGATTTGCCCCTTCCTTAATTGGAAGCTTGATATCAACTTTGGGGTGCCCTAGGGGTGTGCACGGTTCGGTTAACCGAACCGTGCAGTAAATTTTCGTCCCGAACCGAACCGAACGGTTCAGGGAATTTGAAAACCGTTCCCGAACCGTTGACCCGGTTAACCGGTCAACGGTTAACCGATTTTTCGGTTCGGTTAACCGAAAACCGACGGTTAACCGTATTATTTATTTTTTAAAAAAATATTTAAAATTATATAATAATTTAAGATAAAAAAATATAAATATTCTCGGTTAACCGTTAGTTTACGACGGTTAACCGTTGGTTTTCTACGGTTAAGTGTTGGTTTTCGACGGTTAACCGTTGGTATCGATGGTTAACCGGTTTGATTTTTATATAAAATATTTATTTATATATATAAATAAATATTATATATATAAATATTATATTTACGGTTCGGTTCGGTTAACCGCGGTTCGGCGAAGTCCCGAACCGTTCCCGAACCGTGAACCGTTATATCTGGGAAAAAACCGACCGATCAAAGAACCGTCGGTTCGGTTAACCGCCAGATCGGTTCGGTTCGACCAGTTAACCACGGTTCAACGGTTCGGCCGGTTTTTTTGCACACCCCTAGGGCCCCCCATCTCATTGGTGCATGACAGGAATGTATGGCCATACTATTTGAGTCATGACCAATATATTGGATTAATAAATATGAGACAAATCCAATAGTGGGATATCAGTTCAGGCAAAGGGATCTAGAATGCATGGGAATCATCGTTGCTTGTTCAGGAGTTGATTGCCAAGATGAATTTAGTCCTATCACGTAGGTAGTAGTGATGTGTTGCTAGATACCTCTCACTACTTATGATGTTTAATCATCATTGCCATCGTCATATGGATCCTACAGGGTCACACGTAATAGACTCTTGACGTTGTATTTTGATCTGGATATCTTGGAATATATTTGAGTTCATTCTGATTCTGAGTCCAAGACAGATTCATGGTAGAATCTGAGTCCAATTGGGATTCATGGGTTTATGTATATCGTGGCCAAGTTTGTACTCTGTATGGGAGTTGGACTTGGACATGGGATTATAAACCATGTTAGATTCGAATCCTAATTTAATTAGGAGTTGGAGTCGTAATCCTATTAGGAATTGGAATCCTAATCCAACTAGGAGTTGGAATCCTAATTCTATTAGGAATTGGAATCCTAATCCAACTAGGAGTTGGAATCCTAATTTAATTAGGAGTTGGAATCCTAATCCTATTAGGAACTGAAATCCTAATCCAACTAAGAGTTGGAATCCTAATTTAATTAGGAGTTGGAATCCTAATCCTATTAGGAATTGGAATCCTAATCCAACTAGGAATTGGAATCCTAATCCAACTAGGAGTTGGAATCCTAATCCAACTAGGAGTTGGAATCCTAATTTAATTAGGAGTTGGAATCCTAATCCTTAATATCCTAATTTAATTAGGAGTTGGAATCCTAATCCTATTAGGAATTAGAATCCTAATACAACTAGGAGTTGGAATACTAATTTAATTAGGAGTTGGAATCCTAATTCTACTAGGAGTTAGAATCCTAATCCAATTAGGATTCAAATCCTAATGGGAATTGGTTTTGGATAAGGCCCATAGTAGTTGGGTGCAAATCCTAATCCAACTAGGATTCAAATCCTAATGGGAATTGGATTTGGATAAGGCCCATTGTGTTGGGCACAAATCTGTTGGGGTATGCCCTTAAGGCTAATGTTTGAGGCCTTTGGGATTGTAACAGTATCATGTAATAAACTCTTGTGTTTATAAAGGCATGGTTATTATTCAGGTTGTTACCTTGTCTGCTGTAATAAGTGTACTTCTGATTAATGTCTCAAAGCTGTTCAGCTAGGCTGACATGCTATAATGTCCTTAGTCGATATATCTTGGTGAACATGAGACAGCCTTGATATGATTGAGACTAATATGTGTTCTAATCTTATAGGATGCTTCGAGCATGGAATAAGATGTAGACTCATGGGTACATTGGATGTACTGGACAGACCCTACTAGGATATTCTTATTGCTTGTCACAATGTGAATAATCCTTGTATGCTACAAGTGGCACATGTCCTTTGACTTGAGATCACTTGTGTCTCTGAATGATCATTGTCATTGTTTTGAGGTAGTTCAATATCATTTGAAAGATAATGGTTATAGACTATCTTGGATAATGAGCTTGAGTCAGGTTAGGGCACTAGTGATAGATAGAGGATTGCCGTCTCCTTGTTGAAGGAGTGTGATGTTCCATAAGGGCCCCCCTAGATGAGATGATTGAGATAGTGTATGGCCATACCCAGATGACTATGTTCATCTGATCTAATCATGCTCATCATATTGGAGTCACAGGCTTGACACGCTTGTCCAATAAGAACATCCAGTGGCAAGGGACACATGCATGCCTTGTGAATAGATTCACACTTGTGCTGTGGTTTGGGAGTAGTCTTGGAAGACTCTTTCCTTTATATCGGGAGATAGTGATGTGTTGCTAGATACCCCTCACTGATCGTGATAACGTGAGTTATCGTTACCGACATTTAAAGGAAACCCTCAGGGTCGCACAATTGATGATATGGCTTACTTGAGTCAGATCGTGTGGACTGAATTGTTTGGATTCAGTTTAAAGGGATTTAATCTCTGATTGTAAGTGAGATCTGGTCTGATCATGTTTGATTGATTAGGGCTTGAGATCGGTAAGCTTCGATCGAGAGAGATGATGCTAGATCCGTGAGATCAGGAGCATCAGGAGATGAATGGTGAGATCTTGAGCCTTAGGGTTCAATATGGTCTAGACCACATGGCTTGAGCTATTTCGGTTTGGTTCATGAACCAAATGCGATTGGAACATGTTGGCTTGAATCGGTTCACAAAGGTGAACGCTTGGTTCAATGCTAATATGCGTTTTGGGTTGGAGTAAGCGCATGGCTTGATGATCATCCATTTATGGAAAGTCATCAAGGCCGGTTTCTCTTGAACGCCAAAACGCATATGCGTTCTTGTCTTCACTTCAACGCCTTGAACTTGGTTGGGCAAGAGGTTGACGAGGAGGTGTGGTTTTGCGTGTGGAGCTCTCGGCCAAAAGGAAATCGTCTCTTCATCCCCTTACACACGCAAGGACCCTTGAAGATTCTTGCTAGCACAAGCATCACAAGGGGTAGACGATCTTCATCTTGTGTGTGAACTTTTGGAGGAGATCTAAGTTGCTCTCTTCTTCCAAGCCGACCTCCAAGCCTATGGCGTTGGTATGAATCTCCCTCTTGCTTCAATCAATTTATCATAGTTGATTATATGAGCATGTAAGCGATCATATATGATGAAACCCTAGCAAACTTGCATGCGCCCCCTACCTTAGGGTTTTGGCCCCCCTCTTGAAAGGGGTTTTATCCGCTTGCGCTCCCCCTTGAAGGGGACTCTTCAATTGGTATCAGAGCTAGGATCTCATATGGTCATATGATTGCTATGTTTGGTGATCCTTGTTTGCGCTTATGATCTAAGTTTTCTCATCATGCGATAATACTAGTTGAAAGTATTTTGGAGGCGCATATATGAGATGTTTTTGGTGGCGCATGTGTAAGGTTAATTTTGTTGATGCATGTATATTGCTTACATTGTTGCGCATGTTACATGTTTTTGTTTCATCAAAACTTTACTTGCGCGCCTCTAACTAGATCTAAGCCGCACCTGCAATAAACCCTTAGACGGGTTGCTAGGGTTGAAAGCATCATCTAGTTTAGATCAACTTAGTCTGATCAGACCATCTGACAGCCTAGATGGGTCGACCAGATAGCACCTATGCGCATGCACGTGGTGGCTATAGGTCGATTGCATCAAAGGCGTGTAGCGAGGTCTGGTTGAGACACCCTGTGAACACACATGAGTTAGGCCCGGGGTCACACCCGCTTGCCAGATCTCATGTTGGTTGTTCAGCCCTTGGCGCATGCATGGTTGACCATTAGGTCAACGCAAGTCAGTTAAGACTTGGTGCATGCAAAGGGCATGGATCTAACTAGATACGATGAGTGGATCCCTATCAATGGACCGTTGTAAGGTTGTAGGGCACATAAGACAAGTAAAATTGATTCCAATGGGATTTCGAAAAAAAAAATTTTATTTTGTCTATGGATCACATGTTAATTGATTGATGCCATGATGCCTGTTTATTTAATCTTATGTGGGTTGCCCTTAATGTGTGCTGTGCTGGGGCCTGCGAGCCTGGTAAATTATTATTTTTGTGATCTGCGAATCACATTCTTAATTAATTAATTGTATAATTGACCTGCGAGTCAAGCTTGTCTAGATAGATCAAAATGTATTTTGATTAGACAAGAGCACAGAACACAATTGCAAAGGCGCATGCAGCTGGTGGGCGCACCTGAGCTGCAGAGGGCGCTTAGGCCCTGGTCTGGGCCAGATGAGAGGCAACAAGACCCAAGAAGCAAGTGAAGACTTAAGATAACTTAAGGTCTTACTTAGGGTCAATGGGCTTTTACCACATAAGATCCATGCTTTCTGTTATTGTTTAAATAAGTAGAACAGCATGAGTTATTTATCTTCTGCTATAGCCATAGGATTTGCCTGATAGTAAGAAGATAAAAGACCGTTAAAATCCAACGCTAACATATCAAGCTCGTAAGCCTTCTGACGCGAAACCTCACTGTTCTGATTATCGTTGGAGCCGTGTTGTACCCACTCAGTGGGCACGTCCATCTATCTTCAGACGGTGCGGGATTTCACCTGCGTGTTACAGAGAAGGGATTTATCGCTTCTCGTTGCTCAGCATAGCACGTGGTGGTCCAGGGAGTAGGTCGGGTCAGCTTGACCATGTAGGCTACATATGTGGAGCATATGGTAGCACATGGAGGCAGCCATCTGCGGGGTCAGAGATTGTGTTGTACCAACTCAGTTGGCACAGTCTGCTGGATTGCCCAGATGAAGGGGAATCGCACAGGTTGGCGATTGGCAGGGACTGCCTACCAGAGATTAGTGCTTGTACTCTCTGTGCATCTTATCTCGCCTGAGCGGGACGCGGAGACCAAGTATGAAATCTGGATCCCATCTCACTAAAAGAGTGTTACTCTTTCGGACTGTTTACTGGATTTTTCAGTCAGACAAAATAGTGAGAAAAAGAATCTTTCTTAAGTCCTGGATTGATTCTAAACATTGATACTGACCTTGCTGTTCTTGCATTGTTGTAGATTCCTGCAGCAACGAACACCATGAGCTTCAATGTGCGATCCCTACTGGAAAGGGAGAAGTTTGCTGGGCCGAACTTCTCTGACTGGTTCGGACACCTTAAGATCGTTCTTAAGGCAGAGAGGAAACTGTATGTCCTCGAGACGGCTGTGCCGCCTCAACCCGCTGCGAACGCCGCAAGGGCGGTTCGTGAAGCCTATGAAAAGCACGTCAATGATAGCATTGATGTCGCTTGCCTGATGCTAGCGTCTATGACGCCACCGCTGCAGCGTCAGCATGAGGATATGTCGGCTATAGAGATTATAGCGAACCTCAAGATGCTGTATGCTGCACAGGCGAGGACAGAACGCTATAATCTGACGAAGCTCTTCTTTCAGAGCAAACTGGCTGAAGGGAGCCCAGTGGGAGCTCACGTGCTCAAGATGATTGGGCACAAGGAGGCTCTGGAGAAACTGGGGCATACCGTCAACCAGGAGCTTGCTGTAGACATCATTCTGCAGTCTCTTCTGCCCTCTTTCGATGCGTTCATCATTAACTTTAATATGAACAAAATCGATTGTACACCGGCAGAGCTGTTGAACATGCTCTTGACTACTGAGGAAACTCTGAAGGGAAAGCCTTCAACCTCTGTCTTGATGGTTCCTTCAAGGAACAAGAAGAAGGGGAAGAAGGGCAAAGCCCCTGTCAAGAACTACAGTAAGGCTCTGAAACAGAAGGTGAAGCGGTCCAAGGACAACAGGTGTTTCCACTGTGGCCAGCTGGGTCACTGGAAAAAGGACTGCAAAGCGCTCCAAGGAGATAAGAGGGGAAGCATCGCTTCTGGCTCAGGTATATACGTGACGGAAGTCATGGTTTCATCTTCTTCTATTTCATGGGTGTTGGACACTGCATGTGGAGTTCACATTTGTTCAAATGTACAGGAACTCAAGAGAAGAAGGCAGGTGGGACAGCATGAGGTAGACCTACGCGTTGGAAACGGGGCACGGGTTGCTGCTGTTGCTGTAGGAGACTATTTAATTTCTTTACCATCTGGCATTGTATTAGAATTAAACAATTGTTATTTTGTACCCAGTATAACTAAAAATATTGTCTCTATTCCTGCTCTTGTCAGGAAAGGATTTGCCTTTGAATGCAATATTTCAAAGTGTGTTTTATCTTTAGATAATATTGTTTATGCAACTGGTTCAATTAACAATGGGTTATACATGTTGGACATGGAAAGTTCTATACAAAGTGTTGATGTTAAGAAAGCCAAGTATGCTGATGACAGCACCTTGCTATGGCATAGTCGTTTAGGCCATATTAACGAGAAGCGCATTAAGCGGTTGCATGATCATGGACTGCTGGGATCATTCTCCTATGAGGAGATTGATACATGCAAAGCTTGTTTGATGGGTAAAATGACGAAGTCACCTTTTCCTAACAAAGGTCAAAGGGCTTCAGGTTTACTTGACCTTATACACAGTGATGTGTGTGGGCCTTTTAGTAAACATGCCAGAGGTGGCTATCAGTACTTCATTACCTTTACTGATGATTTCAGTAGGTATGGTTATGTCTATCTTATGAGACATAAAAGTGAATCTTTTGACAGGTTCAAAGAGTTCAAAAATGAAGTACAAAATCAGTTAGGCCGAAATATCAAGGCACTTCGTTCTAATCGAGGTGGTGAATACCTAAGTCATGCGTTTACTGACTATCTAAAAGAGTGTGGGATTATCTCACAGCTCACTCCGCCAGGAACACCGCAATGGAATGGTGTTTCCGAGAGGAGAAATAGAACGTTACTTGATATGGTTCGTTCTATGATGAGTCAGGCTACTCTTCCATACTCCTTTTGGGGATTTGCACTGGAAACAGCTGCAAAGGTACTAAACCGAGTGCTATCCAAGGCAGTTTCTAAGACACCATATGAGTTATGGTATGGGAAACAGCCAAGCTTGACATTTATCAGGATCTGGGGTTGCGAGGCTTATGTCAAAAAGCTCACCTCTGGGAAACTAGAGAGCAGATCTGAGAAATGTATATTTGTCGGTTACCCTAAGGAAACTAAGGGTTATTATTTCTACGATCCCAAAGAGAACAAAGTATTTATTGCTCGGACGGCCATATTTCTTGAGAAGGAGTTTCTTCTGCAAGAGGCCAGTGGGAGAGAAATAAAGCTGGATGAGAATCCAGAGGATGGACAAAGTAGTCAAGCACAGTTGGATGTGCCTGAGCCGGTGGATCAGGTTATTGAACAACCTGAGGCTCAAATATCACGGGAACCGCGAAGATCGGGAAGGATCCGTCGATAGCCTGAGCGCTATGACGGAGTCTACATCATTGATAATGATGAACCCCTCACTTATGCGGATGCGGTCAGTGGACCGGAGTCAGCTAGATGGCTTGATGCTATGCGAGCCGAAATGGACTCCATGTCAGATAACCAAGTCTGGGATTTGGTTGATCCGCCTCCGGGAGTAATCCCTATAGGCTGTAAATGGATCTTCAAGAAGAAGATTGACATGGATGGTAACATAGTTACCTATAAAGGCAGGCTAGTTGCGAAAGGTTTCAAACAAATCTACTGGATAGATTATGATGAAACTTTCTCACCTGTAGCTATGTTTAAGTCTATTCGGATTCTTTTCGCGATAGCTGCATATTACGATTATGAGATCTGGCAGATGGATGTGAAGACAGCTTTCCTTAATGGAAATCTGGATGAGGATGTGTATATGACACAACCTGAGGGTTTCACGAATCCATCAGATCGTCATAAAATATGCAAGTTAAAGAAGTCTATTTATGGACTTAAGCAAGCATCAAGAAGCTGGAATATTCGTTTTGATGAATCAATCTCTGAGTTTGGTTTCATCAAGAACGAAGATGACCCGTGTGTATATAAGAGGTTTAGTGGGAGCGTGATTAATTTCCTAGTCCTCTACGTCGACGATATCTTGATCATTGGAAACGATATTCCTGAACTGCATGCTGTTAAAGCATGGTTAGGAAAATGTTTCCAGATGAAAGATCTAGGAGAAGCAGCCTATGTGTTAGGTGTGAAGATCTACAGGGATAGATCTAAGAGGCTTCTCGGGCTGTGCCAGAGTACGTACATCGATAAAGTCCTGGAGAGATTCCATTTAGAGAATTCTAAAAGAGGATATCTGCCAGTCAGACATGGTCTGAATCTTTCAAAGAGTCAGTGTCCACAAACACAGACTGAGAAAGATGAAATGGACAATACGCCTTATGCTTCGGCTATTGGGTCCATTATGTATGCGATGTTGTGTACTCGCCCAGACGTCGCTTACGGGTTAAGCGTGACCAGTCGGTTCCAAAGTAATCCAGGTATGGCGCACTGGATTGCGGTCAAGAACATTTTAAAATATCTGCGGAGGACCAAAGATATGTTCTTGATATATGGTGGTCAGGAAGAACTCAGTATTGAAGGATATACTGACGCTTCGTTCCAGTCGGACTAGGATGATTTCCGATCGCAATCAGGCTATGTTTTTAGCTTGAATGGTGGAGCAGTGGTGTGGAAAAGTTTCAAACAGTCAACTGTTGCTGATTCCACAACAGAAGCCGAGTATGTTGCAGCCTCGGAAGCATCCAAGGAGGCAGTGTGGATTCGTAAGTTCGTGAGAGAACTTGGTGTTGTTCCTTCGAGTGCAGATCCTTTGGTTATCTTCTGTGATAACACTGGAGCCATCGCACAAGCAAAGGAACCACGGTCGCACCAGAAGTCCAAGCACATACAGAGACGGTTTCACTTGATCCGGGAGATCATTGATCGTGGCGAGATCAAAATCTGCAAGGTTCATACAGATGACAATCTGGCAGACCCGCTTACTAAGCCTCTGGCGCAGCAGAAGCATGAGAAGCACTGTAATAATATGGGTTTGAGGTTTCTCAACCATTAGATTAAGTGCAAGTGGGAGATTGTTGGGGTATGCCCTTAAGGCTAATGTTTGAGGCCTTTGGGATTGTAACAGTATCATGTAATAAACTCTTGTGTTTATAAAGGCATGGTTATTATTCAGGTTGTTACCTTGTCTGCTGTAATAAGTGTACTTCTGATTAATGTCTCAAAGCTGTTCAGCTAGGCTGACATGCTATAATGTCCTTAGTCGATATATCTTGGTGAACATGAGACAGCCTTGATATGATTGAGACTAATATGTGTTCTAATCTTATAGGATGCTTCGAGCATGGAATAAGATGTAGACTCATGGGTACATTGGATGTACTGGACAGACCCTACTAGGATATTCTTATTGCTTGTCACAATGTGAATAATCCTTGTATGCTACAAGTGGCACATGTCCTTTGACTTGAGATCACTTGTGTCTCTGAATGATGATTGTCATTGTTTTGAGGTAGTTCAATATCATTTGAAAGATAATGGTTATAGACTATCTTGGATAATGAGCTTGAGTCAGGTTAGGGCACTAGTGATAGATAGAGGATTGCCGTCTCCTTGTTGAAGGAGTGTGATGTTCCATAAGGGCCCCCCTAGATGAGATGATTGAGATAGTGTATGGCCATACCCAGATGACTATGTTCATCTGATCTAATCATGCTCATCATATTGGAGTCACAGGCTTGACACGCTTGTCCAATAAGAACATCCAGTGGCAAGGGACACATGCATGCCTTGTGAATAGATTCACACTTGTGCTGTGGTTTGGGAGTAGTCTTGGAAGACTCTTTCCTTTATATCGGGAGATAGTGATGTGTTGCTAGATACCCCTCACTGATCGTGATAACGTGAGTTATCGTTACCGACATTTAAAGGAAACCCTCAGGGTCGCACAATTGATGATATGGCTTACTTGAGTCAGATCGTGTGGACTGAATTGTTTGGATTCAGTTTAAAGGGATTTAATCTCTGATTGTAAGTGAGATCTGGTCTGATCATGTTTGATTGATTAGGGCTTGAGATCGGTAAGCTTCGATCGAGAGAGATGATGCTAGATCCGTGAGATCAGGAGCATCAGGAGATGAATGGTGAGATCTTGAGCCTTAGGGTTCAATATGGTCTAGACCACATGGCTTGAGCTATTTCGGTTTGGTTCATGAACCAAATGCGATTGGAACATGTTGGCTTGAACCGGTTCACAAAGGTGAATGCTTGGTTCAATGCTAATATGCATTTTGGGTTGGAGTAAGCGCATGGCTTGATGATCATCCATTTATGGAAAGTCATCAAGGCCGGTTTCTCTTGAACGCCAAAACGCATATGCGTTCTTGTCTTCACTTCAACGCCTTGAACTTGGTTGGGCAAGAGGTTGACGAGGAGGTGTGGTTTTGCGTGTGGAGCTCTCGGCCAAAAGGAAATCGTCTCTTCATCCCCTTACACACGCAAGGACCCTTGAAGATTCTTGCTAGCACAAGCATCACAAGGGGTAGGCGATCTTCATCTTGTGTGTGAACTTTTGGAGGAGATCTAAGTTGCTCTCTTCTTCCAAGCCGACCTCCAAGCCTATGGCGTTGGTATGAATCTCCCTCTTGCTTCAATCAATTTATCATAGTTGATTATATGAGCATGTAAGCGATCATATATGATGAAACCCTAGCAAACTTGCATGCGCCCCCTACCTTAGGGTTTCGGCCCCCCTCTTGAAAGGGGTTTTATCCGCTTGCGCTCCCCCTTGAAGGGGACTCTTCAAAATCCTAATCCAATAAGGATTAATTCATGGGCGTAATTAGTTTTGAAATCCAAATCCAATTAGGAGTTATGGATTTAATCTAATTAAGGTAAATTGGAATCCTAATGGGAGAAGGATTCATGCTTGGTGCATGGCTTAATTCCATATATGGAATTTGCGCCAATTGCTTGTATGAATCCTAATGGATTTTAGTTTCCATAGTTGGAAACTACCTTGGACGCATAGGGCTGTTATATTGGCATGTATGGCTTGATCAATTCAAGCAAGAATTCAGCCAAGTATATATTGTAAGTCCTAATAAGAATAGAACTCAAATTCCCTCTCTTGCGAAGGCAAGAAGCTAGATTATTTCCTAACTTGATGTTGCGCCAATTCAAGAGAGGATGTGGCTGATATGTTACGGCAATTCCTTGGAGGAATTGCCCCAAGAGCAAACATGGAAAGTTAAGAGGCGGTTTGGGGTAAGTTGGTTAAAAAAGAAGGGGTGTGCGCCCCTCTCTTTGATGATTATCTCTATACCAAGGCAAGGCAACTTCAATTAGAACTTGCACAAGCATTGGAAACCCTAGCTGCCCTCCTTCCTTGGTGTTGCGCGACTACTCCTCTCCCTCTTCTCTTGTTGGCCAAGAGTCCTCAAGGAGACTTGTTGGTGTGAAGAACAAAGGAGGAAGAAGAAGGAGCTTCCAAGAGGTGATCTTCTCTTCCCGAGGCTAGCACCAAGCGTGGAAGGGAGCAACGTTGAGAAGGTCGACGTGTGGATACTTGTAGAGGATGAGCACTTGATTGTCTTCAACTTGGCTTCATCAACTTGACAAGCAATAGAGGTACAATCCCTAACACATCCTTGTGTTCTCTCTCTCACATGGATCCTTGGTGAAGGAATATGTTTCAGGTGTAATGTGTCTTCCGCTGCGTCCTTAGACTGCAAAATTTTCAATTACACCTGGTATTCCCTAACAGTTGGCCCTAGGCATAACGGTTAGGAATAGACTTGACTAGTTTTTCATATGTGGTGGCCACATGATGGAACTCTAGAGGCATCGTTGAGAGGTTAGGGCTTCATGATTTTTCCAGCCCTTGTTGGACATGAAATGCCTAGATTGTTTCAACAAGGGGAATTGCCAAGTGCAATCGGCCGGCGTGCCCACCTTAAGAAGCATGGGCCACTTTGTGCATCTCATCCCACCCTCATGAGACACGAAGCCACATGAGAAATATGGATCCCATCTCACTAGGAAATCTTGGATTTCCCAATTGACTTTGATTGTTGTCAATTCGATTAAAATAGTGGGAGTCATGATCATTTAATACAAGTCCAGATTAAATGATTCAAAGTAGTACTAATCTGCTTTTCTTGGTTGTTGTAGATCAAATGGCAACAAACAATAGCAGATGGTCACTGCGATCTATCTTGGAAAGGAACAAGTTGGTTGAATCCAACTTATTGGACTGGTATATCAACTTGAGGATTGTCCTCAAGCATGAAAAGAAGTTGTATGTCCTTGAGTAGCCTATTCCTGAATCCCTTCCATGCTCAACCTCAATGGCCGAGACTGATGCTTTTCATAAGCATCAAAAGGATGCATCTGAGGTTATCAATCTATACTAACCAACATGTCACCTAAATTGCAAAGGCGATATAAGGAGAAAAGTGCTTTTGAGATTATTAATGATCTAAAGCAACTTTTTGATGAAATGGTTAGTGATCATACCTCTAAGGCAGTCCATCAATACGATAGCATTCCACAAGGTTTGACTAAAGCGTTGAAAATAAAGTTGAAAAGGATAAGGAAAGATAGGTGCTATAATTGTAGAAAGCCAATCCACTTTAAAGAGGACCTAGTACAACTTCAGAACAGGGTGAAGAGAAGCAAGGCTTCCTATTCTAGCTCAGGTATTTATGTTACCGAAGTCAACCTTTCTACTTCTATGTCATGGGTATTGGATACTACATGCGGAGCTCATATTTGTATAAATATGCAGGGACTCATGAAAAGTAGATCGATGCGGCCTAGAGAGATTGACCTATGAGTTGAAAAAGGGGCATAGGTTGCTGCTATTGCTGTAGGAATTTTGACACTCTCCTTGCCTTCTGGACTTCAGTTAGAGTTAAATAATTCCTATTATGTACCTTCTCAATATTGTATCCATTCCTTGTTTAGCAAGGAAAGGTTTTTAGTTAGAAATAAAGGAGAACTTTTGTTCTTTTTCATTTGCAAATATGTTTTATGGGAAGGGTACTTTATGCAATGGATTATATGTCTTGGACATGGATAACTTTATATGTAACATAAATCATAAAAATGTCAAACTGAGTGGTTTAGTTGGTGTATACATTTGGCATTGTCGCTTCACCCATATAAATAAGAATCATATTCAACAACTCCATGCAAATATATTGTTAGATTCAACCTCCTTGGAGGAGTTTAATACTCGTGAGCCTTGTTTTATTAGGGAAAATGACAAAAGCACCCTTCACCAAGATAGGTGAGAGGGCAGGAGATTTATTAGATCTCATACATAGCGATGTGTGTGGACCATTCAGTAAACAAGCCAGAGGAGGGTACAACTACTTCATCGCATTTACT
Source organism: Costus lasius (assembly GCA_027563935.2). NCBI lineage: Eukaryota > Viridiplantae > Streptophyta > Magnoliopsida > Zingiberales > Costaceae > Costus > Costus lasius. The sequence goes on along the minus strand of CM050446.2, from coordinate 63,741,973 downwards.
AATGACTTCAATAGATATAGTTATGTCTATTTGATGAGACATAAGTTAGAATCCTTTTAGAAATTTAAGGAGTTCAGACATGAAGTAGAGAACCAGCTTGGTAGATATATCAAGACTCTTCGATCAAATCGTAGTGGAAAGTACCTGAGCGGTGAGTTCTTTGACTATCTTAGAGTGTGTGGGATCCTATCCCAACTCACCCCTCCTGGAACACCTCAATGGAATGGTGTGTTTGAGAGGAGAAATCGAACTTTGTTGCACATGGTTCGATCTATGATGAGTCATGCAACTCTACCACCCTCATTCTGGGGTCATGCACGTGAAACAGCATCTCTCATATTGAATAACGTTCCATCTAAGATTGTCTCCAATATTCCATACGAGATATGGGGTGGGAGACGCATGAATATCTCTTTTATCAAAATCTAGGAATGTGAGGCTTATGTCAAACGTGAGGATTCTACCAAGCTAGAACCTAGATCTGATAAATGTGTGTTTGTGGGGTAACCTAAGGAAACTAAGGGATACTACTTCTATGTTCCCACCAAGAACAAAGTCTTTGTGGCTCGAGGTGTTGTCTTTCTAGAGAAGGAATTTCTCATGAAAGAAGTTAGTGGGAGGAAGTTTGACTTGGACAAGGTCCAAGTGCAACCACAAGACACAGAGATGGAACCTGAGCCACCTGCACTGGTTGTTATACCGGAGGCTCAGAGACAGGTCCCGCGTAGGTCTAGGAGGATTCATCATGTACCTGAGAGGTATGGGTCGTTGTCGACTCAACACAATGGGATCTTCATCATTAAGGATGAGCCTAGAACCTATGACGAGGTGGTCGCTGGACCGGACTCTGAGAAATGGCTTAAGGCAATGAGATTAGAGATGGATTCCATGTTGGCTAACCAAGTCTAGGATTTGGTTGAGCTACCTGATGGGGTAAAACCCATAGGGTGTAAATGGGTCTTCAAAAGGAAGACTGACATAGATGGCAGCATAGTTACCTATAAGGGTAGTCTTGTGGCTAAAGGCTTCAGACAGGTCCACGGCGTGGATTATAATGAAACCTTCTTGCCAATTGCCATGTTAAATCCATTCAAATATTGTTTGCTATAGCTGCATATCTTGATTATGAGATATGGCAGATGGATGTTAAGACAACATTCCTTAATGGGAAGCTGGCAGAGGATGTGTATATGACACAGCCTAATGGCTTCATCCATCCTGCAGAGACCAATAAGGTATACAAGCTAAAAAGATTCATTTATATATTAAAGCAAACATCTCGAAGTTGAAATCTTCAGTTTGATGAGTTAGTAAGAGATTACGGCTTTATCAAAAGCGAAGATGATGCCTATCTATGCAGAAAATTCGGTGGGAGCTTGGTGACTTTTTTGGTCTTGTATGTCGACGACATAATGCTCATTGGAAATGATATCCCTAGTCCTCAATCTGTGAAGACATGGTTGGGGAAGTATTTCAAGATGAAGGACTTAGGGGAGGCCACCTATATACTAGGCGTGAGGATCTATAGGGATAGATCCAAGAGGCTTCTGACCCTTAGTCAAAGTATCTGTTGGGAAATCCCGGGAATATTTTATAAATTTTTATATTACAGATTACATACGCAGCAGAAGAATATCCCCGAAACAGGCCAGTCCCAAAAACCCAGTGAAGACCGACTTGTGAGGGGGTCGACACGATGAGATAGAAAGTACCTAGAAGCAAGAAGTGTCAATGCCGTTGCAGATGCCCAAATGTCCACCCTCTACAGTGTAATATCCCAAGTTTTTGAAAAATAATTTTAGAAAATTGAAATTTGAATTTTGGAATTTTTAGGGATTTTCTTAAATTTTTCTGGAATTTTTAAAGGTTTAAAAATTAGTTTTTCTATTAAAAATTTTTTTTTGCGCTCGCGGGGGCTCGAACCCGCGTCACACCGAAAGTAGCTAGCTCAACCAAACCGCTGAGCTAGTTTGCGTTTTTGTATTTAAACCGCGCATGTTTTATTTGGTTCGGATTTTGGTTTGTTTTGGGCGACGAGTTGAATCATCGTCGACTGAGTCGCCGCCGCACCCTTGCTATTTTGACACGTGTCTCGCGTCTATTTTAGAGGGCTTTGGCTCGTTTGGAGGAAAATCGAACCCTAGCCATTCTTCGAGCTTGGACACGTCGTCTGGAGGGAGAAATTAAGCTCGAACCAGTCGCCGGAGTTCGAGCAGCGCCGCCTCAAGTTCTGATCTTCTAGCGCCTCCATCGATACGAGTTTTCCAACCAGGGCTACGATATAGTGTCGTAGCAAGGTATCCACCTTCTCCTGTTGTTTTTGTTAAGTTTCGTTGAGTTTCTAAGTAGTTTAGTGTGTCAACGGCGGCGGCGCCACCGTCGATACAGTCGGCTGTTGCGAGTGCTTCGATGGCCTATCGAAAGCTCATCACGGCCAGCTCTAGTGCTTCTCTTCATCGTCAGAAGCCGTCTGGTCAAGTCTGGAAGTGAACAGACGCTCGACGCACCCTCAAGAGCTCGTCGGCGCAAGCTACGGACGCACGTCTAGCAGCCTTGCACGGCGGCGATCGGGCGACGCGGGCGTGCAGCTGGTTCGGGTTGATTTAGGGTTTGGCCAGTTTATTTGGAAATAAACCCAGTCTGCTGAGTTTTGGAATTGATTTGAACCGGCTCAACAGATTAAGCGGTTCAATTTCAATTTCAGCCCAGCATTGGTTTTCTGGCCAGTTTGTCCCTAATCCGGTTGAATCCTAGCCGGTTCAGATAGGTGTTGGAAAGCTTATGAAATTTACCATCTAATGGTACCCTGTGTGTCCCTAGATTCTTCGTATATTGTGTGTAATGTTGGTTTTAAGTTTCGGTCTGACTTGGTTCAGGGTGAATCTGATCGGTTCACTGCAATTCAGTCTAGTTCAGTGGCTTTTGGGTCCGGTTCACTTGATCCAATGTTGGTCCCCTAAGTTTTGGAACGTTTTCTATCTGTTGGTGGTCTTTGTTTTCACATTTGAATCTTATTTTGTTCGGGAATACCGGGTGTAATTTAAAATTTTTTCAGTCCCAGGACGCAGCGGAAGAATCATTACACCCGAAACATATTCCGGTCCCAAGGATCCATGCGAGAGAGAAGACACAAGGATGTGTTAGAGATGTACCTCTTTTGCTTGTCTAGTTGCCGAAGCCATGTTGAAGATGATCAAGTGCTCGCCCTCTACAAGTATCCATGCGTCGACTCCTTGATCGTTGCTCCCTTCCACGCTTGGTGCTACCCTCGGGAAGAGAATCAAGCCTTCACCTCACTTGTGCCACCTTCAAGAGAACTTGCGCCAAGGAGGGGATAGGGAAGATGCCGCCAAGGACTTCCCTCTTCTTCTTTGCTTGCGCCACCTCCAAGGTGCGCCTATCACCAAGGAACGATGAGGTCTTGTGGCAAGAAGACGCCACCAAGTACAAAGAATCCTTGCGCCAAAGAAGAGAGGAAGAGGAAGAACTTTCGGCTCCAAGGAAGAAGATTGCGCCAAGCCTATGTTGCTCTCGCCCCTTGCACTCCAAGTCTCTCCAAGAGATATGTCACCCCTCCAAGATGTTGTCCACTCGAACAACAACCACAAGAAGGGCGGCAAGGGGTCCTATAAATAGAACAAGAGGCGGTTTGGGGAGGGCCAAGATCTTGCCAAGTGGGCGGCTAGGATGAGAGGGGTTTGTGGTAAGGAAAGTCTCCAAGACTTTACCATAAACTTCATTCAACCTATCCTTATTTGCCCAATAGCCATATTAGCCCAAGACATGCCTTAGAGGCATTCTTTCCATCCAAGGAGAAGGGCTAGGTGCAACATGCAAGAGGTATTCGGCTAGGGTAAGGGTTTGGGTGCATGTAGGGTTTATGAGATAAGGAAAGTCTCCAAGACTTTACCATAAACATCTCCCTACTTCTCATATGCGCCCAAGCTCTTTCCAAAAGAGTCCTCAAGCCATATCATCCCCAACACTTACCATAGAGACAAGATACCATCAAGGGACGAAGGGGGAGGCGCCACTTCCTTCCAAAGGAAGCAATTTATGCCACCCACACCCCATTATGCCCCTAGGCGCCAATGGGGTTGGGTTTCTCCCCATTATACCCTTTTAAGCCAATTCCCTCTTCATGACAACTTATTATTGTGCCTCATTGGATAATGAGCTAGCCCAAACTTCATGGCATGGGTTGATTAAACCATTGGATCCAATCCAATGCAACCCTAATCCAAATGTGACCAATCTAGGTCAATTTCGGGTCAACCTGCCAAAAATGAAGTTTGGCTCCAATAACTTTCTTCCAACTCATCAGGCCCATTGGCGCTGATGAAATCTTCCAAATTGATCCAAGTTATCCAATAACTTGATCATAAGGCTTTTAATTAAAGCAACGTCAAGAGTCTATTGCGGGTGACCCCGTAGGATCCTTATGACGATGGCAATGATGTAAACATCATAAGTAGTGAGGGGTATCTAGCAACACATCACTACTACCCATGTCATAGGACTTAAGTCATTATGGCAACAACTCCTAACAAGCAACGAGGATTCCCATTGCATTATAGATCCCTTTGCCTAAACTGATATCCTGCCATTGGATTAGTCTCAAGTTTATCAATCCAATGCATTGGTCATGACTCAACAAGTGTGGCCACACATTCCTGTCATGCACCAATAAGGTGGGGCGCCCCTAAGTGGATATCATGCTTCCAATAAGGAAGGGGCAAATCCTACTATTGGTCATCCATGTCTCTACATGACTTATGACATGCCCAATGTCAGTCGTTTTGGTCTCCCAATTACGGAGAGACGTAAGACTGTATCAAAGCATACCCATCATCAAATCTAGACATGAATACCTCAAGTCTAAGGATCAATGCAAACCTCTTGCATGTGAGATTGACTTGTTGACTAGACAAGTCAATCCTCACGGTGGATCACTCCAGTGCATCCAATGCACCTGTATGCCTGCGTTACTGTGCCCCGCACTTAACCAGCCCATACACCAGTCTCACATGTACCAAAGCTGTCCCATATCTGCTATGGTACCTTGTCTGGGGATACCTTATGAGAATGGATCCAATCCAAACTCCTGGGACATTATATATGCAACTCAATACATCAACGCAGGTAGAGAAGTCTGCATAATAACGACCATGCCTTTATAGAGAATTATAATTATATCAAAGTACATTTAAACAATGCCCGACCATGTCCAAACATTGGTCTGCAGGGCATAAACACCAACAATCTCCCACTTGCACTAAGACCAAGGGCAACTGATGTTTAGTTAGTTACAATGTCTCTAGTATGACCCATTTAGCTTCCGCTGCGCCAGAGGCTATGTCAGTGGGTTTTTCCATATTGCTATCTGTGTTTATTTTAACAAATTTGATCATCATCCCTATCCATGATCTCTAAGATCAGATGATATGCTGCAGTACATACTTGAGCACTAAGTTCCTTCACTTATGCTATGGCCCCAGTAAGAACTATACTGGACCATCAAGCACTAGGAACTAAATCAAGTTCAAATGAATGAAGCTGCTTCCTTGGCTGCCACAAGAAGCTGCAATGTACTCAGCCTTATTTGTAGAATTTTGCCACTATGGTTTGCATAATGCTCTTTCAGCACACAACACCACAACAAGGCAAAGCGCAAATCCTGGCTATGGTCATAAGACTGGAACGAAGTATCAGTGTACCCTTGTACACAAAATTCTTCCTGTCTATCATAGACTAGACTTCAATCCTTTATACTTCCCAAGTATATATAAGGATTGCTTTCACAGCTATCCAGTGTCAAACACTAGGATCTGATTGAAACTTACTGGCTATGCTCTAAGCATTTGCCACAAATGGTCTTGTGTATATTACTCAAAACATGATCCATCCTATACACCATGTATCAGGATTTTAGACCCATGTTATTACTCTCTAACTGTGTCATAGGACACAAAATCCTCATGAGAGTCAGACCATATCTCTCTGGAAGGTATCAATATTTGGAATCATCCAATATAAACCTCTCTAGAAACTCTTGGATGAACATAGATTGACTAAAGGGCAATGACTTTCTTGGATCTCTATCTATAGATCCTCATGACTAGGATGTAGGCATCACTCCCTATATCATTCTTCTCAAAATACTTCTCAAGCCTCGTCTTCACCATGTGAAGAGTTGAGATGTCATTCCATATAAGGAGAATATCATCAATCTTCTAGAACAAGAACTATTATGGTGCTCCCACTGATCTTCTTGTAAACACAGGCTCTTTTAAACATGCTTGCATAACACCATGCATATCTTTATGGCCTTGATATGAAAACCTTCTGGCTATTTCCTTATAGATATCTTTTCAGACGTCCATGCAAGAAAGGCAGTTTTCATAACAACACGCCATAACTGATTATGCAATTATAACAAGCAGATTCCTAATGGACTTAAAACTCAGCTATTGGTGACAAATTTCATCATTATCCACCCAGTGGATTTGCCTGAAATTTCTGTTCACCAGCTTGCCTTTAAGGTAACAATATTACCTTCCATGTCTATCTTCCTAGAAGATTTATTTACAGCCTGTGGGTATAACCCCTTTGGCGGCTCATCCAAGTCCCAGACTTGATCAGCAGACATGGAGTCCATTTTGGGTTCTCATGGCCCTTAGCCATTTCTTGGAATCTGGTCCACTGACCTCTTCCATTTCCTCATAAGTCTTAGGTTCATCCTTGACAAAAAATTCGTCATGCCCAGTATATCGAATCGATCCAGACTTATGTGGTTCCTGTGTTACTTGAACCTCAGGTTGACTTTCAACCTGTATGTGAGATTTTGCTCTCCATCTGTGTCTAATTATATTGTGGTTGATTCTGGACCTTGTCCCAATCAAATCTACTCCCACTAGCTTCTTTTAAAAGAAATACTTTCTCAAGAGAGACAGCAGTTTGAGCAACAAATATTTTGTTCTCTTTGGGATAGAATTAGCACTCTACAGTGCACCACAAACACATACTTTTGAATCACTGCACATTACATTCCCAATCCCATTGAAGAAATGGGATATTAGCAGTTCGCAACTCAAAAGCTAATTTAGACACTTTCTTATGGAGTGGCAGTACATCTGTTTGCATGGCATCATAGTAGTATATTTGCATGATTATTCAAAGATGGAACCACATCCAATGTGTTCCTCTTTCTTTCTTTGAAATTCACCACACAGTGGTGTTCCAAGTAAGCTGTGAGATAATCCCCACACTCCTTAGGATAGTCATCAAATTTTCCACTAATCACCTTGATCCAATCAAAGTGTTTTAATAGATCCTCGAATTTGACTCAATACTTCATTTCTTGGATTTCTCCAAAGTTCTTAGGTTGGATAAGGCATACCCACACCTGATGAAGCATACAACACCTCTTAGTGCTTGTTTACATGGGACCACATACATTGCTGTGTAATAGATCCAACAAGCCACTTACCCTTCAACCCTTTATGGTGAAGGCAGCATCTGTCACTTTGTTCCTTTGAACAAGGCTTACATTTATCATAATCCTAAAAGGATAATGATCCCAATAGTCCATTGACCTTTGGATGTGACCATTGTTCGATGGTTCAAGAGACAATGCCATAAGAGGATGTTAATTGAATCAATGGATCTGATATTGTGTTACATATAGAGCCACAAACTATTATCAACTGTATCACTTCAATATAACATCTCAGTTATAAAGAAAAATATCATATATTATTTCAAACTGAAATCCTTTCCAAAAGGAATGATGTTCTAATACATAAGCTGATACATAATAGCAAAGTTCTAGATAAAGTCTTCAAGGCAGTGAGATGATATCAACAGCAGCATCCAATGCTCCGTCCTTGACCCGAGAGTCGATCCCATCAAGCCTCATCGTCCTACTTCTTTTGAGCTCCTGCACATGTAAAAGCAGAGATGATGCCTCATCTCGAAGTTGAAATCTTCGGTTTGATGAGTTAGTAAGAGATTACGGCTTTATCAAAAGCGAAGATGATGCCTATCTATGCAGAAAATTCAGTGGGAGCTTGGTGACTTTTTTGGTCTTGTATGTCGACGACATAATGCTCATTGGAAATGATATCCCTAGTCCTCAATCTGTGATGTGGGACCAAAGCAGGACCTTCGGAGGTCCACCCGGGTCCGAAAGAAGCCCTCTCGGTATGGCTATCCTAGCCATTAGATATGGCTTCCTTAGGACCCCTTTTGTTGCTTATTTTGTCTTAGATTAGGGTGCATCATATGGTAGGTTAGATCCACCCTCCAATTACACCATGTAGTTACATGCCTAGGATCCGCCACTTATGTATAGTAGGTTAGTGCATGAAATTGATGTAATAGTATAGGTCAACTCCATTCTTGGAATGCAAGTCAAAATCAGGTCAAGACAACTCCAAGAGATGCCATAGGCCATCAGCCCAACTCATGAAGAAATCAGCCCACCCCAATGGATCAACACCACAAGCACCCCAAATTCCACCATCCTAGTTGGCAGCCATGTGGAGTTGCCTTCATCTCTAATCAAGTCAAGGAGCAGCCTGCTCAATGTCCCTACTTCAGCTCAACATACGCCAGCCATCAAAGTCAAGGAGCAGCTTGAAACAATGTCCACTTCAGTCCATCATGCGCCAGCCACCAAAGTCAAGGAGCAGCCTGCACTTTGCAACAACTTCAGTCCCTTCAAGTGCCAGCCGCCCATGCCAATCTGCAGCCTGCACAAAGTCAGCCATCAGCAGCCTTTTCAGTCCATCCTCATCTCAGCTTTTGAACTCACCAACCTGCTGAAGACTCCAAAGTTCAACCTCCAAGCAACCGCCCATTTGGAAGAAGAAACCAGCAATTGAGTTGTCTACATCAAGCTTGACTTGTGTGACTTGTTTTTGAGCTTAGGAAGGGAGTTAACCGTTGGAGACTCCCCTATATGATGTAACTTCTTGTAAAGCCACCAGCTAGAGTTGAATGAATTTTCAAATTTCAGAAGTGTGTCTTCTAATGGTGTGTGTCACCTAACCCCTCCCCTTCTTCCAACCATTGCCGAGAGTTCCATCCCCCCCCCCTCTTGCTCTTCAACCTTCCACCTCCACTTGCGCTTGTCATGAAGATGGGAGCTCACGCCACTTCCTCCCTTTAGCCTTGAAGAGTCCTCAGCCATGATGAGGAGCTGGACACATCCGAGACTCAAGAAGGTGTCATCAACCCCATGCCAAGATCAAGCCACCACCCTAAGTTAGCTAAGTCTCTCTTCTCCCTTGGCTGATGTTTTCTTGACGTTTTTGAATATTCATCTGCACTCACTAAGGTTTCTTCTCAGGTTGCGCAAGGCCAAGGAGGGCATACAAGTTCATCCCCCCCTTTCCCCCTTAACTAGTTAGTCTCAAAAGTGTTAGCAAGGGAATTTGGAGGCTATCCTCCCCCTTGAATGTTCTTATGTGAATGGCCTCTTAATATTTTTGTCAAACTCACCCACGCATGTGTGGGATGCTGCAATGCTATGTGTGTAAGCTCATAGGGCCCTACTTCGTGAGATTCAACCATTGGACCGGTGAAGAACGGGAAGGTCACCCTTTCTATTCTCAAAGGGTGCAAGGTGAGTTTCTCCCCTAGAGTAGCTTTATTGCTTATGGTAGAACCGCATGCTAGATCTAATTGAGGTTATAGAATCGCATGATAAGCTTTGTCAAATTTCATTTTATCTAGAAGTGCATGCTAGGATAGTTTCGGTTTTCACTACTACTTACTAAAACAAGCTAGTTTCAAACTACGATAGTTCAAGGGGTTTACTAAGTTATACTTATTTAGCAAAACGTTTTCAAAACGCGTTGTTTGAATGTTGCATGCTTGGTGATCCCATCATCTTGGTATCAGAGGTAGGCTCTTAGAGTAGGATTTTATAAGACCAAAACTTTATTTTCCTACTACTAAGGCGATTTTGGACCTAGGTGCTTGAAAGAATTTGATTAACTATATTGTATCACCTTAGGGTCTATCTTCAAAACCTTACTCATTTCGAAAATGGCTACTAGATCCGGTGCCCCCTATGGTCTTAATCAAGCTATTGACCATGAGGTGAGTGCCCTTTCAATTGAGATGGCTTCCCTTAAAGAAACCCTAGCAACCCTTCAACACTCCATAGGTGTTATAGACAATAGGCTTAACACCCTAGAGTCTAACTCTAAGATGGATCCCCAAACTACTAGCCGACCTAATAGTGGATCCCACACAAGGGAACCAAATATTCAAGGATCTCCTTCACACACCCCTAGAGTCAATCATGCTCAACCCGAATGGGAAGGGCCTCATGCCCCACAAGCCCCCTATCATAGACCTAGAGAGTATGATATGCAACGTGCCATCAAGATCAATCCTCCTACTTTTGGTGGATCTCTTAACCCCAAGGAATTCCTAGATTGGGCCACAAAGCTAGATCAATACTTTGATTATAGCCTTATGCACACTGAGAGTAAAGTTAGGTTCACCAAATGCTTACTAGAAGGACCCGCTAGACTCTATTGGACCCATATCGAGAGAACTATAGAAAGGGATGGTAAGCCACCCATTGAGTCTTGGGATGAAATGAAACTCCTACTTAGGCAGAAGTATGTCCCACCTGGTTTCATGCAAAAGCTTAAGGATGAACTTGGTAGTCTCACTCAAGGCTCCTCTACTGTAGAAGCCTATCAAACCAAGCTAGAAGAACTCCTCATTAGGTGTGAAGTCAAGGAAGACCAAGGTATGATCCTAAGTCGGTTCAAGAATGGACTTAGACCTGACATTAAGAGGGCCTTGACCTACTTCCAATTAGATACCCCGGAGATAGCCTATCAAAGAGCCATGGAAGTTGAACAAGAACTTAAGAATAGGAAGGAGACTCTCCCTCCCCGACCCATCTATAGGCCAGCTCCTATGCACTTGCCTTCTAGCTCAAACCCAAAACCAAAAACTGCTCAAACTACTGACAACTCCATCCCCATTTGTTATAACTGTAGGCAGAAGGGACACTTTGCAAAAGAATGCCCTAAGAAGGTCATGGTTTTATCTGAGGAAAACATAGACCCTGAGCCCACCTTTGAGGAAGACCCTGATCAAGAGATTGAGGTCAACGACTATGACAGTAGTGATGATATCTTCAACACCTTAGGGGTAGTTAGGTGTACCCTTGTCAAACCTACCCCCACTGAGGACTGGCGCCGGACCAGTATCTTCCACACCTACACCAAATGCCATGGTCACATGTGCAAGGTGGTCATTGATGGTGGAAGCAGCCTCAATGTTGTCTCCCACATAGCTGCTACAAAACTGAACCTCAAGATGGAACCCCGACCTAGCCCTTACAATATTTCTTGGGTTAACCAAACCAGTGTCCCTGTGACCCATAGGTGCCTCGTACCTATCCAGTTTGGTACATATGAGGACAAGATTTGGTGTGACGTCCTTACTATGGATGTAGCCCAAATCCTCTTAGGACGCCCTTGGTTATATGACATGGATGTTGTCCACTACGGTCGGACCAATACCTATGTCTTTACCCATAAGGATCAAAAGATTAGGTTGAAACCCTCTCTTCCCAAAGAACTTAGAGCCACAACTAGTAAGGGTAAGATAGAGGAACCCAAGAAAGGCCAACCTACCATTCAACTTATAAGGCCTCAAACTTTCACTAAGGAAATTATAGCAGATCAACCCCTTTATACCTTAGTCATCAAAGAAGTCAACCCTGAAGTAGAAGAGAAGCCTTCCCCAGAAGTAGAATCCATACTCCAAGAATTTAGTGAGCTCACTCCAGAGGACCTCCCTGAAGGACTGCCACCTCTTAGGGATATACAACATGCCATAGACCTTGTCCCTGGATCCTCTCTTCCCAACCTACCCCACTATAGGATGAACCCTACCGAGCATGAGGAGCTCAAAAGACAAGTAGATGATTTATTGTGTAAGGGTTACATCAGGGAAAGCCTAAGTCCCTGCGCCGTCCCAGCCCTTCTTACCCCAAAGAAGGATGGCAGTTGGCGCATGTGTATAGATTGCAGAGCTATCAACAAGATTACTATCAAATATAGGTTTCCCATACCTAGACTTGATGACTTGCTAGATATGTTAGTAGGATCCAAATGGTTTTCCAAGCTTGACCTCAGGAGTGGATATCATCAGGTTAGGATTAGAGAAGGGGATGAATGGAAGACCGCCTTCAAAACCAAAGACGGCTTATATGAATGGTTAGTCATGCCTTTCGGGCTAACCAATGCCCCTTCCACTTTTATGAGGCTTATGACCCAAGTGCTTAGACCCTACATAGGGAAGTTCCTAGTTGTATACTTTGATGACATACTTATCTATAGTAAGTCACAAAAGGAGCACCTAGGGCACTTAAGGCAGACTCTAACCCTTCTTAGAGATGAAAAGCTGTATGTCAACCTGAAGAAATGTTCTTTTCTATCTCCCAAAGTTGTCTTTCTAGGGTTTATTGTTTCTGACCTAGGGCTTCAAGCTGATCCATCTAAAGTCCAAGCCATCTTAGACTGGCCAGAGCCCAAGACCCTTACTGAAGTTAGGAGTTTTCATGGCCTTGCTACCTTCTACCGTAGGTTCATACGGAATTTTAGCACCATAGTAGCTCCTATCACCAACTGCATGAAACAAGGGGACTTTACTTGGACTAAGTCTGCCAATAGGGCTTTCACTGAGCTAAAGAGTAGGATGACCTCCGCCCCTGTTTTAAGGTTGCCTGACTTTGGCAAGGTCTTTGAGGTTGATTGTGATGCTTCGGGCATTGGCATAGGTGGGACCCTCAATCAAGAAGGTCACCCTATTGCCTTCTTCAGTGAAAAGCTGAATGAGGCCAAGCAGAAATACTCAACCTACGACAAAGAGTTCTATGCCGTGGTTCAATCTTTGAGGCATTGGCGGCACTACCTTCTCCACCATGAGTTTACCTTAAATAGTGATCACCAAGCCCTGTCTTACCTTAGTGCCCAAAGAAAACTCAATGCTAGACATGCCAAGTGGGTAGAGTATTTACAACAGTACACTTTTGTCTTAAAGCACAAGTCTGGAGTTAACAACAAAGTTGCTGATGCTCTAAGTAGGGTAGTCTTCATTTTGCAAACTATGCATGCTGAACTTGTAGGATTTGAACATATGAAAACTGCTTACCTAGATTGCCCTGATTTTTCTGCTACTTATGCTGATATGACTAGAGATGTTATGAGTCACCCCTTGTACACCCTTCGGGATGGGTATCTCTTCCTTGGGCCAACACTCTGTGTGCCTAAGTCCTCAATCCGGGATTTCCTAGTTTGGGAACTCCATGGAGGAGGGTCTGCTGGGCACCATGGTCGAGAGAAGACCCGTGCCTTGGTCGAGGAACGATTCTTTTGGCCTCAACTCTACCGAGATGTGGCCAAGGTAGTTAGGCATTGTGGAACCTGTCAAGCCACTAAAGTCCAGAAGCATAATTTTGGACTGTACACCCCTCTGCCTATTCCCCAGGCACCGTGGCAGGACATTAGTATGGACTTTGTTCTAGGATTGCCTAGGACTGCTGCTAGGCATGACTCTATTTATGTTGTGGTAGACCGGTTCACAAAAATGGCTCATTTCATACCTTGCACTAAAACTACCGATGCCTCCCACATGGCTAGAATCTTCTTTAGAGACATTGTTAGGTTGCATGGTACCCCTCTCACTATAGTTTCGGATAGAGACACTAGATTTGTTAGTCATTTCTGGAGGACGCTATGGGCTCTATTGGGCACAAAACTGAAGTTCTCGACGGCCTACCATCCCCAAACGGATGGGCAGACCGAAGTGGTCAACAGATCACTTGGGAGCATCCTTAGGAGTCTTGTAGGAGAGCACCCCAGTGATTGGGACAAGCTGTTACCTACAGCTGAGTTTTCCTACAATAGTGTTCCTAACCGGACTACTGGTCTGTCTCCTTTCCAGGCAAACTTAGGATACCAGCCTAACAAGCCCATTGATCTATTTTCAGCCCCTAAACATTGCAAGACTTCTATTTCGGCCCGAGATTATGCTTTCCATGTTTCGCAATTACATCATGAGCTATTCAGTAAGATTCAAGACTCTATTAATCAATATCGTGACAATACTAATAAACATCGCCGAGAGAAGGTATTTTCTGTAGGGGATCAGGTTATGTTGCGGGTCCGCGAGGAACGCATCCAAGGACCAGGCCGCAAGTTGGACGCCAAGGGCATCGGGCCCTTCACTATTCTGAAGAGGGTCAACAATAACGCCTATCTCCTGGACCTACCGCCAGAACTGGGGATATCCTCCACCATCAATGTGGAGGATCTGACACTGTATCATCCGCCTCTCTCTATACAAGAACCAGACACTTGCCACGACTCAGAGATTGAGGCCATACTCGAGGACCAGACCCGACTCACCCCTGATGAGGTACAGCTCTATTACCGCATCAAATTCACTGATGGTGAGGAAGCCTGGCTCCCCGAGGCTGAGCTTGCTAGGTCCGCACCCGAGCTTCTCCAAGGGTACAAAGACAATTCTCCAGAGGAGAATTTCTCCCACCCCGGGAGAGCTGATGTGGGACCAAAGCAGGACCTTCGGAGGTCCACCCGGGTCCGAAAGAAGCCCTCTCGGTATGGCTATCCTAGCCATTAGATATGGCTTCCTTAGGACCCCTTTTGTTGCTTATTTTGTCTTAGATTAGGGTGCATCATATGGTAGGTTAGATCCACCCTCCAATTACACCATGTAGTTACATGCCTAGGATCCGCCACTTATGTATAGTAGGTTAGTGCATGAAATTGATGTAATAGTATAGGTCAACTCCATTCTTGGAATGCAAGTCAAAATCAGGTCAAGACAACTCCAAGAGATGCCATGGGCCATCAGCCCAACTCATGAAGAAATCAGCCCACCCCAATGGATCAACACCACAAGCACCCCAAATTCCACCATCCTAGTAGGCAGCCATGTGGAGTTGCCTTCATCTCTAATCAAGTCAAGGAGCAGCCTGCTCAATGTCCCTACTTCAGCTCAACATACGCCAGCCATCAAAGTCAAGGAGCAGCTTGAAACAATGTCCACTTCAGTCCATCATGCGCCAGCCACCAAAGTCAAGGAGCAGCCTGCACTTTGCAACAACTTCAGTCCCTTCAAGTGCCAGCCGCCCATGCCAATCTGCAGCCTGCACAAAGTCAGCCATCAGCAGCCTTTTCAGTCCATCCTCATCTCAGCTTTTGAACTCACCAACCTGCTGAAGACTCCAAAGTTCAACCTCCAAGCAACCGCCCATTTGGAAGAAGAAACCAGCCCTTGAGTTGTCTACATCAAGCTTGACTTGTGTGACTTGTTTTTGAGCTTAGGAAGGGAGTTAACCGTTGGAGACTCCCCTATATGATGTAACTTCTTGTAAAGCCACCAGCTAGAGTTGAATGAATTTTCAAATTTCAGAAGTGTGTCTTCTAATGGTGTGTGTCACCTAACCCCTCCCCTTCTTCCAACCATTGCCGAGAGTTCCATCCCCCCCCCCCCTCTTGCTCTTCAACCTTCCACCTCCACTTGCGCTTGTCATGAAGATGGGAGCTCACGCCACTTCCTCCCTTTAGCCTTGAAGAGTCCTCTGCCATGATGAGGAGCTGGACACATCCGAGACTCAAGAAGGTGTCATCAACCCCATGCCAAGATCAAGCCACCACCCTAAGTTAGCTAAGTCTCTCTTCTCCCTTGGCTGATGTTTTCTTGACGTTTCTGAATATTCATCTGCACTCACTAAGGTTTCTTCTCAGGTTGCGCAAGGCCAAGGAGGGCATACAAGTTCATCCCCCCCTTTCCCCCTTAACTAGTTAGTCTCAAAAGTGTTAGCAAGGGAATTTGGAGGCTATCCTCCCCCTTGAATGTTCTTATGTGAATGGCCTCTTAATATTTTTGTCAAACTCACCCACGCATGTGTGGGATGCTGCAATGCTATGTGTGTAAGCTCATAGGGCCCTACTTCGTGAGATTCAACCATTGGACCGGTGAAGAACGGGAAGGTCACCCTTTCTATTCTCAAAGGGTGCAAGGTGAGTTTCTCCCCTAGAGTAGCTTTATTGCTTATGGTAGAACCGCATGCTAGATCTAATTGAGGTTATAGAATCGCATGATAAGCTTTGTCAAATTTCATTTTATCTAGAAGTGCATGCTAGGATAGTTTCGGTTTTCACTACTACTTACTAAAACAAGCTAGTTTCAAACTACGATAGTTCAAGGGGTTTACTAAGTTATACTTATTTAGCAAAACGTTTTCAAAACGCGTTGTTTGAATGTTGCATGCTTGGTGATCCCATCAATCTGTGAAGACATGGTTGGGGAAGTATTTCAAGATGAAGGACTTAGGGGAGGCCACCTATATACTAGGCGTGAGGATCTATAGGGATAGATCCAAGAGGCTTCTGACCCTTAGTCAAAGTATCTGTTAGGAAATCCCGGGGATATTTTATAAATTTTTATATTACAGATTACATACGCAGCAGAAGAATATCCCCGAAACAGGCCAGTCCCAAAAACCAAGTGAAGACCGACTTGCGAGGGGGTCGACACGATGAGATAGAAAGTACCTAGAAGCAAGAAGTGTCGATGCCATTGTAGACGCCCAAATGTGCACCCTCTGCAGTGTAATATCCCATGTTTTTGAAAAATAATTTTAGAAAATTGAAATTTGAATTTTGGAATTTTTAGGGATTTTCTTGAATTTTTCTGGAATTTTTAAATGTTTAAAAATTAGTTTTTCTATTAAGAATTTTTATTTGTGCTCACGGGGGCTCGAACCTGCGTCACACCGGAAGTAGCTGGCTCAGCCAAACCGCTGAGCTAGTTTGCATTTTTATATTTAAACCGCGCATGTTTTATTTGGTTCGGATTTTGGTTTGTTTTGGGCGACGAGTGGAATCATCATCGACTGAGTCGCCGCCGCACCCTTGCTATTTTGACACGTGTCTCGCGTCTATTTTAGAGGGCTTTGGCTCGTTTGGAGGAAAATCGAACCCTAGCCATTCTTCGACCTTGGACACGTCGTCTGGAGGGAGAAATTAGGCTCGAACCAGTCCCCGGAGTTCGAGCAGCGCCACCTCAAGTTCTGATCTTCTAGCGCCTCCATCGATACGAGTTTTCCAACCAGGGCTACGATATAGTGTCGTAGCAAGGTATCCACCTTCTCCTCATGTTTTTGTTAAGTTTCGTTGAGTTTCTAAGTAGTTTAGTGTGTCAACGGCGGCGGCACCACCGTCAATACAGTCGGCTGTTGCGAGTGCTTCGATGGCCTATCGAAAGCTCATCACGGCCAGCTCTAGTGCTTCTCTTCATCGTCAGAAGCTGTCTGGTCAAGTCTGGAAGTGATCAGACGCTCGACGTACCCTCAAGAGCTCGTCGGCGCAAGCTACGGACGCACATCTAGTAGCCTTGCACGGCGGCGATCGGGCGACGCGGGCGTGCAGCTGGTTCGGGTTGATTTAGGGTTTGGCCGGTTTATTTGGAAATAAACCCAGTCTGCTGAGTTTTGGAATTGATTTGAACCGGCTCAACAGATTGAGCGGTTCAATTTCAATTTCGGCCCAGCATTGGTTTTCTGTCCAGTTTGGCCCTAATCCGGTTGAATCCTAGCCGGTTCAGGTAGATGTTGGAAAGCTTATGAAATTTACCATCTAATGGTATCCTGTGTGTCCCTAGATTCTTCGTATATTGTGTGTAATGTTGGTTTTAAGTTTCGGTCTGACTTGGTTCAAGGTGAATCTGATCGGTTCACTGCAATTCAGTCTGGTTTAGTGGCTTTTGGGTCCGGTTCACTGGATCCAATGTTGGTTCCCTAAGTTTTGGGACGTTTTCTATCTGTTGGTGGTCTCTGTTTTCACATTTGAATCTTATTTGATGAAGTTCATATATAAATCTATGTTTCAGAGCGGTTGATCCAGTGTTTGACTTGCTTCGTTTGATAATAAGTTTTCTTGGATTTTCATAGGTAAGACGTCAAACCAGATTTATGTAAATAAAAGTTTATTATCTTTATTGCCGTTGACTCAAATAGTATAGTTCCTATACATACCAAAGATTTGCCCATTTTATTGTTGTTATACAGTCATGTATGTTTCAAGCAAAGTAATGCTTTTAGTATCCACATTGTGGACAGCATAACTATACCGCAAGCTTTCTAGTATCCATGTGTGTGGACAGTTGTATGTTTATTGAGCACATACCCAGTAGTATCCACTCTGTGGACAGATCGGGGTCCCAAGTTAGCATGCACTGGGATTCGTGACGCATGGTAGCGTGTGTGTTCACCATGTAAGGTGAATGATTCACCTTATCATGCATATTCGGGGTGATGACCCCACCAGCCAATAGGTATTGCTCATAGTTGTTTCCTTGCATGTTAGTAGCTCCTGTAGTTGATCATAGTTTTTAGTTTACAGCTTTTGGTTTATTGTTCCAGTTTCCAGTTTTTAGTTTCAGTTTCTAGTTTACAATTCCAATTCAGTTCCAGCTTTCAGTGTATAGTTACCAGCTTTCAGTTTACAGTTTTCAGCATTCAGTTGTTACAGTTATATTGTTCATGCTTTTTGCCAGTTTCCCTCCTTTGAATCTAAGGGACTACCCTTTCTTCTGGGGAGAGACTTACTCAGCAATTTTTTGCTGAGTCTGGTTGTTATTGCAGGTACTGGTCTGGACTAAGGAAATCAAGGCATGGATTTAAAGTATTGCTTGATGGCTTATTCTTAAAGAATTGTGATTCTTATGTTAAAAGAGATCTGAGTGTTGTCAAAGTGTACCCTGATGTAAAGTCGTGAAAAGAGAATTCTTGTAGCAAATAGACTTATATTGTTGTTCCTATATGCTATAGTAATAATAGGTTCTTTTATTCTAGTCTTAGAATCAGGGTGTAACACTGCAGTCTCGTACACACGGATGCCTTAAGTCCTCTTCTTCCACACCTAGTGCTAGCCTCGGGAAGAAGATCCAAGCCTTATGTGTCCTTCTACAACACTTGCGCCAACCTTGAAGAAGGTATGCACCAAGAGGAAGACGAGAAGGTGTGATGCCGCGAAGCTTCATGTCTCCTTGCACCAAGAAGAGATGAAGAAGAAGATGACTTGCGGCTACGGAAGAGATGTGCCAACAATTGCTTCCTCTCGTCCCTCACCCTTTTGCTCACGCCAATTACTTGTTCACTTTGCCTCTCGTATGCATGCTAATATATAGATGCAAGAGAGGGGCGACAACACAAGGGGTGGGCGCAACTATCATGAGGGAGTATGTGGCTAGGGTATGAGACGGGACGTAATTAGGGTTAGGGTTAAGGAAATTCTCCGAGAGCTTTCCATAAATCCTTTCCACTTAGCCATATGCGCCCAAGACTTTCCTAAGAAGTCCTCCAAGCCATATCAGCCCGAAGACTTGCCATATAGGCAAGCATAGGTTTCTCTGACGTTGGTAGTGATGACCTAAGGTCGTCACAAGCCGTGAGTGGCACCTAACAGTGCATCGCTGCTACCCAAGTCATCGGAATGGATATCGACATCGACATCCCCATCATCGCAACTAGGTATAGATGCATTACAGTCTCTTTGCCGAATTGATATCCGATTGGACGTGTGTCATTACTTGTTTTCACCCAATCTCATGGTCATGACTAAATCAGGTCTTCACCTGGGTATGGCCATACACTTTCAATCATAGAACCATAGTGGAGCTCCATGGACATCAAGCTTCCTTCAGGAAGGGGCAAATCCTCTATCTGTATATTGACCTTCTCATATGGGTCATGACATGCTCAATGACAACCGTTATTACCTCCCAACTACGGCGAGGTGTTAGGTTGTATCAAAGCATGTCACTAACTATATAGAATAGTCAATGACCTCAAGTCAAGGGATCAAAGCATCTCCTGTCACTTGTGAGGATGACTTATGACACCAAGTCATTGCCTCACAGTGGGTCAGTCCAGCATATCAACCACTGATATACACATATGTCTGCGTTAGCACCTCGTGCCTAACTAGCCCACATATTAGTCTCACATGTACCAGAGTTGTCCCATATCTGCTTAGGCACTTGACTGGGGACTATAGTTTCAGCATAGATCCAATATATCTCCAGGGACATTATCATGTAAGTACACAATCGCATATGCAAACAAACAATGATAACGACAATGCTAGAATGATATATAAGAAATATCAATGTCAAGTAGTACAAAGATGGACCAAAACTAGGTCTCAAGGCATATACACTAACAGTATCTGATGTAGGTGCGGATCACTCACAAAATAGGGGTTCATGCAAACAATGCTTTGAGAAAATATTTTTGTATTTTTAGAGTAAAAACCAAAATTACTTCTAACGGGGTTGAAAAATATTTTTGTATTTAATAAGTAGAGAAAACCGAAACTAGGTTAACTTACACTACTTGCAAGAAAATAAGGACTTGAAATAAAAGTTGGAAATAAACCCTCACCTTGGACCCCTTGAGAATAGAAGGGGTCACCGTCCCGTTCTTCACTGGTCCAATGGTTGATGGCAACGAAGTAGGGCCCTATGAGCTTACACACATGCAAGCATCCAAAGCCCACACATGCGTGGGTGAGTTTTAAAATGAGGTTTAAACGTCCAACAACAATAAAGGGTCAAGAGGGGAGTTAGGCTCCCAAATTCTCTTGCTAACAAGTATTTGCCCTCTTTCCTTGTTGGTTTGGATGGATTCATGGCTTTGTTCAATGAATCCCTTTGAATTTCGAAATCCTTCCTTCAAAGGCTTGGTCGCTTAGAAGACTTCCTTGCTTGGCCTCCACAAATTGTGGATCTTGATTGATGGCACATTGATGCCTTGATTCAAATGGCATTTCTTGCATTTGAATCCTCCTCCATAGGTGGCGCCTTGGCTTGATTTGGAAGGGGAAGTTGCATTGATTACAAGCATCTTCAAGTTGAGGTCTTGTGATGTAGGACAGGGCAGGGGGGTCTAAAGCATTCAAACAACGATTTTCAAAATCGGTTTTGATAATATGTAGTTAGTCAGGAAAACCGATATTAACTAATGAGATTTGAAAGCTAATTTTTTTTGTATTTTATATAATAAGGGAAAACCGAAATTAAACTAGAAAGCTATAAAGGAAATGAAACTAGAAAGCTATAAATGCCTGAAATAAACTTACAGTGCAGCACTTGAGAATTGAAGGACTGTGCTTCCCGTTCTTCACCGGTCCTACTCTGATGGAAGGTGTAGAGGTGGAGCTTACAAGCAAACACAAATAGATCCGTACAAGCCACGGATTTTAATACAAATGAAGGACCAAGGGGGAGGTTAAGCCTCACAAGTTCCCTTGCTAACCCTAGTTTTAACTAAGGAGAAGAGGGGGAGAAGGGAGAAGGAGGGATACGCCCCTTCTAGATCCACTCCTTGCGCAAGCTTCAAGATCAAATAAGTTCAGATTAGTGTAGGAGAATGCTCTTGAAACAAAGTGAAGGGTATAGGGAAAAGAACTTAGCAGATTGGAAGGAAGATCCCTTGTTGGCGAGTGTTGAGGAGTCCATCATCCAACCTTACTTCAATCCAAAGAAGAGGAGGGTTCCTTGTGGTTGCGCACATGAGAGGGATTGATTCCTCCTTAGAACTTCGGTGGAAGAGTTGAGAGGGGAGGAAGGCTCGGCCTTGGAAGAAAAGCCTAAAACTAGAAGCGACACTAAAGATTACCTAGGAAACTAGTAGACAAATCTTATTTCATCCAAAGCTAACGATTACATGGGAGAGGGTACATCTTATAGGCGAGGGAGGGGCAAGGATAAGATGGACATTTAATCCCTTGCGCCTCTTACATAGATGGACAGAAATTCAAAAATTCAACACAATAAAGGGGGGGCGCAAAAACTCTTGAAACTTTTCCTAACATGATGAACTTCTTTTGGTAAACCTTGAATGCATTATGGCTGGTGGTGAAGTGTCTTTCCTTTCTTGATTGATGGCGTTGCTGGGTGTAGGCGATGATATTATCTCTTCCTTGCTTGCGCATCAAGGAATCTGAATTTCAAAACATTTTCAAAGGTGTTTGAGCGGCAACCAAAGATAGAAACCTTCATTAATTGCTTCCCTATAATTGTGGATCTTGATTGTTGACCGAATCCCTTGATTGTTTGAGTGGGCGCATTTCTTTGGAGTCGATTGGATGAGGTGGCTGATTTGCTTCAATGAGAAGGTGCCCAACAAATATAGGAACCAAGTTGGCAAGTGAGCTTCTTAAGACTTTGAGTTTGAACTTGAGTTGAAGTCTCCTTCCTTTCTTGAGCTGAGTTTGTTGAGTGGACTTGGACTGACCCTTGAGCTGAACTTGAGTTGATCCCTTGCTTGAAAAACCTGCCAAAAGTCCTAATGCAAGCACTACCCTACTATGATGCAAGAGTACATAAGAGCTACATGCGTTACAATGCACAACCTACTACAAGTGGACTTGCCATAAATGACTACATGATGCATGGCTTTATTAAAAGTAAATTACCCTAAATGCAATGCAAGAAAAGGGGACTCTAAGGGAACCCATATCGAAGAGGTTTCCTACGAGCCCGATCAGAACTCCTCAGAGTAGGGCTACTGCCTCCATCATCTTGAGTTGAAGTGGTTGAAGTGCCTCTTTCCATAATTTGAGCTCCACTTGATGAGTAGCTTGACTTGAGCTCTTTAGTGTCTCTTTGAGCTAACCCTAACCTGCCATGTTAGTTGCAAATGCAAATATACTATCCTAGCATGCAATGCATAACCTAAAGAGAACTACATTGTGCAATGCATACCACTCCTAAGTAGGAGTTCATCAAACCTAGTTGTGTAGTCTATGACGGTTAGGCTTCCTTAAACTAGAGCTATAGTTTGATCAACTATCTTTTTTTGGGAGAAAAGTGGGACATACTTTTCTCTAAGCCTTTCTCGCATCACATCCCATCTATCAATTGGAGGGTGTCCAAACATCTCTAGGTTTCTCTCTACACTAGTCCAGTATAACCTAGTTGTGCCTTCTAAGAGACAATGGGTGAACCTAACCTTAGAATGATCAGGCATCATACTCCAGTCGGAGTATCGTTCAAGCTTCTCAACCCAATCTAAGAACTCTCTAGGGTCAAGGGAACCACTAAAAGTTGGGGGTGTGAGTTTGATGTTGCGGTGCACATCATCCTCCCTAGGTCTTTGGTAGGTTTGAGCAGGTGGCTCTTCCCATTTAGGTTCTTGGTTTCCCCTAGGAAAATTCCTATTGTTTTGAGTGTGTTGTCCTATGATGGGTTCACTTGAGGGTCGACTAGCGGGTCTATCATCTCTAGAGTTTCTTGGTTTGGACGGCTAGCTTTAAGATCCCTAATTTCATCGCGGAGGCTGGTTATCATGTTAAACATCATTTCCATCATATCCATGTCATTAGGGTCAGAGTTGTTATTGTAATTTGCACCGGACCTAGTAGTCATGGTAGAAAATAGTTTTGAAAGATAGTAGTTTTGAAAAATAAGGCTCCTAAAGGTGATGATATATTATAGCCTTTTATGAGATCAACTTCTTTCAAACACCTAGGTCCAAGAAAGTCTTAGAATTTGAAAATTAGTTTTAGGCTAAAAATCTATTATAAGAAGGGTGCTCTGATACCAAACTAATGTAGGTGGGGATCACTCACAAAATAGGGGTTCATGCAAACAACGCTTTGAGAAAATATTTTTGTATTTTTAGAATAAAAACCGAAATTACTTCTAATGGGGTTGGAAAATATTTTTGTATTTTATAAGCAGAGAAAACCAAAACTTGTTTAACTTACACTACTTGCAAGAAAATAAGGACTTGAAATAAAAGTTGGAAATAAACACTCACCTTGGACCCCTTGAGAATAGAAGGG
This sequence comes from Costus lasius, assembly GCA_027563935.2. Lineage (NCBI taxonomy): Eukaryota > Viridiplantae > Streptophyta > Magnoliopsida > Zingiberales > Costaceae > Costus > Costus lasius. The sequence goes on along the minus strand of CM050446.2, from coordinate 63,718,055 downwards.
GTCACCGTCCCATTCTTCACCGGTCCAATGGTTGATGGCAACGAAGTAGGGCCCTATGAGCTTACACACATGCAAGCATCCAAAGCCCACACATGCGTGGGTGAGTTTTAAAATGAGGTTTAAACATCCAACAACAATAAAGGGTCAAAAGGGGAGTTAGGCTCCCAAATTCTCTTGCTAACAAGTATTTGGACTATCTAAGTTAAAGGGGGGTGGAGGAGAAATCTTGCACGAAGTAGAAGTCCTTCAATCCTTGCACCAACCTTCAATAACAAATCAAATTAGTGTAGGAAAGAGTTCAAAATGCTAAGAAGAGGAAGGGTGAAAGAACTTAGCCGTTGGTTGCCTTCAAAGGATGAGTTCTTCATGATGCCGAAACTTGTTGGAGTTTCAATGTCACTTCTAGGTCTTGGCGGGAGCAAGAAGCAAAGATCCCTTGGATGTGCGCAAGTTGTTGTCAAGGATGCCTTCAAGGATTGGTTGTGATAGATTAAAGAAGAGAGGAAGGGAAAGGGCTCGGCCCTTTAGAAGAGGGGGAGATAGAAACTCTTTGGCGACACAAGCACCATTGCAAACGCAATTTCTTTTCAACTAGGCAACTACTCGACAAAAGAAAAGGGATTACAACTTATAGGCTTATTCGTCCATGGGCAAGGGTGACATTTTACCCTTGGCGCAAATTGCAAAACATATAAAGAAAAATTCAGCATTAATGTCTTGATTGGATCCTTCCTTTAGAGGCTGAATTTTGAATTTGATTCTCTTGTTGTTTCGGTGGAGCTTCTATGTGGCTAAAATTCCTTTGCCCTCTTTCCTTGTTGGTTTCGATGGATTCATGGCTTGGTTCAATGAATCCCTTTGAATTTCAAAATCCTTCCTTGCTTGGCCTCCACAAATTGTGGATCTTGATTGATGGCGCATTGATGGCTTGACTCAAATGGAATGTTGTGGGCTGGTCCTTTCTTGCATTCAAATCCTCCTCCATAGGTGGCGCCTTGGCTTGATTTGGAAGGGGAAGTTGCATTGATTACAAGCATCTTCAAGTTGAGGTCTTGAGTTGAAGTGGTTGAAGTGCCTCTTTCCATAATTGGAGCTCCACTTGATGAGTAGCTTGACTTGAGCTCTTTAGTGTCTCTTTGAGCTAACCCTAACCTACCATGTTAGTTGCAAATGCAAATATACTATCCTAGCATGCAATGCATAACCTAAAGAGAACTACATGGTGCACTAGAAGTAAAATTTATTCAACCAAAGCAAATTGCAAGTATGGAAAGTGCAAATAAAGAAATATGCAAGTAAGGGAAAAAATGCAACAAGAGGGCCTAGGAGGGGAAGCCATTTTTGGAGGGCTTCTTCCTAGTCCTATGCAACTTATGTGGGGCAGGCGTTGGTCCTCCATCAGTATCTACATTGATAAGGTCCTGGAGAGGTTCAACTTGGAGCAATCCAAGAAGGGATACCTTCCAGTAAGACATGACCTTATTCTCTCAAAGTGCCAGTGTCCCATCACACAGGCTGAGAGGGATGACATGAGTCAAATACCCAATGCTTTGGTAGTAGGTTTGGTCATGTATGCGATGTTGAGTACTAGACTAGATGTGGCTTATGCTGTAAGCGTAACCAGCCGAAACCAATCCAATCCAGGTTTGCAGCACTAGGTGGTTGTAAAGAACATCCTTAAGTATCTAAAAAGAACTAAGGATTTATTCTTGCTCTATGGGGGACAGGAAGAGCTCAGTGTTCAGGGCTACACTGATGCATCGTTCCAGTCAGACCCTGATGACTTCAGATCATAAGCAAGCTATGTGTTCAATTTAAATGGATGCGCCGTATGCTGGAAAAGCTTCAAGCAAACCACCATAGCTGATTCTACAACTGACGCTGAGTATGTCACCGCTTCTGAGGTAGCCAAAGAAGCTATTTCTATCAAAAAGTTCATTTCTGAGCTTCAAGTGGTTCCAACTGCTGTGGATCCGATTGAGCTCTATTGTGACAACAATGGAGCAATTGCACAGGCAAAGGAACCACAGTCTCATCAAAAGTCAAAACACATACTCAAGAGATTTCACCTGATCAGAGAGATCATTGACAAAGGTGATGTCAAGATTAGCAAAGTTGACACCGACAACAAATATAGCAGACCCACTGACCAAGGCTTTGGCACAGTAGAAGAATAATGGTCATGCTAGGGATATGGGGTTGAGATTTCTCAACAACTAGGTCTAAGTGCAAGTGGGAGATTGTTGGTGTATATGCCCTTAGAACCAGTTGTTGGTCTATGTTATGTACTATTTGACATTGATATCTTATATATATTATTCTGGCATTATCATTATTTTGCTTTGTTTACATATGCAATTCTGTTCTTACATAATAATATCCCTGAAGACTGATTGTATCTGTGCTTAAACTCTATCCACAATCAAGTACCTTATTAGTTATAGGATAGCTCTGGTACATGTGAGTCTGGTATATGGGCTGGTTAGGCACGAGGTGCTAATGCAGACATATGGGTATATCAGTGGTGGATATATTAGATCAACCCGCTGTGAGGCTCTAACTTAGTGTTATGAGTTAACCTCACAAGTGATAGGAGATGCATTGATCCTTTGACTTGTGGTCATTGACTCTTCCATATGGTTAGGGACGTGCTTTGATACAACCTAACACCTCACCGTAGTTGGGAGGTCATAACGGTTGTCATTGAGTATGTCATGACCCATATAAGAAGATCAATGGATAGATATAGGATTTACACCTTCATAAGGGAAGCTTGATATCCATAGGGCCCCCCTATGGTTCTATGACTAAAAGTGTATGGCCATACCTAGGTGAGAACCTGATTTAGTCATGACCATGAGATTGGGTGAAGATAAGTGATAACACACTTGTCCAATCAGATATCAATTTGGCAAAGGGACTATAATACTTTGGTACCTTGTTGTGATGATGGGGATGGCGATGTCCATATCCATTCCAAAGACTTGGGTAGCAGTGATGCACTGCTAGGTGCCACTCACTACTTGTGATGATATAAGTTCATCACTGCCAACGTCAGAAAAACCTACAAGCTCACACACCTTGATACTTGAGTTTTCGTATTGATCGAATAGCCTTCGGATCGACTTAGTTCATAATTCGAATCTATTTCGGAGATTTCATCAGCGCCAATAGGCCTGATGAGATGGAAGAAGCTTATTGGAACCAAACTTTATTTTTGGCATATTGACCAAAAATTAACCATGGTTAGCCTCATTTGACCTTGGGTTACATTGGATTGGATCCAATGACATGGTTAACATGGATAATGAAGTTTGGGCTAGGCCCATTACCCAATGGGGCTTGATAATAAGTTGTAATGAAGAGATAAGTTGGCCAAAGGGTATAATGGGGAAGAATTAATGGCATAGGCGTATGAAGAGTTCTAGTTGGACTAGGATTGACACCTATGGCCATGATTAGTATCTTCTAAGTGATTGATTGAGATTGGATTTGATTTAATAACTCGAGATATTAATTGGATTGTGATAGGCGCATATGGGCTGATTATTAATGTAATTAGAGTCATAATTGGATTAAGACTTTCGCCCAAGACATATTAGGCAATCTATCATGATGCTTTTACTAGGTCTTATTGCATGCATGGAATAATTGCCTCATATGGCATGGATTGGGCACTTATGGCATGGGCTTACTTAGGCATGGCTTAGGTACATATGGGATTAAGGATTTGATTGAAATAATTAATTGAATAATTCCCTTAATCCAAGCCCTAAACACCTATACATTCCAATTAAACCAAACTGCCTCTTGCTCTTATAAAAGAGACCCTAGCCGACCCCTTTGATTGCACAATCTCTTGGAGGCATGGACATCAAAGGGGGCGCAAGCTTAGGAGCTCTTCTTCCATCAAAGGCCGCAAGCACCCTTCCACTTCTTCCCTTGGCGCAAGTGAAGTAAGGCTTGGCGGCATCCTTTCCTTCTTCTTCCTCTTCGCACATCCTCCTCCTTGTGGGTGGCGCAAGTGATCCAGAAGGACTTCTTTAGCGTGGATCTTCTTTCTGAGCCTAGCACTGGGCATGGAAGAACAGAACTCAAGCATTGCTTGTGTGCGAGACTGCAGATGGTGAACACTTGGGTGTTGGGAAACCCTGGGGATATTTACAAATTTTATCAATCAATACATACATACAGCGGAAGCATATCCCCGAAATACGCCGGTCCCAAAAACTCAATGAAGATCGTCTTGCGAGGAGGTCGACACGATGAGAGGAGAAAGTACCTAGAGCAAGTGCAAGTCGATGTCGAGGTAGGCACCCAAGTGTGCACCCTCTACAGTCTCACACATACGGGTGCCTCGAGTTTTCTTCTTCCACGCCCGGTGCTAGCCTCGAGAAGAAGATCCAAGTCTTAGACTCCTCCTTTGATCACTTGCGCCACCTTCAAGAGAAGTTGCGCCAAGGTGAAATGAGAGGTAGATCAAGCCGCCAAGAGTTTCCACCAACTTGCGCCAAGAGGAGAAGATGGAGAAGACTTGCAGCTAGGAAGAAGGAGGAAGAGGATGCACCACTAGATCCCTTGCTCTCGCCCTTTGATTGCTCATGCCAAGTGGTGGATGTTGCTCTCGCATATGATGAAGACACACGCTACAAAGGGGCGGTAATAGAGTCATATAGGAGCAAAACACTTGAAGAGATTCGGCTAGGGTTTGTGGAGGCAATTAGGGTTGAGTGATAAGGAAAAACTCCAAGGCTATTCCATAATCACCTTCCTATTAGCCATATGCACCAAAGACCTTCCAATGAGGTTCTTCTAGCCATATCAGCCCCAAGACTTGCCATAGAGGCAAGCATACCATCCAACGAACAAAGGGGAAGGCGCCAATTGCTTCTTTATGAAGCAAATTGTGCCAACACTTACCCATTATACCCATAGGCGCCTAATGAGGTTAATTTCTTCCAATTATACCCTTTAGTCCTCTTATCTCTTCATGACAACTTGTTATTGGGCCTCATTAGGCAATGAGCTAGCCCAAACTTCATTGCACAAGTTGATTAAGCCATTGGATCCAATCCAATGCAACCCTAACTCAAATGTCACCAACCATGGTCAAATTCGAGTCAACTTGCCAAAAATGAAGTTTGGCTCAAATAACTCTCTTCCATCTCATCAAGCCCATTGACGCTGATGAAATCTTCCAAATAGATCTGATCTATCTAATAATTCGATCATAAGGCTTCTAGATCAATACGAGAACTCGAGTATCAAGGTGTACGACCCTGTAGGTTCCTCTAACGTTCGTAGTGCTGACCTACGGTCATCACAAGTAGTGAGTGGCACCTAGCAGTGCATCGCTACTACCCAAGTCATCGGAATGGATATCGACATTGACATCCCTATCATCACAACTAAGTACAGATATATTACAGTCTCTTTACCAAACTGATATCCGATTGGACAAGTGTGTCACCACTTGTTTTTACCCAATCTCATGGTCATGACTAAGTCAGGTTCTGTTGGTGTATATGCCCTAGGACCTAGTTTTGGTCCATCTTTGTACTACTTAACTCTGATATTCATATATCTTTCTGGCATTGTCGTTATCATTGTTTGTCTACACCTGCGATTGTGTACTTACATGATAATGTCCCTGGAGACAGATTGGATCTGTGCTCAAATAATTGTCCCCAGTCGATGTACCTGAGTGGATATGGGACAGCTCTGGTACTTGAGAGACTGGTATGTGGGCTGGTTAGGCACGTGGTGCTAACGCAGACACATGGGTATATCATTGGAGGATATACTGGATAGACCCGCTATGAGGCTATGACTTGGTGTCATGAGTTATCCTCATAAGTGACAGGAGATGCATTAATCCCTTGACTTGAGGTCATTGATTATTCTATATGGTTAGGGACTTGCTTTGATACAACCTAACACCTCGCCGTAGTTGGGAGGTCATAACGGTTGTCATTGAGCATGTCACGACCCATATGAGAAGGTCAATGGACAGACATAGGATTTGCCCCTTCCTTAGGGAAGCATGATATCCATGGAGCTCCTCTATGGTTCTATGACTGAGAGTGTATGGCCATACCCAGGTGAGAACCTGTTTTAGTCATAGCCATGTGATTGGATGAAAACAAGTGGTGACACACTTGTCCAATCGGATATCAGTCCGGCAAAGAGACTGTAATGCATCTGTACCTAGTTGCGATGATGGGGATGTCGATGTCGATATCCATTCCAACGACCTGGGTAGCAGCGATGTAGGACCCCTTTCAAGAGGGGGGCGAAACCCTATTGGTGGCGCATGTATAAATTTCGCATGGAAGCTAGGGTTTCAAGAGATCTTAATATCGCATATGATCAACTTTCACACATTAGAAATAACAAGAGAAGGATCCATACCATCGCCATCTCTTGGATGGTGTCTTGGAAGGAGAGAGCAAGAGAGATCTCCTCCAAAAGTGACGCACACAATTGATGTCGCCTACTTTTCTTTGGTGCTCCTTGTGCTAGCAAGGCTCCAAGAAGTGCTTGTCGAATGGAAGGGAAGGAGACCTTCTTTGCTTGGCGATTTCTTGCTCCTTCTTTCGTCCACCTTCACTACGCAAGATGAATGCTTGAGGCGATGAGAGAGCGAGATGCGAGCAAGAGTGTAACGCAACTCATGAACGTGGAGGCGTTTTTCTATCTTGGAAACGCATCTTCCAAAAATAGCAAAACCATAAGTTCATGCGTTCATGCGATCATGAACAAACCGCATTTACCTCTTCTCTTTGAACCATGCGCTCAACCCATGAGCCGGTTCAATTTTATTTGGCTCAATGACCAAATAAACCAAGCGACTTAGCCTAGATCACAATTGAACCCCTAAGGTTCATGATCTGACCGTTGATCTCTTGATGCTTCTGATCTCACCGATCTAGCATCTATTCTCTCAATCGAAGCTTACCGATCTGAAGCCCTAATCAATCAAACATGATCAGACTAGATCTCACTTACAATCAGAGATTAAATCCCTTTAAACTGAACCCAAACAATTCAGTCCACACGATCTGACTTAAGTAAGCCATATCATCAAATTGTGCGACCCTGAGGGTTTCCTTCAATGTCGGTAACGATAACTCATGTTATCACGATCAGTGAGGGGTATCTAGCAACACATCACTGTCTCCCGATATAAAGAAAAGAGTCTTCCAAGACTACACCCAAACCACAGCACAAGTGTGAATCAACTCACAAGGCATGCATATTTCTTTTGCCACTGGATGTTCTTATTGGACAAGCGTGTCAAGCTTGTAACTCCAATATGATGAGCATGATTAGATCAGATGAACATAGTCACCTGGGTATGGCCATACACTATTCTCAATCATCTCATCCAGGGGGCCCCTTTAGAACATCACACTCCTTAAACAAGGAGACGGCAATCCTTTATCTATCACTAGTGCCCTAACCTGACTCAAGCTCATTATCCAAGATAATCTATAATCATTATGTTTCAAATGATATTGAACTACCTCAAAACAATGACAATCATCATTTAGAAAACACAAGTGATCTCAAGTCAGAGGAAATGTGCCACTTGTTACATTCAAGGATTATTCACATTGTGACAAGCAATTGAATATCCTAGTAGGGTCTGTCCAGTACATCCAATGCACCCATGAGTCTAAATCTTATTCCATGCTCGAAGCATCCTATAAGATTAGAACACATATTAGTCTTAACCATATCAAGGCTGTCTCATGTTCACCAAGATATCTCGACTAAGGACTTTACTGCATGTCAGCCTAGCTGAACAGCATTGAGACATTATTCAGAAGTACACTTATTGCAGCAGACAATGTAACAAACTGAATAACAACCATGCCTTTATAAACATAAGAGTTTATACATGATACTGATACATTCCCAAGGCCTCAAACATTAGCCTTAAGGGCATACCCCAACAAGCGATGCACTGCTAGGTGCCACTCACTGCTTGTGATGACCTCTGGTCAGCACTGCCAGCGTCAGAGGAACCTACAGGGTCGCACACCTTGATACTTGAGTTCTCGTATTGATCGGGAAGCCTTATGATCGAGTTATTGGATAACTCAGATCTAATTGGGAGATTTCATCAGACAAATGGGCCTGATGAGATGGAAGAATATTATTGGAGCCAAACTTCATTTTTGGCAGGTTGACCCGTATTTGACCATGGTTGGTCACATTTGGATTAGGGTTGCATTGGATTGGATCCAAGTGCTTAATCAACCCATGTAATGAAGTTTGAGCTAGCTCATTATCCAATGAGGCCCAATAATAAGTTGTCATGAAGAGGCAATAGGCTAAAAGGGTATAATGGGGAGGAAGCCAAGCCCATTGGCGCCTAGGGGGCATAATGGGGTTTGGATGGCAAATTTGCTTCATTAAGGAAGCTTTATGCACCTAGCCCTCTCCCATTGATAGTGTGAATGCATTAAGCCATTGCTTGGGGCGCAAGGCTAGGCCTTGGCGCACAAGGCAAGGCTTGGTAGCTTATGGAAAGGTTGAATAAGGTTTATGGTAAAGTCTTGGAGACTTTCCTTACCTCAAACCTTCTCATCCAAGCCATACACTTGTCATGATCTCAACCCTTGCCCTAACCGCCTCTAGCTCTATATAAGTGACCCTAGCTGCCCCCTCTTATTGGTTACAATTCTTAGAGGCGTGACAACAAGAGGAGGGGTGAAAGCAAGGGCTTGAAAGGCGACAACATCAAGAAGTGGCGCATCTTCTTCTTCCTTCCAAACCCTAGCCGCAAGCTTCTTCCTTCTCTATTGACGCAAGGAACTTGATGCTTGGCGGTTTTCCTCTCCCTCATCCTTCTTCATCTTTGGCGCATCTACCTTGGAGGTGGCGCATACTTTGAAGAAGGAGCACAAGGCTTGGATCTTCTTCCCGAGGCTAGCACCGGGCGTGGAAGAAGAGGACTCGAGGGATCCGTGTGTGTGAGACTGCAGAGGGCACACGCTTGGGCGCCTATCACGGCATCGACCTCATCTTGCTCTAAGGTATTTCCTAACTCATCGTGTCGACTCCCTTGCTTGCGATCTTCACTGGGTTTTTGGGACCGGCCTGTTTCGGGGACATTCTTCCGCTGCGTAAAATGTATGTCCATGACTCTGAAATTTGTAAAATGTCCCCGGGGTTTCCCAACAGGTTCTCACCTGGGTATGGCCATACACTTGCAGTCATAGAACCATAGGGTGGCCCCATGGATATCATGCTTCCCTCAAGAAGGAACAAATCTTCTGTCTGTATATTGACCTTCTCATATGGGTCATGACATGCTCAATGACAACTGTTATGACCTCCCAACTATGGTGAGGTGTTAGGTTGTATCAAAGCATGTTCTTAACCATATAGAAGAGTCAATGACCTCAAATCAAGGGATCAATGCATCTCCTGTCACTTGTGAGGATAACTCATGACACCAAATCAGTGCCTCACAGCGGGTCAGTCCAATATATCTATCACTGATATACTCATATGTCTGTGTGAACATCACGTGCCTAACCAGCCCATATACCAGTCTCACAAGTACCATAGTTGTCCCATATCCACTAAGGTACATTGACTGGGGACAAGAGTTTGAGCACAGATCCAATCTGTCTCCGGGGACATTATCATGTAAGAACACAATCGCAGATGTAAACTAAACATGCGAACGACAATGCCAGAATGATATATAAGAAATATCAATGTCAAGTAGTACGAAGATAGGCCAAAACTATGTCTCATGGCATAAACACCAACATTGGGCGCCTACATCACTTCTCCATCAATTGCTTAGAGGTACTATCTCTTACTCACCGTGTCGACTCCCTTGCTTGACTCGATCTACTGGGTTTTTGGGACTGGCCTGTTTCGGGGATTTGCTTCCATTGTGTATATCTGTGACGTATGTAAAATTTTAAAATCCCCGGGGTTTCCCAACACCAAGACCATACTGTGATTAGCACACCCCCATACCTTGATGACTCTATGCCACCATATTTGTTTTTAGGTTGGTTCCATGGCACCATTTTAGTGGACTTATCTCACTCATTCACTGCCTATCTATCTAGTTTCACAATTGTTTATCATGTTTTCAAGTCTTATATTGCCAGCACACATGAGAAAACAAGTACTTTCAAATATCTTTTACTCATCGGTAGTCTTGAAGTAGTGGAGGAGGAGGACGATAACTTTCATATAGCGGGATGGCCGCCAAAAAAGAGATTCAGTTTTAATTGTATGGAGGAGAAATATTCACCACCAGGGAGAGCTTATGTAGGAGTTTGGATGCGAGACGATCTCCACAGTTTAGCCTTGCCTCCAAAACCTCCTTGTGCTTGTGAATTTAATTCTCTAGAGGAGAATTCTATACCCCTTGGGAGAGCCGATGTAGGAGCGTTGGCTCAATTTGACAAACCTGGGCTATTTGACCCGGGATGACTCAAGACCATGCCAATTTTGACTTTACCTGCATATTGATGTGCATGGCATTTTGGAACATCTTAATACTCTAAGCATGTTTATTTCCAGCATTGTACTATACCTTATCTTATGATAGCCTAGGATTTCATTTAAACAATTTACTTTCATAGATGATGTCATTATGCAAGGTACCTTGGTCCCCCAACATGGTCAACATCTCAAGTCAACATTGCAAGTCAAGTCATGGGAGGCCCCAAGACCCAAACCATCCACCATTATTTTGAATCACTTTCAACAAGCTCACACAAGCTTCACCCCCTCCAAGGTGGCAGCCATGTAGACCTTGTCCTCACCTTCAAACTGCCACTTCCACTTGAGGAAAGGTTTCAACACAAAGGGAATTCACCAGCCCCTTCAGCAGCTCCATGAAGGAAAGAGGGTCAGCCACCAATACAAGAAAGTTAAGCATCACAAGCCCTCTTCAAATGCAGATTTTTGCTCCCCCTTTTTAAGAAAGGTCCAGCTACATCAAACCAAGGAAATCTCCAGCAAGGACAGCCATCAATGCGCCTGCACAAACTGACCTTCTCCCTTGCCAATTGAAGGAAAGACTCCAAGAAGAATCTCAAGCAACCTGCCCCAAATAAGGAAGAACTCAGCCCATTAATTGCAGCTTGCACATGCTGCCATAACCTAAGGTGTTTTGAGTGTTTGACCATGTATGCGCCAAGGGGAAATTTTCCAAGCCATTGGCAACTAGCAATAACCTTGTAAGCCCTTTGATGAATGGAGTAGTCTATCATATTATGAAAAAAAAAACCTCTTTGAGAAAAGTTGTGTCTTGTGAATCGAGAGTCCTTGAGTGACTTGTGTTCTTCAATCAATGTCCTTGATGTTCTGAAGCCTTCAAGCCCTCAAGCTGATCATCAACGTCCCTCCAAGCAAGCTGAAATCGAAGGATACTAGAAGCCTCGATCAAGACCCCCCAACCCCAACCCTCCTCCCCCCCCCCCTCTCACTCGGAGCCTACGAAGTCGTGGTAGCTCCGAGTGAGGATCAAGTGCTTGTAAACATAGTTGGGCCGCCTGAGTGACTTGTACTCAAAGGGTCCTCCTCGCTTGGTTTTCTCAATCAAAGTTATGAGGTATATGCTACATCTTCTTTTCCGTTGCTGCATTCACTTGTGTGTTTGTTTGTCGATGTGTCTAGGGTGGATGGCTGTAGATAGACTCGTCACCTCGCTATGTTTTGCTTGTTGTCGTGCTTGCTTAAAAATGGCTCGTCGTGAGAGGTGAGTACTTTATTTGAGTTAAGCCGTGGTTTCTTGGTGCTTCCTGTATTACTCACAAAAGTATCCTACCCAGTTTTTCATCGTGTTTCCATTGACGGTTTCCCTTCGAACGCGTTTCACTTCCCTCGTCTAACGCCCCTCTCACATTTTTCGCATCATAAGTTCCGCTACCTTAGAGTACAGCATATAAGGACCACCCCTCCTACAACATGCTCCATCAATTAGTCTCCCCCACCCTAGAGTTGGAACTAAGGACCATCCCACCTAATTGTCTCCATCAAATTTGGTATTAGAGCAAGTTCATCAGTAATTCTTATTACTTGCGTCCTCTTGTTGCATCCAGATTTTTTGGATTTCAACATCTTATTGTGTCCCCTTGTTTGTGCATACAACTAGATCAAGAATGTCTTATCAAGTACTATTTAGTGTTGATCCTACTATGGACATAGAAGGTTCTAAGACCACCATAGAACCTAATGGCCAATTGTCTACACGCATGAATGCGCTAGAAGTAATGATGCAATAGCTAGATCAAGAATGTCTTATCAAGTAGCATATGCTGCGACTATGGCGATCCCAATCGCCATTATTTTTCTTGATAACTCTTTGTTATAAGAATGCCATCACTACGGTTTAAACATAGGACATTGCTATCGCTTGGTGATTATAGGGCTTTCTTGGTGATTTAATTACAATTATGAATTATTTTAATTAGTTTGAAGGCTAGCTGTTGCATAACTATTCGTATACCTCTTCTTTAATACTATAAATCAAGAACAAATGCTTAGTTCTTCTTGATTCCACAATAAAGCAAGGATAAAGAAGCCCAATGCTCCATTAAGTTAACACCTTCTCAATTTGATTGATTATTTGACCCATGAGTATTCATAGATTGGGTCACTACCTTAGAACAATGTTTTGATTGCAGCCAAATGGCTAAAAATGGTAAAGTTTGGTTTACAAGATGCCTCCTACTAGGGTTAGCTAGGTTATATTGTACCAATATTAAAAAGAGCCAAGAAAGGTTAGGATATCCACCCATTACTACATTGGATGAAATCCTTCCTAGACTAAAAAGTGAAGTATGCCCCCACCCTATTTTAGGAACAAACTATTAAATCAACTTAGTAACCTCACCCAAGGTGCAAGTAATATACTCGAATACATGCATAAGTTTAATGAGTTAGTTATTGGTTAGATGTGATATTAGGGAAGATCCTTCTGTCACCTTAAGTAGGTTCAAGAATGGCCTTAGACTAGAAATTAAAAGAGCTTTCTACCATTACCCATAGATAGTTTTGAAGTAGCATATGAAAGGGCATGTGAGATGAACCAATACCTCAATAACCACTATAGGAAGGTAGTGTAATACCCCAATTTAGTCCCTCATTGGATATAGAAGAAAAGATAGTATAGTATAGAAAGCTTAGTGGGCTTACTACCATTAACATGCGCATAAGTATTTTAATAAATTGGATCATATTTACATTTTGGCTTACCAAGTTAAATAGTCAATTTGCTTATTAAGCGGGTCATACTAGGTAGTACCTCCTAATTGCTCCACTAGTTATCCTAGCACTTCCCAACCTAAGCCTAAACCAAAGATTGTAACAAATAATAAAGAACATCAAAGTATGTCACATTCATAACAAAGCGGGACATATAGCTAGAGAATGCCCAAAAAAGCTTATGCTAATCCAAGTTGAAGAACCAATCGGAAAAACAAAAATGAAGGAGAAATACAAGAAGAATATGATCTAGAGAATCAAAACTTAGTAAATTATGAGATCCTATAATAGTGATGACAAACCTTATTCACCCATCTTATTGTGGTTAGATGCACCCTTATTAAACCAATCGTTAATGAAGATTGGTGTAGAACTAGTATGTTCCATACCCACACTAGGAGGATACGGAATACAAGAGACAAGTAATATGTGATGTCATTGAAATGGACATTGCTCGAGTAGTTCTTGGATGCCTAATAGTCTATAGCTTGAATATCATCCACTATGTTAGGTGGACCACCTATATATTTGAGCATAACAACCAAGAGATCCATTTGAGCCCTTCTCAATAGGTCCTCAACCTCTAAGGGTAAAGTCATAGAATTTAAAACTCAACCTAAACCAAAGATGTTGGTGTATATGCCCTAGGACCTAGTTTTGGTCCACTTATGTACTACTTGACTTTGATATTTATATATCATTCTGGCATTGTTGTTATCTATGTTTGTTTACATCTGCGCATATGTACTAACATAATAATGTCCCTGGAGACAGATTGGATCTGTGCTCGAACTATAGTCCCTAATCGATGTACCTTAGTGGATATGGGACAGCTATGGTACTTGTGAGACTGGTATGTGGGCTGGTTAGGATGCAGACACATGGGTATATCATTGGAGGATATACTGGATGGACCCGCTGTGAGGCTATGACTTGGTGTCATGAGTTATCCTCACAAGTAACAGGAGATGCATTGATCCCTTGACTTGAGGTCATTGATCATTCTATATGGTTAGGGACTTGCTTTGATACAACCTAACACCTCGCCGTAGTTGGGAGGTCATAACGGTTGTCATTGAGCATGTCACGACCCATATGAGAAGGTCAATGGACAGACAAAGGATTTGCCCCTTCCTTAGGGAAGTATGATATCCATGGAGCTCCTCTATGGTTCTATGACTGAGAGTGTATGGCCATACCCAGGTGAGAACCTGTTTTAGTCATAGCCATGTGATTGGGTGAAAACAAGTGGTGACACACTTGTCCAATCGGATATCAGTTCGGCAAAGAGACTGTAATGCATCTGTACCTAGTTGCGATGATGGGGATGTCGATGTCGATATCAATTCCAATGACCTGGGTAGCAGCGATGCACTGCTAGGTGCCACTCACTGCTTGTGGTGACCTTTGGTCAACACTGCCAGCGTCAGAGGAACCTACATGGTCACACACCAAGACACTCGAGTTCTCGTATTGATCGGGAAGCTTTATGATCGAGTTATAGGATAACTCGGATCTATTTTGGAGATTTCATCAGCGCCAATGGGCCTGATGAGATGGAAGAAACTTATTGAAGCCAACTTCTGTTTTTGGCATATTAGCCGAATTAACCATGGTTAGCCTCATTTGACCATGGGTTAAGTTGGATCAGATCCAATCGCTTGGTTAACATGGGTAATGGTCTTTGGGCTAGGCCCATTGCTAAGTTGGGCTCACTAATAAGTTATCATGAAGAGAAGAAGGGCTAGAAGGGTATAATGGGGACAAGTCTTCTCCCCTAGGCGCCTATGGGCATAATGGGGAGAAGTGGCACAATTTGCTTCATAAGGAAGCAATTGGCGCCTCCCCCCTTTATCCCTTATGGTATGAATGTCTCTATGGAATTGCTTAGGGCGCAAGGCAAGGCCTTGGCGCACAAAGAAAGGCATGGGCACAAAAGGAATGGTTGAATGAGAATTATGGAAATGTCTTGGATACTTTCCTTGCCTCAAACCTTCTCATCCTAGCCGCCCACTTGTCTTGATCCTAGCCTTTCACAAACCACCTCTTGCCCTATAAAAGAGAACCTAGCCGTCCCCTCTTATGAGTGACAATTCATTGGAGGCGTAAGCAATAGAGAGGGGCGAAAGCTTGGAGGCTCTTGGCGCAACTTCTCTTCCTCCAACATCTAGCCGCAAGCACAAGTCTTCTTCTCCTCCTCTTGGCGCAAGAAGGACTTGGACTTGGCGACTACTTCTCCTCTTCTTCTTCTTGGCGCATACACCTTGGGGGTAGAGCAGAGTTGAAGAGCGAGAACATAAGGCTTGAATCTTCTTCCCGAGGCTAGCACCAAGCGCGGAAGAAGAGAGCTCGAGGAGTCCGTGTGTGTGAGACTACAGAGGGCAAACACGTGGGCGCCTATCTCAACATCGACATCTCTTTGCTCGCTTAAGGTACTTTCTATCACATCGTGTTGATCCCCTCGCTTGACGATCCGCACTGGGTTTTTGGGACTGGCCTGTTTCGGGGACATTCTTCCGCTGTGCAATGTCTATAACTCTAAAAAATTGTAAAATGTCCCCGGGGTTTCCCAACAAAAGAAACCTCTAACATTATTAAGAGCACAAAATTTCATAAAAAGAATACTTAGATAATGATATGTTTTTACACTTGAATACAAGTAGTAAAATAACTACCCTATAAGTTCCTCAAAATATGTCCCTACCATTACCTAAGGAAGAACTTGAGCCAAAAGATGTTAAGATAGACCAAGTTCCTATATCAATTGTAAACTTCAACCTAGAGAACACTTGTAAATAAGATGATCCTTTATAGGAAGCAACAGATTCTAAAATTTATAAAATTGCATTGATGATTTCAAATAAAGAAGACCCTTCTTCTTCTTCATCCTCCAAACGAGCATGACTTCTTCTCCTCTCCTTCTTCAAAGTTCTTCCTTATTAGTAAGTTCATTAAATTCATTTCCTCACCTTGTTATCTACTTTTATTGTATATATTGGTATCCCTTCTTGGTGGTCAACTTTTTTTATTCAGCTTGCAAGTTTATGTTATCGGTTGATTTCGTTGTTTAGGTGGATGACTTGGAAGAGGTCAACCAATGTTATCAGAATAGAATAGAGGCTGCCTCAATGAGTTAATTTCTCTCATGGAGAGTGGCTATGGGTTGGAACTTGGAACGACACTAGAAAGAGCTAACCTATTTATATGTAGAATATGATGAATTTGACAATGCTGCCGTGACAACAATGAACCATTCTCCGAATGCCTGAGATCATATGTAGTTTAAAGATGTTATTGTCAAAAGTTGCAAATGTTGAGCTTTATTTCAAGGCTGTGCATTTATACTTGCAAGAGCATCCGGCCAAATTAATGATGTTTTGCATGTGTTTGCCTGATTAATGATGTTTTGTTTTTATACTTGCAAGAGCACAGTTTCTATCATTGATCTTACGTCTGTTCTGAATTGTATAAATTTTTGTTGTCAAACTACTAAACAAATTTGATATCTCATGCAATCATCTCATAAATTTTTAAATGTTCGGTCTTGCAATTTGAATTATTTTATTTATTGATTATAAAAATAAAAGAATTATTGCTACCAATATTATTACCAAATTACAAAATGAATTTATTGGTATCATGAGTAAATTAAATAAATTTTATTATCAAAAAATTGCTCACCGCACTTGAATGCATAGAGAGTTGATGGTTCTAGACATTTGGATTAATTATAAATAATTCAAAAAGTTAAAAATAGTAATTGTTGTTGTTTTACAGTAATTATATAAATGCTTTAATATTTTTGTTACCTTTTTATATTTTTATAAAATTTATAATATCTAATTATGATTTATTAAATTTATATTTTATATATTTTGTTAGTAATTATAAAGTGTTTAAAAACAATGAGTGTAATAAACTCAAATAGGAGTGCAAATATCAAATATCAAAAGATGACATTCCATTTTGGGCTTAGCTACAAGTATAGAAAGTGTAGAGAGAGCACGTGAAGGGCAAACATGAATAAAAGAATTCTAAGGGTAAATGCAAAATTATCATGCAAATATTAAACTAATGTGTTTCAAAAAAATATTTGGTATTTTTAAGATAAAACCTAAAAATAATATGCAACTAGACTAATCTAAACATGTATTTAACAATTCTAAAGCTAGGCTTGCGAATTAAACTACTACTAATTGTGCAAAGCGAAAACATAAAATAAAATACTAAAGCAGACTCACTTTGCAATCCTTGAGAGTAGAAAGACAAAACATCCCAATCTTCATTGGTTCTACTCTACTATGATGGAAGGTGCCAGTGACAAGCAATCACAACCAACAGGCCCACACATTTGTGGGTAAGTTATAAGAAATAGTTTAAGCGTCCAACACTAATTAAAAGTCAAGAGGGAATTAAAAGTCAAGAGGGAGGCTAGTCCTATAAGGTCTCTTGCTAACAAAGAGATAGACTATCTAATTAGAGGGGGAGAGAGAGAATCTTGCCCCAATAATCCATCCTTTCCTTGACACTAAATCCTACGAAGAGGAGTGTAGTAAGATGCTCTTAGGAATCAGGGTAGAGAAACACAAAGGGTTAGAATACTTATCATGCACTATGGAGAAGAGATCCGAGAGTTGAGACCTTTGTCCCTTGCACCATCATGAGGTTTTGACATCTTTGTGTTCACACATTGATGGATGTGCCACAAGTGCACGGCCTATCGAAGTAATAAAAATATCGATCCCACAGAGACTAATAACCAAGTACCAACTTATCTTAAGATTATTAGCTAGATAATTCGAAAAAGGGATTAGTTTTGTTTTAAAGAAAACGAAAATACAAAGATTATAATCAATTGATGGAAATTCACGACTTCGGGTTCACCACACTATGTTTTATGACTTTTCTAACAAAATATATCTTAAGAAGGGATTTACTATATTGAAGGAAAATTATCCGAATATATAGATTACCCCCCATTCAGCGGTACAACCCGGTATCTATCCAAGTTAATCCCCTACTTTCATGGTTATTAACTCGAGGTAGACCCAATGAGTTCTTAACAAATCTATGAAATCCATCAAGTCAATTCGAACTACTTTCGTGATTGAATTAACCTGTCTAAATATTGTAGATCCGACGTCGCAAATCACCTTTCAGTATTTCTTGCGACGCCTTAAACATGTAAATTATGGCTAATAATTAACATGTAAATAAACACAACAATAATTGAATCTAACACAAGTAAATTACTTCAAAAGATGGAAATCAATAATTAAGTCATAAAAACATAAAGGGTTACACCCTTTGTCCTGAAGGAGTTTATGCTGACATGGTGATCATGTCAACATTGTAAAAATTCATGTTTGATTACAAATTTGGCAAATAAAAATAGAAATCAATAAGGAGGGTGAAGTGTAAAGCTCCCTCATGAAGGTCGACGCCAATCGGCCAGAAAAATGGAGTTTTTCTAGTAAAGAAATACCTTCTGCCGTCAGATGACCTAGATTTCGCCCTTTTGTCGATTTCACCTTAAAAATTCGCCAAAAAGACCCAATAATTGCTCCCAAGTTCTCTTATAAAGTTCTCCAACACTTGATTAGGTTTTCCTCAAAAGTTGGCTCAAAATGAGCTAATTTGGGCAAGAAACCAAGTTAATATTGAGATAGGCAAAAATAATTACAGTCGTGAAAATAATCACGAGTAGGACGTAATTCTTTCTGTGTAAATAAGAGAGATTATATATAAAAAGTATAGTAAAAATACTATATAAATTCAAGGCTTAAAATTTTGTTTGTCTTCAAGCAAATAAATAGACCAAAGAACAATGCTGAGTATGGAAAGTATAATTTACTTATGAAAAATAAACTTCTAAAATATAATCACACATTTAAATATTTCAAACTCATGTCACACAAGATTCCAGAAAAGTAGACTATTCTTAGAATTTAATCCTTAAGATCCACAGTCTAAAACAAATAAAATTCACAACTTGCATAATAATCTAAATCTCAATCTCATGAATTCACCTTATATTCAGTTTAATACTACAATGTTTTTGTTTACAGAAATAGGACTTCCAAAATCTTTTTATGTATTTATTATTTTTATATTTTAACATTCTCTAATTCGATTATCACCTTTTTTCTAGTGACGAATTTAGAGTACACCGACCACATAGCCAATATAATAGAACTCATATCTTTGAGCTAGCGGAGCTATGACTCATAGTCGAAGATAGCAGAGTTAATATTAAAATCTTTTCTTTGGCATGTACCCACATAGATACATACTTTTATTCTTTTTTTTTTAGACTTCAACTCATTTCTTCGGTACTACTGTCAATTTTTTGCAGTGCCAAGTAGAGGAGTCCTTTTTCTGGATTTTGAATTCTTTCTCCCCAACAAATAACACAATAGATCAAACATCTACAAGGCTAATCAATCAATGTAAATTCAATAAAATTATACTCATCTACTCATCTTATTTGAAAAGGATGTTTTACTCTCAAATCGCATTCCTCAAACAATATACTTACAAAAATCTTATGAACAATTGATGAAAAATCAAAATGAGAGGATTCATATTGAAAAAATAAATTCAACACAAAAAGCATACATCCATTCACAGGCATTGATATAGGAACAATACACATCATTCAAGAATTTAGAAAACCACACATCATCATAAAAAAAAATAAAATGCATCCACAAAACACATAATATCCATAATCCAAAGTGAGCATAGCATTTACATATGATGCTAATCAGAATACATCCAAACCAACATCACAATGCGCCTACACATGGCGCCAAATCTCACGTCAAATAGTATCAAAGTTAATATAATCCACATACCAAACCAAGAAGCATAAAACTAAGAAGCATAAAGAAAAGACATGAATATATCCTCCCCTACAAAAAGAATGCATCATCCTCGACGCAAATAAACAAAGAATGAGATAGTAGGAGAAGAGATACTCACAAAGCACTACTCGTCTGAAGCGGTATCAGTGTCCTCACCACTCTCCTCGTCGGCGCTAGCCTCTCCCTTGGTCTGATCCAGATCTCCCTCCTCATCAGAGCCTAGGTGGTCAATGAAGCGCTCCTGGAGAAAGCCATGTATATCCTGGAAAGAATGATAGATAGCCTTCAAAAGGCATCCCTAGTGGAACACCTCTACAAACAATGCCTGGAATCCTGGGTCCTAAGCACTGGACCAAAATCTCTCTGAGTATCAGGCCCTACTCCCCGCGATTAAGAACCTGCTCTGAACTAGGGGTGGCAATTCCACCCGACGGGTTCGGGTACCCGACCCATTTAGCACGGGTTCGGGTACCCGTTTAGCTAAACAGGTCAGGTTCAGGTTTAGGGGTATAGGTGCCCGCGGGTACCCGATACCCGATTTCAAATAAACATAAATATATTTTTTATATTATTAGGATATAAATAATAATAAAATAGCTACTATATAAATATTTATTACTATCAAAAATATAATAATAATAATAAATAGATATTATATAAATATTTTTATGTTTATTTTTATTTTTAAACTATATTTTATTAAAATAATATAATAAATAATTTATTTTTTATTTAATTTGGTACCCGCGGGTACCCATTTAAATACCTGACCCGGGTTTGGGTCGGGTTCGGGTATCAGGTCAGATTCGGGTTTAGGGTAAAACCGCGGGTACCCGACCCGTTGCCACCCCTACTCTGAACGGAGGAGAATCCATCCCATATGGACTGGCCCCTCCAAAAGAAGGTGGTGGCCGCACCGAGTCCAGTGGGGTAGGAGTGTCGTCAACAGCTGCAGTAGGGGGAATCTTCCAATTCAATTGATTGTGGACCGTAGTCCGCTCCTTATTTGGCAGTGGCAGAGTTGGAGAGTTCAGCCCAAGGATCAAACAAATGTCACAACCATGGTTGACTTTCTAGTTCTCTATAGAAGATGTCACGGCTAGTCCCTAATGTACATCATGGCCATGGTAGCGTTGACTAGACACAAAAGTCCCCATTTTCTCCCAAATTTCTAATGGTCTTTAGGGGAATTCTTGGGGAATTTCAAGGGACACATTGTAGAAGTAAAAAGGGGACAAAAGGAGTTGAAGAGGGAGGGGGGGGGTTGATTGGTCTCCAACAAGGCTCTGACGAAGTTGAGCAATGATAGGGAGGCGACAAGCAGGTTGAAGGAGGACTTACGAGGCGATTTTGCATGCGATTCTTCATTAGATTATAGAGGATTTATTTGCTCTTGCATCCCTATATCTCCCTTCTTTTGATTGTATTCTCCTTGGAATATTCATTCAAGAAATTTATTCTAAAAAGAATGATCATGGCAACTTAAGCCCTTCTATTCGGGACTAGGGGTGTAGTCCTTTTGTATGAATCTTTTGTTTGAACTTTTAATATCAATGTTTGTATGATCTATTTGTACTTATTTGATCTTTGCTAGCTTTATTTGCTTGTAGTCGTTGTGGCTAAGCTTTTACATGTTTTAGATGTTGTGAGAAGTACTAAAAGTTGAATTACGACATTATATTTGCTTCGATCAAACTTATGGTTTTATATTACGAAAGCAGTTAGAATTCACACGATGATATTATAAATTATCCATGTGCTCATTGAGTCTATTCAGTTTGGTAAGCCACAAAAGTAGGAGATCACTCTGAATAGATACTAGATTATACCACTAAAAGGGAGTAACTTGTATTAATATCCAAAAATGTTTTAGATCTTGATCTTTGATAGTTTCTTCTTTGGATTTAGATCTCTCAATGAGACAAACCAGGACATCCATGGATTATTTAATTAGTAAAAGATATTGTTCCCATAAGGACAAGTGTTAATTTTTGAATGATCATGTAATCAATAGCCAGACAATTAAAATATAATCTTAGTTCATAAGTAATTTAAATTAATTAAACTAGCAAGTCGAATTTATCACTAAACAAGAGTTACAAAAAGAATACAATTTTGAGATGATTTAGGACGTCAAGGTTCATCTTATTGACATATTTAAATCTGAACAAGAAAATATCTAAGCAAATGATCTAAAATGTTCAAGGACATTATTCGCGGGTACATGTTACCCACTTTCAGCAGTATAACGTAGTATCTATTTAGATCAGTCTCTTACTTTTGTGGCTTACCAAATTGAATAGACTCAATGAGAACAAAGATAATACATAAGATCCTTGTGTGGATTCTAGCTACTTTCATGATAGAAGATCACAAATTTGATCGAAGTAGATCCAACATTGCAATTCACTTTTTAGTCCTTCTCGTGATGTTTAAAACATGTAAAACCTCAACCACGGCGATTACAAGCAAACTAAATTAGCAAAGATCAAATAAATGAAGAGAGATCATACAAATATTAAAAGCTCAAAAGCAATATTCGTGCAAAGGATTACACCTCTAGTGCAGAATAGAAGGCTTAAGCCGCTATAATCGTTCTATTAAGTGCAAAATCCTCGAATAAGGATTCCAAGGAGAGTACAATTGAAAAGAAGGAGATAGAGGGATGAAAAAGAAAAAGAATCCTCTCATATCTAATGAAGAATCACCTACAAAAATTGCCCATCAAAGCCTCCTTCAATCTACTTATCATCTCCTTGTCACCACCCAACTCGTGTCCTCCCTACTGAAGCTCAATCGACTCCCTTTCAGCACCCTTTGGAGACATCCCTTGGAATTCTCCATTAAATTCCCCTAAAGATCATCTAATTTCTAGGGGAAAATGGGGATATTTCGTGTCCAACAGATGTCATCACAACCATGACATCCATCAAGGCCTGGCCGTGATGTCTTATGTAGAGTGCTAGAAAGTCGATCATGACTGTGACATTCATTATAGGCAGATCGTGAAGTGTCATATGGAAAATTAAAAAATGGATCATGATCATGATGTCAGTTACAGCTTGGTTGTGAATCTTTTTGTGGAAAATTAGTACAACGATCATAGCCAAAAAGTTGGTCGGGGGCTAGTGATAGGCTTCCGCAAGTGCACAGAATTATCGAAGTAATAAAAAGATTATCATTCCCAATGAGGATTACGTAGTTAAGTACTAACTTTTTGACATGTTTAAATCTAGGCAAAACAAATGAATGGTTATTATAAACTTCTAAGCACAAACAATTCAAAAGCAGCTTTTTAGAGCGTTCAAGTTCTAATAGAATCAGGATTCTGGGTTTCACCACACTGACTATTATGAATTTTATAAAGATAACTCAATCAAAGAAAATATCTATCGTGAAAGAAACTTTTCCTAATGTACATATCACCTCCTCTCGGAGTATAATACGGTATTTAATTAAGTTAATTCCCTACCCTCGTGACAGTTAACCTAACTAAACCCATTAAGTTCTATGAAAAGCTGTTAAATCCTTCAGACAAATCCAACCTACAATTGTGATAGGATTCAAAGGTTCAACTGAAATAGATCGGACGTTGCAATTCACCTCTCGGTCCTTCTCGCAACGTCTAAGACGCAAATATACGTGGCCAAGGTATATTACGAAATAAATGCAATCGCAGTCAAATCATGAAAATAATATCGTATAAAAAGAGTATGAATAAAGATTAATTCATAAAAGTCAGCAGGCTAAGCCCTAAATCTCGAAACAAGGATCTACTCACTCATGTTCTTAAGGAAATACATGTTTTTACGATGAACAAGTATAGATCTAGGAAAAATTGCAAAGAATTCACTAAGACAACAATAAAACCGGTTTCTCCTCGATCTGGAGATGAAGAGTAGTCGATCAATCATCACTTTTGCGCGAAATCTCGTGAGAATTTTGCTCGGAAATCAACTTTCGCCCTTGTCGCCGCCGCCGCTTGTGTTCACCCTAAAAAGCTCTCCTTTTCCTTGAAAAATAGGATCTTTTATAGTTGGACCGGTTTAGAAACCATCAAGGAACGGTTCTGCAAGGTTTGGTTCAAATCCGATTCGAATCGGTGGAGAATCGAGTGAAAAACTCGTCGCGTGGACGTTTTTACGGTTCGTAACGTGTTCATGGCCACAGCCGTGATTCTTTCTATGTGTATATCACTTATGTCACAGAAACATTCACGGCCCATAATGGATTTATGGCTTCACCCGTGAAAGTTTCTATGTATATCTATACTTAGTCATTTTTCCACCCATCGCTCGAACTCGAAATTACGGCCAACTAAGGCCGTAATTCTTGCGTTCTTCACTATTTCAACTCCAAATTCGACGTGTAAGCTCGGGATCTCCTCAGGAATCATGCTTTGGCTTCAAAATTCATGAAATCCTTCATTTTTGGGTGATTTGACTTACATTTTCATAAAAACTAAGAAAAGTGAAGATTCTGTGCAAAGTGAAGTAAAAATACTGAAATAAGCACAAAATCATGCAAATAAGCTCAAAATATGATCTAAAATATAGGCAAAATATGGTATAAATTCAACGCATCAAAATACCCTAGACTTAGAATTTTGCTTGTCCTCAAACAATACATCAATATGAATAAAGAATGTAAAGATAAGGAATGCTCATCAGTTTACCATCAATAAAGTCCTTAGTCTACATTTCAATAAAGTCCTTAGTCTACATTTCAGGCAAGCAACTTTTTAGAACTTAGATCATTTGAGAGAAATCATGTAGAGACAAACTGTCAAGAATTTACAATCCAAGAAAGGTAAAATTCAGAAGTCATGTTATAATGTTCATTCAACACATATCAGAAAATCAAATACTTTTTGGTTTAATAAATTTGCCTTGATCAATAGATGAAGATTTATTTCAAGTCATTTGGTGAAACTATAAATAAGAGATTTTTAATGCAATTTGGTATTTAAACTGTTATATATCATAACATTGTTCAAAGTATATTACATAATAGTATAATTTAACTCATGGTCTCAATCTTAAGTTAGAAGAATTTTCCACTAAGCCCACAGCTTTCCCTTTTCTCCATTTATTTTATTCAGACTTCAACTCATGTCTTCGATACCACTGCCAATTTTTTGAAGTACCAAGTAGAGGAGTCACACTTTTTTTTTCAATCTGGAGAAAGTTGGCCAGTGTTAACCCATAACATTAGATTATGCTACAAGAGGAGTTGGAGCAAATCTCAAGTTAAATATATAAATCACCAAATTTCTATCCATAAAAATCACTATTAAATCAAAGGAAAATAAATTAAACTTAAAGTACCAGGATCATTATGCACATGTTGTTTAAACATTCAACAATTCTTATGTAAACTTTATCAATACCAGAATCGATCTTACTCAACAATTTAAGTTTTCATGAAATCTCAAAACTCTCTAAGTCATAAAATTAAATGCCCAAAATGCTTTCTAAGTTCAAAATCAAGGATAAAATGAATCTGATTAATCATTAACAATCTTAAACATTCAAAAAATCATATCTATGAAACTATGAAGGAATAGCAAAATATGAAAATGGATACCCTAGACTTAATTTGATGCATATGTATAAACATTAATTCAATGAAAGATTTCAGAAAATATTTTGCAAGAGTTCCCTCTATATTATTGGCAAAACCCTGTACAGTTATATCAAAAATATGAAATACAACTCAGAAAAATCTGAAAACTGTACCATATCAAAGATATTCAAATTTTACATGGTAATCAACTTTCAAACATCAAATACCGTCAGGTTTCATCATTCAAATCACAGTTTGCCATTTTAAATTACTATTTACTCGAAATATCAAAATCAATCTAGAATGCAGAAACTCATCAACCAAGCATCCAAAACCATCATAAAGTATCGCAGTCACATGATGAATATCAAATATATACAAAATCATCCTATCTACACCAAGTTCGGCATCCTAAAGTCTAATACCATCATGAATGTACAATATTAGTCCTAATGTCAAAGTATCCAAATGAACCAACTAATATCCTAATATAATGCACACACACAAAGAAAACATAAAAATGCTGTGTGTGGTCGTATCGGCATCCAATCTACTGAATCCTATGCACAGATAAGATAAATGTGAGATCTCCTACATAATATCAAAGAATAACTGTAAATACATCAAAACGAAATAAAGATATTCACAAAGCCTATCAGTCCGTCTCTGTATGCTCGGAGTCCTCCTCCTTGTCTCTAGTGTGTCATGTCGATGAAGATGGGAGACGACGCCGTAATAGCTTCTCTATCACGCGTAAAGACTCGAGTGCTCTCGACTGTCCCTGCTCAAGGCGCGATATGTCATCACGCATCCTCCTCTGCTCAGCACGCATCTGCTCTGGAGAAGGATCTAGTCGTGCTGAAGTAGATGGCCCGGCAGATGTGGATGGCTCGACTGCAGGGATATGCTCTGAAATCCTCGGCAGTGATGGAGGTGAAGCTGCATCTCTAGGACCTCCCCCACGTGTGGGATCCATGATCCAGTTCTGCTGAACACGCACCCGTAGTGTGGTCATGTTCGGCAGCCTCATCGTAACATCAGTACCTTTGAACATCAGATGATAAGAGCTACCAAGCTTCGTAATCATCTTAATGGCAACACAGGCATCCATGTCAAGTCTGGGATTACCCTTTGCCTCATTCAACCCCGAAGGGTCGATACCGAGGGCAAGGACAATGGTGGTAATCATGCCTCCCATCACGAGGACTCCTCTCCGCGCTTTGGCAGCTTTATCCAATTGCTTCATGAGATAGAACGGGGTGCTGAGGCAGAATCCAGTCAACATAGCCCATAAGAAAAATAGCTCTGAGGATCTGACCATGTCGTCGCTCTCTACTCACTCGAAAATCGTGTGTGCGAGTACTCGATGCACATATATGAAAACTGGGTTGGATAGGCATGTGGCTCTGGTGGTCCTCGGATCGAATCCTCCCTCACTAGATATATCTCGCCAGAAAGTCCTCTCAGTGTACTCATGTGGGCGATATCTAGTACCATCCAAAGGGAATCCGAATATATGACTGAACTAGTCAAGCGTCAGTACATGGTCTCGGTTCCCTAATCGGAATTCCATCCTACCCGGATCACTGTCATCATAGTTCCTCAATGTAATCTGGACTGAGCTGAAAAACTACAGAGTTAGCTGAACGTATGTGGGATGCCTCTGGCGATAAAAATCCTGCCACCCTATGTTTGTGAACATCCACTGGACGTCATCGAACAATCCTAGGGACTGCAGTGTCTGGTCGTCCCAATACCTCATGCTAAGCACTCCCCGAGTGGACATAGCACAGTATCTCCGCTCCTACTCCCTACCCTTGTGTCTGATCTATCGTGGGTAAGCAGTGAGTGTAGGGGGTGGTGATCGTGCACGTATCCTCTCTGGTATCTCTGGCTCGGGCATAGCTAGAGACGACTCGGAAGATGAAGGCTCTGGGGATGTAGCTAGTGAATGCCGTGAGGATGGCTCTGGTGATGGCAAATGAACCTCAAGTGATGGTACTGGTGATGCCAGTGCTAGTATTGATGGTGGTGCTGACTCAGCATCTGCTGACATCTTATGTACTACTGATGGGGAAGAAGTGTGGAGCTCTGGTATGTCTACCGATATCTCAAGTAAATCAGCGAATATCTCAGGAGATCCCTCCTCCTGATCTGGCAATACAGGCGTACTGGCCTCAGGGACAAGCAGATCTCTCTGGGCCGAGGAGGGTGATGGAATCTCTGGAGTCTGGGCAGAGTCAAGTGGAGTGTCTACCTCCATAGTCTGTGTATATGTAGGTGCTACAGACTCTGGTAAATCAGTGGGAGGCACCGATGTGGCGGACTCCTCTATATCCATCGGAGTGGTCTCAACTACTGTCATTGCTGGCGCTAGGGGCACTACAGATATCTCAGTTGTCTCTGCAATTGGTGATAGTGGTCTGGTGACTCTCCTCCCTCGCGTAGTCATGCCTCGCGTGGTACACTACATAGCATACCGTCTCGCGATCCTCTGATCACGACTCTCTGGCCTATCAGCAGGCCTCTCTAATATAATCTCTAACTTCAGAGAGCTGACTGGCTCAGGTGCTGTCATCTGTGATGTACTGGGTACAGAGGATGTGCTAGGGGCTGGAGATGTCCTCTCAATACCAATCTCGTCGGTAACACTGGGATACTCCCAAGGTGTGTCGGAGGCAGGAAATAGGTCACATGGTATCAGAGACTCCACTGTCGACATCTGTGCAAGCTCAAATCTCTCCGGGAGTACTCTATGGACCATCCTATACCTAGGATAAATAGGAGGGTACAGTCCTCATACACTCTCCTTCCTCACCGCCCCATAGGGTTTGGTCCTAACTGATCTCCTCGGTGCCATAATCTCGATCGAATACAATGTAAGTTTCTAGCAAAACACGCGCTGCTACAGTAATCGCAAAATTCAGCCGTGAAAGGCGAATGCAAAATCGCTCCCAAAACCTGATCAAACGGTTCTCAAATCGATGGTATACTTGTAAAATCTAAGTGCAAATGATGAATCACTAGTATGAGCAGAGAAAACTCACGGATCTGTGCGGAAATCAGCTTTGAATCGGTCAACAAACGCTCAACGGTGGGTCGGCGGACGAACGACGATTCTCCATGAACTATGGCGGAAATCCGGTGGAAGATGGCTGGAAATCACTCACTGGAAGTAGAGGAAGGCAGGTGGAAGGGATTCGCCGCTGCTCGTGGGAGGAATCATCATAAATCGGCGAATTATGAGCGTGGGCATAAACCCTAAGTCGCCAGTGAAGTTTAAACTATAAGAACTTATGGCTCGTAAACACGTCACGGCTTCGGCCGTAAACCTTCCTTAGTGTACAATATCAGGCATGTTTAGTTATATGCAAAATCACGGCTACGCGATAATTACGGCTCCAGCCGTGAATCTTACATTTTGACTTTGCTTTTCACCAGAAAAATCGTAAAAAATCTCCAAAAAATTCCTACACACAAAACAACAAATTCAGAGTGTTTTTCTTATAGACAAGTTCATCATAACATGTAAATAAAATTGATTATGAACATTAGAAGCTAAATAACTAATCACGAAAAGTTCAAAAACTTAATGAAAAATAAATTGCTGAAATTAACAAAATTCAGAGCCTCTGGGTTGCCTCCCAGGTAGCGCTTATTTAAGGTTCTTAGCTTGACCGCAATAATGCTCATCGTTCTTCAAGTGGATAGGAGGCGCAATGAATAATAGGCAATATTTGTTCTTCACGCCTTTCTAGATCGTTACATGGGTTTAGCTTTAAATCTTGAGATAACTCCCATGTTCCATCTTTCTTCTTTTTGTCTCTCTCATGCTTTGCCTGATATTCTAAGGAACACCTTTCGATTTCAATAATATTTTCTTCATCATATTCATCCTCCTTCACTTCAGGGGGTCGACAGGATCATGCAAAATAAAGTTTCTGAGCCCTTAAAGAAAAATCATAAACCAATTTGCTGCCATTTAAATTCAATGTTAACTTCTCATGCAGCATATCAATTATAGCTCATGTACTTGCCAAAAACGGTCTACCTAGGATAATAGGTGATCTAGTGTCTTCTTCCATTTTAACTATCATGAAATCAGTCAAGACAGAAAACTTATCAATTTTAACAAACACATTCTCTAAAATTCCTAAAGGTTGTTGAATAGATCCATTAGCAAATTGAAGGCAAGTTCTAGTAGGTTTAAATTCTCCACTACCTACTTTCTCAATCATATATGAATGCATCAAACTAACATTCGATCCTAAATCACATAAAGCATTTTCAACAGAAAACTTACCAACTTGACATGGAATTGAAATGTCTCTAGGATCTCTTACCTTGGTTATTTCTGTGCCCATTCTTACCTGGTCACCTTTCACCTCGGACTTTCTGATATCAGATTTTCCTCGATCTGCTCTAAATAGCCTCTGGGGAAAAGGGATCGGAGGAACATATGCAGGCGGACCTACATATACCGGCTCCTCCCCTTTCTCCTCAGGTTTGTCCATAGATCCCTCGATAGACTCTCCAGGTGTGTCATCGTTTTTGCTACTCACAATAGTGACTGCATTACAATGCTCCCTGGGATTCATCTCAGGTTGTCCTGGAAGTCTCCCTATGGGCCTACTAGTAGAACTTGCTTGCTAAGCAATCTGATTCTCTAACATCTTGTTGTGGGTAGCCAAAGCATCCACACGAGATGTCAGTTGCATGACCGCATCAGCGAGGTCATTAGTGCTCTTCTGCTATTTCATGAGGAATCCTTCTAGCATGGTCTCCAGGTTTGACTTCTGGGGTTGTCCATATTGTCTTGATTGAAAACCCAGTGGTGGCCTATTATTCTGCTGAGGATACTGAGGAGGAACTTGCCCTTGATTGTTCTTATAGGACAAGTTGGGGTGGTTCCTCCATCCTGGATTGTAAGTTACAGAATATGAGTCATTCACTGGTCTCTGATTGAAGTACCCCAAGGCATTAACTTGCTCCTGATTAAGATTTTCTTGAGATGAAGCAATAAACTGACAATCAGATGAATCATGGCCTGTTACACCACACACTTCACAAGAAATTCAATTAGTGGCAACTGAGAGAAAAGAAAAGGAATCTAACTTCTGTGTCAAAGAATCTACCTTTATTGCTAGAGATGTCAAGGAATCGTTATGATACTTACCAAAACCCATGGAAGTAGTACCTCGCTCACTCGACCAGTGGTTATGGTTCATGGCCATATCCTCAAGTAGAGCTGTCGCCTCTTCCACACCTTTGCTCATGATTGTTCCTCCAGCAGCAGCGTCCACCATCAACTTGGTGTTATAATCCAATCCATTGTAAAAGATGTGAATCAAAACTCATGCTTGGAGTCCATGGTGTGGGCACATACACTGGAGCTCCTTGAAGTGATCCCAGGCGTCATAAAGTGATTCTCCCTCTTGTTGTGCAAAGTAGGTGATCCTGTTGCGCAGCTAAACAGTCTTGCTAGGTGGGAAGTATTTGTTCAGAAATGCTTTGGATTGTTTGAGCCTTATGTGATTATACAGGCCTATCACTTTAGAGTTTTATGCTTCACATCTTTTGCATTGATTTTGACATTCTTGATGTTTAAAAATTTTATGACTTGAATTCATGTGATGAAAAGTGTATGGATTTTTCTGTGATGATGAATGAATTCATGCTTGTGATTAGAGAAAACCCCTATCATGTTAAATTTATTTCTTCAATGCAGATCTATCTTTGAAACTTGACATTGGTTGATACATGAAATTTTGGGTAGATGTATTATTTGAGGAATAAGATCTAAGGTGAACATATTCTTTTGAATAAAATGAGTATATGAGTATGATTTGAGAATTTAGATCAATTGATCAACCTAGTAGATGTTTAGTCTATTTTGCTATTTGTTGGGAAATAAGAATCCAAGATCCATAAAAAATAGTAAGAGACTCCCCTACTTGGCACTATGTAAAATTGGTAGTGGTACCTAAGACATGGGTTGAAGTCTATGAATGAAAAATAATGAGAGATAAAAAGAATAAGACTCCTCTACTTGGCACTACGCAAAATCGATAGTGGTACCGAAGATAAGAGTTGAAGTCAAAAAAAAAATTGTGTGGAAAAAGACATTGGAAACCTAATTCCTGTAAACAAAAGCATGATAGATTTAAACTGAAATTGGGTGAAGTCTTGAGATTGAAAATTCTAATTATTATACGAGTTGCAAAGTTTTATTTATTGAATTGTGGATCTAGAGGGTTGAGTTCTAAGGATGATATGTTTATTTGAAGTTTTGTAAATCAATTGATGAAATTTTTCAATAATAGGTTGTATTTTAGAAATTTATTGAGTATGAAAAGGTTATTCTAATAATCAAATTTTGATTTTAAATTTTGATTTTTGCTTGAGGACAAGCAAAGTTTGAGCCTTATGTATTTTGATGACACCAAAATATATAGTATATTTTGTATCATTTTAGATATCTTTTCATGCTAAATTGAGGATCTTTTACTTGTTTTTATGCTGAATTGATCAAATATTGCAAAGTCTACTTCTATTTTGGTTTTTCATGATTTGCAGGCAAAAAGGCATTATTTTGGAGTGTTTTCGAGCAAAATCAGACATATAGAAGAATTCTTATCATCGAGAAGAAGACACATGACAAATTTCATGCAAAACGGAATAACTCCCCAAAATACGGTAGTGCCATAATATATATTACGGTACCGTATTTTTCATATGATACTGTAATATCGAGCCACTACCGTAATTTGGAGAAATTCCAAACAGAAGATTTTGTTGAAAATACGGCACTCCCGTAAACCATTTTAAGGCCGTATTTTCTAGACGTTTTCGACCAGAGAGATCAGCCAATTTTACGGTAGTGCCGTGAAGTATTTTACGGTACCGTATTTACTAGCACTTTCGGAACAGAACACTCGAGCGATTTTACGGCCGGGCCGTAAACTATTACACTGCAGTATTTCATGTTTTAAAGGTGACTCCCAGGTCAATTTCGACGCCCGATTTTTGCAGAGATGATTGCGGGTGATCCAGAGCTTTACATTGGATGCCGTAAGAAGAGGAGGGAGAGCTTTTCACGAGAGGAAGAGTAAGACACCAAAAGCCCCAAATTTCATCGTCTATCGAAGGAGAAATCGCAATTGACGCCTCCGCCTAGGGTACCACCGCTACGACGAATCCAGGGCATCTTCGGCCGTGATTTTCACACCGAAGCTTCGCCTGGTGTAGGAGACAACGTGCCAGAAGTTTTAGAATGAAAGGAGATCGATTGGAAGAGAAATCAAAGAAAGAAGGAGGGATGCCACTGTTCATCGCTTTTATTGCAAATTACGGCTGTGAAATATTTCATAGCTGTGCTGTATTTTCCTAAGACTCTTCTCTTGTCGATTTTTGATCTTTTGAAATTATGGTATATTGTAATTCCTTCACCATGCTAGCTTAAACTTATTTTGGGACATGAGGGAGTAATTCCCTTCGATTTTCTTAATGACTAGACACTTTACACTTTCATCATGATTATTCTATTTTGATCATTTTACCTATGCGATTATTGCTATAAGATTCTCCTTAGTTTACTTTTTGTCATCATGATTTAGAGTTTTCACAATAAGGACCGAAAAGTGATTTGCTTGAGAACTTGGAACCCTAAAATTGATTAAAAGGAACCAACCCTAAGAAATTAGGTTAAATTCTTATTTCTTTATTTTAGTTGTTTGTATTGCCTTGATGATGATTATGAACCTAGGATTGAGTTATTGTGTCAAACGTGGAGATCTTGCACGAAAGTGAGGATCGGAACGTTAGAGAACCGTAGGTAAAACGTGTGTTGAGTCTCAGATGCATGAAAGTGATCCTCGAAATTCTACTCGAGGCAATCAACTTAGAACTCGGATGCACGAAAGTGATCTTGAGTTCTTTGATTGATTATTTACTTATCCTCAGCCTGGGATGAATCTTGCACGAAAGTGAGGATTTATCTCTGCATGATTATCTGCACGAGAGTGAGATAATCCCTTTTTGAAGTAAATTAAGCCTTTATCATATTAGAATTTGATTGATGAACATCTTTATATATCTAGTCATGAAAATCCAAGAGAACGAAATGCTAGTCCCAATTTCTCTCTGATATTATTTTCCCGTGTGTTTTCGCTCTCTACTTGCTTTTTTTATTCGATTGCCTAGATAGAAAGAAATCAATTATTTGGTACTTGACAGCATAGGTCTCTGTGGGATCGATATTTACTTAATTACTTCAAGTATCCGTGCACTTGCGGACACTACAAGTTAGGGACAATAAGTTTTTGGAGCCGTGCCAGGGAGTGACAATAGTCTTGTACGCCAATACCTTTGGCCGCGACACCTAAAACGAGTTTACCTGCTTGTATTTAAAAGTGTGTCCTTTCGAATCACAACAAGTTTTTGGCGCCGTTGCCGGGGACCTTAGTTTTGTCAATATTGAAAATATTGAGGGTACTGCTAGACTAGGCTTAATTTATGTTTTATCTTTTTGTTCTTCTCTGTTTGCTTGAGCTACTTAATCTGTCTACTTTAGACTATACAGGAAATTTAAATCCAATGGCAGGACAGAGATTACTTAGGGACTATGTTGTCCCCAAGCTACTAGAAATACACTCTAGCAATGTCAAACCCAGCATTGAAGCTGATAATTTTGAGATTAATCCTGCCCTCCTGACCATGATCCAGTAGAATCAATTTGGAGGAGATCTAATTGAAGATCCCTATCAACACCTACATCTTTTTCTTGAATATTGTGATACCATTAGGATTTATGGAGTTTCTAATGATGCGTTAAAACTAAGATTATTTCCTTTTTCTCTCAGGGACCGAGCACGATCTTGGCTACATTCTAGACCTACTGGTGCATTTACTACATGGGAACAATTGTCAAATGCTTTCCTGACGAAGTACTTTCCACCAAGTAAAACCATCCAATTGAGAAATCAAATCATGAGCTTTGCACAGAAAAATGGAGAATCATTTAACAAAGCTTGGGAGCGGTTCAATGATTTACTACGGAAGTGCCCGCACCATAGCCTTGAAAATTGGACTTTAATTCATACATTTTATTATGGTTTACTTTGTGATACCCGTCTAATTGTTGATACTTCTACAGGAGGAGCTATTATGAGTAAGACCGTGGAAGATGCTTTTGCACTATTTGAAGAAATATCCTTGAATCATAACCAATGGGATCCTGAAGAAGGAATGTTACATGGTCATCATCATGGTAAGAATAAGAGTAAGGAATTGCAAACTCCAACGGAAGAGGTACATTCTTTTAGTACAAAATCTTTGCTTGACAAGTTTATGGCTAATCAAAACAAAAAAATTGAAAATCTCAAAGGAATGTTTAGTCAACTTGCCTTTCAAGTAGAATCTTTAACTGCCCACAAGAACCTCATAGAAAATTAGATACCTAATGAACACTGCAGTGTTGTTGTCACTAGAAGTGGTAAGAAATTGGAGGAGCCAAAAGAGAGAATGGAGAACAATAGAAAAAGGCTTGATAATGAACATGACCAAGAAGTAGGATTAGAAGAATCTTATGAACATGAGCAATCCCAAAACAGTCTATCACCTCATAAGAGTGATGAACCGAGAGGTGATATGCTTGGTTAGAAAGATATTTCTAAACCTAATTCTTCCATACCATATAAGCCACCTATAACTTTTTCTCAAAGGTTAGTACAGGAAAAACTAGACAAACAATTTGGGAAATTTTTAGATATTTTGAAAAAGCTTTACATTAGCATTCCATTTATGGAATCTTTATTGCAAATGCCTACATATGCTAAATTTTTATAAGAAATTCTATCTAATAAGAGGAAAATAGAAGACTATGGTACTGTAGCTTTAACTGAGGAATGTAGTGCTATTATTCAAAACAAGTTGCCACCTAAGTTGAAGGATCCAGGTAGTTTCTCTATCCCTTGTTTTATTGGTAGTATGGCTTTTGACCGAGCCTTATGTGATTTGGAGCTAGTGCGAGTCTAATACCATTATCTGTTTGTAGGAGGTTGGACATAGGAGAGCTTAAACCAACTTCAATATCTTTACAGCTCGCCGATCGTTCGGTTAAATATCCTGTGGGGATTCTTGAAGATGTGCCAGTTCAAGTAGGTAAATATTTCATCCCAGCAGATTTTGTAGTTCTTAAGATGGAGGAAGATGCAAGAATCCCCATCATACTTGGTAGACCTTTTTTAGCCACAGCAGGTGCACTCATCGATGTAAAAAATGGTAAGCTTTCACTTAACATTGGGGGTGAAAAAGATCGAGTATGACTTGCATGAAGCCATGAAAAATTCTTCCAATTCTGAATATTGTTGTAGTATACATGACGGAGATGATGTTATTTATGATCTTAATGATTTATTTTTGAACTTTTGAAATTATGGTATATTGTAATTCCTTCACCATGCTAGCTTAAACTTATTTTGGGACATGAGGGAGTAATTCCCTTCGATTTTCTTAATGACTAGACACTTTACACTTTCATCATGATTATTCTATTTTGATCATTTTACCTATGCGATTATTGCTATAAGATTCTCCTTAGTTTACTTTTTGTCATCATGATTTAGAGTTTTCACAATAAGGACCGAAAAGTGATTTGCTTGAGAACTTGGAACCCTAAAATTGATTAAAAGGAACCAACCCTAAGAAATTAGGTTAAATTCTTATTTCTTTATTTTAGTTGTTTGTATTGCCTTGATGATGATTATGAACCTAGGATTGAGTTATTGTGTCAAACGTGGAGATCTTGCACGAAAGTGAGGATCGGAACGTTAGAGAACCGTAGGTAAAACGTGTGTTGAGTCTCAGATGCATGAAAGTGATCCTCGAAATTCTACTCGAGGCAATCAACTTAGAACTCGGATGCACGAAAGTGATCTTGAGTTCTTTGATTGATTATTTACTTATCCTCAGCCTAGGATGAATCTTGCACGAAAGTGAGGATTTATCTCTGCATGATTATCTGCACGAGAGTGAGATAATCCCTTTTTGAAGTAAATTAAGCCTTTATCATATTAGAATTTGATTGATGAACATCTTTATATATCTAGTCATGAAAATCCAAGAGAACAAAACCCTAGTCCCAATTTTTCTCTGATATTATTTTCCCATGTGTTTTCGCTCTCTACTTGCTTTTTTTATTCGATTGCCTAGATAGGAAGAAATCAATTATTTGGTACTTGACAGCATAGGTCTCTGTGGGATCGATATTTACTTTATTACTTCAAGTATCCGTGCACTTGCGGACACTATAAGTTAGGGACAACAAGTTTTTGGAGCCGTGCCAGGGAGTGACAATAGCCCTGTACGCCAATACCTTTGGCCGCGACACCTGAAACGAGTTTAACTGCTTGTATTTAAAAGTGTGTCCTTTCGGATCACAACATAGTCCCCGGAAACGGCGCCAAAAACTTGATAGGCTTCCGCAAGTGCACGGAATTATCGAAGTAATAAAAAGATTATCATTCCCAACGAGGACTACGTAGTTAAGTACTGACTTTTCGACTTGTTTAAATCCAGGCAAAACAAATGAATGGTTATGATAAACTTCTAAGCACGAACAATTCAAAAGCAGCTTTTTAGAGGGTTCAAGTTCTGATAGAATCGGGATTCTTGGTTTCACCACACTGACTATTATGAATCTTTTAAAGATAACTCAATCAAAAAAAAATATCTATCATGAAAGGAACTTTTCCTAATGTACATATCACCTCCTCTCGGAGTGTCATACCGTATTTAATTAAGTTAACTCCCTACTCTCATGACAGTTAACCTAACTAAACCCATTAAGTTCTATGAAAAGCTGTTAAATCCTTCAGACAAATCCAACCTACTCTCGTGATTGGATTCGAAGGTTCAACTGAAATAGATCGGATGTTGTAATTAACCTCTCGATCCTTCTCGCAACGTCTAAGACGCAAATATACGTGGCTAAGGTATATTACGAAATATACGCAATCGCAGTCAAATCATGATAATAATCTCGTATAAAAAGAGTATGAATAAAGATTAATTCATAAAAGTCAGCGGGGTAAGCCCTAAATCCCAAAACAAGGATCTACTCACTCATGTTCTTAAGGAAATACATGTTTTTATGATGAACAAGTATAGATCTAGTAAAAATCGCAAAGAATTCACTAAGACAACAATAAAACTGGTTTCCCCTCGATCTAGAGATAAAGAGTAGTCGATCAATCATCGCTTTTGCATGAAATCTCGTCGAAATTTTACTCAGAAATCAACTTTCGCCCTTGTCACCGCCGCCGCTTGTGTTCATCCAAAAAAGCTCTCCTTTTCCTTGAGGAATCGGATCTTTTATAGTTGAATCGGTTTAGAAACCATCAAGGAACAGTTCTGCAAGGTTTGGCTCAAATCCGGTTCGAATCGGTGGAGAATTGAGTGAAAAACTCGTTGGGCGGACGTTTTTACTGTCTGTAACATGTTCACGGCCACGGCCGTGATCTTTCTGTGTGTATATCACTTATGTCACAGAAACATTCACGGCCCGTAATGGATTTACGGCTTCACCCGTGAAAGTTTCTGTGCATATAAAATTACGGCCGACCCAGAATTACGGCCACGGCCGTAATTCTTGCGTTCTTCACTATTTCAACTCCAAATTCGACGTGTAAGCTCGTGATCTCCTCAGGAATCATGCTTTAGCTTCAAAACTCATGAAATCCTTCATTTTTGGGTGATTTTACCTACATTTTCATAAAAACCAGGAAAAGTAAAGATTCTATGCAAAGTGAAGTAGAAATACCGACATAAGCACAAAATCATGCAAATAAGCTCAAAATATGATCTAAAATATAGGCAAAAATATGGTGTAAATTCAACGCATCAGCTAGCCGTAATCTTCACTATGGAACAATCTTCAA
This sequence comes from Costus lasius, assembly GCA_027563935.2. Classification (NCBI taxonomy): domain Eukaryota; kingdom Viridiplantae; phylum Streptophyta; class Magnoliopsida; order Zingiberales; family Costaceae; genus Costus; species Costus lasius. Next base: position 63,679,435 of record CM050446.2, on the reverse strand, counting down.
ATTTTGGTCTAAGCATGTCATGGTTGTGATCATCATCAAGGATCAACCATTATGAGATCCTTTGTCACTAACTCATCATGGTCATTATGTACATTAGGGGTTGGACATGATGGAGATAGAGAACTCTGTTTCACACCAAATTTCCTCTACATCCTCCTCTTTTCATCTTGAATCACTCAGTGACCTCAAAATCATTAGATAAGCTCCAAATTTAAGTGATTTCACCTAAATTTCTATAAAGATAAGAAAAGGAAAAGATTTTAAAGAAAATAATTAAATAAGTCTAAATTGTTGGGGTATGCCCTTAAGCCTAATGTTTGAGGCCTTGGGAATGTATCAGTATCATGTAATAAACTGTTATGTTTATATAGGCATGGTTGTTATTCAGTTAGCTACATTGTCTGCTGCAATATATGTTCTTCTGAATAATGTCTCAAAGCTGTTCAGCTGGGCTGACATGCTGTTGTGTCCTTAGTCGATATATCTTGGTGAACATGAGACAGCCTTGATATGGTTAAGACTAATATGTGTTCTAATCTTATAGGATGCTTCGAGCATGGAATAAGATGTAGACTCATGGGTACATTGGATGTACTGGACAGACCCTACTAGGATGTTCAATTGTTTGTCGCAATGTGAATAATCTTTGAATATGACAAGTGGCACATTTCCTCTGACTTGAGATCACTTGTGTTTTCTAAATGATGATTGTCATTGTTTTGAGGTAGTTCAATATCATTTGAAACACAATGGTTATAGGCTATCTTGGATGGTGAGCTTGAGTCATGTTAGGGCACTAGTGATAGACATAGGATTGCCGTCTCCTTGTTTAAGGAGTGTGATGTTCTAAAGGGCCCCCTGGATGAGATGATTGAGAAAAGAGTATGGCCATACCCAGGTGACAGTGTTCATCTGATCTAATCATGCTCATCATATTGGAGCTACAAGCTTGACACGCTTGTCCAATAAGAATATCAAGTGGCAAAGGAATTATGCATGCCTTGTGAATTGATTCACACTTGTGCTGTGTTTTGGGTGTAGTCTTGGAAGACTTTTTCCTTTATATCGGGAGACAGTGATGTGTTGCTAGATACCCCTCACTGATCGTGATAACGTGAGTTATCGTTACCGACATTTAAAGGAAACCCTTAGGGTCGCACAATTTGATGATATGGCTTACTTAAGTCAGATCGTGTGGACTGAATTGTTTGGGTTCAGTTTAAAGGGATTTAATCTCTGATTGTGAGTGAGATCTGGTCTGATCATGTTTGATTGATTAGGGCTTGAGATCGGTAAGCTTCGATTGAGAGATTGGATGCTAGATCGATCAGATCAGAAGCATCAAGAGATTAACGGTCAGATCTGGAGCCTTAGGGTTTATTTGAGATCTAGACTAGATCATTGGCTTGATTGGTTCTTAAACCGAACCAATGTGAACCGGCTCATGAAATGAGCGCATGGTTCATGGGAAGAGGAGTTGGCGACATGTTCACTTGGCGTGAACGTTGGAGTGAAGTGTGGTGGCTATTTTTAGTAACCACGATCTCCACTTGGAGATGTTGTTCACGACCGAATAGAGTGCTCTCTATTCTCGCCTCTCGCCCATATTCTCTCTCGACGTTTTCGTGTGTGGCGACGTCTTGTAGGTAGAGGAGGATTCGGCCAAGAGAAGGACATCTCTTCCATCCCTTTCACTCGATCAAGGACTCCAAGGAACCTTGCTAGCACAAGGAGCACCAAGGGATAAGCGCATCTTCATCTTGTGTGCGAGACTTTGGAGAAGAGGCGATTGCATCTTTACTTCCAAGGCGCCATCTTGAAATGGCATCGGTATGAATTTATTTTCATGCATATAAAGTTGATTATTTTACATGTATGAGATCCTATGAAACCCTAGTATCCGCTGCATATCTTACTTGCGCCACCATAGGGTTTTCGCCCCCCTTTGGTTAGGGGAACCTTCAATTGGTATCAGAGCCTGGTCTATGCATGTTTTATGATTGCTTTAGCCATTTTTGTGATCCTTGTTTGCTTAGATCTATACATGCGAAATTCATCTTTAGTTGAAGCATTATATGCGAAAATTAAATATGTATAGTTGGCGCATGTTTTTGTGGCGCTTAGTTTGTTTTTGTTAAAAACATTTCACTTGCGCGATCTCACTTAGATCTAAGCGCCTGCTGTAAACCCTTAAACGGGTTAGTAGGGTTGAAATCACCCCCTAGGTCAGATCCAATCAGTCTGATCAGACTATCTGACAGCCTTGATGGGTCGACTGGATAGCACCTTGGCGCAAGCTTGAGGTGGCTATAGGTCGACTGCAGACAGGCGTGTAGCGATGTCTGATTGAGACGACCCATGAACGCACCTGAGTTAGGCCCGGGGTCACACCCGCTTGCCAGACCTCAGCGTGGTCGTTCAGCCCTTGGCGCATGCATGGTTGGCCTTTTGGTCGACTCAAGTCAGTTAGGACTTGGTGCATGCAAGGGCAGTGGATCTGACTAGGTTGGATGAGTGGATCCCTATTAATGGACCGTTGTAAGGTTGTAGGGCATATAAGAAAATTAAAATTGAAGCCTATGGGGTTTTTCGAAAATTTTAATTTTTATGGATCACATGATTTTTGAATGATGCCATATGTTTGTCTATTTACTCTTATGTGGGCTGCCCATATTAATTGTGTGCTGTGCTGGGGCCTGCGAGCCTGGAATTATGGTTGTAAATTAATTATTGTGATCTACGTATCACATTGTTTTAATTTATAAAATGTTATTGACCTGCGTGTCAATCTTGTCTAGATAGTTAAATTTGTAATTTAATTAGACAAGAGCACAAAGCACACTTGGCAGAGGCGCTTGCAGCAGTGGCTGGACTAGGTGGGAGGTCTAGGGTTCGACCCTATGACCTGGCGCAAATTCCTGGTGGGCGCACCAGAGCTGCAGATGGCGCTTGGGCCCAGGTTTGGGCCAGATGAGCAGCAAAAGGCCCTATGAAGAAAAGCAAGTCAAGACTTAAGTTAAATTAAGGTCTTACTAGGGCTATGGGCTTTTACCACATAAGATTCATGCTTTCTTTTATTATTGTTTAAATATTAGAACTGCATGATTAGTTTATCTTCTGCTATCACCATAGGAATTGCATGATAGTAAAGAAGATAAAAAGACCGTTAAAATCCAACGCTAAAATATCAAGCTCGTAAGCCTTCTGACGCGAAACCTCACTGTTCTGATTATCGTTGGAGCCGTGTTGTACCCACTCAGTGGGCACGTCCATCTATCTTCAGACGGTGTGGGATTACACCTGTGTGTTACAGAGTAGGGATTTATCCCTTCTCGTTGCTCAGCATAGCACATGGTGGTCCAGGGAGTAGGTCGGGTCAGCTTGACCATGTAGGCTACATATGTGGCGCATATGGTAGCACATGGAGGCAGCCATCTGTGGGATCAGAGACTGTGTTGTACCAACTCAGTTGGCACAGTCTGCTGGATTGCCCAGATGAAGGGGAATCGCACGGGTTGGCGATCGGCAGGGACTGCCTACCGGAGATTAGTGCTTGTACTCTCTGTGCATCTTATCTCGCCTGAGCGGGACGCGGAGACCAAGTATGAAATCCGGATCCCATCTCACTAAAAGAGTGTCTACTCTTTCGGACTGTTTAATGGATTTTTCAGTCAGATAAAATAGTGAGAAAAAGAATTTTTCTTAAGTCCTGATTGATTCTTAACATTGATACTAACCTTGCTGTTCTTGCATTGTTGTAGATACCTGCAGCAACGAACACCATGAACTTCAATGTGCGATCCCTACTGGAAAGGGAGAAGTTTGCTGGGCCGAACTTCTCCGACTGGTTCGGACACCTTAAGATCGTTCTTAAGGCAGAGAGGAAACTGTATGTCCTCGAGACGGCAATACCGCCTCAACCCGCTCCGAACGCCGCAAGGGCGGTTCGGGAAGCCTATGAAAAGCACGTCAATGATAGCATTGATGTCGCTTGCCTGATGCTAGCGTCTATGACGCCACCGCTGCAGCGTCAGCATGAGGATATGTCGGCTATAGAGATGATAGCGAACCTCAAGATGCTGTATGCTGCACAGGCGAGGACAGAGCGCTATAATCTGACAAAGCTTTTCTTTCAGAGCAAACTGGCTGAAGGGAGCCCAGTGGGAGCTCACGTGCTCAAGATGATTGGGCACAAGGAGGCTCTAGAGAAACTGGGGCATACCATCAACCAGGAGCTTGCTGTGGATATTATTCTACAGTCTCTCCCGCCTTCATTCGACGCGTTCATTATTAACTTTAATATGAACAAAATCGATTGTACTCCGGCAGAGCTGCTGAATATGCTCCTCACTACTGAGGAGACTCTGAAGGGAAAGCCTTCGACCTCTGTCTTAATGGTTCCTTCTAGGAACAAGAAGAAGGGGAAGAAGGGCAAGACCCCTGTCAAGAGCTACAGCAAGGCTCTGAAGCAGAAGGTTAAGCGGTCCAAGGAATACAGGTGTTTCCACTGTGGCCAGCTAGGTCATTGGAAAAAGGACTGTAAAGCGCTCCAAGGAGATAAGAGGGGAAGCATCGCTTCTGGCTCAGGTATATTCGTGACTGAGGTCATGTTTTCTTCTTCTATATCATGGGTGTTGGACACTGAATGTGGAGTTCACATTTGTTCAAATGTACAGGAACTCAAGAGAAGAAGGCAGGTGGGACAGCATGAAGTGGACCTACGCGTTGGAAACGGGGCACGGGTTGCTGCTGTTGCTGTAGGAGACTATTTCATTTCTTTACCATCTGGACTTGTATTGGAACTAAACAGTTGTTATTTTGTTCCCAGTATTACTAAAAATATTATCTCCATTCCTGCTCTTGTCAGGAAGGGTTTTTCCTTTGAATGCAATATTTCAAAGTGTGTTTTATCTTATGATAATATTGTTTATGCAACTGGTTCAATTAGCAATGGGTTATACATGTTGGACATGGAATGTTCTATACAGAAAATTGATATTAAGAAAGCCAAGAATACTGATGACAGCACCTTGCTATGGCATAGTCGTTTAGGCCATATTAACGAGAAACGCATTAAGCGGTTGCATGATCATGGACTGCTGGGATCATTCTCCTACAAGGAGATTGATACATGCAAAGCTTGTTTAATGGGTAAAATGACGAAGTCACCTTTTCTTAATAAAGGACAAAGGGCTTCAGGTTTACTTGACCTTATACACACTGATGTGTGTGGGCCATTTAGTAAACATGCCAGAGGTGGCTATCAGTACTTCATTACCTTTACTGATGATTTCAGTAGATATGGGTATGTCTTTTTAATGAGACATAAAAGTGAATCTTTTAACAAGTTCAAAGAGTTCAAGAATGAAGTACAAAATCAGCTAGGCCGAAATATCAAGGCACTTCGTTCTGATCGAGGTGGTGAATACCTAAGTCATGCGTTTACTGACTATTTGAAGGAGTGTGGGATTATCTCACAGCTCACTCCGCCAGGAACACCGCAATGGAATGGTGTGTCCGAAAGGAGAAATAGAACGTTACTTGATATGGTTCGTTCTATGATGAGTCAGGCTACTCTACCCTACTCCTTTTGGGGTTTTGCACTGGAAACAGCTGCAAAGGTACTAAACCGAGTGCCATCCAAGGCAGTTTCTAAGACGCCATATGAGTTATGGTATGGAAAACAGCCAAGCTTGACATTTATCAGGATCTGGGGCTGCGAGGCTTACGTTAAAAAGCTCGCCTCTGGGAAACTAGAGAGTAGATCTGACAAATGTATCTTTGTCGGTTACCCTAAGGAAACTAAGGGTTATTATTTCTACGATCCCAAAGAGAACAAGGTTTTTGTTGCTCGGACGGCCATATTTCTTGAGAAGGAGTTTCTTCTGCAAGAGGCCAGTGGGAGAGAAATAAAACTGGATGAGAATCCAGAGGAAGGACAAAGTGCTCAAGCAGAATCGGATGAGCATGAGCCAGTAGATCAGGTAATTCAACAACCTGAGGCTCAGATATCACGGGAACCGCGAAGATCGGGAAGGATCCGTCGACAGCCTGAGCGCTATGACGGAGTCTACATCATTGATAATGATGAACCCCTCACTTATGCGGATGCGGTCAGTGGACCGGAGTCAGCGAGATGGCTTGAAGCTATGCGCGCCGAGATGGACTCCATGTCAGATAACCAAGTTTGGGATTTGGTTGATCCGCCTCCGGGAGTTATCCCTATTGGCTGTAAATGGATCTTCAAGAAGAAGATTGACATGGATGGTAACGTGGTTACCTATAAAGGCAGGCTAGTTGCGAAAGGTTTCAAACAAATCTACGGGATAGATTATGATGAAACTTTCTCACCTGTAGCTATGTTTAAGTCTATTCGGATTCTTTTCGCGATAGCTGCATATTATGATTATGAGATCTGGCAGATGGATGTGAAAACAGCTTTCCTTAATGGAAATCTGGATGAGGATGTGTATATGACACAACCAGAAGGTTTCACTAATCCATCAGATCGTCATAAGATATGCAAGTTAAAGAAGTCCATTTATGGACTTAAGCAAGCATCAAGAAGCTGGAATATTCGTTTTGATGAATCAGTCACGGAATTCGGTTTCATCAAGAACGAGGATGACCCGTGTGTATATAAGAGGTTTAGTGGGAGCATAATTACTTTCCTAGTCCTCTACGTCGATGATATCTTGATCATTGGAAATGACATTCCTGAAATGCATGCTGTGAAGGCATGGTTAAGGAAATGTTTCCAGATGAAAGATTTAGGAGAAGCAGCCTATGTATTAGGTGTGAAGATCTACAGGGATAGATCTAAGAGGCTTCTCGGGCTGTGCCAGAGTACTTACATCGATAAAGTCCTGGAAAGATTTCATTTAGAGAATTCTAAACGAGGATATCTTCCAGTCAGACATGGTCTGAGTCTTTCGAAGAGTCAGTGTCCACAAACACAGACTGAGAAAGATGAAATGGACAATACGCCTTATGCTTCGGCTATTGGATCCATTATGTATGCGATGTTGTGTACTCGCCCAGACGTCGCTTACGGGTTAAGCGTGACCAGTCGTTTCCAAAGTAATCCAGGTCAGGCACACTGGATTGCAGTCAAGAACATTTTAAAATATCTGCGGAGAACCAAAGATATGTTCTTGATATATGGTGGTCAGGAAGAACTCAGTATTGAAGGATATACTGACGCTTCGTTCCAGTCTGACCAGGATGATTTCCGATCGCAATCAGGCTATGTTTTTAGCTTGAATGGAGGAGCAGTGGTGTGGAAGAGTTTCAAACAGTCAACTGTTGCTGATTCCACAACAGAAGCCGAGTATGTTGCAGCCTCGGAAGCATCCAAGGAGGCAGTGTGGATTCGTAAGTTCGTGAGAGAACTTGGTGTCGTTCCTTCGAGTGCAGATCCTTTGGTTATCTTCTGTGATAACACTGGAGCAATCGCACAAGCAAAGGAACCACGATCGCACCAGAAGTCCAAGCACATACAGAGACGGTTTCATTTGATCAGGGAGATCATAGATCGTGGCGAGATCAAAATCTGCAAGGTTCATACAGATGACAATCTGGCAGACCCGCTTACCAAGCCTCTGGCGCAGCAGAAGCATGAGAAGCACTGTAATAATATGGGTTTGAGATTTCTCAACCATTAGATTAAGTGCAAGTGGGAGATTGTTGGGGTATGCCCTTAAGCCTAATGTTTGAGGCCTTGGGAATGTATCAGTATCATGTAATAAACTGTTATGTTTATATAGGCATGGTTGTTATTCAGTTAGCTACATTGTCTGCTGCAATATATGTTCTTCTGAATAATGTCTCAAAGCTGTTTAGCTGGGCTGACATGCTGTTGTGTCCTTAGTCGATATATCTTGGTGAACATGAGACAGCCTTGATATGGTTAAGACTAATATGTGTTCTAATCTTATAGGATGCTTCGAGCATGGAATAAGATGTAGACTCATGGGTACATTGGATGTACTGGACAGACCCTACTAGGATGTTCAATTGTTTGTCGCAATGTGAATAATCTTTGAATATGACAAGTGGCACATTTCCTCTGACTTGAGATCACTTGTGTTTTCTAAATGATGATTGTCATTGTTTTGAGGTAGTTCAATATCATTTGAAACACAATGGTTATAGGCTATCTTGGATGGTGAGCTTGAGTCATGTTAGGGCACTAGTGATAGACATAGGATTGCCGTCTCCTTGTTTAAGGAGTGTGATGTTCTAAAGGGCCCCCTGGATGAGATGATTGAGAAAAGAGTATGGCCATACCCAGGTGACAGTGTTCATCTGATCTAATCATGCTCATCATATTGGAGCTACAAGCTTGACACGCTTGTCCAATAAGAATATCAAGTGGCAAAGGAATTATGCATGCCTTGTGAATTGATTCACACTTGTGCTGTGTTTTGGGTGTAGTCTTGGAAGACTTTTTCCTTTATATCGGGAGACAGTGATGTGTTGCTAGATACCCCTCACTGATCGTGATAACGTGAGTTATCGTTACCGACATTTAAAGGAAACCCTTAGGGTCGCACAATTTGATGATATGGCTTACTTAAGTCAGATCGTGTGGACTGAATTGTTTGGGTTCAGTTTAAAGGGATTTAATCTCTGATTGTGAGTGAGATCTGGTCTGATCATGTTTGATTGATTAGGGCTTGAGATCGGTAAGCTTCGATTGAGAGATTGGATGCTAGATCGATCAGATCAGAAGCATCAAGAGATTAACGGTCAGATCTGGAGCCTTAGGGTTTATTTGAGATCTAGACTAGATCATTGGCTTGATTGGTTCTTAAACCGAACCAATGTGAACCGGCTCATGAAATGAGCGCATGGTTCATGGGAAGAGGAGTTGGCGACATGTTCACTTGGCGTGAACGTTGGAGTGAAGTGTGGTGGCTATTTTTAGTAACCACGATCTCCACTTGGAGATGTTGTTCACGACCGAATAGAGTGCTCTCTATTCTCGCCTCTCGCCCATATTCTCTCTCGACGTTTTCGTGTGTGGCGACGTCTTGTAGGTAGAGGAGGATTCGGCCAAGAGAAGGACATCTCTTCCATCCCTTTCACTCGATCAAGGACTCCAAGGAACCTTGCTAGCACAAGGAGCACCAAGGGATAAGCGCATCTTCATCTTGTGTGCGAGACTTTGGAGAAGAGGCGATTGCATCTTTACTTCCAAGGCGCCATCTTGAAATGGCATCGGTATGAATTTATTTTCATGCATATAAAGTTGATTATTTTACATGTATGAGATCCTATGAAACCCTAGTATCCGCTGCATATCTTACTTGCGCCACCATAGGGTTTTCGCCCCCCTTTGGTTAGGGGAACCTTCATAAATGGGGCATAAAAGCAATAGAATTTGCTTGATTTAAGATAAAAATATATCAAAAAATACTATGAAAATGCAAAGCATCATGAAAATGCAAGGCATCATGAATTTGCTTGAAATCAAAATCATATTTTAATTGTCTAACTATTGATTATACGATTCATCGATAACTAACACTTATCTTTGGGGGAACGTGTTACATTGACACTGTGACTATCACTTAGTGTCAACTATCACCGCAAGCGAATGGCTTACTAATGTAGTACAAGATATCATTTCCACAGGGACAAGTGTCAACTACCAAAAGATCGTATAATCAATAGCTAGACAAACTAGATAGTTTTGAATGTAAAGTAATTTAAATTGAACTATTCTAGCTAGTTAGATTGGTTGCCAAACAGGAGATACGAGCTATGTGCAATTTTAAGATAATTCAAGATGTTGGGGATTATCACAATCACATATCTAAATTTGAACAAGATAATAACAATGCAATTGATCTAAAATATTCAAGCACACTATCTGTAGGTATAGGTTACCCCCTTTTAGTGGTATAACCTGATATCTATTCAAATCGGTCTCTTTGTGGCTTACCAAGCTAAATAGATCCAATGAGTGCAGGGATAATATATAAAGTCATCGCATAAATTCTAACTACTTTCCTGAAAGAATAACATGAGTTCAATCTAAGTAGTTCTAAAGTCACAATTCAGCTTTCAATCTTTCTTGCAGTGTTTTAAACATGTAAAAACTTGGCTTATACTGCACACGATGATGGTGATAGTGGCGGCACCACAATCCCCATGAACGTCTCCACAAGTGCACGTATGTATCGAAGTAATAAAAATATCGATCCCACATAAACTCTAGAACTAAGTACTGATTAAATCGTGTTCGTGTAATCTAGGCAAATCGAATAATGTAAAAGCTATGATGACAACACAGATAATAATAAATAGAGGCTATAAAACATGAGGGAAGCTCGGGCATGGGGTTTCACCATAATAATTTCTCCAAGTAATTTTTATCAGCATGTATCAAATATCTAACTAAGTTAAAAGAAAAACTACTATAAGAATATATATGATGTCCCCTTTTAGTAGCCCACCCTAATATTTAACTCGTCATGTACCCATTTGTCACTCTAAGTACCAACCTTGGTTAACTTCATTAAGCACATCATAAATTTTATGTTCCCTAATATAACTAAGGCACTTTCATAGGTCATTAACTACAAGGTTAATTGTAGGGTTCTAAAACTAAGAGTCATCTTTTAGTCATTGTCTTAGTTTCTAAGGCAATTTAATTACTAGACCTAAGTTATTACATGTGAAATTATTATCACTAACTAAATTCTATAACCCTAGCTAATTTCATAGTCTATATCTTATCAGTTTAAATTAGTGATTTCTAGGATTATGAGTTATCTTTTAGTCCTTAGTCCTAACCCCCAAGATATACAATAAATTAAGAACTATTATTAAAAGCATCATGAATCATCAACAATCAACTTTAACATAACCAAATAAATTCAACATGCTTGATAATCGTTACAAAGATAAAAATTAAGGGGTTACTCCCTATATCTCAAAACCTAGTTTAAGCTATAGACATGTTCATAAAAATCATCTTAAACTTTTAAGCAAACTATACAATCAATTAGAAAAAAAGTAAAATAATAAAATTTTACAACTTCCTGGCGAAAATTGCATAAATCTAGATGTTCTGTCTCTTGGCCATGATTGTAATCATGGTCATGATTGTGCTTGATTAGTTCTGCTTCTTCCCTACTCGGCTTTGATCTATCTCGATTCTGGATGAAACTCAGTGAGCTTTGAATTGGAAGTTCTTCTATCTCTCATCCTCTCCTTCTAGATGAATTTTGACCTTTAATTTTACGTAACATTGTGGCTACTCTCGTCGGAAGTCAGGACTAGGGTTTCTCACTATAGTTGCCTTCTCGGCATTGATTCGAAGTGAGGGAGCAAGTGGAGAAGTTGGAAATCTACTGAATTATTGCTCCATGTGTGTTCTCCCAAAGCCCTAAGCTTGGAGAAATTTTTATAGAGTTTCGGAGAAGAAATCAGATGAAGACTTGGTTTGGATCATCTGCCGAAATCAGTTGTGTTCTAAATAGAATCACGGCTGTGATTGTAATCATGGGCATGATTATAAATCTGACTCAGAATAGTTGAAATT